>CM059572.1:63923595-65222816 GCA_030386875.1 Morinoia aosen | reverse complement strand
AAGAGACTCTGCTCAACGAGCTCCACAATACTTACTTAACACTTCTTCACGAAACTCCAAACGAACAACTACCGAACCTCAGACACGTCCCATCGGGGAAGATCCTAGCAGCTACTGCCAAGATTAATCATCTCATCGGCAGAATAAAGACCAGGAACATCACAGAAACTAACACCCTAATTCTGGCCGGAGCGTTCCTAGTCTCCAAAGAGCTTGCTCCTCCGCCGGCAACCAACCGGCCGAGAGGAAAGAAAGACCCCCCGTGGAAACACCGAATCCAAAAAAGCATAGACGAGCTCCGGAAACATCTAAGCTGGATCTCGGAATGGAGACGTGGCAGACTGACCTGCAGAAACAAAATAGCGGAACTCGAGGGTATCTACCACTGCAGGGAGGCAGGACTACAACTGGTAGTAGAAACCCTCAAACAAAGACTATCGGCAAAACGAAGCAAAATCCTTAGATATGAGAACAGAATCGCTGGCTTTCAACAGAACAAAATGTTCGCGACCAACCAGTCACGATTCTACAAACAACTGCGCCACAGAAATGTCGAAATGGACGTTCCGGAAGCCGAAGGTACGCGGCGCTTCTGGAGCGGCATTTGGAGCCAAGAGGTCCAGCATAACGCCGAGGCTGAATGGCTCCAAAGCATCGCCAAAGACGTCAATCCGGACGAAGACCTCCGGATAACGACGGCGCGATTACAAAAGCAAATAAGAAAAACGCAGAGCTGGAAGGCCCCCGGTCCAGACAAAGTCCAAGGCTACTGGATCAAGACCTTCACAGCCCTCCATCCCAGACTGGTAGAAAACCTGGACAGATGCTTAACATCAGGCACTGTGCCAGATTGGATGACAACTGGAAGGACGGTGCTGATACAGAAGGATAAGGAAAAAGGATCAGCGGTGAGCAATTACAGACCCATCACATGCCTCCCGGTCATGTGGAAGGTCCTCACCGGCATGATCTACGAGAGCATGTATGAGCACCTAGTGAGTCGCGACTACTTCCCTAACGAGCAGAAGGGATGTAGACGGGGAACGAGAGGGACGAAAGACCATCTTCTGCTCGATAAGCTGATCATGACCCACGCCAAAGCTAAACACAAGAACCTTAGCATGGCGTGGATTGATTACAAAAAGGCCTTCGACATGGTCCCGCACTCATGGATCCTCGAATGTCTGGAGACATACGGAGTCGCAGGAAACGTCCGGCGGCTGATCGCAACTACCATGCCTAACTGGAAGGTCCAGCTCACGTGTGCAAACGCTGAGCTGGGAGAGGTGAACATCCGTCGAGGAATCTTTCAAGGCGACTCCCTGTCTCCACTCTTGTTCGTACTGGCACTGGTCCCAATGACTCAGGTCCTCAACAACACGGGCCTGGGATTCAAATACGACCGCAATAACAGCCTCAACCACCTACTCTACATGGACGATCTCAAGCTGTTCGCAAGATCCGCTAGTGAGATCGAAAGACTTGTGAAAGTTGTGCACGAATTCTCCCACGACATCGGAATGGAATTCGGAATAAGCAAGTGCGGCCTCATCAACATCGAGAAAGGCAAATTCTCAGCAACTGAAGGTATCCATTTAGAGAACGAAACAATCGAACAGATCGAAGAAGAAGGGTACAAATACCTAGGAGTGCTTGAACACGACAACGTTCTGCACACCGAGATGAAGAAAAAGATCAGGAAAGAATACTTCAGCAGAGTAAGGTTAATTTTGAAATCTAATCTCAACGGCGGCAACATCATCAAAGCCATTAACACATGGGCCGTGCCGGTCATCAGGTACACCGCCGGAATAGTTAAATGGACGAAGCTCGAACAAAAGCAGCTAGATACGAAGACCAGAAAGCTGATGACCATCTTCAGGGCACTCCACCCCCGATCATGCACTGACAGGCTATACATCAAGAGAAAGGAAGGAGGAAGAGGTCTGCTTGAAGTGGAAGAGTGCATCCAAAGTGAGATCAGAGCACTCGGCCAGTACACGAGAGAGCACCAGGATCCTTGGATGAAACTGGTGTGGACATCGAAGACCCTGAAAGAGGAAGAGACCTCAGACAGTTTCAAGGAGAGGAGAAGGGGAGAGCGACTCCAAAAGTGGGAGGGAATGGCACTCGCCGGCCAATACCCCCGACAAACTCGAGAAGCAAAACCCGAACTCACTTGGAACTGGCTGAATCGAGGTGAACTCAAGAAAGAAACTGAGGGCATGATCCTTGCCGCGCAAGAACAAGCCCTCAACACCAAAAACAGAGCAGCTAGAATCACGCACACAAGCAACGACCCAAAATGCCGGATGTGCAAAACCAAAGACGAAACCGTCAACCACCTGATCAGCGAGTGCTCGGCGCTGGCGCAGAGGGAATACAAGAGGAGGCACGACAAGGTAGCAAAAACTCTACATTGGAACCTGTGCAAGACTCACAACTTCCCCTGCGCTGACCGCTGGTACCAGCACGAGCCCAAGACTGTGATGGAAAACGACGACATCAAACTTCTCTACGACGTCCTCCACCAAACTGACAGGGCCATCACAGCCAGACGACCGGACATCGTCGTCATTAACAAGACCCAGAAACAGATCAAGATCATCGACGTGGCAGTTCCGTACGACTCAAGAATCGTCGAAAAGGAGGCTGAGAAAATCCTCAAGTATCAAGACCTCCGGGTCGAGCTCGCCTCGACCCACGGTTGCCGCGCCGAGGTGGTTCCCATCGTGATTGGGACACTTGGGGCCTCAACCACCAATCTTGAAAGGCATCTGGGTAGCATCGGCTGTGATAAAATCCACCCTGGACTGCTGCAAAAGTCAGTTCTCCTGGGATCTGCCCACATTCTTCGCAAGGTGCTCGGATAACACCGGACACTGAGCTGAAGCCGAACCCACTCAGACGAACTGGATTCGAATATGGAGAAGAGAAGAAGGCGGTGATCCTCAGGGTGCGGGACGCACCCCGGAACGCTACGCCTAAAGGGACCGAAGGCTGCGAAGGAAGGAAGAAAGGAAGAGGAGCGTAAAACACTCGTTACACCACTTCTGACTGGAACAACCTGAAGACAACCCTACACCAGCCTTAACAACTTGGCTGTGGATCTGTTTCAATAATAATAATAATAATAATAATAATAATAATAATAATATGGAACACCAGGTACATTACACTGGAGCCATGGATGTACGATGTCAATTTTGCGGAGCCTTACGGTTTTAAAGAGAACAACTAAATTGTTGTCATAATGAAAAAGTTTCCCTTACTCCCTTACAATAGTACCCCAAAAATTTGACATTACTCTTTGATGCCGACAGTAGAGAGGATCCTAATTTCAGACAGAATTTAAGAAACTATATTCTGCATTTGCTTTTGCATCTTTTGGTGCAAACATCAGACCTCCTCCATGACATGTAACGTATTGATTCTGTTTACAAGGTCAAACTTACCACGACGCAAGCCACCTCCATGTACATAGAGGACTCTGAAGAGAGAAGATACGGCCAGCTCTACATCTTAGTAACTAATGAAGCCATACAAATTAGAGTAAATTCTTCCAAAAATGCAAACTGCTTAGTATCGGTTTTTTAAAAAGATAAATGAGGCAATGAAAAATAATTATACAGTAGCATACCACAATATGAGGGCTATTGAACGACATGAACAAGAGAGAGTTGTAATTGAGAACATGCCCCCAAGACAAGTCCCCGTGCAGTTCATCCTTGGCCATGACAGACGAAGATACAACAACCCAACAGGCAATGAGGTAGCAGCCATATTCGTTGGTGATGATGGCATGCCTCCAATGCACCGTGATATTGTTGTTTATCCTATAGGTCTACAGAGGCAGAGGATTGCTTACATCTCTTGCCATGTTGATACCATGGTTTATCCTGTTTTCTATCCAAATGGAGAACCTGGATAGCATATAGATAGGCCGAAAGTGGAACAGCACCAAACGCGTGTTTGCAGCAAAGTTGCCATGTAACAGTTTTACTCATACTGTCTGCCAATTAGAGAGAACTTTAGTGCTTTACATCGAGATGGAAAACTACTGCAACATTACATTGTTAATATCTACGTGAAAGTGAAGAGAAGTTATTCAAACTTCATTAAAATTAATCAAGCATAATTAAGAGTGGCACTGTATTCGGGTCTTATGGATCACCTAGATAGACAGAATGATCATCAAGGGCCAGGTATTCCAGTCTTTTTGCCCTCCACATTTCCAGGAAGTCCAAGGAACATGCAACAAGCATATCAAGATGCCACGGCAATCAACTGCAAATTTGGAAAACCAGACATTTTCTTGACATACACTTGTAACCCAAAGTGTAGAGAAATCACAGAGAACCTTGGATTGCATGAAGCAGCACAACACAGACCAGATTTAGTTTCACAAGTTTACAAGATGCACCTCAAAGGAACTCTTGATTGCTATCAAGGATAGACATATCTTTGGTGTCCCAGTTGCTTATAACCATGTCATCGAATTTCAAAAGCGCGGTCTACCACATTGCCATCTTTTGATAATTTTGCGATAAGAAGACAAACTAAGAACAATAGAGCAAATTGTTGATGATATAGTTTGTGCTGAAATACCTTCATTCGACTACCCAGAGTTGAGAGAATGCGTGAGAACATTGATGATCCATGGTCCATGTGGGACATCAAATCATTCTGTGTACATGGTTGAAGGACAGTGTGAGAAAAAATTTCCAAAAGATTTTCAAGAAGAAACCGAGACATATGTATCCGGATACCCAGAGTACAGACTGAGAAACAATGCAGAGAATGTTCAAGTAGGCACTCGTAAAATTGACAACAGATTTGTCGTCCTATACAATAAGTATTTACTGAGAAAATACCGTGCTCATATAAATGGTGAAGTGTGCTCCTCGGTGGAAAGCATAAAATACCCGTTCATATATATATTTAAAGGCCATGACTGCGCAAACATGGAAATCAGAAGTAATGTTGTTAATGAAATCAGAAGTAATGTTATAATAATGAACGAAATAAAGTACATAAACACAATGAATTACAGTGGTACCTCGGTACTCTATACTCGACCAAATCGGTTCTCGACCAAAAAATTCGAGTAGAAAATGCTTCGGATCTCGAACAGATTTTCGGTACTCGACTAGCCGAGTCGACCCGAATGCGCTCCTCGGTAAGCGTCAGTTCGACTCTGACCGTGAGCGGAGTAAGACGTACGCAGTTTGTTTGAGTACTGTATTTCTTTCCAGATTTGAACTTTTTTGTGTTGCTCTAGCCCTTAATTATGGGTCCAAAGAAAGACAGTGATAAGGGGAAGGCAAAGAGGAAAATAGTGAGGACCACTATTGAACTGAAGAAAGAAATTATTGCAAAATATGAAAGTGGTGTACGAGTGTCCGACCTCGCGTCGCAGTACGAAATGGCAAAATCAACCATTTCCACTATCTTGAAGCATAAGGAAGTGTTAAAGAAAGCTGATGTTGCAATGGGAGTAACGGGAATTTGCAAGCAAAGGAATTAGTGACAGGAATTAGTAAGCCATCAACCACTCTCCAAAACGTAAGTAAATAATACAAAATGGTTTATGATGCTTTATTTATCGTTATCATGTACTGCTTGTGCACATTTACGTCTTCATTGTTGTTTAGATACACGTTCTTATAATATTTTAGGTATTTTTCTTAATGGTAAGAACGGATTAAATTACTTTCCATTATTTCTTATGGGAAAATTCGTTTCGGTTTTCGAACAAATCGGTTCTCGACCACCACCTCAGAACGGATTATGGTCGAGTACCGAGGTACCACTGTACATGAATATAATGAAGTACATGAACATAATGAAATTGAACAGTATTTGTCATGTAGGTAAGCATCTCCGCCAGAAGCCTTCAAGAGATTGTCCAAGTTCCAAATGCATGATCAATCTCACACAGTTTATTGTTTGGCTTTATATTTACCAGATGAGCAGCAAGTGTACTATAGAGAAGGAAATCAAAGGGAGGCGGCAGCAAGAGCAGAAGAATGCAACACACAATTGACAGCTTGGTTTAAACCCAATCAAACAGATGAGAATGAACAAAATTATCTTTACTGTTTTATACCTGAGCATTATGTCTTCAACAACCAAACAACAAGGTGAACACGTTGTGTTAGATTCAGCAACATTGTAACCAGAATCTACTCTGCAAGTCCTCAGAATGCAGATAATTTTTATTTGAGGATGTTGCTCCTCCATGTCCCTGGAGCAACTTTATTTAGGGATTTGAAGACAATCGGAGGTCAAGAAATGAACACCTTCAAAAAGACATGCATCAGGCTGCGCCTGGTTGAGAATGACAATGCTTGGCTGTAAGCTTTTTCGCAGAAAAAGCAACTCATCAGATGCCACGGCAGCTACCAACTATGCTTGCAATGATGCGAGTCTTCAACCAGCCGTGTCTGACTATTTACCAAGCATTTGACAATTCTTTATTTTTAAAAAATACGCATGTTCTTTTCATTTTATGTTTTTGGTGCATTTTGGAACGTTTTCAGCAACGAAATTTGTATTATCGTACAAATGCAAAAATCATTGCATCTGAGATAGTGCATTGCTTTCAGTTACAATATGGGTGTGACTAAGTGAAGTTTTTGCTACTGTTGTGTTATTATTTCGGCTGCAGTTCGTATTTATTGTATTTTTTTCTCATTCGTCCCAATACTAATAGTGATTACTTTGCAACATTTCCAAGTCCTCCTTATGAATAAGAAATTAATTATTTAATGTCAGGTAACAGACACTATTACAGTTTATAAAATTGTAAAAACATAATTATAAAAATCTCAATTTCAGCGTATGCTCACAAGCTGGGGACTAATCAGAAGATAAAAATTAAATACAAAAATGAAATAGTGAAATACAATATAATTCTTAAAGAACCAAACAACATCCAAGGAATAATTTTCGAAAAGGAGCAGAAATTTTCATTATTCATATTTGTTACCCCCTTCCCCTACAATGTTTTTGTTGGAAACGTTTCTTTTTCAGACTAATTTTTTTATTTTGGTTCTATATAGCATTTTTGATGCTGGTTATGAAAACAGTTTGTAATAATTTTCTCTTCCCATTTTGTTAACTTTTTATTTTGAAAATACCTTTGTCGGCAAAAACGAGTCAAATAGTCATTGTCTGATGTGGAGAAATAGTCATTGTCTGATGTCAAGAAATAGTCATTGTCTGATGAACTGGGAGAGTTATCAGAAGTATTCAAGGTTCTGAGGGAAGGTTCATATTCACTATCTTTCGTTGGACTAGACATTTAGGGTGTAACACTTGAAAATGCTACAAAAAAATGAATGCAAACAACATCCATCTGCTGCTGGAGCAAGTCTAGTAACAATGTCCTTGAAATCCCACAGTTTTACCCTATTGCCTCTGCCAGGCGTACAATTTGACGAGAATACTTGTTTCACACGTAGAATGGTTTAAAATTGACAAGGATATACGTATGTAGCACGTTTTTGAAGGTGAAGTTTTAGACAAGTATACTTGTCTGCAACTGGAAAAAGAACATTTTTTGAAAACGTGTATACTCGTTTCTGCCGGGAAAGGGGTTAACTTGACCTTTAGGCAAGAAAGTAAACAAAAAAAAATAATTTGAAGTACATAGGTACAACATACTACAGCATTTTTTCAGAACATACTAATCAATTTTTGAAATTTTGATGCTTGTTTAATGTTAATGAGATCAAAGTAAACAAGCTTTTTTCTATACACTTTCCGTCGCAAATGAGTATTTTACGAGATCTGGCGGTAAATAAATTTTTGATTTCTTTCCAGTTTTCTTTTTTCAAATGGCAAACAGCATTTCATTATTGTTGACCAAGTTGTCGCATCTCTTTTAATCTGTCGATATTCGTTGGGGGCCCGTGACATCATTGCCCCACCTCCTTATTTACGAAACTTGTATACCGTTATGTTATGCTACTTGACATTGGGTTACGTGACGTAAGGCTACTTTACGCAACGTAAGGGACTTCAAGTTAGGATAGGTCAAGTTAGGTTAGGTTAGAAGTTAGGTTAGATTAGATTGGGGTACATTAGATTTGGGGTACATTAGATTTGGGGTACATTAGATTTGGGGTACATTAGATTTGGGGTACATTAGATTTGGGATACATTAGATTTGGGGTACATTAGATTTGGGGTACATTAGATTTGGGGTAAATTAGATTTGGGGTAAATTAGATTTGGGGTACATTAGATTTGGGGTACATTAGATTAGGGGTACATTAGATTAGAGGTACATTAGATTTGGAGTACATTAGATTGGGGTACATTAGATTGGGGTACATTAGATTGGGGTACATTAGATTGGCTTATATTCAAGTTCCGTTATGTTACCCCTATAACTCGTTAAATACTCATTTGCAACAGAAAGTGCATATAAGAAAAGTTATTTATTTTGGTCTCATTACTTCAAATCAAGCAACAAAAATGGGTTAATGTTAAGGAGATGCAACTATTAGATTTTCAAAATTTTGTTGCCTGTATCATGGTAATTACATCGAAATAAGCAACTTTCCTTCTATGCACTTTTTGGAGCAAATGAGTATTTAACGAGTTATAGCGGTAGGTTTAGTTTGGGTAGAGTACATTTGGGTACTTTGTAATTTATTATTTACCAGCCCTGCGGAGCCTGAACCATCTTCTAGGATCTTTTAGTTAATAACACAATAGAAATTATCACCCAAAAATAATAAATTATAGCGGTATGTTCATTTTTGATCGAGCGCATCGGAAGGGAGAGTCCTTGTAGCGTTGCCATCCAAAACGCTCAACGAATTACTCGCCGCTTCAAACACTAGAGTTGCGGTCAGGAATTTACCGCTATAACTTGTTAAATACTCATTTGCCCCCAAAAGTGCATAGATGAAAAGTTGTTTATTTTAATGTAATTACCATGATACAGGCAACAAAATTTTGAAAATCGATTAGTTGTATCTCCTTAACATTAACCCAAAAATGTGAAAATTGATTAGTATGTTGTTCTAAAAATTTACCCATCCTACTTAGAAAATCAACTATTATTTCAGTTAATAATATTAGAATAAGCTAATTAAATTTTCATCACCAATAGTGATAACATAACCTGAAAACCAGAAGTCCTTCAGTATCACACCATAGATTCATGTTTTGGCACAGACTAGTCATTATCAATGTATCATAACCTAAAAACTATTTATGATCACAACATAAATTTAGGTTTATGCAAAGGCTAGTCATTATCAATCAATACATCAAAGTATAACCAAAAGAAAGACTAGAAAAGATCATTTCAAGGAACCATTGGTATAGAACAGTGGTTCTGAACCCCTGGGTTGCGACCCAAAATTGGGTCGCCAAGCTATTTCATCGGGTCGCTAAGGGTTTGTGTAACCTGCTTGTGTTAACTTATAGTATAGTAATATTTTTATTGTTTTGAGGCTTGGGTCGTGGCAGTTATTTTTGGCAGATTTTGGGTCACTGCCAAAAAAGGTTGAGAACCACTGGTATAGAACATAGACACAAAAAGACATACAGAGTTACCACTCTTTAAGCGAGTACAATGTATCGCATCAGCTGAGCTGTTCTGAAGTAACTTGCAACATATTTACTAGTAGTTTCTACTTCCGATGTATCAATTGAAAGGGAAATAAACAAAACAGAAACAAACAGAATGAACTTGTAATGCTGTTATAGTCGTCGTTTCTTTTCAAATTAAATATATCGATCATCTTACTTTACTTCTTATTTTCATGATCGACCTTCGAATTTATAGTTTATTTTCAGTAGGTTTTGAAACACATCAAATATGGTCATACATTTGATGTTTTAATGAAGGATGTACACATATGATGAGAGATAAACGAGGAAACGCAAACATTAGGATGATAAAATATAGGCCTACAATCAATCAATATATACTCAACTCGGAGTATGTAGCGATGATGAAGGTGTTAAAAGAGTCTCGTATTTCATGTTAAATAAGTACTTTAAGATGAGGTTACAGAGGAATTATCCAAAAGACTAACTCAGGATGCCGTCTGAGTTTTAAATCAACAAGTTAATAGAGTGGCACCAAGGAGACTCTTCTATGACAAATTCTCGTGCTACAATGAATCTTCCTAACTATCGACCTAAGCTTAAGTAGTGGCTATGCTTCCCGCAGCTGCTCGTGTTCGTTGGCGGCGCTCTCTCAAAGTCACCAAGCTGTGTTGACGTTTACTCGTGAGCCACCACCATCCTCGTTGCTGCTGCTTGCCGCAGCTATTGGGAACGTTTCTCGAGCCGTCGAGCTGTTGCTGGGCTTTCGCTGCTTCTGTAGATTGGTTTCGGCCATTGGAAGCGTTGCTGCGGCAGTCGAGCTGTTATTGATACAACACAGATACTACTCTCTTTCTGCTGCGGCTTGCTGATTTTGTCGTCATGATCTATTGCGAGTCGGGGCATAAGGTCCAACCGTTTTCACTCTTATGGTGGTGGAATTCCGTGGTTTGCGGTTATGTACTAAAGTATATAACAATGCTTCCACTTACTAATTCCTGCTTTTCAACTGCAAAATATGCATTATTGCTCCAGTACAAAAATTGGTAAATGTGTAACATTGGTCAGTAATCAATTTTCCACTTTTCGGTGCCTTTCCGTAGTTAATTAGATTGAAATAAACAAGTTTTATTCTATGCACTTTCCGTCGGAAATGAATACTTTATGAGTTATAGCGGTAAATGACTTACCGCAACTCCAGTGTTTGAAGCGGAAAGTAATTCATTGATCCCGTGGTAGGACATCACTGCAATGAAGTCTCGCTTCCAGCGCAATCGTCATCAAAGACGAAACCAAACCTACCACTATACCTCGTTAAATACTCATTTCAAGAAAAAAGTTTATAGAAGAAAAGTTGTTTATTTCGCTGTTATTGCTATGATTCAAGCAACAAAAATTCTGGTCAATCTGAAGGATATGTCAGTTATCGATTTTCCACTTTTTGGTGCCTGAACCTAATTAATTGAATCAAAATAAACAAGTTTTCTTCTATGCACTTTCCGTCTCAAATGAGTATTTTACGATTTATAGCGGTAAGTTTAGTTTTGTCTCTGATGACGAATGAGCTCGAATAAACAGCTACTCATCGGTTTTCAAATTTTTGTTGCTTGAATCATGGTAATAACTTCGAAATAAACAACTTTTCTTCTATACACTTTTTTCGTCAAATGAGTATTCAACGAGGTATAGCGGTAGGTTTGGTTTCGTCTTTGATGACGATCGCGCTGGAAGCGAGTGCGCATTGCAGTATTGCTGTCCGACGTGCTCCTTGAATTACTTGCCGCTTCAAACACTGGAGTTGCGGTAAGTCATTTACCGCTATAACTAATAAAATACTCATTTGAACGGAAAGTGCATAGAAGAAAACTTGTTTATTTCAATCTAATTATCTATGCTTAGGCATCGAAATTTACAAAATCGATAACTGACATATCCTTCAGATTTACCAAAATTCTAAAATCGATGAGTAGCTGTTTATGCGAGCGCATTCGTCATCAAAGACAAAACTAAACCTAGCGCCATAACTCGTTAAATACTCATTTCGGACGGAAAGTGCATAGGCCTAGAAGAAAAATGATTTATTTAGAACTAATTACCTATTTTTAGGCACCGAAAAGTGGAAAATCGATTACTGACCAACGCTACACATTTACCCAAAAATTATCTGTTGAAAGTCCATAAAAGAAACGTTTTGATTTTGATCCAATAACCACTAGCTATACTAGTATTAAAATTCATGAATCGATTACTTTCCTCTCCTCAATGTTCATTTGACATTTATTTTTGCGTATTCCAGCCATCATAGACAAAAATTAACATACCATAATAACTAGTTAAATACTCATTTGCCCCTAAAAGTGCATAGAAGAAAAGTTGTTTATTTCAATGTAATTAGTTGATTCAAGCAACAAATTTTGAAAATCAATTAACAGCTTCTCCTTAACATTTACCAAGAAAAGTGGTCAATGTGAAGTTTAATGCAATCACGGAAATTGATAATTATATTCCAAACAATCACTAAAGGAACCCATTTAAGAACGTTTTTCATGAACGACATTCTGCTCGCTGATGCGTTATTTTCGAATTATTGAACTTTGAAGTTGGCCGTCGCGCGCCCAAGGAAGCGAGTGTAATTTAATTAAAAACGGAAGCTAACCCTCTATTAAAAACGCAAAGAGGTTGGGTCGTGAGGGGTAGCCACAGTTCTTTTAGTGAAAAGTATAAATAAAGCTTCTAAACCACCCATTAGGGTGACGACCGCAATCTTGTTTACATCGGGTCTAACATAGCGACCACCATGGGCGCCGCCATCGATGTCAACAAGATTGCGGTCGTCACCCTAATGGGTGGGTTAGAAGCTTTATTTATAATTTTCACTAGAAGAACTGTGCCTCCCCCTCACGACCCAACCTCTTTACGTTTGTTATAGCTTCCGTTATTAATTAAATTCCGTTTCACGCTCTCGCTTCCTTTGGCGCCAAGGCCAACTTCAAAGTTCAATTATTTGAAAATAACGCATCAGCGAGCAGAATGTCATTCATGTAAAACGTTCTTGAATGGGTTCCTATAGTGATTCCTAAGATCGGAATTCTTATTTTTCGTGATTGCATTAAACTTCACATTGACCAGAAAAGTATAGTACACATTTAGCTTTGAGATGCTAATATCTTATTTTTTAGGAAGGCAGGAGTTTTAAGAGGAGAGGAAGAATTTCTAGTCTTTTATGGTGTTTCACATCCAGATTCTGAGTCAAGATTGTCAAGGTTTTCTTTCTCTTTTGATGGACCGTTGGTTAGTTTTAAACCAAGTTCCCTAGATAATTGAATCATCCATACATTCAGGGTCTCCTAGGTTACTACCTACTGGGATATGAATGCCGACAATTCCCTCCTCCAAATTGACTGGTTATGATTGAGGCATATCTCCATTATGAGATTCATCCTCTTCTCTGGAAACGCGCGCGGTTAGCACATTTTAATTAATAATGGAAGCTAACCTCCTATTACAAACGTAAAGAGGTTGGGTCGTGAGGGTTAGCCACAGTTCTTTTAGTGAAAATTATAAATAAAGGTTTCTAGTGACGTTTGTTTACAAAGACTCCAAGATGGCTTCTGCCATGGCGGCAGCCATCTTGGAGTTGTTGTAAACAAACGTCACTAGAAACCTTTATTGATAATTTACACTAAAAGAACTGTGGCTAACCCTCACAACCCAACCTCTTCCCGTTTGTAATAGGAGGTTAGCTTCCATTATTAATTAAAATGTGCTAACCGCGCGCGTTTCCATGGTGCGCACAAGCCAGCTTCAAAGTTGAATGATTCAACAATAACGCATCACCGGACAGAATGTCATTCTTGTAAAACGTCTTAAAATTGACTATATTACCTATCTATACCTAGGAAATTATGAAATTTGTTGACAACATTAAACTCATTATCGACCTATGTAACCTCCAGGAGGGGGTTACACACGAATGCAATTATTAGCTTACAGAAATTTATAAAAAACACAAGAAAATTACAAGATAAACAATATTCAAATTAGGCTTGGAGCCTGCCTCAATTAAACTCCCGCTACGCAAGTTCGCAACTCACCCCAGATGCTAATTAGAAAACCAGTTGCGGTTATAATCAGAATAGTTAATGAATGTCATTAAACTTTATCACAGGAATATTCATAGACTTTTCGCAGGAGCTGGGCAAAGGCAGACTTTCCTCGGTGAACGGACGCAACTGTCTCTCTTGAACTTGAACTTGAAATTGAGGGCCGACAGTGTCAGGGCCTTTGTAACGGCCTACAATTCCCTCCACAATTTTCACTCAAAGAGTTCAGCGCCTGGTACCAGACTTGTCCACTAAACTACTCAGGATCTACCAATCCTTGTCACAAGCTGCCATTGGATGGCGTCACTGGGATAGCCAGTGTGTCAAAACACCATCCCCAGGCATATTGGGTCATTACTGACCATTCTACCTGACTGGCTCATTCCAGTCACTGTCTCTTACTCCAGGCGTGCACAAGAAACATTTTCATAGCTTCAATGATACTCAAATTACACTCCTGATCCAATCCAGCAAGACAGCTCATACTGCAATCATCTTCAGCACATCTGGCATACCACTCATTCTCTCCATACTGCTCAAGAACCACATTCATAAAACTTTCTCTCTCTTGCTCATACTTACTACATTCCAGCACAAAATGCTTAATTGTTTCCTCCACTCCACTAATACACTGCCGACATAATCTGTTATTATTTTCATTCCACTTCCATGTACGTCTGTTCACACTCAATGACTTACATCTCACAGCAAACAAGAGTTGACTTCCAAAACTACCATCATAGAACATCTCAAACTTAGGTGCTTCTTTTTTCATGAACTTGAACTTGAGGGCCGACAGTGTCGGGGCCTTTGTAACGGCCTACAATTCCCTCCACAATTTTCACACAAAGAGTTCAGCGCCTGGTACCAGATTTGTCCACTAAACTACTCAGGATCTACCAATCCTTGTCACAAGCCACCATTGGATGGCATCACTGGGACAACCAGTGTGTCAAAACACCATCCCCAGGCACATTGAGTCATTACAGCCCACTCTACCTGACTGGCTCATTCCAGTCACCGTCTCTTACTCCAGGCATGCACAAGAAATACTTTCATAGCCTCAATGATACTCACATTACACTCCTGATCCAATCCAGCAAGACAGCTCATACCACAATCATCTTCAGCACATCTGGCATTCCACTCATTCTCTCCATACTGCTCAAACACCACATTCATAAAACTCTCTCTCTCTTGCTCATACTTACTACATTCCAGCACAAAATGCTCAATTGTTTCCTCCACTCCACTATTACACTGCCAACATAATCTGTTATTATTCTCATTCCATCTCCATGTACGTCTGTTCACACTCAATGACTTACATCTCACAGCAAACAAGAGTTGACTTCCAAAACTACCATCATAGAACATCTCAAACTTATGTGCTTCCTTTTTCATATACCAGTTAAGTGTAGGCTTCCGCATCATGCTAAGCTTCCACTTATTCAATCCATACTCTTTTGTTTGCCTCTCAATCTCTTTCTCAATCTTACTTTGTTACTTTGTTAGAGATGAGGCACATCTCCTTCTTGGGAAATGGCGCCCCCAGTCTGCTCTTCAGTTATTTTTCAGATGAGGTGCAGGAATTTTGACTTTCTCATGAAATCCATTACAAGTTCGGTTGGGAAGTCAGCTGCAAGGATGGTGTTCATTGTCACAGGAGCCGATCTTGCATTGCACTCAGTAATCAGGGCCAGGCGATGATTTTGATGCAGAGGACATTCTATCAATAGGTGGCTCAAGGTGAGCTTGCAATTGCATCCTTGGCAGAAAAGAGGCGGAGAACCCGTTAATTAGTGCCCATGTGTCAATTTAAAGACACCAAGTCTCAGTCTTGAGATGATGACTTGTTGGCTGCGTGAAAGTGAAGATGGTAGAGGGATCAGTGCAGGATTTAATTCATTTATGATTGGTGGAAGCTGCTTCCAATGCCCTCAGTCTCTCTTGTTGCATGGAGGTGGCAAATAGGGAGTTAAGCTCTGCTGTGGATTTAGGTATTTGAGTTGTCAGAGAGATGCTTAGAGCAGACTGTGCTAACTTATCTGCAGCCTCATTGCCAGGTATGCCCACATGGCTAGGCACCCACTCCAGGATGACTTTGTCTCTAGGAAGCCGATTGATAGCCTTTGCTATCCAGTATAGTAGGTAGTGCTTAGGAGCTTTATTTGCTTTCAGAGCAGTCAAGGCACTCAGTGAATCTGAGAAGATTACAAAGGCTCCTGGTTTGTTAGTTATAAACTTTACTGCTATGTAAATAGCATACAGTTCAGCGGTAAATATGGAAGTTCTAGGAGGGAGGTGAGCCTTGAGTTGGAAATTTTCCCCATGCACTCCACATCCGGCCTTGTCGTTCTGGACCGATCCATCTGTGTAGATTATTTGGTGCATATTGTATGAGCAGTGAACAAGGTCATTAAACATTTGTTGCCAATTGGTGGGATCTCTTGAATGTTTTTGTACATCTGCTAATGTCAGAAAGATTGGGCTTGGGACTGAATGATATCTCAAGTGCATGGGAATTGTGGGGATCTGAGAGAAATTAAGACCCAGCTTGTTGAACTCCATGTAGGCTCGGCCTGATACAGGGATTGGCCGTCTAAGGTGAGCATAAAGAGCATAAGGGTAGTAAGCCAGCAATAGTTTTCGGACCGGGTGCTCAGCGATGGTGAGGATTCGAGCACAGTAGGACAATAGCAATTGGCGCCGGCGATATGCAAGAGGCATAAGTTCAGCCTCAGCTTACAGCTTAACTGTGGGTGTGCACCTCAGGGCAAAACTGATAATACGTGATGCTGCATATTGGATGCGGTCCAACACTAGAAGATGAGTGGGAGCAGCAGTTGCATATAAAAAGCAGGCATAATCAAGCTTGGAGCGAACCAGAGCTATATACAGTCTACGAAGGGCTGTGGCATCAGCACCCCACCTCTTGGCTGAAATGACTGAGAGAAGTCTCAGATCTGACTGGCATGAAGAGTGCAATGAAGTTATGTGTGGCCTCCAAGTTAAATGCCTATCAAAGATAATTCCAAGAAATTTTATGTTATTTTTGAAGGTAAGAGGAACGTTTTCCATCTTCAGTTGGGGAGGTGAGTCGTGTCTGTGGGTGAACAAAACAGCTGAAGTTTTGGCTGCTGAGATTTGAAGACCCCACTTTTGGGACCACTTTACAATAGTGTTCAGTGCAGTTTGCATTACTGTGGTTGCCTCAGTGAGAGTTGATGTGCCAATCCACATGGCTCCATCATCCGCATACAGAGAGTGTTGTACTCGTGCAGGCACATCGGCAAAAAGGTTGTTTACAATGAGTGTAAAGAGTGTGGGGCTTATGACCAATCCCTGAGGCACTCCACACAAAAGGGGAAAGGAGTCTGACAGCTTATCAGCAACTCTTACCCGTATAGATCGATGTTGTAGGAAATTTTTGATATAAACAGCCATATTGCCCCTGAGACCCAGTTCATGCAGTTTGAGTGAGACACCATCATGCCAAACCGACTCAAAAGCTCGCTCAATGTCAAGGAAAATGGCTAGGCAGTAATTTTGAGTCAGCAAGGCTTCCCTTACTGATGCTTCCAGACGAAACAGAGCGTCAAGTGTACTGTGCCCTGCTCTGAAACCACTCTGAGTTGGATCATAGTAGGATTTTTCTTCTAAGTAGGACTGGAGGCGCCAGTTTACCATCTTTTCCATGATCTTGCCTAGACAGTTGGTGAGCGCAATAGGGCGGTATGATGCTGCAGAAGAAGATGATTTGCCAGGTTTCAGTATGGGTACAATTATGGCTTCCCGCCACTGGTGTGGGAATCCATGCATGAATAAGAAATTATAGAAGTTCAATAACTCCTTAAGTTGACTTCCGCTGAGGTGTTGAAGAAAGCTGAAGGGAATGCGATCAGCACCAGGGGCTCGAGATGAGGAGTTGCGTAGTGCTCTAGTTAATTCTCTCATTGTGAAAGGTTTGTTGTACCATTCAGTTGAGTTATGTTGTGGGTAAGGTAGCTCACGTGCAATTCTCTCCTTTCTTACAATGAAATCAGGGTCATTTGATGTGGAGTTATTTTCTCTACAATATTGCCGGCCAAGAATGTTTGAGATCAGCTTGGGGTCTGTTATGTTATCAGTGCCATTCTTTAAAACTATAGCTTTGGGGGAGAACTTTGCAGATAGTGCTCGGACTTTGTTCCAGACTTGTCCACTGTGGGCTCTGTATGTAATACTAGACAGATAGTCTGTCCAGCTCTTTGACCTGGCTCTGGCTATGCAGTGCCTAAAAATAGCTCTGGCTTTTTTGAAGGCTATCCATAAGTCAATGTCCCCTAAATGGTTTTTATAACGAGATAACGCTCGCTGCTTTTGGCGCCTTGCTACGGCACATTCTTTGTTCCACCAACTATTTGTTGGTGTTCTGTTTCCTGGTATAGAGCATGGGATGGATTTAGAGGCTGCATCTATTATGCTTGTGGTTACTGCTCCACAGGCCTGCGTAGGGGATAGGTAAGTTTTTGGAAGGCTGAGGATTTTTTGAAATTTGACCCAATCAGCTGATTTGATATTCCACCTTGGTTGTAGGCAGACTGGTGTGGCACACTCTGATGAGATCAGCAAAGGAAAGTGATCACTGTTGTAAGGGTCTAATAAGGGTGACCATGTAAACATAGGTGCTATATCAGGGGTAGTTATGGTCAGATCTATATGAGTTAGGGTGCCTGTTGAGGACAAATAAGTTGGTTCCGTAGTGTTCAGCAGCACAAGGTTGTTTGCTGTTACCCAACGACTCATAACATTTCCTCGGCTGTCTGAGGAAGAGGAACCCCATGATTGATGATGAGCATTCGAATCAACTGAGATAATGAAAGGAGGAGGTAGAAGTGAAAGTAAAAGTGGTAGCTCTGTGATTAATACAGAGTTTGGCAGCAATGGTGGAAGGTACATAGAGCATATTGTAAATTCATTTTGAGGAAGATGTATGCGTGTGGCACACACTTCCAATGACAATGGGAGCTGTATAATGGTTTGTGGTATGCTATTATTAACGGCTACAAGAACCCCCCCTCCACTTCCCACAGCTCTCTCACAACGAGCAGCCAAGTTTTGATACCCGGCCAGTTTTACCGTTTTATCAGAAGACAGAAAAGTTTCCTGCAAACACAGTACATCCGGGGCTAAATCTGCCAGTAGTTTGGACAAGTAAGGATATCGGGCAGAAAAGGAATGGACATTCCACTGTAAGATTTTTAGCTTCATTGCAAGTTATGCATTGAGGAAAGACCTAAACTTGCTAGAGTTTCAGTGACAACTGATTTTACGGAAAGCATCTGACCTAGCTCAATAAAACATTCTATTTTTTCAGTGAGTTGCGTGGAGAGAAAGAGACGGATTATCATTGGCAGAGCCTGAGTAATTAGCCGAGTGAAATCAGTAAATATTTGATGAGATGCAGTAAGAGATCGTTGATTGGCTTGGCTGCTTGCATGCAAAGGGTTCCCAGCACTTGAATGGCTAGGTTGTTGACCTGAGGAAACTGGCTGTGGCTGGGTAGAAGGCTGTAAGACATGCTGAGTAGAAAATGCAGATGGAGTGCTTTGTATGGATGCACAAGCTGCAAAGGTTTTTGTACTATTTTGATCCGTTGAAGGAATGTTGGTTGTCAGAGAAGTTTGTTGAGAGGGCTGAGTGGAGGCTTCATCTTCTTGAGCCATAAGTTGGGTAAGTGTAGGAAAAACTTGCAGAGAAGCCAGTTCCTTTACTGTAGGTCTTCTTTGCATTTCCAAGTTTTGAACTGAAGGGTTGGATTAAACTGCATTTATAGGTCTCATTTCTCTTGCTCTAGCTCTAGCTTCCACAAAACTCAAACCCTCATCTGCTGTGAGATGGCAGGCTCTAACTTCAGCCATGTAGTGGGAACACTCACGTGAAGTAGCCTGATGGTGTTCTTTGCAGTTCGAGCAGGAAGGAGGAGCAGACAGATTTGGGCATGAGTCTGCAAAATGACCCTTTTGGCCACAATAGCTACAAGTTGGCAGTCGACTCATGCACCGGGCTTATGAGTGGCCATAATGGCAGCAAAGTCCACATCTCAAAGGACTTGGGTAGTATTTATCTATTTTGTAAACACAATACCCTAGGAGCAGCTCAGCAGGAGGAGAAGGATTGAGAAACGTCAGTACATACAGGGGAACGGACGCTTTGTTGGGGTCTAGTAGTAATTTGCGGATGCCTACCACATTATAGGGCTTCAGCATAGTTAGAAGGTCTTCAAGGGTGTCAGAAGCAAATTCAGGTGCATAGATTTTGCCATACGAGAACTGGGTTGACCAGGCAATAGAAGTTAAGATTTCAATGGTGTTCCCAGATATTACCATTGTAGTGGCAGCCATCAGAGATTTTACTTGCTCTAGAGTATTTGTTGTCACAAGAATGGCTCCAGAGTGTTGATGCTCTACTTTTTTAACTGAACCACACAGCTTGTCTAGGGCTAGTGCAGTACGGATAGGGTTCATTTTTGCAATGTTGTTGGTTTTGTCCACTGGTGTGATAAGAACCTGCCGCATGTTTGGAGCTAGTTTTTGAATATGCTCTGGTGTGTTTAAATCAACTTGAGCTGATTTTGAAGCTGCTTCCTTTGTTGCTGATTTCTCTAAGTGTTCATTTGCGTTAAGAGTTGAAATGTTGGGAATATTCCTTCTTGTCTCGGGATCTTCATCGGAGATGATTCCGCTCATGTCAGAAGATTCGCAAAAATCCTCTGCTGGTGTTACATTTGCATGAACAGTTGTCATTGTAGCAGTCTTTTTGGTAGGACCACTTGAGTCAGTAGGAGAGCATTGACGCCTCTTGTTCCGGCTTGCCGGTGAGGGTGAGGCACGAGCATTGTAGGAAGTTTGAGTGGTTGACGGTTTCTTGCCTTTAACCGACTGACTGGCCTTTGGGTTTAGGCTGTCAGGTTTCCCCATCTTGTGCTTTTCAGGGCACAGGGGTATTTTGTCCACAATCGTTGACACTGTTTATTTAGACTAAAGATCTTCACTTGATAATTCAGACACAAATCTTTTTACTGGCATCAATTTTACCAGATTCACAGAGCACTTTCTGGTTAACCAATCGCCACAAAGTACGCCGCGGAGATCTCTTTCTCAATCCTCTCAATCTCTTGAACTTGAACTTGAGGGCCGACAGTGTCGGAGCCTTTGTAACGGCCTACAATTCCCTCCACAATTTTCACACAGAGTTCAGCGCCTGGTACCAGACTTGTCCACTAAACTACTCAGGATCTACGATCCTTGTCACAAGCCTCCATTGGAAGGCATCACCGGGACAACCAGTGTGTCAAAACACCATCCCCCGGCACATTGGGTCATTACAGCCCATTCTACCAGACTGGCTCATTCCAGTCACTGTCTCTTACTCCAGGCCCGCACAAGAAACACTTTCATAGCCTCAGTGATACTCGCATTACACTCTTGATCCAATCCAGCAAGACAGCTCATACCGCAATCATCTTCAGCACATCTGGCATTCCACTCATTCTCTCCATACTGCTCAGACACCACATTCATAAAACTCTCTCTCTCTTGCTCATACTTACTACATTCCAGCACAAAATGCTCAATTGTTTCCTCTACTCCACTATCACACTGCTGACACAATCTGTTATTATTCTCATTCCATCTCCATGTACGTCTGTTCACACTCAATGACTTACATCTTACAGCAAACAAGAGTTGACTTCCAAAACTACCATCATAGAACAGCTCAAACTTAGGTGCTTTCTTTTTCATATACCAGTTAAGTGTAGGCTTCCGCATCATGCTAAGCTTCCACTTATTCAATCCATACTCTTTTGTTTGTCTCTCAATCTCTTTCTTCCACCTCTTGCAGTCCCACTCAGGCCCTACATCTCCAACATTTGTTAAACTCCAGTCATCCACAGGTCTCCCAATTCTAACATGAATAATCTTTTGCATACTGAGTTTCCTTGCATGTCCCCAACATACTTTCTCCCAATAGCTTACACTCAGATTCCATTCAAAGATTCGCCTTACCCACCTGCTATTCTGCATTCTTTCAATTCTCAACTTATAATTCAGCACAGCTTTCATCATTCTTTCTGAAAATAGGCTCCACCCTAGGTCACCTCTAATGGCTTCTACAGCTGTCCATTTTGGAGCACCCAATGCTACACGTCCTACCTTATTTTGTATCACATCCAGCTTTTCAAGATCACTTCCATTCCAAGCAAGAGCACTCATACCATACATGACACTAGGTACAGCAACATACTTCCACATTCCTCTCACACATTCGTACTTGTTTGCTCTGTATCTGGCCACACTACCTAACCGTCCACTCCACTGCATTGCTTTAGCCACTTTCTCACCTTTAGTTCTAGTACATCCATCTTCACTTATCATACAACCTAGATATTTGTATTCTTTTGTTCTACCTATTCTGATTTCTCCAATATTCCACAGTCTGTCTCTATCAGTCTCATCACTATTTATAACCATGACCTTACTTTTATCGGCACCAAAGTTCATCTTGAAATCTGTACTATATCCATTCACAATGTCAAGCATCCTTTGTAGTTCATGACCACATTCACTAACCACAACCACATCATCAGCATACAACAAACAGCTCAGTCTCTCATTACCAACTTTCAGTCCTAAACCACTCCCTCTCAGTCGAACTGCTAATTCTTCTGTGTACAATCCAAACAACAGGGGGGACGGAGTACAGCCCTGTCTCACTCCTCTAACACTCCTCACTTGCCCTGTTTCCAAATTTCCTAACATGTAGATAGCACTTGTGTTCTCATACAGACTCTGTACAATGTTCACTATTTTTCTGCTAAAACCAACTTTTCTCAAAATTTCAAACAGCCTAACCCGATCCACTCTGTCATACGCCTTTTCAATATCCAGGAATGCTAAATATACCTTCTTGTTATCCTTCTTCATTCGCTCAATTATTTCACTCACTACAAACAGATTATCCTCCCCACGTCTATCTTGCCTAAAACCATTCTGTTCTTCTCCCAGGACTCCTAATTCCTCAACTAAGTTTTTCATTCTCTCATTCAAAATACCACAAAAGATCTTACATACAGTGTCCTCTCCAAGACTCCAACATCTGCATCGATAGTGGACTCATATTATATCCGCATCGACAGGACAACGATTCGTTTGCAAAACACATGCACAATTTTTGTCTTTCAGTGTAACCAGATACTCAAGGTCGTGCATCAACTCCCGTGCAAAATACTCATCTATTCGTCACTGAGTTGCCTGCTAGAAACGACCCTCTTAAGCATGTTGAGTTCAGTTGAAGTAGATTTTTTTGGTTGCCTGCTAGTATTCTGGTCAGTGTTTAAAAATCCCTCAACCATTCACAATGTTCTCCGTCACTTGATGTTTATAAGCGTAATTTTCTACAAAAAATGATGCATACATGAAGAAATATAACACAATATTTTGTGCATGAAATTTTTTTTAGCTATTTTTCTTTCGGATACGATCGAAACACAAGGGCGTCGCTTCGACAGCCATCGTTCAGAGGCAAGAGGCTACGTTATCGATGATAACACGGGAAATCATCCTTGTTTTTGAAAAATGACTCAAAAAATATCATACTGTTGTATATTGCATAATATTTTATTTGAATGAATATTGATAGCTGGTTCATTGATGTTTTATTGCCACATTCTTGAGTTCCTTTCATTTTGTACAACAAAGAAACTCGTTTAGATCTCTCAAATTAGGCATTAACTTGACCCTGAGCAATCGTCTTGGCTTACCGACTCTATTTATGAGGTATTTGATAAAATTGATGCAGGGCTAATGAAGCTTAATAAGTCTGAATAAAATAAAATGAATCTCACCGTTTTTTCAAATAATTGTTATTCGTAATAATGGACAGTCACAGTAATCTTAATAAGTTCATCTCCGTTTTTTCAGCAGCGGCTTCAAGTACTTCCAAGAAAAATCAAGGAGATATTCGAAGCTTACTGACTAGAAAATCTCACAAAGCGAGTTAAATAAAGAGTTACTTTTAGACCGGCAGGCCTCAGCCGAGACGGTTCAAGAAACGGTTTGTGAAGAGTACAGGAATTTCTGGAGAATTTTTTGAGTCCTACTCGCGCGACTTTAAACTTTAGTCCACTACTCGCAACTTTTGAAATAATGCACCTATTGACTTCAAATTACTCTCAAACGAAAGAACAAAACATTTTCTACAAAAGTGTAATAAACACACCCAAAAAAGTTTTCTGAAAAATACAGAATTTTTTCGATGAACCAGTGCGACTCACGCGTCGTCGAAAGACCTAAGTCCACTACTCTTAACTTTTGAAAGAATGCACCTATTGACTTCAAATTACTCTCAAACGAAAGAGCAAAACATTTTCTACAAAAGTGTAATAAACACATTCAAAAAAAATTTTCTGAAAATTACAGAAATTCTTCGATGAACCTGTGCGACTCAAGCGTCGTCGAAAGACCCAAGTCCACTACTCGTAACTTTTGAAAGCATGCACCTATTGACTTCAAATTACTCTCAAACGAAAGAGCAAAACATTTTCTACAAAAGTGTAATAAAGGCACCCAAAAAATTTTTCTGAAAAATACAGAAATTCTTAACCACAATGTTGTAAAATTTAATTCATTTGATTTTCGAATTTTACTTCTGACGTGAATATTTTTTGAACAACAAAAAAGGCGATGAAAATTTGCGGGTAAAAACAAGATCTGGAAATGTGAGACGAGGACGTGTGGTCCAGTTGAGTTTTAGGCTGAACTCGTTTTGCATACGCATCGATCTCAAGGCCACGTACAACTATATATTCAGCACAGAATTATGTGAACAGCGCCCGACAACCAACGCGTGAAGCATAAAGAACTCAAATTTTGGGTGATAGAGACATGTGCTTTGCCATTGATGCTATTTGATTTGGAGTTGGCCTTGTCACTGATGTACGTTGATGGAGAGATGAGCTTTACCATTGATGGTATTTGTGTGAAGTTCGCTAAGATTCGTCGGTGCGAATGATGTTCGTGGATGAAAAATTTGAATTGCCACTGATGCTCGTGTATGGTTTGTTCCCTATAGCGCGGGAGGTAAAACTGGGTTTTTATTCTTGGAGCGGTGGTTAAAGACGGTTGCTTCTCCACGGCTAGGGCGGTTTCTTCTCCTTGGCGTGGGCGTTAAAACGTCAAACTTTGTACTTGAAAGACTCTGAATTGATCCCAGTTTGTACCTACGGTATTTTCACCAGCCTACAGGCTTTCTGGGGATAATAGCGAATAGAGAAGACGGATAAAAGGGACCAGAGGAAGAACTCTACTACTCGTTGAGCTTGCTCTCCACTCGCTAGCATATATCAGCAGACGCAAAAACGTAAATATATATTGATGGTGTCCTACTCGCCATGACAAGTTTGATAACTGAATTGATGATGTCCAAATCACCATGAAAAGTTTGATAGCTGATTAAAAAAAAACACGAATCAACGCTGAAATTTTTTTAAATTATTTAAAATCGTGGTGTGACTAAAAATAGCTTAACGCAAATGAAACACAATGTATTATATTTCTGGATCAAAGTATGCGATCAAAAAATCACTAGAGCTTACGCTGACATTTAGAGACGATTTAATCGAGCCAGTCGACCAATTAAAAAACTTTGGAGTTTGGTTTGACAAAAACATGACTTTTTAACTATTTGGAAACTAGATGCAACAAAATTAGCGAAACCTAGGTGTTTTTGATCGTATTCAGAACATGCCTGGCAAAATGCTAGATCATTGGTAATCCTTCTCTAGTCGAAATGCGTTTGAACTATTGCAGTCTAGTTTGGAAAGACATGCCTCAATATTTTTAAAAATAATTGCAAAGATGTATGAAGTTTGCAGCCGAAATCGTGTGCAAAGGTAATTTAAAGATCATGCAACCCCTCTCTTGAAGAAAAAACTCGGCTGGACCCCACAGTGCCAGAAAGATTCTACATTCAGAAAGCCCGATACGTGTTCTCGTCTCTCTATCTCCCTCATAATAATGCAGGTGAAGTGTCTTTCACCTAACATTGCGACTAAAAAAAAAAGAATCGGAGGAATGACGTCTTAGTCATCGTTCATCTAACCTAGGACAAAAGTCTTTCAGTTTCTGGAGCTCTATTGTTGAATAATTTTCTTCTGCGTACAAGTATTAAAAACTTTCAAACTGTAAAAGAATTCCATGAAAGCGTTTCACGTCATTTCAAATAGTTTTTCTTTTTCCATCTTTCTTTCTGTTATAGTGAATAGCATGATGAGACATCGCGTTGTTCTACATTGCTAAACCATCATGGTAAACGATCGCCCAGCTTGCTTTTCATTCTCTTGAAAATAATTCAGGATAGGCCAGTAATGACAGCTCACGAGAGCAGAGTTTATTAAAGTAAGTTAGACTTGGCTGGTTCCCGGGCCGTCACCCTAGCCGGTCGGAGGGTTCCGCTCTCAATAGGTAGAGAACGGAGGGCGACCCCCTTCCCAGCGCCCCGAAGTTTCCCAAGAAACGGCAACCTGTTAGAGAGAGTCAGGCATTATAGCCCGAGACTAACGGAGCGGGACCTACGCAATACAGAGATATAAAGTAAGTTACATTTCAGAGAAAGGATGATATTCCTATAATATTTTAGGTTTACGCACTTTGCGCATTTTTGCGATAATCGCCTTACATTGAAAAGATCTCAACTAAAAGGACTAGTCAAATTTGACACAAGACGTAACAAGATCACTTCGATGACAAGTTGCCGTATGAATTTTTATGGGTTCTCACCTAATTTGTGGGACAATTACAATTGCTCGTAAGGCCTCCCAACGAATGGTCAAAGCTAGTAGCAACCACTACCTCTCCAACCGACCTCTGTCGAGTGTCGTCCCACGAGGAGTCCCGAAGTGGTTCCCGCGTGCCGAGAAAACCCTGTCCCAGCGCAGACCGAATGGATTTAGCTCATCGCGCTGGCTGACTGGCTCCACGAAGATCTACGTTTAGAAAACGTATAACGTAGGAGCGGCAGGTGCAACCGTTCCACCATAACAGCAGCAGATATAGCCGTGACCTCAACAGTAGTCGTAGCAGTAGATGTAGCTGTGACCTCAACAGTAGCCGTAGCAGTAGATGTAGCCGTGATCTCAACAGTAGCCATAGAGACAACACCAAAACTATACCTTATCACAGTACACAACACGGCACATGCTTGTAACCGCTGCCACACGGTAAATTGAACAGCCATGCAGAGACACGGCCTTTCCACTGGGCTCGCTGCCTCTTATCCAGAATTGAACTGAACCTGAACTACTGCGCTGTCGTACGCGCAGAAGGAGCTCTGCTGCCCTGTAAGCATAGAAGGTTCAACGCAGACGAGCATATCATGAGCCCCTTGAAAACCAAGTTGAAGTGGCATTGAGTCTACTGCAATGCCAACGTCTGGAATGAATACAAGCAATTGTAATTTATACGAGGGGAAAATTTTCCGTTTTCTACACATTCTTCTCACTGCTACTTTGACGCCTGTACTTCAAATTCTGCTAAGCTGAAATAACTATGCTTGAGTTAATTCATTTTTATTAACTAATACGATGGTGTTTCATTCAAAAGCATTGTCGATTTCCGCATTTCTACTTTTCATTTCTTACCAGATATACTGCGAAGACCATACTCTAAGCCTGTATACACTCGGTCATGAAACCACATTTATGTTCATTTGTAATTTTTATGCTGCAATTTTATAGCTATTTGTCATTTATAAACGAAAGCAATTCATCACTGTGTTTTGATTTAATCTTATATGCCTGTGTCGGTATGTTATTATTGGGAATAACGAGAGAATGAGAAGCCTAAAATATTTTTTTATGTTTTTGGACTGAAACTCGATTTTTCTGACAATTTTGTCAGGAAATTAGAAACTACCGCTTACACGCCCTTTCCATTACATTTTTTTTCAGGTACACTGAGCAATACACTAGTGATTAGTTCAATGTAGAAGCATAAAGTGCTTGATATGTTTCATTTTCTATGAAAAAAATTAAAACTGTCTTTTCTTTTTTCCTAACTAAAACCAAACACACTCCGAGGCATTTCTCAGTAGTATTTACACTATTTATAAGCTCTCAGTCCTCTTGTCTAGAGTAAAATTTCCAAGGTGATAATTTTGCTTTATTTTTATTCCAATCATATATTCGACCCTTAAAATTCATCAGTTTTTGCAGAGCTGATATTTTGGATGGTTTAATGTACATCACACACTCTACAGTTAGCGAGTTCGACCGGGAGCAACAGCGTCAATACAAATTCCTCACAAAATATATATCTTCATAGATCACTCAATAATTGTAATCGAGTGGTACAAATATTTAGGAATGAATGGAAATGATAAGGATGGGGAATGGGTGGAAAGTAAATAAACGCTTATTCGCATAAAGGTAAATGCCAAAAATGCATTAAAAAAATGTTTTTTCTTCAAATATTTTTCAATATAAAAGCCTTGAATTTATAAAGAAAACATAATAGGTAGACAGTATTTGCGCTAAAGCGGATAACGAAGTCAGGGTGCGCCTTTCTACTGCAATGCATGAAGTTGATTCAACCACTTCCATTGTGATTAGATTACCTTCCGCTCTATTAACACCAATTAAATATATAGAGTATATAAGTCTGAATGTGTTACATTCTAGCGTAAGCGCTTTGGAAATATTAGTTTTTTCAGGAAGACAAAAAAGTTGTTAGCCTTGTGCGGCACTACGTCTTCGTTTTTTTGTTCTTGGGAATTTTCGAGCCATCGTTATTTTTGAGGCGAATTTTTTTGGTTGCTTAATAAAAAATAATTAGCAAAGTATTTTTCTCCAACCGGTTATCAGGCCCCGATTCTTTGATGTGTGCACGTGAAAAACTAGTTTCAAATTTATTGAAATGTTGTTTTATTAGTTTTTGATGCATAAAATAATTTCCTGCCACCTGTAGTGCTTTCAACAATATCAACGACTACCGCAGAAGCCTAAGCTCATGCGTGAATATAAGAGATGATCGTTCTTCAGGATATACTTCGTCAGTATTTACAGTTTTTATAATCTTTGAGTCCTCGTGCTTTAAGAAAAATATTTAAGAGAATGATTTTTTGATTTTGTTTTCCCAATCATAAATTCAGTGAGTGGCGATTGCCAATTTCTTATGGGATGTGTATCAATTTAAAACCTTTATGTTAAGAAATGTTTAAACACCAATTGGTTGTAATAGTTGTCTTAATTACCATTGATTTAACTTGGGACTAAAAAGCTTTTCTAGTCTCTGGAGCTCTATTGAGGAATAAGCTTCCTCTGAGTACAAGTATAAAAACCATCATTATTTTTAAACCAAAAACCTAAAAACAGAGTATAACAATCTTCCTTTTTTAAATAAAGGATTTATTATTTTTCACTTTTTAAGATAAACTCAAGATCATGTGCTAGGGCAGAGTTCTTACATAGGACCAAAAATATTCAACTAAAAAGATCAATTTTGAATTCTTCGCACATAGTGAAGAGTCGGGGTAATGTTTTAACTTCAAACGTTCATTAACACAGCAATATCAAGCGTCATCGTTAAGACAGGATGACACAAAAAGCTGTTTTCATTCTTCGATCTGTACGTCATGCTGAAGACACGTGTTCACAGCGGCCTGTCAGTCTGTGTGAAATTGTGAGACCGGGTCTTCAAATAATTTATTTCGTCTTAGCCGTGAAGTTGTCAGAAAAAATTTCCGAAAAGGACGCAAATGTAGACAGTCGCCTCAGGGGCTACTTAGTATTGGGATATACCATACAAAAACATTCTTTTGGACATTTTTGCCGTTGGGAAAAGGGTTTGAAGCTTATAAATACTTTAAATGCTACTGGAGAATGCTACGGAGGATGTTTGCTACAGGTTGGGAAAAAATATAAGACACGAGACACTCTACTGAGCAGATTAAAATACCGTGCTAAATGATTTTCAAGTGATGAGAAAGGGTTAGCTGAACATGTACAAAAAACACAGCACAACACGCACGTCTTAAACAAATAAACAATCAAACTCGTAGAAATGAATATCAATGCTTGTTCCACATACGATGCGTTCGAGATCACAACTTACAGCAGACGTGGATCCCGCAACGCAAGATAATAAGCATTTGATGTTGAAAATTAGGACAAAAGTAACCCAATGTCGCTTAAGGTTGTTTATTTTGCAGCAATTTCTCTCCCCTGTTCTTTGGTTGTCATCAAAGTAACTGCCTATGTCAGAGTTTATGATGCGTAAATCATGCGCTCATTCTGAAAATGGGTAGACGATTTCTGTAGCTCAAGAAAAAGAGAATACAAATTTGCCCAAATAGGTGCAATTCTCTTTAACTGCTTAATTAAGGCATACCCAGCCTACATTATCTAGAATCTAGTTGAAGATATTAGCCGAAAGAAACACATGGCAGCTGGTATTTCTTTACATAACTATGAGCAAATTTTTTTTAGCGTGGCTAAAATGTTTTTTTTCTAGTGGAATGATAGTTGTCTACACGGTTAATTCCTTTGTAGGCTGTATATTTTACTCACAGCTGTTCATATTTGTGTTATGTTATGCACAGCTCTTAACATTACTCTGAAGCGCATTACTCTCATTACGGGTCTGGTGCCCGCAGGTTTGATGTATCGCATTTGTCTGCGATACTGATTGGTATCGCATTTGTCTGCGGTACTGCATGATTGGTATCGCATTTGCTGCGGTACAGATTGGTATTGCATTTGTCTACGATACTGATAGGTATCGCACTTGCCTGCCTGATGTTTTATTTTTGCGTCTGAACATCCAAGATATTTAAATGACCCGTTATTATTTTTCCTACAAATGTTGGAAAGAATCGAGTTCAAAGCTTTAATTATACTGAAGTGGGAACTGTGTTGAGACCAGACTTCGTTTTGACAAGACAGCTTCAATTTACTTCGGTTTCTAAGGAAAGGATCGCGATGAACAGTTACAGAAGATGCCGATTGTTTAAGATTTACTTTATAGGCAAATTATACGAATACATATTTCGGAGCTCAAGTATTTCTAGGACATTAAATTAATCTTTGGAATTATCGGCATTGCATATAGCTTGTTTCTTACTACTCTACTGTTTCTCTTTGGTAGTGTAAAAACTCCGTTTAGTACATTTTTTATCAGTCCCTAACGGTAGAAATGAATGGTCTAATATTCTCTACTATGTTTTTGAGACTCCTTTATCTTGAGACTTCTTCACTCTGTTGTGAGTTCAAATTGATTTATACATTTTAAGAGTTATGCACCAGCTATGCCTACTATAGATCAATTTAGATAATTTTCTTATCAATGAAAATTTCAAGTAATTTGAATGATCTATTTCTGTCAATCTTACAAGTACCAGGTGAGCGTACGTGTCTCGGATCGTAGGTGTGTGTGTGTGTCAGCCCAGCGTTACAGGAAATCGCTGCGCACTGCGCACGTTTGCGTCATGAGGCTTGTGGCCTCATGACGCAAACCTCATGACGTTTTGACGTCATGACCTCATGACGTTTATGACTAGCCAGGCAGGAAAATGATTTAAATTGAAGTTCCGTCCGCAAACCAAAACCTGAAAAGATTAAGTTCGGTCTTTTACTTCATATACTCCAAGCGATTACAATTCAGTATAAACAAAATAAATCATGTTACACAAGAGTTAAATAACAGAAAAGGTGATACCGGACACTGATGTTCAGAGAGCTTGACTAACATGAAATTATGAACAATCAAACTCACCCTAAAACAGGGGTTCTGACGGGTTGGAACTGTACAGACGAAACTAGAATTAAGCGGAATTTCAATGGTTAATTTACCTAGTCTGGAACAGAAAAGAAATGCAATGAAATAAATTATGAAATTTGTCCAATTATACGTTTGAAACTAGTTCAAGAAGTTCAAACAAGATTACACAATAAACAATTGACTTCTAGTATCTAGCGCACATGCTGCTTTCATGGATTGAACTGACAAGTTGAAAATCGTCTTAGCTTACGCATAAATGGCAAGTGTTGCCATACATTTGGAAGGATTTTTTATTAGGCAAAAACTATGAAACTCGCTGAAGGAGCGCCACAGGCTAAAAACGCAGTGATGCGCATGCTTCGTTTTTGGAGTCACACGAGCCTTGTGTGAGGCACTTATGTCGCATGTTTCATACATGAGACTAATGCATCACTTGAGTCTCGCGTTTTCGGTTTTTAATTATTCACTTCTACCTTTCGTTTATATCTCTCTTTCTTCGAAAAACAACAACGGGATTTTCATGCTCAATAAAGAAGTATATACAGGGTGTTTCAGAACAATAGGAACAAAATTGCACACCAAGTAGAAAATGACAAAATAAACACTTTTTATCCTATGAAATTTTCCGACAAAAATTCGGGTTTCGTGATATTTAAAAATTAATTTAGAAGAAAACGGCACATCGCACTGCAGTGTGCACATTTAAATTGAGATACTAAAGTAAAAACCAACTGACTAGCAGGATTCAGGCAGCCTTGCGCGATTAGTGTCATCAGTCTGAAGGTCTAAGTACAGAGTAAGCTGCTACCTGGCCACCGCGGCCGAGTGTTTAGAGCGCGCGTCCTTGACGGGAATGTGTTGGCAGTTCGAATCCCGGCAGTGCCGCCCGGTGATTCTCCCCGTTGGGAAAAGGGAGAACTCAGCCACAATTCTTCCAAGTATCGGAAATGCGTACCGGCTTGACCGGGGTAACCGTCATTACGTCCTGGTGTTAGTTATAAGGCATTTAATAAACCAATGGACAATATGATATGTATCATGCTTGATAGGAATAAAACATCCTTTATATCAAGATGGTCAACATCTACTGACTTATGAAGTGAATGCTTAGGGTTTAATTGCACAACCTCTGTCGTTGAAGTTTAGCTTTCTGAATTGAATTACGCAGTTGGCTTGATTAAAAAATTCAAAAGGATATTTCCCGTGTAGACAAGTGAAATTGCAAGAGCTTCTCTTTGTGTTCGCTCGCATAATTATGCTCCTGGAAAAAAATGATAAGTTACAAGTTAGGTTCGCCTTCAAAACATTCAGAAAAGAAACAATCAACCCTTAATGTCTAAAGTCATCGCGTAGACTCTATGTAAGATTTTTTCGCTAAAATATGTAATGTATGCATTTCTAGGAGCTTAGGTAACACACGCTTGTTTTTACGTACTTTCCTATACATGTAAAGGAAAACTGTTAATGTAAACGGAAATTCTATCTTCTTGAACGTTCGTCTTCAACATTTAAACGAGGATATTAACCATTAATTGTTATGCTTTGCAGAGGCAGAAACGTATAATAACACATTACACGCATACTTATTCGCGTGTTTGTTATTCGTGCGTTTGCATTTTTCGTGCTACATTTTCCGTGTGGGGAACGGGAATAATTAGCTGCAGGTGCTTGAACAGCGTATCTGTGCTACAGATTTCATCGCCACTCGGTGACAGGAATAATATTTTAGGAAGGAATATTATTAAGACTGACTGATCCTTTGACGTCCCTATCTCATCGATTGAAATTGGTACTATCTAGAAGGTCTCGAAGCCTCCGTCACAGATATGCTCATCACACTCTTTAGCAAATTAATGTTGTAAAATATGAACGTCGTAAACTCTTCGAGAAAAGGCGTTTTTACATAGCCTAAATCATAGTCACACTCTAACGGCAGACTGATTTTGGCAGTTTTCCATTATGGTGGTGCTGTAATGGAAGGCCTAAACATCACAATGCCACGAAGACGGGATCGAGCAGGAAACGACGTCACACGGGCCACTCATGCCTTGACGTTTATGTATGTACCTAAAGGAAAAGAAATGGTCGTTGTCATCGTCGTCGCTGTACACTACTCCGAGAAAAGCTCTAAAGGTCAGCGTTAGAGTAGGTGTAAAACATGTATTCAGATCGTATGAAGAGGGCGAAGACGCTCAAACCATTATCTATCAGTTGAATTCGTCTAAATTAAGCTATGATATTCAAGATCATAGCTTCTACCATGACAATGCTTAGGTAGCAATATCAGGATGCAATGTTGTTCTCAAATGAACGTGATCCCGAGTCCTGAAAAATGACCAATTCAGGAAAAAAATATTATTCTTACGGGATTTATGAACAGAAAAATATACTGCATCATGAACGTGTTAAAACTCTAGGTGAAGACGTTCGTTGGCCGGACTCCTGTTTTGAGACCACTCGAGGATTCGTGTATCAATTTCAATGGAAATAAATGTTTAGTTTCTTTTCACGCACTTTTTTCTCCTTAAATTGAGAAACTGAAAAACACATTTATACCAGTCGATTGCAATTATAGAGTGCTAAATTAAGATGAATCTTAAATGACTAGCTTGTATTGCACCTGTTGCTCACTGACGAGCTTGTGTTGCCACTGTTGCTCACTGATGAGCTTGTATTGCCATTGCTGCTCACTGTCATGCTTGTATTGCCACTGTTGCTCACTGACGAGCTTGTATTGCCATTGCTGCTCACTGTCATGCTTGTATTGCCACTGTTGCTCACTGACGAGCTTGTATTGCCATTGCTGCTCACTGACGAGCTTGTATTGCCACTGCTGCTCACTGACGAGCTTGTATTGCCACTGTTGCTCACTGACGAGCTTGTATTGCCATTGCTGCTCACTGACGAGCTTGTATTGCCACTGTTGCTCACTGACGAGCTTGTATTGCCATTGCTGCTCATTGACGAGCTTGTATTGCCACTGTTGCTCACTGACGAGCTTGTATTGCCACTGTTGCTCACTGACGAGCTTGTATTGCCATTGCTGCTCACTGACGAGCTTGTATTGCCACTGCTGCTCACTGACGAGCTTGTATTGCCACTGTTGCTCACTGACGAGCTTGTATTGCCACTGCTGCTCACTGACGAGCTTGTATTGCCATTGCTGCTCACTGACGAGCTTGTATTGCCACTGCTGCTCACTGACGAGCTTGTATTGCCACTGTTGCTCACTGACGAGCTTGTATTGCCATTGCTGCTCACTGACGAGCTTGTATTGCCACTGTTGCTCACTGACGAGCTTGTATTGCCACTGTTGCTCACTGACGAGCTTGTATTGCCACTGCTGCTCACTGACGAGCTTGTATTGCCATTGCTGCTCACTGACGAGCTTGTATTGCCACTGCTGCTCACTGACGAGCTTGTATTGCCACTGTTGCTCACTGACGAGCTTGTATTGCCATTGCTGCTCACTGACGAGCTTGTATTGCCATTGCTGCTCACTGTCGTTCTTGTATTGCCATTGCTGCTCACTGACGAGCTTGTATTGCCATTGCTGCTCACTGACGAGCTTGTATTGCCATTGCTGCTCACTGTCGTTCTTGTATTGCCATTGCTGCTCACTGACGAGCTTGTATTGCCACTGTTGCTCACTGTCGTTCTTGTATTGCCATTGCTGCTCACTGACGAGCTTGTATTGCCATTGCTGCTCACTGACGAGCTTGTATTGCCACTGCTGCTCACTGTCGTTCTTGTATTGCCATTGCTGCTCACTGACGAGCTTGTATTGCCACTGCTGCTCACTGTCGTTCTTGTATTGCCATTGCTGCTCACTGACGAGCTTGTATTGCCACTGTTGCTCACTGTCGTTCTTGTATTGCCATTGCTGCTCACTGACGAGCTTGTATTGCCACTGTTGCTCACTGTCGTTCTTGTATTGCCATTGCTGCTCACTGACGAGCTTGTATTGCCATTGCTGCTCACTGACGAGCTTGTATTGCCACTGCTGCTCACTGTCGTGCTTGTAGTGCCACTGCTGCTCACTGACGAGCTTGTATTGCCATTGCTGCTCACTGACGAGCTTGTATTGCCATTGCTGCTCGCTGACGAGCTTGTATTGCCACTGTTGCTCACTGACGAGCTTGTATTGCCATTGCTGCTCACTGACGAGCTTGTATTGCCACTGCTGCTCACTGTCGTTCTTGTATTGCCATTGCTGCTCACTGACGAGCTTGTATTGCCATTGCTGCTCACTGTCGTTCTTGTATTGCCATTGCTGCTCACTGACGAGCTTGTATTGCCATTGCTGCTCACTGTCGTTCTTGTATTGCCATTGCTGCTCACTGACGAGCTTGTATTGCCATTGCTGCTCACTGACGAGCTTGTATTGCCATTGCTGCTCACTGACGAGCTTGTATTGCCATTGCTGCTCACTGACGAGCTTGTATTGCCATTGCTGCTCACTGACGAGCTTGTATTGCCATTGCTGCTCACTGTCGTTCTTGTATTGCCATTGCTGCTCACTGACGAGCTTGTATTGCCATTGCTGCTCACTGACGAGCTTGTATTGCCATTGCTGCTCACTGACGAGCTTGTATTGCCATTGCTGCTCACTGACGAGCTTGTATTGCCATTGCTGCTCACTGACGAGCTTGTATTGCCATTGCTGCTCACTGACGAGCTTGTATTGCCACTGCTGCTCACTGTCGTGCTTGTATTGCCACTGCTGCTCACTGTCGAGCTTGTAGTGCCACTGCTGCTCACTGACGAGCTTGTATTGCCACTGTTGCTCACTGTCGAGCTTGTAGTGCCACTGCTGCTCACTGTCTAGCTCGCATACTTAAGTGGATGATGCACTGTAAACCATGCAATATATTAGTTCAGCAAAACTTTACGAGTTTTAAAGTTGAAAAAGTTGATATCGAAGCAAGAGAGCGCATTTCTACTGCGTTCCCATCAGTTGATTAAACCACTTCTATTGGGATTAGAATACCTTTCGCTCTCTTAACACCAATTAGATACATAGAGCATGTAATTCTGTTTTAAAAAATGTTTGAGATCTAATGTGTTGACTTTTTCTGTAAACGTTTCGGAAATATTCGTTTTGTTCCCTTTTTTCGGAAGATAAAATGTTGTGAGCCTTGTGCGTCAGTCCTTGATCCTTTTTGAGTCGCGTGAGTTTTTTGCGTCATCATTATTTTGTAAGAGTTTTTTCGTTACGTGGCCACGTAATTTCCACCAACCGGTTATGAGGCACCCACTTGTTGATGTGTACGTGCGAAAAACTAGTTTCATATTTCTGAAATGTTGATGAGCTTAGTCGTAGATGCAAATGATTTGCTTCCACCCGCTACGCTTTCAACAATATCAACGACTACCGCAGAAACATAAGCTTACGTGAGAATATAAGAGAAAACCGTTCTTCAGGATATTCTTCGTCAGTATTTACAGTGTTTGTAATCTTTGAGCTCTCGTGCTCCAAGTTAAACATTCAAGAAAATGATTTTTTACTTTTTTTTAACGCGTGACTATTGTTAGTTTTTTATTGCTTGTGTATCAATTAAAAATCTGTATGGTAAGAAAATGTAAAATCCAATTGGTTATAATGGTTGTTTTAGTTAGTTTTTGTTCATCTAACCTGGGACAAAAAGCTTTTTCAGTTTCTGGAGCTCTATTGAGGAATAAGCTTCCTCTGCGTAAGAGTGTAAAAACCGTCATTATTTTTAAACCAAAAACCGGGTATAAAACCTTTTTTACCATTAAACAGTTATTATTTTTGTTTTAAGATAATCTTTTGATCCCGTGCTAGAGCAGAGTTCCTGCATTAGACCGAAAATATTGAGCTAAAAAGGTCAATTTTGAATTTTTGAATTCTTCGTACATAGTATAGAGTTGCAATAGCGTTTTAGCTTCATTCGAAAGTTCCTTAACACGGCATAAACAATTTTCGAGCTTTACTGTTAGGACAGCTTGACACAAAAAGCTGTTTTCCCTCTTTAAATTGTACTTCATGTCGTAGGCACGTGTTTCACAGCGGCCTATATGTCACAGTGAAATAGCGAGGCCTTGGCCTTTAAATAATTTATTTCGTCCTAGCCATGGAGCTGGATGAATAATTTTTTTTTCGAAGAGAACGTAACGTTGTCTGATGTACCGTAATGATGATGCGAACTGTTTGAAAATTAGACCGGAAACCATGGAAATTATTGGAACTTCCTAACACAAGTGTTCATGAGCGCTGTAGACGGTGTAGTCTGCAGGCTGATAGTGATAAGCTTTGTATTATTTTACCAGTTATTGATGTTTGATTGTGAGCAATTCTAGTGGAGTAGCCATCGCTTTATGGGAAAAAAGGTTTAATACGGAAAACTGATAGATGTTACTTAAAGTTTTGCTGCACTAAAATTGCAAAACCAGGTTCTAAATTTCTGATAACGCTCGTTGCAAGAATTTTAATATGATATAATATTGTCGGAATAAATCCAGGGTTTGGATTTGATGTCATAAATCAAAAAGAAGGAATTTGAAACTGAGCTACTGACACTCCTGCACTGTTGTTGAATGCTCCTCCTCAAATTTTGATTAAAAAATGCTCAAACTTGAAGGTTTTCGCTGGAGAGATCTGCACAGAGCGTATCTAAATTCCGGCGTAATAACTTTTGGTGGGACAAGAATTGTTTGAAAATTAGGACATGATTTGTTGTGCAGAAGATTGTTCACGGAATTTACCGATAGAGCTTTCGCGAAATGAATTTCAGAGCTTGTTCATCAATCGATGAGTGAGATGATTTGGTTATGAATACTAAGCTTAGATAGCGCTTATTTTCATTTATCTAAATACATTTTGCGATACAGAAACGTGCGACGCTCCCTGGGGGTAGCAATAGATCTCTTTTTGGAACAGTAAGCCAGTGTACCAATATTATTTACTGAAATTTCGAGTTATTTCTCATTAAAAGTTCGGTTCTGGTTGGTCGCAGAACGTTAATTAAGCGAGTGTAATCTTCATGACTTTCAGTTTTTTCGAAAAAATAAAACACTTCATCCTGTTATATCAAAATTGACGATTTTGTTGATCAGTGATATGTCGAAGGAGATAATTAAGACAAATAGTTGAGAAAAAGTTAGGATGTCTTAAGAACCTCAAAAATTACCTGATTTCGAACTTTCTGACAGAAATTTCAGAAAAGTCAAGTTACAGTCCGAAAACAAAAAACTTTTTAGGTTTCTTGCTTATTCAGTTCTCCCTATAATAACCCACTGACATGGGTACAGGAGATGAAATAGAGACACGGTGATAAATTGGTACTGCCTATGTAAGAGAAAGAAATTACTACAATATTTTTACCCATAGATTAAAAATGCATGACCCTAATTGTGGTTTCGTAATTGATTGCGCTTCACAGGCTAAGCGTGAGGTCTTCGCAGCAGGGACAACAAGAAATGAACAGAATTGATTTGTATAAGTTTTGGCATTTAAGCCTCACTGAGTTTGAAATACTGATCCCACAGGAGCAGTGAGCAAATTAAGGCAAACTGTTGATCGTTTAGTTTGGATTTACAATGAAACATTTTAGTACGTTAATCTCTAAAACAGAAACTCGAAATGGCGTGACGCATTTGTCTTGAATTCTTTTACAATATGAGGGTTTTCATGAGCTGGTGAAGCTCACTCCCCAAAAGAGCTCTTGTAACTGAGAGAACTTTTACTAATAATGAACGGTAACGAACTAAGACATCATTCCTCTGATTTTTTGCATCATTCCTAAGATTTGTTATTTTATTTGGAATATAAAGAGAAAGAAATTTCACAGTGTTTGCATTACTCTGGGGGAGGTAGAGAGACGAGAACTTGCGTCGGGCTTTCTGAATGTGGAATTTTTCTGGTATTGGGATCCAGGAGAGTTTTTTCAATAAAGGGGTTGCATGATCACGCGTCAAGAAATTACCTTTGCACACCACTTTAGCGGCGAGGAAAAAGATTAGTGGTAAAGCACAGGAGAGAGAATAAGTTTTTGGATTAAGTTAATTGGTAATATATAGATAATACAGTAGTATAGTGTAATGAAACAAAAATCATCCTCACATTAATTTGCCACCTACCATGAAACCGAATGGACGTTCATATTTCAATGTGCCCTCCATTTACTTTGATTACCCTCTGAAGTCTCACTCAAGAACTTCCAACATAAACACACTGTTTCTTTTACGGTAATTTGTCCAATGCATTCTTTAAGAACGACGTGTACAAGGACGCCCGCATCTGGGACGATCCTTGGCATTGCCAATTTCCTCATATTTGACCACGTACGGTATCGTAAACAGTAGACTTAGCGCTCTTTAGCTGCCTAATGATTGTTGATTTTGATAAAATCGCACGATGAAAACACGCTACCGGCTTGGCGCTTACTCATTTTCAGAATACTATTGAAGGTTTTAGCTACATTTTGTCTGATATTTAAAAGCAAAACATTAGCAATTAATTGAGAGTAATTTTTATTGGTGAAGACAAACATAAATAGCTTTAATTTCAGATTAAAAAAGAGTCGTCCGATTTTCTCCCAGAAATGTGCGACGCTCAACCATGTGCGCCCCCGGAATAAGTCAACGCGATTATACTAACCACTGGACTTCCAACAATCTAGATTTTTGTCAAGTGTATTCTTTGTAGACTGAACAAACATCGATGTTAATTTGAGCATCATCAACATATGTATATTGAGGTTTTGGTGTTTACTGGCGTAGTTCGGAAATCACTAACGGGAATACAAAATAGGAACAGGCCAAGGATTGAATCTTGAGGAACACCGAACTTATTTGGTATGAATGATGACATTTTGTGTTCAAACCACACTGCATGAAAGATGAAAAGTAGGTAGTTTCTAAAGCACTGTGAGTCTATTCGAAGGTTTGATATTTTTAACAGAAGTTTTTCTGCATAACAATTTTAAATACCTTTTCGAGATCCAGGAGTAGTATGAGGATTAAATTTTTGGTCTATTTCATAGTAAATTTTTTCTGCAATGATAAGTAAAACATCTTGAGTACTGGTGTTGGTTTTGTGAGCATAATGATTGCAATGAAGTAGGTGCGATTCATACATGTGAGACGAAAGCTGATTTATAGTTACTTCTCGAGTATATTGAACATGATATATAGGTAGCAGACTGATTGGTTTGTAATTTGAGCGTCATTGCTATCACCAGATTTGTGCAATGGGTTAAATGACGGATAGTTCCCCTGAACAGTGAATTTTTTTGTGGTCATAGATATATCTATTATCAAGCAAATCTGGGCTGCTGTGACAGGGAAGCTGTCTTTTATATATTGATGGCTAATGCCCTCATGTCCACCTGCTCTTGTATTTTTAGTAAGTATAAAATCTTCGTATCTGTATGGTACTAACACGCCTTGGTCTTCATTCGTTTCTTGGATTAGAGGATGAAACTTTGCTTGAATTTGCATATGTAGGTGTTTTTGAAACGAGTTTAGACATTTCATTGAAAACTTCTGACTTTTGAAAAGAGGGCGTTGAAATTACTCGCCGTTTTCGAAGGGTTGTTAAAATGACTTTTGCAGTCTGAGTCTTTATGCTGAAAAATTTCTCTCACGATTTCTCTCATTCGTTTTGGATTTCGCTTTGCCGCAAATATTTTTTTGTGTAAATGGTTTTATTTCACTTCAATGACTTTTCAGTAGGATCTCCTTTTGAGGTTTATATAGGTTTCAGAAATTGTCATTCGGTGAGGAAAAACACGAAACGTTATTGCTTGGTTTGTCATTTAGAAGAATAGTTATCTGTAAATAAATCGGTTATAGAATGACCTCCAGAAGAAATCTTACAACAAAATAACAGTAATAATAATTGAAGGAAGGAACCCAGAGTTTAGAGGTTGTGTGCGTCTTCGACAGTGAAAAGTTACCACTGCTTTACACGCGTTCACTTTGATACAATGCATGCTTCGTTACTCTAAAGGTGCCAGATTTCGAATAACTTACATTGTCGTTTCAGCATTGTTGACAGCGAAAGTTGTGCGATCGATTTGACTGAATGTTGTATTTATTCCTGGAAAAGGCCTTAAAGTCTTAGTTTTCCACAAACAAAATTCAAGCATTGATCATTTGGCAACCTTTCAATTCGCTAGATACTTATTTTGCTTGAAAAATGCCGAAGTGTATGGATTTTTGTCAGAAAATTTACACGTCGCATAGTTAAAGTAGAAAAACTTGCGCGACCAATTGTGTTCCAATAATGACGTGACAAATTTCAAAATTCGGCCCTAAAAACTTATGAATTTAAGTTAAGAAAGAAAAGAAAAGGAAAGAAAAATAGTTTATTTCCAATATAGATGATACAGAAGTACCATCATTGGTTTTTAAAATATCTTCAAGCTAATACACTCAGACGATTCACACACACGTGTATTGTAATACCCATGTCACTAGTAAAAAAGAAATGATTGAGGGTAAGGTACTCCTAATCTTGCTTAAGCTACGTTTGATGATACAGATTATGATAATTGTAAGAGGATACAATTTCATGGACGATGCATTTTCATTATGGGGTGAGAAACTTTTGTCAGTTTACATATACATGACATAAAACTTCGCAATTCTTGACGCCAGGAAATAATATATGAATCGCTTGTTTCGGCCGATTGTTTAAAAATCTCATTTCAAGGAAGCATTAAAAATATATATATATGTATAAGCATGAGGATAACGAAAATTACAAGTTTTTATTTCTAATTAAACAATTTGAACATAACGGTCATTAGTTGATAACCATTTTATTTAAATATAAATGGATGATCACACAAAAAAATGTGTGGATTTTACGTGAATGCTTTACAATAATATAGAGACGACGAGTTAGGTAATGTTACAAGTTGAGAGTGACCAGAAAAAAGACCATTATCTGTAGTTAAACTGCTAGTTGTCAGTTTAGTACACACATATGTGCACATATACATGTAAATATATACACGTATACATGCACATACATACCTACGCACATACATACACCTAACACGTAAACATATACAAATACGTTTCTTTGCATCGAGGTAATCACAAGAAAAAAAAACAGTTTATTTCCAATAGAGATTGTACCGAAGTACCATAATTGTTTTTCAAATATCCTAAAGTTAAATATACTTAGATGATACACAGAAATGAGCATTGTAATACTCATGTCACTAGTCGAAAAGAAATGATTGAGGGTAATATATTCCTAATGTTGCTTAATCTACATCTGATGATACATGTAATGATAATTATAAGAGACAACACAATTTCGTGGACGATGCATTTTCATTGTGGGGTGGAAACACTTTTGACAGTTTACGTGTACATGCCATAGAACTTTGAAATTCGTGACGGCAGGAAGTAATATTAGAAATTGCTTGTTTCAGCAGATGTTTAAAAATGCCATTTCAAGGAAGCATGAAAGAAATGTAAATGTAAACATGAGGACCACGGAAATTACAAGTTTTTTATTTCTAATTAGAAATTTCTAACATAGTGGTCACTAGTTGATACGCATTTTATTTAAATATAAATGGATGATCACACAACGAATTTATAGTTTTTTACATGGATGCTTTACAATAATAAAGAGATGACGAGTTAGGTTTTGTCACAAGTTGAGAGTGAAACAGAAAAAAAGGACCAGTATCTTTTAAAATGCCAGTTGTCAGCGTGTTACACACATATGTGCATATGTACATATAAATATATACACATATGCATGCACATACATACTTACGCATATACATACGCCTAACACGCATACATACATAAATACATACCTATACATTTAGGCAATCGCAATACATATGCGTTCTACAAAAATGCTGTGCGATGTACTGAAATATAGGATAATGACCAAAGCCAGTTCGTGACAACTTTTCAGTAGGTGTTGCTGCTTACAATTTCTAAGGGAATATCGAAGAGATTTTTAATTAAATATTGTAGCGAAAAGATCATTGGTTGATAAGCGTCTTATTTATCATACGTGGGTGATCGTGCAACAAATTTATACATACATTTTTTTTATACCTGCCTTAAAATAATGAAGTGATACATATTTTTTATAAATGCTTTACAATAATGAAGTGAAATGAAGTATTAAGTAGTGACACATTTACCCATCTACGCACACATAGCGTGCACACGCACTCATATACACAAGTAAGCATGTGCGCAAATATCGCGTAAACTAGTCACTATAATAAAAGCATTCCAATCGAGGGACTCGGAGAAAATATTTTTTGTCATGGCATGAATTTTATGAAATTTCCGTACTAAAAATAGTGGCACAAAACACTCTACCTGAGTCAGAAACATGAAAACGATTGTTCTACAACGGTTCCCAAGTACAGAAAATCCTAGGTGAGGTTGTTGTAATATACTCTAGAGCGTATGAGATGGCATGATAATATGCACTGCACTAGCTTAACAAGAACATTTTTGGACGTGAATAAGAAAGAAGACATGAATGCCCTAAAAGGGTTTCATATTAGAAAAAAATCACTATATTTTTGTAAAATGGTGCAGAATGTTTGCAATTGATAACAACACACACACATAGGTACCATGACGGTCTAGTTTGATGCTTGCACAAAAACGGAGAGGAAAGGCATAAAATGCATCCTTCGGTTGGTTTATCTACTCTAGTGCACACAGGTGTACGTGCACATATGCACACCCATATGCGCACATACACCCATATACGTACACACATATTCAAGTAAGCATGTTTACAAATCCCAGCGTGTAGGCGATCAAATCATAATTCCTACGCATACCTAAAAACTGTTGTGCAATGTCCTGAATCATATAACAATGAGCAAGGGAGATTATTCAGCATTGGAGATACCTGCTCCTAAGAACTCTCTCCTTCTTAAAAAATCAAGCATCTTCGTTCTTTTTGAAATTCGCTCACACATTATAAAGTGAAATGTAATTTTGTTCCAAGTTGTGAGAAAATTTCATTTTTTCAAAACATAAAGTAGGCTTCAAAGAAAGTGCATCCCTTCATTGTTGGTTCCATGGTTTTGAAAACGAGTGTTAACTCAGAGCTTGTGAGTAAAATTTAACGGTTTCTCATCTAGATCTCTAATATTGTTTAAATATAAACCAAAATTGAAAGCAAGCTGGGATGATCAATAGAAGTAAAGTTCGTCGAACCAAGGTCCTCGCATATTAAACTACGTATTACGCGACTAGTAAGTACTGCGTCATTTTGCGGCTGCAGGGAAGCGAACTTTGTGACTTTACGACAAACCGACGTCGAAGACTTGCATGAGCGCATTTCCAGTTACATCCAGGACTCCGATAACTGTGCGTTCTTTACATGGAGTGATCCTGGGAGGGCACCAGGAAGCTGCTCGAGCCTTCCTTTGCAAGCGAGTTTGGGCGTCTCTTCCTTCCTGTCATAGCAAGTGGAACAGGAACGCCGCCAGACGAAATTACAGGTAACAGTTTATTTTGTATGCGGTGTACGCGCTGCCCAGCTGCTCTCTTCTTGCGCGATCGTTGAACAAGGGTTATTGAGTCGGAGTCAGGAGTCGGAGTCGCATGTTTTAGGATGGAGCCGGAGTCGTTCATTCAGATGTGGTGAATTCAAGGTTGGAGTTCGCTATTTTTTGGGGCCATTGACTCTATTTTTTTGCTTAAAATCCATTTATAAGTGTTTAAAACCGAATGCAAACGAAACAGAGTTGAAATGCTCAACTAAAAAGCTAAAAACTATGCAATATTTTTCTTGATTATTACGACTTCGTAAGGAAGATTTTTAAACGTTTCAAGAATATCAATATCGATATTGGGATACATGAAAGATTAAAATATAATGTAAACGAGCTGCAGTGAAAATAATAACACAACACCAGCAAAAACCTCACTTATAGCCGTACATGTAGTAACTGAGAGCAATGCACTGCCTCAGCTGCAAGGATTGTTGCATTTTACGCAATGGTAAAAAATATAATGCTAAAAACTTGCAAAGTTACACCAGAAATACAAGATCAATAGAAAATGGGTGTTTACTCAAGTGAGAAATATCAATTGCCTAGCAAAAGGTTAGAGAAGAAAAAATAAAGGTACCATATTACATACGAAGAAGCTAAAAGTGACTTTATTTGTATACAAAACGTAAACAGCGAAACGACTTATGCCAATTATAGCTGTAATATAACATAGGTAGAGGCAGTAGAGCACGGTAGAGGAAACAAGGTAGAGTCATTTCTATGGGGGAAATTACACGTCCTCTTGCTCGGCTAGCCAATAAAACGGCTTTATTTAAAAAAAACTCATGACGTCTCCATTCCGACATGTCGTTAGGCTAATAGTGGGGCCAGATTTAGGGCTAGCAGGGTTGTCAGATGCAATATGAGCGAGCTCTGCTATTGGTTCGTTGCTATTACGTCAACAGGCCACACGGTCGGCGAAATGAAGGCTTGTTTGACTCAACCTCGTTTTTTCTACCTTGCATGGTGTTGAGCGATGGTGTGGCACGTGAACAGAGTAGATACAGAGAATAAAAGCAGTGAAAATCGTGCCAGTTATATACAATTTTTGTTTTTTCAAGCATTTCTAGTAATTAGATCAACTATTGTAATTTAGTTGGATTGGTGCATACTTGTTATAGCAATAAATTGTTGATGCTGATGTATACTTCTCTGGATAGGCATTGCCGACGTTGCCTCTTCAGAGGGCCCGTGTCTATATTCAATACTATTTAATAAATCTCTGGGAGTCTCCATATATTTATAAATAAGTTAATGTATATTTTGTGCGTAATTTCTCCCATGCATTACAATGAGAATCTCATTGAACACATTAAATCGGCTGGTCTGTAATGGTTGGCATGTCCATCTCTCTTTCACGCTTTTAAAGCGCGCTTAATGACCGTATCTGTGATACGAGTTTCTCCAGTGCACAAGTACAAGAATATTTTAACTGCGGGTACTATTAGGATGGATATATTTGTTTGTCATCCACATCTGGATGATTTATCTGAAGAAAATATCGAATCCCGTCATTTTTGACAGTCGTGTACGCTACTATATCTCTCTCTCTCTCTCTCTCTATATATATATATATATATATATATATATATATACTCGTATATATATATATATAAAAATAATAAATAACCTTAATTTTTAATATTTTGTTACCAATTTTAACGTCATCGGTAAATAGAGAATATACAAATCTTACATACAGGTTACAACGCCTTCAATATTAAAAAATGGAATAGTCATCTTGAAAATCCTGAACAGGTAGAGTTGGCTTCGCAAAATTCTAAAAAGGTGGAGCCGAAGCCGCAAATTTATTCCTCCGACTCCGCAACCCTGCTATGAACTATTACGCAAGTATTTGTACGCCATTCAAATAATTTATTTTTACTAGTAAAATGTCACTTGAAGACTGCAGCAATAGTCAGTTTTAACTGTGAGTCTCAATAAGATCTCTTTCCTGTCCTAAGGTCTCTCTTGCTTTTCGTGACCGCCTGTTAGAAAGCGCTAACTGGAACAAAATGGTCTTTGGAACAGAAAACTGTGAATACTTAAGTAACGCTTTCAATAATTGATGAGGAAACCGATAAAAATTTCATGCGTCATGATCTCATGTTTCATGAGTTCATTTTACGCCTCATGAAATAACCTTATGGAAACGTGAGACCATTCCTACATTTCACTAATTTTTGCATTTCCCTTACCAATTACTGAAGTGTCATTTAAGCATTAATTGCAATTTCAAGCTCTTGGTCATTACTATACCGTTGCTAATGCATCAGTGTTTCGTTTTTTATCGTAATCTTATTCCTGTACTACAGGATCAGTAATCAAGGTTGACTGGACACCGGACCCTGTATGTTGTGTAACACATAAGAGCTGTTGCACCAGCCCGCAATACAATTTCGATGTACCCGAAAAATATTTGTTTGTGGTCCATAAACTATGAATTCTATTTATCTGTGATTTGAACTCTAATTACGTTCAAGTAACGTATAGGAAGATTGTAAAAAGCAGCGCAGGAAATTTATTTGATATTGAAACAGTCAATAAATTTGACATTGAAACAGTCAATTAATTTTACCTTGAAACAGTCAATACTTATAGATTGGGCTCGTGCATAATTTCTAAGTATTGTTGCCCGCTGTGCGGGTCTAGCTACTCGTATGTGGGTGGCACCCAGCGTAGTTTTAGAACTACTCGTAGATTTTTCGAGCACGTTGGTAGGAGCTCCAGAACGGGTAGAGTTTTAGCTAAGCCATCTTTTTCAGCCATTAGGGATCACGCTGAGCAATGTAGTGTAATAGACAGCAAATCTGATTTTTCAATTTTAAGTTTCTGTGCAAATAAAAACGACCTACATATACTAGAATCTCTTTACATTAAGCAATTGAAACCAGCTCTAAATTCAATGTTGTCATCATTCCAGTTAGAAGTAGCCTGATTTTCAAAACTGAATTGCAGTATAATCTCTCCATTCTTTTTTTTTACTATTTTAAGTAGTATTCTTTTTGTCCTTTAGCCATTTCTTATTTTCTGTATTCCAATTATCTTTTACAGGTGTTGATAATGGCTTGAGCTTGAAGCCGAAACGTTCACTAATTAAAATGATTTTTTAATCAGCTATCTGTGCTATCATTTTTATTTTAAAATTGGAAAGAGTGCTCCAACCTAATTTAATCGGTCTATAATAATAATAATAATAGCAGTAGTATTGGCAGTAATAGTAGTAGTAGCAGTAGTAGAGGGCTTGCTAGCATTTCAGGGAAAATCTTCCAAACGGTTAGAAATGTTGTAAAATTTATTAATTTTCTATATATATTTTGCCTCCAGTATATTCCTTCTGGTTCAGAACAGATACATTAGCAGGGGTGAATGTTATGAACGGAAGGGCTGCATTGCGCTCGTGTCGTCCTAAAGTTGCGAACCAAGGAGGGTTCAGGAACGGTTCCTTGGGGTGCGACCATACTGAGCCTCGAGGGCTTGTGTGCTAGGAAAACCCCAGAGAAGAACGTACTGATCAGGCGTTGAATCTAATTTTACGTAATAATTTTATAAATCGAGGGAAGAAACTAGATATCAACTGAATCCTCACCACGAGAAGCACTGCCAGCACGCCAATATTTGTCGTTAACAGGCAGAAACAGCAACGAAGGCGCTGACTTTTTTACTCCTTGCGTAGCACAAGCTCATTTCGTGAATTTCTAGGTTATTTGGGGTTTATGCTTGTTTTTATGACACATAATATTGTAGCCTCTATCGGAACTAAGTATTGTAAAGAAAAACTGATTCTTTCTTCAAACGCGAGGTGATTACTGTCATTCTTCCTATCAGGAGAAGGTCCGAGCAGTATTTGGTGGACACAAGAATCAGTTAAGAGTTATTGCTTTAAAAACCAGAACAATAAATTTTCCTCCGATAATGTAGCAGAGCATGAAAATACAGACAACGGCTTTGGATCTCAAATATCATACGCCGCAGTTTCACGGTCGCGTCTCACCTGCAGCTAAATCGGATGGGCTCTCAAGGTGACCAACTTTAAGGCATCATTGAATCCTGACAACCGCCATTCGTAGCCGCGACGCTTCGGCGCTCACAGCAGACGCTTGCGCTGAGTTCCCCTGTGTGGCGGTGGGGCCTTCGTGAAGTGTTGGACGAAGCCTTTTGTATTTGTGAATATTCGAAGCTGAAAGTGTTTGTTATCACGAGCCAGGCGTCTCTGTGGTGCTCTCGAGCGTTGTCTGAGGCATCTTTGAGCGTGAAATCTGTTAAAATTCATTCCACGGAAGTTAACTTTCAGTGCATGTGAAGATACGTGTGTGTATATAAGATGGATAAATAATACGTGCAGTTTTTCGTTGGTGACTGTTTTAGTCATTTAAAATTATAGACATTCATGCTTGATCTGATAGTTTCCTTAAGTCTTTTTTAAACACAACAAGCCGCATTCATATTCACGACTTATTTACGATAATGTACACAATGTTGATGAATTTAATGTGCGTAAAGGAGTTAATAACATACGGGACGAGTGGTTACAGGACTCAACATTTCGCCTTAGAATTTTTATGTTTCTTTGTTTGCTTGCTGATACAAGTCACACTAACCTCACATACCCAATACCATGACAGCGCCTTCAGTGCTTTAAATTTGCAATAAATCTTTATTCAAAGCTAGTGTAAGTATCGGAGTCATAGTCCATTTATGGAGATCTGAACAAATAAACGAACGATAATCTGAGCGATGATGAAGCCTGTTCATTTGAAGCGAAGACCAGACAGGAAAATGTTCAACGTTTGCTGTAGAAAATGAAAGTAATCTTATTGGCGAAGTAGAAAAAAAATGGAAATGAAAATCGTATTCTTCAAAATAGTTGATACGATACATAAAATCGACACATTGGTTTTCAAAAGTTTCGTAATATAAAAAAATTTAATAAATAATATCTTACCAGAGGAAATCCCACAAAAATATTTAAATATTTTTGACAATGGTTAAATCAACTGAGAATAAAACAGTGAAAATGGCTCTTTCAGTTCTCTATAAGTTAAAAAAACATAACACGACCTAGAACACCAAACTGAACAGACGAAAAGGAAAACTTTGATATGTTGATGGGAAAATCCTTTCCATGGCATAGCCTTCACATTGTCAAATGAGTATATAATAGGTCAACATAGATTAACCGTAAAATGAACGATAACACTTCCGAGTATATAATAGGTCAACATAGATTAACCGTAAAATGAACGATAACACTTCCGAGTATATAATAGGTGAACATAGATTAACAACAAAATTAACGATAATCCTTTCGAGTATATAATAGGTTGGCATAAATTAAGAACAAAATTAACGAAAATCCTTCCGAGCATATAATAGGTTGGTATAAATTAACAACAAAATCAACGATAATCTGCATGCCTTCCGGGAGCCAGCCAGTAACTCTTATGAGCTTGGGGAATACCATGAACGAATGGAATGTGATTAGAACTTTAAATCGTACAATTTTGTCGGGTATCGTACGCTATGAAGAGTGGTCAACTGGCTTTTCTCTCTCTCCAACCTTGATACCGACAGTTTTTTCAATATGTCAAATTTAAAAACTTGTGACGGCCCATGTGGTGTCATTTCCTCCTTCTGTCATCAGTCACCTCGACCTTGATGAAAACAACGAAGTTTTACATCATTACTGAGATATTTAAGCACGTACTTTTCTCCAACGTGACTTCTTTCATGTGAACAGTGTAACATTTTTATCATCACCGGAAATTTTACCCGGATCTTTTTGAGGGCGTGGAACAAGTTCTTCTGTAGCGGCACTTCTGAACTGCGTATTATTTAAAAGTGCATAAAGTTATTACTAACAACCAATTGAAAATTTCTATAGTCCACTTAAAGGATACCATCATTACGGGGATAGTCAAGCACGTCAGACGAGAATTATGCGTCAATGAACCCAATTAGTCATTCAGTCACGCATGCTTCGGGCATTTGAAAAGTAGGGTAAACTTAAAAATTCTTACTTTTGGGAAGTTTACAGCAAAGACCGCAATTGCTTATGCTCACCAAGCAGCAAGCCCTCCAGCCCTCGATCGTGTTTTCGTTGCGCGCTGGGCTACAGAAACAGCCGTTGTCGAGCGTAGGGTCTGCGGTGAGCGCAATCGCGTCGCTGCTACAATTGGTATGGTCCCAACGTTGCTTTTGTGGCGTAATACGAGCTCCAGGGTATTGTGCTGCCACGGCTTTGTTGCATTTGCTTCTTGGCGAGCTTCAAGTTTACACATTCCAGGGCCTGGTTTGATTTTAACCTCAGAGGATCATGAGCGTAATTGTAGTTTGGAGGTTCATTTCAGGTCTGCCTTGAACTTTGCTCTTTTTAGGAAACATGCGCAAAATTATCAAGCTATTTCAGGCAGGCAATGATTCGGCTTTTCCCTCCTCAAGGACAACTACAATGCAATAAAATACACACTGCAAAACTTCTGGCTCGCAATGAAGTAGGCATTTACTTTCTCAAGTTCTGAGTTAGTTGCTAAGACTTTCATAGCATCTTCGATTATGGTAGAATCAGATGCAAAATATGCAATATTCTAAAAAAATGTTTGAAACGCAGCAAAATTCAACATTCTGTACAGTGAACTGACATCAGTGTGGAATTATTTTTCAAATTATCGTCATTTGTGATATTCTATTAAAAACGGCTGCCATTTCCTTTATTCTTTGAACATTGAAATGCTCCCGAAGTGCAGCCCAGCCACTGCTGCTTTGGCTATACAATGTTCCTTCCAAAGCCTTTGCTTTGGGTTCCTAGTTATGGGGAATTTTCCCACTCAACTCAACGGCCGGAGTTGGTCATTATTTCTAGGTACTAGGTATTAATATAGGAACCTCAGTGGGAGGAACCCTAACGAAGTTCTAAACCCTAACGAAGTTCTAAACTTGATACCAATAACAAAACTTGAAAACGTACACAGTATATGATAGTTAGACTAGTTCTAGACTGTTTAGTATTTCACATTTATTTGTCGGGAACCTATGGCCAAGGACGATTTTCGGATCTGCGATAGTTCGTTCTGAAATATTCCTTGAAATTTTTGAACCGCGGAAACGAAAATTTCCGCCAAAGTAGGTTCATTAACTCGTCGAACTGCATTAGACAAGACAAAGAAATGATCATTATTTATGTCATCAATACGCAGCCATTCGTAGATATATTTGCTCGATGATGCAAATGTCGTCCGATTAGAACTCTTTCGATGAAAATATTTTCATCAAAGGAAACTGGGATAATTATCGAGAAATTTGAAGCAATTGGAATGAAATCGATCCTTTGATTCCCCTTGTAGTGACCCAACGGTGAAATAGAAATACACCGTACGTCTGTTTCTAACAGAAAAATAAAGTTGCGTTTAGTTGAAGCAGTAATTAAAAATGCCCGAGTAGTTATGACAAAATTCATTTCACCAAGTCGATCTTCTACCATGGTATATTTTTTTGTAAAAATGTCAGAGTTTGTATCAAGATGAATTAAAGTTAAGCTCTTAAAGCACCTACCTGATAAGTGCATGATAGAAGCAGAATTCGAATTTTATTCTACAAACATTTAGTCACGTAAAAGATCAGAAAAAACAGCTTTCTCCGTTTGCGAAATCGTAAATATTGTGAGCATTAAAATCTTAGCGTTCAGGACCGTTTGGTGTGCAATTTTATATCACGCACGCGAACCACTTTAGGGATCCTCATCTTCGATTTTAATTTAAAATGTCTTACGAGACAAAAGGTTCTTAAGTTATACGTTAACATTTTCAAGTAGGAAAGTGGTTTATGCCCTATTTTAGAGAATAGTATTTTGTTATTGAACAAATGATATGGTTCCTGAAGCCGCCTACAAAGCTGTCGTTGGCTCGATACCTACGCAATAAGCCCCTTAGGCATAGATGACTGAATGGTCGGGAGGGCGAGAATCACTGAGCGTTCATATTCACGTGATGGTTCTGGCAGTGGTCGGGAGGGCAAGCACCACTGAGCGTTTATATTCACATGATGGTTCTGGCAATGGTCGGAAGGGCAAGCACCTTTGAGCGTTTATATTCACGTGATGGTTCTGGCAATAATCGGGAGGGCAAGCACCACTGAGCGTTCATATTCACGTGATGGTTCTGGCAATGGTCGGGAGGGCAAGCACCACTGAGCGTTTATATTCACGTGATTGTTCTGGCAATGGTCGGGAGGGCAAGCACCACTGAGCGTTTATATTCACGTGATGGTTCTGGCAGTGGTCGGGAGGGCAAGCACCACTGAGCGTTTATATTCACGTGATGGTTCTGGCAATGGTCGGAAGGGCAAGCACCACTGAGCGTTTATATTCACGTGATGGTTCTGGCAATGATCGGGAGGGCAAGCACCTCTGAGCGTTTATATTCACGTGATGGTTCTGGCAATGGTCGGAAGGGCAAGCACCACTGAGCGTTCATATTCACGTGATGGTTCTGGCAGTGGTCGGAAGGGCAAGCACCACTGAGCGTTTATATTCACGTGATGGTTCTGGCAATGGTCGGGAGGGCAAGCACCACTGAGCGTTTATATTCACGTGATGGTTCCAGCCAGAATCGAGAGGGTGAGAACCACTGGACGTTCATATTCATGCAATGGTTCTGGCAATGGTCGGGAGGGCGAGAACCACTGCGCGTTCATATTCACGTAATGGTTCTGGCAATGGTCGGGAGGGCGAGAATTATTGAGCGTTCATTTTCACGTAATGGTTCTGGCAATGGTCGGGAGTGCGAGAATTATTGAGCGTTCATTTTCACGTAATGGTTCTGGCAATGATCGGGAGGGCGAGAATTATTGGGCGTTCATTTTCACGTAATGGTTCTGGCAATGTTCGGGAGGGCGAGAATTATTGGGCGTTCATTTTCACGTAATGGTTCTGGCAATGGTCGGGAGTGCGAGAATTATTGAGCGTTTATTTTCACGTAATGGTTCTGGCAATGATCGGGAGGGCAAGAATTATTGGGCGTTCATTTTCACGTAATGGTTCTGGCAATGGTCGGGAGGGCGAGAATTATTGGGCGTTCATTTTCACGTAATGGTTCTGGCAATGGTCGGGAGTGCGAGAATTACTGGGCGTTCATATTCACGTAATGGTTCTGGCAATGGTCGGGAGGGCGAGAATTATTGGGCGTTAATTTTCACTTAATGGTTCTGGCAATGGTCGGGAGGGCCAGAATCACTGGGCGTTCATATTCACGTAATGGTTCTGGCAATGGTCGGGAGGGCGAGAATCACTGGGCGTTCATATTCACGTAATGGTTCTGGCAATGGTCGGGAGGGCGAGAATCACTGGGCGTTCATACTCACGTAATGGTTCTGGCAATGGTCGGGAGGGCGAGAATCACTGGGCGTTCATATTCACGTAATGGTTCTGGCAATGGTCGGTAGGGCGAGAATCACTGGGCGTTCATATTCACGTAATGGTTCTGGCAAATAAGACGTAATAGCAGAAACACACGTGGAGCGGGAGAACTGAGGACCCCAGCTAGCTCCAGTTGTTGGTGGAGCCTATAGGGCAAACTCGTGCAAGTTTCGGCCAAGTTTCTCAACGCTGCCGGGCAACTCTGATGCATGACGTTTAGGCGAGGCCTGTCAGCCTAGCATAATAGCTCCAAGATGCGGTTTTTGCTGCAGAAAATGTTGACGATAGCAGCCTTCAGTAACCTTGAGTCAAGAGATAGCTACTTTGGCGAAGTAGATGCTATTTGCCATTTTTTGTTCATTATGTATCATCACTTCGTAGCGTAACGAAGTTCAGTTTAGAAAAAATCGTACCATACGAGTAAGGTCAGGCGAGATAATTGCCCAGCCCAGGCGAGTTTGAGAATTGATTGCAGTCCTTCACGAGTAAATTCAAGGAGGGCAGGGATGGGAGGCAAATTCAAGATTGTACGTAGGTAGGCGACGGCGGGGGCTGTAAGAAGGCGATAAGCCTGTATACTTTGAAGCTTCAGTTTAATTTCAAACGTGGACGATTGCATACAAGCCCAGGGCTATAGCATCGGAAATAAATACGGAAATATCAACTTGAGTATTGAGATTTGAGTTCATGACAGAATTGGAAGTGATATCGAACTTAGGAAAGAGATTCGAGTAGACAGGTTGACATGAAGTTCAGATATTAGTTTTATTAGAGGCTTCGTTTAGTCTTATGGTGTGAGGTAGGCACAGATATTTCCGTATGGAAGCACATCGTTTTCCACATGTCTGTTGATCAATTTTTATCTAATGGTCATATCTCTTTCTTCTTATTTTTCACACAGCTTGCCAAAACATAGGTGACTTGTATGTTCAGTCAGGCAACCTTTTCACTTGCCAAGTGAAACTCCACATTTTTTCTTACCGTTTACTCACCTTATTGAGGGAGTGCCGTGAAATTGTTGACCTTCTCTTCGAAATTCATCGTTGGTTCTTTACTGCACTCATTGCAATCGTTTTGAATTCATTCGATTTCAAGCCCTGTAGAACACGTATTTTTTCAATCCTTCTCAGAATTCTGTCACCATGATCATTCCTTCACGTACATCATTCTGAAGGTATATTTTTTACGGGACAATGTGAGCCCAGGCTTCCTGGATTAGAGGCGGCACGTGGGCACCTTATTGTCCTGACGACAGTAAAGGGAAATTTTGGCTTTGGTCTCGGACTTGATGATTTTACTACTGTCAGACAATTGGCGCTCGGATACAGGATGAAGAGGTATCTTTTCAATTTGTTAACATATTCTAAGAGTTGCTGTAGTTCTATAACTGAGAAAATAACAAGCATTATTAATTAAAGATATTCTAAAACTAAGCTAACACGTAGCAAGCGTAGCAACAATTATTGCGTGATCGAGCACACAGTAACGCAACAAATCCGTGCATCAAGGATTTTTATCGCAAGTGACGCATCAACCGAATTGTTTCTCGAGGCTATTACAATGGTCACATTTGAGTAACTCTACTTGTGGGCCTGGATAAGTTCAACGATATCTCGGGCATCCTATCATAAAGTGTAAAATCATAAAGTAACATGAAGGTATCATAAGGTGTAAATTGATGTTTAACCTAGTACACTTAACCTAGTCGCCCACTAGACTCATCAGTGAGTAGGTTCGCCCTGAATTCGGTAATTAAGTTCAAAACAATAGGTAATATGACTTAAATGAGAATAGTTTATTTTTTAATTAATTAGGATTCGTTTTGTTAATCTGGTAACTCATCCTGTCAAGTTGAATTATAATGCAAAAAAGCCTTGACATGATTATCTAGTGTCATCTTTTGATAACAATAGAGGTTCAAGATTCGTTTTGAAAGCTTTGTATGAACATCTATACCGGATGTCTCACAAAAATTATAAAATTTAGGGCAAGAACCACACCACAAAGCATATTATTTTTTCAAAAATTAAAAAAACATATTTGTGGTCATCTATAAGAACGTTTCGGGCCGAAACCCATCATCAGCTAGGAAATCTGGAATGATACAAAAAGTCGTACGTAAAATAGAAAAACATGAGCCAGATATTTGAACAAAAAACATTTATAAAGCAAAAAATTTTTTAAAACAGACACGAAAACTGCACCAGCTACGCATCACAAAGGAACAAAAGACAAAACGCTTAAAAAATAAAATCGAAGCTAACTATCCTAAGATCACAAAGGGACGGAAGGGCAAGTGATCACTGGAATTCGGTGAGAGTAACTGACTAACCAACTAAAAGTAGAGGATGCGCACTTTGCATGTCGTTGAGCTCAGGTTTAGATTTATGAATATGCAGAGATTCTAATATTCTAAGTTTTATGGAAGAACTAGAGGAGCCAATGATAGAAAAGTCAGAGTCTGAGATTTTTACGTTACATTGAAAATCAGTGTGTGAACGGATCGAAGAGTGGGATGGGTGGCAAAGACGTGCACCTGTTCTATGACTGATTCCAACGTGCTCAGCTCGCCTAACGCGCAAAGTTCGGTTCGTAGAACCAACATATGCAGATGCACACTGTGCACAACGAAAACGATAAACTAAGCAAGAGCGGAGACACATTGGAATTTTGTCTTTGTAATGGAACAAGGAACCTATTGTATAGGAATTGACAACTTCTGTGTTTAGGAAACCCTCTTTTTCGGGCCTTGGTTCTAGTTTTATCGTTTTCGTTGTGCACAGTGTGCATCTGCATATGTTGGTTCTACGAACCGAACTTTGCGCGTTAGGCGAGCTGAGCACGTTGGAATCAGTCATAGAACAGGTGCACGTCTTTGCCACCCATCCCACTCTTCGATCCGTTCACACACTGATTTTCAATGTAACGTAAAAATCTCAGACTCTGACTTTTCTATCATTGGCTCCTCTAGTTCTTCCATAAAACTTAGAATATTAGAATCTCTGCATATTCATAAATCTAAACCTGAGCTCAACGACATGCAAAGTGCGCATCCTCTACTTTTAGTTGGTTAGTCAGTTACTCTCACCGAATTCCAGTGATCACTTGCCCTTCCGTCCCTTTGTGATCTTAGGATAGTTAGCTTCGATTTTATTTTTTAAGCGTTTTGTCTTTTGTTCCTTTGTGATGCGTAGCTGGTGCAGTTTTCGTGTCTGTTTTAAAAAATTTTTTGCTTTATAAATGTTTTTTGTTCAAATATCTGGCTCATGTTTTTCTATTTTACGTACGACTTTTTGTATCATTCCAGATTTCCTAGCTGATGATGGGTTTCGGCCCGAAACGTTCTTATAGATGACCACAAATATGTTTTTTTAATTTTTGAAAAAATAATATGCTTTGTGGTGTGGTTCTTGCCCTAAATTTTATAATTAGTCTGATCGTTAAGATAAATATTCCTAACTTCTCACAAAAATGTCCCAGATTTTTTAATTAATTATATCTCCGATTTAAATTAACTTATTTGAATTGTCCTTTTTTTACAATGCAGTAAATTTTGTTTCCTTTTCGAATAATTTAAGTTTTTGAAAATTGGTTGCATAACCAACCACTTTACAATGATATAAGCGGAGATATAATCAATTAAAAAGTCGGGGATATTTTTGTGGGACACCCAGTATAATATATTCTGCTCGTTCCTTCCTTAGTTACTTAGTCCGTCCGTTACGCTTTCCATCATGGATACCGAATCCCTGAGTGTTTCAGTAAAAGTTCGTTTTTACATTCATTGATACGTTTCATTTTATCAGGATAGGATAGGTTAGGATATGTTAGGTTAGGATATGTTAGGTTAGGATATGTTAGGTTAGGATATGTTAGGTAAGGACATGTTAGGTTAGGATTTGTTAGGTTAGGATATGTTAGGTTAGGATATGTTAGGTTAGGATATGTTAGGTTAGGATATGTTAGGTTAAGATATGTTAGGTTAGGATAGGTCAGGTTAGGATAGGTTAGGTTAGAATAGGTTAGCATAGGTTAGGTAATATTGATGAAATATTTTCACGGGTCCTCGTTTTTTTGTTTGACATAATATCAAGATAACTTCGGTTGGAATAGGTTATGATAGGATAGGTTAATATTTATTATGTTAAGATGGATTAGGCTAGAATATGTTATGTTACAATTTGTTTCGTAATGTTGACCGAATTTTTGCTAGGGTCCACCTAGCTTAACGATGACATAGCCGTGAAATTTCCATGGGCCCTGCCAGTTTTTAAGATTTCAGCAAGGAACGAACTCCAAGTTTTGGTTCCAATGAATAGGAACTTTGTCGAGACCGTGCTTTCGATTACTAAGGAACGATGAATTAACATTTATGTCGTGTTTTATGATCATGAAGGCCATTTTGCGCACACAATATTTGTCTAAGATCTTTGTCGCCTCATTAGTCAACGCTTTTACATGAAATTATATACGGCGAGCTGGTAAAGCTTGTCGCATTCCAAGCTTATGCATAAATCCTAAAAGTGGGCATTGTGTTGTAATTTTTTTATCGCTCTGATGGTTTTTTTGGCGTGTAAAATGCAAATTGGTTTAATTTATTTTTAATTCCATGGAATGCTTCTATTTCGTATAGTAAATGCGGTAATATGTTCTGTTCGATTTAGTATTTTTAAAACTTCAGGTTATATAGTTTTCGCTTTATTAAGGTTTCCTACAGGTTTTAATAGTTCAGCTCTGATAAATACAATATGACCTTTGAAGGTTAGATTTTTACCTCATATAATACTCAGGAACTTACAAGAGTTGGTTTCTTCAATTTTACCATCATCAATTTATTGCGCGGATGAGACACATTCTGTGTGTAAGAGAATATAATGTATTTTTTTAATTTGATGCACATTATATTCGCTTTGAGCCTGATTGAAACTCTTTGTAGTTCGCTGTTTGTATTCCCTGCAATTAAAATAGGTTTTATATTAGGAAGAGCCATTAAAAACGTGCTGCCGTCAGCAAAGGAAAAAAATTGGAAAATATAATAGATTCCATTATATCGTTGATAACGGTTGGAAACAGGAGAGGCCCTAGGACAGGTCCTTGTGGTACTCTATGGGAGGTGCCAGTAATTCGGAATGCGCGTCGGCAATGAAAACGTTCCGCTTACGAATAAATAACGTTCAACTCTTTTAATACTATAAGAGTGGAGTTTCCACTGTAATATGTAATTGTTTCCGTAATCGAATACTTTTCGAAAATCAAGAAACATGGAGAAAACAAGCTTTTTGTCATCAAGAATTAAATAGAGGTATTGTAAATAATTTAATAGAACACGTGTTGTGAATTTTTTTGATAGAATAACATTTTCGACATTAAATCTTCAAGGCCACTCTTGCCCATCGACTTTGTTTCTATTGGAGGAAGAAATATGATTTACCTCGGCATTTTTTACCATTAAAGACAACTATCACCACTCCACTAAACTGTCTGAGGGCTTCAATGTTTCTATTGTGCATTGCTGGTTCTACCTCTGCCCATACTTGTGGCGAAGAACGATCTTGGAGCTGCCCCTACGAAATCAGAGGTGCTTTCGTAGGTAACCATCACATTTCGGCGCAACTCCGATTCAAAATCCTAATATATCCTCCAAAATTCAATCCGTTTCTCCTTCACACTCTAGGTATGCAAAGATTTCTTTGTGGCATTTTTAATTTTCAGATTTGCGTGAGAGGTTTTGAAGAAGAGCAGGATATTTTCTCCCGGTTCCGGCAGCTGCTATGGGTCGAGATATCCCGTTTCGTTTTCAGATCTTGTCAGTGCGATCAAAAAATCATTAGTGTCTCCAAAGCTTGGTTTCCTGGATGGTACTCTTACTGTACAGGAAAGTATGTTGTAAATGGTCATTTTGGACACTTGCTGGTTTGCGACAATGCGTTTCACAGACATTGTTAGCTCAAACTCAATGTTGGCTCACGCTTTCTGTTCCAAGAAGAAGTTCGTACTACTCATTCTGATCACTGAAATACGAGTTACAAGGCATTAAAGTTAAAAAAACTGTACCAGATGCGTGAGAGAAATGCCTTCTCACCGAGCGTAAGATAAACGTAGTGTGTTAGGGAATAGTGAAGCAAGGTGGGCTCTACGTCCTTATAAGCTCCTCTAATTTTGATACGACACAAACGCAGGATAAATATTCTCGTTAAATTCTGCGCTTAATGTTTTTGATCAAGAATATAAATATTTTCTTGCAGTTTCCATGAGAAATGAGACCTGAAAGTGAAATAGGACCCTCTAAGTTTTAACTTTCCATTCACGGTATTCCTCTTCATTCAAGAGAACTCGCCAGTCTGCCTAAACAAATGGTAGTCTGTTGGAACCAATAATGCGGAAAATACTATTCAAGGCTAGAAATTTCGAACTTAGACTACTTTTTGTTAGCATTGAGCTCGTTCCCACCGTTATTCTGGAACAAGTTCACCTTGCTACAGCTGGCGCCCAAAAAATAGCTAGTATACTATAAAAGCGAAACTGCTGTCACTGCTTCCTTTGATCCTATGACGAGCGATGAATGAAGCTAGAAGCTACAATGCGCGTCAAGTTATTAACGAGATAATATTTTATCAATTATTATAGAAACCATTTGATGAAATTGCACGGAAATTTCAGGGAATGTTGACAATACTATTCCGCTGTTACAGTTAACAAATAAAAAATTCAGATCAGTATTAGTGTATTACGTGGCTTAAAGGCAATAAAATACGCCTCAATATCGATAAGATAAAATACATTATATTCTCGTTAAAGAGAAATGTGTCTCTTCCAGGTATTGAAATTGGTGATGGTGAAATTGAAGAAACCAACTCCTGTAAGTTCCGATGTATTATATTAGATGAACATCTGACATTCAAAGAGCATATTGCACATATCAATACTAAATTATCAAAATCCGTTCGAATCTTTCGTTGAGGGAAAAATGTATTGCCCGAAGAAGCTTCAAAAATGCTTTATCGAACGCTCATTTTACCGTTTCTGCAATAAGGAATAGAAACTTGGCACGAAACTGATGAAAATAAGAACAATTTGTTTTTTGGGCTGCAGGAAGAAATTAGAATATAACGCTCGCACAAATGATTCAGTCAAAAGTTTAAAAATACTTAAGCTTTTAAATCTGTACCAGCTCTCCATAGGTAGTTTCATGTATAAAACACTGACTGATGATGTTGATAGTGAACTCAAACAATTCTTAAGTGCAGAAAATGGCCATCATGGTCATTTAACCGGAAAGAGAAGTATCTTCATACTTCCTCATTATTCAAAATCTCGGTCACAACACAGTATATCCTCTTCATTAAAACTAAAAATTGGAATGCGATCCCTGCTGAGATCTGTGAGAAAAGTTCCAAAGCCTTCAAAACGAATCTTGGTTCCCTTTTCTTACCGAAATATTATTCACGTAAGGTAATCAAATCAATATTTTCTGCTATATGACTTATACGGAAAGGGTAATTTGCTGTGGTCAATGACATTGATCTTAAGTTTACTCCTAATCGTTTTCTAGAACATACTGCTCCCATCTAGCTCAAATAAACTATTTTTGTGAAGTTAAGCATCGAATCTTGGGAGAATCAATTGATTGATCTGTCTAGTATGCCCCTAGGTTGAGTAAATTAGGTTAAGAATAACTGTGCACCTTAAAATAGCGCTGATGATAGGATGCCCTAGCAGTCGCTGAACTTATTCGGGCCCACAAGTAGCTATACTCAAATGTGTCCATTGTAATAGGCTTAAGAGACAATCTATAGCTGTATCACTTGTGGTTAATAAATTGCTTAAATTATTAAATTGTTGCTCAAAGTCATTACTGAACGGCGCCTTTCTTGTCCTCATTCCTTTTCATTACATTTCCCTGAAAAATAGTCATCTCATGAGTCATCTTCGCCACCAGTGAGCATTGTTCCGTATACCTTCTTGAATTTTTAAATAATTTCATTTAAACGCGCTACCAGTGTATGTTGGGACTTCCAGGATGAAGCGTAATCTCAAAATTTTTTTAGATTTATACATCACTACTGAACAATACATAGCATGCTATGGAGCTCATGTATTGAAAAATAGAGTAGGAAGTATGAGACATGCAACTTCACGAAAAATTTCCTTTCATCCTGAAAATTACAAATGGAATTAACGCAAGCTGTTCAAGTTGATAGCTCATGAATAAGTGCCTTGCACGCGTAATTGTATCAGACAAGCTCTATCAAAAAATAATCTAATTTTTCTGAAGGTTCGTTTCATCACGCGGGAAAATTCTAAGTTTCTTTTCTCGTGGTTCGATGCGAGTGACTCTAACCTTTTGAGATATGTATATATTTGCTGAAATTTTCGCCACAATCAGAGGAATAACAGCTTATAAATTATTTTACGTAACTTTTGAGGAAGTAGTATGGCATGGAGATCCTGTGTCAGAATTGCTGCTTAAAGTGCGTGTATCGACCGCGCTAAACACAGCAGCTTCTTCGATAGGATACTCAAAGCAGAATATATTTAAAACTGAACGATTGCTCTTACGACTGATGTGTTTCCTTGTACGATGACAGAAATAAATTTCCACAGAGAAATTATTGTATATAGGCCTTTTAAACTTTTTGGAAATAGGCACCATGGGTGGATGTAGTTGTTACGGCAGTGTAGGGTCAATTCTTCTGGTAACTGCTCTCTGGTATTTTCGCTGCTCAGAGTTCACTGGAGCATTTGGATAGCCTTCGTTTTAATACAGTAACTCAAATGCATCATGTTGAGGGTTTGCTGTCATTGTCGTGCCGGAAAGTCCATCTTCTTAGCAAAATCATATTTTTTAAAAGAAAAGAGACGGCCGTCTCGTATATTATGGTTATTAGTTTGAACATTTGTGTGTATGAAAATATTATAACCTCCATCAGGTGAAGAACAAAATAATTTGGAAGCCCTAACGTTACATACCTGAACTACACTGATTCGGAAGCAATAAGCACTGAGAGGATCATTCTTCAATATGCACTAGCATCATTGTGACAAATTAAGCTCATAGCCTCACTCTTACTCCCATGTTTTGCATCGAGTATTTTTCAAGGCATTTATTTTCCAGGTGGCCTCAGATGGTTTAGTGAAGTGGCTGTAGCATTTAACATGACTACCCTACGGAGTGCGCTGCTGTGCGGCCTGCTGCTGCTGCTGACTTCTACAGCATGGTCTGGTGAGTGTGCTGGTGATTGTGATTGGTGAATGTGAGTGGTGAGTGTGCGTGGTGAGTGTGCCGGTAAGTGTGCTGGTGAGTGTGCTGGTGAGTGTGCTGGTAAGTGTGCTGGTGAGTGTGCTGGTGAGTGTGCCGGTGAGTGTGCTGGTGAGTGTGCTGGTGAGTGTGAGTAGTGAGTGTGCACGTTGTGTACTGTTGAGTGCACGAACTTCACGCACAGGCATCAGAAATTTTCTCTTAGCAAAAGGCTGTCCAGCATTATCCTCTACTGAAAGTAGTACTGCCTCTAGAAAATTTCAAATAACAAGTTTTATTTGAATCCTTTCATCAGTGTAGCGCTTCCGCATTGTCAGGAAACGTTTGCGCTCGTCCATTCATTCTTATCACTTCTCATTTCCTCATCTTTATTTTGCTTTCAATGAAGATGGACGAGGGCTAACGTGAGCATTATCAGGAAGATATGGACGAGGGCTAACGTTTCCTGATAATGCTTATGAGCTGGAAGCACAAGGCGGAAAATATTATTTAAATGCAATTTATTACGATCATTGAAACGTCACAGAAACACAATCTTAACCCACAGGGCAAAAAAAAACCTAGATGCCCAGGCATTTTCGTGTCAGTGCACCAGAGGTTAGCAGGAATTAACAGATGCGCTTTTTTAATGGACATTTTAATTGAGCTATTAAATCCGGCTAGTGGAAGTACCATAGTAACAATCGGGTGAGTAGCTCAGTCAGTATAAGAGTTTCCTCCAACCTCATCTCCCACTTTCTTCGTTTAAAAGGAGATATTGGAACGAAAAGCAGGTGCATTCGGCGAGTTGTATGCTAAAAGTTATGGAAAAGATGCGTTCTAACGTTGTTATAGATGTTTTGATGACTGTATGGCAGTAACTGCTTCAAATAAAAACGTTCAAGGGTGTAATAATCTGCAAGAGGTGAGAAACTCGATGTAGTATGACGTGTATAGCGTGGGAACCTCATGCCTCCTAATTGAGACGATGAAAAACACTTTCATTCCAGGGACGTTAGTGTCTTCCATTTCACTCGACCTCCATTAACTCTTGCGCTACCTACGAGCTCGTAAATAAACTGAGGTTACTCCTCTTTTACCTCGCGATCAATTCCCTTCGCAACTGCCATTGGTAATCTTTAAATATCACAGATTCTTAAATTGTGTCCATTGAATGCCTCTGCAAATTCATTCTGGCTCATAAAATGACCGTGCGTGATGATCCTATCTTTTGAACTCCCGACAGTTCATTCCTTTCGCAATCCTCACTCCCGAAAGTACTTTCGTTAACGAGTTCTCAATTAATTTTTGTACATCGCTGAAACAGAATGACCTGGAATGTCTTTCAAGTGGAGGCAGGAGGACGATCTACGAATCAGCTCACTGTTGCAACACGGTTTTAAGGCTCTTTCCCGTGCAACACATCTCACCCATGAGGAGCGTTGCTGACGTAATCATGTCAACCAGGTTACAAAGACTCCATCATGAACCGTTAACAGCAGTTGGCCTTTCATTAAAAAGTAAGACACTTAATTTTCCAGCGCATAATCCTGCTGCAGTATACGGAGATTATTTCGCTGGTTTAAGACTTGAAGTTCCAGTTAGGCTTTAAGCCGAAAAACTACTCCCAAAATCAGTAATTACGGTCGTGTTGTTTCAATTGAATTCTTCGCTCGATTTACAGGCATGACCCGTGCAGGAAGCAGATATGCCGAGGTCATGAGCGTACCTGTAGAGCTGCGAGCGCTGTGATCGCGAGTCTTGTTGTTAACTGTTGTGCGGCGCTCTTGTGCAACGTCTGTTTCACGCACAGTTGATCGTCCAGTTATACATCAATTTATGCTAATCTAAATTTGCGCACGTTATGTAAAATTTTAGTTAGTTATTCAGCTAATGATTCGAATAATGACTCAAGTAACTCATAGTTAATGTATTTTGTATCCGTGTTACTAATTTTTATGGTGTAACTAAATTTTATCGGAGTTGAGCTTCCCACAATAATATTGATGGTGTATAAATAAAGGATCGATCGCACGAAATGAGCCTTGGAATGATTGAACTGTCGATTTAGATGTATTCAGTAGGAGACTGCTTCACACACTGTGCGTTGAAAATACATAGTGTTCGCATTTGTTGCAGCTAAGATGATAAATTTCGCCACCTTGAGGGCGTGGGAAAGCGGCTTTGTTTTGAGAGGCTTTTCTCCTAGACTGAATAATCCAGTGTAAAAATATTTAGGCATGAACTTCAGGAGTGAACCCATCTAATTATTAAGACACATCGCATGGTGGATTTCCTCCTAGACTGAATAATTTAGTGTAAAAATATTTAGGCATGAACTTCAGGAGTGAAACCATCTAAGACGTATCGCATAGTGCATATAGGTCATTGGGAGAAAAAACACGGATTTACTGATTTCCTGCTATGACTTTATTTCAATATTGTTATTGGTGGAGACTAATCAATTGGGATAGAATAGACGCCTTAAGCACTGTCATTTCAATTCCAACTTCGTGAAAAATAATTATTTATAAGGTATTTATTAGCAAACAATTTTATTCATTAGTTTATTCAGGTTTTGAAGTGTTGCTTTGATTACAATTATTAACCGTCGGTGTACAAATTTTTACGTGCAGTATTGCATCACGTTTTTAAAACTATTTCTTAACGCAATCTCCATAATCCGTTGCAAGTGTCACATTACCTCTTTGTATTTACAGTTGTGTATTGGCAGGACTGTAGCTGAATGCATTTTTTCGGGCAAATCATCCTGCGATGTTCACTAGCGTGGACGCTCGAACGGGCGGCTGCGCGACAAACTGTCATCTGACATCTAAGAAAGAACCGCTAGAATTAGATGACGCAAGATCAAAACCTCAAGGTCTTTTACAGCTCGTTGGTCCTGGACTTGCAAGTGCAATGTTTTCACGGAAGACGTGCGGAACGTGATTTCCTATGATTGGAAGGGTGTAGTTACATTAGGCGCTGCTATTCCCTCTTGACATCTTCCTGTTTACCGGCCTCCGAGACCGTGATGTTTACCCGAGTATAGGGGCCACAATCGCATGCTGTTGGGGGTACAAGTTCTTTCAAATCGACTTGGGTGTAGAATGCGGAACTGTGTGACTACTCATTCCTACAAAATTTTCGGGTCATGAACGTAACTTCACGTGGTTACGCAGAAAATTAAACGTGATTTAGGAATATGATCTACAACGGAAACCAAAAACCTACCGAGTCAATTAGCTGTGGATTTTGCTAGTTGGTGTCAAACTCGAACGGCGGTCGTTAATTAAATTGTTTGGGAATTCGATCTGTTACGTATAGTACTCGAAATCGTCTTTTTCGTAAGTTTACGCAGCCATAAACTTTGGTTGGATTAATTAGAAAATGATAAAGTGGACCTCTGTAGTTCATTTAAAATCCCAATCGTTGTATGAAATTGAAAATCCATGGACAAAGAAACTTTTATAGATTATAATGTTCACAAACACAACTGTTTCCTTGATTGATTGAATCAAAATGCAATGAATCTATGTGTTAATGGTGGGTAAGCTGAAGTGACATACGTAGCAGAGACCATTGATAATTTGGAAACAGGTAATATTGAGCAGTATGCTACAGCATGCATGTTAGGATATAATTCTCCTTCTCGTGCTTTGAAAACTGATTTCAACACATGAGTGGAAGATTTAGTATTAGCGACATTATCCTCGATCAGATCGCTTTTCTGAGATTTGATATGCTCCTCACACTTACAAGGTCATCATCATCTAGCGGGTACGTGTAATTGAGAGGTCCGCCCGTATTGTTTATACTTCTTTGCACTCGGAACTGTGCGAGTCAATACCGAGGAGAGGAGTCGAAAAATAGCGGAAAAAATTCATCCATCTAAGGAACATTTCATCCATCTTAAAAAGTTTCATTCATTCATTTAAAAAATGTTTCATTCATTTAAAAAATGCTGCATATATATAAAAAATAATTCATTCATTTGAAGAAAATATATTTCGTTAGTTGAAAAAATATTCATTCATTAGAGGCGGCGTCACACGACGGACAATCCGGAGTGCTACATTCCAAATTGATTGGGTAACTTGACGGAATTATGAAGAGAGCTGTTCCACTCTTCAGGTTTTATCGCAATCCGTAACCATTTGGTTTACTTACTATCACTTCAGTCACAATAAAACAACCAAACTCTTCTTTATAATTAAAAACCGATTGGGCTACTTTTCAGCGACCCCAGATGGGAGCGCGGAAAAAATACGCTAAACTAAAGATTCTGCATTAATAACACAAATTGAGCCCTTTATACTTGTTTGCCGCGTCAGGAATATAAAATAATCTCCACTAACAAGTAAATAAGTACGCGCCAACTCAGTTCTCCACCATTTTGGTTACGAAATGGTGACGATACCCATACCAAAAATGCACCGTAGCTCATGGCTAAAATCTGAAGGTTTTGTAGCGCTATGCAGACCGAATGGTATCGCTATGTAGACGATTATGACGAAAGGTTACCATTTGGTCTCTGTGTGACGGCGGCCTAAGAAAAACATTTCATTCTTTCAGTGGCCTTTAGATAAGACGTAACTGCTAATGCGTGTGCTAATGCAAAAATCGTCCAGTCTTGGATTTGGATTTTTATCGTTCATTTTTCAATGGAATGAAATATTTTTTCTCGGCATTGATAATTCTACAATATTATTTTATCGAAGATTTAAAATTGCGAAGCTGTAGTATTGTTTACGGTATTTCCTTCTGTACAATCGATTGGGGCTTCGTGTTTCGCGCTCATTCTAGTTATCAAATATTGAGCTACAACATTTCTATACATAATATTACCAGTCTTGCACCGTACTTAATTTATTGGAGTATTACCCGTTTTTAAGAGGCTGAACGCTATCAAAATACGCAGAGTATACAGCCCTATTTTAGAAAATCATTAGAATACCATAAGCTTGGCAAACCAGCATTATCTTCCAATTATGGCCGCTTCACTTCGCTCCATGAAGGCACGCGGTCGTGAGGCCTCAACGTTCCTTGAACTTCCTGAACTGCTGCTGATACGACAAATTAAAGCCAAAAATAGAAAAGACGCTTACGCCATCTTTTGTCAGCGTGACTCGCTGTGCTAAGCGTGACGACGCAATTTTGAGCTTCTGCGGTGCTGCCAGAACTTATACTTCACAAATTGAGCATCTCTGATGATTACCACTCAACTCAGCGGAAGTAGAGCTTAAACCGTGGATGTTATTGCAAATAATGGTGATGACCTTGTGTCAGAAATAGCTTTGTATCTGCGCTTTATTTGTGTTATTTTTCTGGGTAGTACTCAACTGAGCTTCAACGGAAGTTAAACCATGAATATAATTATAATAATAATGATGTCTTCGTGTTACAAGGATCTTTATACATCTGCGCTTTCCTTACGTAACTTTTTGGAGAACGAATTTGCAAAGCTCCTTATGACATCTTCAATCAAGTTCGCGACCTCTAGTATAAATTTGCCACAACCTTGTTAGCGATTACGCATTAAACGTTATTCACACACGTGTGTTAAAAATATATATGCAAATCGTACAAAATCGTTATTTTTTAAGCAGTAAAAGCGTACATCACGCCAGCGCTGTAAAATTAGACCTCGGTAAATATTCTCACAAAATGCATTAAGGTTGCTGAGCTCATCGATTAGCCAGAATTTTAATTTCAAGAGGAATCGTAACTTTTGCGTGGTGGACACGTGAGAATACGTTGTAGTTTAGTCAGCCGCTTCATTCTGCCAACTCCACCACAACATAAATGCGAAGTGTTTCTTTCAGTTTCATTTCGCTTAGGAACTGGTCCTAGTTATCCAATAACCCTTTCGAAACAGAATAGTCAGTGTTTCAATGGATGGTCACCGATAGTTTTGGGTGCTTGGTTCTTTAGTATTTTGTATGAAGACAAAACATGGATGAGGAGGGTATCTCAGAGCAAAAGGAGTTCTCCAGCCATACCTGTAAGAGTTAAAACTATAATTTCAGGATCAGACCAGACGTACGCGTGCGTGGTTACCGGGTGTCAGATGCGTGCCAACAGCTCGTAGCGTACCATGATAATTGCAAGGTCGACATGGACTAAAACTTACCCTGCCACGATGACGAGTTGGGTTTGAAAATCAAGGCCCATGAAGGGCAGACGAGCGAATAATCTTGCGTACCGTAAATAAGACAACATCTTACATTTTTTTCGGAATATGAACACCTACATTTGTGAGTTCATTTTCAGGAAAGGTTCATATTTGATTCAAGTCTAAAATAAGTTTATATCGATTTTGAAATTAAATATGCATTATATACATTTTCGGTAATTTCATTTTATTTAGATTTTCTCATCTAATAACTTACTGGTGAAGTTTGTATACCCAGTATTTTAGGACTAAATATAATTATTATTATGTGTGACATGTGTTATTAGTGTTATTGATTTATAAGCAGTAGGGCTTGTATAGTTGTACTAGATATTAGCTATTGTCGTGTTTAATGCGAATCTCGTTCTCTCGTTTCACAAATATTGTGGTCCTTTATTAAAAATCATCGTGTACATAGCAGATAATCTCGTCGTGCATGGCGAATAATGTCGTCTGTAAAGCAAACTATATCGTTCTTTATAGCAGATAATGTCGTCTGTTAAGCAAACTACATCGTTCTTTATAGCAGATAATGTCGTCTGTTAAGCAAACTACATCGTTATTTATGGCAGATAATGTCGTCTGTTAAGCAAACTACATAGTTATTTATAGCAGATAATGTCGTCTGTTAAGCAAACTACATCGTTCTTTATAGCAGATAATGTCGTCTGTAAAGCAAACTACATCGTTCTGTATATCAGATAATGGCGTGCGTTATAGCAGATAATATCGTCTGGAAAGCTGATTAAGCAGTTCAGTCTATCAGATAGCCTAGTCTTGTATAGCAGAAAACGTAGTCTTGTATAGCAGATATAAGGCCGTTCTGTGCAAAAAAATTGTTGTCCTGAATAGGAGAAAACGTCATCTTGCATAACAGACATTGTTGTATTGCATTGCACACATTGCTAAAGTGTTTTATCGTGCCTTATTGCAGACCCACACGACAGGGTGGAGAGATCACTGCAGCGGGCCACCTTCAACGACCTGCTCTCTGAAGTGCGGCCCTTCACCAACGAGTCGAGCGGCAGCCTCGTGCGCCACGTGACGGCGGTAAGTTGCGCCGCCGCTGCCCTGCGGCAGGAGTGCGGCTGGTGACTTGCTTACTTGTAGTTTTTTAATGGAACCCGCGGCTAGTGACTTGATGGTATGTGATACCACTTCCTAACATGGTGTTAGAGAAGCCACCTCCTTGATGCAGCCTGGAGTTGGTGACTTGGTAGTACAGATACCACTTCTTAAGTGGAACATTGTGTTAGTGACTTGATGGCATATGATACCAGTTCCACAGTGAAACATGGGGCTAATGACTTGATGGTACGTGATACAACCTCCTTGATACAGTCTGGAGTTAGTGACTTAGCAGTACGTGATACCACCGCCTTGATGCATCATGGAGTTACCGACTCGATGGTGCATGTTACCACTCCTTCAATTGAACATGCACCAAGTGACTTGATGAGATGTGCTGCTCGTCCCTCGATGGGCATGCAGGTAATGACTTGATAGAATACTGGGATAGTTTCTTTGGGTTCGATTAGACAAAAAAAATTGATGGAAAATATACATGATACGTGTGATATGAGATGAGGAGTAGATTTTTTTTTGTGTGGGCAAGATATTGTCCTGTCTTATAGAGCGTGGCTATCGTAATGTGGTTAAAGTTTCCTTGTTGGACAAATGGGGAATTGACATAAGATAGATGAGCCGTAAGTTGAGGAAGAAAGTTGGTGATACGCCAGCAAAAGATTATGGCTTCTTTTATTGAGAATTATACAACATTATTCAATAATTTTTTAAAATTACGTTGCTTCAGATCACTCATTCTTCGGAAACTTAAGAACCGCATTCGTATTTGCAGGCTATGGGTCTTCTGAAGAGGGACATGGGTACGTCTTCGGAACTCCGAGGGAAGTCGGTCGCGGCAGGACTAACACCTGCCTGCCTGGCGTGCCAAGTGCTCGCCAAGATCCTCTTCCGTTTTGTTCGAGCAGTTCCCAACACGCAGTTTGCTGTCAAGAGCCTCATTGCCATCTGCAGGCTGCTGGTGTTCAGGCAGAGCGGCGTGTGCGATGGACTCATCAACGGGGAGCGGGTGAGAGCTTCATAATTTGTACTGGAGGTTGTTACAACGTGTCAAGTGTTCACATTTCAATGTGTCAAGTGGACACGTTTACGGAATGCGTTATTGTTCTTTTATTCTGGTGTGGTTGACGAGTTATTGCCGCAGGGAAACTTTGCTGAGTAAATGCTAAATGCTGGGCGGTGTAAATGCTATTCTTCTACATATACTATGAAAACAAGAGTAAAATTATTTTGCCTTCATAACATGACACTGTTTTGCAAAGAATGAGACAATTAGGTTGTGAAAACATAGCGGTACTGCTTTAGGCACGGAATATTATTTTTTCTTTGACAATACAATTCTGCTTGTTTCAATAGAGTCCAACTTGCTCCTCAATAATCACAAATCTTAATTACGGTCAGCTGTCACTCAATATAACCTTTTCACTTGTAGCAACCGACAACAATCACTTTTCATATATTCCTCGATGCAGATCTTAATTTGCTACCTAGTACAGATCATATATAAACTGGTTGACGATACTGATTTGCTGTGTGCTGTAGACTGTTATTGTGTAGATGCTTAAAAGAGGCGCATTCAATTCTTCTGCGGTGTTTGCTTTGAAAGTTTATGAACGATCGCCCTGGCGTGCAGCATCATCGAGGATTTTGCCTTTTAGACTTACATAGGTAGGATTACTCAGTTTTTCCAGAGCGTGAGCTGCACCATTATTAATTGAATCGGCAGACTTTGAGGTCAAAAGCTTTTTTAGGAAAGTATTTCAGGAGTCAATCGTCGCTGCAATATCAGGATGGACATGTTTTGAGCTGGGTTTGTGTTTGCGCTTTCTATTAGAACTATTCACCTTTTCTCCCCTATTTCTTCTCTGTAAGGTGCTGTGGAAATTAGATTATCAAACAATTATTTTTTTGTGCGACCACATTGTCCATGCATGTTTTGAATGTTTGGTCTTAGGTTTTCTACCGTAAATAATGAATTCTGTACTATTCGGCTAAAATAATTGTTTTTAAATATTTACAAATAAATGAATAATAACAATAAATTCACATTCTCGTTCATTTTATGAACATTGAATATGAATGCATAACCAAAAAATATTACTTTATAACATAACTAAAACCCAGTCATTTATATCAAACATCAGTTCTAACTGAAGCCAAAGTTAGTAAAAGAAGTTAGTTACATAAAATAATTACATCTTGAAACTTTGCAATAAAATTAAAATTGAAGTAGCAAGCGTGTTGACACCAGTCGAGGATTTAGTTACGTAGTATAATAACTCCTTCAACTTTCTTAAACTAACGCGAACTCACACCAAAGTGTCACCATTGAGTTTCTGTCGTGTGTACCAGACATACGCAATGTAATTACTGCGTCATCCAGGAAACGAAGTAAAAGAAGTAACCTTCAAAATATTTAATCAAATTACGATCTTTCTGAGCAGGTGGGGCTAGAGTACGTCATCCGGAACAGTAAGGCCACTCCGGACCAACTGTGTCAGTTGGTCTTCAGCTCAAGGACATTGCCCAACAGCCTGCACTGCGGCCTCCAGTTCCGCGGGGAAGAGTGGACCGTCGATATCCCGCCTCCCATTCCAAACCGGGGCGCGAAACAGCTCTCATCTAACCAGGTGATCTCGATTGCGAAAAATTTCGGAAAGTTTCCTGCCAAGGTTGCTTTTTATAAAGGATGACAGAAGGTTTTGGTATCTGTGTAGGTTATCAGAACTCACGCGCTTGTTATAAAGAAGTTACGTCCTCTATTTTTGGGGAAACGGAAAGCACAGTTCTCAATTGACGAGAACATCTCGATGGCTTAGGCGTTCCGAAAGTTTCCTGCCATGGTAGTTTCCTTTCAAAGAAGACTGAGGGGTTTTGTATCTGTGTAGGTTATCGGAACTCACGCGCTTTTTATAAATAAGTTACGTCTCTCATCTTTGGGGAAACGGGAAACACAGTTATCAGCTAACGAGCTGATGTCAATTGCCGAGACGTAAATTGCATTAGGGCATGCAAGTGGTTATGAAGGAAAAGGAAATTCCGACGAAAACAGGCGGACATAACAGAAAGTTAATAGTTGTAACTCTCAAGGTAATTGAAACTCTGCAAACTATTAGTTTGGTCACGATGAAAGACTTAAGAAAGTTGTATATGAAAATTTTCAACAGAATGCATGCGTTAGCGGTTAAAAAATAGGTTCGAAGGGCAAACGTTGACTTAAAAAATAATGAAAAATATGTTGACAACATGAGCAATGTAGCGAAGAAACTTGAAAGATCAATTTTTTGAAATCAATTGTTTGAGAATAGAGCTGAAGAACAAATTTTTATTTGCATTGATGCATCAAATTTTAACTTATGCTTGAAACGTTCACAAGGTCACTCAATTATTAGAACTCGCGGTTCAGTTTTGGTGCCTGCAAGTAGATGGAATAGAGAAATAGCATGGGTTCTATGTCCTCATCATAAATAATTGCTCCAATATTGGTGCCTGCAAGCAGTGGTGGTAGTAATATTATTCATTGAATTGATTCTGTAAGCTCATCATTAACGTTGCTTTAGTATTAGTGCATGCAAACAGAGGAAGCAATATTTATTGCATTGATTCCATGAGCTCATCATCAACAATTTTATTTACATCAGTTGGAGGTTCATTCAAACCAGACGATTGTGAGGAGGGTTTTGTAGCAGCTTAGGAAGAGCAAGGCATTGAGAATTCTACATTCATATTTGAAAATCCACTAACACACGCAAATAGGAATTTTTTTACAATGAGTTACTCTATGTAAGAATTATTCGGCTCGCACCGTACTCATACATGTAAAATCCCAATGAACGCATGTAGAGTAATTTAAGAGCAGTGTAAAGCGTCAAGAAAGACTACCAGTGATACTGAGAATGAATTAAGCATAAGGGCTTCCTGTTTCTGAACTAGATAGCTAGAAACAGTAGTTAATGATGTCAGCAGTTTAATTACTCCGAACATGATGATCAATTGTGATAATAAAGCGGAAAAAAATTACTTTATAGCTTCAAAGCAAAATGATCTCAAGGAAATTTCTTAATTTTAATGATTATAGTTATCTAATGTATTTCTTCAGATATCATCGAAAGGGAATTTCTTTATTTCAAGTGAATAAGTTTGTTCATTTATATTCGAGTTGATGCATATTTCTTTTCAAAAACCTTAAAAGAGATATAAGAGGTATGCGTGAGAAAAATATCTATGCAGGATTTAACATATAGGCTACGTAGTAATTTTCAATTTTTTGCTTAAAAAATGTTTGAATTATGTTAAAAATGCTCTTTAGACTAAAATATGCATGTTTGTTTTCTTTTAAAACAAATGTAGCGTCCACAATTTCAAGCCTTCATTGTTTGCATAAAATTGCATTTGCTCATCAGGCGATAAATTTCAATGTTAGAAAAACTAGTTTAATTTCAACCTGGATCAATCCTCATTTCACATTAAACTAATTTAGTTTCAACATTGACTAAATCCAATTTCATATTAAACAATTTTGTTTCAACATTGACAAGACAATTAAACATTGGAAATATTATGTTTTGACATTGAACAATTCTAATTTCACATCAAGCAAATTTTGTTTCAAAATTGCTCATTCCTAATTTCACTTTACGTAAATCATACATCAAAAATTGACCAATCCTAATTTCACATCCGACGAATTTTATTTCGAAATTGACCAATCCCAATGCAACGCTAAACAAATCATATTCCAGCATTAACCAATTTTAACTTCACAATGACCAATTGCACAATCGTAAAGTCCAAATTAACTGCTAACAGGCATAGAATGGCTCGGAGATACCGAACGTTTTCGAAACAACGAACGTCTCCGAACGTTTCCGATTCCGAACGTCTCCAATACAGAATGCTGATCTTCTGTATTTTTCCCTGTCCCAGCTGCCAGCCAGAAGTGCCCAGGCTCGATTCAGACCAGCTTTTGCGGCTGCGGGACAACGACAGAAAAATTTAAACGCAGGACGTCCTTTCCTCAAAATGTTGCACCTGACGGACCTGCACTACGACCCGCAGTACAGGGAGGGCTCCAACGCTGAGTGTGGGCTGATTGTGTGCTGCCAGGCGGACAGCGGTGAGTAGGTTGGGGTATTGCGTTGCCAGGAGGGATGTTGTAAAACAAATATGTGTCACAACACCCCTCATGATCTTATGTTACAAATGTATGTATATATATCTATATTTGAATAAAAAAGAAGGGAACATTTTTTTCAATCTTACCATGAACTGAAATTTGTTTTTCTGAGAGAATGAAATTATCTTGATATCGAGATTCAAATTTTTTCGTTCGCCTTGCTTCATTGATTTCACAAAAAATTCTCAAAACAAGAAAGAGCTTTTCAGTTAAGTGACACTTTAAACGCTGCAGTGACGCAGAAATGTCCGCTTTGTTCGCAATTTTCTTGAACCGCAGACGAGAGCGTCACTGCAGCAATTCGGTAGTGGACTCCACTGGAAGGCACTTATTTCCTACTGGCTGTTGTTTGACAATATTGGGTCCAGCCAATATGTGCTGTGGTTGCAGTATGAAGTTTTAACAAGACTAAACTGCTAATGGCCATGATCAATTTACTGTAGTGATCCTGTTGGTGATCCTAAACTAGTACTAACTGCACTGAATTGAACGGTGAAAAGCCGTTGGAATCGTTGCCCTGAAGATTGAGTGGGAGATAGATCTATGTATTTTAATTTTGTTTCCTTCATGCTTTACGCAATATTGATGAACATTCCTTATATAAGCCTTTAACTTGCAATATAACAAATGTGAAAACTTAATAAATCACTTTAGTTGAAACCTAACTAGCAACGTTGTCGACTGTTTTTTGTTCTCCGTTTAGAATGCGCAATTCAATAATTAATTCTTGATAATTACTACACGTACTATATCAAGAATCATGTGTGATATTTGTTTAGGCAAGTTCAACTGAAACACATTTAATTCAACACTTTGACGGGAACTGGTAAAACTGAATTTCAATACTCAACTTGAACTTAAAGTCAATAATAACAAGCCTTTTTGAAAATAGCAATCATAAACTGGATCATGTCTTCATTAGGTTTCAATTAGGTGTGTATGAAAATAGAGTCAGTGACTACTTGTCGGTCAGTGGCCTAATGAAAATCTCCTCCGTGGCCACCGGTGGCACACGTTGCGGTCAAAGTTTAAAGAGAAAAATATCAATAAATTTTTTTCCTGCCGGCAGGCGCCCCGGCGACCCCCGCAGCGGCCGCCGGCAAGTGGGGAGACTACCGCTCCTGCGACAGTCCCGAGCGTCTCTTGGTGAACATGTTCGAGCATATCCGGGCCGAGCATCCTGTTAGTCTTCTTGTTACAATCTAGCTGATATATGTCATAGTCATATTGGTTGTTAACATGTCAGTATTTCTATCACAATCAAGTTGGTATATGTCATAGTCATATCGGTTGTTAACATGTCAGTATTTCTATCACAATCAAGTTTGTATATGTCATTTTCATATTGGTTGTTAACATGTCAGTATTTCTATCACAATCAAGTTTGTATATGTCTTTTTCATATTGGTTGTTAACATGTCAGTATTTCTATCACAATCAAGTTGGTATATGTCTTTTTCATATTGGTTGTTAACATGTCAGTATTTCTATCACAATCAAGTTGGTATATGTCTTTTTCATATTGGTTATTAACATGTCAGTATATCTATCACAATCAAGTTGGCATATGTCTTTTTCATATTGGTTGTTAACATGTCAGTATTTCTATCACAATCAAGTTGGTATATGTCTTTTTCATATTGGTTGTTAACATGTCAGTATTTCTATCACAATCAAGTTAGTATATGTCTTTTTCATATTGATTTTTCACCTGTCAGTATTTTTGAGACAATCAAGTTGATATTCTCGTGTCAAATCCATATTGGTTGTTTTAACTTGTCAGTATTCTTATTACTATCAAGTTGGTATATGTCAAATTAATATTGGTTGCTAACCTGTATATTTTTATTACAATCAATTCGATATATGCCATATCCCCATTGGTTTTCAAATAGCTCATCAGCTAACACCATGCCACATGGACGTCATTTTCGGTTTAGTTGTTACTCATTTCATTCACCTGCGTTGGGTGGGAGGGTTTGGGGATTCGTGCGTCTTACCCTATAACCTACGGAAGAAACACCGGCCTAGCAATGCGGTGCTCGATTACCTGAAAAGGGAGACCGCAAGCCCCCAAGCTCTAGGGGCGCTATGAGTACTCTCTGTTAGGCTCGCGCTCCATTCAAAGAGCATTAATACAACGGATCAATGAAATATTCTTTACATTTAAGCATCAGTCAAGGTTCCAGTCTTAAACTCTATGACCGAAACGTGATCCACCGGTGGCCACGGAAGGGATTTTCCTAATGCTGGTGACCAGCCAACAGCTGCAAACTCAATTTTCATAAATACTTATTTAAAGCTAAATGAAGGCACGATCCAGTTAATGTTTGCTATTTTTAAAATGGCTTACTACAATTAACTTTGAATTTTAGTTCAATATTGATCTTCTGTTTAACCAATTGCGGTCGAAGTGTTAAGCCAAGTTAGGATAGGTAACCTGAACTCTCCAGTGATTGTTTCACCTGTCTCATGCAGGACATAGACTACATTGTACACACGGGAGATAGCGTAGCGCATGATGCCTGGAACTTGAGTAAGGAGAAAAATAGTCGCATCATCAACAAAGTGGAGGCGCTGCTCTCCGAGTACTTCCCCAACACGCCCATCTTCGGAGCTCTCGGCAACCACGAAGCTTTCCCGCGAGACAGGTGCTGGATGTTGAGAGGCTTTCCCGCGAGACAGGTACTGGATGTTGAGAGGCTTTCCCGCGAGGCAGGTGCTGGATGTTGAGAGGCTTTCTCGCGAGACAGGTGCTGGATGTTGAGAGGCTTTTCCGCGAGACAGGTGCTGGATGTTGAGAGGCTTTCCCGCGAGACAGGTGCTGGATGTTAAGAGGCTTTCCCGCGAGACAGGTGCTGGATATTGAGAGGCTTTCTCGCAAGGCAGGTAGTGGATATTGAAAGGCTTTCCCGCGAGACAGGTACTGTATATTGAGACTTTTATTACACTGGTACTGGGCGCAAACGGGCGTGCAGAACTGTGTGTGCAGTTTACGTAACTTCCTAAAGGAATGACTTGCATCAGTATCTTGTGTCTTCTCCATTTATTATATGTTACGAGAATTTGAAACTGTTTTATAGTACCACCTACATGGAAATAAATAAAAAGTTGATCAATTATCAAACTTTGGTCTAGGAATACGATCAATAACATTGAATTTTATGACATCAATTGGATAAAATATCTATTTGTTACAACAATAACAAATTCAAGGATAATTATCGCGCTAACTCATCGGATTGGAAACACAGGCATATTGGATTTATCATGTTAGTCTAATAGGCCTTATTTGAAGTAGAAGTACACAGCGTGTAAAAAGTTTTTAACTTTATTGTCTACTTAACAATGGATAATTATGTCTATTTGTGCCAACTTTTTTATTTAAGGTGCTGTCATATTTTAATTTTTTTGAGCATTGAAAATGAAGAAAAATCAATGACATTACCGGCATACATGCATAAAGGGCAAGAGCAACTCACTTTTCAAAGTCATCAGAAATATATGAATCTTTTTTGTGCATTGTAGCATGAGTTGTAAAGTTTATTACAATTGAATAAATTATCTTTTTTAAAATTGCGTTGCTTGCGAGGTACGTCCGCAAATTCCACTACACGTCAGTGTCAATCCGGAAAAAATTAATTCGCTCAATTACATTTTCAAATTTTCCACGCACGCAAACAATTCGTGTTTCCCGTTTGGGGGATTCCTGTGTAGGCAGAAAAGATATTGATATTCTTTTCTAAGTTTAAGCATTTCAAAAATCAGCAAATCAAACCTTGCGCAAGTCTCGCTAAACTTATTAAAATGTTTGAAAACAGTTAGCCGTATAAATTAAATTTCACTATTTTTTGTGCCAATGGAAGAACGTCGACTTCCTTGTAACAACAATAACTACAATTGCCGCTTCTCAGTCCTAAAGTAGGATAAAATTTATTAGTCACTGGATGCATGAGATTGAGGAAGGAAAATTGTGTATATGCTAAGTTATAGTGAGAGAAACATTAGATCAATAGTAGTTATCAGTTATGGTAGAATACTGTTTTAAATATGTTAACGGCCTGTGCGTTATGCAAAATGATAGAGTATCTATGTAATGTATGATGCTCTGAATTTCATAACTCCACTCTTTCGTAGTATTGGAAAATGATATGTGATCATGCCCATTTATTTCCGCATTTACATGTGTGACCGCCATCACAGAAGTTTTGGTTTTCCAGTTTTCCCCCTCCGGAGGACCCAACGGTGGACAGAAAATTCGACAACAGCTGGCTGTACAATTTGACGGCAGATCACTGGCAACGTCACCTGCCTAATGTCCAAATTTCGAAAGAAGCCAGAATTACAGGATCCTACTCTGCCCTGCTCGAGCCGGGCCTCAGGATAATTTCCCTCAACACCAACTTCTGCTACAAGATGAACTGGTGAGAGATCGTACTGCACCTTAGGCGCAACTACAGTAGATCCGCAGTAGCAGTACATATCGGAGAATGTGACCTTGACTAGCCAGAAAAGCAATTCTCACTTAGCAAGTTCGCTGCTAGTTTACTCAGCGCTGGTCTCTGATGGGATTTCCACAATGCGCGTGACCCACTGGTGGTTCCAAACTGTTTTTTTTATTCACTCTCAACCAAAGTCAAATGATGGCACTTTTCAACTAAATGGTTTTGTGTACCTTAAAGTTGTATGTTGAGACTCAGTTTAATTGGACTTGGATTTTAAGTTTCAATTGAAGTCGTTGCAGTTAACGTGTTAAAAGGAATAAATATTTCCCATACATGTAATTCTTACACACTAAAAATTAGTAGCACTCTTTGCAAAATTACTTTAATTTCCATACATGGAAGAAATTACTTCCACGTACGTGATCTGAATTTCTAATATGAGGAAATTTTAATATCAAATAAATTATTTTTTATTCTTTGCTCACTAGTATTTACATACTTCTGGCTTGAATGAAATGTTATACGTTATTTATAGAAAATTGCCGTGAGTTTTACATGGAGATAGATCATGTAAAGCTTCATGTAATTTAGCTCTGAAACGGAAAGCTGCGAAAAATTTCAATTTATGTTCAAAATAACAATTTCAATTTTCGTACCCTTATGGATTAAAAAAATGTAACTAAAATTGCAGATTGAACCATAACTGATCGAACGAGTTACCTTCCATACCTGCGGCTAACTCATGCAGTAAAATCGATCGTAAAGGGACTGAAGTAGTTGAACTCTACGGGTTTGTCTCGTAAATTTGACTTGTATACAAGTTGAGTATCACCAATACCGGCCACGTATCGCCGTCGCATGTGACATTGGATGAACTAATTTTTTTACGGAGGGCTCTCACGAGTCGGCAAAAAATACTGGTGCCTCCACACAGTGTGGATAAATTGTTAAAGTAGTTAATTAATGAAAAACAAAAGCAGTAAATTTGAATATTCTTAATAGTTGCACTGAATACTGTGCCATAAATTGTGTTACGTGATGGAACTTCTCTGAGGTCCTTGAATAAAATATGGAGAAACTTGAACATTGAAATTAAATAAATCTACATAGTTCGACTTTTTTCTAAAAATTTTCATATCAGTAGAATAATTATTGTATGTAAATAGATTATTTAAAGTAAATGAAAGTATAACATTAAATGTTTAAAGAAAGAAGTTATCAAAAATGTTGAGGAGCTGAGTTATTATCCGGCCGACAGTAAATTTCGCTCCTGTTATTTTAATTCTAACAATTTTAATACTGATTATAGTTGATATTATGTCCATATTTCGTTTAAAAGCTAATTAATTGAGTCGCCTGTAGCTGTAATCAATCACACAACTGTGCGCGTTATAATTTACATTTAGTTTTGAACACGCTGATATGGGAATGTTACGCATTATTTTATCTGCTCACCCATATTTTCTGGGATACCGAAAAGTGTTCACAAAAAATTATATGTGTCCTAATGAATATGTTACAAAGAATACATGTACTTTGTTTATATTTGTTTATAATCGATCAAAGTGACACGTTTTCCAAAGGTTCTTTCACTCAGTGTATATTTTTTGCTTTACTGTAACTTTTTCAGCACCTGCATTCTATGAAGAGTTCTGCTTTGGTATGTGATCTACATACCATGCATCTACTATCTACATCTTTGGTGCGATCCTCACATGCTTCAAATCAACTTCAGCATGGTATCTACGTTTTGTTTTAGTATTTACGTTGTTGAAGTAGTTCTTGAACATCACATGCTTCCTCTCGGTCATCTCTATTTTAGTCGTGACTACTGAAGTTACAATATTTTTGGATGACATTATAGTTCAATTTATGATGCAGTACAGCATTCTCGCCTAAATTATCTTTGAAAATCAATAAAATATCGTACCGTGGAAGTAACGATTTCTGATGCATTGCGGACACCACACTAACCACGCTAAGTAAGAGATGTAGGCAATGTAGGCGATTGAAGAGATGCCCTGAAAATATGCTTGGAATTGTATTACAGGCTGATAATATTATTATTCCGAGTGCATACGGCCCGTCAAAAATGCATAATAATGTTCGATAAATCACAAAACACGCGTCTCTTTCTCCAAACAATGCACATGATATTCATTCCGGCTCTGAATCTGATGGATTAATACACCGAAAATTATGCAGTTGATGAAGCTTGTATCACAGATACGCTCATCACACACTTTCTGCTGGTGGGTGTGACGGACAGACGCGGCTCCTGTTATAGTACAGATTTTTACCATAACTAATATTATTTCATTTTTACACAGGTGGGTGCTTTACAAGAACACGGATCCCGGCAACATCTTGCGCTGGCTCGTGCAAGAGCTGCTGCAGGCGGAGAAGCGTGGGGAGCGCGTCCAAATTATAGCCCACATCGCTCCCCTGTACGGCGACTGCTACGAGCAATGGCGGCATCAGTTCGCCAGAATTGTGACCAGGTTCGATCAACTGTGTGGCTGACTAAGTATTGTAATTATCTTGCTGGTGTACAGCACGGTATAGGAAACAAGGTAGGGTCATGTCTATGTGAGAAAATGTACCTCCTCTTGTTCGGCTAGCCAATAGAAAGGTATTATTTCAAACAAACTTTATGACGTCACCAAAACGTCATGTCGTTAGGCCAATAGTGGAGCCAGATTTGGGGGTAGCAGTGCTACCAGATGCAATATGAGCGCTGCTATTGGTTAGTTGCCATGACGTCAGCAAAACCACACCGTCAATGAAAAGATTGGTTTGAAGCTACCTTGTTTCCTCTACCGTGGTGTACAGTGTGACATGCAGAAAGTTTTGTACGGTTACATTTGTGCTAATACTAACACATTCGAGCACACTTTACACAAGTACATCTTAAAATCTTGAAATTTTTTTTTGTGAAGAAAATAATTTAAAAAACTTCAAGTTTAGCAGTTACTACTTTAAATATGCTCATGTCGTTTTCGTGATGTAGCTGAATAATTTTAATTCTTCCCCTAAAAGGGACACAGTTTAAAATCCTAGATCTGATTGAATCTTCGAGCTTTTCCAATAGATATGATAAAATGTATCCAACCGTGGGCTCGAATAAGTTCAATGACTTCTAAAGCAAAAATATACTTCAAATATGTTTCGAAAACAAACCATTAAAACTTAGAGACATAAGACAAATTTGGCGACTTTCACGCCCAATTAGATTAAATAAGTTTGATTTTAACATATAAAATAAGTTTTGAGCTTTCAGTGACGTATAATAAATGCTTAGCATTTAATCTTCTATTTACATTGGTTTGCAAGCTCATGAGTTTGGAAACACAGAATGCTCACACACGTTTGGGTATGAGGGAGTCTATATGTGCTTTTTGTGACCCTCATCATAGGAACTTAAACAACCATTGAAATTATGTAAAATCTACTCAGAAATGAATTTGAAATTACTAGGGTAAAAAAGTTTTATTCGATCAAGAAACTTTTCTTAAAGTTTCGTTCAAGAAACGCTCAAAATAACTGATCGAATTATACGGAATAGATATTAAATTCTAAGGGAATAAAGGTTTTCCATTCCCTCGCTTCTACAGAGCGGTATCACTTCTTTTGTTTTATTTGTTCGACGCGAAAAGTATGCTTTGTAAGAGATGAAGCGAGTTCTTGAAAAACGTCACTTCGGCGATGAGTTTGAAAAAAGGCCCAAAACTCATTGTTGTGATACGATAGCTATTTTATGCAAAATATCGGATGTCAGAAAGTTAACTAAAGCAGCCATAGTTATATCCATTTTCTCATAATTTCAAATTGAAATCTAATGCTGGGGACTAATTCTATCTCAGCTATTCGGTTTTGAGTTTGGAAGTGACTTAGAAATTTGGGTGTCACAGAAAATACTGTTGTAACCATAATGGCAGTTTTGATTGAACTCTACTTCATTTAAAAACACAATAACCCATCAGTTAAAATAACACTCCACCAACACAAAACATCTTGTATCAGCTTCCAAGTCCGATTAAGATACGAGAATAAAACTATATCTTATGAAGAAAGTAAAGCAAGTACAGGGAATGCACGCAATGTTTTGTATCACATATGCATAATTTCAGTAAAATATCTCAAATATCGTTCTTAATTTCGAATATTATGCCTTTAGTATAGCTCTTGAAAATTTTAACGATGAATGCAATTGAAAACATTCACAATATCGTCTAAAAAGAATTCGGACGAAAGATGTAAACTTCAAAGCATTGTTCAGAAACATAACCAGTAGAATGTAAATTATACTTTTTCATGTAAATAAGTAATACCTAACATTACCATCAGTTTCCTGACCACACAAGCTTGGGTCCAAGAGCTTTCGAAATCACCGATGATTATCATTCGATCACTTAATTCGATTGCTATTAGAATGCTTCAGAACATAAAACTGTTTCAAACGATTGCAGCCATCGTAAATTTTCCTGCGTCAGGACCTTCTCAGTTTTGAGGGAAATTTAGCTTGTTATAATATTCACAGACTTCTTTGAAGTATTCCGAATTTCAGTGTACTAATTCACAAGTTTGTGCAGAATGATTTCTCGGTATTTTAATACCATTATTTTAATTTACTTTTTAAAGCACCTGATAAAGGATACAAATAATTCAGGACCCTTCTCTACATAGATAAGCGGCGACAGAATAATATAAAATACGATAAGTTCGGCACTATTTACAATCAAGGGCGCGTGAACATGCTTTGATTTATCCGCGACTGTTTTTATTTATTAACATTGACCCTACCTTCAATTTCTTGTATAAACTACTACTTTTGCACCAGTATTCATATAGACCGCAATCATTGTATTCTACTAGTGCGTGAACGTTCTTGCTTCTTCTTAACTTTTGGCATCTTCTTAACTTTTCAGTCCGTTAACGTTCCAGTTGATAATTACTTAGAGTTGTTCACAGCTTCACACTATGAAGATATGATACCAAGTCGCTCAGCGCAACTGAAACTTGCAAAGGAATGGTTTGGACCCAGTTTGGCATGGTTTGACCGTACGTGCAATAATATTGTTCAAACGTTTTCAATTTTCAGGTTTACGAAGACAATCCAAGGACAGTTCTACGGACACAGCCATTTGGCAGAAGTTCTGATCAATTACGATGTTGACAACCCGAACAGCCCCGTTGGGGTTCAGTACGTCACCCCCAGCAACACCCCCTATAATAAACTCAACCCTTCTTTTACGATTTTCTACGTCGATGGAAATCACCCTAAGTCCACCCGAGTAAGTTCAAACAATTTCTAAAATTGTCTCTGAGAACTTACATCATTCACCCAATCACATATAAATAATTGCGTCCAAAAAATCGCATGCTTAGGACATGAAAACATTTCTGGTAGAGTCATACCTCACCTTAAGAAAGACCCAAATAATGAATAATCCAAGTTACAAAACGTCTTTACATTTCAATTTATGTCTCTGAATGCAAAAGAAAATTCAAGTTACGAAACTCAAAATCTCAAAAATTCAAATAATGCGCTTTTGGCTTCGCAGCCGCCCGAATCCCCCGAAACGTAAATACACATGCAGCAATGTAGCATCCTATATTTTGTTTTAAAATTAGCGTGATAGAGTTTCTCTCCCAACACCTCGCTGGCCTCCCATTGGCTAGGAGGGAGCTGCATCTCCATGATACCCATGATGCTTTTAGTGTGCCTTCGACCCTCGTTCGGCACGGAGTTCCAAAACGCGAAAAGGACGGAGTTTAATGTTGTTTCGTGAGTTTTTAGAGTGTGCTTATTCTTCCTTATGCTTCATTTAATGGCTTAATATATGATTCTCTTTTCATTTTAACACACATTTCATACTAAATTTATATACGTGTAAATTTGTATAATTTTTAAAGGGTTCAGGGGAGAGTATTTTAACGAATCAGGTTTCTTACATGTAAAATGTGACAGTACTTAAGAAAAAATCTCGTTACCAAACCCCTTCAGGAACGAATTAATTTCCTAAGGTGAAGTATGACCGTATCTTAATAACAAAATTTGAAAGCAGTTTTCGAATTTTTCCTTAATTATGTGTTTTCCTTACTTTAAATTCACGCATGTATGGTCTAAATAAGTTTTTTCTAACCCAATCTCGTGCAGTCTCGTAAATGTGAAATTTTCGCGCATGTTCAGGCGGTGCTCGACACGGAAACTTTCTACATGAATCTGACAGCGGCCAACACTTACGATGACACGCGGTGGCTGCAGCTCTACAGTGCCAAGAAAGATTTCAACCTCGACAGCCTGGAGCCGAAGGACTGGGAATTGTTCGTGCGCAGGATGGACAAAGACCAAGCGCTGCAAAAGAAATTCCATGAGTAAGTTAACGCCCCTGCTTTAACGTATTTTGCCTTATGGAACGTAATTGTAGAAGGAGCGGCTTGTGGAGCTTGGGCTACAAACTGTGAACTTCATTTCTGCTTTGAGGGGATGGTACCCCTTTAAATTTTTTCATTACTGGGCCTAGAACCGTGAAATTTGGTACACATATAGAAAACGCAAAAAGAAGTACTTTTGGTGTTATTTAAAAAATTTGATTTCCTCGTAGAAAATGAGAGACGTGCAAAAAACAAGATTTTTTGAAGGGGGGGGGGGGGGGGGGGGGAGTTAAAATCAATCTCCTCCGTCAGTTTGTTTTTGAGTTACAGTGATGATATGGGTATCATTGGATGCGGAAAAACTCGGACAATAAAGTTTTGGCTCAACATTTCAAAATTCTTACTTTGAAATGAAAAAAATTTTCAACTTATTTTTTGCAAAATTTTGTACGCTCGCCAACTTTTGATCAAAGACAAAATTTAAAAATATTAGACCGTAGCTTTATTGTCCGAGTCTTTTTTCCATTCATAAATACCCATATCACCCCTGTAGCTTCAAAACTGACGGAGCAGATACATTTTGAAACCCCAAAATTGGTACTTTTCAATAGAGACAAAATAAAGAGAAGTAAATATTCTAATTTTTTGTTTTAATTCATTTGTGGAGTCAGCTAGGGCCCATGCAACTATTATAAAGCAATAAGGAGACAAAGGAGCTTCCATAGCAACGTCGTGCCGTGACCTATCAGCAATCGGGCTCTGTTGACATGGTGAAACCGAACCGCCTCCCCCTCCTCCCTCCCCTTTTTAAAACCCCCGTAGTAGGCGAACGAGTGAACGCACGAACCTCATTTCTTCACAGGACTTACCTGACGTCTTACACTTCCTTTAGCAGCAAATACCGAAGTTCTGAAATATTTTACGATTTTTACCAAAATCAAAGGGGTACAATATTCCTTTAACTTTATGGAATATAATGTCTGGTCTGATGCACTCCTTAGGATGGGGAGAGATATTCTCTTTTTTAGTTATACTTCCGTTTGGGACTCTATTCAGAGAAATATTACATAATTTCGGGTTTGCAGGTGGAAATGCGATGCATCTGTTTTTGGCTATGAGCTAAAATCGCAAGCAGTCTAATGTTACACATACGGTAAACGGCAATTCCAGTGTCAGATTGATAAGGTTCTACATTTCACATGCAGACCAGGGATGTCCTTGTTTGAGGTGGCGGCTACGAATGTGTTTGCTGCAGCTGCTGCTCCCTGTGATTGGCGAGTGCCAATACAATGTTACGAATCACGCGCTTGTGGCGCGTACCAAGCTTCCTTCCGTACGCTGCTCTAATATTTCAAAGCAGGGTCGCTAAATACTGAACAAACATTCCTGCCAAATTTGAGTTAAAACAGCCCAAATTTGAGTTGAAAAAGGCCAAATTTAAAAAATTTGAATGAAAAAAGGCCAAATTTCCAAATTTGTCAGTAAAAAAGCCAATTTGGAACGGTGGTGAGAGTCAGGGCAGATATGTGATGCTCTGATATTTGTACCCTCAGGTACCAAGTGGTGGCCAGCGACGTGATGAAGGATGACTGCGACCGTGACTGCAGGAAGTTCATCGTTTGTTCCATGGTGGATGCTGACCTATTCTTGCCAAGGAAGTGTAGTAGAAGTAACTGACCGTTGAGAGTTTAAGTGTTGCGACCGGCACTCATGTCAAGAGATGGCATGAGGAGTGAATTGTTGATATCCATGTCTCTAGATACTAAGTATATTAATTTTTTTTTCGATAAATTATGCTCTGAAATGCACTGAAACCAAAGGAGCGTAACTCTAAACTTAAAATTGTAATTCCTATTTCTGACTTGGACAACTTCATTCCCGACTCACATCTGCAAAAGACATCTAGTTCTTAATTAGTATGTATAAATTGTGCTATTATAAACAACGGGTTTTTAAATGTATTCTATCCCAAGGGTGATCCAGAGGCCATTTAAACTGTGAATTCTCCTCTTGCATGTATTTGCGAGAGAACTCATGAGTTCATGTCTAAGTAGCCACTCTCTTTTTATGAGAGGCTGATGTCGTCTGTGATAACTAATGATAATAGTTCCGAAAAGCAAAAAAAAAAAAAAAGTTGACGAGTTACGTGTGAAGCTGACGTTTTAACAATGAAACCAATGCATTACTGTTTAGTTTTAAAACATTGTTTGTCTTTTTTAGGGAAGACTCAATGTATCGTTAGACAAGAGATGGAAGAAGGTGTTTTCAAGGACGAAAATAATTCATTCCAAATAAAATTCAGAAAAGCGAGGCCTTCATTAATATTCCACTCATAAATAACGTTATACTAGTTTTATTTCAACGAGGGGTTTTCAGTGCAATGAATGTCTCTCAATTTGACTCCCTAAAAATACCCTTGGTTTATTTGTTTGGAGTCCGCTTCTTCCATTTCTCTGTCACGCTCATAAATGTAGCCATATAAATGTAGCCACGTCTCGCAGGCGATAGGCTCGAGCTGCTCACAACTCCAACGAGAACTCCGCTCAATGAATGCGATCATTTTATAAGGATTTCAGTGGTGCGAATAACGCAGTATGGCATCGGATGTGATGTTCATTTATCAAAAAAATGACAATGGCGTTCAATGTTGATTTTCTGTCAGAAGGGGCGCTGAAGAGATATTTAAAATGTAATTAATACAAGGATTTATTAATGGAGTGATTATTCCGTCATTCTTATCTCATTTTCCTGCCATCCCGATGAGATTCATTCCTCTCGGCTGTAACTGAAGTTCAATCTTTGTGTCCCACGCAGGCAAACAAACAAACACGACGGCAATTGCAAAGAAGAAGTCTGCAGATCTGTACGATACAATGATCAAAAAAGATTTGCACGTTACAATGATCAAAAAATATCTGTGCACTTCAATGATCAAAAACTATCTGTAGACTACAAGGATTAAAAAAGTCTGTCCGCTACAATGATCAAAAAAGATCGGTGTACTACAAGGATTAAAAAAGATCTGTACACTGTAATGATCAAAAAATATTTGTGCACTACAATGATCGAAAAAGATCTATGCACTACAATGATCAAAAAAGATCTGTGCACCACAACGATCAAAAAAGATCTGTGCACTACAATGATCAAAAAAGATCTGTGCACTACAATGATCAAAAAAGATCTATAGACTACAATGATCAAAATGCGTGTTGTTGTTGATCAAAATACGTGTTGCGATCACTGGTTTGAGGTATCTTTAGGCTGAGCAAGAACTTGTCTGGTGTAAACGATGTCTTCATTTAAAATTAGTTTTCAGTGCACTACTCTTGTCCAAATGCAGTCACTACTCAATAGGGACTGAATGCAGGCAGACACGCATGAAAAGAGTGTTTTTTTTTTCAACAAGAGTAGATTGATGTAATATCAATGCAGCTGGACATGCATGGAAATAAGTTTTTTCTAACATGCGTGGGACATAGGAGTAAAAGCCTTTCCTAGTAATTTGTAATTTGACATACGTACAATATACTTGGACTGATTCCCGCACGCTCGATAAAAACTGTCTAGAACGATGTTGAGCTTGAAAGCAGCCCTTCTTTGCTCCACGTTATGCTTCATGATTTAATAGTTCTATTCACAAATTAACTGCTCGTGCTAAAGACCTATGCAGTTACCGCAACTCTTTGTGAGTATGAAATACGTAGCCTGCGGTTTGTTTTATCAGAAAAAACGGAAAGGAGAGGAGAAATTCACTTTGCATACTGGGTAGATGTGGCGCCAAGAATCAGTATTCCTAAATTTGTACAACAATTTCGACAACCGTTGTCGACAGCTGCAACATTTTGTTCCGTAAAAGACCATCTGAGAAATTACGGTTCATTGAAAAAATGAATTTTCCTGTGTACGTAGTGTGAATTAGCATAGTTCCCATTCATTTTCCTTGAACATGTCCAACCCTTTCATAATATGAATACCATAATTTTATGAAGGTCAAATGAGAATGGAAGTTCGCTCATGTTTAGTTGTGTTGGTGATCTGCGCTGTGCTACATAGCCCCAACATGTTATGGTAACTTTAAAAATTATTTTTCCATTAAAAATGTCAATGAATTTCAGGAAAGTTATGTAAAATATGTGTCATTTGATAACATAAATTCCAAAAAGTCCGAGGCGCTGAAGATCTTTGAATGTCCTCACTTATTGCGAGTATTGAACTTACAAAGTCAGGTGACGGCGGGTGATCAGTTGCATACGATATTAAGCAAAGCAAGTTGCAAAAATATTAAAATTTGAATTACTCGTAAAATATATTTTGACGCGCGTTCAAGAACTTGTAATTACCATTACTATTTGGAGCGCTTTTACATTCAATGGATTTACATAAATTTCCAAATTTATTTATTTTTATCATTATACAATCAGACTACGTCCAAATGGACTGATGGAAAAATACAAACAAATAATTTTCTAAAATAACTTCTTTCACCAATACATTTGGACTTCGCAAGTGACAATTATTGGAATATCAAATGACTTTTTTATATCTTTTGCGATAGTTATGTGATTTTTACTCTGATCCAAAGCACCCCTTGAGTCCTTCATTGACAATTAAAAAAGGCAATGTAATTTTTATATACTTTTCATAGGTGTACTTTCATGTCAATCTAAAGCCCCCATTGCATTCATGGAAAGACAAAATATATGTAAACTTCAACGTTCAAAATTTTGAGGTATCGATGTAGAACAATAATCTTATGAAATGAAAAGTGAGTGAAATTCGCGAAAAAGTATGTTCAGATTTAGAATAATTGACCCTTTCTGGACAAAGGGATCGACTGCAGCTAAAATGAGTAAGTAGAATTAACACTACTGGACTAAATCCCTGGATTTCCATTGGTCCATACATGCAAGATTTAAACGCAGAATTATATTAAATAGTATTAAACGTTGCTAGCAGAACAATGGGATGTCCAAATCAAAATGTATCGTACTACGACCATCGAATACGACTCAACCAAGAGCCGCACCTGTCTGCTACCGTGCAGCAGCCGAAGGGAAGGTATCTATCGTGTATGAAGTTAGAGATATATGAGAAAATTATTTTTCCAAGCAAAGCGTCGTCATGCCCGACCTGAGGAATGCAAAGAGGCATGATTATTGGAGCTTGCCTCACCGAAAAGGCCCCGCCGGTTCAGTAAGAGCAACCTTGTGGATATTTTAATAACCGCTGAGTTAAGGTTATGACATCATGCGCGACAGGGAAAGAAAGGTACGAAGTTGAATAGAGGGCGAAATACGAAATTGATCGACGATGAAAGACGAACGCTGAAAACGATGGTCGCCCGATATTTGAGACCACACTGCCGTGAATTACCTCCGAAATTAGCCGCCCATCTCTATAACCCCGCATCCACTAAAGATATTCCGCACTGCATACTGTGACTCTTCGTGGCAGAGTAGCCATCTCAAAGCTGCTGGGTATTGCCTCTCAATACTATGATGCTCAGGCCACCAAAACTGGACACGATTCTGAGAACAGATAAACTGTTCTGATAAATTCCCATTCACGTTTTTTCAAACCAGCGAAGGGCTGTTCGTCAAGCGAACACCGGCAGATGCATTTAATCTTGATTGTCAGGTTCCTATCCGTGTACTCTATAGAAGGCTTTGTGATGGCGTGGGGTGCGATATCTTAGCGTCGCTTAAGGGTGCTTTTAGTCTTGCGGGGAGATTCTCGACCATTGGCATCATGTGCTTCACACTATTTCCTAAAGAACGTCCTTTATCCGCAACTGATAACCCTCCCCTGTTCACACGGCTCACAGCGTTCAAACCTAGTTTGATGATCATAATGATGAAGTGAAGTATCTCATACGGTGTCCTCAGTCTCCTGATTTCTCCCATTGAGCCTTTGTGGAGTGGGGTAGAAAGCAAAGCCTGGGCTCGGTTTTATCGGACGTGCACAATACACGTAATCCAACCTAGCCTTACTTAGTCTAGCCCTACCTTAGTCTTACCTAACCTAGGCTCACCTAACCTAGCCTTACCTAATCTAACCTTACATAGCCTTACTTAACATGAACACGAGACCGTCATTCCGGATGAATGGCCGCAAATGGCTGCGTCCTCCTGGATGAATGAATGGCTGCAAATTCTTTTGAACTTTTTACACGGCCTTCGTTAACAGTGCATCGTTTGTAAATCGTCATTCGCGGCAAGGGGAGCCCAAACTGATACAAAAATTTTACGTTCGTTCCCAGGTATTGCGATTATTTTGTCTAATATTTGCATGAAACTGGATGAAGGTGCCTGCACGGTGCTATGCATTGATGTTTTCTGTAAGGCCTCCAAATCTTCCGATGAGACATGTCAGTAGACACAATTCATGCAGTTTTAAGTTTCGGTCGGAACGAAAATGGTATGAACCTTACAAGCAATTAGCGTCCAGCGTATGGTAACAAATATATAGTTTAATTTTATTTTCCCCTTTTACACAACGCCCTCATGAGACACACCTTTCGCCTCTATGATAATAATAGCGTCTTGAGTTCTAAGTAGGCAAGAACTCTCTCCTAAGCTGAAACCACTTTAAAAGTAATTTGACATTTAGGATTTGATATGCTGGATCATTAATGAATCGGAGTTAAGGAATATGGATTGATGAAACCTCGTTCTTCGAAACTTCGAAAATTTTAAAGATCAATTAATTGTTATTCGACATTGATCTCCTTTGAATAACTTAAACATCGCAAAATAGTTCAACAAATTAGTTCAACATGGCACTTGATACGAATAGTTAAATTTTTTTCCACTCAACGCACCCGAGTCTTTACTGTGGTAATTTAATTTGTTTACAACATAGACGAAGTACAGATTTGATTCTCGGAATAATATTTGAGAACACTCGCATTCTTTATAGGTGTCTGTAAACATATTCTCGCTCAACAATTCTACCTAAGTATATAATGTCAAATGTTTGAAACTGTTCAAAGTAGGACACTTTTAAATACATTTTAGGAAACGGGAAACCTTTTATTCATAATTTATCTCTAAAACATTTAAAGTTTCAGGAGACGAATAGATAAAATGTAAAGTGCCTTACGATCAGCTCACATTAAATGTTACTTAATACGCCTGACGAAGCTGCCGAATTAAACTTATTTTTAATGCGACATGAACAAGTTTTTAACCTGCTGTGAACAAGTCCTTAACATGCGTTGATTAGTCCTTAGCATGCCATGCGCAAGTCCTCTACATGCCGTGAACAAACCTATAACATGCCATGAACAAGCCCATAATATGCAGTGAACAAGCTCTTAAAATGTTATTAATAAGTCCTTGATATGCAGTGAACCTATCCTTAATATGCTGTGAACCTATCCTTAAGATGTCGTTAATAAGTCTTTAGACTGTCATGAACAAGTCCTCGACATGCGCGAGCAAGTCCGTAACATGCCGTGAACAAGTCCGTAACATGCCGTGAACAAGTCCTTAACACGCCGTGAACACGTTCTAAACACGATTGACGCTCACGGGGTCGCGTGCTGATCCGTAGTTTTCGTTGTCTTTGTTTGCGGAGCTCCGCCGGTGGCAATAAAGGAATTCCTTATCGTGCAGCAAGCTGGGAGCGCTTGCTTCATTATCTCTGGCTAAGTCGGTCATGGGCTCCGTGTTCTCAGTGTCTGGAGACAAGCCCTCGGCTACCTCTCACTCCTACTCTCTCACTTCAACCTTCGCGCCATTCTTTGCCTGCGTTTCTTTAATCGCATTCTTCTGAGTAACATTTGGACTCACATCTTGAGTTTTTTTTGCGTTAATTTCTAAATGTAGGCAGGCGGTGTGCAATTTTATTGCCCAGACAGTATAATTCGTGATGTAGGCATACGGTGTGTTATTTGATTTCCCTGTCAGTATTATTCGTGATGTAGGTAGGGGACGTGCAATTTTATTTTCCAGCCGATATAATTCGAAATGCTATGGTGTAGCGACTGAGTGCCTAGCTCGGCCGGAAGCAGGGTTCGGTATTCTGTTCGAGCTAAATGATTTAGATAGATAAACATCGATGGCCTTCAGTAGACCCGGTATGTTTGCCAGCTAGCACTCCGGGCCGCACCCGCAAAACGGGAGGCATTGCTGCTACCTCCCGAGCAATTCTGAGGAAGTCAGGCTGAAATGTTTCTAGGTTAATTTCTCAGGGTCAGCTTGACAAGCTGGAGAAACTAAATAAAAATTCTGTGGGAATAAGTGAAAATTGAACTGTATTTGATCCAAAGTAGCTTTGTAGCGGTCCAACATGTTGCAGCGAACTGAACGGCATCGCCAGCTCCGTGAATGACATCTGTCTGACTAATCCGACATTGAATTTGTCGTTTTCAAATAAAAATCACTGAGCCGCTCGCTCATTTGTGTTGAACAAAATTGTACTCTCCACATCACTCATACCTAATTAACTAGATGTGTGTGACGGTATTGAAGTGTTTCATTATTTTTGGATCAAATTACGCTTTCCAGATCATTCATACCTCATTAACTAGAAACACGTTACAGTGCTGACGTGTTTTGTTATTGCGGGACCCCAGCTGAGAGGCTAAGGGTTATATAAGGATAGTAGGCTGAGGTGGTGGAAGCTTGGGACCCCAGCTGAGAGGCCAAGGATTATATAAGGATAGTCGGCTGAGGTGGAGGAAGCCCGGCACGCTGTCATGAGGAGCTTTTTAGGAGAAGACAGACAAGCTGATGTTCAATTTACTATTTACATCCCAGCTGACAGAAGTAGCGGTTAAAAACAAGGCCGCTTGAGACGGAGATGTGTGGTGATCATAAAAAGGAATTCCACACCAAATAACAACAGTGGACCAATTCAAGCACGTTTCCAGTAAATTTGTTATTAGGACTTTCTTTGGTGTTGCTATAGCGTGAGGTCTACCAGGCCTGAGGTTTACCTCTAGCAAGAACATACTATAGCGCGAGGTTAGGTTAGGTTACTAATGGGTGTTACTTATTTCCATACATTTAATTTAGCGATAAACAATTTTCACATCTCAACCTGCCCCTGCAGGTAAGCGATATATGGCGGTAGACCTCAAGCTATAGTGGTACCCATTCTTGAACCCTTATATTCCTTTTTTTTTTTTGAAGTTATAAATTTAGAGAGTCACGCACGTGAGATTATGTTACTTCCCCGTGCGGATCACGCGCCCGGAAACTGCTTCACTGTCACGTGCACACCTGAGGAGCACGAGGTACCCTTGAGATTTTTAAAGTTTGTTTTTCCTAGGAAAACTGAGCGTGGCAATGAAATGATGAAGCACTCTATGAAAATAAGCAAGGTAATTTGTAAAATGATGAAGGCACTCCGTCAAAATGTAGCGAAGCAATAAAATTAAAAAGTGTGTCCTTCAAAATAAAGTGAGACAATAAAACGATGAAGGTACTTCTTCAACATTCAGCGAGGCATTTAAACGATATAGGTGCTGTATCAAAGTTAAGCTTGGCAATAAGATAACAAAGACACTGTATCAAAATTAAGCGAGGCAATTAAATGATGAAGGAACTCTACAAATATCAGGCGAGGCAATAAAATTATGAATGTGCTGTATCTAAATTAAGCGCAGAAATTGAATGATAAAGGCACTCCATCAAAATTAAGCGAGGGAAATAGATGATGAAGGAACTCCTCTCAAATTAGGTGTCTGACCCAGGAACTCCATCAGTGATTGTTTAGGTATTTGATCATAAGAAATAAAAGGAATTAAGGTGAGAATGGGTGCATAATTTCATAAAACAACTTAAAGTGGGCTGACGTTTTTCTTAAAAGCTTATAGTTGATCAGGTTTTCACCAGCATTTTGATTTCTATTTACTTCTTGTTTCCTAGCCAGAATGATTTTTTCGGAAAAAGTTTTATTCATTAAGATACACATCGAGTCTTAAAACAAATGCAATCAACGTCATGAAGCCCTTCTATTGTAAATTTATCCATGCCCAACAAGTTTTCGAGAAAAAGAGGTGTATTAAATAGTAAAAATATAGGCATGTATGTTGAAACTCATTAACATTGATAAGTCGATAGTGAAACTTGAATTTTCTCACAAAAAATGACAAAACTCTAGTCATCTCCTGGATACCACGGGCGCCCCAACGGACGTTTCTCGGCACAAATTGTAGCGTGGCCATACACATTGATCGAAAATCCCTCATCTACCCTGATATTCATTTTCTACATTGAAAATCTATTATTTCTAATGAAATAACTCATCTACCCTGAAAATCCCTTATATCCACTGAAAATCCCTTATCTACTCTGATAATTCCTTTTCTACCCTGGAAATCCCTCATTTACCTGAAAATCCCTCATCTACCCTGAAAATCACGCATCTACCCTGAAAATCACGCATCTACTCTAGAAATCCCACATTTACCCTGAAAATCCCTCATCTACCCTGACAATCTTGCATCTACCCTGGAAATCTCTCATTTACCCTGAAAATTCCTCATCTACCCTGGAAATCCCTCATTTACCCTGAAAATCCCTCAAATACCCTGAACTTCGCACCAAACGTTGTCTCCTCACTGTGTTATCATGTGTCTGATACAGCTTCTGCTCACTAACACTTCGCTGCAGTGAGTAAAACTGAAGGACAGCGTCCCCCTTCCGGACCTTTTTGTTTGTTATTGAACCTAGAGCAATGAAATTTGGTATACTGACAGAAAATGCAATTTGGAGTCGTTTATCCTCATTAAAAAAATGAGATTTTCTTCAAAGAAAACGAGATATTCATAGAAAACGATTTTTTTTTTCGAAAATCTTCTCCTCCGACAGTTTTTGAGCTACAGCGATGATTTTGATATCATTGGATGCGGAAAGACAAAGGCTTTTATAGAAGCTAAAATTTATTCCCCAAATTTCCAGTTTTAATTGAAAAAAATAAAAAAAATTGAGAGCAAGCTCTGTTTTTGAAAAAATGCGGATTTATGACGTCATAACTTATGAACAAAAGGTAATTGTGAAAAAATTCTTAGCTTCTATAAAAGCCATTGTTTTTCCGCATCCAATCATACCAAAATCATTACTGTACCTCCAAAACTGTTGGAGAAGAAGCATTTTGAAACCCCAAAGTCCATTGTTTACATTATGAGCAAAACAAAGAAACACAAACAATTCAAATGAAATTTTTTTTCAAAATTTTTGGTTCAAGTTAGACCCCTGAAATCATTATAGAGTAATCCAGAGACATAGGAGATGACATAGCAACTTCGCGCCGTGAAGAAAGTGCCATGGGGCAAGTGTAACATGATAAAATACCACTTCCCCCTCCCATCCCCCCATTCTTTAAGCCCCCGTAGCGGGCGAACGAGTGAACGTACGAGTCTCATTTTTTCACAGGATGTACCTGACCTCTTACACTTCTTATAGCAGCAAAAATCCAAGTTTTTCAAGAAATCTCAAAAACATGGATTCCTATGGGGGACGCTGTCCTGAAGTTTAATATTCAACTCGAATTTAAAGTTAATTGTTGTAAGCAATGTTGAAAATAGCAAACATTAACTGGATGGTGCCTTCATTTAGTTTTTATTAGGTACTGATGAAAATTGAGTTTTTGACTTCTGGTCGGTCAGCAGCATCATGAAAATTCCCTCAGTGACCACCGGTGGCTCACGCCGCAGTCGAAGTGTTAATATCATCCTACTCTATAACTGCTCGTAAGTGCGTCCGTCGCTACTGCCACCCTGTAAACTGGATACCTGAACACTACATAATGAGTGTAAATGTTGATTTTTGTCTGTTGTGATTCATTTATTTTGATTGATATATTTTTCCGATATTATTTTAACTCGAAAAAGAAAACCGAAGAAGCATGGGCCTTCATTTGGATTTTTAATTTAAAAACCCTTTTCACGAATTAATTATAGCTTTGACTCGCAAAAACGCCGTCATTTTTGACAGCTGCTGAGATTATGCACAGCACGTTAGACAGTGCCAACCGACTGCCAACTATGGAGAACAGTTGAGCGACGGTCACGTGAGGTATTGAGCTTAATGCAGTAATTAAATTGATATTATTGGTGTCATCAAATTCGGCATAAATTCGATCTTTAACAGAACAATCTACTTGATCATTATTTTTTTCAGCTGTTTGTGGACAATTAAATTTTAAATGAAAAATAGGAATGTAGTTTTTAATCCATTAAGTTTTTAATTAATTAGCGAGTGTTTTTTGAAAAGTAATAGCCCTCTCAGAACAATACGTTAATTGATGTGATTGCAAACTTCTATAAATTGATTGCATTAAAATTGGTTCCTGAACCTCATGTAACTTCGCTCAATAATCATTCCGTAGACTCTTCAGTACTCTTTAAAAGTTTGAAAATAATTCGTCTGGCGGTTCGCTCATTAATTATTATTTCGTTTAGGTTGTGTCCCTTTCAGCACTATTTATTTTAGAAGTTTGAAAATAATATATTGAGTCAGGCGATTTTCTCAGTAATAATTTTATTTAGATTATTTCACTTTCAAGACTCTTCAGTTCAGAAGTTTTAAAATAATATGTTGAGTCAGGCGATTTTCGCAATAATAATTTCGTTGAGATTGTATCACTTTCAGGACTCAGACTCACCAGTTCAAGAGTTTGGAAATAGCATGCCGAGGCAGGCGGTTCTGGTTCGCAGTTTACTCATCTCGTCAGGCATCCTCGAACGTATGCTATTGTTTCACGGGTTTTGTTGCATGCGCTCGATTATTCATGAGATACTTAGCGTTTGTGACGCCCTCAGAGATTTTGTGTTGGGAGAAAGACCACATAATGTTGCACAAGATCATGCGATTACCATATCATTTATGCAGTTCACATCTAAAGAAAGAAATTCTGTGTAGCAGCGCCATCGTATCACAGTATAATGTGTGGGTGGCACCTTTAAGGCAAATTTGTATGCTAATCCAGAAGACTGCTTAACTGAACCGGAGAAGTCAGCGTCTTTGTTTAGACCGAAAATTGAAGAGAAAATGAAAGTTTTTCCTGAGCACACACCCGTGCATTATCTACGACACGTCTCGAGAAGCAAGATGATATCTCTATAGAGCACCCTGCTCAAGATCGCTCGTACGTTACGGTCAAGTCAACTGCCCTCCTTGTAACTCCCCTAATTTGGATCGTATCTCTGGCTCGTGGCCGTCCTGTATCACGGATACGCTGTAATAGCTCTCATCGCGGGTCACCGCTCCAAATAGCTAACAGCTCTTCGCAGTCTTTCTGAATTGCTCCAAACCACTGCAAAACTTTTCAAAAAAAGTAAGAAGTTTAATTTTTTAAGGTGCAACTTTGGGTACAGTATGTGCATGGATTTTTGTAATGATTTTCATCCGTAAAATGAGAAGAAACTTTAATGATTTTCATCATAATTCATAAAATGCTGTGGTTTTTTGTGATGGATAAAAGCTATATAGTTACAAATTTATGGTTCAAATCTAGCCAATAAATATATGGGATATGTAGCTCTTCCAGAAAATTTCATTATTTGTGAAAGTACCTAGGTGATCTTATCCGGTAGAAGGCCAATAATTCATTTGAAGTTTTCTTTCAACTCCATCTGGCTCGCCGAACAAAATTAGTAAATGACAGAGATTGATGTATCCCAGAAAATCCCAGAACAGGATGGCCCACTACATACAAACGTGGAGACAGTCTTTAAACGAACTAAATAGTAACATTACTTCCCATGTCGTAGGAAAGCGAAAACAGTCAAAATATTTAACTAGAACTTTCATTTACATGAAGAACAACTTTTATTCAATTTTAGATCCCCCGGAGCCAGTTTGGTCGGGTCATGGAACCAATTTACTACCTTGAAAAATGATTGACATTCGTCATGTTCCCGAGGGTAAAGTAATTCAAAAAAGTAATGATATTGAACACTATAACAACAGTTAAAATATTTGCAGGCATTTTATCAACTTAATTGACTTAGGTGACCCTATCCTGACCTGACCGATTCTAACCTAACTTATTCTACGTTAGCCTAATCTATCTTCACCAAACCTTTCCTCACATAACCTATCCCAGCAGAACTTAATCTATCCCATTCTAACTTTGCCGTTCCTAACCTAATATCTCAACCTATGCCAATCAAACCTTACTTATCCTAACGTATCCTAATTTAGACTTCTAAGCCGTCGACCCGTGGAAAATTTTACGATAACTTTTCTAGCCTGAATAACCTAACCAACCCTATCCTAAGTTTCAGACTAGATAACATAGCCAACCTTATCCTAAGTTTCAGACTAGATAATCTAGCTAACCCAATCTTAATTATATGCTATTTTAACCTCTCCTATCCTAATTCAAATCATCGCTTAAACAATCCTAAGCTAGCTTAAGTATATCTTACCCTAACTCTTAATTTCAATTCACCCAACGACATCGACTCGAAAACTACAACTAATGTGAGAGAAGGTACGCCGCGAGCTGCAAAACCACGACGACGTAGTGAAATAATTGATATAACGGTCCCGAAAAGCTATCTGAAAGCTGAACCATTTATTACGGGCCGACTTGTAAAAGCAACGAATGAGAATACTCAGCACAACGTTTTGTGTCTATTTATCTTGTGCATGGTACGAGTTTTCTGAGTAGCGTGGATAATTTTTTCCCAATAAAATTGGTAAAAGTAAAATTTTTCATAGACAATTATTGAATGCGAGACACGCAGATAAACTACATTGGTATCTAAGTACTGTCCTATTAATGTTCTAGAGAATGAAATACACGTGCAAATCATTCATTCAAATACCTAGTAATCCCCAAGCTCTCAGATCTCCACCAGTTTTCTCAGTGTACGTAATTTTACGAACAAAACTTTGAACGGTGAGGGCGACAAAGGCCTTAACCAACAAGGATCAACTCAAACTTACCATTGCGACCATTTTTCACGCTCCGTTCCAGTAACGAAACCTGTTCTCAATGCAGTTTCCATTTCATTGGAATTAAAGCTTCTCAAATGCCTTCTAAAACTAATGCTTAGGACTCGATGCCTTCTAAAATTTGTGAGGAAAACTGTTACGCTGCTTCTATAAATCGCTGTGGATGCCGTTTATTATGTAAATTAGGTGTTGAAGGAGCTAGCTGCTGAGAAATACCAATCTTTCATCAATTCGAGGGGTCAAAAAGATAGGCCTATTGTTCTCAAATAAAACTAAACCTAAATCTATATTACGAATGTGCAGTTCTCGTATGTGTCCTTGAGGAATTGGGGAATTTAAATTTTATACTTTTTACTCTCTTACGATAGAACATAGTTCGACCGGCCTAGTTTACGTTAAAGAACCCTGAAACATTGTCCCAAAATTTCAACCTCCAGAAGTTTGAATTGAACTGATTTCTGAATTATCAAGCTTGTGTACCTTTTCTGTAATAGGGATCATTAAAAATTTAATGGTAGAAAATTGAATTGAAGCCACAACTATACAATAATGTCTTCAAATAAGTTAATAATATCACAATTGAAATTAGCCCTACTTTTTCACATCTTTCAAGATCTAGGGACTGACTCCAGTGCGGCTCACGACTGTTCCGTCGTCAATGTGGAACAGGAGTAGGCAAATGACCTCATTAACACTGGAAGCCGTGAAGAGGATACTGAAACAAGAATTGAACAATGACATTTTTTAAGCCTGCCAGTATTCAACTTGTGGTTACGCATATATCACACAGCATCTGTATACCTCCGCAGTAATATGTTTCTGTATTCATTTTTAAATGTTTAAACTGAGTACTTACTTATTTTACATGTGACCTCATTTCTTGGCCATAAAAACTCCTACTTCGGTGAACAGTTATAAGCTGAAGCTTAAGAATGAACTTGACTAAGGAATAATGAGGAGAAAATAATTTAAAGTTGGTTTGGATGGGACTCGTAAATCCTGTTTGTCCTTCACTGGCATGCTTAAATAAGCAAAATTTTCAAAATAAGCAAAATTTTCCAAACATTTTATAGCGTCGTAAAATCGCAGTTCAATTAAGTTCTTTTACTTACATATACCTAAATTTATTTTGAAGAAATTTTGCTGCCATCTGCGCTCTTCGATTACCTAAATGATTTATCATCCATGTAAATCCCTTCTAGGTGTATAACAACGCGATAAACAACAAAGAAACCTCTCAAGTCGTTCAAAAACATCTTACCATTCCTGCATCTTTGAAAATGTGGCCAAAAATGTAGCATTATACAACTATTCAGTTGCATTAATTTGAATACATTTATTTCTTAGCTGTTTAACTAATTTCTCTCATAAAATATCCTAAAATTCAGTTTCTCGAATTACAATCGGTAGATCATCATCACGAGTTCAAGAATACTCGGCTCTTAATACACATCCGCTGGCTGAAAGGTTCTTAACACTTTATGGAAACATGGGGGATTCGTTGGAAAGACCTAGTTGCTTTGCACCATGATTCTCTCATCACCGACGATCTCAGCAGAATTATTTCGAAACATTCCCTCTTTTTGACGCCGATACGGGAACCCGTTCTGGTGATTGCGTTCACTTTCATCGGCCGCGTATACACGATACGGGAAAGACTCGATCGCCCCTGAACGCAACGATAAATCGTGGTACCGTGGCTCTATAAGCTCTGTCGTAGACGTTTTATTAAGCGCAATTAAAAGCTTAAGCGCCGGGCCACACCCTACATAAATTTTGAAAAATTAGAGCCCGTCATCGCGCTTTGCTAAAATCTCTAAGGTAAAATCTGAAAATAAAATTGCGCTCACTGCTTCCCTGGCGTTCCTCAAATTTGTTCACCTGCTTAAAAATGATTCGTGAGTTTTTGTCCATAGGCTTTCAACATCAATAATAATTCATAGATAAAAATCTAAAGTCACACACCCTGAAAATGCGGAATAAAAGTTAACCAAAATATAATTTTTTTAGTATATACCTAAATTGACCATTTTCAGTGTGTGGTGTTTTTTATAATAATTTATAGCAAATATTTTTCAATAATCTTTTTCTTTAAGTTTTACCACCTGGGCCCCTCACATAACTAAGACCAATTGAGTGTTGTAACCTTCTCACAATTCAAGGCAAAGCCGAGAAAATAAAGAAATAAGCAGATGAAACACTGAAAGGGAAATAACTTTAACCAGTTTTTGGACTTAATGTGGATCATAAGCTTCAAGCTTACGTGCAAATGCCGCGATAGTTTTGAGTCAATATAATTCAGCAGTTCTAGATGTTAAGAAAGTTTCATACAGTTTGTTTCATGGTACCCGTCGCATGGGCGTTTTAAGTCCTTTTAATAATCAAAAATTGTAGTTTCCCGTTGTAGCCCCTAGAAATTAGTCAAATTACACATGAAACTTATTTTTTCAGCGCAACTCAAAGGTTATTCTGAAATCATTCTAGACTGATACTTCAAAATTTTGTGGGCGCCAGGCGTGCATCATGGATGCTAGTGTGTGTGTGTGTGTAAATGTGTGTTTGTGTGTGCCGAGAGAGGTGAGACCAGTGCGAGGGCTTAAGACTGCTCAAGTAAATGCTACTCCACTAGCTTTAATAACAAATTTTTTAAAAAATTGTGATGAATTTTCTAAAAAAAATACAAATGAATTTTTCAAAAACTAGTAATGAGTTTTCCAAAAAATAGTTACGGATTTTCCAAAATTCTTATCTTGTCGAGAAATTTTAGCTTAATTGAGTTATACTAACTTGATTAGCTAAATTTACTTTTATAATCTTTCGTTATCATCTGCACTCCACGACTGCCTGCGTAAATGATTGAAAAATCCAGCCCCTGGTCTCTAAATGACACTTAGCTTACCACTTAAAAAAAAAACAATTCAATAAACACCAAAGAAACTTCTTTAGTCGCTAACTGCATCTGACCCACGCTGTTCAAATAATTCTCGTAATGTAGAAAGACAACTTTTAGAACGAATCGTGACGTTCAAAGCGCAGTAACTCCTCGAATAACACGTGTTTACTATAACCCTATAAGACGTACCTCTCAAAATGCGGCGAAAATTTTAACATCGCACCGCCGTTCAGTTGCATGAAAATCAACGTTATTCTCATGTCGAGGCGTGCATCACGAGCTCATTTGGGAGCCCTCACGGGCTGGCCCCTCCTGTGGCGCCTCTAACCTGACCACCGCAGTTTGCTCGTAGCTAATCCATCACGCACGGTGAGAAGAGGCCACTTAGCACTTCCATGGCGCTCATTTATCATTTTGCTGGCACCCATTTATCATTCTTTTGATCATTTATCAGCTCTTCTCCGCATGAATTGCTCGTTGAACTGAAAATTCTGCATTTCATAACGTTTCGTGATTCCCTCAGAATAGAGAACCTCTTGACCTAAAAGTGAGGGTTGAGTGCACCTCCAACTCCAAGAGATCGCGGATGTTTGTGCCGCTTTCTTTGGTAGATCTCGGCCGTCTGCGTAACGCTCTCCTGCTGGTCTCTCCTGTTTTGCAAAAGCAGATATTGGCTGTTTTGCACCACGAGCATTAAAAGACATTGGCTGTTTTGCACCGCGAGCACTTGCAAATATTGGCTGCTTTGGCTCGCGAGCATTAACAAATGTTGGCTGCGTTGCACAGCGAGCATAAGCAGATATATTGGCTGTTTTGACCCGCGAGCATTAGTTGACATTGGCTGTTTTGCACCGCAAGCAAAAGCAGATATTGGCTATTTTGCCCAGCGAGTATCAGCAGATAATTGCTGTTTGGGCCAGCGAGTATTAGCAGATAATTGCTGTTTTGGCCAGCGAGTATTAGCAGATAATTGCTGTTTTGCCCAGCGAGTATCAGCAGATAATTGCTGTTTGGGCCAGCGAGTATCAGCAGATAATTGCTGTTTGGGCCAGCGAGTATTAGCAGATAATTGCTGTTTTGGCCAGCGAGTATTAGCAGATATTGGCTGTTTTGGCCAGCGAGTATTAGCAGATATTGGCTGTTTTGGCCAGCGAGTATTAGCAGATATTGGCTGTTTTGGCCAGCGAGTATTAGCAGATAATTGCTGTTTTGGCCAGCGATTATTAGCAGATATTGGCTGTTTTGACCAGCGAGTATTAGCAGATATTGGCTGTTTTGGCCAGCGAGTATTAGAAGATAATTGCTGTTTTGGCCAGCGAGTATTAGCAGATATTGGCTGTTTTGACCAGCGAGTATTAGCAGATATTGGCTGTTTTGGCCAGCGAGTATTAGCAGATAATTGCTGTTTTGGCCAGCGAGTATTAGCAGATAATTGTTGTTTTGGCCAGCGAGTATTAGCAGATAATTGCTGTTTTGGCCAGCGAGTATTAGCAGATAATTGCTGTTTTGGCCAGCGAGTATTAGCAGATAATTGCTGTTTTGGCCAGCGAGTATTAGCAGATATTGGCTGTTTTGACCAGCGAGTATTAGCAGATAATTGCTGTTTTGGCCAGCGAGTATTAGCAGATATTGGCTGTTTTGGCCAGCGAGTATTAGCAGATATTGGCTGTTTTGGCCAGCGAGTATTAGCAGATAATTGCTGTTTTGGCCAGCGAGTATTAGCAGATAATTGCTGTTTTGACCAGCGAGTATTAGCAGATATTGGCTGTTTTGGCCAGCGAGTATTAGCAGATATTGGCTGTTTTGGCCAGCGAGTATTAGCAGATAATTGCTGTTTTGGCCAGCGAGTATTAGCAGATATTGGCTGTTTTGCCCAGCGAGTATTAGCAGATATTGGCTGTTTTGGCCAGCGAGTATTAGCAGATAATTGCTGTTTTGGCCAGCGAGTATTAGCAGATATTGGCTGTTTTGCCCAGCGAGTATTAGCAGATATTGGCTGTTTTGGCCAGCGAGTATTAGCAGATAATTGCTGTTTTGGCCAGCGAGTATTAGCAGATAATTGCTGTTTTGGCCAGCGAGTATTAGCAGATAATTGCCGTTTTGGCCAGCGAGTATCAGCAGATAATTGCTGTTTTGGCCAGCGAGTATTAGCAGATAATTGCTGTTTTGGCCAGCGAGTATTAGCAGATAATTGCTGTTTTGGCCAGCGAGTATCAGCAGATAATTGCTGTTTTGGCCAGCGAGTATTAGCAGATATTGGCTGTTTTGACCAGCGAGTATTAGCAGATAATTGCTGTTTTGGCCAGCGAGTATTAGCAGATAATTGCTGTTTTGACCAGCGAGTATTAGCAGATAATTGCTGTTTTGGCCAGCGAGTATCAGCAGATAATTGCTGTTTTGGCCAGCGAGTATTAGCAGATATTGGCTGTTTCGGCCAGCGAGTATTAGTAGATATTGGCTGTTTCGGCCAGCGAGTATTAGCAGATAATTGCTGTTTGGGCCAGCGAGTATTAGCAGATATTGGCTGTTTTGGCCAGCGAGTATTAGCAGATATTGGCTGTTTCGGCCAGCGAGTATTAGCAGATAATTGCTGTTTTGGCTAGCGAGTATTAGTAGATATTGGCTGTTTCGGCCAGCGAGTATTAGTAGATATTGGCTGTTTTGACCAGCGAGTATTAGCAGATAATTGCTGTTTGGGCCAGCGAGTATTAGTAGATATTGGCTGTTTCGGCCAGCGAGTATTAGTAGATATTGGCTGTTCCGGCCAGCGAGTATTAGCAGATAATTGCTGTTTTGGCTAGCGAGTATTAGTAGATAATAGCTGTTTGGGCCAGCGAGTATTAGTAGATATTGGCTGTTTCGGCCAGCGAGTATTAGTAGATATTGGCTGTTTCGGCCAGCGAGTATTAGCAGATAATTGCTGTTTTGGCTAGCGAGTATTAGTAGATATTGGCTGTTTCGGCCAGCGAGTATTAGTAGATATTGGCTGTTTTGACCAGCGAGTATTAGCAGATAATTGCTGTTTTGGCCAGCGAGTATTAGCAGATATTGGCTGTTTTGGCTAGCGAGTATTAGTAGATATTGGCTGTTTCGGCCAGCGAGTATTAGTAGATATTGGCTGTTTTGACCAGCGAGTATCAGCAGATAATTGCTGTTTTGACCAGCGAGTATTAGCAGATAATTGCTGTTTCGGCCAGCGAGTATTAGCAGATAATTGCCGTTTTGGCCAGCGAGTATCAGCAGATAATTGCTGTTTTGGCCAGCGAGTATTAGCAGATAATTGCTGTTTTGGCCAGCGAGTATTAGCAGATAATTGCTGTTTTGGCCAGCGAGTATCAGCAGATAATTGCTGTTTTGGCCAGCGAGTATTAGCAGATATTGGCTGTTTTGACCAGCGAGTATTAGCAGATAATTGCTGTTTTGGCCAGCGAGTATTAGCAGATAATTGCTGTTTTGACCAGCGAGTATTAGCAGATAATTGCTGTTTTGGCCAGCGAGTATTAGCAGATAATTGCCGTTTTGGCCAGCGAGTATCAGCAGATAATTGCTGTTTTGGCCAGCGAGTATTAGCAGATAATTGCTGTTTTGGCCAGCGAGTATTAGCAGATAATTGCTGTTTTGGCCAGCGAGTATCAGCAGATAATTGCTGTTTTGGCCAGCGAGTATTAGCAGATATTGGCTGTTTTGACCAGCGAGTATTAGCAGATAATTGCTGTTTTGGCCAGCGAGTATTAGCAGATAATTGCTGTTTTGACCAGCGAGTATTAGCAGATAATTGCTGTTTTGGCCAGCGAGTATCAGCAGATAATTGCTGTTTTGGCCAGCGAGTATTAGCAGATATTGGCTGTTTCGGCCAGCGAGTATTAGTAGATATTGGCTGTTTCGGCCAGCGAGTATTAGCAGATAATTGCTGTTTGGGCCAGCGAGTATTAGCAGATATTGGCTGTTTCGGCCAGCGAGTATTAGCAGATATTGGCTGTTTCGGCCAGCGAGTATTAGCAGATAATTGCTGTTTTGGCTAGCGAGTATTAGTAGATAATTGCTGTTTGGGCCAGCGAGTATTAGTAGATATTGGCTGTTTCGGCCAGCGAGTATTAGTAGATATTGGCTGTTCCGGCCAGCGAGTATTAGCAGATAATTGCTGTTTTGGCTAGCGAGTATTAGTAGATAATAGCTGTTTCGGCCAGCGAGTATTAGTAGATATTGGCTGTTTCGGCCAGCGAGTATTAGTAGATATTGGCTGTTTCGGCCAGCGAGTATTAGCAGATAATTGCTGTTTTGGCTAGCGAGTATTAGTAGATATTGGCTGTTTCGGCCAGCGAGTATTAGTAGATATTGGCTGTTTTGACCAGCGAGTATTAGCAGATAATTGCTGTTTTGGCCAGCGAGTATTAGCAGATATTGGCTGTTTTGGCTAGCGAGTATTAGTAGAAATTGGCTGTTTCGGCCAGCGAGTATTAGTAGATATTGGCTGTTTTGACCAGCGAGTATCAGCAGATAATTGCTGTTTTGACCAGCGAGTACTAGCAGATAATTGCTGTTTCGGCCAGCGAGTATCAGCAGATAATTGCTGTTTTGACCAGCGAGTATCAGCAGATAATTGCTGTTTTGACCAGCGAGTATTAGCAGATAATTGCTGTTTTGACCAGCGAGTATTAGCAGATAATTGCTGTTTTGACCAGCGAGTATTAGCAGATAATTGCTGTTTTGACCAGCGAGTATTAGCAGATAATTGCTGTTTCGGCCAGCGAGTATTAGCAGATATTGGCTGTTTGGGCCAGCGAGTGTTAGCAGATAATGGCTGTTTTGACCAGCGAGTATTAGCAGATATTAGCTGTTTTGACCAGCGAGTATTAGCAGATATTGGCTGTTTTGACCAGCGAGTATTAGCAGATATTAGCTGTTTTGACCAGCGAGTATTAGCAGATATTGGCTGTTTTGACCAGCGAGTATTAGCAGATATTGGCTGTTTTGACCAGCGAGTATTATCAGATATTAGCTGTTTCCACTGCTTCTCTCCAGCAGATCTGGACCGCGCTGCGTATTACTGAAGATCTGCTGTACGTGCGACGTGAGTCAACATAATCTGCTGATCATTTTAATATAAGGTTCTATTTCGCGTACTTTAATTTAATCTTTGAGGGTATCTGTTATCGTAGAACTTATTTCTCATGCTGTGCCTATGAGGACATTTACTGCATAAAATCGCTTTTACTTTCTCATATTTTGATATTTTGAAAGGTTTTTTGAATACCATTGAACCATTAAAATATCAAAAACCTAAACCTATCAAAACTCTCTTCGTTGAAAATGCTGGCGTTTAAAGGCTATGAGTCATTCGCGAGAACTATTTTTAAATCAGCAGCTTAAATACGTCTCTTCTAAGCTTTCAATTTTTCTATTTTTGTGTTTGGACATATTCGGAAGGAATTTCAACCAACGTAAAAAAATTATCATTTAGCAAACAGATATTACCTGAGATTATGTATTGTTCAGGTAGTTAGTTCATAGGGTAAGGAAGCATGTGACAGACCAAGCAAGCAACAAACAAGGAAGAAAATAAGGAAGCAAACGAGCAAGAAAGCAAGCAAGCAAGCCAGCAATCAATTGAGCACTAAGCAAGCGATCAAGCAAGTATGCAAGCAATCGAGTGCAAAATGTCCAGGAATAGTACCAGTGTAAGTTTTTGTGTAAATTCTTGTGATATGCACAAACAGTTCATGTGCACTTATATGAAGAGCAAGACGTGCACATGACGTGGAGGTCCGGCCTGTGCAGGTCCGCTGGTGAGCGCGATGCGCTCAACCGCACGCGTGTTGCTCAATGCAGCCGTCTATCGCACATGCGCGGAGGCCGGCGGTCCAGAATCGCCTAGCGGTGATGAAGAATGCCTTTCGCTGAAAATTCTATGGAAAATGAACGTAAAATGAGGAGAAATTAGATGAATTAGTCTCTCAACTCACTACAGTTACTGCACTTGGTCGCATTGATATGCGGTGAAGCGAGGGGGAAATTTTTTGGTTTGCAGTTGGGGGAAAGCACCCAACGGAGCTAGTGTAGGGCTGGCCTTCAATTCGACGTACATGACGCTATTCTTTCACCGCATGACCCTCTTATAGGTCGAACTCTAGGCCGGTGCGAGCGGCCTACGCTGTTTAAAAATTATCGTAATTTAGAAAGGCAACTTTTAGACCGAATCGTGACGTTCAGAGCGCATAATTTCTCAAATAACATGGGTTTATTATAACCCAATGAGCCGTTGAAAGCTGGCAGCACAGCAGGACTGGCGCTTCAGACATGAGGGATGGTGGACTGTATCCAGGCAATCTTTTGGTTTCTACATACTTGACTACCTCTCGCATACTTCTTATCTTGATCACCTTTCCGATATAGTACTTTTAGCTATCATCTACAAACTTGCGCCGCAGACATGAGGGATTGTAGCCTTTATCCATGCTACCTTTTGTTACCTACATACTTGACTACCTTTCCGATTTACTTCTTTTTGCTATCATCAACATACTTGCACCACAGACGTGAAGGATAAGGACTGTATCCATACTAACATTAGTTGTCTACATACATATCTGACTACCTCTCAACAATGGACCTTTTAACTTGATTACTTTTTCAACATACTAACCATCGTTGTGATCAACATACTTGCACCGCATACATGAGGAGAAAGGAATGTACCTTTGCTACTTTCAGCAATAAGCACACTTGACTAACCTAATGGAGGTTAGTCACTAACCTAAATACACTTGCTTTACCATAGAAATTACTTGATAATTACAAGTATCAGAAGGGAATTTTTTTTACACGAAGCGATGGTTTTGACGGTGGAATTGAGCATCCATCACAAGATTCAGGTTCTTCATTTATTTCTCCCGAGCAAACTGAAAACTGGTAGCTGCTTCTAGTTAATTCATGCTACCCAGTATAGAACACGCTTTTATCGAGAACAGTTTTGATGCAGCAATACGTGAAAAAATAGCTTACCACTTTTAAGCTCACGCACTGGGAAAACAAAGGGCTCCTTAATTGTGTAAAAATAAATGTAATTCTATGGCCTTCGTCACTGATTGTTTCAAAGGATGAAGAATTCATCATAGCACTAATGCTCAGCACTCAACGCTCGTTACTCATCACTTAATGACGATTACTCGACTTTCTAAAAAGATTACTTAAAAACTGATGAGATTATTACAGTGCTAAATAAGGTGGTCATTAGAGTATGTACTCGTTATTATTCGTAAAATTAGCATTAATACTGTAAAGGAATAAAATCACTTACACCTCCTCATTGAGTTACGCTCTGAGCAACCGCAGCGAATAACTGATCATTGGCACAGGACAGCTGATGTGATTAGATATTAAAGTCAGGATTCTAGTAAAAAACTTTCATGGAATATTTGGGAAAGATTCTAGCATACCTGAATGTTTAACAGATCGCAGCGGGGGAATAAATTTTTTTACGGTGTGCTGGCAATTTGGACTTCTAGGAATCATGCGTCACATCTTCGTCTTTATTTTATACACTTTTTACGGAGTGCTGGCAATTTGGACTTCTAGGAATCATGCGTCACATCTTCGTCTTTATTTTACACACTTTTTACGGAGTGCTGGCAATTTGGACTTCTAGGAATCATGCGTCACATCTTCGTCTTTATTTTATACGCCTTTTTTTAATGGGATGACCAAACCTTTCTACTCTAGCTTCTATTATAATAATTTCAATGTCTTCTTCAGGAGTGAAATCGTCGCAGTAAAATTGTTATAGTTGAATTTTCAATACTTTCCTGAATTACTTATGAAAAGGACTAGCACATCCTAAACATGTGGACTTCATTCTTGAATCCAATTTGCATCCGCCTCATTTTTGTAGAGAAATAACGATATAGTTCGTTATTGGGATCTATCATATAACCCGGATTTAGGAACAATTTACGTCTCGTAGCCGCACAGCTGGTTGCGTAAGTTCTGCTAAGTGGACTTACACTGCTAGCTGTACAGTTACTACCACGTGATTTGGTGGAAAATCCAGCCCCAGGCTTCCATGGAGTGGAGGCAGAGACGGAGTGCTTGGAATGCCTCTCCAGTATTTGCTTGCTAACACGCTCTCCGCGTTTCTGCGGTTGTTAACGGCTGGTTTGGTTAGGTTGTAAGTAGCAGAATTTTAAAATCGATTTTACTGCTCGAATACATTTTATCCTTTTTAAGAAATTTGAGAATGCAATTGCACGAAAACCTTTCCCCTCGTATGATAACAGTTATTTTTAAAAAGATCACGAAACAAATGAAATATAATTTCTATCATACCGGTACGTGAATAACTAATTTACTTAGTGGTACATATATGGCCCAACACGCGGCGAACGTGTTAAAAGCCGCAGCGTCTCGGTAGCAATTAACATGCGCACGGTGTATGCGCAGCTCGAGTGTTCTGTTCATGTTAGAGTAGTACGCTATTTTGCGTTAAAATGCTCGATGTTTTTGTTGCTAGTAGTATTTTAAGAAACATGAACTCTCAATAACGAGTTCAGTTATATTATGAAAAATAAGAGCCACAACGAATAGTCTGTGGAATAAAAATGTAACATTTTTTTTCGATCATTAACTGCGGCCCCAAGGCACTGTTATGCAAAATCTAGAAAATGTAAAAAATACATTAACAAGAATCAAGATGGAAAATTTGGAACATTTTGAGTGTATGACTGTTACACTTTAGAAATATTTTCTTGATGTTTTCATCTTTAGAAAAAAATGTCATGTTTACGGTGAAATTTTCTAAATTTTCAGTTGATAGTGATTCACCGATAGTGCGTTTACAACCATCATTTGGGCTAAAAACAATTTTTGTCGCACCCTACTCCATTATAAAATAATCTTTCTAGCCCCCCCAAACCTCAAACCTATTCTTCGAATAAAATTTAGTACATATAAAATCACTGCACCTACGTCATGTTCTGTCGCACGCACTGAGAGCGATCGTCCAGTCTTACCTCAGTACACAGAAGAGCAGTCCTGTTTCCTAGTTCAGCTCCATGATTTTTAAGGGCAGGCAATAGTTATTTATCGCTTTTTTAACAGGAGGTATTGCTATCACACAGAGAGGCCAGTTGCCACGGTTAAGTCTCTTCACTGGTGGAATATTTTAACATCGCTTTTCTTGACGCAGCTTGAACAATACGGCGATGATGGACCAAATATTTGAAGGTAGAGTTTGAGAAATGAATTTCACAATTCTGAAACATACAGTCACATAAACGGTGAGCTCGTAGCAAATGAGGGTAAATTATTTAAAATTTAACTTGATCTTGCTGCCAAGAGAAGTAATACAGGCCTGAATGGGTAGCTGTGCAATACCCAGAGAATCTGCATTTACCTTCAAATCTTTGCAGATAGACAACCATCAAAAGCAACCATCAATTCATTGCAAATTCCGCCGCAAACATAATAGTCTGCGCTCTCTTATAAGTTCATAGCAAAACATTTCTAAACCCTTGTCTTCGGACCACATCGCTAACGCGTCATCATGATGTCCCAGTCAGAGCCATGGTCCGTTTTGTATCAGCAGCAGAAGTTCTGTTTCAAAATATTCCACTTACAGATCAGTTAAGACAGGTGAAAACTGGTTACCGTTAGCAACACCAATAGCTTGCTTATAAAATGTCTTTCAAATACAAAAAAATCAATTTTTACACACAAACGGTTTAAGTTTGAGAATGGAGCAACGAAAATTGAATAATTGCAAGCACCCTGAGTACATTTTCTGTTTATAAATTTCAGAACGTCATCTGGTGGAATATTGCTATGCAGTCACGTCCAAACTCACAAGTGTAGAATTAATGAGGGTATTTGTTTCTCACATTAATATAGAGCGAAACTGTTTTTAGATTAGCAGGAAATACAACGCTAAGAAAAGACGTACAATTAATGAAAAAAGACGTTAATTCTTTTGCGAGCCATTGAGCCAAAGGTGGCCTGACAGAAGCGACCTTCCTAGATGTCTAAGTGCATAGACTTGAGTCTGAATACTTTGTATCGCAAACCTACTTTTCAGGTATGTATCTTCATTACTTCTCTTGGCAGCCAAAGCAAGTAAAATTTTCGTTAATCTACTTTCGTTTCCTTAACGCTTTTTTTATGTGACTCTATGTTTGTGAATGATTAAATTCATTTAAAACTCTGCGCTCGAACACTTAACCTACCCTTATCACATCATACAGGCTGTGTCAACAAAAGCGAGAGGAAAATATTCCACGTGTGAACAGACCAACCGTACATGCTTACGGGCCATGGGAGGGGGCGTTATACCTTAACCCTTTAACGCCCAAGTGGACTGTACGGTCCTCTTTCACAAATACCATTAATATATTGTATTTCTTATTCAATATGTTCACTAATATGTCCTTTGAACTTCACTGCCGAGTGGCAGTTCCTCCCCCATTTTGATAACAGTAACTACCTAATGCCAGTGTCAGCTTAGTGATAGTGGTTTTTATAACGGTAATATGAGTATAAAAATGTGGGCGTTAAAGGGTTAAGCATCAAAAGTAGTAATAATCATTTATCGTGTCCATTAACGGAGTTCAGCTGGTGGAAAAGAGCCTATTTACCATATAGTAGTCATGTAGTTCAAACTAAGCCAAGGAGTTCTGAAGCCACACGGGGTACCTGCATTATTCCCCTTTTCGATTGTCCTTTTGTGTATGAGGCAATGCTAGACGCTTACTCTCAGTGCGTGTAAAAGAACACCAACGTTAGTGTAATGTGTTAAACAAGATGACAAACTATTTCATCGTGTTCAAAATTATAATCAAAGAATCGTAAATCAAAATCTCAATCCTAGAATATTATAGGGGGTTTTAACATAAATTGTGGATTTAAACGAAGTGTTGTTATGTCCCTGTAAATTCATCGATTAAAAACTTTAATACAAAATCTGATATTTGTGCAGTAAGTAGCAATACGAGAGAAACAGTGCTCAAGTGCAATGGTAATATGCTCGAAAATATTCAAAATTTATTAGCGATTTTTTGTTGAAATTTCTTGATTTTATGCTTAAATGCTCATTGATGATCAGAGTTAGCGATCAAAGTATATCATTTTAATGGGACCGTCAATTCACTGCAGCCTTAATTTGTCCATATAAGAGTATTTTACTGCATTTCATCTAACGAAATTAGTGTTTTGAGCATGGCCTTATTAACGCCAATAATATTTTTCAGAATTTGAGCAAACTTTGCGTTCATAATTTTCATCATAAAAGATTGGCTTGGAAATAAAAGTCGTTGTTATCAGTGCAGGATTTACTGAATAAATACGAGTAGTATTGGCATTCGATTTCATGCTTATAACCGACGTTAATAAAAATTTCTAAGGGTTGTCAACATCTAATTCACTAGCTAATTAACTAACTACGAGCAACTACCTAACTGGAGAAGGTATACAAAGTTTCATCAAAATAAGCATCATATTTAATCTGCGTTGCGTTACATAATTCGAGACATTATTCAAAAGTCACCCAAGCTTCCTATCGGATACCGTGTCTCCAAATTTCAATGCAAATTTCGTTTAGCGAAGCAGACTGGCGACAGAGCAGGAAAAAGTGACACCACCATGTACAGGGTGTCTCAAAAATATGTACTCACTCTTTGACTGCCAAGTACTCGTACACTTTGTTTTGATGTAGGTGTTTATTGACGTAGATGCAAATTTAATGAGTCAAATCAAAGGAATGAATATTAAATTTAAGAAAGCTGTTGTAGAAATAAACTTTGTTGCACCTGAAATATCAACAAAAAATACACAAGCGATCGTCAGACAAAGGATGAGTACATTTTTTGTTCGGCCACCTTGTTTGTGTCTAGCACTAATATGTGTTTGTCTTATTCGTATCATAATCGAATATATTATAAGACTTTTTAAGAGAGGAACATACTTAACTTCACTAAAACAATCTGGGATGTTAGTTAGAACTTCAGTTTGAGGGGTCAGCCAGAATAGTTTGCGAACGTTGTCAGAGACAGTTATCAGAATATGCGGTTAGGTAGGTTAGTTGCACTTTGTAAATGGAGTTCACTGGGTGAGCGGTTAAAGTGGAAAGTTAGAGTAAGTAATTAAAGGAGGCAGTTAGAGAGGGTAATTACAGTGGGAAATTAGAGTAGGCATTTAGAGTGGGCAGTTAAGGTGAGCAGTAAGGAAGGGAAATTAGACTAAGCAGGAAGAGTGGGCAGTTGGAGTTGGTAGTAAAAGATGACCTTCAGAGTGGGTAGTCGCAGTTTCCAGTGAGTTGACTATCGAACTTGGCGTTTCGAGTGGGCAGTTAGAGCGGCCCATGGAATGGGCAGTTAGAATGGGCGTTTCGAGAGGGCAGTTAGGGTGGGCAGTTGGCTGTCAAAATTGGCGTTCCGAGTGGGCAGTCAGAGAGGGCAGTTACGTCTGTTTCTGTTGCAGCTCCTGTTGCTTGCCTGCGTTCTCTTGCTGTTGAACAGGTGTCTTCCTCCTGTTGTTCTTCAGTTGCAGCAGCTGACCGGGCAACAGGCGAGGCTGGAGCCGTCGCCTGCCATCAGGCAGCTCGCCCTCGTCCTGCCCTGATTTTACGAGCTTTCGTTCAGTCGTCCTTCAGTGCAAACAAAAAAATGTCCTTCAGTGCAAAAAATGTTCTCCGTCAAGTTATATATAATACGATAAAATTAAAATCATAACCAGAAATGATATACAATAAAAATAAAAGTTCAATAAAATCATAACCAGAAATGAAATACATGTAACTTGACTTCTTTACTTGAATTTTATTTCATCCAAAAGCATTAGCGAGTGTGAACTAAGACCTGGGGGGTTGAGTGCTCAAACCACACAAAAGATTTTTGGGAAATGAAACAATCAAGAAAAAAACGAGAGATACATGAGCAAAAAGTGGAACGCGTTTCACACCGACACTTGGGTGAGTGTGTGTGTGTGAGTGTGTGTGTGTTATGACAGGAGAGTATAATTATTGTCATACTGACTGTGCAGCAGAGCCAGTCTTTCTTATTCATTTAATGAAGCCACAAAGTATGGCTATTAGTAACTATGGTTACGAACAAAGTTAACTATAGCTTCCCTTCTATAACCTTACGTTTCAAAGAGTGTAATTTAGTTTGCTAAATCCAGCGTGGTGTACACGAGGATGTGAGCGAATACGAGTATGCATGCGTTCAACAATGGTTAACACGTTGGTTGCGGATTGGGACACATGTGTACCACTAGGTAAATTGCTCATATACGTACCGGTGTATATGAACAGCACTGCAATTATTTCAACACCTTTTTAAGAAGAGATTTAAGCATACTAGGTAAAATGTCACCGTGCTATTACATTTTCACACTTCTTAGAAAAAAAAGATACAAGATTTTTTCGAGCAGATAAGTCGTTTTATAAACTTGCATCACACAACTCTACTTAAGAAGAGAACGTCTTAATAAATATGTGCTGTGAGAGGGTGTAGGCAAATAATCAAGGCCTAATGAACACCTCGCATGAGAAATGCGAAGCAAGGTAAACAATAATCAAAGAATAACAAAGAGCTAATTGAAAGCGTGGGAAGACGGTGAAGAGCTACTCAGGTGTACCTGTTTGGACGGCGGTCGGGCGAGAGAGACGAGCTCCGTCTTGTGTGTGGCTCCCGCCCTCGCCCTCAACCGCTCGCAACTTGGAGAAAGGAAGCTGCTGAGCAGCTAACACTCCAGGCGTTAGGGGCTCCAGAATCTGCAATTGACGCAGCTGCTGCTGTTGCAACTGCTGTTGCTGTAGTAGCTGCTGCAGCTGTTGCTGCTGCAGGAACTGCTGCAGAGGGCTCGTGAAGGGAGGGATGAGATTCTGCAGAGGATTGTGCACTTGAGGCGCGAAACAAAAATCGAACGACAATGCCATGTGTTTTTAGAAATATATAGCATGGAATTACTATAGTATTTATGTGGAAATTGGGTAGTATATTTCCACATTGGGTAGATTCGTAGTATATTTCTGCCTATTATATTTTGATAATATAAGAACGGTGTTGCTTGCGTTGTTTTCTTTTTTTTACAGCCAAGCGTTAATTCTGACAACTGCCTTGGCACGTGTCAGATAGGCACGGCTGGGTGCAGGATATGTTGGAACAGAGCTTATCAGCCAAAATTGAAGAAATTGACGAACATTGCGTTCGAAATTGCGATCACCAATGTTACACTGAAGGGATGTTTGCCGATCTATGTGCTCTCGTATGCCTTACTTTTTGTACTGATGAATTACACGGTGACCACGATGGGTTGAACATTAGTTCAATACTTAGCTCAAATTTAAGTCGTTAATTTGACTATTTTACTGATGCATTAACATGTTGAATACGATGGGTTGAACATAAGTTCAATATTTAACTCAAATTTAACTATCTTATTTTACCTGATGCATTAACACGTTGACCACAATGGTTTAAATGGAAGTTCAATAGTTGACTTAAATTCAAAGTAGCATAAGTTCAATATTTAACTTAAATTTAAAGTGCATTGCAAGAAGCGTTTTCAAAAATAGCAAACATTAACTGGATCGTGTCTTTATTTACCTTTGATTGGGAATTTATGAAAATTGAGTTAGTGACTATTGGTCGGTCAACAGGATTTTGAAAATTCCCTCCGTGTACCACCGGCGGCTCACATCACGACCAATGTGCCGAGTCTTGACACTGTGCTAGAGGTGCTGATATAACTAGCGTCCTCATCATTGTACTAAACTGCCAAATGTAAACAGCGCATCAAGGAACATCGAGTTAATAAGCATCATGTGTGCGTCAATTAATAGGAGCTTGTGTTTGCATAATTCACTATTTCATCACCGCTGATGGAAGTACCTACAGATGCGCAGTCTCTAGCTGACGGAATTTATTAAACTCTGCGTTGCTGTTTACTCTGATATAAGGTTTTTCGCTTCTATCACGTCCCGTTCTAACTCAAATAAGATTTAATCTTTGTTGACTACCGGTGTAGGACAAGTGGAATTCAAAAGGGGTATTTTTTCTGAATAAGCCAATGAGAAAAAGTCTTTTTAAATTGTAAATAATTCACAAAAAATCCACATACTTGTACGTATCAATGAGTCCGTTACTCACCTCTTGTTGCTGGCTGAGGACAGCAGACAACCCTCCAAAAAATGACCCTCCAGGAAATGAAAACGGATTTCCAACCACAGGATTGTTTTGTTCGCCAAGGAAATTTAGGAAAGGATTCGCGATAGTTCTTCCTTGGTTCAGCAACTGACTTTGCTGGAGAAAAGAGTTAAAATTACTTGGAATTGGCCAGAGTGGTTGTTGCTGGATTCCGTTAGCAGTTAATAGTCCTTGGAGGGGAAAAGTATTTAACGGAAATGAAGAGTCTTGTGGTACGAAGGAAGGTATTTGCGACTGGGAAAAAAACCTTTGGGATGGAACAATGAGACTTGGCGACGAGATTAGGAAGTTTTGTGGCAGAAATGGAGTTCCGTGAAATTGACCCGGCGCTCCTTGAAACTGGGTCGGCCGCTGCAGAGGGTGGGTGAGCTGGTCTGCATCTAAAGACAAAATCGACGTGAGGACGTGGCTGGTAGGAGCCAAACGATTGAACTGCGGAGGGGATCCAAGAGCTGGAAGAATGTGAGGGTCTATCGTGGCCTGAAGTCCACTAGTAGCGTGGAGAGGAAGACCGCTGACGGGGTCAACAAGTGTCGGCTGAGGAACGGGTCTGTTGAAGTTTGTACTCCGAGGGAAAGTGTTGAGGTCTACAAAACTCGGGATGAAACTGGGGCCAAAACGGGATGAGACCTGGCTAAAATTCGGGTTTAAAATTCCTGAGGTCTGAAAACGGGGGTCAAATCCAAGTTCTCTGGGATTTTGGGAATGACCATTCACAAAGCTAAATCCAAGTGGTCTAAAGTTCTGTAATCCAAACTGGGGATTGAACTGGTTGAATCGTGTATCTTGCACACCAAACTGCGGGTTAAGTTGGTTGAATCGTGTATCTTGCACACCAAACTGCGGGTTTAGTTGGTTGAATCGTGTATCTTGTACACCAAACTGCGGGTTTAGTTGGTTGAATCGTGTATCTTGCACACCAAACTGCGGGTTGAGTTGGTTGAATCGTGTATCTTGCACACCAAACTGCGGGTTTAGTTGGTTGAATCGTGTATCTTGCACACCAAACTGCGGGTTTAGTTGGTTGAATCGTGTATCTTGCACACCAAACTGCGGATTGAGTTGGTTGAATCGTGTGTCTCGCACACCAAACGCAGTATTCACAGGACGTCCAGTAGGATCGTGCAGGGGTCTAGGATCCAAGTTTTGGAAAGGAAAGCCGTTCCGATTAAAGCGACGGTCATTCGAACCATTAACGTCGTTAATTCTTGGGAAACCATCATCAGGATTTTCTAGAGCACTGACCAGGAGGCCTTGAGAGCGCGCCCCAGTGGCTGAAAACCTCGCCAAGACCAAGACCAAAATGCAGAAAAAGTTCTGCGATCGGACCATGGTGAAATTTTGAAGACTTCGGTGATGGGCTGTGAGATTCCTCTGGATTACTGCGTGAAGATATAACACGCTCAGCTCGACTCGAAGAATAGTGTGTTGTTCTAATATGAAATTATAATTTTTTCCTTAGTTTGAAAATAAGTGTAACGATACACAAAACTTCCAGAGGAGCGGAACACTGCACTGATAGAGCTAGGTGGCCAGCGCTACTCTGCACTGACTAGTGAGTTAGGTGAATATATAGGTCTCGATTAGAGGAAATACTGACGACAATTTAGGCTTCACTAATATTCTGTTATTGTTAAGAACAAAAAGAACAGAAACAATAGCTGCAGCTTCTGGACCTTTTGCTCTTCTACTGCTTTAGTTCGAATATCACCGTGACCGTCATGCATTCTTCCAATTCCAAGGGAAATTATTCCCAGCAATTGCCAATAATTACAAAGGCCATTTTAATAAACAACAGACTCTACGCTTCGGATTCATTTCATTTCGTTTGGCGTCTCAAAATCAAGGACGATACATCATGATCGAACTTGCTTCCTTTTTAGTAGATGGAATAAAAGAACTCGTAGTTTCTAGCAGCAGAACAAAGAGTATCTCGTAGAGAGCGAGCCACGTGCGCTTAAAGAAGACTGGGTCTTGTCATGTTTGCAGATGACCCCAACAATTGGAGCATGTCACGGCCAGCGAGCGACGACTGACGGGCTTCATTAGAGCAGTCTTTGTCTCGTCACCCTGCCATGATGAAGTTCACTGAGCTGGTGGCTAGTCCAATAAGATGAACATTTTGTTATACGTATGTTTGCCGCGCGTTTCTGTCACGTGCGATGCTGAGCTTAGAACACAAGGAAATAGATAGATGAAGGTCGATAGTTTGTGTACTTCTAGCGTAAAATGCCAAAAGTTAACGATGAAAGTGCTCGGACACGTACAAATTTTCATTATGTGGGACTTACTAACATATAAGGCTTCAATGGTTAAAAATGTTTTTATTTTGTTTTTATGTAAAAAAAGAAATGAAGATTTATTTTCCGAAGAAGCATAATGTGAAAGATATTTTATGAGAGTAATTTCATAAAAGAGTGAAGACAAAGTTGATCACACATATGATTCAAACTTATTCGCATTCAGTATAATATTTTTTGTGTTAATTTCAGTTGTCCTTTCCTATTTTTTTTTTAAATAATTGAACGAAGTTCTGCTGAGATATATTTACTTTCTTCTTCGTTTGTGTAACTGCCATCGACTCTCGAATGAAGCGACTCTATTTTATGCGAACCTCAACTTTGATGAATAAAAACTAGTCCAGATATTTAACCAATGTAGTGATCGAATAAAGATATGAATAACTAAGAATAGATAGGACATAATAAATTCATGCGAACAAGTTCAGGTTCGCATGATTGATACATAATTTCAGAATCGACATCACTTCCTCCTCAGGGGGATACAATTATAATTGTATCTATGGGAACTAGCGCTCCCAGGTGGACAATGTGAGGGCCGAGCTGAGAGTTAGGCAGCCTTCTTTTTTTGTTGAAAGAAAATTTTTTTTTGTTATGTTAAGGACCACCTTTTTTCGGTTTACTGCTGTCCTGTTTTTCAGGACCTACTTTCCTCTTCAACTTTTATCTTGTTTCATGATCTTTCTCGGCTTACTGTTTCTATGCCTTTCTGCGTAGATTCCGCGCTTCCTTTAACTCCATACTAAACGGTGCCTTCTTCCTTCCTCTCCTTGGATCGCATTTGTTACTGGGTAGGGAGGCTAAAACTAACGACTAATCTAAACTAATCTAATCCTCATCAATCCTACAGTCATCAATCTAGATTTCGCACATGGTTTGAGTGACTATCTTGCTGGAAGTTCCACCGTCTCCCCTAGGTTTTGGCTCTAATCGTTTCAAGTTTTGATTCTGTTTTGCGGTGCAGCCTCAAGATTTAAATATGCCTCATACTGAAAAATTCACTTTTAATTTGTGAGCCCAGCTTGAGCTGGTTGTCAGAGAATATAACGAAAGTCTCCATGTAAAACGATTGATGCTGCGTTCTTTTGGAGAAAAGCTTTGCTTTCCAGGCTAGGACAAACTTTCTTCGCAGCAATGTGTCAAAATCTGTTAATTTTAAGCTCCATAACCACGTTTCAAATCCACTTGTTTTGCAAGTTTTGATGAATTTATCCTGATGACGATCACCATCATTCCAGATGGACATAATGATTCATTTTTTAACTGTGTTATACTGCGAATGTTTCGAGGGAAAGTTCTCCCCCCCCCCCGAATGTAATGCTTGGTTTTATATAATATTACATTTCAAGATCAATTGTAAATTGATTTTGTTATATTACTGTAATAGTTCATTCATAAAAAAATAACATATTTCAAATGGGGTTAAACGAACAGAAGTACAAAATGGCGCATAAAAAAACATTCGTTGTGATCAGTATTGATGTAATCAATTCTTATTTAACACCGCGAGCACTGTGGTGATTCTCAGCGTGTCCTAATATATTGACGATGTTCTCCAATTAACTTGCTTCATTTTAGCCTTAGAACGCAGTTTTCGTACAGGTTTTAGTGACAAGTCCAATCTCCTCTTAATTACCCCATCATATTTTTTTAGCGCTTAAATCGTTCAAAACTTTTCGAATTAGATTGTACCATGAAGTAACAACGAAGCCAATTCAAATAAAGCCGTAACTGTTTCCCGACATGTAGAATTGAGTTATTCTTTTCCTTGAATCAACCGTGAGGAGGAGAATTATTGAATACATCATTCCAGTCAAATTTTATTTTGAAAGTAATGATATTTGTCAAATCACATTTTGTTTTTTTCTGGAATTTCCCAGCGGATTCCGATAAAAAAGACTCTCTGGAATGTACCGCGCATGAAATAAAAGGGAAAATTATGCAAACATGAATTAATGTTTGCAAAACAGTTTTCCTAGCTACACGAATAATTTGATTATCTTTAATTTAGTAAAATGCTCTCGCTTTCTCAGTTATGATGAATTTTTCATTCTGCATATGGATATTCATATTTATTTTTATGTGTTTTGTAACAGATAGTAATTTTGCCATATTGGGCGAGCTCCAACTTCGGAGAAATGAGCGGACGCATTTCATGCTGGCGTGCGTGCGAATAACTACATCGTTAACAGTACACTCTATAAAAATATGTTTCACTACTCACAGTTATTCTCGAATTAATTTATGCATCACTTTTAGAGGTACTTATGAAGATGTTTTTGATTCAGTTGTCAATATGGAGATAGATTTCTTAACAGTAAGGCAACGAGTACAAATGTGAACCAGAGCGATTGCTTCTACAAGGTTTTGAACGACAGATGATAGCTACTCTTTTGCATTGACTCCTCGGAGCGAGGGGGGCTAGTTATAGGGAAAAAGTGACCAATGAAGAACTTGATGCTCGGTAGTAGAACTGAACAGTCAGTAGAACTGAACAGTAATTAGAACTGAACGGTTATTAGAACTGAACAGTCAGTAGAACTGAACAGCAATTGGAACTGAACGGTTATTAGAACTGAACATTCAGTAGAACACTGAATGGAGCCGAACACTCAGTATACCCCTAAAAAAACTGGATTACTCAGCAACGGCTTGGGTCTCGATCGCAAGACCATAAAGAAGGGACACGCAAGTGAATGGATGCGAGCTGACTTTTTCGTTAAACTAAACTGTCATTACTAGCCAACTTCAAGCTCTGAATAGAAAATTATGTTCGGTGAGTGTGTCTCATAGAACTAGCATGTACGTCATTTAACAAATTTATTTATGTTCTTTCTCTTCTTTACCGATATTTCTCCTCATAACCTTGTGACGGAGCTGCTCTAAGAACGCTTTTAATTAAAGAAACGCTTTTAATTAAAAAACGTAATTTTCCCTAGTATTATCTCCACTTTTCCTTCTTCAGCTTTGGAGAGTTTTTTCAGAGCGACCTAACAGACGACTTCACTTTTGAGTTTGGTGTTACGCTTTCATGAGGGAAATCTCTAAGTAGTTTGACTGTTTTGAAGTGCACCCTCAATTGCTGAGAAAATTTGTTTCTTCCATATGAGGGAGCTCGAGGTCCCGTCGTTGAGCTCATAGACTCAGGAGAATAAAACTACTAAAGAAAGCAGTAATTGTTTTAAGAATCACTATAATAATGAAAAATATGTATTCAGACACACAGGTAAATTATTTCCGAATGATGCATTGGTCCAATTTGACGATCTGTTTGTCAAATAAGATGAACAATATCAGAGCGCAGAGTTCTACTGTCATTACTTCATTCGATGCACTGTAGTTACGTCAATGCACAACTGTTGAAGCATCTTAACCTTTGCGGAAACAGAAAAATTAATCAGAAAATATACGATTCATATTTGAATCTGTTGGAACGAATCATCATTGAATTAAGTTTTATTTCATGCAGAATTGGCTACGTTTCATTAACAATAAATCTTTGGCAAATGAAGGTGAACACGAATGACACTAGAGAACTATTTCTCTGAAAATCTAAACGATTCAAGACGGCAAAAGTCTGTCGAAGTATCGCCCAACTTCCCTGGCTGTATCTTCAAGAATAATTTATACAAAGTTTACCATTCCATTTGAGTTTAAGCATCAGGCAGAATATTGGTATTACCAAGAAAAATCGTAAGTACTCAGTCGTTGATTTTAAATTCAAATATACACTTAGGAAATTGTAATTTCAAAATTTGGTACATTCTCTCTGCAAATTTTGTTGCCCTCAATGAAATTCAGTAAATACGAGTTTCTAAGCGAAAATTTTAACTGCCGTAAAACACAAGCAGCCATGACTGTTTTCACAATGATGACTGTTAGTTATAGTGTATAGCGTAATTCTCGAATAAATACTCAGTAATACAAAGTATTAAATATGAGGAACTGAGAGTTGAATAAATAATGAATTACATTGAGCAACTTCTGGAAGATCATTAAAATAAAGCTACGAAAAATATCTTCTAAATATCAAACTGGAATGAAAAATAATTCCAACAAACACTAGGTAAGAGGCTATTCCCCTCACGAACAAGGGATGTCGTGCGGCATTTGAGTTACACAGCTGCTCAATTTTTTCTGCTCCTTGAGCTTTAATCATATTCGGTAACCTTCAACTTATACCAATAAAAATTAGTCCCAGTCGTTTCCAGTACCTCACAATTCAAGTCAAGCATCCCATTAGTTGGATAACTGCCATATTTCTATCTGCATGTTGAGATTCGCGTAAGATGTATATCTCTAGGATCCAGGGTATTTCTATGGTCTCTGAAGTCAAAGAACGGGCGGGAACACAGGAGATGTAGCGGACGAGCGACGGCCGGTGTGGGGCCCGACGCCAGCTTGGATGTTGAAGCCAAACCTCGCGCGCCTCGAGTTGTCTTCCTCCAGAAACACGGAGTCGTCCAAGCGGTCGTTGGGCCTCTCTGGTGAGGAGGATGAGCTGTGAGGCCGAGGCTGTTCAGATGAGCCTGTGGGCGTCACGAAGCATGTCGAGTTATGAAAAGAGATTTGTTTGTTCCGTGTGTCATAGAAAATCATGAAAATTTCGCATAAATGTGCATGAGAGAAGTACGAGTACACAAAGTTGCACAAACTGAGACCAGAACTCGCCCTTCTCATTAGGATACGAATGAAAATATAGATTTTATTTTCAATGCTGAAGAGAGTTAGCGGGTATGATGTCCTCCCCATTTTCAGTATTTATCTTTTAGAGTAGAGTTTTTCGTTTAATTAAGGATAGCGGAGGTTGATATTCTAAGAAGCGGAGGTTGATATTCTATTAAAATGGTTACTCTTAGTGAGTCAGTCCTGCCATACACTTCTTACCTGAGGAGGAACAGAAAAGAGAAATGCCTATTTTGTATGGTAAAAACGAAGAAATTATTGCATTTGATGAGAGTGAGATAAGAGTTCAGGAAGATCTAAAATGTTAATTTTTAATTATCGAAACATAGATTCTCTCGCAAGAGGTAAAAACGAAACACGAAATAACTAGTCTTTAGTGATAGACATTATTTAACATTTTGGCTGAAATTTGTTAACCTGAAGTTCAATGTACAACTCCAATTTAAAGTCTATTGTAGTAAGCAATTCTGAAAATAGCAGTCAATAACTGCATGATGACCTCATATAGCTCTAATTAAATATTTGTGAAAATTGCGTTTGTGACTAGTGGTCGGTCAGCAATGTTATGAAAATTCCCTTCGTACCACTGGTGGCGCACGTTGCGGTTAAAGAGTCAATTAATTCAGAACTTTGCTCAAAACTAACTCACCAGCAAACGTGACGCCAGTCTCACGGGAGCCAAAGGGTACGTCTCCTGCTCGGAAGGCCGGAGGAGGCAGCATGATGTCAGCGAGGCTGATGCCCAATTCATCTTGAGTCTCGCTTCTGGCGACGTTAAAATTTCGTCTTCTCTGGAGATTTCCTTGAACCCTAGGTATTTTTGGAACTTCATTTCCGCCGTCCAGTCGCGCTTGCCCGACAGGTTCCAGTTGCTGAACGAAAAGTTTTCGCTCATCGAAATGAGGTGATTCTGGCTTAACTTCTGGAATGGGGGAATCAGATGGTAAGAATTGACTAACCGAAGATCTTCCATCCTCGGGCCTTCTAACAAATGAAGGAGAAATATTGGGAGCAGCAAAACTGGCACCTCTTGCACTTGTTTCTTTGAGACTATCAGTTGAAGTTGACTGGAAAATAGGGAGGGGTATTCCAACATCGAACGGACTATTCTGTTCTGGAGGAGGAATCATTCTTGTTAGCGGAGGTTGTATACGAAATTTGGAGGATGTGTCTTGCTTGCGTGCAGCTGGAAGTGAGTTGAACGCTGGAAGACGCACTCCAATGTTCTCAAAGTCTTGAAGCTTTCGTCCCGGCCGTATTTCTAGACGTGGTTGAAGACTGCCTAATGTACCCGATGGAACACGTCTTTGCTCAGTCTTAGTAGTTGCTGCTGGAATTGAAATTCGAATGTTGGGGGAAGACTTCCTATCTGCAATAGTTTTAGACTTAGGTGAAGAAATTTGAGACCTATCAGTGTGAGGCATTCTTCTACGATGAAGCAGTTTCCCTGGAGAAATCCTACTGCCAAAATTACGGTGCGAGACTACTCTACTTACAGAGGGTTTGAAAGCAGAAGCACCAGGTTCTCCTGCATTCAGTGTAAACGGAAACGACTTATTTTGTGTGTTTAAACTCTTGGAAGGCAGAGGAATTCCAACATTTCTGTTAGATAAAGTCAATCTATCACTTGGCGGAAACCTGATTTCTGGCAGTGGAACCCCAATTCTTGGAGAAGGTTTGAACCTCGGCGTTGAGGCGAGTTTGACAACTGGGGGTGGAGCTTCTGATTGAACTCTACGATTTTCAGTGCGTGGGGGTTGCGCGCTGACGAACATGGGCTTGAATCCATCATGCCTTGGAGGGAAAGTGTAGAGAGAATCTGGTTTGGGGGGACCAAATCCAAATTGAGATTCGGTTTTTATTGCTGACTCACTACCGATTATCGTTGGCTTTTCTGGGAGACTGACGGCCGATATCTCGCGCAAATGACTCACACTCAAAGACTGATCATCTTCGAAGTAATTCGACCCCTCTCTGCTCTGTGGAATTTTAGAAGCTCTTCTGCCAATATCATCTGGTTTTAATGATTTTATGAAAGAATCGTAATCAAAAATATTTTGCGTCCCTTTTGAAGGAGCAGTTCCTGAATTAATATTCTGTTCCTCAAAAGTTGCCTGCTGCTTAATTACTAGCGGATGTTTTGAAGAGGTGGGCTGAAAACTGGAATAGTATGCGTTTGGTGCTAAAGAGTGGTACACTTTTCCCCCATAGCGGTCTGAGGATGATTTAAAGTTCGGTGTTTGAGTTTGGCGATCGTTTGTGTTGGTTCCTTTGACTGAAGAGAAATCAGGTACTGGGTTACCAATTACTATAGATCGGTTGCGCCCTAGGGGTCTGACGATGGTCCTCACTGTCGAAAAAGGATTGGCGAGTTGTGAACGCACACCATCCTTAATCCCTGCGTCAATGTTATTCCTATGCGCCAATTGTGAAACAGAATAACCTCTTTCCTCTGCAACGTTATTCTGTTGATGAGCATTTTTGTGTTGTAATTCTTTTTCTCTAATGCCAGGTCCTTTCTGTCTGTGGGTGCTTCTGTGGTGAATTGGCTCGCCTACAACACCCTGGATGTTAGCACGACTTTTCCTCCAATCGACTTGTTTCCTTGGGTGTCCTCTTGCTCCAAGTTCAACAGCATCACTACTTTTGCCAAATCCTGGTGAACTGACTGAGGTTAATGAAGAAGATGGTTGCACTTTGTTGTTAGCGATGTGTTTCCTGTTACTTTTCCAGAAAAAATTTCGAGGCCGTTGTCGATTAGTATTGAAAATGGGTAAGGGGATTCCTGTAGAACTGATTCTTCTGCCAGTTTCTGTATGGTGTGCTTCAATCCTGCCTGCTGTTCCCGGTCTCTGCGTCTGCCGAGTGTCAGCTACGTCTTGAGAACTTGCACTTCTACTTTCACTTGCAACAGAAAAATCGCTTGTCGTATGGTCCTCTAAAAGACGACTTTCACGAAGAGAAGGTTGTATTTGAAAATCATTTCCTCTGAGAAGTCCTGTACTTGGTAAAGGTTTAGCTGAGACTTCGCTTGGGGCTGTCAACGTAACTCTCGTAACTGTACCTGAAAGTCCGTGATCTACTCTCGGCTGATGAATTCCCCTACCATCGCCTGCAACATCTTCACTGACGTCATTTATTTGTTCGTAGCTGATCTCTGCGACGTAGCCTGACTCCGGCGTAACGTAGTACGATACTTTTTGCCTCCGTCCGTCGGGTAGATCGACGAAATAATATCCGCTCGTGGAATCCCCTTTCCTGTTTTCCGCAGCTCCGTACAGCTGCCCGTCTGGGTCGTTGCGCACGATGTATTCGAAGTCGTAATGAGGAACTTCCTGCAGCGGACGAAGTGGGTTATGCGACCATGGGAAACAAATCAAGAGAAAGTTGGATGGTAATTGCCGCTGGACATTTTACGAGATCGTCCGCAGCGAAACACTCCAAGCGTACATTCATTTTTCTTTGCAAGTAAAGGAGAAGTAAGGTACGAATTTTCTTGAACTCGTGAAAAGTTCCTACAGAAAATATAACGTAATGAATAAAACCTTGATAGCTGAAACAAATTACCAGCCGCAGTGAAACACTTGCAGCTTGGCCGACAGGAAAGAATGGCTGGTCATAAAATGTGACAAACTGTCTTTTGCTGTTCAATATTTTTCAGGGGGATACACCTTTTGCATTTATCAGAATTAACACTCCCAGGAGGAAATGTGAGGTCCCGAGCTGAGAGATAGGTAGGCTTCTTTTTGTTGAAATAAAATATGGGTTATGTTTCATTAAGGACCATCTTTTTTCTGTTCATTGCTGTTCTGTTTTTGAGCACCTCTTGCATCTTCAACTTTTATATTGTTTTTTTAACCTTAATTCTTAACTTACTGTTCCTATGCGTACGGGTACTTGTGGGGGAACACGCCTTGTGCGTGGATTCCGGGTTCCCATAACCCTTTACTAAATGGTGCCTTCTATCTTCCTCTGTTCGGACATATTTGTTTTGTTAAGGGAGGTTGAAAATAACTTACAATCAATCAATCATTCTATCATTCTCTTCAATCCGAATATGACCATCATAAAAAATATGAAATTCTAGACAGTGTTACGTGGTGACCTAAAAACAAGTCACACACTAGTTCAAAGTACGACAATACTTTGTCTGATATTTGATTTTAGTTGTATTTTTAGTGAGCGCAGGTATCATTTATGTACGATGACATCCTCAACATGATTTAAACATTGGATAAATACAAGCGATGTCACGTGAAGAAGTTTTTATTTGCCATTACTAAACCCGCATTGTTAAAATTGATGGCGCTCTTTTCAAGATAAAGATATAATTAATTCGAAAAATCATTTCTAAATGAACACCTCAACTTCTTGTCCTTTTTCTTTCGATTCCTATATTTTAATGTTGAAATAATTTTAAAGTTTGAATAAACATAAAAACGTTTTATTTTAAACATAAACATTTATAGTCGTAGAGAAACGTGGGACGTTACGTCTTTAAAGAGACTTGTGGATGTAATTGAACTTTGAAATATGGCTTAAATACATTCAATTCTAAATATGACGGTGGTACAACGATAGGAGATTAGGGTAATAGATAGGCTTCTAAAATCTACATGTTGACGCGAAAGAATGAAGAGGGACATAGAACAAAGGTGGCGTTGAGGTATGTCAGCTGACAAATAGCAACTGAGGAGCGTTTTTGGTAAAGTAAAACCTGCGAATATTGCGCACCGTCGTGTTGGATGAATCGACGCCACGTACAGCTTGAATAGCTTGAATTTCTTGAATAGCGAACAAGTACATCTTTTCGTCAAAACTTAAAATCATTGAATAAATTTCTAGGCGTGATCCAAGTCACGTCAAAACGCTGTCAGGACACACAAGCAACAGCAGGCGTCTCTGGCACCCGACCTTACTTGCTCCTACAACACTATGACTATATATGGCAGGTAAAGTGAAGTTCAACATTCAACTCAAATTGAACTCCAATTGTGGTCAGCAATGTTGAAAATCGCAAACATTAACTGGATCGGGCATTCATTTAGTTTTGATTAAGTGTTCGTGGAAATTGAGTTTTTGACTTCTGGTCAGTCAGCAGCATTGTGAAGGTTCCCTCCATGACCACCGGTGGCGCACTCCGCAGTGCTAAAAACGATGATATATGTGCCGAGTTTTCTTTGGACGGCAGGTGGAGCTTAAGGATGAAATGAGAATAATGTTCAATGTCATTGATAATGTTTTTGTGATTTTTATCTATAATTTCATAATTGTACAAGTTCCCTGAAAGGCTGAAGCTCGAAGTTCTAATGTAAAAATTACTGGTTTGGTGCTTGTACAAGGTGTCCGCTAAAAAAGTAGCCGATTTAAAAATGAAGTAGTTTGTGAAATATTAGGGATAGACTGGTGAGATAGGTTTCATTAAAAAGAGCAGGATTTAAAATTTCATTTTATTCCAACAATTTTGTCTATTTGGCATATATTTTGAATAAATGTGACATTCATTAACAAAAATACTGTTTTCCAACATTACATATTTGATAGGAAATGCTCACGATCTTTATTTTCAAACAAAATAATAACCTCCGACCTACATCCTGCTGTGAGATTGCTTGATGAATTTGTATTTTGTATGGGTTTAGATAAATTTTTTTCTTGAGAAAAAATTAACAATAGTTTTCTTCATATATGTCCTAGCATACAATGTTCTCACAGATTTCATTTAATCATCGTTAATTAGAATACTTATCATGCTAACTCTTATTTCTGATATCCTGGTATGCAAAGTAAACAAATTTATTAAAAGAAAATAAACCTTTAACCCTGCTCTTTTCAATGAAACCTTTTTCAACCTTCTACCACTAATATTTTACAAACTACAGCATTTTAAATTCGGCGACTTTCTTAGCGGACACACTGTACGCATAAGCTTCCATATCTGAGATGCACGCAACTCACCGATAGGGGGTCACCTGGACCCTCGTTCTGAGGGTGGTGTTCGATACCCTCCTGCCCTCGCTGTTGCCCGCGGCCGAGGGTCGGTCGGTGCAGAAGAAACGCCAGCAGCGCGATCCATGTCCCTCCTCGCAGCGTCTGACGGTACACATGCGAGCTCTGATATTATGAGCTGGTGTAGTTTGCACGCTACATAAGAGTGAGAAATTAATGGACTGCATCCCTCAGAGGGCGTAGGATACTTAATAGTTTTAGGTTACTTGAGTGTGTTTGCACATGCGAGTTCTGATATCATGAACTGGCAAAGTTTGCACACTGTATTATGGTGAGAAATGAACGGACTTCACCCCGTCATGGGGCGTAGGATACGCAACAGGTTTAGGTTCGTTAGGTGCGTGTATCCGATGCTATGGGGATTGGTGCCCGAAGAGGGGATACTGTTAGGTTACCTCAGCCATGGATACGCCTTTGATACTTCTATCTTTCATGTTCATTTTGCTTCTTCTAGTTATCTTTTTCGTTGTATCTTCTTTGGATTTTTTCTTCCTTCTTTTCTAACTTGCTGTTTCTATGCGCAAAGAATCTTATGAAATACAATTTGTGTTTATGTTTTACGCTTTTTGTTAATCCAGACTAAATTGTTCTCTCTCTTTCCTTTGTGCAAACAGTTCTGTTATGGAAACGGAGCGCTAAGCTTCCCTCTATACAACTAAACGGCTCTATACAAATGCTCTATAACAACAGGAAAAACTAAGGGAAAACCATAATAGGCGAAGAATTGATTCCATGTATTCGATGAGAATTAATTTCATACATTACATGATAACAATTAAAAAATCTATGTACAAACATTCGCCAGCTTTGAATTCATTAGATGCAACTGATGCTGTTAATAGTATTGAGCGTGCAACTTATTTCCAGTATTATTCTTTCGAAAACTATTAATCATAATAGTTATCATAATCATAACACTGAGACTATCAAACATAAGCTATGGAAAAAGACTGGACAACGCAGGCTGTCTAGAGCTTTTATATAGTTGATGGAGTCTATTTCCTTAGCTCATTACTGGAGGAACAAGTCTCCCGTAGTGCACTTGTACGTCGTTTTTATCCATGTAAACTGGACACGAAGGAAGTAAGAGATTTTTTTCCTCTAAAAAATATTCTTCTCGTTTTAGTAGGGATCTCAGATGCCCAGTAATGATTTCAAGTGCCCACTGATGATGTTTGAAATAAAATAGATTTTGAGTTTCACAAAATTCATTCAGATATACCTTAGGCTGCGAATTTATTAACATATAAAAAGTTAAGCGTTACTTTAATTATCTTTAGCCCTTAATTTCAAGAGGGGTTAATAATTATAGTTTAAAATGAGATAAACGTCAACAGGACAGGGAAGAAACTTTGAGATGTCATTGATCAGTTCGTGTTCCAATGATGAGTAGCTTACAGAAAATCCATTTTTGATCTAAAATAATGTGCATGTACAGGGTGGGCCAGAAGTAGCGACCCTTTTAATTTGCTAGCTGTGTAAATAGGATACCAAAATAAACCATAAAAAGGGTTATTCGTTAAAATAATGCAAAATTTTCCATTTGTTAGCAAATTGAAAGGGTCAGTTACTTCTGGCCCACCCTGTATATAACAAAAGATTTTGACGGACAACATACGATGAGACGAGGTGAAATTTTTTAAATTTGTCGCAAAATTAAAGTGGAAGGAAATTATTCCTGTACTACGGGCTGTATACTGCATGTGTATAGTGTACTTGGTACTGCATACTTCGTAATGTATCTGTGTCCTGCTTACTATTTACTGTTCAGTGTATCTGTATGCTGCGTGCTCGTTATTGCTTACTATACCTGCGTGCTGTATGCAGTGTACTATACAGTGCTCACTACAGTCGTATACTATCAACTGTGAACTGTATATTGGCTGCATTATATGGTGTAATATGCTCTGTATACTGTTTACTACTTGCTAAAAATCGTACACTTTGTGCTGTAAACTTTACACCGCTTACCATAATTGGGTAGTATATACAATAAATTACGAACGATTAATTTGTGTGTCGTGTACTTTGTCGTGACTGAGTACTAAGTACAGTGTCCAGTGTATTGAGTGCTGTGCAAGCAGGAGACAATGCTTGGCGACATTCACCCTGTAAGTGGTTGATATTTGGGTGAACATTTAGCTGCTGTGAAGGTACGAGAGTCATTTCTTAACATCAGGTTGGGAGTTGTGTTTGTGTGTGTGTGTGTGGTGTGCGATACAACATCATTATTGATACTCCTAGCATAAAATAGATTGTTATGTGTTACTCTTGGAATACTACAGCAATACTATGAAATTATTATCTTATGACAATGATATAATTTTAAGGTTGAGTGTTATACTTTACCGTGCAACCAGAGAGATACTTTTACTATTATAACAGTAGTTATGCATTATCATTGTAGTGCTATGGTAATACTTTTAAGATGATTGTAATCTATGCATTGCAGTTGCTGCTCTATGGAAATACTTTATTTCTATGATAATAAAAATAGAAGATACTGAAGTAAAAAACCATTGTCGGGTTCTAGCTTCCCATCAGAACGTCTGCAAATTCGTCATGTTTTGGCCACTCTGGGAAACACGCTCAGTTTTTGTCCAAATCACCGCATTATGACTACGTTGACTCCATATTTACAGTGCTGTGCCTGGTTCCTTGACTTGAACACAATATTGTCAAAATTCTTTGCAGCTAAAGTAATAATAATTTCAATTGGAATTGGGGGTAAAATAATTATATTTTTTTAGCTGTGTCATGTTCAATGACGAGGGCAATTTTGTCTGAATGTTTCAGCTAAAGTTATAACAATAATGTCAATAAAGATTTATGAAAATAATAATTCAATTTTTTGGAGAATATTTTTACGTATTGGCTCTTATTGAATTATATCATAATATATTTTAATGAAAAATGTAAATCTTCAATTGTATAATCTATGTAAATCGATCAACCTGGAGCCACTGGCTACTGGTGAACATGAAAGTGCTCAGATAGAGTGCGCAAAACAGCCAACAAAATACTAAACAAAGAGCGCACAAAAAAAAACACCGACAAAATAATAACATAGCAGCGGATATAATAGCATGTAAAGAATTGCAGCATGCTATTAACATGTTGTTAATAGCATGCAATGAATCGAAAAAATTATAAAATGTGTTTAAAACTGTTAAGAATGCATGTAAAAATTGCAATCACTTCAAATAAAAGTTACAAATTACGCTCGAAGTGTGGAAGTGACGGCTGCAGTTACGGGAGCTGATGGGATAGCCTTTAATATTAGTTGATTAAATACAAGTTTGATCCCTACATAGAGTGGAAAAGCACACGTAATCGACACGATGAACAACTTTGAGTTTAGGTAAATGAAAAACTTTGGGTTTGTACTGAGAACATTAATTTATCGTATTATAATAACATTAAGAATATCACTTTCAGGACTTCATTTGAAATTAATTAGAGTGTCTATGATTTTTACTAACTCGTGATTGAAATGAGATCACGTGCACGTATAATCCTATTGAGCACACACCTTCACTATCATATTGGTCCGTGTGGCGAGGTGTCACCTCTACATTTGGGATGACACTTCCAACCGATCTCTTTTATATGCTAGCAAAACATTCGCAAAAACTTGGTCTTCATGTAGCGTCTTGGCGCTCTGTAGCTCACGACTGGTGGTGTGGTTTGTTACTTTGATGGCGAAGGAAATAATGATGGAATTAACTAGGAGTTGTTTTCAGTAAACTGATTGAATGTTATTTTGATGGTGAAGGAAATAGTAATGGAAATAACTTAAATGTCGTTTTCAGTAAATTAATTGAATGTTGCTTTGATGGTGAAGGACATAGTGATGGAATTAACTAAGAGTTGTTTTCAGTAAATTAATTGAATGTTATTTTGATGGTGAAGGAAATAGTGATGGAATTAACTAAGAGTTGTTTTCAGTAAACTAATTGAATATTATTTTGATGGTAAAGAAAATAGTGATGGAAATAACTTTGATTTTTTTTCGGTAAATTGATTGGTTGTTTTAGCTGTAGCTCAGAATTGGTGGCGTGGTTTGTTACTTTAATGGGGAAGAAAATATTGATAAATATTATCGAAAGTTGATCTCCGTAAATTGATTACGTACTTCAGTAAATCAATGAAGATACCGAAAGCGACCGCGGATAAAAATTTTGGTTGTATTGGAAATAGAGTAAAAAAGTAAAACTTATATATAATTAATGACGAAATAGAAACAAGTGTCAATATGAGTATTTTTCTGAGAGAACTTCACTTTTTCTACAAAATTCATAATGACATAATCAATAAAAGTAAAAAGGACAGAGTATTTGAGAATGAAAATCGGTCTCATTTTAAACGCAGATGCAATAACTTGCGCGTCATGTGCATGAACACGTGTATTGATTGCATTGTAAAATACGAAAATGAAATACTAAAGTTATAGTTCAATTTCCCATAAATGCTTCCATAAAAATTTTAGAGTCGTATTATGAAAAGAACGTTTGGAATTAGGTAATTTAATAATATTGCGTAATTATTATTCCAATTAAGGCGATTACTTAATTCGGGAAATAGCCGATTACTTAAAGGGATTTGATGACATACTTGTAGTCTATAGAGTATACGTTAAAAAAAATCGAAAATACGTCTTATGAATTTTTACATCATTCGTATATCGAGTTATGTTTAAGTTTTTAAAGAATCTGCATCATTTTCTGAACATTCCTATGTTATGTCTGAACTTTAAGCGTGCAAATTACATCAGTCGCTTCTCTTTTCCCACAGCCGGACCATGTCTCTATAAGGAATGCACATATCATATTTCAGAAGCCAAAGTAATGAAAACTTCTACTCTGAACTTTTTTCCTGACGATTCACTCCTGTTAGACGCTCCGGCATAGTTGCTAGTTTGACCTCAGAAGCAACGAATCTGAAAATCCTTGCTTTTTGCTGGTGATACTTTGATAATTTTAGCGTGTCTATGTAAGGGCCTACGCATGCGAGTATATTAGATTAATTGCTTCACTTCTAGCGACATTATCAATCATTTTATGAAAATAGCATTACCATTAATTACGGAAGTATCATCAAAGCATTACATTTAGACCAAAATAAAATCCAAGTACTACCATTTACCTCCAAAGTATAGTCATTTACCTCTAGAGTATCGTCAAAATATTACAAAGTACATTATCAAGTATATTACCAAGTAAAGCAAATTAACAAGTAAAGTATGTTACCAAGTAAAGTATATTACCAAGTAAAGTATATTACCAAGTAAAGTATGTTACCAAGTAAAGTATATTACCAAGTAAAGTATATTACCAAGTAAAGTATGTTACCAAGTAAAGTATATTACCAAGTAAAGTATGTTACCAAGTAAAGTATATTACCAAGTAAAGTATGTTACCAAGTAAAGTATGTTACCAAGTAAAGTATATTACCAAGTAAAGTATATTACCAAGTAAAGTATATTACCAAGTAAAGTATGTTACCAAGTAAAGTATATTACCAAGTAAAGTATATTACCAAGTAAAGTATATTACCAAGTAAAGTATATTACCAAGTAAAGTATGTTACGAAGTAAAGTATATTACCAAGTAAAATATATTACCAAGTAAAGTATATTACCAAGTTAAGTATGTTACCAAGTAAAGTATATTACCAAGTAAAGTATGTTACCAAGTGTGGTGAAATAGAATAAATAAGGCATATATATTTGGCAAAATCATATCACATTTTATTTTTGGGCTAAATTCCGTGAAGCTATAACATTTTAAAAGAAGGGTAAACATTCTGCGGGGCTACAAACATTGTAATGTGTTGTGTGTCGTGTCGGCGAGGGTCGGTTCTTTGTACAGCGCTCTCAAGTGCTTGAAACAGGATGTCATATATCAAGGTGTCACAAGGCGGTTGGCGCTTCGTCCAAACTTCTACTGTCCAGGCGTCCATACAACACAAACACACATCGAAGCACACATACACAGGCACAACACAAGCCGAGGCTTTGGAGAGCAAGGAGGCGGGCGCGACGTAGTAACAGAGGCCCGCACGACCTGAGCCAATTACCGCTTGCCAAAGGAATGACGCAAGAAGGTGTGTCAGAGCCCACACCAATGGGAGTCCCAAACGTCAGAAAAAACAAGAATGCCGCCAAACAGGATACAGATGATGCCTCTGTAGAATAGAAGCTTCGAGACTGATCTCGAAACAAGGAAGCGAAACGTATATAAGGAGGGTAGATGAAGCCTAGGGAGGAATTTTCGACTCGGTGACGCTACGAGAGAGAGACGCATAATCAAGGAGGGGTTTTGCAGCCGGAATACCGGCAGACGCCGGTATTACCCGGCATTATACCAAGTCCGGTGTTGACTGCAAGTGAAGAGCGCCGCCGGCACATTTTCGACATGAGCAGCCAAAATCCAACATCTAAGGTGAAAGTTAACCATCGAAGTTTCGAGAGGAGGCGTCCAGTGTATCAGCAAGCTTCAAAGTACTGACGTGCGTCAGGAGGCATCCGTAGCACAGCGGCGAGGCAGCGGTTATCGGCAAGTGTAAATGTTGTCAACGACGAAGCATTCAAACATCTCTGCTTCGGGGACGAACTCACAGGCAACTTCAGCGTCAAGATTTGGGGCCACGCAATTGTTAACGTTGCGAGTATCAACAGTCAGGTTCGTTCACCAACAAGGAGAAGATCAACGCACAAAATTGCAGTGAATTGGCGCACAACGAAACTCTTAAGTAATTCCCGGCACCAGAACTTCAGCGTCAAGGTGGAGCGGGGAAGGCACCGCGGCAGCGCGGCAGCGCGTCAGCGAGAGAGCAGTCCAGAACAGAGATAGTCTCAGCAATGACGACGAAAATCAGCAGTGAGCGACAGCACATCGGCAGTGAATGTCTATCAGTGAATCACTTATTATCAAAGGGGCGAGTGTTTTATGGATGTGAGAGCCCAGAAAAGTGCTTTTCAAAGTGTTGCGCAAAATCATATAAATTATAATTATAGGCAATCGGTTTCCTGTGTTTATTTAGTCGAGGATCGAATTCACGTTGTGAATGGTGCGGCGCTTCATATAATTCGACACCATGTTGCAAGTTCAGGTTAAATCGTGATGTGTCATTATCGTAAATATTATGCTTGTGTTGCTGTGGAGCCCGCGATTGTGTGGATGCGCAATTTGTTGTCAACGAAGGAGTATTGGTAACTTGAATTATCGGTAAGCATCAAATTTATGCCATGTCGTGTTTAAAGTTTTATGGCGGTAGAAATGTGCATACTTTCATTAACGCAATTGTGCCCTTTCAGATCATTTCGTTCCAATGCCTTGTGTACTTGATCCACGTGTTTTTCCCAAAATAAATTCATGTAAATCTTCAATCCTTTTATTCTCCATGTCTGGTATGCAGGGGTACGCAAGCATGAAGGACAATATTCAAAATGCTTGGGGGTTGAGACTCCCCCTGCGTGCGTGATTAGTAACCCTTTTCACGTATCGCGACAGGGAAAATATTAATTGACCGCAAGCGTACTGTCTGTATATCAACATGGAGATTGTTTTTAATTATTTTCAGTTGTCTAAAAATATCTGTTTCTTTTTTTTTAATTCAGTCAAATAGTCGCTCGATAATTAAGCAGAATTTTCTGCAAGTACAATTCACCCCGTGTCATTTTAAGTACGCTCCAATTCTTGGGGAGTAATTTCTAACTTAGAGATCTATGCCGTCGCCTGAGACAGGGCGAGCTGTTGGAAGGGTGATAAAAGACCGGAAATTTCTTGTGGCGGTAAAGCTGAGCCGCAGTCAGACTATATCTGAGCGCCTAATTTGAAGTGAGCCTGACTGAATTCTGTAAAGCTGTGTAATTCTCTGACATTAAGTTTCTCAGGAATAATGAGAAGTTCATTTGACAATATTGCCGGCGTAGACCAGATTTTTTTTGTCATAATGGTGAAATTGATTAAGTTGAATATTGTCTTCTTGGCGAGTTTCACAGCAGATTTAAAAAAAAATAACAGTGTTGAATCTTCTGAGAGCATTTTATTTTCTTGGCCGTGCTAATCGTTATAAAATTTGCAAGCTCTGAAGTGCAGCCGGCATTATTAAAATATTTTTGTTCATCGTGGGATAAATTTGTTTGGTAATCATTCAATGACTAAAAAATTTGTTTGTGTTACAATCTCTCAAGGATTAGATTCAGTCGTGTAGGTACGTGATAGGCAGCAGAATTTTCGTCATGTGCTAATTTTCTGCGAGTTATTGTGGTGCCTCCCAATTTTGGTACTGATTCCGGCCAGAGCTGGGCCGCTGCTGCATGAGACTGAGTGAGTCGGCTTGTAATGGCATTTCACTGCTTTGAGTCATAAATGCGTGAGAGGACGGAGTAATAAAATTTGAGATTCTTGCAGCTGCAGTAGAACCATTTTCTGAGCGCCTAATTTGAAGTGTAATTGACTGAGTGTAATCCATGTCTATTAATTTCGAAATGCTACGAGAAATTTATACCTTCTGGAATCTTTGCTCATTTTTCTTTTGTGCCGCTGAGTTGATCTAGTTAATGTTGTCTGAGTGAATATTGCACCAAATGCGTACTCTATTTTCTTGACAGTGTGTTCGATAAAAATTTTTTTCTTGAGTGCTGAATTTTTGGTTGCATTTTCTATGATCTGCACAATTCTTAGGTTTAACTGAATTTAGGTGTGCAGCGATTGTTCTGGAAACTAACGCCGTAATTTTAGCAGACAACGCCTTATCTCAAGTGAGTCTTTGAAACAAGTTTACATTTTTCTGGGCTTTGAGACATTTAGTAATTAATCTAGTTGGAATTTTCATTTTTTAATGATACCTCGCTTATAAATGATTTGCAAAAATTTTTTGGCCTCGTGTGTGTCAAGCTTCTCCAATCAGCTATAGCAACATAATTCCTACTTTCATTCGTTGATATTTGAGTGCTTCAGGTATTTAAATTAACATCGGCTAAGAAGCAGTGATGGGATTGTTTGAGAATCAATTTCCGTGATGTCAATGGGACAGTAAAATTTTTTTTGTGTTGCAAATTGTTGAATGAATTAAGTGACGGTGCTTAGGATAAAAATTAAATGTAGTGTTTTAAAGTAAGTGATAATTTTCAACGATGCTGCACTTGCAATTCATTTCATTTTTATTCTGCAGGCGGAAAATAACAGTTGAATGCCATTAATTGTGATGAGAATATAATCAGCACGAATTGAACTAATGGAATCCGATGCATTTGCTAAGCGAGTATTCGTGCAGAGCTTTATCTTGAATATATATTTCATAAATTTTCAGTATGCTGTTTCCTTATTGAATGTTTCCAGGATTTATCACCTTTTAATGCTCATTGGTATTATGTGTAGAATGATGGCCCGGATGTATTCCTATATTTTTAAGTTGAAACCGACTTACATCACTGGAAAAGTTGAATAAATTTTGCGTTTTGGTATTCAAAATATTGGATGACCGAGCAAGTTTAAATTCATTATGGCACCATGATTGAATTTAATTTGAGAGTTTCCTTGAAGTTTAATATGAATGTAATTTTGCTCTAACAAGCTCAGGAACACAAATCATTTTGAAGTGAGAGCATTTCAGGTATAGTGGTCGGGATCTTCAGCCAAGTAATCACTTGAACGTTTTTTTGACAACGAATTTTGTTCCTGGCTGTCAAATGCAGAGTGAATTAGAATTTTCATGCCGGTGTCGGATTGAAACTGAGGAAGTGATGTTGCCTAGAACAATAAGTTTTACTTTAGTGTACTCTTTCCTCGGTGAGAATGTGTTGCATCTTCCGAAAAGGCCACGCAGCCAATTCTTGGATAAATTTAGTTACTTAATTATAAATTAGAGATAAAATATCGCCACACACGTGACCAGTAAAGTAAAAATCATTTGTTGAATTTCAGCATTTATAACAATTTCATGCAAGACTCCAGTGTTCAAGAGTGAGAAGTGAATATTGTTTTTTTTTGAGCTGTTGCTGAATTCGATGGTTTCAAAGTAATTTGTTTTGTTATTCTTCTCAAATTCCGTGGACATAAAATCTTTAGAGCGTCATACCACTATTCATATAAAGTCCTTGGAAAATATAATTTTTTGTCGAGTGTTTGGCGAATAAATTTAGTGTGCTTCAATCTCAGCTCCATAGGTGGGTTGAAACTCTATTAATAATTAAGTATACGTAGTGTTAGGAAAGGAACACGTGGGGTGCAGACACATTTTGCCCATTCAGTTTCAGGCCACCAATGAATAATTTTTCCTCTTTGAAGTGTGCGTTAATGAAAAATTGTGTATTTTTCTTCAAGTCGTTGGTTGTGTAAGAGAATGTTCAAATTATACTTATGTGAGAGGTGCAAATTGTGTCTTACTGACACTGAATTCTACTACAACGAAAGAGATAGAGTTGTGTAGATTTTGCAGAAATACTACGCAATTTCTCGAGTGGGATTCAACCTCGTATTTTATCGCAAAGTAAAGTATTGCCTCGTGTGAGAGATGCATATTTCCTGCGTACGCCTGGGATTATTGTCTCCCTAAACAGGAAGATTTACTTGTCGTATAAAGGTAATTTGCCTGGTGTATTACAAATAAATTTGTCCCTGAACATCCCTGAGAATTCTTCAGAATAATCTTTGGATTTTTATAATGCATTCTTCGTGTTTGTCTACGCATTCTCTCTCGTTCGTGCGCGGATTTTGGACAGGTTCGTTGGAGTCGGTTTTGCCTGATCAACAAAAGTAGCTCTGGCGTGCCTTCTATGTTTGAGCGTAGGATGGGAGGAGCGGAAACATTCGACAATGCTTTGAATGTTGAATGTTAACATGATTAAGCAGTAACTTTAAACAAATTGTGTAGACCGTTTCGTCAGTAATTGAAATTAAATCTTTAATTGATGGCGAGAGTAGGTTTGCATAATTATGATGTTTTTATCAACTTCATTAGGATATGTGTATTTTCTACTACGAAAATGCTCAATATATCGAGATGGAGTGTAATTTCTGCAGACGCATTGATTATAGCGTAAAAATTGAAAATGCATAGCGGCTGGATTGTACAAGTGTGATCTTCATCGAGGATGTACACTGAGAGAAATTTCGACACATCTGGGTGTGTCAAACGGTTATTTAGAAATATTTGGATACACATTGAATTATTTCCTATGACTACACATTAAAGCGGTTGAGAGACTTAAAGCACTTATTCACGTTTCAAATGGTTCAACATTATTTGTAGAAAACCGAACTTTGTTCCAATTTTGTGATTGGAGTACAATTCTCCCCAAAAAACCTTCATATCTTCGCTATTTTTTCTTCTAATTCTTGGACATTGCATGTATATCAGTGTTTTTAGTTGCTAGTCCAAGAAAGTGAAATATTCATTTGAAGTAATATTGACTTACGTTAAGTGTGTCATGGTTGACACACTTGAGTGTGTCGTATAAGCCCATGACACACAAAAGTGTGTCAAAATACATAGGCTAATCATATCTATTGTTGACACACTTTTGTGTGCCGGTTTTGCGACAACTTGACACACAAAAGTGTGCCGCTTTTGCGACAAAATTTTTCTCAGTGTATGCAAGCGAGATACACCGTGCAGCAGAGAGCCTCTGCCGGAATTTTATTGCTTTATGGATAGCACAAGCAATTAAGAAATTGTGGCGGTACGTTCAAGCTGATGTGGTTAAAACTCTAGTGTGGTACTACGGAACGCAAGAATGTAGGATGTTGTGAGAACATGGAAAGAATGTATATTAAATGGTACCAGTAGCATTGAAGTAAATGCGTTTAAATTGATGGACGACGAAGAAAATGACATCGTTGAATAACAATTGTGCAATGTCCCAAAGTCTGAGACTTAGGTGAATAATCATGTCATTTTTTTTTGCATTTTTTCTGTGTGTGTTATCAGGATGTTAGATCATCAGAACGGCTGTTCTCAGCAAAAGTATGATGTAAAGTCTAACAGAGTGATGACACACTGTGTATTCATGTGTACATTAAGTGCGTTAGGGATTTCAGCCTATTTGGTAAATCTCCCGATTTAGCGTACAATATTTGTCTGAATGTTCATATAATCTTGCGGCAACGTGGAATAATTTAAATGTGCTGCACTGTCTCTGGGGCTGAGAATCGTAAAAAATTTTTATGTCATGTCTATTTTTTTTGCATTTTTGTGTCAGTGATATCACAATGTCAGATCGTCTGAAGAGCCTTTCGGCATAGTATAAGGCGTAAAGTTTGACGGGTTGTTAACACTACATGAGTCTATTTCTGCATTTCTCTCTTATGTGTCGGTGTTGTCATAATGTCTGATCGTTAGAAAAGCCTTCGCGGCAGAGTATAACGTAAAGTTAGACGCCTTGACAATACCCAATGTATATGTGTTTTTTTTTATTGGTGCGTATGCGGGAATTCGACCTGCATGGTGAATTTCCTGCTCTTTCGTACCTCATATGTAAGAATGTTCATATAGTCTTGTGCCAAGGTAATCGACGCCTACGATTGAAAAATGGGGCTGGTCGTAAGTTACTGGAAGGAGATGTATTAGTTTCTTCGAAATATTTAGGTGAATCAACTGATTAGTAAAACCGTCGAACGAATTTCGGCTTTGTCTAGAGTTGGTTGAGGATGCCGGAAATTGACTATTTTATGTATGTATGTAGAAATTCTTCGCGTAGCTCACCTCCGCCTCACTCAAGGCAGATTTGAAGGAAAGCGAGGAAAATTTCTAAGGTGATCAACCATGTAATGCGCTGTCTCTCGAGTACAAATGGACCAGGTTAGACAATTTAACGCGTATTCTACGGAAGGAGATCATTAGCAATTTAACGCGAAACTCAGGGGTCTAAGTCATGCTGGTCGACAAGCGGACTGAGAATCAAAACCTGAAGATCTTCGCAAATAAATGTGCTTCATTTTCTACAATTATGATGGAAGAGCTGATGGGCTCCAACGTGGGAGTCCAACGCGTATTGACGCCGTAATCTACAGGATTTGTCCGCGATTTGACGCAACGAGAATCTACGGAATTTCCACGAGTTCACGTGACGCCAAGGATGAATTTTTTATGGAAAAGCTTCAGTAACTTCGATTCTCAGCAGGGGGCCCTCCCCAGGATCAGTAGCAAGCCCAGGATCAGTAGCAGGCCCAGGATCAGTAGCAAGCCCAGGATCAGTAGCAAGCCGAAGAGGAGTAGCACGTCACAGGAACAACAACCACAAGCTGTAACTAGGTGCACAGGAGGAGCAACAGCAAGTTTTTGTTGCAAGAAAAAACGTCTACTTTGAATCACAGGATGAAATGATAATTATGAGGAAGAAAACTTGAGGTTGGAAAATTACCTCCATTTGAGATTGTGTTTTTAGGTGGATTGCAACCGAGAAAGCTGAAAGGATGTCTCTGCTTGTAACAAATTCGCCGATTTTTCGATCTCTAATTGATATGTTTATCTATGTCGATGAATTTGCCGAGAGCAAGTCGAGAATAATATGTCGTGTGTGTTTTATTTTGTGCGTTCATGTTGTCCGATTTATGCGTTATCTTTGATGTGTTATTTTCTCCTTGCGTTCTATAATAATGTGTATAAGAAATGGGCGTTGCAAGTATTTAGTGTGTGTCAGGTATTAATGAATTTTTTTAAATGCGTCAACATAGGTGTGTTGCAAGAAGGTAAATCATGAGGTGATATGTAAGGATATTTTCATGTCGGGAAAAGCGAAGGGATTGAAAAATGGGGGTGAACATTTTCTAATTTTTAACGTAAGGGGTACCTAACGGTCATAATTGAAATTAACGAGTGAAAATTTTGAAACTTACAATGCTTTGATATTGTCATAGGAAAATTTGAACCGTAGGCTCAAATTTTGTTAAGGGCGCGGGGATGTGTGGTGAAATAGAATAAATAAGGCATATATATTTGGCAAAATCATATCACATTTTATTTTTGGGCTAAATTCCGTGAAGCTATAACATTTTAAAAGAAGGGTAAACATTCTGCGGGGCTACAAACATTGTAATGTGTTGTGTGTCGTGTCGGCGAGGGTCGGTTCTTTGTACAGCGCTCTCAAGTGCTTGAAACAGGATGTCATATATCAAGGTGTCACAAGGCGGTTGGCGCTTCGTCCAAACTTCTACGGTCCAGGCGTCCATACAACACAAACACACATCGAAGCACACATACACAGGCACAACACAAGCCGAGGCTTTGGAGAGCAAGGAGGCGGGCGCGACGTAGTAACAGAGGCCCGCACGACCTGAGCCAATCACCGCTTGCCAAAGGAATGACGCAAGAAGGTGTGTCAGAGCCCACACCAATGGGAGTCCCAAACGTCAGAAAAAACAAGAATGCCGCCAAACAGGATACAGATGATGCCTCTGTAGAATAGAAGCTTCGAGACTGATCTCGAAACAAGGAAGCGAAACGTATATAAGGAGGGTAGATGAAGCCTAGGGAGGAATTTTCGACTCGGTGACGCTACGAGAGAGAGACGCATAATCAAGGAGGGGTTTTGCAGCCGGAATACCGGCAGACGCCGGTATTACCCGGCATTATACCAAGTCCGGTGTTGACTGCAAGTGAAGAGCGCCGCCGGCACATTTTCGACATGAGCAGCCAAAATCCAACATCTAAGGTGAAAGTTAACCATCGAAGTTTCGAGAGGAGGCGTCCAGTGTATCAGCAAGCTTCAAAGTACTGACGTGCGTCAGGAGGCATCCGTAGCACAGCGGCGAGGCAGCGGTTATCGGCAAGTGTAAATATTGTCAACGACGAAGCATTCAAACATCTCTGCTTCGGGGACGAACTCACAGGCAACTTCAGCGTCAAGATTTGGGGCCACGCAATTGTTAACGTTGCGAGTATCAACAGTCAGGTTCGTTCACCAACAAGGAGAAGATCAACGCACAAAATTGCAGTGAATTGGCGCACAACGAAACTCTTAAGTAATTCCCGGCACCAGAACTTCAGCGTCAAGGTGGAGCGGGGAAGGCACCGCGGCAGCGCGGCAGCGCGTCAGCGAGAGAGCAGTCCAGAACAGAGATAGTCTCAGCAATGACGACGAAAATCAGCAGTGAGCGACAGCACATCGGCAGTGAATGTCTATCAGTGAATCACTTATTATCAAAGGGGCGAGTGTTTTATGGATGTGAGAGCCCAGAAAAGTGCTTTTCAAAGTGTTGCGCAAAATCATATAAATTATAATTATAGGCAATCGGTTTCCTGTGTTTATTTAGTCGAGGATCGAATTCACGTTGTGAATGGTGCGGCGCTTCATATAATTCGACACCATGTTGCAAGTTCAGGTTAAATCGTGATGTGTCATTATCGTAAATATTATGCTTGTGTTGCTGTGGAGCCCGCGATTGTGTGGATGCGCAATTTGTTGTCAACGAAGGAGTATTGGTAACTTGAATTATCGGTAAGCATCAAATTTATGCCATGTCGTGTTTAAAGTTTTATGGCGGTAGAAATGTGCATACTTTCATTAACGCAATTGTGCCCTTTCAGATCATTTCGTTCCAATGCCTTGTGTACTTGATCCACGTGTTTTTCCCAAAATAAATTCATGTAAATCTTCAATCCTTTTATTCTCCATGTCTGGTATGCAGGGGTACGCAAGCATGAAGGACAATATTCAAAATGCTTGGGGGTTGAGACTCCCCCTGCGTGCGTGATTAGTAACCCTTTTCACGTATCGCGACACAAGTAAAGTATGTTACCAAGTAAAGTATGTTACCAAGTAAAGTATATTACCAAGTAAAGTATGTTACCAAGTTAAGTATATTACCAAGTAAAGTATGTTACCAAGTAAAGTATGTTACCAAGTAAAGTATATTACCAAGTAAAGTATGTTACCAAGTAAAGTATATTACCAAGTAAAGTATGTTACCAAGTAAAGTATATTACCAAGTTAAGTATGTTACCAAGTAAAGTATATTACCAAGTAAAGTATGTTACCAAGTAAAGTATGTTACCAAGTAAAGTATGTTACCAAGTAAAGTATGTTACCAAGTAAAGTATATTACCAAGTAAAGTATGTTACCAAGTAAAGTATGTTACCAAGTAAAGTATATTACCAAGTAAAGTATATTACCAAGTAAAGTATGTTACCAAGTAAAGTATGTTACCAAGTAAGGTATGTTACCAAGTAAAGTATATTACCAAGTAAAGTATGTTACCAAGTTAAGTATGTTACCAAGTAAAGTATGTTACCAAGTAAAGTATGTTACCAAGTAAAGTATATTACCAAGTTAAGTATATTACCAAGTAAAGTATGTTACCAAGTAAAGTATATTACCAAGTAAAGTATATTACCAAGTAAAGTATATTACCAAGTAAAGTATGTTACCAAGTAAAGTATGTTACCAAGTAAAGTATGTTACCAAGTAAAGTATATTACCAAGTAAAGTATATTACCAAGTAAAGTATATTACCAAGTAAAGTATATTACCAAGTAAAGTATGTTACCAAGTAAAGTATATTACCAAGTAAAGTATATTACCAAGTGAAGTATGTTACCAAGTAAAGTATGTTACCAAGTAAAGTATGTTACCAAGTAAAGTATGTTACCAAGTAAAGTATATTACCAAGTTAAGTATATTACCAAGTAAAGTATGTTACCAAGTAAAGTATATTACCAAGTAAAGTATGTTACCAAGTGAAGTATATTACCAAGTAAAGTATATTACCAAGTAAAGTATGTTACCAAGTAAAGTATGTTACTAAGTAAAGTATATTACCAAGTAAAGTATATTACCAAGTAAAGTATGTTACCAAGTTAAGTATGTTACCAAGTAAAGTATATTACCAAGTAAAGTATGTTACCAAGTAAAGTATATTACCAAGTTAAGTATGTTACCAAGTAAAGTATATTACCAAGTTAAGTATGTTACCAAGTAAAGTATATTACCAAGTAAAGTATGTTACCAAGTAAAGTATGTTACCAAGTAAAGTATGTTACCAAGTTAAGTATGTTACCAAGTAAAGTATATTACCAAGTAAAGTATATTACCAAGTAAAGTATGTTACTAAGTAAAGTATGTTACCAAGTAAAGCATGTTACCAAGTAAAGCATATTACCAAGTAAAGTATGTTACCAAGTAAAGTATGTTACCAAGTAAAGTATATTACCAAGTAAAGTATGTTACAAAGTAAAGTATATTACCAAGTAAAGTATATTACCAAGTAAAGTATATTACCAAGTAAAGTATATTACCAAGTAAAGTATATTACCAAGTAAAGTATATTACCAAGTAAAGTATATTACCAAGTAAAGTATATTACCAAGTTAAGTATGTTACCAAGTAAAGTATATTACCAAGTAAAGTATGTTACCAAGTAAAGTATGTTACCAAGTAAAGTATGTTACCAAGTTAAGTATGTTACCAAGTAAAGTATATTACCAAGTAAAGTATATTACCAAGTAAAGTATGTTACCAAGTAAAGTATGTTACCAAGTAAAGTATGTTACCAAGTAAAGTATATTACCAAGTAAAGTATGTTACCAAGTAAAGTATATTACCAAGTAAAGTATATTACCAAGTTAAGTATGTTACCAAGTAAAGTATATTACCAAGTAAAGTATGTTACCAAGTAAAGTATATTACCAAGTAAAGTATGTTACCAAGTAAAGTATATTACCAAGTAAAGTATGTTACCAAGTAAAGTATATTACCAAGTAAAGTATGTTACCAAGTAAAGTATATTACCAAGTAAAGTATATTACCAAGTAAAGTATATTACCAAGTAAAGTATATTACCAAGTAAAGTATATTACCAGGTAAAGTATATTACCAAGTAAAGTATATTACCAAGTAAAGTATGTTACCAAGTAAAGTATATTACCAAGTAAAGTATGTTACCAAGTAAAGTATATTACCAAGTAAAGTATGTTACCAAGTAGAGTATATCACCAAGTAAAGTATGTTACCAAGTAAAGTATGTTACCAAGTAAAGTATGTTACCAAGTAAAGTATATTACCAAGTAAAGTATATTACCAAGTAAAGTATATTACCAAGTAAAGTATATTACCAAGTAAAGTATATTACCAAGTAAAGTATATTACCATGTAAAGTATATTACCAAGTAAAGTATATTACCAAGTAAAGTATATTACCAAGTTAAGTATGTTACCAAGTAAAGTATATTACCAAGTAAAGTATGTTACCAAGTAAAGTATGTTACCAAGTAAAGTATGTTACCAAGTTAAGTATGTTACCAAGTAAAGTATATTACCAAGTAAAGTATATTACCAAGTAAAGTATATTACCAAGTAAAGTATGTTACTAAGTAAAGTATGTTACCAAGTAAAGTATGTTACCAAGTAAAGCATATTACCAAGTAAAGTATGTTACCAAGTAAAGTATGTTACCAAGTAAAGTATATTACCAAGTAAAGTATGTTACCAAGTAAAGTATATTACCAAGTAAAGTATGTTACCAAGTAAAGTATATTACCAAGTAAAGTATATTACCAAGTAAAGTATGTTACCAAGTAAAGTATGTTACCAAGTAAAGTATGTTACCAAGTAAGGTATATTACCAAGTAAAGTATATTACCAAGTAAAGTATGTTACCAAGTAAAGTATGTTACCAAGTAAAGTATATTACCAAGTTAAGTATGTTACCAAGTAAAGTATATTACCAAGTGAAGTATATTACCAAGTAAAGTATGTTACCAAGTAAAGTATGTTACCAAGTAAAGTATATTACCAAGTAAAGTATATTACCAAGTAAAGTATGTTACCAAGTAAAGTATGTTACCAAGTAAGGTATGTTACCAAGTAAAGTATGTTACCAAGTAATGTATATTACCAAGTAAAGTATGTTACCAAGTAAAGTATATTACCAAGTAAAGTATGTTACCAAGTAAAGTATGTTACCAAGTAAAGTATATTACCAAGTTAAGTATATTACCAAGTAAAGTATATTACCAAGTAAAGTATGTTACCAAGTAAAGTATATTACCAAGTAAAGTATATTACCAAGTAAAGTATATTACCAAGTAAAGTATATTACCAAGTAAAGTATATTACCAAGTAAAGTATATTACCAAGTAAAGTATATTACCAAGTAAAGTATATTACCAAGTAAAGTATGTTACCAAGTAAAGTATGTTACCAAGTAAAGTATATTACCAAGTAAAGTATATTACCAAGTAAAGTATATTACCAAGTAAAGTATATTACCAAGTAAAGTATATTACCAAGTAAAGTATATTACCAAGTAAAGTATATTACCAAGTAAAGTATATTACCAAGTAAAGTATATTACCAAGTAAAGTATGTTACCAAGTAAAGTATATTACCAAGTAAAGTATATTACCAAGTAAAGTATATTACCAAGTAAAGTATATTACCAAGTAAAGTATATTACCAAGTAAAGTATATTACCAAGTAAAGTATATTACCAAGTAAAGTATATTACCAAGTAAAGTATATTACCAAGTAAAGTATGTTACCAAGTAAAGTATATTACCAAGTAAAGTATATTACCAAGTAAAGTATGTTACCAAGTAAAGTATATTACCAAGTAAAGTATATTACCAAGTAAAGTATGTTACCAAGTAAAGTATATTACCAAGTAAAGTATATTACCAAGTAAAGTATATTACCAAGTAAAGTATATTACCAAGTAAAGTATATTACCAAGTAAAGTATATTACCAAGTAAAGTATGTTACTAAGTAAAGTATGTTACCAAGTAAAGTATGTTACCAAGTAAAGCATATTACCAAGTAAAGTATGTTACCAAGTAAAGTATGTTACCAAGTAAAGTATATTACCAAGTAAAGTATGTTACCAAGTAAAGTATATTACCAAGTAAAGTATGTTACCAAGTAAAGTATGTTACCAAGTAAAGCATATTACCAAGTTAAGTATGTTACCAAGTAAAGTATATTACCAAGTAAAGTATGTTACCAAGTAAAGTATGTTACCAAGTAAAGTATATTACCAAGTAAAGTATGTTACCAAGTAAAGTATGTTACCAAGTAAAGTATATTACCAAGTTAAGTATGTTACCAAGTAAATTATGTTACCAAGTAAAGTATGTTACCAAGTAAAGTATGTTACCAAGTAAAGTATGTTACCAAGTTAAGTATGTTACCAAGTTAAGTATGTTACCAAGTAAAGTATGTTACCAAGTTAAGTATGTTACCAAGTAAAGTATATTACCAAGTAAAGTATGTTACCAAGTAAAGTATGTTACCAAGTAAAGTATATTACCAAGTTAAGTATGTTACCAAGTAAAGTATGTTACCAAGTAAAGTATGTTACCAAGTTAAGTATGTTACCAAGTGAAGTATATTACCAAGTAAAGTATATTACCAAGTAAAGTATATTACCAAGTAAAGTATGTTACCAAGTAAAGTATGTTACCAAGTAAAGTATATTACCAAGTGAAGTATATTACCAAGTAAAGTATGTTACCAAGTAAAGTATATTACCAAGTGAAGTATATTACCAAGTAAAGTATGTTACCAAGTAAAGTATGTTACCAAGTAAAGTATATTACCAAGTAAAGTATATTACCAAGTTAAGTATGTTACCAAGTAAAGTATATTACCAAGTAAAGTATGTTACCAAGTAAAGTATGTTACCAAGTAAAATATGTTACCAAGTGAAGTATATTACCAAGTAAAGTATGTTACCAAGTAAAGTATGTTACCAAGTAAAGTATATTACCAAGTAAAGTATATTACCAAGTAAAGTATATTACCAAGTAAAGTATGTTACCAAGTAAAGTATATTACCAAGTAAAGTATATTACCAAGTAAAGTATGTTACCAAGTAAAGTATGTTACTAAGTAAAGTACATTACCAAGTAAGCAGTAGCAGTAGAGGGCTTCCTAGCACTCCAGAGGGAGCCTCTATGTCTCACCGAAGGAAGCTATTCCCTAATAAATTCGCTACTCAAGTATCATTAAAGTTTTGTCATACAACCATTACCTGTATATAATCCATTATTTTAGATTTCAACGCGCCGCCTAGAGTTATCTTGTGGGAACTCTGACCAAAGAACACAAAATAATTCCTCGGGAAGCTGAACTTTATTTCCGCTGTGAGCTTAACCGTACTATCCAGTCTAAGCGAGCAACGTATTCAATTCGTCAGGAAGTATTACTCAGGCATAACGCATTACGAGGAAAATAACAAGTTAAATAATACCTTAAAATCTACCAAGGACACTAAAATAAAAAAAGGGCTTTGCAAGAGGACCGAAAGACCGATTTTATGAAGAGTTTACTTCTTGCGATAACTTCTGTATGGTGCCAGGCACTGGAACTTATTACTTATGACACTGAAGTTCTCGTGACGTCTCTAAAAAAATAATAAAAACAGTATGTTTCTACAAAGTTGACCTAAAGTGTCGACGCCTTAGATTTTGAAATTTTTCTAATACAAAGGTTTCTTATACCTGATTGGTGGAAATGCTGCTACACATATTTTAACATCTATAACAGTAGTTGAATTAGCTAGAAAAAGATGCGAAAATAAGTTGATTTTTAACGAAGTTGATAGATAACCGAGTGTGGTACACAACATATCGCATTGGTTTTTAAAGTGCCATAACATAAAGGTCCATAGTTTGGAAACACACCTAGGCATTATAATATCCATATCAATGGTTGAAAAGCAGTTGCAAGTAGTATGCTATTTGTACGTGCCATCCATCAGCGCCTTCAGTACTGAACAGATGAACCCGTTGCCAGATGAACCCGTCAGCTCATGGCCACATTTTACCAAAAACGATGGCCGAAATAGCCACTACAAAATATATGGACATTTTTTCGTTTAAAAATCACAATACCAATGACTTTTTTACTCACTCTGACAATATAACGACATGAGCACGCCCTCGAGATGTTGCAGGTCTTCTGTTTCTTGAATTGTGCGATGTTTGTAAAAATGGCCAAGTGAATTTTTAGCCACGGCGTTCAAAAATGGCCAATTTTGTGTGAATTGGCCATGAAATGGCCAATCTGGCAACCCTGGACTACTGTACGATATAGGAAAAACTACTTCATGCAAAAATGCAGGCAAAGTTCACTGAATAGAACAGTTGAGATTGTCAAACGTAATTAAACAAACGTAATTAAAGAACCCCAGGACAAATCTTAACAAATACGCCACTGATCGAGTTCTAAAAACGCGATAAAAGTTAGACAAAATGACAAGCCTCGATAAACTCAAGGACAAAGTAAAAAAAATTAGGCGGCGAAGCTAATTTTTTTATACTAACGCCAAATGAACTCATCGATAAAGTTTACTATATGTATTAATAACGCTCAGTAAACTGAAGGACGAGGTTAAAATATTCATTAACTATGCTTAAGGAACTTACGGTCAAAATTAAATTCTTTCCGTAACAATAACTAAAACTCAACGGCAAAGCTTAATAAACTCATTGTAATAGTTTAGCATGTTCGTCAACAGTGCTTAATAAACTCAGCGACAATGATCAATAAATATTTTCATTAACAAAGCTTAATAAAGACGTGTGACATTGTGGAGATGAGCTCCGTGACATTTGGCACGATGTCCCCCCCCAAATGTCAGCTGGAAGCGAGCTTGCAAGTCTGTCACCCCAAATGATGTCGACCGCCACAGTCGTCTGAACACGGTGACAGAAGATCTCCTATCATTAACAAAGGAATCCACCCAAGTTGCATCGCGTCCGCACGCTTTGCTAACCTCGGGTTGGAATTTTCCAGTAATTAACACGTTGACAGCACATTGGGAAATATATGTACCACTAGGTGAATTGCTCATTCACGTACCAGTGTAAATGAATAGCATTTTATCAGTTTGGCGACCTTTTTTTAAAAAAAATTATCATACGGGGTAAAATATTACAGTGAAATTATATTTTAAACATTTTTTAAAAAGAATAGAAATGTTTTTGAGCAGAGAAACCTATTTCCCAAATCTGCGGCTTACAACCTAACCAAACCAACCGCAACAATCGCAAAAACGCCGTCAACTTGTTATCGTTGTCGTATTAGTACTGTTGGAACTTGGAAGTGTAAATACCGCAACACGTAACGTAACTAAGTGGAAAATATTTCGCTGTTAGCTGTGCCGCTGAGATCGGGGGTCTCTCAACCTTTTTTTTGCCCCTCACTCTCATAGAAATTTCATTCGAACCTCGTACCCCCCTAAATTAAAAGGGCCAAATTATAGCCAATATTCTATTATTTACATGGACTTTTCTCGCACCCCCTGGAATATCGCCCCGCATCCCCAGGGGGTACGAGCACCATAGGCTGGGAACCTTTGCTCTAGATCGATGTTAATTGTTTGAAAATCAAGTTGGACCTTTTCTGCCATATGGGTCAGAAGGTGGTGACTCATTTAGTTCTGTTAGTTCCCCGTTGATCTTGAGTCACTGTGCATACTGGGGGCTAGCAACTACTAGTTGGACGTCAATTAAATTGCAGAAAGGTCTTAATTACAAGTTGGGTACCCTTAGCGTCTTGGAAGGGACAACGAACAAATAAAAAGTCATTGAGTAAAGAATGACATCAATTATTGCCTGGAATTCTAAAACGCGGCTCGTAGTCAACTATTAAATGCTTGTAATCACATCTAGGTGTTGACTTGTCCATTTCATGAAAACACGGAAAACAGATTCTTATAAGAAAATTCATTTCACTTAGCAAGCAATACCTATTTTTATCTGCACATGTGTGTAAATGATGCAACGAACATTCCGGCTTGTTCGTTTTCTGAATCATGCTTGAGTGCCGGAAAGCAACAGTTGCGTCATTGCTGACTCATTTTCCTCAAAACTATTTTTTTTTGTGAGTTAATTTAACGTGGAGAAATGCGCACACCAAGAAATTAGTTTGCTTAAAAAAAATCACATCCCAAATAATTTTTCACATGTAACTAAAAACTGGCATAATCGTTCTGGAAAGATATCTTTGGAATAACGAAAATAGCATTAGCATTAGTTTAGGAAAAATCAAAGAATCAAAGTTGAAAATAATCAAAGAATCATGTCGATGCCTTTCAATCAAAACTGCTATTTAACTAAAAACTAATACTCTGAAAAGAGTAATATCCAGTGGTGGTAAAATGTTGATTTAGCATACGGATGTTCACCTGCAAACGATGTTAGATACATCGATTTTATGTTTGGTAGAAAGAATGCCATAGTATGTCAAATTGTTCTAAACAAAACTTCACCTAATTTGGCAGATACTCTTGGACTTTTTAATGTAATGGATCTTCTAGCACGCCAAAGATCCACATCATACATTGAAATAAATGAAAAAAGGTTAAGTTAGTTTCTAGTCTTAACTCGAGTGAAAAATTTGCTATGTTTTTGAATATTTCTTGCCTGAAGACGAAAAGTCAAGGACCCAGTTTAACTTTTTCGCTGCCTGCAAGCATGTTTTTCGTTGCCTAAGCGATTTGATCGGTTCAATCGGTTAGGCGGCAAAAAAACATGCATGCAGGCGGCGAAAAAGTTAGACTGGGGAGGAGGGGATAAGATGCAAACTAAAAATACCAAAACACAAACACCAAAACACAAACTGCAACCTTAGCATGTGTTGTGGAATTAAATAAAGGGCTACGCTAAGAAGTATTGTATAGTTAGTTCCACTCTCACGTGAACATTTTGTGCCGCCCTTTAAATATATGGTAATGATGTATCATGTTATTTGAATCAGAACTTATCTGGTGTTTTATGTAAGCGTTAAATCACACGGGCTATTGAGGAATTGTTGTTCGCATGGTTATTTTTTCTATGCTCTGGTAGCATAGGAGAAGAAATTCTATGATATACGCATGAGTGTGCGGTGAACTCGCACGGGGGAAGGAATTACCACAGGGGACTTCGTCATTTTGTTTGGTATTTCAAATTGTGTGAATGATTTCATTAAGCTAGGTAAAGTTGGAGTAAATTTTCTTCGGTTAGTTTGTGAGGCAGGGAATTAATAATAACAATCTTAAAACATAAACCTAAAGATTTTTTCATGCAGCAGTTTTTTCACCTAGGCAGCCACCCAGTCGCAATTCATGCAATTTTTCCCCTAGGCAGCCACCCAGTTGCAATTTGTTTAGCATTTTGCACATATCAGTTTGCCCAGTTGTGTTGGTGATTTCAGTCGTTCGTGTCATTTGCGTGGTATGAATATGCTAGATAAACGTCAATTAAGTAGTAGAAATGTTCTAGTTACTAAGTATGTCCCCCACTAGCGTCCTGGGAGAAGCGCTTAACAGACACGAAATCGTTCTCATGAATTTCATCAGATGTTTGTTTGTGACATGCTTTTAAATATGAAACATCAAACACTTTTTAAAAAAATATTTGTTTTTTAACTGGGCTGAATAGACACAATTTTCAACTGATGAGAAGTGAAAACAGAAAATATTAATTTATTACCATAGGTATTTCATTGCGCGAATTCAATCATTTATCTGGAGATCGGTTTAAATTCTGCGATGCATCTTACACAATACAGGGAATGGCATACAATCTGAATTTATTCCCTTCTCTTCTAGGCCATGCAAGATTTAATGGCTTACTCTAGACGTAAGCCTGAATAACGTACTCTCACCTGCGCTGCGCAAGACCATCTTCAAACAGAGCGTAGACCGCGAAGGTCGCACAAAACGAAAGTGCTATGCATATGGCGGAATGGAGGTAACCCCACAGCTGATTTCTCCGACCTCGCCTCGTTCCTCAGTGCTCGTCCAAACGTCTTGGAGGAAGGGTCTGTCCGCTTGTATTCATCTTTCAATATGTACACTGTGAGTAAATGCATGTAGTTAGGGAATCTTAGTAAAAATTAATGTTTATGATTATCTTACTTGTTGATAAACTGCACGTGAAAATGCACATATTGTTAAAAAAGGGATTTATCGAAGCAATACGAATTATTTACTTGCTAGTGAATTGACTTATCGATTTAACAGATATAAAAATTTGCATCTTCAAGGGAAGGAATATTGCGAATGATTTTTAAAATAATTCCAATATTAGGAGCTGATTACTTCAATTTTGTACAAAATCCACAAGTAGTACTGAGTTATAACTAACAGCAAAGATGATGTTGAACAGTGAAAGCATTAAATGCTTGATTGGTTTGGCATTAACGCAGGAAATTTGTCAGGCCCCCAACAGTTAATAGAAACTTGCAGCTGCAGAGGAAACCTGTCAAATGCCTGATATTTAAGTCAATTAGATACTTGCGAGAGATACCTGTCAGGTACCTGATAGGTGAGTTAGTTAGGTACCAGTACGGGAGACCTGTCAAATACTTGATAGACAAATTAATTAGATACTCGCAAGGTAAGGTTGCCAGGCACCTGATATATCAACCAGTTGGGTCCCGGTAAGGAAGACCTGTTGAATAACTAAACTAAATAAATAATTAGTACGTCAAGTATCTGTTTTAATAAAAATATAAACGTCTGGTGTGTTAACGATTTCGTTAATAAATTTCAGGAGTTTTTTTTATATTATCTGGGAAAATTTAAGAACTCATTTCAAATTAATTTTATAATTATGATCAATATCATCGAGAGCTATAATTTATGTCCCTTTATTTTGAGAACAAATACCAATTAATTACAAGCCATACTTCAGTTAAACAGCTACCTGAACTTTCAAAATTGCATGCAAATTAGTCCTTACTCCCCCGTAATCGATGATTGTTTCGTTTCAAAGGTACGCTAAATAGACTTTCATTCGTTAATTCGTTGTGCACTGCATTTGAATTTAGATTTAACACTTTGACTGCGACTACTGAATATTAAGTTCAACCCCAACTCAAATTTAATGTCAATTGTAGCGAGCTATTTGGAAAGTACCAAGCATGAACTGGATCGTGCCTTCATTTAGCTTTGATTAAGTATTTGTGATAATAGAGTTTGCGACTACTGGCCGGTCAGCAGCATTATGAAAATTACCTCCGTGTACCACCGGTGGCGCACGTCGCAGTCAAAATGTTAAACTCAGACGCATTCTCCATAAACAGTTACCGACATTTTCGAACGATTTACTGCGTTCATAGCTTATTCGTTTTACTCAAATCACCTATATTTGCCGGAACCTAAATAAAACTTTACTTAATAGTAGATATACAACGTATAATAAATGGTACTGTGATCAATAACTAAAAACGTATTTTATTCAGGAACTGCAGATAAAAGAGTTGAGATACCACCTCTGGGAGACTCGTTTTTAATCACAAAATTATTTGTTGCATCACTTTCGTTAGGCAAATAATTTGTTCAGTAAGATTAAGTCTGCGCATTAAGAATGAAAGTGTGTAGTGCCGGTTGCGGAAAATATAATAATAGCATGATAATACGGAAAATAATCATGCTATTAGACGGACTTTATGGTGAACGACTCATTCAAAGGACGAGAGTCACCAATGAGCACCGCTGATGGAAAGTTGGGTCAATGACGGACGGTTAGACGCTATAAGACAATGTAACATGACACCAGCGTGAAGGTGCGCGACAAAATAAAATACAAGGAAAAGCAGCGCAGCACGAAAAAAACACACTAAAGTACAAAACTACCATGGAGAATGCGCACTTAACACCAACATGGGAAATCGAGTTCGAAGAACACGCACAATAGGGTACAACACCAACATGGGGAATGTCCAGTTCGAAGAACACGCACAATAGGGTACAACACCAACATTGGAAATCGAGTTCGAAGAACACGCACAATAGGGTACAACACCAACATGGGAAATCGAGTTCGAAGAACACGCACAATAGGGTACAACACCAACATGGGAAATCGAGTTCGAAAAACACGCACAATAAAGTACAACATCAACATGGGGAATGTCCAGTTCGAAGAACACGCACTATAGGGTACCACACCAACATGGGAAATCGAGTTCGAAGAACACGCACAGTAGGGTACAACACCAACATGGGAAATCGAGTTCGAAGAACACGCACAATAAAGTACAACACCAACATGGGGAATGTCCAGTTCGAAGAACACGCACAATAGGGTACCACACCAACATGGGAAATCGAGTTCGAAGAACACGCACAATAGGGTACAACACCAACATGGGAAATTAAGTTCGAAGAACACGCGCAATAGGGTACAACACCAACATGGGAAATCGAGTTCGAAGAACACGCACAATAGGGTACAACACCAACATGGGAAATCGAGTTCGAAGAACATGCACAATAGGGTACAACAACAACATGGGAAATTAAGTTTGAAGAACACTCACAATATAGAGTACAATCACAGCTCGAACAATACACACTACAGGGTTCAACATCAGCATGAGATCAAGACCATGAACATCTCCCAAGGCTGTAGCGCTGAGAGGCGTTTTCGGTCACATATTAGGTCAGGGGCAACAGTGAGGTAGTCATGGGCAAGTCGTCGGGCTTTGGTCTTCTTTTCTTCTCACCGCTCCGGGCGTCGCGGTGTTGGTCAGTACCCTCACATTTATTTTGAAAATTACTTACGCTGACACTCGTAGAACTTCTATGTTAATATAATAATTTTCGATAGAAGCTAATTTTTTGATTGTCTCGAAAAAGACTACGATGGTGCTTCCATCACACACATGTAGTGTCTCGCCTGCAGAGCCCGAATGTATGTGTTGTCTCACTTCCATCTCCTATACATGTGTGTGTTGTGCTGCTCCACCGCTTACATCTGCTCATACAGCACATTATGTATGTATTGTCTCACTTCCATCTCCTATACATGTGTGTGTTGTGCTGCTCCACCGCTTACACCTGCTCATACAGCACATTATGTATGTGTTGTCTCACTTCCATCTCCTACATGTGTGTGTTGTGTTGCTTCCACCGCTTAAAAGTGCTCATACAGAACACAATCCCCAATGCGTGCCCTTCTCCAGCGTGAGTTAGCAAATTGAAATTCGCCGCTTCACTCAAACGAAAAGGAATGGGGCGGCCCTGACCTTCCTTCGAAGTCATCGTGACCTTATCTTTTCTTTCCTTTCTTTTTCTTAAAGATTTTCTTCTCGCAATACTCAATCGTGAATAAACTGTGAGGCCAGCTGAATAATTTGTTTTGTGTAGACGCAATTAATATTTTTGTGCAATTAATTACATTATAATTACAAATATTGCAATTTTATTAATTAATATTTTATTTGCGCTTGTTTGAAGTCTAAAATATTTCGTATTGCACTTGAATTTAAATTTAAAGTTTCTGATATATGTTAAAATCGCGCACAAGATAGAGAAGTTGTGGGCCAGTGGTGCACTTAGGTCACCGCTATTCCTCCAAAGTTTTAATGTACTGGAACATTTCAGGCCCATTTGTGAAATATTGGAACAATATGCAGAGCGCAGGGAAAGCCTAATATAGTATTCCATGTGAATGTATTTTTGAAGCGAAAATCCGGAAAAATTTATTTTATGGTTCTATTGGACATTAGAACCCTTAGTAACATCAATATAATCTACCTAGTCTAAATGTAACAGCTACCACGTAATCAAACTAATTGGTGCAATTCTAATGCTCAATATGAATTTTTTGCCAGAATCCATGAATTATTTTCCTTCAGGAATGCGAAAGAAGCACACACACACTCACACAAAAGCACATGTGATTAGTTGATGCCAGTAGACGTAGTCTTGAAGTAAGTAGGCTAGCATCCATGCAATACTAGCATCCATGTAATACTAGCATCCATGCAATACTCGTGGGTCTGAATTCTCTAGCGCTTTACTGAGGATAAAGACATGAACAAATTTGTTGCAACGGCAATAAAAGGAAACATAGAAATGATTGTTCCAGTTACGATGATGGGGATGTTGATAGCTATGGCTATGCCAAGAAAACATGGACACGATCTCAAATGACGATATAAATTTGTAAAATGTGGTATGAAGGTTTTTAAATCGTACAATGATTCGTATAAATCACTGAAATTACTTACAATTATGATTTAAATGACTAAAATAATGATTCCAATGAAGACAAAGGATGGTTTAGCAGATTTAAATAGCATTAATGTATGGGAAATTATACCGAATGGTTGCGTAAGTTATGAAAATGATTTATATTATGATGAATATGATTAACGTCACACTAAAGCTTGTCGCTCAGCGTTGTAATTTCAATTATTTCAAAATTCTTCCATCTGTCGTAAATGATTCAAATTACTTCAGAATTGGTTCATCTGTTGTAATGATTCCAAATTATTGTTGCAGAATTCGTCCATCTGTCGTAAATAATTTCAATTATTCCAGAATTCGTTCATTTCTCGATAATTCGCGACCAATTTTGTTGACTGTTAAATATTTGGTTTATTCTTGAATTTTCTAGTAACAAAATACATGATTGTGGTAAATAAATCTTTTAACAATTTGACCGCAAATGTTTAAACTGAAGTCCAATATTCAAATCGGATGCAAGGTCAATTATAGCAAGCAATTTTGAAAACATGCACCGAACCCTTAACTAGATCATGCCTTCATTTAGCTTTGATTAAGTATTCACGAAATTGAGTTATCGGTCAGCAGCATTATGAAAATCTCTTCCATAGCCACCGTGGCACGTAAATTTGTATCTGTGTTCTACTATAAACAAAGTTTAAATAATGTTCGTAAATTGTGAGTTAAATGAGCTGCCATTCAGTTACTGTTGCTCTAAGATTGTATTGTGTCTGTGTTCTGCTATTAACCTCAGTTTAAATAATGTCGTAATTTTTGAGCCCGTTCAAATGACCGTGCCCGCAGCTGCGCCCCCTGCTGCTGCTGCTGATCGTGGCTGCCCCCTGCCTCACCGCCCCCGTGAAGCCCCCCGACGCTACGCCCCCCATCTACTCCCAACCCCAGCTCAGCTATGGGGACGGGGGAAGTGACGTCCCCGCCAACCTCCCCACCCCCGTGGGGCCTCCACGCATCCCCGCGTCCTCTGGGCCTCGCCCCAGCAGGCCGCAGTCTCAGGAGTTTGAGGTAGGCCTCCCTGACGTAGGGGAATTTAACGTTTTTGCGCGTAGTATGGAATGTGCTGGGTGGGAAAATGGATTGAAAGTCGTATGCTGGAATCGTAAAATCGTATCCTGAAATCGTTGAATCGTATACTGAAATCATAAAATCGTTTACTGAAATCATAAAATCGTTTCCTGAAATCATAAAATCGTTTACTGAAATCATAAAATCGTTTACTGAAATTGTAAAATCGAATACTGAAATCTTAAAGTCGTATATTGAAATCATGAAGTCGTATCCTGAAATAGTTGAATCGTATTCTTAATTCATAAAATCGCATAATGATGTGGGAAAATGTAGGACGTTGAGCAGGGAAAAATTAAATTATTCTTATCTTACAGAATGTTCACGTATGCATCAATTTTATGGCTTTATTTAAAAAATTTCTCATTCGATATCAAATCGCAATCCATCCTAAGTATCAGATGAAAATTTTACGCTCCAGTGCTGAAGCTGTTACTCTTATGAATCAACGACGAAAGCAAAAAAAAAATCAAATCATACTTTCATCAAATTTCTAACATTTATTAGAAAGCAAACCATCTCTTCAACCAAACCAATACATTCAACATCCAACCACACCACGGAAACCAATCATCGTCTCAGTTCATTGACCAATCATCGTCTCAGTTCATTGACCAATCATCGCCTCAGTTCATTGACCAACCATCATAGCTCATTGACCAATCATCCTCTCAGTTCATTGACCAATCATCCTCTCAGTTCATTGACCAATCATCCTCTCAGTTCATTGACCAACCATCATAGCTCATTGACCAATCATCCTCTCAGTTCATTGACCAATCATCATACTCGTAGTTCATTGACCAATCATCCTCTCAGTTCATTGACCAATCATCATACTCGTAGTTCATTGACCAATCATTCTCTCAGTTCATTGACCAATCACCCTCTCAGTTCATTGACCACTCACCCTCTCAGTTCATTGACCAATCATCCTCTCAGTTTATTGACCAATCATCCTCTCAGTTCATTGACCAATCATCATACTCGTAGTTCATTGACCAATCATCCTCTCAGTTCATTGACCAATCATCATACTCGTAGTTCATTGACCAATCATCCTCTCAGTTCATTGACCAATCATCATAGTTCATTAACCAATCATCGTCTCAGTTACATTATAATCATAGTCCATATAAATACACACCCTTTGCAACGCTAGAAAAGCCTCACCGACACTCACTCCATCGAATGGGGCGGCCCCTCTTTTATTATCTTGTAGCAACCACTACTGAGTAGAGGCAAATTTAGCTAAAAAATTTTGAACATTTTTAAAACTGAGATTAACGGTTATATTATTACTCCAACTACCGGTCAAGAAATATAAACAGAAATTCTCATTCCATCTCACTCCATACTCTGTTGCTATATATATATATATATATATATATATATATATATATATACGAGTAACATTTATTTACGGATCACTCAAAATGGCAAAACTCATGTCAATGGTCTGTAAATTATCGTGAAAGTTTTTTAAAATTATCATTAGTCAATGTTGATTTTGAAGAATAAGGTATGAAATTTTTTGGTATCCTGGAAAATTTGTAATAACTCACGAAAATTTTTTCAGAAACTTGTCTACTTGGGTACCAATATGACTGCTTCAGCATAGAATTAAAGAGTATTTCAGTATAATCTTCGAGAAAATTTCTTCTCGCTTGATAATCCTATTGAACTATATATACACCGTGTTGTACATGCAAATTAATATTAATATATGTTCGGTAGACAGTGCTTCACATGTCGTTTGGGTTGTATATGAAGAGGGAAAACATTTTTATTCGTATAATTTGACGTTGCATGTCGTAAATCGGTTATAATAGATTATGTTGAATTGCAATCGATTTGTATTTGTATTCTTATAATCAATCCCAGAAGAAATTTTAGTTTTGCGCACTGTATACCTGAACATTGGTAACATGTCTTCCTAAATGCATTTTTTTTTGTCTCGTAACTCGCTGTAATTTTTGTCCCGTTTTGACTTCGACTCGTAACATTTTATGGTCAGAGTTTTTGCTATTTTTCGAGCAGACACAAGCTTTCAGTATTTGTAATGAAGGTTTATGAATTGTTGATGGGGAGAAAAATACCAAATCTTTAAATCTGTCATCGACGCAATTATTAGGAGAATGATTTAGAATTGTAGGCCTCTACCAAACGTTCGCCTTACTGACCACATTCCGTAGCCCCCAACATACGCGATTTTTTAGATTCAAGTTACTGAAGACAAGAGCATGAACATTACATCAAAAACACCAAACAAATCACGAGCATTCAAGCGGAAATTAATTTAGTCACAAACATGCAATTAGGGAGACCAACATTCAAAATTCATTCGAGGCTCTCTAATTCTCTAACAACGTCTCATAACTATAGGACGTAGTAAAATGTGACTTTTCAGCCCTAGTAAAATCTTGATTCTTCTATTCTGTCCTTAAAATCACAAAATTTACCTAGTTTTATAGATACATTTAGAGTGGGCGAAACGGCCAGCCAGACCATTCTCTCTCTCTGTTGCTCCGTTCGTAGGAAAACGGGACATGCAGGACGCATATTAACGTATTGTCCTTAGTAATATTGTGTACGATATTTCGAATTCCAAATATCACGCATGATGGCAGACTGTATTAATTGATGCAAACTGTGAACTGAACAGCATGAAGGTCTTCGAAAACGCAGAAATTCCGTTACTCAGTAACTGGTGAATATAAACATCTAGTCGAGAAATTGTGCTAAGAATGCCATTTGGGTTGTAGATACGATTAACATATATCAAACATAGAATATGTATCCCTCACTTTCCTCCAGTATGACACGGCCTTCAACTCTGCACATCTATTGTTTCAAGTTAAGACATCCTACCTCGCGTGTATGAAATTTATAACACCTATTCCAAATTTCCATAATAGTTTTCGAAATTATTCTAGTGTGACCCGATTTCCAGCCCTGAAACTACAAAAATGTTGTCAGAGACACTAAAAACTTCGAGCAAATTTCAGAGATATTTAAAACATGCATCAATTCTCCGTAGAGTTCAAGCCCAATTGAATACGCTCCGTAAAAAAAAACAACTTTCCTTACAGTTTCAAAGCAACATGCATAGAAATGTATAAAATTTCATCGTGTTCTTCCCGAAACTCTAGAAACACTATGATAAGAAGAGGAATATAATATTTATTTGACTGATTTTCCAGGACAGATTAATTTTAAAAAAATGTAGCCGTTATATTTTAATATTTGTTTTTCCTTCACATAAAATTTCTGAACCGCAGGTCATTACACAGATACGCACATTTAAATTTCCTCACAACGTACATACACTTTTACTTATAAAGGGTCATTTGTGACTCGCGCAGGTGCCGAAGTACGCGTTCGACTACGCGGTGCAGGACGCGTACTCCGGCGTGAACTTCAACCAGCAGGAGCAGCGCGACGGCTACAACACGCAGGGGTCGTACTACGTCGCCCTGCCTGACGGACGCACGCAGAAAGTCACCTACTTCGTCGACGGCGACTCGGGGTACGTCCCTGAAGTGGAGTATGAAGGGGATGCCCAGTACCCTCAGCCCCAGCAGCAGGGGTACTCAAAGTGAAAGTGCCGAACTAAAGCTTAACTCTAAGGTTTTTCCATCGCAAGTGTTGATTGTGAAGATATGCGATGAAAACGCGCTTCAATTTGAGTATCCTCAAAGTTTATCGTATGGGAGATGGTAATAATGAACTCGTGTGAAGTAGACGTGCTGGAAGTCCGAGATGTGCATTGCGTAGAGAAGGAGCGTGTGATGTCCCTCGGTCAAGAATCATTCCTGAAATGGTAGTCAATCTTCCCGTGCTACACAATCTTCTGGAATTGTTTAAGAGTAAAAATATTGAATCGTCAAGGTCTGGAATGCACGCGAGTCGATTGGTGCTTCAGAATGAAGTTTGTGGTCTATTTTGGTATCGAACACGTAAATAAAATGTTTTATTAATGAAGAGCCTGAGGTTGTTTGGTTGTGCTCCCGGCACATAGGCTTCATGTATGTGTTGTTATAATCTTTCGCATTTTGCAGTGTGGAAATAATTAATAAATTATTCTATTTGAGAGCTTGTTTCATTTCCGTTTAGTCAAAATCTTCATGACTACTCATTATCAGACCAAGCTAAGCTAACTCATGTTCATACAAACTTAACCCAGGTACGAATTATTAAAATCAAGGTCAAATTGAGTTGAAAAGTTCAATTTACTTACAATGGAACTTGTCATTTTAAATAAATTTGATTTTGATTAACATTAATTTAATTGATTTTAAATTTGGATTAGTTATCATGACCTTGAACTCAATTAAATTGAGTTTTATTAATATCAACTTGAGCTTGATGAATAGGAACTTGAGTTTGGGTAATACAAACCCAGGTTTTTTATATATAGGAACTTGTATTTAATTAAATGAAAACTTGAGCCAGGTTTTTATATATATAGGAACTTGATTAAATGAAAACTTGAGTTTGATGAATATGAGCTCCAGTCCGATTAACATCGACTTTAGAAGTTAAAGTTAACTGAAGTGAGAGATGTATTAAAAAATTTAACACATGCGATTTTACACTACAATTGCTGCTTGATTGAAAACAGCGATGGTCAAAGTTATGCGAGTTTTAGGATAAGAAAAAACTTGTGGCGCATCTTCTTTTACTAAAATATTTATTTAATAGAAAAACCTCTATCATGGTAACGTTTAAAAAAATTAAGCTTGAACATTTTCAAGTCTTCATTAGAAACCGTTGAAGAGCGCAGTTTTAATGGACGTGGTGGGTTTACAAGTCGGTTACTGCAGAAGGTAAAATGCTTCTAAAACTGGGGTATAAACGAAATAAATAAAAATTAATTCTTAGACTAATGAAGAAAGTCCCAACCAGACATTTGAGAACAACAGCTATTGTCTAAGACCGCTCAACTCATAGCGAGAACATATTTTTTTCTCCAAAATGACTTCGTAGAAGTAAGCTGCTTGGATCGAAAGAAAAAAAAATACGAATACTTCTGCGTTACGTTCTACAAGTGAGGGAATACTCATTTTTGAAAAATATTGAAATGGAATTACCAAAATTTTTGAAATGGAATTGCTAAAAAATTATAGGCCCGGAATCAAATTCAGCTTCAACTCTATTACTGTTGCAATGTATTATCTTTTTTATTCTCTTTATATTATTCTTGTCGTAAATAAATGAATGAACTCGCCGAGTAATTTCAGCGAAAACGTCTCTCGCTAGGGAATTACAAGACCAATATTCTAGTTGAAATTCAAGATGCTATTAACTCGATGAAATTATACATGTTCATTGTGAATCATTCACATAGAAGTCGGACCCGCTGATGGCCATTTAGGTTATTTTAGGCTAATATGCAGCCATTTCACAATAGCTATGTAAAAATAATATATAGCTATTCCAATAGCCATTTTAGGCTATTTCAGACTAACATATAGCCATTCCAATATCTATTTTAGGTTAAGTTCGTGGCTGGAGCAGTTGTTAATTTCATTTGGCTTGAATTTAATTGATTGAGCGGCTTTGATGTAGGTTTCAGATTCTTTGAGCATTTTGCTATCTAGTAGTATACGTAAACGTTATAAATGGGTTCAATTTCCTAATGCTCAATTTAAGTTTCATTTTAATTCAGAGTTACCAAAAACTTTAAAAATATACTCCAGTTTTAACTGACGGGTAGCCAAAATAGTAAAACAGGGGGAAAAATGCGAGTGTCTTTCAAATTAACACTCTGATTGCAATGGGTTAAACTAAATTTGAATCTTCAACTCAAATATAAAGTCATTCGTAAAAGTCATTTCGAAAATGCCAGACAATAAAGTAAATCGTGCCTTCACTTAGCTTTGAATAAGTCTGTGACTACTGAAAATTCCCTCCGTGTACATCGGCGGCTCACATCGCGTCCATCGAATTAAAGTAACGAAACCAAATACTTCACACAGCAAGAGCAGAACACTTGAAAAGAAGAATGAAACATAAACACGAACAGATGAACTACCGAAAATAACATAACGCAAAGACATTATTGAAAGACGACTGGAATAAATCAACGGTAATACAGTCTGTCCCCAATAAATGTACTTTTCGGTTGATCGACGATTTATCATTTAGTTTTTGTTATTTTTTCAAGTGCAACTCATTTTTCTTTTATGACATTTACTTTTCTAATATTTAATAACATTTTCATTGATTTGGCTCATTAAAGTTATATCTATTAGTCGATAAACACCAACATCAGAACAAAATACATGAGTACTGGGCAGGCAATGAGCGAGTAATATTTTGGACCAACCTCTAGTTGAGCAGCAGGGTCAGTTCACTTTATTTTTCGATGCCTCTATTTTTCGACATCGCAAAAAAATAAGTGTATGCTTTACAAATAGGACATTAATGAGCAATTCCATATTATTTCATAAATTTAATCTAAAATTTCTGAATTGTTATGGGTGTGATGCGCCAGGTAATGGAGTGTTGAACGGGAACACTTGTACACGGACTGTAGTATACTGACAGCCTTGTGCTGACGGCCGTACATTGACTGCCATATAATGACACCTGTATACAGGTGCCATATAATGACACCTGTATACTAATATTTTGTACTTTCAACCGTGTACTGCCATCCGCGTAACGACAGCCGTTCACTGGCAGCGTATACTGACGGTGTTTAATGAGCCATATATACTGAAAGCCGTATACTGACGGTGTTTAATGAGCCATACACTGAAAGCCGTATACTGTCACTCATTGCACTCGGTTTCAGAATATATGTATTCGCGTTATCAGCGCCGCTCAAATCATTGAGGCGAGTGGATTAAATAAATGAATATGATTTACATTAGGGTAATTATTTATCGTCGGGTGCCAAACAAATACCGGATGATATTTCAATCAACAGCAATCAGTTGGAATCAATGTACGTTGATTAATTAGGTCTAATGAACAATTATTGAATTACTTTATCTTGCAATGATTTTGCAGTATAAGGTAAGACCAATAATTAGCCTAACATGCGATTATTTATTCGTTTTACCCACGATTAAATAATCTCCATATATGACGATTTGTTAGTATTACGGTACGACGGAAAAAAATGACGATTTTATGGTATTACAGTGCGACGAATAATTTTTCTTAACATAGGACGATTTATAAGTATTACCGCAAGACGAATAATTAGCCTTAACATACGACGATATATTAGCTTTACCGACGAATAAATAGCCTCCACGTATCAGGATTTATTAGTATAAACATATGACGAATAATTCGTCTTGACATACGATGATGTATTAGTTTTACCGTACAATGAATAATTAGACTTAACATATGACGGTATATAAGTAATACTGTAAGAAAAATTACTTAGCGCCTTAAAATAGTTGTGTAGGATTACAAAAGTAGCCAAAGACGATCAAATAGGGCAGTGCAATGTTCTAAATGAATTGCCTACTAATTAAACAATACTAGCATTTACTCATGAGGTATTAGGATTGCCCAGCATCATAGAATCAGTTTTCGTAGCGTTAGACTTTTGACTCAAACGCCTCTTTGGTTTACCTGCATACTTTATTTTTCACATTATTTTTAGTGTTTGAACACTACTTTGACTAAATTATAGAGAAGGATTTTTTTGTTTCGCGTTCTACTTCTAACAATTTGGACTTGCGTGTTTTAGAATCCCTGTCCCTTACCAAAGGAAAACCGGTCCTTAATAGTAGAAATAGTTCATATACTTTGTAGATGTATTTGTTAGCATGCTTGTGCTATCAAGAATTGATCGATTTTTTTTCGTATTCCAATTACTTCAGACTGACTTCATAAGGATGGAGCTGGTCTCCGAACCGTTTTACACAACGAAATTTGAAAAATAATTTAATAATTTCCGCCTTTATCGTCTTCAAATTCACAACGATCGTTCGAGCATTAACAGTGACTTTCCTGAGCTTTATTGCAAGCTAGACAATCATTGAAAAGTTGGGTCAGGTTGCCATGTGTTTGTAGCAGGCAACACTCCAGCGTTGCCAGATACTATGCAGTTCTTATGGCCAATGGGAGTAGAAAGAAGAAGGTAATGACCAATGTGAGCAGAAAGAAGATGGTAACGACCACTGAGAGTAGGAAGAAGAAGGTACCGACCAATGGGAGTAGAAAGAAGATGGTAACGACTACTGGGAGTAGAAAGAAGATGGTAACGACTACTGGGAGTAGAAAGAAGATGGTAACGACTACTGGGAGTAGAAAGAAGATGGTAACGACTACTGGGAGTAGAAAGAAGATGGTAACGACTACTGGGAGTAGAAAGAAGATGGTAACGACTACTGGGAGTAGAAAGAAGATGGTAACGACTACTGGGAGTAGAAAGAAGATGGTAACGACCAATGGGAGTAGAAAGAAGATGGTAACGACTACTGGGAGTAGAAAGAAGATGGTAACGACCAATGGGAGTAGAAAGAAGATGGTAACGACTACTGGGAGTAGAAAGAAGATGGTAACGACCAATGGGAGTAGAAAGAAGATGGTAACGACTACTGGGAGTAGAAAGAAGATGGTAACGACTACTGGGAGTAGAAAGAAGATGGTAACGACCACTGGGAGTAGAAAGAAGATGGTAACGACCAATGGGAGTAGAAAGAAGATGGTAACGACCAATGGGAGTAGAAAGAAGATGGTAACGACCAATGGGAGTAGAAAGAAGATGGTAACGACCACTGAGAGTAGGAAGAAGAAGGTACCGACCAATGGGAGTAGAAAGAAGATGGTAACGACTACTGGGAGTAGAAAGAAGATGGTAACGACCACTGAGAGTAGGAAGAAGAAGGTACCGACCAATGGGAGTAGAAAGAAGATGGTAACGACTACTGGGAGTAGGAAGAAGAAGGTACCGACCAATGGGAGTAGAAAGAAGATGGTAACGACTACTGGGAGTAGAAAGAAGATGGTAACGACTACTGGGAGTAGAAAGAAGATGGTAACGACTACTGGGAGTAGAAAGAAGATGGTAACGACCAATGGGAGTAGAAAGAAGATGGTAACGACTACTGGGAGTAGAAAGAAGATGGTAACGACTACTGGGAGTAGAAAGAAGATGGTAACGACCACTGGGAGTAGAAAGAAGATGGTAACGACCAATGGGAGTAGAAAGAAGATGGTAACGACCAATGGGAGTAGAAAGAAGATGGTAACGACCAATGGGAGTAGAAAGAAGATGGTAACGACCACTGAGAGTAGGAAGAAGAAGGTACCGACCAATGGGAGTAGAAAGAAGATGGTAACGACTACTGGGAGTAGAAAGAAGATGGTAACGACCACTGAGAGTAGGAAGAAGAAGGTACCGACCAATGGGAGTAGAAAGAAGATGGTAACGACCACTGGGAGTAGGAAGAAGAAGGCAAAGACAAATGGAAGCAGAAAAAAGAAAGTAAAAAGTGACCATGGAAACAGACCAACAAAATAACACATTATATAAAACATAAATACACACGCATATAACGATCACCTGTTACAAGCAATAGTTAGATGTTTCCCAAATCAATATTTCAAAAGAAAATAGAAGACATACGAGTTTTTGAGAAAAGTTTCACGTTCATTTTGATGAGTAAAGTATTGAGAATGAAAGTTGAACATCAACTTCGATTTTCCGGCTTAAGGATCTAGACCGTTATAAGGATCTAGACCGATATAAGGATCTAGACCGATACAAGGATATAGACCGATATAAGGATATAGACCGAAGGATCTAGACCGATATTAGGATCTAGACCGATATAAGGATCTAGACCGATATAAGGAAATAGACCTATATAAGGATATAGACCGATATAAGGATCTAGACCGATATAAGAATCTAGACCGATATTAGGATCTAGACCGGTATAAGGATCTAGACCGATATAAGGATCTAGACCGATATAAGGATCTAGACCGGTATAAGGACCTAGACCGGTATGAGGTTCTAGGCTGGCAGCTGTGATTTATCAGATCCGACAAAAACCATTTCAACACAATATGAAATTTCAGCATAACAAGGCATGACAGAATTGAAAATTTTGGGGCATGCAAAGAAATATCGTAACAAATCAGAGCAAAAAAATATCAATAGGAAAACAGGAGCCAATTTTGCCTCAAATTTGTTTCTGGGAACCCGACCGAACGTTTATCATTCTTTTTTAGCATTCCATAGTTGATTTATTGCAAGCATTATTCGTTAATTCTTTCCAAATAATGAAATTATAAAAATGTAGTGCGTTATTTTCAGAACTTATTTACTAGCCTGATCTATGAATAAAAGCAAACGTTACAAGGAAATGAAAAGCGTCAAAGTGATATCCACCGTTTCATGCACTCATCCACCTCAATCAATCATCCACTACACCCACTCTCATAGTCAAATCTCTCATCCATCTTACATGCTAACCTACTTGACTCACTCATCAACCCCAAACAGTCATTCATCCATCATATTTGCTCGTCCACCTATTACATCCACCACGCTTACCATGCGGTTCTCACTCAACACCCCACGCCCGCTCATCCACTTTACGTACTCAACCATAACTTCCACTCACTCATCTAACACAAGCCAAGCACGCACCTATCATAGTCATCCTTCACCCTCAGTCATCCACCCCACTCACTCATCCATCTTACTCACTCGTTCATAACACGAACTCGTTCCTCCCACTCATTCACCCACCAATTTTACTACATGCAACACCCACCACAATCTCTCACCCACCACATTCACCTCCCACTCACTCACCACTCTCAATCACCCATCAAACTCAATCACTCACCAAACACAATCCCCCATCGATCACTCCACTCATCCCCCACTTTTAATCACCCACCACATTCACCCACCCACTCACCAACCAAGCACAATTCCCCATCACACTCTCAACCCCTCATCCCCCACTCATCCCCCTCATATCTCAGCCGCTCACCCATCAGCATATAACGACTCCGACGTTTGGCGCCGACGTCAGGAGACCGACAACAGATGTCGGCACAGAAACCTAAAAAGGGAAGGATGCCGGTAAACTTCTTCTTTGCTTCCTTCCCACAAGTTTCCTTCCATACATATTAGTGTTCCCCTATCCATCTAACAATACAAAGCTAGGAGAGTTTTCACGTTCCTCAAACGTGACGAGTATTCCATGATGTTTCCAGTGGTGTAAATTTGTTCCAATGCTTCAAATGCTAAACGTTATTGCTAACGCTTGTCACGCTATAAGTTTCGCTTAAACTCTCAAAAAAACGAACTCTTTTGTTCAACCTATAATCTCACATTTTTCTTGCGTTACGTCTGACATTATAATCTTTACCGTTACCTTCAACACTACCATTTCTTCTCATTACCTCCAGCGCTGCAAATTTCTTCCGTTACCTCAAAAGTTACCATATTGCCGCTACGTCTTCCACTACAACTATTGTTCGTTGCCGTTAATGCTACAATATTCTTCCCTTACATTTAACGTTATAATTTCTTTCCGTTATCTCCAACGCTACAAATTTTTTACTCTACCTCCAACACTGCGATTTTTTCCGATACCTACAACGCTAAAAAATTTTTCCGATACCTCCAACTCTGGAATTTCATTCCGATACCTCCGACGCTGCAATTTTCATAGGTTACCTTCAGTGCTACGGTTTTTTACTCTTAACTCTAGCATTGCAAGTTTCTTGCATTACTTTCAATGCAGAAAACTGCAAGTGTGCCGTCATTAACCTCGGCGCAGAGCTCCCAGTCAAGGGTGCGGCGCCGCTAGGTGGCGCTGTTGCGGACGCCCCTTGCCCTCGACTGTCAATTGCTTTGCGGTTCCCGACTTTGCCGCAGGCGTTCTGGTGACGGCCATTGAATGTCCGCGACCTCATCGATAGGAAAATTATTTTAGTCTAATTTCTCGTCAGCCAATTTCACACTAAATGCGCGAGTCTCCATTCAATGCTAATTTAAACTTACTGTAAAAAGTTCTTCTGCGTGTGTTTTGAGAAATTTTCAGATCATCAAAATGATGAATTTTAAAGTATCTCAATATGTTATGCTAGGAGCAATTACATGAAAGGAATACCTCAAAAGTACCGTAAAAGGAGGGCTCAGTTTCGGCAATCCCATCGCGCAACCGTGCTCACCCTTCCAGCGTTAAGTAACGTCAATTCATCCACATAAAACCAACACGTGACAGCAATATCAAGCACCCACCCGGGTCTTCCTGGCCCGTAATATAAAAACAATTATGTTCTGATTGCATTAGGAGCCTCATATGTGTGATACGCGGGTGTGTGTCAGGTCTGACCCGAGGGCAAGTCCAGCTCTGATGGATTGAAAGGTCAAGCTTGGTCAGAAATGGTGGCCGCTAACTAAGGCGTTCTGCTGAACTCTCAGCGAAGACGTGAAAGTATAGTAGCGCACTGCATCTATCGTATTTTGCGCCTCGTGAGTGGGTTTCCTAATTATAAATTGAGGCTATGCAGTTGTGAAACTGGGCTTTATGATGACGAACTACGTGATATTTAACGGCTACTCAATTCGCTGCGCCGGAATGGCTATTCGCCCGTCGAGGGACAGACTGTCTCTGTATTTTAGGGCCTTATGTTGTGAAACTTCACCGTCTACGGGTGTTAGGGATATAATGATTTTTGAAAGTGTGAGCCTCAATAACCACGAATTAGCTTTTTAAGTGCAATTGGGGTTTTGAACGCGCACTAAATAAATTGAGTGCTGTAGCGACATAATAATTTTGAACAGTTACCACTGCGTAACACTGCAGCTTTTCACCTCTATAACCCATTTCTAAATAAATATGCCTAATACGTGTCACTGTTGGTAATGGAGATGGGTGCTAACGTGCATTCACTAAGCCGGTTAATTTGTCTACTCTACAACTCCACAGGAGCAGAATTCTTTGCATTCTCACGGAACATAAACAATGCGGTTTGATGTATACGTGACGCTCGGTCGCGCAACAATGCAGTTCACGGGAACATTTTGCTGGTACTTAATTAAATAGAATACTCTTTAGCAGCTGAAGTGAGTACAAGAAATGCTTGTGCGCCCTACGTTTGCTTCGCCTAACTGTAAAGCGGCTCATGGACGATCAATTTAATTGTCAATATCATTGACTCAATATAATGATGAATTTTTTTTAACCGCTAATTCAACTGTTTGACGGTCGTCAATCAAGCCCACAGACGATCAATTAAATTGCCAATATTCATTGTTGTCAATTATATTGACAAGAAAATTGAACGTCTATGGGCTGCTTAAGAGTTACTGTGTTCGCCAAACGAATGCTGGACGCAATAGTTGTATAAAGATGGTTACCGCATCCTTGGGGTACGACTTCCACAAAAAGATATGATGAGACCTCAGTCATTAGTTTTTATTCACTAAAATGATATTTATGACTCGCTTAGAATGCGAATGCAAGGGAAATCAATCACTTGTTCTCAATAATTATTTGAAAATTAGAGACATTTTGCCCGCAGGAAAGCTTCAATTTAATGCAATCTTATTTTAATGAAATCGTATTATTTTGAACCATTTCATCGAAATGTCAAAAATACAGTTATTTTAAAATTCTACCAAAACCCGGTTTAAGCAAATATCTTCGCAACATTTAAGTGTAACTCTACCCTCGATTTATAGTTCACAAGAATGTACAACCGCAAAACAAATAATTCGATGTAAGAACCCCTAAATTTTCGGCTAGAGACGGTCGTTAGGCACACACCTTCCCTCCCCCCCCACACACACACGCACCAGGCACGCTGACTCATCACCTACACTCGCAACCAATTGAACCTACCTTCAAACTCTTTTGTGCTCATTGTAACCAACTTTGAACCATCTACGTCTGTCTTCTTCTTTATTTATGGGAATGAATCTTAAAACGGTATCAAAGATACGAACGCGTGAGCGTGACGTGCCTTCAACCATCATCGGTCAGAGTCAACTCGAGGTGGAATCTGGCACTGCTGGGGCTCCCTGCAACAGAAACATCATCAGCTTTTGCGAAGTTCGTTGTAAAATTGTCTCGGGCAAATGTCAGTGAAGTGTCGCTCTGTTTTTTGCTGTTGCACTCTGGAGCATGTTGGCTAAACAACGAAGATTTTTTCGAGCGCCTAACTGACTGCAGGATTCACAGTAAAGGTAGTTTTGAAATTTATAATGACGATTTCGAAACACTCACCTCTCAACAGAGGTTTTTCTAAAGATTTTCTCAATTTTGGTTCAATTATTCGTTATTACAAATTTAATTAGGAATGCAGCGAGAAGTGAGGAGGCATATGGGCTGAGAAAACGATGTCTTTTTGCTTAGGAAACAGAGCATCAAAATTAAGGGCGTTGCTTTGTCTTTTTTCGAGTATTACAATCACCCACCTGGGTTGATGATGCTTATAAAAACAAATTACTAGTCCTCAAGACAATATGTAATGGTGACGTGACGATGTGTAGTACCGTTAACGATGCATTTACATTATTCATTTATTGAGGGGCAATTATTAAAAAAATCAGATAAAATATAGCTTCTTTATTAGCAGAAATGACAGTATGTTGCAACAGAGCCTAATATGTGTTATAAGAAGCTAAAGCTTTCTTATTTCAATGCCTCTTATTACTATGCCTTCACAGGCGATGGTTTCAGGTAAGAGAGAGCTTCTCTAAATATTTTTCTCGTTGAAAATATTAGGAAATAGATGCGTAGTTTTTTTCGTGAAAATACTTTCTAACTGATGTCATGTATAACAAAAATTAGAACCAATGGCAGTTTACCTCTCCAAGTTTAGAACTTTATTTTGAATCCTGCTAAAGGTTTTTAAACTAAACGCATTTGAAAAGCAAGTAGTGCAAAAGGACTTGTGCTTCGACGATTTTTTACTAAAAACTCATCGTTTCGGGCTTCAACTTTGCACTCCTTCTAAGTTTTTGCCACATAATGGTGTGAACGACTTGAATTACGCAAAGAAGTTTTGCTTGAAAGTGCTCGTTTTTCATCTCTACACAAAAACACCATGCGTTGGTACGAGTGTGGACTGTGGGAAGTTATTGCTAGGAGCAGACATAGCGTTCCCAGCACAAAATATATGGGTGTTCTTCTAACAAGCTTGGAAACGCTTCATTGCTGACCCTACACATCTTCTTGCATATTGTACTCCATACAACACATTCTAAACAATTTATTTACCTTACGCGATACACCAGTAGATTGTTTCTTAAGCATAGGATAATACATACATTTGAGTATGGCTACTTGTGGGCTCGAATAAGTTCAGTCAATTGCTAAGACTTCTTAGATTCTAAACATGTCAGAGATGTAGCCTTAATAGGTTATTTTTTATACGTGTGGTTTTGTTTTAGGAAATCTATGAAAATTAGAAAGCTCTCACTGTTCTACATAGTGTTCCAACATGACTACTCAGCCAGTGTAGGAAATTTTCTTTAGATATTGAGGCAGTGTTTTGATTTTCTTTCTATGACGCTCAGGTTTACTCATCCTTTCACTCACAAAGGAGACTATTTTATGTTTCATGGAGATACATCTACTAAAAGAGAATCATAACTATATTACAGATGTAAAATTTAAAGATTTATTATAAATTTGAATTTTTCAACCCCCATTTTAGAAATACGTTTCGATGCTTCATTTAGAGCTTTTTTTATGAAAAACAATTTTTGGCGAATGAGTTAACATAGATGAATTGTTAAAAAAAATTTGTAGCCACGATTTTTGCTTCATGCCTTCGTCCATATGATTTTCCCGTAGTTCTATTTTAAATTCAATGGCTTAACAACACCCTATCGTCCTCCAGACTCTGCCACGCTCCAGCACCAGGCCATGGCACGCGTGTTCCCATGTATGTCAAGACTCGTGCATGCGCAGTAAATTACAAAGCTTAGGGGATTTCGTTCAAAATTTTTAGCCGTTACGGAACTAGTTCTGGGTGCGGTCACGCCATCCGCACCTCCACCTCACCTGCATGCGACGGCTATATAAGCCGCTGCAGCTCAGGTTGAGATCACAGTTGCGAACGAACTTCGAACCGGTAAACATGGCTGCTAAGGTGAGGTCCTCAGCCACTTAGGTTACGATCTTTCTTCCTATATTTCCCAACAGCGTAGCAGTTTAAGATATACATTTATGGGTTAGGTCTCGTTCAGCTTCTATTCATATGTGGCCTCTGGAATTTTGTTAAGTTTAATAAATGCGGTTTCAATTAAGTTCTAAAAATTATAAAAAAAATTCCTTTTTGCTTCCAACACCTATAAAAGCCCAATTTTTCTCGGTGAATGAGAATACAACGCATTGCCATTGCGATAGTCACCTTAGAATGCTTTATTGGAAGTCTACGGGAGTTAAAACCAGCATTCAAGTTACTTCAAGTTCGTTTATTTCATTATTCTTACTACACTCATGTTCTGGATCGCTGAAAATTAACTTTTCGAGTTGTCTTAATAGATATAATATTCAATCTCACAGATTCCTGGTTAATAATAATAATAATACACTCGGAATACTGGTTTTGACGCGGATGACAGAAATTATTTATTTCAATACATTTTTTACTTCAGTGTCGATACATTTCTGTACATGATATGCCATTCAAATACCTTTTATTTTTTGCTCTCGTTATTTAATGCATTATTATTTTATTACCATTCGTGAAATGTTTGTTCCGTGAAATAGTTGCTAGTTAAAGTTAATTCAGAACTTGAGTGCACCATTGGGCAAAATGTATGGTCACTAACTCCAGTATGGTTACCAAACTGTTGTAAGAGCGAAAATTTTCGAATGAAGCATTCTGTTAAATTATTTCCCTACTCCAGTCAACGCTTTACTGCCATTGTTTGGCGGAGAATGGAAGTGTGGTATTATCCTCAAAAAGTTAACATTTCTTGAGCTAGAAGTAATTCGTTATTATGGCTCATGCTGCTTAACGCTACTTTGCATCTATGGACTTATGGACGTGATAGAAGATATCCTCGATCTTTTAGGGTAATATGGAAATTCTGTTTCGAGTAAAAACCAGTCCTGTTAGTTTCTTCTCATGCTTTCTTTTTGGATAAGTCATATTTCAATGTTGTCCAATCTCAGGTTGTTCGTCAACATTACTGTGGATTGTTGTCAGCCAGGTTTTTTCAGTTTTCTATGGAATGTCAAAAAAATGATGTGACGTAAAATTACTTCCAAGAAATCAGATTTAAAAACCAGGTAATTAAAGATTTACATTGAGTGTGCGCACCTAGGAAGCTTATGTCAATTTTATCTACCTTCTTTTCCGAGAGAGAGTCACTACGAAAATAACTTAAAACTTCATTTTTAGATGATCATAAAAAAACATTTGTAACCCTTCCTTGTACCCAAAAGTTGACTATCATCGCCCTGCTGGCTGCTGCGGCTTCTGCTGCCCCTCAATACGGCCCTCCCAGCCCCTCCTACCAGCCTGCCCCCTCATATCAGCCTGCTCCTCGGCCTTCCTACCAACAGCCTTCCTATCCTGATACTGTGAGTACACTCAAAATTTTCCAGGTGTTTAAGCCAGATATTGAATTTTGTACTCAAAGATTTATTCAGATATTTGAATCAGATATTGAATCTTACGACGTTCTCAAATTTATTCAGAACTTTGAATCAGAAATTGAATTTTGTGCACTGAAATTTACTGAGAACTCTGAATTTAATTTTGAATATTGTCCATTTAAATTATACAGAACTTTGAATCAGAAAGTGAATTTTGTAAACTTAAATTTATTCAGATATTTGAATCAGGTATTGAATTTTATATACTCAAATTTATTATGAAATTTGAATTAGATATTGAATCTTGTTTACTCAGGGATTTGAAGTGCCTATCAATATTGTTGAAGGGGGAATCTATACGGGAAAAATCACAAATAACTCGTTGTCGTCGCAGTGTACTCGATGATCGTTTTCAAAAATAGTACTCAGGGTGAACAACGCACGTTGGATTGCGCTTCACAAAAGATGTTCCGTAAGGGCTTAGGTCATCAAATGACATTCCATACTATTCATGTGTGGGTAGAATGAAACACGGACAAATGTTATAAACATTTCTGCAATATAACCATCTCTCAAAAAAAAAGAAAAAAAAAGTATTCTATATCCCTCGCATTAAAAAAAGCTAACTTCACAAGTGATATAAAATAATGCACGTAACCTTTCCATTGTGGATAGATTCAAAGGAAACTAAGCATGTAATTCCTACAAAGTTAATATTAAAAATTTTGAAAAATGCACGAGCTTCTTGAATCCTATTCAAATTCTTGTCGAGTACAGAACGTGTAAACGTTGTGGTAGCTAGCGCTCAGAACTGAAAGTGTTTGAAAATTGTTGAATGAAAGCATTTTTCATTTAAGTTGTTACCAGCTTCTCAGACGCGTCCTATTCATTCATATTTCAAGTTAAAAAAGTAATTTAAAACTAATTCCCACGACAGCTGAATTAGAATTAGAAATCGAAGCCTTGACTCCGTAATTCCAACGAGTCGGATCCCTGATCTCGATGAGTTTATAATGCTTTGCAAAACTAATTCTATTCGTAGATCCTTAAGACAATTCTAGTTCTCTAAGCCGACGGTATTTCTCCCGAAACATTCTAAAGAGAAGAAAATAATATTCATATAACTGATGTTCTAATATTCTTGGACAGATTTCAAAAACAAAACTCGCATCATTTACTGTTTGTTTTTCCTGCATATGAAGCAGTCTGGATATTAGGTCACTGCATAGCTATGCACATTTCAATTTCCTTGCAACGTGCATACATTTAGATTAATAACGGGTCATTTGTGACTCGCGCAGGTGCCGAAGTACGCGTTCGACTACGCGGTGCAGGACGCGTACTCCGGCGTGAACTTCAACCAGCAGGAGCAGCGCGACGGCTACAACACGCAGGGGTCGTACTACGTCGCCCTGCCTGACGGACGCACGCAGAAAGTCACCTACTTCGTCGACGGCGACTCGGGGTACGTTGCCAAGGTGGAGTACGAAGGAGAGGCCCAGTACCCCCAGCCCAGGAAGGGGTACCAGGCCCCGCAGCCCTCTTACGGCCCTGCGCCCAGACCCAACTATGGATAAGTTACGAACGAGAAATGATCGATCATTTCGACCAGCCCATAAAACGACTTACGAACTTCTATTGAAGCTGAAGAAACGAAAAATAAATTATTCTCGATATTTATTGTTTTTTATTCTTACCAAAAAGCTTATGAGCTGGATTTTCAATGAGTTATGTTGCTGTAGCGGTACCGCTTGTAGTGTTTATTTTTCTGAGTGGACTGCCAAATGTGTGGCTGCGACAGCGGGAATATGGAGAAAATTTGGACCTCGTTGTAAAATCTTTGACATCGATTAAGTCTATGGCATTGGTTATTTTTTCTCATATCGATGACATCTTTGACATCGATTAATTCTTGGATATCGATAAAATCAATGACATCGAATAATTCTTTGAAATCGATGAAATCTTTGAAATCAATTAATTCTTCGATATTGAGTAAATCGGTGACATCGACCAAATTTTTGACATCAAGTAACAGCTTGATTGAGGCGAGATGGTCAGAAGTTGGCGTTGTGGTGGTATTTGGAGCATCATTGTTGTGGCTCCTACATACTGAACATTGAGAATTAATATGTCGCCATTGATTATGATATGTATAGCGTTTGTAATCTACACAGACTCCTCTTTACTTAACATTAATATAGAATAAAAGTCTCGTCATTAAGATTATAGTCTATAAAGTCATTCACAATCTCTAGAGAAGCCTTTTTGAAACAAATGAAGTATATCTTACAGAATATAGATGTTTCTATGAAAAATGCAGCTTAGGACGAATCATTTATCAGCAAAAATGAACATGTGCGCTCCGACATGTATTGGTGAAGGTGCGTAAAAGTTTTGCTCCGTTTCAACGCTCTGAAGAGCTATAAAACTGTTGGAATATCTCATCAAATTTTTCAAAAAATTTTTATAATTAATTTTTCAAACAATAATTCGAGAGACTCAATCAGCAAATGATGAGCGAATTTTCCTGCCGGTATAAACTTATGAGCACAATTCAATTAGGAAGGCATCAAAATAAAAAATATCCACAGATAAATTCTTGCTGTGAATTTTTTCGCTGGAAAACAAAGACAAAAGCAACGCCACAAGTAAGTCAGTAGCGAATGTGCTGCCCGAAATGACTGGCCAGTCTACTTGATAATTTGGCACCGCAAAATAAACTAGTTTGAAGCAAAAGACCTCTGGTCAACGCATCCAGCTTTCAACTCCAACATTTCCAACACACTGGTGTCCTAATCGATTCGGTGGGCCAACATTCAACTAAGGAAGCATGAATATTTTTCGATTTTTAGCTTAAACTAATAAAAAAGTTCTATCGGGATCATAAAACAGGGAGGACAATTAGTAGAATATTTCATGATAGAGTGAAGCTTTTGGTCTCTCATAGCCTCATCTCCAAGTCTTGCGTCCGTCTTACCAACCTTGCAACACCTACCAAAATAACTTTTTTTCTCATTCGCATTACGGTTGTAGAATTTTAATTATGTAATGTCTAAATCAGCCAAAAATATTCAAACTTTCGAACTGAAACACTCTGTTCAGGGGACAGTGGTGGAAAAACTGTGTTCACGGGACCTTATCGACCACTTGGTGTAAAGTGCGTACTCCATTGCGCACACAGACCTGACTAATATTTTATTATTGTATTGGAATTGTTGCTTGACAAACTCTAGGGGAAAGTTGACAATATTTCGAAAACGTATGATGGGAGCTCAATACGTCGTATTTTTATGATCTCAGATAAAAGTGCTTTAATTTAATGGGTATTTTGAATATTTAAATACAAGTTTATTGAGTGTACTATTATTTTGAATATGTTGTGAAGAGTTTCACTGAATTAAAGAGTATGTTGAATGTATAGGATACAAGCTCTCTGAGTTGACGAGTATGTTGAATGTCTAGGATACTAGCCCACTGAATTGACGACTATGTTGAATGTCTAAGATACAAGCTCACTGAGTTCCCAAGTATTTTAGGCATTTGATATATGCTTATTGACTAGACCAATATTTTGAGTTTTAGAATACACATTAGAATAAGAATATTTTGAGAGTCTTGTATACAAGCCTACAGAGTTCATAACTTTTGAGAACATATTCCGGAGTGCAAGCTCGATGACTCGCTAACAAATTTCTAGGGGCACCAAGAATACAAACTCACTGTGTTGCATATTTTGAATGTCTAGAACAGATGTTTAGTTGGGTACAATCATAAATTTTTGCTAGTGTAGACATATCAATTTTCCTAAACTTTGAAATCAGAATCTAATATTTTTAACGAAAAAATAAAATGGAATAAAAAAGTCACACTTCACAATAACAGCAGAAATGAACTTAAATTTCCAACGATATCAAACGTAATTACGTTTCTCACGCTCGTAACCAACCATACTTAAAAATACATTCATGAAATATTTTAAGTCCTGATTTTTAAAAAGGAAGAATTTAATATAAAATTAAAAAAAGACAAATTGTCGCTAACAAGCTCCACGAATTGGCTTAACCGAAGAAAAAGTTCCCACGGAACCCAATAACAGTCCGGAAAGACCGGGGAAGCGCTCGCGACGTCGGCAGTTCGCTGGAAAGTGTCGTGAAGGTCGGCGTAATTAAGCGCTACCGGATTTAGCCCTCAGGGAAGCTCGTGTCAGGCAGACCTTTGCCTTGGTTTGCTCGCACACGTCCCTAGAAAGTGAGACTCTCGGGAAAGTTCGTCCTCACGCTCATGAGGGGACAGCGTGGACTAACTCGAATCTTGTGAAAAATTTAAGGCGCCGAGCTGCCTTGGAGTAGGGAAATGCTGGAAACGATGCTTCCTGTTCATATTTTTGGATGGTGAATAAGGATTTAGCCGTGATTTAGTTTGTAAGTGAATTTTTTATTAATGCGACAGCCTTATAATGGACTAACTCGAAGATCGTGGAAAATATTAGGCGAAGAGCTGCCTTGGAGTAGGGAAATGCTGGAGACGATGCTTCCTGTTCATATTTTTGGATGGTACATAAGGATTTCCTCATGATTTAGTTTGTAAGTGAATTCTTTATTAATGCAACAGCTTATAATGGACTAACTCGAAGATCGTGGAAAATATTAGGCGAAGAGCTGCCCTGTAGTTGGGAAAAGCTGGAGACGATGCGTCCTGTTCATGTTTTTGGATGGTGAATAAGGATTTAGCCAGGATTAAGTTTGTAAGTGAATTTTTTATTAACGCTACAGCTTTATAGTTCTAAAACGTATTCTGAATGGTTCCTGAAGTCTCTAGTGAGAAGTACACAAGATACCTGTTTACAGCAACACTAGAGCAATAGTTCATTTAATTTTCATGCTACAGTTCAAAAATCGCGTGTCACGCCAAGCCTAACCATTTAAATTTCTATGGTTGGAAATAGGCTATGTGACTTTTTTGGGGTACACAGAATACATGTTCACATGTTGCCGTGCTTGGATTAAGCATCTTTTTGCTGACCCCAACTTGTTTGGTTAGTTAATTTTAGAGACAAAATTTCTTGGTTGTAGAACGAAAATATCTTCCTTATGTTATTATTCTTTGTGGATTGCATTTGAAGTAATTCAATGTCGCTTGTACATAACCACAAATCTCTACCCATTTCTTTCACCTCTTCCTTCAGTAAAAGGTGAGTTATACCTTTTTATTTGATTAGGCTTTACAACTGCAGGTTGACAGTAGTACTTTCTATCGTGTTTCTACTAAAAAATTTCGACATACCGTATGTTAGTACACTAGTGTAAGATTTTCAAACAGAGCTACATTGAATGAATTAACTATTAACTATATCCTTATTTAATTTTGAATGAGCAAGCTTTAAAATAGCCATTGATGGCTCAGTATACCTTTTAGAGTTTTAGTTCGCTTTTCTGCTGAAAAGTTTAATCGAATATTCACAAGAAGATAATTTCGAATCTAAATAGGCAAGTTAACTGACAGACGGAGCTACTACAAGGCCAGTCAGAAAATCAGCTTCACATAGCAAAGGCTAGCAGAGGAGGCATCTATAAGTAGATATGACTGGGATCATGTCGAATCAACGTGCGTAGCTCAATTAAACAGATCGGCCACTCTGAAGTAATAAAAACTGTCCATGAATAACCAAACACTTGAGAGATACAGTGACAATATAGGCTAATACGAGAATGGATTATAGTTCATTACGAACATGAACAATCAAATCTAGAAACCACCCCCCAATCACATCCGCAACTCCTGGAGCAGTCCCAGAGCGCGAGCAAAACCTCCCCAGGAGCGTCACAAGGAAAGACTCTGATTAGAGCCTTCTAGGTCGCACGGCTGCAGCTACACAAGTCTTTATATTTATTTATTTTTTTGGTAAGTTGAGGGTCGAAGGTGACACTGCGATGACGAAAATTAAACAGAGGGATTAACAGTAAATATAACATTTGAACAGATTGTAACAGTCAAAGACCAAACCCATGTAATCGATGGTGAAACCAATTCATCCAAGTTAGATTCCACATTTGGTGTCACTGATACGTTTTAACAGCTAAACGGGAATTAGATGAAAACAGTTATAGACAGGTGTTTAAGCAAGGACGAGGTAGAAAAGCTAGGATTTATTGAGGGACAAATATTAGGCTCACCGAAAGAAAATATTTTTGTTAAGAGGTAGAAAAGCTAGGATTTATTGAGGGACAAATATTAGGCTCACCGAAAGAAAATATTTTTGTTAAGAGCGACAGACTTAAGAAGCGACAATTATTGTCATTTCAAATTTCTAAATATTTTACTGTTACGTTAATCGGGTCTAAAAACTCATTGATAAACGCTTCTATTCGAAGCTTTTACCCAATCACCTGCTGTATTTACTCAGTAATTTCAGAAAATTTGATAACCCGAACACCTATAACAAAGGAATCATTAACTCCGTAATCAAAACAAAAAGAGAAAATCTCTGATACACAAAATGAAGATCAGTTGAGAGCACAAAGGCAGCAAGGCGGTAAAAAAGCGGGATTCGGGGACAAGTAGCGCGACCTCGTAAGGCAACAAACAATCTTGCGACACATCTGCATCCACTTTTTGTTAAAACAATTGTGCTTCACAAAAATGTTACCAGTCTCTCAGGAAAATCGAAAATTTTTAACCACCACCTTTCCTTCATGGCCCAAATATAGTTGCAAACATTTGACTGAGACAAAGCGATCTTTCAGCGCAAGGCTTCCGCTCTAGACTCAAAACTTGAAGCGTGTGGGAAGAATTCTCCACTCTAAAACATTAACTCTAAAACATTCGCTTGGAGAATGTTATCGAACCGAAGCTCAGTTACCAGATGGTACTCTATTGGTGCAGAATAATAATTTGAGGTATCATGTAAAAAAAACATATAAAAGACTCAGACTAGTTTAGTTTCGTAACACAACGTTTCTGGGAATGTCATCTGGAAGAACACGAAAAACGCGAAGTGCAAATTACATGGCAATTGATGGCAGTGGTGACAGTAGGTATAATGCTTTTACCGGCATTACTCAATGACATTACTCAGAGCTCACTTAAATAACTGGTTGCTTTTGGTGGTAATTTTCTCACTGTTTATTTTTTCAGAAGAAAATCTAATTGAAAATAGGTGCTAGAAAGTAGTATACGTCGAAAAAATTCAATCGAAAAATTACAGCCGTCGATGCAGCTCATTTTAAGTGATTTCAGAGCAAGTATATTGGTATGCATCGATATTTCAACAACGTCAAATTGTATTACATTTTTTCAATGGCGTTAGCGTTTTTTAATTTTTTTTATAAAGTACACTTGGTACAACGCACAAGTCGTTCAGTGCAATTGCTGACTGGACGCGCGCCTGTTGAGAGCAATGCATTGCTGCAGTGCAGGTGAGGCACGCAGATTAAAATGCAAAGTTAATTTGATCCAAAGAAAACAAAAATTGGATTACAAACCCAACCCCTAAAGGAAAGTTACTCGATGTGTTTTTAAAAGAAATGAAGGTCAATTCTATCTTAATATTTTCTATTCAGGATGTTTTGCGTGCCCTAACTTAGTTCAAAATCATATGCGATTTCTTTTTATCTCATTCAATAGATGATCGGGGCATAATTATTAATGCTGGGATAACCCGTTTTCTCCCCTAGTCGATTGAGAGTCGATGGTTTGAGCGTCTTCAGGGTTTTGAATAGTTGATCCATTTGTACTTGTTCATTAAAACAATAATACAACATTCTCCTCTGTTTATATTATAATTAAATAAATGTAATATTTTTATAATGTATTGAATATTATAATACCCCGAATATTATATTATACTGAAAAAATAGTTGTGGGGAAAATTCCCCACAGATTCGCTCGGAGTGTACTTCGATTTCTGTACTATTAACGTAAACGGCTGGTGCTGCGTGGCAGGTGAGGTCGCGCAGCAGCAGCGCATATCAAGTATAGGTCGTCGGTGGTAAAGATAGGTCGTCGGTGGTAAATCAGGTGTGTCGGGTGTGTCAGGTGTGTCAGGTAAATAAGAGGCCAGGCTGAGTCTCGGTCGAAGGCCTTTGTTACGTCGGCACGCCGGGATAACGCTCGGCTCGTGACGTGGAGTTGTGACGGTCGCCAGCCTATCTCTTCCATCCCTTCTTCCTGCATGTTCAATAAGTTTATGGTTTGATTGTGTGTGTGAAAGCTTTGAATTTAGGTTCTTTTTCATTAATTAATTGCATGATTAAGGCGGGTTACGAACCGCAATTAACTTTCCTCTAAATAGGCGTGTTCGCTGCCCTAAAAGGGGGCCAACCTTACCCTGTCGCAGTGAACCGCCGTCTTTATTAACTATTACTATTAACTTAACTATTACCTATTATCTTTAACTACTATTGGGCTTCTGCCTTCATTACTATTGACACTCTACTGCGACTTCTATATCGCCATTACTGCCATCGTCTAACAGTCGCTATGCGCACTGGAGGATAAATTCTTCAGGTTGGTAGTCGTGTGTCTAATATTTGCCGATTATTGAAACTTAATATCTCTGTTTACCTTTATCAAGAAGATTGACTTTGGTCTTACCTGGTACCTATTTTTTCAGTATCTAGCGGGCACTTCGTCGCACTGCGCACTTCGTGCTTCACAACGTTGATAGCCAATTAAGCCATCTTGTTGGACAGCAGTAGCCGCAACTAGGTAATTACGTTGACCGTTAACTACTATATTCGTTCTAAATTCTTTGTATAAGCGCTGTTTCATAATATTTTCTTATGTAATTATTTTCTTGGGTACATTTCTTCATCTTTATGCACAGCTGTGAGGGGACTGGAGGCGTTGGTCACGGTTTAGCTGCTCTGGCCCTGGTTGTGCCGCGGTCGCCGTGCCTGTTTCCTTCGGTTAGCGTCAGTTTGGCGCTAACTTTCGTCTTCCTGAAGTGCTTGTAGCAAGCGCGCACGTTGAAGCTCGGTCAATATCCCGTGACGTCCGTGTAAGCTGGCGCTGTTAGCCCTGAAACGGAGAGCCTCTCCAGACTCCTCGTTCCTGCGCCTGACGACTGGCATTACCTGACACCCTAACTTTGAACCTTAAAAATTACATGCGTATTTTAACCTTAATAATACATAAATAAATATATCAATAAATAAAGGAATAAACAAACGCGATACTTGAGGGCGAATTGTCCTTTAGGTTTTAAAAATTTAATACTTTGTAAATCGGCTACTTGCCGTATTGTGTTTGGTTAAGTACTTGTTGCCTTGTAACTATTACGAATCTTCCTTGGCGTTCAGGCGACTGATTGAAAATTAAATTTGGAAACTTTGTGTCCTTGTCTTTATTAATCTTTACAGCTTCGAAACGGCTGTTGAGTCAAATGTGTCGAGGTAGTTCCTCACATAGTAATGATTTTACAGTACACAGAATATTTTAAAATACTGAATAATTTCATCTTCAAAATATGTTGGAAAAATACTAATAACATTATAATATATTGAATAAAACAATATACTGAATTGTATCATATTTATAATGTAGTGAAAAATAACAATAAATAATTAAAAAACTTTCTACATAAATAGTCTGGGGTGATGTGTTATAAAAGTCAATGAGTTAACTGAACAGTGAAAAATGAAAGAATGAACGAGAGAAAAACGTATACTTTAAAAAAAGTTGAAACACAGAATGGATTACAACATATTGCTTTTTTACGTACTTTTTCAACAGAGATGTTAAACTATAGACAAACCATTAACATTAGATAATAGCTATTTTAGTGATTAAATAAAAAATTAGGAGAAAAAATTTATTCCATTAGATAATTTATGGTTTGCGAGGTTTGAGAAGACTTATAAATACATACCCCAAATGAAAACGGTGAAATGTTAATACAGAAAATAATGCTGCAGAATTGTATAATGAGGTAATTAAATTTGTTAAAAAAATCATGCCGTAATGAAAAATATTCAATTTTATTAGAAGCTTTAAATTTTAGTGGAAACTTGAATTCCAGTGAGTCAGGCACCTACAGTTATGTGATGGTCGCGTACCTCAGCGATAACAGTTATGTGATGGTCGCGTACCTCAGCGATAACAGTTATGTGATGGTCGCGTACCTCAGCGATAACAGTTATGTGATGGTTGCGTACCTCAGCGATAACAGTTATGTGATGGTCGTGTACCTCAGCGATAACAGTTATGTGATGGTCGCGTACCTCAGCGATAACAGTTATGTGATGGTCGTGTACCTCAGCGATAACAGTTATGTGATGGTCGCGTACCTCAGCGATAACAGTTATGTGATGGTCGTGTACCTCAGCGATAACAGTTATGTGATGGTCGCGTACCTCAGCGATAACAGTTATGTGATGGTCGTGTACCTCAGCGATAACAGTTATGTGATGGTCGTGTACCTCAGCGATAACAGTTATGTGATAGTCGCGTACCTCAGCGATAACAGTTATGTGATGATCGCGTACCTCAGCGATAACAGTTATGTGATGGTCGCGTACCTCAGCTATAACAGTTATGTGATGGTCGCGTACCTCAGCGATAACAGTTATGTGATAGTCGCGTACCTCAGCGATAACAGTTATGTGATGGTCGTGTACCTCAGCGATAACAGTTATGTGATAGTCGCGTACCTCAGCGATAACAGTTATGTGATAGTCGCGTACCTCAGCGATAACAGTTATGTGATGGTCGCGCACCTCAGCGATAACAGTTATGTGATGGTCGTGTACCTCAGCGATAACAGTTATGTGATGGTCGTGTACCTCAGCGATAACAGTTATGTGATAGTCGCATACCTCAGCGATAACAGTTATGTGATGGTCGCGTACCTCAGCGATAACAGTTATGTGATGGTCGCGTACCTCAGCGATAACAGTTATGTGATGGTCGCGTACCTCAGCGATAACAGTTATGTGATAGACGCGTACCCCAGCGATAACAGTTATGTGATAGACGCGTACCTCAGCGATAAAGAAATGAAAAACTCCAGTATTTTTTCAAACGGTTGTTGCATAATGCCAAGGCTTTAAATTTTCAAAATTTCACAGTATAAAAGCCTTTATAGTGCCACACCACAATAAGAATTTTAACTATCCGAGATGGTGGTTTGTTGAAAAATTGAGAGCTAAGTGTTTTGGGTGATTTCGAAATCCGCCTACAGGTCTTTTTCAGCCGTGGCTAGTCAAGTGAATCTACTACAGTATTTAAACCTGCTACAATCAGAGATTTTCATAGGTCCCATGTAAGAGTAGGTCAGCTGGGTATCACAATTATAAAATTTTATATACACACATAGTTCATTTTTCTCACTTATATCTGCCATGATTAAGTGTCTAATTTTATTCAATTTAGATCATAAGCAACGTTATTTGTATTTTCATTGCAAACATAATTATTTTACTCACGCATTTTACTCACCTGTGTCAACAGTGTCTCCGTGAAGTGAGGACGTACTTTGTCTTTGCTCGGAATCAAAGTGCACAATTGGTTAATGAACATGCATTTCTAACCAAAAAGAGTGCTCACTCAGACCATGAGAATCTGAAAGTAAATTTCATCTAACCAAAATCCAAACAATCGAACAAAAAGTGTGATATTCCCTCAAAATAGCACTCAACCCTTGCTTCTTTTTCGCAAGTGTCTCCTTTCTCACAAGATGGCGGACAGAAAGGCAAACAAGAAGAACAATGAGGGTACGCTGGAGCTTGACTGTCCAGACATACAAAACCTGTCAAAACCAAATAAGCAAATGGCCTCCATCATAATTGATCACTTTAACTCAGTAATGGAGAAATTTCAAAGTGAAATTAGTGACTTGAAAACGATGATTGAAACACTAACGAAAAAAGAATCAAATCAAAAGGCAGGGATTGAAGAGCAAAATAAAAAGATAGACAGGCTAGTCTCCCGTCTAGAGCAATTCGAAAGGAAAGAAGAACGGGAAGAGTTGGAAAACAGAAAATGCACTCTGGTTATCACAGGGGAACTACCGCAATCACATTCTGATGAAGACTGTAGACAGACTGTGCGGGAGCTCCTGAAGGACCAAATCAACGTCAACCTTAGTAACTCTGACATCACTACAGCGACTAGACTGGGTAAAAAACCTGCCCCTGGAAACGTCGATAGGAGAAACATTACCTTTGAGCTACGACAATACGAAAAGAAACAAGAAGTTTTGTCAGCCTGCCGAGTGACCAAGCCGAAATTCTACGTAAACGAATACCTCATCCCTTCGCGAGCTAATATTATGTACACTCTGAGATTGGCCAAACGAAAATTTCCCGACAAAATAGGTCTCGCAAGAACTCTGGATGGTAATATCAACGTCTACTCTCCTCGGATACCTGGACAAGAAACTCCTAGACCACACACCATCAACACACCTGAATCACTTGACCAGTACTTACTACAACGTGTCGGCAAGTCCTCAGAAGAAATTATTCGTAATTAGAGACTTATGTACTGAATTTAATAGCATTTTGATCTCTGTCCACATGATTTCTTTTGTTTTCTGATAGAATCGCCTTTGGCTCTTCAAAGCAACCACGCAGAATTTGCAACTTTGTTTTACTGCTCACTAAATTGTTTTTTTATCTACTTTTTCTCATTATTCATAGAAGGCTCATGCCGGATTTTCTACTCTGATTTAAATATTATGTTACCACCTGTCTAAAAATCTGAAAATAATCTAGATACTCAAGATCTTTATATTAATTAAATAACTTCGCTGTCACTTCGATTCTAATCCACTTCGTTCTTTGCTATATCGTATGTGTTATATGCAGATACCACTGGTATGACAGCCTTGTAACTACACTATTCGCAATTTATGATCTCTAATGCTCCCACTCATGGACTGAGTTAGCCATCTCCTTATGAAATCATTCTAGATTTTAAATAATTTTAGACTAATAATCTCTGTGTGTTTTAGTTTCTCTCTATTTCTTAAATTTTACGATAAGTAGGAATGTCTTTACTTTTAACTTGACCTTGTAGTCTGTATCATCTTCTTTATTTTTCACGTCACATTTTACTTACTGTTTCTTAATCTTTATGACTGACCATGTTGATATTTTCGATGATATTGATCCAGATCTCAATCATTTGAATAGACTGCATCCAAACCTAAATGAAACTGGGAATTGTAAATACCTAAATATTAAAGAGTTCAATGAATCGATGAGAAAAACCTGTAACGATCTCTCAGTATTATGTTGGAACTGTAGATCCATTTATCCGAAAATAGATGAAATATCTTGTACTATCACTGAGCTAAACAGCAATTTTGATGTTCTCAGTTTCACCGAAAGTTGGCTAGATGACTCAACTAAAGACCTAATTCAAATTCAGAACTATATAATAGCCATCATTCACTCCGTAGCAACAAACGTGGTGGTGGCATCAGTACGTACATATCTAAACACATATCATCGAAAAACATTATAAGTGCGACTATGAATCGTGAACATATTGAGACTCTATTTATAGAACTAACGAAAAATGGTAAACGGATTGTACTTGGGACTGTATATAGGCCCCCAACAGCTTGCAACATTTCTTTCCTGAACGAGCTTCAAAGCATAATATCTCAGTTTAACAAATCTCTATACAATGAAATAATAATTTGCGGGGATTTCAACTACGATCTTCTTCAATATGAAAGCTGTGAACAAATCTCAAACTTCATAAATGTTTTTCAGTCTAACTCCTTCCTTCCAATCATCACGAAACCTACGCGTATTACATCCGAATCTGCCACGTTGCTCGATAATATTTTTATGTTAGATCCGACTGATTTTCTTACAGGAATAATAATTTCTGACTTATCTGACCATTTTCCGGTGTTTCTCATCAAGAAGAATGTCTATAGTCCCTGCAACAGCCCACATGCTGAGACTTTGTCATATCGTTGTATAAACGAATATAACTCGGGGACAATGCGAACTGTTCTAGAAGAATTAATGCCATCATTGGACATCTATGAACTAGACAATAATGCGATTAACATTGACCAAGCAATACTAAAACTAACTGAAACTATAACGACCGCATATAACCAATGTTGTCCAATAATCACCCGCACAATTACGCCGAAAAATAGACAAAAACCTTGGATTACTGAAGATATCGTGATCAATATAAAGAAACGTCAAGCATACTTAGCCTTACTATACGAAGGACGAATCTCTAGATTAACGTATAACAGATTCAGGAATCTTGTGACAAATCAAATACGAACATCGAAACAAAACTACTTTATGCGCAAATTCACTGACTACAAAACTGATATTAAAAAAACTTGGCGCCTGCTTAATTCATGCTATAGACCGAATAATAACGCTAAAAAAACAATTGAATCCATCGTTCACGAAAATGTAAAATATCATGATAAACAAGATATTGCAACAGTGTTCAACAACTTTTTTATAAATATAGGAAAAAATATAGCCGATAGTGTCGTTAGTGAACCTACAGACCACTTGCAATACATGGACCATGTCCGTGAACACAACTCTTTCTTTTTCCCGCCAACTAACCCCTCCGATGTAATTACATGCATAAACAACTTGAAAAATAAATCAAATGGATTAAATACATTTTCAGCTAAAGTTCTTAAGGCAATTGCTGATATAATAGCACCGTGCATATCTGATATTATCAACCATTCGCTTTCTCAAGGTATCTTCCCCAACTCTCTCAAAACTGCCAGAGTCACCCCTATTTTTAAAAATGGTGATAAAAACTGCGTTAATAATTATAGACCTATCTCTGTTTTACCAATTATGAGCAAAATATTTGAAAAAATTGTGTATAAAAAAGTGTATTCGTATTTTGAACAAAAATCTTTTCTCTATGACGGACAATTCGGTTTTCGTTCTAAGAAATCAACGACACAAGCTGTATTAAATCATTTACAGAACCTTTACTCTAATATAGATGAAGGAAAGCTTGTTTTCTCCGTTTTTCTTGACTTTCGAAAAGCATTCGACTGTGTGGACCATAAGATATTACTCTCGAAACTACACTGTTATGGCATTCGAGGAATTGCCCATGATTGGTTCAAATCATACCTAACAAATCGGAAGCAATACGTTGTCGTTGACGACGCAAAATCGGACCCACAGACAATTAGCCATGGAGTTCCACAAGGGTCTGTCCTAGGGCCTTTCCTATTTCTGATATTTATAAATGATATTATCAAATCAACAACATTTTTCACATTCATACTTTTTGCCGATGACAGCACGCTTTCTACGGTCCTTCCGAGCCAAAATCCCGCTATGATTGCGGAGAGCATAAATAATGAACTCCATAAGGTTTCATTATGGCTTAAAGCTAATAAAATAAGCCTCAACATCGAAAAAACAAAGTATATTACATTCTCATACAAGAAAAGCATATCTCTCCCACACATAAAAATTGGCGAAGGTGAAATCGAAGAAACCAACTCATGCAAGTTTCTGGGCATCATAATAGATAAACATCTGACCTTTAAAGAGCACATCGCTAATATTAGTTCTAAATTATCGAAATCCATCGGAATCCTGAATAAAGTTAAAAATTACCTCCCTGAAACAGCTTTACGAATGCTCTACCGAACGCTCATTTCACCATACTTGCAGTACGGAATAGAAGCATGGCACGGAACTGATAAAAATAAAACCAATATAATTTTTACTCTGCAAAAAAGAGCAATCAGAGCGGTAAAGAATCTAGAATATAATGCTCACACAAATGATTCATTCAAAAATTTACAAATACTCAAACTTCCAGATCTCTATAAAATCTCCATTTGTAATTTCATTTACAAAACATTAAGAAATGATGGCGACAATAGCCTGAAACTATTATTAAGTGCGCAAACTGGTCATCACGACCATTTAACCCTAAATAGAAGTAAATTCATGCTTCCTTATTATTCAAAGGCCCGGTCGCAACACAGCATCCTCTTCGTTGGAACTAAAACTTGGAACTCAATACCTGCGGAGATCCGTGATAGTAATTCTTACAAGTTATTCAAAAGAAATCTCGAGACTCACTTCCTATCGGAATATTAGTCATGTAAGATCACCAAGTCAAATCTTGTCTCCAACATGACTGTTTCCAATAATGAAATTTGCCATGGGTAATATGTAATTCGCCTTCAGTCTGCTGTTAAATCTTTTATCGAATGTACTGTTAAATATAGTCCACATAACCTATATTGTAAAATGAAATATCTGATATCGATTGAATTATCTCACTGATCAGTCTAATGTGAAACTAGGTTAAGTGATTTAGGTTAAACATTAATGTACACCTTAGAATAATGTTGATGGAAGGATGCCCCAGAAGTCGCTGAACTTATTCGGGCCCACAGGTAGCTATATTCAAACTTGTCCATTGTACTAGACTTAAGAAACATTCTACCTCTGTATCTCCTGTGGTAAATAAATTGTTTAAAATTGTTTAAATTGTTTAAAAAAATTTCAAAAGCTGTATTTGTGTGTATGTTTACTTAAAAAAAAAATAAAAAATTAAAAGTACCTCCTAAGAAGTTTTTTGTTGACGACTCATTTAGAGAACTATTTCTACGGGGACTTTTTTAAAAAGGGTACGAGATTTTTCCACACGTAATATCAAAATGTTCCCAATTGTATTGCTAAAAGCCATAGGTTATTGGTGAAAAATTTAAAACGAACAATACTTGTGATTTAAAACTCACAGAATGAGGAAGAACACTTCGAGGTATGAAAGATACACACGTTATAGTACACGTAGGCGGTGCTTTGACTCTGCGGTGTATAGCTAGTTGTCAGAGGCGTAAAACACACCTTTGAATAAACTTCACTAGTTTCAACATTTTTTAATTGAAATGTTCATTGGAAAACATAAAAAATATATTTATTTCCTTACTCGCGGGAAAGATGGTGAAATTTATGAGCATATTACCAGAGGGTCTTCGTATTCTGTTTTTTACTCGGCATCTTTGTTTTTGGCAACATCATAAGGTAGTACTTTTTAAAGAGAATTTATTTTATAGATCATACCATGTTAACAATCATCTGATAATTCCAAAGATTTCTCAGATTTTTTAATCAAAGGAGAACGCGTTATTTACAAGCTCGTTGAGCAGAAATGTTTACCTATGACTTTCATTTTTCATATTTCCTCTTTCGCTATTTCCACCAGAGAAGCTGCTTACCTGAAAAATATTTTGCAGTATCGTGAAGTGTTGAACCACAGACTTACTTTCACAAGGTTTAGCATTTAGCCCAACAGATCGAGAAGCTGCCTTCACGGCGCAAGTGCCACCATCCATGTCAAAGGTATAATTAACTCTCCGCTTTCGGCTGACGAATTAAGCAATAAAGACGTTTTAACGCTACTTGAAAGTGAGCCAGACTGTTGCATATGACCTATTTTAATAAAATTTTAGCAACGGATCTCAGAAAATTTCTGGCTTCTTCGGTGATGAATTTTTGGATCGTTTATGACGACGAGGAATTATCGTTAGCAATAGCCTCTAACCATAGAGATAGATTTTTTTTCATTGAAATTAAAGTACTTCTGTTGATGGAGGGAAGGAGCATTGAGGTATACCAGGCAATGATGGGGCCGGGAGATAGGGGTGCTTGATCATTGGTGGTCGTGGGGAAATTAAAATTAAGGTATTTCAGCACTGGTGGTAGCAAGAAATTGAATAATTTAGGTATGGGCTAAGAACTCAATACAAAACATTTCGGCGACGCTTGAGACCTACTTTGCAGTCTGGAAGTCAGGAGGAGGGAAATGAAACAACACATTTCAAAACTTACGAGGTAGACAGAAGGCCTATCTAAATTCTGGGGAAACCTTTGACATTTTATAGATTTCACACATTATTATCCTCCTTTTCCTGCTATATGTTACACACAAAACACACTAGTAACCACATCAGCTTGAACTATGATGAATACAAATATATTATATATGCTCATAAGCTTCCTTGAGTTCAGCTTTTCCTCATTTGAAATATTTTTTACATATATCACTTAGCACAGCTCATGAGAATGTACGTCCTGTCAGTGAGCACTTGAAAGATTTATAAAATAATCTGTAGAAAACCGTCTCGAATTTATTCCGTACCTGTTGTGTACCAAAAAATAAAGTGTTTCGTTGAAGTTTGCCGTTACTGGTAAATAAAACTAACATATTCTGATGAACAAAAAATCATAAGCAAAAATTTTTAAGATTAATATTTTTGAGTTTCCGTTTACGGTTAATGTGCGATTTTCAAATTAATCCACTTTCACTGTGCAGAAGGAAGAATAAGAAAAATATAAGTAATTTAAATGGAAAGTTTGACCTTTTCCAAATGCATAAATTTTTGTTAATTGTAAAAGCGACGCATAGTTTTCGCTCTCTTTCTCCGTGCCGGGACCCAACACAGGCACCTGCACACAGGACATCGAGAATTAGAATTTAAGAAAAAGCTGGAGTATTAATGCTAGGATAAGCTTAAGAGAATTTACGCTGGATAAACTTGCGTGGACAAGGGTTAGGATAAATTTGCGTGAATGTAACTAGAATTAAATGATAAATACACGTGCATAACACTGCAGCACAAAACCTGGTGGGAACGAGTTTAATACGCGGTTCGGTCCTATGCGATCATCTACTTATCAAAAGTAAACAAGGGGAGAGCTAGGGAAGCATCAGGCTAGCCGTGAGCCGCACCTCATGTCTCAACGACGGCGCAGCGGTAACAGGCGTAGCCGCGAAGAATGACATCGAAGTTTTGAATTTCAATTTAGTTTCCGCATAATTTTCCAGATTATTTTTATGTCAAATGGAATTATTACTATTTTTTATTTGCATTCTGACACCATCCTGGCACTTCTGATCATGCCACATCCAGCCAGGTAGTTTTAAGTAGCGTGGAGAAATAAACAGCAGTGCATGAAATCTTTCTCTAGTCTCCGATTTTTTCGGTGGAATGAATATGTTTTCGATTTAAATGCTTCCTACGAAGTTTACTTTTAACTAATTTACTCAAAGGATAGTAAAATTCCATATCAACAGACGGGCAAACTGAGATCGTAAGTCAAACTAAAAACTTGAGTTCCTCAAATTTACTTAAAGTTGTACCTTCAATTCAGCCTAAAAAATTCACAGTCGCACCTTCAATTCACATTAAAAATTCGAGTGGAGGGAAAGTTGATATTTATTAATCGACAGTCATCGTACCCAGTACACGAATATTTTTACTCCTTGGCCTTAAATTTCGCGGAAGTTTGAATAAGTATACTTTGCTTTGAATTGAGGTAATTCTAAATGTCGCTTAGACTTCTCAACCCTCACAAGGTAAAATTATGCTATAACGAGCCCTTTGGGGACCATCGAATATGGTTGCGTGTTCTCACTTTCTTATTTGTATCACTAACTGCCAAATGCGCATTTGAATATACCTGATAAATATAAATATGTTTCATCTAAAAAAAAATGTTACATTCGTGTACTGTAACTGCTTTGCAACAAATAGGTTTTTGTTCCACGATAAAGTAATTCTAAGAGTGCGGTATTCTGTTAAGCTAGTTAGCAAACGAGCTGCAAAAATCAGTCAATGTAGTGAATAGGCAATCGTTCCTCTGAACTGCGTTACGATGATACTGACTATTGGGATGTAACAATCCCGTTTGAGTTAACTGTGAACTAGTGACAGCAGGACGCACAAAAATATGAATGTGCTAATGAATTCAATTGCGTACTCTCCTTGCACTCGGAAGGTTATTTAGACTCGATAGAACCGTTTTCGCAGGGGCATCAACAATTTTAGCAGCCTAAGTAAAGATTTCGCAACCTAGGCGGCGATAGTCGGAAATTTACATACCTACAATAAATATTGTGTGAAATTGCAAAAAATTAGCAGTCCACTGTAGATACTGCTGAACGTATAAATTAGTATTTACATGCACATGTATGCAATTAAGGTGTGTATATGTACAAATCGGTTGCACAATAAATGAAGTACTTATTACAAATTGTGTTCTTTTTTGTCTTCGATCCGGTTTTAGGAAAAACAGTGTGTCAGCAATGAAAATACATTAAAATGGAAAATATTTCTTGGAGACCGTAGAAGAGCATGAGTTTTAGTTCTCATGGCTTACTCATTGACAAATGAGGAACTTTTTAGTTTTGAAGGGAATATTGACTGTGATTTAAGAATTGAATTATCGACTAATTTTTGCAATTTTTCATTTCTCAAATCGCATGAAATTGTAGATCAAATTACGTACATAAGGAGTGCACTCTATAATATTTAAATTGAGGTTATTGCACCAATTGTTTAGTACCAATTAATAAATGCATGGAGCAATCACGAAACTAGTAGGAGGAAATCATTACACCGTAATACTCAGATTGTTGAAAGTTTCCGAGTACAATCTGAGTATAATATGAGTAAAATCTGATTGTAATTTGAATATAATGACATTATATTTAGGTTCTGTTAAAATTCCTTATTAAGTTTCAGGTTCCTCCCGTGTTCATATATAAGAGGCTTAAGGTATCTAAGGACACTTTACGCACTATTAGAAAAACAGAAAATGAAACTATTTTTCGTTGAAACTTACAGATTCTTGTAAAAAGACAAATAACATAACATTAGGCTACGTTTTATTCTATTTATCCTCCTTCGGCTTCTATTACCGACTCAATTCGAGTCCGAAAGCGACTGCAAGGTTTGGTCAGATGGTCTTTATTAATGTCCTCCATTGCTCGGGCAATTGCTTCCATCAGAGAGGATTTGGTGTTATGGAGATGCTTCCTTTTTAACGACGCCTCACATGTAATTATCCAAAGGGTTATGGTCTGGTGAGTTAGGAGGCCATAAGTTTGGTGTGACATGATCACGAAAATTCTCGGCCATCCAATCCTCGGTCTTGAGATTTTAGTGGGATGGAGCCGAATCTTGTTGGAAGACAGACCCTTCCATTGGCTACCCTGTCTATCCAAGGCTAAACAATGATTTGAAGAGTATCGACATAGGCATCTGCATTGACTCTAAGGTCATGTGAAAAAAATGAGGAGGAATGATGTGCTCTTCACTGCTAACAACACCGAAAACCATCACTGTCGCTGGAAACTTCGTGTCCTGAGTGAGTCAGATCGTTGACAATGCTGTTTTCTCTTGCTCGTGGCCAACTCATCTCCAATGGTTTTCATTCAGCTCCTTTCTAACTTCGCAAACGAAAGATCTGGTGACTTTTAGAAATTTTGCAATTTAAAATTGCTGTGTTTCGCTTTTATAGACGCTATTACAACGTGTCTTTTCACTTCATAAGTTATCGTAATATTTGTCATGGGATCTTCTGAAATAAAAAACATATTAATAGTTATCAGGTCAGTTTAAATGATAAAAATATTAGTGTCTTCAGATACGTTACGCACCTTGTATTTTACAGATATAGCTCTTTCATCACCGCCTATACTATTGCGAAAAAAATAATTTCATCTTTCGACAGCGCCGTAATAACTGTCTTAGGCGGCAATATGAGGAGATATATCGCTGCCTCAAGTGATGAATCAGACGCATAATTATCGCCAGTTCAGCAAAAAGTCAGACTGAGTATCACAGTCTACATATCGAATTGAGTTTGACTTCTCTCGTAAAATCGCGAACCTTAGGAAACGACATACTTGAGTTTTTCGAGGGTCAAGTCAGGATTTTATCTCAGCGTCAGCCACTTTCTAAGCCGTATTGAATAGTCGTGCTGTTCAGTCGAAAAACGTATGAGTCATTTTGAACTGATCGCTATTATACGGAAACGAGGGCTAATTTAAGGACCTTCTTCCAATTTCCATGCAAGATGAGAACAGAGAACCAAGGATGCGGGTGCTTGCTTTAGCGAGACGGGCTTTGTGTGAACATTGGCGGGGAAGAAAGAACTTCCAAGTGCCCTCTCTCACCTTCCCTCTCCCCAGCACGTGAACAGAGAACGACCTCACATGGAGTGAACAAGTAAACTTATCTTCACGTTACTGCTTATTTTTGACCTTAAATGACAGTCATTAAAACCACCGTAATTACGACTATCGTCATTAGACACGCACTACCGTATTGTCCCCGACATCAAAATGAGGAAAGAACAGACACTTGGCAATGAATCTCAAACAAAAAATTACGGTGCAAACAAGAAGTGGAATATATTAGAGCGGTTGACTGAAATTCATTTTGAAATTCGCTAACCTAAGAATATGACACGCTGTATTACTCTTATTAAATTACTAGATTTGCATGAATTTCTCTCAGTGCTGGATGTACGTTAGATGTTCTAGTTCGTTGACGTAGCACTGCAGAAGCAGATAAAGGATACTTAAATACGCGCATCATGCTTGATGTATGAGACTTGATGTAGCATTACATACTCGAAGTATCACGTCGTACCATAAGTTCTGTCCATTTTTACTAGTATGATAAGCAGAGTAAAATCATGTCAGGCAACATTCATTTGTTCAACAACATATTCTGCATCGTTGGTAACAACTTTTGACCACCTACTAGTCAATTTTTTAATGCCTCGTTCATAGAAATTTTTGGAAGTTTTTAGAAAGTTTTTTTCCTTAAATGATTGTCTAGACTCCTAAAGAGATGGAAGTTTGATGGAGCAATATCAGGAGAATAGGGCGCATGCTTCAATGTTTCCTATTCCAGCGTTGCAATAATAATTGTGTCCAAAGTCATTCGTGCCATGTGCGGACGCGCGTGGTCGTGCTGAAGGATGACGCCCTTTCGATCGACCGAACCTGGGCGCTTATTTTTTAAAAAGGTATTTAGTCTTATCAACTGTTGACAGTACAGTTTTGCAGTGTTTGTTTGGTTGTTTTTCAAGAAGCTCGTAGTGAATAATTCTCCTCAAATCCCATCAAACGCAAGCAACAAAAAATTCTTTCGAATGGAATCCTGGTTTTGGTTTTGATTGCGGTGTTGGTTGTGATTGAGGTGTTGGTAGTGATTGCGGTGTAGGTTGTGATTACGTTGTTGATTGTGATTGCAGTGTTGTAGTGATTGCGGTGTTGGTTGTGATTGCGGTGTTGGTTGTGATTGCGGTGTTGGTAGTGATTGCGGTGTTGGTAGTGATTGCGGTGTTGGTTGTGATTGCGGTGTTGGTTGTGATTGCGGTGTTGGTTGTGATTGCGGTGTTGGTTGTGATTGCGGTGTTGGTTGTGATTGCGGTGTTGTTTGTGATTGCGGTGTTGGTTGTGATTGCGGTGTTGGTTGTGATTGCGGTGTTGGTAGTGATTACGGTGTTGGTTGTGATTGCAGTGTTGTAGTGATTGCAGTGTTGTAGTGATTGCGGTGTTGGTAGTGATTGCGGTGTTGGTAGTGATTGCAGTGTTGGTAGTGATTGCGGTGTTGGTAGTGATTACGGTGTTGGTTGTGATTGCAGTGTTGTAGTGATTGCAGTGTTGTAGTGATTGCGGTGTTGGTAGTGATTGCGGTGTTGGTTGTGATTGCGGTGTTGGTAGTGATTGCGGTGTTGGTGGTGATTGCGGTGTTGGTTGTGATTGCGGTGTTGGTTGTGATTGCGGTGTTGGTGGTGATTGCGGTGTTGGTTGTGATTGCGGTGTTGGTTGTGATTGCGGTGTTGGTAGTGATTGCGGTGTTGGTGGTGATTGCGGTGTTGGTTGTGATTGCGGCTTTGCATGTCGATATGGCCATAGCCATTGATGTTGACGTTTAACATTGCTGTACATAATCCACTTTTTCCCTCCGGTGGCAACTATATCCAGAAAAGGTTCTTGCAGTTGGCGGGAATGCAACGATACACAGACATTCACGCGCTGCTGACGACTAACAGAGGAGAGGTCATAAGGAACTCACGTCCCAAGTTTGGGTTTCTTTCCCAGCTTCTTTAAGTGACGTTGAATTTTCATAGCAGTCACATGAAGTGTTGAGCTTTATTGCCTTATAAGGATACTGCAGGATTAGCTTCAGACTCGTTTCAACATGAAAACGAACAGCACTTATGACCCTACCTGATAATTGAAGCTATATTGTATCCTTGAAGTACAGTATAGCTTAAAATTCACTTCGTCACTTTGAATTTTTCTTTGAATCCGTATCATTGCTACAGGATAAAACTTGAAAATGTTTTCTTGCATTTCGTATGTAACGCCTTCTTATTACTGTATTATTTGTCGTGTAATAAATATTCAAAATGGTGAAGTGACTTGTGCGCCACCCTGTACATGATGTTGCATGGTGTTGGTTCCACGAAGTAAACGTAGCGTCACAGAAAGTACTGGTGTAACTGTGAAGTTACGGTAAGTTATATATTTAATTTACTGCGAGAAGCGGGGTTACTTTGCAGTTACATTAAGTTATATATTTAAGTTACAGCGAGTTTACGTACGGTTAAAATAAGCTGGATATTAAAGTTACGATGAGAAAATTAAAGTTTTACTAAATAGTAGTTATGAAGGAAAAATGAGCGGTGTGATTAAATTTACAGTGGGTTGGTATTTTAATTACAAACCATATTGTAGTATTAAAGTGACAGCGAGTTTCGTCACTATAACTTGTGAATTGTGGTGTTAAATTGGGGTATTGATGTAAGTTACAAAGTCATAATAAATAGAGGTATTGTCGTTACAGTGAGTTGTATTATTAAAGTTACAGTGAGTTGCATTATGAAAATTAGAGTAAGTTGTGTTACTTTAGTTACGGAGAGTTGTATCAAAAAATTCGGTGAGTTGTTGCGTTAACGTTACAGAGTTAGAATAAATTGTACAATTTAAATTAGAGGAAATTATGGTATTGGAGATGCAATGAAATGTAAAATTTGAGTTACTGCGTAGTTGGTCGAAGAGTTGATGTTCAGGTTCCCTTTTTATTGTAAGACTTTCAAGTTTCAGACGAGCTTTGTTGCTACAGGCCAAGCTTCAGATAATCTAAGGAAAGGTTGTTTCAGAGCGCAACATAAAAGATTTCGAGGACATACATGTTAATTGCACGTATTCTGAATACAAGAGGGTAAATTTTGCTATTGCATTACCTGTACTGAAAAGGACGTAGCTGAACACACAAGAATTGGAAAGGCCACAATGCTTTGACATATTGCTGGCAGTATTTAGTTTTGTTTAGAATGTAAAAACAAAATACTTTCACAAATATTTCAGACAGTTGATTGTAATCACATTCATGGGTGTAAATTTCAATGTAATGTTCTTTAACTGCGATATTTACTCTCCAGTATCCAGACTACGCGCAACTTCGATAAGAGTCGTCGTAATTTTTCACGATACAATTTGAAAAAAATCTTCCCTCAGATTTTTAATGCTTGGCTTACAAAAGTACTGTTCAACTGAAATGTGAAAATCTTTTAGTAAAAATACTAAAGTGATTGTGACTGTGAAATGCAGTCTTGAAGTTACGGTGAGTTCTAACGTTAAAGTTACAGTGAGTTGTGACATCAGAGTTATAGTGAGTTGTGATGCAAAAGTTGCAACTCAATGTTCAATTGAAGTTGCGGTGATTCGGAGCATAAAGTTACAGTGAACTGTTGTTTTGAAGTTGTTTAAAGATGTAGCCTTAAATACACAGTGTCTTGTGACATAAGACACTATAAAATGTGATGTATTACTGAAATTAGTCTGATGCGGTACTAAACTTAGAGCTTGCGGTAATGTTAAAGTTGAAAGGAGTTATGACCTTAAGATTAAAGTGATTAGAGGCATTTAAATTACACTGAGTTACAGTAAAAGATCACTGCAATTATGTTCTCACCGTAACAAGCCAATGATTCCAACTAAAAATATTTTGCTTCGTGAAACTATCTATTAAAACAGCCCCTCGTTTTTGTAAGTAAAAATACAAAAATCCCAGAGTTTGTTGCGTATTCGATTTAGCACAGGATCAAAGTGCAAGATTGAATTCTTAAAGTGTTTTGTGAGATGAAATAATTTTCTGAAGCGATACGGAAGTTGGTGCATCTCGGTCGGATCACCTGAAAAATAGTGTAATTCCACACTAATTTATTTCCTCAGCCTCTGCACCGTGCTGCAGTCCGTCTCAAACAACCATTAGCAAACGTAGGAATACATCAAACCCCTGTATGCGAAACTTGGTTCACATCAACCTCTAGTATGCAAATTAAGTTCACATTTACCTAGAGTGTGCAAATTTTAGTTCACATCAATCTCTAGTATGGGAACTGTGTGCGCATCAAACTTCACATCTCGGTATGCATACCATGGTGCAAATCAACCTCATCACACTGCAAAAACCACTTCCCATCTTCCCTTGCTCCGCTGCTTCTGCCTCTGCTGAAGCTTGGATCCTTTGTTCGTTTTTGCTCCCTGTCCAAACATCTTCCTCTTCCCTCCCTGTCCAGCTCGTCTGTATCAACTTGTTGAGCGAACTGAGGGGCAAACTGCGCTGTTCGGCCATAAATTTTACGAGCCTCATCACCGCAGCACGCATCTCTCCTGAGCAAATGGGAGCTCTGATTACGGCACATCGATGTCTCGGTGACGAGGTGATCGGGCTATCAGATCGCCTCAAACACACGTCTGGTAAGTACGTTATTGCGGTCCTCGCGGCACTTCTGCTGACGAAAATAGAGGTTTGGAAATGAGGGAAAAAGAGCGAAAATCGTTTTGATATGTGTAAATGAAGGAAAATTTCATAGAATAGGGAACTATGAGAGTGATTGCGGTGGTTTGTTATTTAGACTGACAGACTTCCCCATCGACAGCGCAAGCGAAGCTTTCTATTCAGACTAATCTAATTCTAATTTAATCTACGAGAAATTAAGGCAGGCAAACGCATGGTATTGGCGTGACAATTGATATGCGATGTATTTTGTGTGTGTCTATGTGCTTACACTATTGCCAATTTTGCATAGTTTACTTTCTCGTGAAAATTAACATGAGTGGCAATGCCAATAAAAACTGCAAAATTGATGTGTCAGCATCAAGCAGGGCTGTGAAAATTGTAAGCTGTCACTGCAATAATGTGAGTTGATCGACGACTAGCTCTACTGCAGTAGAAACTACAACAGTTTGATTAGGAAGACATCTGTTTACACAGGAGTAAACTCAACTCTATGCACGCATAAAATACCCTGAATTGCACGCACTAATTCGAGACATTTACAGCCTACGAAAGATTGCCTCAATCTTCAGACCCACACAAACTACACCGGATTTGTGTACGTATGTGATAGAAGTGCAATGCTGATTTTGTACTATTTTCTTCGAGTCAATCATTTTATTAACAGATTATCCTGGACATTCTAACCTACAAAATTTATTTAAATTTAAAAAATTCACCACAGTTTCTGCGCCCTAACACAATCTGCGTGTGAAATTCTCCACGTGGAGAGCTTATCAGAGTTTAGAAGAGATCAACCTTTCCCCACAATCGCGTACAACTTCAATATAGAAGGCGAATCGCTCGGTCAATTTCATACATAAATTCCAAGCGATCGAGAGCTAGTTAATTTATTTATTTTTTGCTCATGAAAGAGAAAACTAGGAGGGCAATTGCCAGGCTTGGGAATCTGGCCGCTCAGCAGACCGTGGTCTGAGCACGACTAAATTTTTGCTGGATTGTGTTGCTTTTGTAACGATTATCTCCCAGGCTTGACGCCACGCGCTGCGGCGAAATGAGGTCATTTCGCAGGAAAAGTCTTAATGGAAGGTAAAACTGACTTAGGGTTTGTGGCATTTGGCGCAGGGGACTTTTTTTGGAGCTTTCGAACGCTTGTTGTTCGTTGCAAGTGCACAGCAACGCAAGATATACTAGCCCTGTGGCAGTGCACGGTGTGCAGATTGTGGCAGTGTGTGGTGTGCTGAGTGTGGCAGTGTGTGGTGTGCTGAGAGTGGTAGTGTGTGGTGTGCTGAGTGTGGCAGTGTATGGTGTGGTGAGTGTGGCAGTGTGTGGTGTACTGATGTGGCAGTGTGTGGTGTGCTGATGTGGCAGTGTGTGGTGTGCTGAGTGTGGCAGTGTGTGGTGTACTGAGTGTGGCAGTGTGTGGTGTGCTGAGTGTGGCAGTGTGTGGTGTGCTGATGTGGCAGTGTGTAGTTTGCTGATGTGGCAGTGTGTGGTGTGCTGATGTGGCAGTGTGTGGTGTACTGAGTGTGGCAGTGTGTGGTGTGCTGATGTGGCAGTGTGTGGTGCGCTGATGTGGCAGTGTGTGGCAGTGTGTGGTGTAATGAGTGTGGCAGTGTGTGGTGTACTGAGTGTGGCAGTGTGTGTTGTGCTGAGTGTGGCAGTGAGTGGTGTGCTGATGTGGCAGTGTGTGATGTGCTGAGTGTGGCAGTGTGTGGTGTGCTGAGTGTGGCAGTGTGTGGTGTGCTGAGTGTGGCAGTGTGTGGTGTGCTGAGTGTGGCAGGATGTGGTGTGCTGATGTGGCAGTGTGTGGTGTGCTGAGTGTGGCAGTGAGTGGTGTGCTGATGTGGCAGTGTGTGATGTTCTAAGTGTGGCAGTGTGTGGTGTGCTGAGTGTGGCAGTGTGTGGTGTGCTGAGTGTGGCAGTGTGTGGTGTGCTGAGTGTGGCAGTGTGTGGTGTGCTGATGTGGCAGTGTGTGGTGTGCTGATGTGGCAGTGTGTAGTCTGCTGATGTGGCAGTGTGTGGTGTGCTGATGTGGCAGTGTGTGGTGTGCTGAGTGTGGCAGTGTTTGGTGTGCTGAGTGTGGCAGTGTGTGGTGTACTGAGTGTGGCAGTACGTGGTGTACTGAGTGTGGCAGTGTGTGGTGTGCTGATGTGGCAGTGTGTGGTGTACTGAGTGTGGCAGTGTGTGGTGTACTGAGTGTGGCAGTGTGTGGTGTGCTGAGTGTGGCAGTGTGTGGTGTACTGAGTGTGGCAGTGTGTGGTGTGCTGAGTGTGGCAGTGTGTGGTGTACTGAGTGTGGCAGTGAGTGGTGTACTGAGTGTGGCAGTGTGTGGTGTACTGAGTGTGGCAGTGTGTGGTTTACTGAGTGTGGCAGTGTGTGGTGTGCTGAGTGTGGCAGTGTGTGGTGTACTGAGTGTGGCAGTGTGTGGTGTACTGAGTGTGGCAGTGTGTGGTGTGCTGAGTGTGGCAGTGTGTGGTGTACTGAGTGTGGCAGTGTGTGGTGTACTGAGTGTGACAGTGTGTGGTGTACTGAGTGTGGCAGTGTGTGGTGTGCTGAGTGTGGCAGTGTGTGGTGTGCCGAGTGTGGCAGTGTGTGGTGTGCTGAGTGTGGCAGTGTGTGGTGTGCTGAGTGTGGCAGTGTGTGGTGTGCTGAGTGTGGCAGTGTGTGGTGTACTGAGTGTTGCAGTGTGTGGTGTACTGAGTGTGACAGTGTGTGGTGTACTGAGTGTGGCAGTGTGTGGTGTGCTGAGTGTGGCAGTGTGTGGTGTGCTGAGTGTGGCAGTTTGTGGTGTGCTGAGTGTGGCAGTGTGTGGTGTGCTGAGTGTGGCAGTTTGTGGTGTGCTGAGTGTGGCAGTGTGTGGTGTGCTGAGTGTGGCAATTTGTGGTGTGCTGAGTGTGGCAGTGTGTGGTGTGCTAAAAATTACTTGAAAAGAATATTTTCAGTTTGTACGTAGTACAGTTTTACAGCAGCAGGGCTAAAAAATCAGAGTCTATTACTTTCTACGTATTAAATTCGAAGGTGTTTTTGTTTCATTCCAAATGATAGGATGGAAGTAAAATAGCGCGAGAGAATGTTAGAACTGACGTGAGATTTCTTATTTTGTCCTTGACCTTTGGTTGATTGTTTTTGGATGAAAATTTTATTTCCTAATGAATTTGTTCTAATCCTTTGTAAATCACAAATATTCATACATTTTGTCATGAGGGACACTAACTTATTGTATTTAAACAATAATTAAGACTATGTCTGTTTAATAGTACAAACGAAATCACAATTTAAAGAAATCATTTCTTAGTTCAGTGCAATAAGATCGGTTGTACAAACACATGCGTGTGTGTGACAGCTGGTAGGCCGTTGCGGGCTATTCCTGAGAAACGATTGAAACTTCAGGGAATGTTTTGTTCATTAACAGAAAAGTTTTGGAAGAAAACACATAAAATTTCAAGGACTAAGCGTAGCAATGACGTGAATGGACGAAATAGTGAAGTTGAAATAATCAGCTGCACCTATCTCGGAAAGACCAAAATTGACAATTTTAGCTCTAAAAAGCATCACAATATACAGATAACACCTACAAGGGATATAACGAGGTAAATGAAACTCCCCCTAATGAAAGGGTGACACACAAGCAGAAAGAATAAATGTCCGAAAAGAAAAGAAAGAGCATGTGCAAGTATGCAGAAAAGACGCAAAAGGAATAAGGCCTTCACATACCACCGTGGCTCCACCCTGCTACTTTCTCCGCTCTGCGCCGGCGGAAATGGTGGTGTATATTTGGGCGGCGGGTCACATTGAGATGTTTTGTTTTTTTGGTTTATATAGTCAGAGTTACATTTGTTCAAATCATATGGTTCGTTTAAAATGTGCATTTTTGCGTAATTGACGCTGCTCATTGTTGGGTGTGAACGCATGTTGTTTGTGTATTATTTACATTTTTGGGAGTCTTTGATTGCAGTGCGTTGTCAAGACGAGTCGTAAAATATGGCGTGTCATTCTTCTGGTGACTCCATCAGATTCAAGTTTTACGATGAGGTAAACAGAAGAAACTCCATCAGATTTAGGATTACGGATGGAATAAACAGAGGAGACTCCATCATATATAAGATTATGGATGTAATAAACAGAAGAGACTCATCAGATTTAAGATTATGGATGGAATAAACAGAGGAGACTCCATCATGTATAAGATTATGGATGAAATAAGCAGAAGAGACTCCAGCAGATTTAAGTTTCTGGATGAGATAAGCAGACGACACTCATACAACTTTCAACACGAGTAACAAAGAAGCCTTCATTTAAATTTTCAGTAATCACGAAATTTTCATTGGAAAACATTTTGTCTGCACACATATTACTTGCGAGCATCAAATTGACGTCTGGTACGCAGGCGCTAGCTTTATATCACCAGGAAATTCATCAAGACGATGCACAGGACGCACAACACTATTCATGAGCAGGCGGAAACGGCTTTGCTTGCCTGCTTCGTTAACCAAGCGTGTGGAGGACGGCGCTGGCGGCCAATCACACTCTGGGATTCATAAACTTGCGTTTTTTATGGAATTCATAAAATATTCACCACGATTCTCCGTCCACGGAAGTAACGTTCTGAATGGCGGCCGTGGGACATAACGCCGTTGAGTTCTGCCCTGTTGTGAGGAGGGAGATGGATGACGGGTGAAGAGGTGAGGGTAGACGGGTGGAGGTGTGAGGATGAGGGGTGCATGGGTGAGGGTGGGGGATGGAGGGGTGAGGGGTGGAGGGTGGAGGAGTGAGTGGAGGAGGGGAGAGGTGAGGGAAGGAGGGGTCAGAGAGCGGGTAACCACGACCAGGAGAGCGAGGCGTGGTCTCCCTGACCCTGACCCTTCCTGTCTTTTCTGTCTCGTTCATTGACGCCCTACCCTCCCTCTCCCACCCTCTCCCTCCCTCTCCCTCCCTCCCTCCCTCTCCCTCCCTCTCCCTATCTCCCTCCCTTCCCTCGGCTTTGATCAATTTACTCTCGCCCACTCACTCCAACTCTCGCTCTCCAACTCCAACTCTTAGCCTCCCACTCTAATTCTCACCCCCCACTCCAACTCTCGCTCTCTAACTCCAACTCATGGCCTTCCACTCCAAGTCTCGTCCTCCCACTCCAACTCTTGGCCTCCCACTCTAATTCTCACCCCACTCTAACTTTCGGCCTCCCACTCCAACCCTCATTATTTGCACTTCCCACCCTCCACTCCAACCCTCACCCCAAGCACATCTCCTCACTTCTACTCCGTTGGCTCCGAGACCTGAACCGCTTTTACCACTCAGCTACGGAAGACCTTGAAGGCAACACTCGGCTTGCACTCAATGCCTTACATACGGTCAGTTTGACTTCTGTATTTTTCAAAACTCTGGCACAGATAAAACATTTTTTTCAAATTCTAGTTGTATTTTTCCATTTTTTTTCGCGGGGTTTGAAAATTGAGTAGGAGCAATATATTCTTTCATGACTTTCATTAAATTATTTTCCATAACTTTGGCTCAGATAAGATATTAATTTAAACTCCAGTTGTTTTTTCCAATTCTTTCGCGAGATATCAGCATTGAGTTAGAGCCTTATATTCTTTTATAACTTTCATTCCACGAAGAAAAGTTGTTTGATTAGGTACTTTTCGTTCACGTTTCTTTTCGCTCAAATATCTCTTTAGTCGCATTCACAGAAGTAAGCGTACGCGCTCCCAGAGAGCAGACAACCATCTCAGGCTCTCAGTGTGATGGGCCGGCCAAGAAAGATGTTTTCAATTAATGAAATGTGTAGTATAATATTTGTAAGTTTATTTCTTTTCTGTTCCTGAACACTCAACGAGTTATAATCTCTGAAGGTGCTTCTTTATGACCTACTCAGGCACAACACGAAAGTTCTGTATATATATATATATATATATACAAAACTTTATATATATGTATATATATATATATATATATATATATATGTATATCTAACAAGTACATACAGAATTTGTATAAATAAATATGTATATCTATATAATATATTATAATTAATAATATAATATATTTTTTATACATATATCAGAACCAATAATCTCCTATTCGAATGAGCGCTGATTCGGAGAGTAAAGATCTGCACATCACAACTTCAAGGCGCTAAGAAACTTTTGCACGAACACGAACAAATAATCAGCTGCATTCACAGAACTCACTCACTCACTCACAGAACTGCTTATCGAACAACACAAGAGCCGACGTGCAAACTCCCATCTCCCATTCACTGCTCTAAAAGGAGCTCCTGACGTATTCTAAGAAACATTTAAAAGCACGAAGGAACAAAATCTCTACCGTCCTTTCCTTTTATCCTTGGCATGAAAAGCCCAGCAGGCTGCCACATCCCTCACATCCACCCCACATCCACTGCGTACCCGATCACGCTCTACTTTCTAATACTGCGCCATTATTTTTCACTCTGCGCCATTATCTCCAATATTGCGCCATTATTTCCAATCCTGTTCCATTATTTTCAATTCTGTTCCATTATTTCAATTCTGCTCCATTATTTCCAATCATGGGCCATTATTTCCAATTCTGCTACATTATTTCCAATTCTGATCCATTATTTCCAATTGTGCTCCATTATTTCCAATTCTGCTCCATTATTTCCAATTGTGCTCCATTATTTCCAATTCTGCTCCATTATTTCCAATTGTGCTCCATTATTTCCAATTCTGCGCCATGTTTTCCAATTCTGCTCCATGTTTTCCAATTCTGCTCCATTATTTCCTATTCTGCTCCATTATTTCCAATTCTGCTCCATTATTACCAATTCTGCTCCATTATCTCCAATTCTGCTCCATTATTTCCAATTGTCCTCCATTATTTCCAATTCTGCTCCATTATTTCCAATTCTTCTCCATTATTTCCAATTCTGCTCCATTATTTCCAATTATGCTCCATTATTTCCAATTCTGCTCCATTATTTCCAATTGTGCTCCATTATTTCCAATTCTGTTCCATTATTTCTAATTGTGCTCCATTATTATCAATTGTGCTCCATTATTTCCAATTCTGCTCCATGTTTTCCAATTCTGCGCCATGATTTCCAATTCTGCTCCTTTATTTCCAATTCTGCTCCATTAATTTCAATTGTGCTCCATTTTTTCCAATTCTGCTCCATTATTTCCAATTGTGCTCCATTATTTTCAATTGTGCGCCATGTTTTCCAATTCTGCTCCATGTTTTCCAATTCTGCGCCATTATTTCCAATTGTTCTCCATTATTTCCAATTCTGCGCCATGTTTTCCAATTTTGCATCATGATTTAGAATTAGCATCCAGGTTTAGAAGCGCACCAGCTGAGGCGACAAAGGACGCAGAGTTCCGAGCTCTGGTCGCCTGCCGCGCTCTGTGTCTAGCTCAGCGGCGCGTGTTGTGCTGCTGGAGCTGGGAACTGGAGCTGGGAACTGGAGCTGGGAACTGTGTACTGGGGTTGTGTACTGGTGCTGGGAACTGTGTACTGGAGCTGGGAACTGTGTACTGGGGTTGTGTACTGGTGCAGGGAACTGTGTACTGCTGCTGGGAACTGTGTACTGAGGTTGTGTAATGGAGCTGGGAGCTGTGTACTGCTGCTGGGAGCTGTGTACTGGGGTTGTGTAATGGAGCTGGGAACTGTGTACTGGTTCAGGAAGCTGTATACAGGTTCTGGGAAGTGTATGATGAAGCTGGGAATCATATACTGGAGCTAGGAACAGTGTACTGGGGCTGTGAACTGTATGCTGGAGCTGGGAAAACTTTACAAGGCCATCGCTTGTACAATCGAACGCGCACACATACATGGGGTACAGATAGTGTCTCTAGGGGAGGAAATATGCAGCAAGGTAGGTAGGAAAAAAGGCATTTCGTCTAGCTGATACGTGCGTAGATAGCCAGGGAAGCATCATAGATGAGTGAGGAGGTGGTTGTTAGGTAAAGCAAAGCTCAGTAGGTGAAGAGATAGGGTTGTAGATAGGTAGGTGGCTTAAATGTTTAAAGGTAGAAATTTAAAGTTTGGTTAATTGATTATTCGTTTATTTCTTGGCTATACTTTTTTGTATCAGTACTCTTAACATTCAGATAGCTCGCCATTGTGTGCTTGTGTATCGCCATTAGTTGTGTAAAATCTGTGTAGTGTCATCAGTGGGTCGAGTGTTGTGTTATTTGTGTAAGGTCTGCCTGAATATTGCTCTGCTGTTCATCTGTATACTCTTGTATGTTCCCCATTTGCTTGTGTAGTGACTGTGTTTAGAATGGTTGTCTGTGGAGCTGTATGTATATTATACATCTGTGTGCTTTGTGTCTGTATACCGAGCGTCCACTATCCATTTCTAAGTCTTCATAGAGTAGGAAATAAATAATGGACGTTGCATTGTGTGTGTTCTTTACATCATTGCGTGGCACGTAAAATGTACAAGTAAAGTAATGCTCTACATTTCTCAATGTCTGACCGACCACGTTTTTTTTTATAATATTTCAATGACTTCTTGGGGTGAATTCAACTATCAAATAGGAAGATAAAAAACTCAGTCTATGTCAGAAAAAGCGTTACAGAGGGACGTAATTTGGAGGGCAAAAAGAGGACTTTGTCGTACAAAACTTTTATTGAGAGCATTAAACGTAGAGTAATTTGGTATAAGTAGAAGCGACAAACTCCGAGGAATTGGTACACTGCCAGTACAGTGCCGGTACAGGGCCGGTACAGCGGTACAGTGCCGGTACAGCAGTACAGTGCCGGTATAGCGGTACAGTACCTGTACAGCGGTACAGTATCTGTACAGTGCCGGTACAGTGCCGCTACAGCGCTGGTTCAGTGCCGTTACAGCGGTACAGTGCCGGTATAGCGGTACAGTGCCGGTACAGTACCGGTACAGTGCCGATACAGCGATAACAGCCACCCTAGTTGTACTGAGGCTCATATGACACCTCCCGTCCCTCCTCAGGGTACCGCGCCTCCCCCTCGTACGACACCTCAGCCACGAAGCCCGAGTCGCCGTCCACGTAGTATGTCACCTGCACACGGAAAAATGATTTTTGGAATTTAGTTCTGCGGTGTGACACTGAGGTTGGTGACGAAACTTTGAAAATACGGGGTATATTTTTTATAATGTAAATGGACTGAAAGTGATTAGTTGTAAGAAGTCCAAAAGGAAGTTCTGAGAAGCGAACAGATGCGAGGGTACGTCGCTTTATTTGGGGTAACCTTTTTGGACCGGATTTTCAAAGTATTTATGAGGTCGTCATAGCACAACTAACAGCGTAATTTGTTTAAGTTAAAGTTTCGCCACGAGTTGTACCAGTACGACTAAGTGAATTGGGTTCAAATGGGCCTGCAGGTTTTCGTCTTTTCTAAAAGATCGCGAAATGGTTCAATTAATGATGTATAATGGTTGCAATTTGGAAAATTTTTATTTTATTTAACCAATTTGAAGCTATAGAATATGAATACTGATTACATTGAAACAGGATCCTGTGAGTTCCAGGATTTCCGATCATTTTGTGTATGCGACACATGGAGCAAAGCAATCTTCTCTTGCTGAACGTAATTTACTTACATGCAAGTGACTTTAACAAGACGCTTTACATTATTTGAGTACAATTTGAAATACTTGTATCATTAAATACCTGATTATTTGACTGCAGCTATCAGATGAGGAACTAATTTAGCAGCCATCGTCTGATTTGTCCTCCAAAGAGTGTCAGTCTGCAGATCTGTGTATCGGAAGGGGCAAAAGTTCGCCACATACTGAAGGCTCCAATAATAGTAAATATGATCATTTTGAGGGTTACCTGCGACACAAATGAGTAATTTTCTCACTGTTCAGGTGGTTTGTAGGTGAGTCTCGCCTACGTGAATGGTACTTGCATCTACAAAAGCAAAGACCAAACCAGCTCCTAGAATGTGTTTTGTAACGGGAATTTGGATTATGAGAAAAAATATCCCCTCGCAGTGAGACACATTAAACACCACCTCAGAAGTAAAGGAGTGAAAATTATATTTTCATTCTTTTAGTTCTATCCAGTAGCGCAACCAGGGGAGAGGGGGGGAGGAGGGGCAAGGGGGCCATGGCCCTTTCCAAAGTGTTGAGCTGGGGGTCAGTTATAGTCACCGTTTCAAGTCAAAGGATTAAAAAATTGTTGAAAATTAATGTCTGGCCACCTCCGAAATTTTTGGCTGGCTGCGCCACTGATTATACCTATAGTTATATGAGTCACTTTATACTTCTAATTACCAGCTACACGACGAACGAAATTTAGTGTTTCATACGCCAAGGGCCTCAAAAATGAATCCGCAAACGTGATGTAGAAAATAATATCTGCTAACAAAATGAATATTATTTATACGAACAATCAACGTCTGTGAGGGTGCCACTTGCAGAAGAGAATATACAGTTAATAGCTCTGAAGGTCTTTTGTATCGAAAAAGAATGTAAACTACTCATACGTTCGAATTTTATCTGCTAGAGTCGATGACAATCACAGCGAATTGTCATCCAAAATGGAGGTGAGATCCAGAGGTAAGATATCCAACAAAGAAAACAGCCATTCACTGTGAACCTGAGATCCATTAATTAGATATCTATCAGAGGAAATGGCCATCCATTATGGACAGGTTATCAAGCTATAAGATATCATCAATGGAAATGGCGTTATTCTATTGACAAGATAACCATCAATAAGATATCCATTAAAGAAATTAGCCCTCCTCTCTCAACGACAATTCCAGCAAGAGATATCCAGCAACCAACGCAACTCCTAGCACGCTCAAGAACAAGGGTGTGAAAATTATATATTTTCATTCGTATAATTATATCGGTGATTTTATGCTTCTAATTACGAGCGACACAAATCACATTATTTAAGGTTTCATCCGTCACGTAAAATGTAAAGACCGGAGATCGAGTAAAATCGTATCTGCAAAAGCAATGACCAAACCAGCAACTCGAACGGGTTTTGTAACGCAAATTTGAATTGTAAGGATGAAAATCCTCTCTAGTGATACACAATAAACACCATCATAAAAAAGACTAAAAAATATATTTCATTCTTACAATTGGAGGGCAAATATGCAGAGCGTCCTAACCCACAAATCAGAGGTCAAAACTGTAGAGTGGATTAAGTGATAATTTCACCTCATAGCGGCGTAGATGTCTTTCAGGTAGAGTGGCCTAGTTCCTAGTTCATTTCCTAGTTAGTAACTTGGCTAGGAAAAGCCAGTTTGGCAACCCTGCGATGAACACCACGCCTCTAACTTGAGTGTCCCAAAATTCTGTCTTGTGAGGGTTAAGACACTTTACATATTTGCCCTCCAATTGTGGGTTAGGACACCTGCATATTTGCCTTCCAATCATATCCTTAACTTCATTAGAGACTGTACGCTTCTAGTTATGAGCTAACCAAAGCAAGTTATTTAGTGTTTCATCCGCCACGTAAAGACATGAGATAGAGTAAAGCACCTTCTGCAGCCTGCCGTCAGGGAGGGCGACATAGTAGGCCCCCCGCGTGGTGTCCGCGTCGCGAGACTCCACTTGGTTGAACATGTTGCCCGAGTCGTCGTCCTTCACACCCCACGCGAACTCGTACTTCGGGGTCTCGAACACGTCGTCCTGTGCCTGCAGAACAAACATGTGCACCGTTAGTGTTGTTCTCATTCAAATTATGTTCTATTCAAGACACACGCCATCCTGTGTCTGCGAGACAAACACATATAATTTTCATTCAAATCATGTCACATTCAAGACATGCGCTGTGCCAGTATTTTTTTGTGTTAATGCTACAGGCCACCAACTTTCGGCGTTATTGTTTGTTCTTCTTTTATTATTAGAACTGTAATTAGTATTGTTATTTTGTTTGCTGTAAATATTTTATCATCTTTTGTAGAGGTTATTCATTATGTTGAAGTTTCCGATGCTTTGACCACCCGCGCAATGGAGGCCCTAAAATTTCTGAGCAAATACATGTTTGTCCAGAGCTTTCTGTAAGATTTGTGTACATGTTTTTTTTAAGTTAAACAGAACACATGGGGAGAGGCCAAGCTAGTTTAGGATGGGTTAGGTTAGGGTCGACCGGTTTTGGTTCACTGAAGCATTGAATTTTGTTGATAAGGCTGACGTTAAGGGAACAAAATCAAGATCAAGTTCAACATTATGGTTGTGTTTTTTGTAAATTTACTTTAAAAGAGATTACTTTTGGTTGTACAGTATTAGCCGAGAAAAAATATCGCACAGTTTTTGAGAGAAACTATGAAAATTGTTCCGATCATCCTAAATGAATGATCATGATTATTTTACAATAACACTTTACAATTTTTCAATATGAATTGAATTACCAAGTGGTTAATAATATTTGTTATCAATATTTTATTATACTCTTTATAATCCCCTATCGATATCACACTCAATTTAAAAAAATGGCATAATTACATGGTGTTACACCTGTTTGAAGAATGTCGGTTGTGCTGTACATCACAAGTTTCAAATAATTATTTTTACATTGTATTTTATTAAACTTTTAATTTCTTCTCAATGAAGTAGAACTCGGAAAAAATTGACAATCGTAAGCTAGTCAGCCTAAAGAGCAACATTACTTGCACATTATCGATGTTCGATAGAAAAATACACATAAAAGGCAAGCATTGTATTTTAAGATATTTTTAGCGTATACTACCCACACAGTATTTTCTTTCGTAGCATTATAAGCTAGACAGAGTGAAAAAACATGTGACCTAAATGCGCTTCAAGTGATATTTGAGACCTTTAAAGACCTAGAAAGACTCCAGATGCTCCTCTAAATTTCTCTTTATTCGACGCACTCACAATGATCGTTTAATCACCCAGGAATCTCAGCAGAACTAGAAAAAAGACTACGAGATATTTTTTTCGAGTACTCGTGCTTAGTGCCTCACTCGCCAGAGCATAAATAAACAGCTAAGCCGTGAATTAATTGCTCGCTGGCCTTTGCCTGCTCTAGTTATTAAAGGTCAGGCGATCTGATCGAGCTTACGATTTACGACCGGCACGTGCCCAGCCAACGTTGCGTGAGAGGCAGCGTGTTCTCCTCAGCGGGAGCGGCGGGAACTGAGAGAGGGCGATAAGCCTTTCTTGGCCTTTAGGTGCTTACCCAAGAGAAGTAACGGAGGTAAAGGAGAAGTGGTATGCGTTTCTTGGCCTTTAGGTGGTTACTCAGAGGAGTGATGGAGGTAAAGGAGAAGTGGTGTGCGTTTCTTGCCCTTTAGGTGCTTACTCAAGAGGAGTAATGGAGGTAAAGGAGAGGTGGGATGCGTTTCTTGGCTTTTAGGTGCTTACTCAAGAGGATTAATGGAGGTAGAGGAGAGGTGATGCGCCTTCCTTGGCCTTTAGGTGGTCGCTCAAAAGTATTAATGAAGCCATAGGAAAATCGGTAATCTATTCATGGCTTTTTTTAGTTCGTTACTCAAGAGAAGTAACGAAGGTAAAAAAGACAGTTTTTTTTCAAGTCTTTTAGTCAAGGTCTTGTCTTCACAAGACCGTGATCCACTCTGTTCCTAGAGATCAGTTTGTGACTCAACTGTGTTCCTCAGGAATCAGTTCGTGGCCTCACTGTGTTCCTCAAGGATCAGTTTGTGGCCCCACTGTGTTCCTCAAGGATCAGTTTGTGGCCCCACTGTGTTTCTCAGGGATCAGTTCGTGGCCCCACTGTGTTCCTCTGGAATCAGTTTGTGGCCCCATTGTGCTCCTCAGGGGTCAGTTTGAAGCTCTTTGATGTTTGTGTAGCCCCACAAACTTTCATTTAGCATGAAAATACACTAAAATTGCAAAAAATCGAGCTGCGAGAATATGTAAGGAAAATATTAAGTAGTCATTTTCAAGTGTACTTCCTGGTATTAAAATCGCAGATATGCATAATTTCACGACCAAGAAATATCCCCTCAATTAAAAAGAAAAATAAATAATAAATTCCTTGATGTTTAAGTTGGCACTAAGATTAGGTGGGAGAGCTCGGAAATCTATAGAATAGCACAAAAAATTTACTTGTAATTTAATCTAAGAAAACAAATTCCCAGAATAACGCCGTCAAAAAAACATTCGTGCAGAGCAGAAAATCTTGACCTCGGCTGAGCAGTAATGCAAGTCTCAGAGTGAACGAAAGAATAAGAAAAGAAATACCCTTGTTTCGTCGTTTTTTTGCCCTCCGCATGCTGGAGTCGTGACCTGGGGAGATGAGGTGGCCCCCTACACGACTGGGACCTCATTTCGAGGGGCAAATGGGGAGTTTCGGGAGTGAGGAAACTGGCGAATTACAGGGGTGTTGAAATTTGAGTCTCGGGAAACTGTCGAATTATTGGTTTGTTGAAACTTGAGTTTTGGGAAATTGGCGAATAATAAGCCTTAAAATTTGAGTCTCAGCAAACTGTTGAATTGTAATGATAGTTTGTCGAAACTTGAGTTTTTTTGAAATTGGCGAATAATAAGCTTTGAAATTTGAGTATCGGGGAACTGTCAAATTTTTGGTTTGAGGAGACTTGAGTTTTGGGAAATTGGCGAATAATTAGCCTTAAAATTTGAGTTTGGGAACTGTCAAACCATAGACGTATTGAAACATGGGTTTCGGGAAACTGTGGGAAAATAAGTATGGAAACTTGAGTTACGGAAATTGTTTAGTAATAAGCATGGCCCCACGAGTTTGGGAAAGCTATAGAAGGATGAATATTGAAACTCAATTTTCGAGAAACTGCCAAATGTGGGTTCAGTGAAACCTTCGAATTACATGAGTGTTGAAACCTGAGTTCCGACAAAGAAGGGCAGTAGTGCTGGGAGATTTAGAGCGACGTGTCGATGAGTGTAGAATTGAAGCACAGGGAGGAAGGTGTCTCGAGTGGAGTGAATGTGTGAACAAAAGAGGCCGCCCTGCAGGCGTTCAGGGCTGCCAGACAACGTCGTGTGAAATGAGAACATTGACGCACGAGGTAACTTGAATGTAAATTCGCTCTCAGGAAGTACTAAAAACACTACGCCGCAGAGCTCGAGTGTAAATGGAATGAGGTAAAGGAGTCAAGAGCTGGTCCGTAGCCTTGTACTTTGACCGGAATATCAATTTAACGAGTAGCGTGGAAGATTTGATGGCATGATTCCATCTCAAATTCAGCTTTTTTTCAAGCTAACGTGCTTAGACCTCACGTCCTGAACCAACGTGACTAATTCTAAGAGTAATTACGGAGAACTTCCCAAATCCAATTTAAGGCTAATTGTAACATTAATTCCAGCATCGATTTCGTCGTCAATACCTAAATCAGTTGTACGCCAATTCCAAGACCAATTTGAAGTCCAATTCCAAAATCAATTCCAGGGCTAATTTGAAGAAAAATTCCAAGACTAATTCCTGTTTTGGTTTGAATGAATTCTACAATCAATTCTAGAATCAACTTGAAGGGAAATTCTAATACCAATAACACTCTCAATTTGAAAACGAACTTCGACCAAATATAATGGCAAATTGAAATAAATTCTTAGACCATCGTAGAAGTAATTTGAAAGAATTGAAAACAATTCTAGAGAAATAGTGCTGCATGTGTAACTTGTGATGTTTCGCTCTTGAGCGTGTATTATTTTTTCGATATGCGTTCGTGCTCCTCTCTGACTTGTCCTTTAAAACAGCGTACTCTATAATCAGCGGTCTGAATTGACGAGCTCAGCAAACGTCTTTCATAGATTTGTTTAAAAATTACAATGCTCATTATTTTTATGTATTTTAAGTTGAAACTTCTTACATATCTGGCATACGGGTGTGCCTCGTTATCCTATGTTGATAGTAATCCAGGTAAAAACGGTGTTCTGGTATTGAGTGAAAAATGTGTTGTAAAATATATTGCTGCAAGTTTTTAATTTCATAACGGGCCATTTACCAAATAACTGCAACCGGCCTGACATCAGTTCACATAACCTTGGCAGCAGTAAACGGTCCAAACTCAAATCCTTACGAGCGTTCTGGGCGGACTCAAGAAACACCTGCTGAGGAAAATTCTAAGAACAATAATTATAGTTTAGATTTGATAACAGATCCTCCTACCGAATCAGTACCTAATTGAAGATAATTCTATCAACCAATTCCAGTATCAAATTGAGATCAAATTTTCCGATCAACTCCAGTGTCAAACTGGTGACCAATCCTTCGATCGATTACAGTGTCTAATTATAATAAAGGTACCTTCTTCGATCGATCCTAGTGTCAAATTGAAGATAAATTTTTCGATCGATCCCAGTATCAAATTTAAGACAACTTCTTCAATGGGTCGATCCCAGTGTCAAATTCACAACAAATCCTTCGATCGATCCCAGTGCGTCAAATCCTTCGATCGATCCCAGTGTCCCATTGAACTAAATTTCCCAGAGAAATTCCCGCACAAAGTCAACGCATGTGTTGCGTGCGAACACGCACTCACTGCACACAAGGCGCCTCAGCCCATACGTGCCTGGGTGACTATATAGGAGTAGTCAGGAACAGTCAATGGCTGATCAGGCGCAGTCATTGACTCGCCGGGAGCAACTACCCACTGGCTCGAAGGTCAATGTTCCTCAGCAGTCACTGACTGGCGAAAACGAGCTGTACGAGCAATTCATTGACTTCTCAATGATGCAAAGGGAGAGCAATACATTATGGACGAAATGGTCCTAGGTTCTATACCCGCAGCTGCGTCGTACATTCTCTGGAGAAATCAGCTCCTCTGGAAGTGTAGGAAAGGAAGAGGCGGGAAAGAGAAGAAGGATCCTCCTGCTCAATGAGGTTGCATTTTAATCATGCCCTTCAAAAGTAAAGAGCTCAGAAAAACACAATATTTGACATCAAGTGCAGTGGTGGAATGAAGAGACTGATAGCGAACGAAAAAGTGTTTTCATAAGAGGGCCGACGCTGCAGCACTCAAAGGTTCTTGTTTCAACGTTACCAGGAACTGGAATGCGTTCCAAGGTGCAATTTCTGAGGCAGTCTGAGGTTTATATTAAGCCAAAAATATAATTAGCTGGAAATATCTATCCTTATAATGCAACTACATTTCCTTAAGACATACTGTTTTTCACTTCATTCATGGGTTTTGACTCGCTTAAAATTTCTGACTTTCAACTTTGATGCTTTCAGATTGCATAGAGGTTGCTCCTGCAGAATCGAAAAGCTCAAAATAAAAGTTTTTAATGATTTTCTTCATGACAATCTTTCTCCTCAATCTGTTTTGATTACTTACTTTACAATGCAGCAGTAGCGTTGTTTTACGCCAGTGATGCTACAAAGTCATTAGGTGATTATAGATCATATTTGCAGGTCTTTGGCAGCTGGAGCATTTAATATTTGTAAGTTAGAAGCAGCTAAAATCTCTCTTGTGTGTAAGCTGAGGGTCAGTTGGTGCTTGCTATTTGAAGCCTGCAGCCTAATGTCTACCATTTAAAGCCTGCCGCCTGATGCTTGCCATTTAAGCCTGTCAGCTGATGTTTGCCTAATGAAGCCTGCTGATGTTGCCGACTGGCTGATGCATGCCTGATGGTACCTGCCGTATGATACCTGCGCGTCATTCCAGACAACATCTCTTGCCGAAATTCGAGCAAGAGACCGTCAAATATTGAACCATCCCGCACCCCAACCTGATAAACGACCACTATACACACTCAACCAACCCATTCATGCCACTCATTACTGAAGCCTCTATAATTGTGCCTGCGGTTGACAACCCACAACTATAACAGCTGTGGGCTTCTCTTCTCTTATAAAAGGTTTAGCCATTTCGTGTGTCTGACTGATGTTCCTATCATCGTAAAGGCAGATTACAAATGGGCACTTTCATAATGAACTGCGGAGACAGGTGTTCTGGTGCTGAAAATCACTGCATGGTTCTGGAACTGGAACGGAGCAGATGAGGAGCGTGGGAATATGGGAACGGTTCCGTCTGGTGGGAGGGTCTCAGGAGCAGGAGGGGGGAAGGAAGGCATCGGGGGTAGAAAAGGGAGAGGAAAGCGAAAGTAATACAAGGGGGACAGTGCCCCCAATTTCGGGCGTGTTTAGCATTAGGGGGAGTTGGGGAGGTGAAGAGTAAGTGGAGGAGCTGGAGAACGGGGTTAGGAGGGAGACTGAATGCGATACTGAATTTCCCACGAACAGTCATGGAAAATTGTCTGTTTAAATTCTGTCTCGGCGGCCGACTGGCCATCAATATACTGCGGGGCCTTGATATAATCTAGATTGATTGATATAATCTAGATTGATTTGTAATAAATTGATATAATCCATTACGCTTACGAAAAATGGTATTGAATGTGCAGATATACAACATATCGCACATTGCATGAGCGACATCGATCTCAATGATATACTTCGCATTTCCCTCTACATCAGAAACGGTAGGTGTTATTAACAGTACATTCAAAAATAGCGTTCCGAAGTTTCTTTACTGTTTAGGTACAGTATTTTACTTCTAAAAGAGAAAGGGAAAAATTTATAAGAAATAAGATCTGATTCATGAAATCTTCCGCTCGTTGCTGCTCGGCAGCTAATCGTTACCATGCCTTGCGCACAAGGCCTTACCTGTTCCCTTCTTCATTTGGTTAACACGTTCACCTCGTCTTCGAGGTAGTTAACGGTTAGTTTGGTTAAATTGTGAGTAGTAGAATTGGGACATCGACTTAACTGCTCGAATACATTTTCACCCTTTTTAAGAAATATGAAATATATATAGTTGCACGATAACATTTCACCTCGTATGAGGACAGTTACTTTTTGAGAAGGTCGCGAAACAGATGAAATGTCATTCATTTATACCTGTACGTAAATGAGCTATGTACTAAGTGGTCCACATATCTCCCAATACGCAGGGAACGTGTTATAATTGTAAGTGGTACTCATGGTATAATTATGTTAATTTATACGTGTTATAATCATGTTAAATTCATGCTGCACTGATGTGGTTCCTACGTGGTATTCATGTTCAGCCCAAGATTTACCCATTTTATACCTGCGTTAAACCAATACCTCCACCCATGTTGCACCCATGTAAGGTCAGGACATACCGATGTTATACCAACATTAGCGTGTCAATTCTACAAGTCTACAGGAAGGTCGTCTTGTAAGCATAATTTAATTCTAGAATTCATTATATAATGACACGTACCTTCCTAGTACCTTCACTTTCAATCTTCATTTGTACCAAGGCTTCTCCTTTACACTAGTACCCAGATTCATAATCTACCATGGTCTTGGGTCCCTCAACCTATACTGGTAACAAGACTCCTGATCTATATTGGTATCATGTCTTCAAACCAACCGTCAATCACTACCCAAATTATGTAAGACGCTCTTTCATCTCCACCTCTAATCGTCCACCACTAACCCTACATCCTGCAGCTCAGCCAACACACGATCACACTCCTAATGGTTTGATCGACGCATCAGACACACGCGGCTTTCTCCGCCCCTGCGAACACAGGGATGGTCTACGATAAGGCCATATGGCTCGCTGAGAGGCACTGAAAGTGCCTGTAAATCGTGTCATTATATATAAGGACACTCGCCAGGGTGTGTTGGACACGCCACTATTTGTACGTGCGAACCCTTGCTACACTTCCAAGGACCGTCGCTCCGAAGTGCTCGTGTTTAACACTGACTGCGCCGTGAGGCATCGGTGGTACACGGAGGTAATTTTTATCATGCTGCTGACCGATCAGTAAGCACAAACCTAATTTCATAAATAATTAATAAAAACGTAACGAAGGCACGATTCAGTTAATGGTTGCTATTTTCAAAATCGCTCACTACAATTGACTTTAAATTTCAGTTGAATATTGAACATCAGTTTTACTAGCCGCAGTCAAAGTGTTAATGCTTTAGGTCGACATCATTGGGCAAATTTCGGCTTTCAGTTACAGAACTAGGTGAGATGAGTTAAAGAGTGCAACATTTGCAACTGCAGCGCTCGACAGCGTTTTTTAATGTTTTGTTCGCCCATCCTCATACAAAATTCAATATTTAATGGTATTTGAAATTGGAAACACTCTTAGCCGGAATCTTTAGATCAATTTATCGGTTGTTGTAATAAGGAACGAGCCCCAGGTATCCTGGATACAGTATCAGGCGTGTGGATGATACCAAATCCCAGTCTCGGGCTTCCCTATTAATCAATCAGTCGCTTTAGATATGGAGATGGAGAAAACCACAAGTCTCCTCGTCACAGTATCAGTGATACATGTGTTGACGATACCAACTCCCAGTCTCTGGAATCCCCATCAATTTATCAGGCGCTTTAGTTATGGAAAAATCTCAATAATCCTCGTCACAGTATCAGTGATGTGATGACGATGCCTTTTATCGTCGGATTCCTCATCAATTCATCGGTCGCTGTAATTGGGGAGTAAGACTCATGTATTCTCGTCACGGTATCAGTAAAACCGTTTGCTCCAATAATTTCAAGGTTCGATTATTCTGACTAATTATTATCAGCAGTTATTTTGATGCAATCTAAATGCGATCGTTGCTCAGGAGGGACTTCGACCCCATAATTAGTGAAATGCACAAGTGTTTGTTTCTCTATGATGACTGACTTTCTTTTCCGTTTATTTTTGTGACGCATCATTCCAAACACCAATCGCATTCCAGAATTCATTCGTACAATAATGAGCAACTTAATACGCATTTAGATTCTTGTCAGAATCAATGAGCTGTAGCTGAAATCCCTAAAAAATTCCAGATGACGTCTTAACAAGAGCAGAATATTTGCTGTTGGAATAAATTATCCCAGTCTATCTTGAGAAATGGAAGCCGTGTTCTTCGAGGGCAAACTTTCGCTGCTAAATGGGGAGATGCGCGACGGCTTCTGGCGTACAGCAACAGCGAGAGGAGACAGAGTGTGTCGGTCTTTGTGTAGTAAGTGGGAGAGGCTGAATGCCAGCCATTTATGGGGCACTAAATGCCAAGTATTATAGGGATACCAAGTGCCAGCCATTAATGAGATATGAAGTGTCAGCCATTAATGAGATGTTAAATGAAAGCCTTTGATGAGATGCTAAATGCCAGTAATTAAACAGATACTAAATACTAAGCATGATAGGGATACTAAAGAGCAGGCATTAAAGGATTAGTAAATGTCAAGCATTAATGAGATACCACTCGTAAATCCTAGACATCAATGGGACACTAGATGACAGGTATCAATGAAATAGTAAATACCAAATATTAATGAGATAATTGATGATAGGTTTAAAGGGATACTTAATGCTAGGTTTTAATGAGATACTAAATGCCAGGCAGTGAAGAAATACTAAATAAAACACAAACAAACATCGGCATCTGTGGGATGCTTTATTTCCAATCAAGCCTGATACATATGATCTTAGCATTGGTTTTTCAAATGTCTTATAACTAACACTATATATAGGACACCATGACGGTTCCCCCGTAAAGCCGGTACCCATTTCCGACACCTGGGTTGAGTGGGGTATTGTGCTTGAGCTTTCCTTTATACCCAACGGGGAAAATCTCCGCGCCAGCGCCGGGATGCGGACCCTCGTCTCCAACATACAAGGCCGATCCCTTAACCACTGTGCCACGGAGAGCACAGTAAATGTCAGACATTGAAAGAGACACTGAAAACTAGGTATTAAAAAACTTCAAAGGCCATTCACAGACACGTCTCATGCTTGGTGCTCTTGGTCACAAACTAAATTTTTACATGTAGCTCATAAAAAATAAATGAAGAGAAGTTCTCATTTATCTTATTATTTTAACGTTAAAAATTCGAACCAAGTTTGATGTAAATTGTGTATTAAACTCTAGTGTAACTCATCCCAGTTATGTTAACTCATCCCAGGTAGGTTAACTCATCCCAGTTATGTTAACTCATCCCAGTTATGTTAACTCATCCCAGTTATGTTAACTCATCCCAGTTAGGTTAACTCATCCCAGTTAGGTTAACTCATCCCAGTTAGGTTAACTCATCCCAGTTAGGTTAACTCATCCCAGTTAGGTTAACTCATCCCAGTTATGTTAACTCATCCCAGTTAGGTTAACTCATCCCAGTTATGTTAACTCATCCCAGTTAGGTTAACTCATCCCAGTTAGGTTAACTCATCCCAGTTAGGTTAACTCATCCCAGTTATGTTAACTCATCCCAGTTATGTTAACTCATCCCAGTTAGGTTAACTCATCCCAGTTAGGTTAACTCATCCCAGTTAGGTTAACTCATCCCAGTTATGTTAACTCATCCCAGTTAGGTTAACTCATCCCAGTTAGGTTAACTCATCCCAGTTAGGTTAACTCATTCCAGTTAGGTTAACTCATCCCAGTTAGGTTAACTCATCCCAGTTAGGTTAACTCATCCCAGTTAGGTTAACTCATCCCAGTTATGTTAACTCATCCCAGTTAGGTTAACTCATCCCAGTTAGGTTAACTCATCCCAGTTATGTTAACTCATCCCAGTTAGGTTAACTCATCCCAGTTAGGTTAACTCATCCCAGTTAGGTTAACTCATCCCAGTTATGTTAACTCATCCCAGTTAGGTTAACTCATCCCAGTTATGTTAACTCATCCCAGTTAGGTTAACTCATCCCAGTTAGGTTAACTCATCCCAGTTAGGTTAACTCATCCCAGTTAGCGAGTTCCAGCATTCCCGCACCCCCAGATCAGGAAACGGAAGTTTGGGCAGGAAACAATCAACTGAGCGTCCGGAGTCAACTGAAAAGTTCGGAGTCAACTGAAAAGTTCGGAGTCAACTGAGCGTTCGGAGTCAACTGAAATGTTCGGAGTCAACTGAAAAATTTGGAGTCAACTGAAAAGTTTTGAGTCAACTGAAAAGTTTGGAGTCAACCGAAAAGTTCGGAGTCAACTGAAAAGTTCGGAGTCAACTGAAAAGTTTGGAGTCAACTGAAAAGTTCGGAGTCAACTGAAAAGTTTGGAGTCAACTGAGCGTTCGGAGTCAACTGAAAAGTTCGGAGTCAACTGAAAAGTTTGAAGTCAATTGAAAAGTTTGAAGTCAACTGAAAAGTTTGGAGTCAACTGAGCGTCCGGAGTCAACTGAAAAGTTCGGAGTCAACTGAAAAGTTCGGAGTCAACTGAAAAGTTCGGAGTCAACTGAAAAGTTCGGAGTCAACTGAAAAGTTCGGAGTCAACTGAAAAGTTCGGAGTCAACTGAAAAGTTCGGAGTCAACTGAGCGTTCGGAGTCAACTGAAAAGTTCGGAGTCAACTGAAAAGTTCGGAGTCAACTGAAAAGTTCGGAGTCAACTGAAAAGTTTGGAGTCAACTGAAAAGTTTGGAGTCAACTGAAAAGTTTGGAGTCAACTGAAAAGTTTGGAGTCAACTGAAAAGTTTGAAGTCAACTGAAAAGCTTGGAGTCAACTGAAAAGTTTGGAGTCAACTGAAAAGTTTGGAGTCAACTGAAAAGATTGGAGTCAACTGAAAAGTTTGGAGTCAACTGAAAAGTTTTGAGTCAACTGAAAATTTCGGAGTCAACTGAAAAGTTTGGACGCTACTAAAAAGTTCGAAGTCAACTGAAAAGTTCGGAGTCAACTGAGCGTTCGGAGTCAACTGAAAAGTTCGGAGTCAACTGAAAAGTTTGGAGTCAACTGAAAAGTTTGGACGCTACTAAAAAGATTTGACGTCAACTGAAAAGTTAAGTGATAATTTGGGAAGGAAATGATCCTATGAGCCAACTAAGAAAAAATCGCGGGATCAGATCATCCGTTGATGGCCTCCCCAACGGCGGGTCGCGGCAGGTCGGGATATGTTAGGAGGTGGAGCTGAGTTGTGAGAAGACAGAACATTTCCGTACTGTGCTGCAATGACAGCAGGTGTTGCAGTTATTTCCCTCTCTGTGTGTTTGCGGGTGACACAACGACGGAAAAAAGCGAATTGATTCCAAATTTAAAAAAAAACAGTGGGCAAAATCCGACAACAGTTGACAACATTTGCGAATGATTTACAACATATGAGAACAGTTTACAACATATGAAATCAATTGGCAACATCTGAGAACAGTTGACCACAAGTGGGAATAGATGAAAATAACTGGTAAAAAGTGAAAACATGGGAACAGGGGATAATAACTGGGAACAGATGACAACAACTGAGAATAGATGACAAAACTAGGAATAGATGACGACAACTGGGAACAGATGAAGACAGCTGGGAACACTTGAGAACAGTCGCCATTTGAGAGCAGCAAAACAGATCTATGAGCTGAGATGAGCGCTGAATATCTGTACTGGAATTCCCGTATCCACGCTACCGCCGCTGCTGCAAATGTCAGGAGGGCACACTTCCTTACGTCCCTGGGGGGGCCCTATTGGGGGGGAGGAGGTCACTTGGGGGTGTGACCTTTGTTGGGGAGCAGCTGCTGTCCTGCTTATGTCCTGCATCTGCTGTCCTGCATTTGCTGTCTTACATCTGCTGTCCTGCATTTGCTGTCTTACATCTGCTGTCCTGCATCTGCTGTCTTACATCTGCTGTCCTGCATTTGCTGTCTTACATCTGCTGTCCTGCATCTGCTGTCTTACATCTGCTGTCCTGCATCTGCTGTCTTACATCTGCTGTCCTGCATTTGCTGTGTTACATCTGCTGTTCTTCATTTGCTGTCTTACATCTGCTGTCCTGCATTTGCTGTCTTACATCTGCTATCCTGCATTTGCTGTCTTACATCTGCTGTCCTGCATTTGCTGTTTTACATCTGCTGTCCTGCATTTGCTATTCTGCATCTGCTGTGCTTAAATTTACTATGGAATGGTAATTTTTCCCCTCAAAGCAGAATTAACGGATGAAGGTAACATCGCCACGTGCTCCAGCATACGAGTTAATTCAGCAAATGGTATGTAACAACAAATTTTTGATAGTATATATAAGTAGCATGGATTTTTCTACACGTTAATATAAGCGATCTACCGTAATATTTTACCCATTGCACATAAAATGGCGCAGCAGCTTTACGAGAAGCTTAGAGTAGTCCCAAATTTGCTAACTCGGTCATCAACACAGACTTCCCAGTCTAACTTTTTCGCCGGAGCATGCATGTTTTTCGCCGCCCAAGCGATTTAATTGCTTAGCCGGCGAAAAGCATTCATACAAGTGGCGAAAAAGTTAGACTGGGTTGATTCGTCTCCCCATTCTCGCGCCTTCAATGATAGCGCGAAGCAAGTAAAAAGCTGGACTTCTCTAAGAACAACCACAAACATAAAATCAACATTTGAAAGTATGCGTCGTTTGCATTTTATGACTAGCGCGATAATTTTTTTTTTATTTCTTCTTTTACTTTTCAGTTGATTTTAAGTGTGTTGTTTTGAATGCATTCTGGCATCACTTGACTTCCAAGCGAAGAACACGCTATCATTAAGCTGGAGTTCAATAAATTCATTAACAATATTTCCTCCCATGTTAATGAATTACACTCATTAAGAACTGTTCTAAAAGCAGACATGTATCCGAAAAGGCTAGTTAAATAGAAAATCCTGGTGAAAACCTTCTGATTTGACTAGTCAAACTTGAAGTCATGAGCGTTTTTGACTAACTCATTAACTCATAAGTGACCTGTGTTTAATGAGTTATTTGATGTCGCTGGTACTCTCACTTTCTTAGTCCACACGTTTATAAATATCATAATAGCCGAAACGTTTCCACTAATTCAAAACGACGCAAGAAACTAGCGTTGCCTTGTATCATGGGTACAGCCTGGTCGTGTTTCTCTCGAACGACTCCCAACGATAATATATGACGCGACCACACGCTGTCGAGTATCACGGCTACGACCTGCAGCCGCTACAAGAAACCGTGTTTTTCACTCGCGCTGCAGCCAGTGGCTCGATTAGCGTCACACTTCCATTAGAGAATTGCAGCTTGAAAAAGCGACCGGACTCTGAAAATCGCAGAGGCGTCCCTGGGGCGCGTCGTGTGGGGGGCGCGTGGCATGACATTTGGCGCTCGAGCTGCAATTTCTCGCGTTTAGCGCAGCACACAATTGGAGGGCGCACGAGCAGTTTTCTGTTCTTAAATCTTTTCTGCAATGGGAAAATAAGGCGTCTCTACATCGCTACGAAATATCCAGGGTTACGGTGAGACTGAGCGGTATTACTTTCAGTTCATTTAGCGGAGTGAAATTGAAATTTGATCCTAAGGAATTGTCAGGTGTTTTGTAGACCTTGAACTTAGAGTGAGTTATTTTGGCATGTGTTGTAACTTGAGGTCACTTATATTCATTTTAAGGCATAATTATCAGCATAAATTGTGTATTTGAATCTCCAATATCGCATTCTGTTCAAGGCATAAAAAGATATTGATAAGGGAGAAATATACGAATGAACAAAATTAAAATACTAGTTGATACAAGTAACACACTATTATCAGTACATGATTTACAAATGCCAAACAGTAGGAATGCTGTAAAATCATATTTCCTAGATAGTGCAGTGAAATCAACATATATTTTAGCTAAAATATTTGTGCAAATGTCGCCCACAGTCATCCCGTTGGGAGGCCAACCTACGGCCGTTAGAGAAGCGCGCAGACTTCATTAATATTTAATCAAGCCTAATATTTAAAGTAGAACTGGGTCCAACACACGCACAATTTTCACTCATGTGCACTGTACAGCTGGAAGCGTGAGTTCACGTGTCAGAGCATGTGCCGTAGCCAAGTCCACCCAGAACTTACGTCGCCAGATGTACCTCTACGTCGACGTAAGTGTCCTGAAACTTTTGTCTCAACCCGAGCAGCTGGTCGCATGAGCGGCAGTGAGCGCAGCCGCCGCCCCTCAGCTGCTACAAGGAGACTTCAACGCAGCTTAGGTGGTGATCCACCGCAGCTGGGAGCGAAACATCTTTGTTGGTCGCTCCATTTAAGCAATGTTTTTGAACAATTTTAAACAATGATTTTAAAATTTGTGATGTGTCAAATAGCTTGTTTTTTGAGGCTATAACAATGAACACATTCGAACATGCGTAGCTGCTTGCGGGCCCGAAGTTAAGTGATTTCTAGAGCTTCCAATCATCTACCCTGTTATGAGGTGTACAATTGTGTTTGACCTAGTCAACTTAACCCAGTCGCACAATAGACACATCAGTGAATTGGTTCTCACATGCTTATGTTAACAACAATGGGTAATAAGAGGCAAATAAAAGTAGGATATTCTATAACTTACTTAGGATGCATTTCATCAAACATAGATCCATTTCTTCAAACATATATGTAAATTAACTAATCAAGGAGAATCATATTGTAGAAGAGATCAGACTTTATTACCAAGTATTTTTTTAAATTTTGACCAATATATCGTTTAAGGATTCATTATGAAAGTTTTTATGAACTGTTTTTTTCAGTTTTCCGTAGGGATCGAATTCTAAGTCTTGTTTCCAGTAAAGTGGACACTGTATTGAGGACGAATTTTTGAAAAATAAGGAAGTATGAATTTACTTCCAAATCTAGCTATTTGATGGTTATTGCAGTTTTACGCGCAATAATTGTTTTTTGGTGGATGTGGGTGTACTGGTACTTGTGTGTGAACTAATGTGTGTGTGTACGTGTCGCTGTGTGTGCTAGTGGATGTGGGTAACAGTGGGTGTGTGTACAAGTGGTGGTGTGTAGCTGTGGTTGTGTGTACTTGTGGCTGTGTGTACCCGTGGTGTGTGTAACAGTGTGTGTATGTAATAGTGGGTGGGTATTCCAGTAGATGTGTGCACTGGTGTGTGAGAATTTATGTATGTGTGTGTGTGTTAGGGTACGTGTAAGGCAGATCTACACCGCAAAGGAATGTGTTAGCGAAGGCCTGCAACCAAGAGCTATATGTAAATTTAGGATTGCATTAAAATAACTATGTATCAAGTGAAAATGTCCAAAATAAAATCATTTGAGGATTATGTAGGTGGAAGAATATTAAATAGATAATTAAAAAAACTGTAAACATTCCGTGAATTATGAAACGGTGTTTCAGATCGGTGTATTTAAAATCACAGGCTGTTTACAGTATACCTTTGGTGCAGTATTTTATTTTGCACCTTGTGGTGCATCTTGTGGTACAGTATGCTGCTACAGAACGAATATAATATCCTTCATTAATGAGTAAATGCTTTTCAAATCAGCTGATCAAGGGTCAGAATTTGGAATATTTTATGTCATCCTAACGGTACAGCTGGCAGGAAAAATGTTTCAACCCTCCAATCTCACTAGATGTAATGTAATGAATTACGGTTTTAAAAAAAATGTAAACTTTTTGTTTTGCCCGTATAAAATAGTGTGAAGGTGAGCTAAGTCGACGCAAAAAAAACTTTTGATGCAAACCTGTATTGATAAATTTGATTGCTGTTTTGCTAAAACTTCGTAAATTTCAATTTTGATTGGTAATTTTAGCGTTGAACTACGCGAAAATTGACTGTTATATTGCTAAAACTGCGTAAATTTCAATTTTAAATATTAATTTTAGCGTTGAAATGCGCGAAAATTGACTGTTATATTGCTGAAACTGCGTAAATTTCAATTTTAAATATTAATTTTAGCGTTAAACTGCGCGAAAATTGACTGTTATATTGCTGAAACTGCGTAAATTTCAATTTTAAATATTAATTTTAGCGTTAAACTGCGCGAAAATTGACTGTTATATTGCTGAAACTGCGTAAATTTCAATTTTAAATGTTAATTTTAGCGTTAAACTGCGCGAAAATTGACTGTTATATTGCTGAAACTGCGTAAATTTCAATTTTTAATATTAATTTTAGCGTTAAACTGCGCGAAAATTGACTGTTATATTGCTGAAACTGCGTAAATTTCAATTTTAAATATTAATTTTAGCGTTAAACTGCGCGAAAATTGACTGTTATATTGCTGAAACTGCGTAAATTTCAATTTTAAATGTTAATTTTAGCGTTAAACTGCGCGAAAATTGACTGTTATATTGCTGAAACTGCGTAAATTTCAATTTTTAATATTAATTTTAGCGTTAAACTGCGCGAAAATTGACCACTGTAGTGCTAAAATTACATAAATTTGTAATTTTTTATTTTAGCGAGAAACTACGTTAGCTTGATCGCAGTATTCCTAAAACCACGTAAATGATTGGGGAATTTGTCCAAGAGGCGCATACGCAGAGTGGGAAATATCTAAAGATGTTCGATAATTTGTTCCACAAATTACTGAACGCGTCTGGTAGCTGGAGCTGTGAGTCACTGCCTCTCACGCTCCAAGGGTGCCACTTTCTCCTTTTGTCTTTGGTACACTTCTTCCTAGTGCTGTTGTATTTCTATGGTAGACTTGTCTTTGGTACACTTCTTGCTAGGGCTGTTGTATTTCTATGGTAGACTTGTCTTTGGTACACTTCTTCCTAGTGATGTTGTATTTCTATGGTAGACTTGTCTTTGGTACACTTCTTCCTAGTGATGTTGTATTTCTATGGTAGACTTGTCTTAGGTACACTTCTTCCTAGTGATGTTGTATTTCTATGGTAGACTTGTCTTTGGTACACTTCTTCCTAGTGATGTTGTATTTCTGTGGTAGACTTGTCTTTGGTACACTTCTTGCTAGTGCTGTTGTATTTCTATGGTAGACTTGTCTTTGGTTGACTTCCCCCTACTGCCGTTGTATTTCTATGGTAGACTTGTCTTTGGTAGACTTCCCCCTTCTGCCGTTGTATTTCTATGGTAGACTTGTCTTTGGTAGACTTCCCCCTACTGCCGTTGTATTTCTAGGGTAGACTTCTCTTTGGTAGACTTCCCCCTACTGCCGTTGTATTTCTATGGTAGACTTGTCTTTATTAGACTTACTTCTATTTCTGTTGTGTTTCTATTGCCTTTTTACCAGTAAAATGTATCTTAACTTGACTGCACTTGGTAAAATTGAAGAACAATATTCAACTCAAATTTAAAGTCAATCGCAGCCAGCAATTTTGGAAATAGCAAACATAAACTGGATCACGCTCTCATTTAGTACTGTTATGTCTTCAAGTAATTCTGAAAATTGAGTATGTGACTACTGGTCGGTCCATGCTTCCATGGCCACCGGTAGCGCACGTTGAGGTCTCTGTGTTAAAGCCTTCCTACAGCTGTCATGTTCCTGAAAATATTCTATTACCGTCATGTTCCTAACACCTTCCTATGACGCTCATCTTTCCATCACCATTCTACCATTGTATAAATTCGAACAATTTCCTGCCATTGTCATGCTAGAAAAACTTTTTGACCATTGTCAAGGTTCTAACGCCTTCCTACCACAATCGTGGTCCTCAATCCTCCTGACCAATTTCCTGTTCTTAACTCCTCCTCCTCACAGTCATGTTTTAAAACCCGCGCACCACTGTTATGCTCTTAAAACCATCTTCCCATTGTCTTAGTTCCAAACCACCTCGTATTTTGTGCATTTTATAGCGGCACCAAACCTTACATCTGTTGGGTGGGAACGGGCTTTAGTGTTTATTTTTATGTAGTGAGTAGAGCAATAATTACACAAGCAAGGAAAGATAATTGGTTTAACGATCCTAGGAATGAAATTATTTTCTGGCAAAGGGGGTAATGAGGCTGCTTTTGTTCGTCACGTTGGAGGCAAGTGGCTGAGGTGATGCTGCAAGTGGGAGGTAAGGCTGCAAGTGGGAGGTAAGGCTGCAAGTAGGAGGTAAGGCTGCAAGTGGGAGGTAAGGCTGCAAGTAGGAGGTAAGGCTGCAAGTAGGAGGTAAGGCTGCAAGTGGGAGGTAAGGCTGCAAGTGGGAGGTAAGGCTGCACGTGGGAGGTAAGGCTGCAAGTAGGATGTAATGCTGCACGTGGTTGAGGTAATGCTGCAAGCGGGAGGTATTGCTGAAAATGGGAGGTAATGTTGCAAGCAGGAGGTATTGTTGCAAGCGAGAAGAGAGGTAATATTGCGAGTGGGAGAGGAGGTCATGCTGCAAGTGAGAAGTAATGTTGAAAGTGGGAGGTAATACTGCAAGTGGTGGGTAGTAATGCTGCAAGTGGGAGGTATTGTCTCAAGGGGGAAGAGAGGTAATGCTACGAGTGGTAAGGGAGATAATGCTGAAAGTGGGAGGTAATACTGCTAGTGGTGGGTAGTAATGCTGCAAGTGAGAGGTACTGTCGCAAGGGGGAAGAGAGGTAGTGCTACAGGTGGGAGGTAATGCTGCAAGTGGGAGGTAATACTGTAAGTGGGAGGTAATGCTGCAAATGGTGGGTAGTAATGCTGCAAGTGGGAGGTCACGCTGCAAGGGGGACTTGAACAAATGGTTGGCAACACAGTAGAAGGGCGCTCAACAAAAGAACGGAAAGATGCAATCAACTTTAAAGGGAAATGGGAAACCAGTGTACACGAGTACCACGTCTCTCACGGTGAAAAACTTGGCCTTTACATCGCGTTCCACGTATCCAAGGACCGGTTTTTGTTTATTCCAAGGTATGCTTAAGGTTTTCCACAGCCAAGGACGATGGGATTTCATTTTTACATTTTATTTTGCCAAGATACCGCGATTTGTTGCTGGGTGCTCTCACTCGCATCACAATCTCTGTCTGCGCAGAGTAACGCATCGATGCTGAACACTGCGGTCTTCTTTTACAGTAATTTTTTGTCAGCTAAAATTGGTCTGACGTTCATCCCTCGTTCTGAACTCCAGAACTTCTTTAGAGCTTTTGAATGCACAGGGACTGCGTCTCACACAGGATGTGATGACGATGATAGTGTGTGCAGTGCTGCGTTGCAAATGTTAATTGGTATGTTGGGTTCAGACATTCGAACAATTTACGCCATCGTGGTAGTACGGCTGGTCGCGTATGTTCTCCCAAATATGATAGACTTACGCTAAGTGGATTATCTGTTCTCTGATGACCATAATTTGTTTTAAAAATTTGGGTACTGATGCCCTGCGTATTTCTCTTTTCCGTTGGAGACTTGAGCTTTGTACTCTTCTTGCAAGAGAGCACGTCAACTGGCAAAATAGCTGCGATTATTGGGAACCTTGATGTACTATTGAATTACATTTACTAAATTTCAAAATTAGATCCGCATTAATGCGTTTGAAAAGCAAGGCAAAAATCGTTACAGGTGTAGTAATTTTTTGAATATAATTAGGTAACGTTAAATGAATAGAATTCAACGTTTTAAACTCGTCAGTTCATCTTCAGCTCAGGATCTACCACATTTGTTTTGATTTATCTCATAATCTTTTCTGAAGATAAACTGATCAATTCGAAAAGTTTAATTTCATTCATTTAGACTCTACTGATTTTGTTAATAAAATCACCACACGTACAGCAATTTTCGCCTTCTCTTTCATATTAGCAACTAAATCCTGTGTTGCCATTTACGTCATAAACACAGGAAGGCCAAGCAACGGAGACCTCCCGCCGCTCCTTGACACGCAGCAGGAAATTGTCGTGAGCTTTGCGTCGTGGCGCAGCGAACTCACGCGACGTTACGACAAGCCCTTAATACGAGGGCGTCTGCCTGCAGCTGTGTATCTTTGCTGGTTACTTTCGACAAGCCTTGTTTGTTACTTTCGACAAGTTTGTTACTTCTGACAAGTTTTTTACTTTCGACGTTACGACAAGCCCTTAACATGAGGGCGTCTGCCCGCTGCAGTGCATCCTTGTTTGTCACTTTCATTTCAAGTTGCTGGTGTGTGGTGCGAGTGTCTGTCTGCATTTCCCTTCCAAACAAACCTCACGTTTAATTTTGTTTAACTAATTCTTAATTAGAGTGGATTCCAAGAAATAATTAAGAATTTAAAAAAAAACACTAATTCCAGTCTAATTTTATCCGCTCACATTGAATGGATACGGTGACCAGAATTTATTTTTTGACACCGATCAACACTTCAAAGGTAATTTTGATGGCACTTAATTCTACATGAACGGAAATAAGCCTCGAAATAAAATGATGCTGGGAATTTTGCATACCCATCAGAACAATGAATTAGAAAAAGTGCTCTTGGCGTGGGTGTAAGCGTAATGAAGAGGTACACATAATACGCCGATACTTAGGCCAGCAATATCACAAAGAGGCACAGAAGGTGCCGATGTTGCACGGTAGAGGAAACAAGGTAGGGTCAAACCATTCTTTTTTCGTTGACGTTGTGGTTTTGCTGACGTCACGGCAACGAACTAATAGCGGTGCTCTGGTAGCACTGCTATCCCCAAATCTGGCTCCACTATTGGCCTAACGACATGGTGTTTTGTTGACGTCATGAAGTTTGTTTGAAATAAAGCCTTTCTATTGGCTAGCCGAACCAGAGGAGGTATATTTTCTCCTATAGAAATGACCCTACCTTGTTTCTTCTACCGTGCCCACGGTCGGGCAGGACGTGTATCAGTGATACCGACCTGCTTACGGTCTCAAAGCAAACTTTGATGTTCACGCTGTGCGACGTGCGACTTAACCGACGCAAATTATTGAAAAGGGGTAATTGCTAGTATTTATTTAAAACTCAGTTAAATGATTCATTTCTCCTTCTATTTAAAAGGGGCCAACGTGGCAAAGCTTTCGTCCCACAACTTTAGAGGCACTGGTACGGTCCACAGGTAAACATTGATTTTTTGTTTCACACAGCATAGTATTTCCTTTTTGCCCAAGCAATTACTTCAATATTCTTAAGTAGGTCTGTATAGTTTTTACGTCTCGAGGAAAAATAAACTGCTCACTTTGCTGTCTCCTACACGGACAAAAATATAAATGGATTCGCAGCAACATCATCTGTTTGAGTTGTTTCCAGGAGCACTTAAACTAAATTACTTATTAAAGTCAAGTTAAATTAAGAACAAGATATTAAGGATAACAAAACATAACAAGAACAATACTCACGCTGCCCCCCGCCGCTCCGTAGGGACGAGTGTCAGCCAGGGCAGTCGTCAGCAGGGCTGACAACAGCACCGCTGCGCTCAGCCTCTGTCCAGAGAAGGAGGTGATTAATAATTTCTGAGCAAAGAGAAAATAATCTACAGTGCAGGGTGGGCTGCATGAACCCAAGCTCTGATATTGAACCCAGTCTTTTTTTACCTAAAATTACTTTTGATGTGTTTATCTTTACTCATTACTTTACTTGGTGTGTTTATTACTCATGCATTTTGAAGTTTTTTGGGGTGTAACTAAGTTTCCTTTCATAAGATTCAATTTTCTTGAATTTAATGTTTTCTTCTTTAATTTAACACGTTATAATTGAGTGTACAGTAAGTCAATAAACACCTACACTAAAACAGGTGTAGCACTATCAGTAAATCTATGTTAATAGTACTATTAGTATAACACTAAACAAACTAAATGAGTGCGTACAGGGCAGTCAAAAAGCATACTTTTTTTGGACTATTCACGGATATTTTGAATAATTTAATTCCAGAGTTTATTTGTTTCAGTAAAACTAAGCATGACAACATTTTTGAAGCGGTTTCCAAGTAGTGAAGAGTTTTTTGTGCTCCTTTCGATTTCAAGTATTTAACTCAAATTGAATTAATGAGGACCCTAGAAATGACCCGTTAGCATTAGGTGAAGAACGCATCAATGGGTTTCATCAAAGTGGAAAATCAACTCTGTACACCTGTACAGGGTGTCCACAAAAATGTTTACACTGACCGATATATGCATAGTTGTATATTATATCGGAATCATTTAATCGTTCAAATTTGAAGTAATTTGTTGTATGATTCAGTATATACATACTACAATATCGGTCAGTGGATCAATTTTCTGTGAGCATCTTGTATAGTAACCAGCATAAACACAAGAACAATACAGAAAAAAAGCATACAGAGAAAAAAATATACAGAGAACAATGGCACGCTGGAAACATAAAGGCAAGCCCGGTTCATCTCGTGGAAATGAGAAACGCGTGAATTTATGACAGAGACAGACGCTTTTTGAAGAGACAGGTGAAAAAAATATGCCCTCATCAACGCAAATGACAACCAGCGAGTTTTATTTTTTGAAGGTCCAGAAAGAATTTCTCAAAAGACTGAGCTCTCAGAGCTTAAGAAAATCAATCCACGAAATTTAACTCTAGCAGATAGCCATTGCTGTCTGCACCAAGTAGCAAAAAACGTTTTTAATTGCTCGAGAATACAAGGATTAAATTTAGAAGATTGGAAGCATGTCATGGGGTTCAATGAGTCTAGATTCACTTTGTTCCAGAACGACGGGCGTGTTAGGGTATGGAGACAGCCACTTGAAGCCATGGATCTATCCTGGATCGCTCAACCGTTCAAGCATCTGCAGGCCGTGCAATGCTTTGGGGCTGTTGTTGCTGGCATGGATAAGGATTTGCCCCCTTTGCTATAACAAAGTAAGCACCGAAGACTACTTGCAAGACCTTTCTGACCACTTCCGTCCATCCACGGACTTTAACTTTTCTAATGGCAACAGGATCTGTCAGGAGAACCCTCATCGCACCCGCAAGGTTAGACATTTTTGAGATTGGTTTGTTGCGAATTAGGGAACATTTAAGCTCACGGACTGGGCACCAAAACCTCTCGATTTGAACCCCATTGAAAACTTATGCGATGAGGTTGAGAAGGACTAGCGTGACTCGCAACATTGACTACTCTAGGGGTCAGGTTTTGGCCCAAAATATCCATAATATTTCTGGTTATGGCCAAATGTCCAGATCCACATTCTTGTAGAACCAATGCATCGTATGATGAAAACTGTAAATCTAGATCAAGGCGGTGTAATCGCTTACTAACGTATTTCTGAACCATATGACATATTTTCTTGGTTACTTAGATATATTTTTAGGTAACGTTCAGTACACTGAAATCTGCAATGTTTAGAACTCTGACAGCTGCAATGTTCAGTACACTGACAGCTGCAATGTTTAGTACTCTGACAGCTGCAATGTTTAATACTCTGATAGCTGCAATGTTTAGTACACTGACAGCTGCAATGTTCAGTACACTGACAGCTGTAATGTTTAGTACACTGACAGCTGCAATGTTCAGTATATTCAGGACACTGAGTGCCGGGATGAGGTGTTCAGTTAATTGCGCTGCTGTCTCAGAGCTGGACAAGTGTTCTAGAATAATGATCAAGTGCTTCAGAATCGATTAGATGCCTAAGCGTTGATCAAGTATCCCAGAATGTCCCAGGTTACTCATATTGTATGGTAACAAAGTGACCTTAAATTAGCAAACTGTTCCAGAAATGCTGAATTCCAGATTGGCTAAGGTGTGTCAGGAATGCTAAGGAGTTGCAGAAATGCTAAGGTGAGTCAGGAATGCTAAGGAGTTGCAGAAATGCTAAGGTGAGTCAGGAATGCTGAGTTGTCCCATACTTACTAAAGTGCCCGAGAAAAGCTAAGGTCAAGAGATCCTAAAGAGCCCAAGAGAGCCCAGAATCAACTAAGGGAAACCAGAGTAAATAAACTGTCCCACTCTAAATGAAGCGTCCTAATGTAGACAAACTGTCCCGGAGTGGCATGGGGTGGGAGAGAGGGGAAAGCGAATGCATTCATGTTACAATTATTGATGCAGGGAACAAAGAAGAATTCGGTGCAGTCAATTTGGGTATGTTTACTGTGATATTAAAACTCAGAACAAATAACACTACTACCCAGTCTAAGTTTTGTATGTTTTTCATGTATGTTTTTCACCGCCCAAGCGATTTAATTACTTAGGCGGCGAAAAACATGCATGGAGGCGGCGAAAAAGTCAGACTGGGTATTCGTAAAAACTCGGTCGAGGCGAAAGTTTCTATGCTAATGGGAAAGTAAATGTTAACAAAGAAATACATTATTCTCAGGAACGGAAATTCATAAGACAAATATCAACATTATCTCAACTGAACTAGATTAGCTCCTCAATAACTTTCGCTTAGTAGCGCATCCGTCACCGTTTTTTCCTAAGACTTGAAATTTCAAAATCGGACTTGTACACTCAACACAACTTCCGACGCCCGCACGTTGTGTCGGTGAAAGTTACAACGCAGAGCGACCAAAATCGCGCGGGGATACGATCTTCATGCCTGAATGGTCGCATTTCCTCCAACCATAACCACGTACATCAATCACCTGCACCTACCATAACCCCCCCCCCTACGTGCACCACCTACCACAACCACCACCTACGTGCACCACTTACCACCTACCACAACCACCACACACACACACACATTTCGCCCCCAGCTGCTCGCGCGACTTGCTCCGCACAAAGGCATAGCGAACTGAAAAGGCGCCCTGCTTAGGCACCTTGACTGGATACACTCTAAACTAACGCATGCTACAGAGGCCCATGCTACAAAGGCGCATGCTACAAAGGCGCATGCTACAAAAGCACATACTTCAAAGGCTCATGCTACAAAGACGCATGCTATAAAGGCGCATACTTCAAAGGCTCATGCTACAAAGACGCATGCTATTAAGGCGCATGCTACAAAGGCACCCTACAGAGCTGCACTAGGCAAGGCAAATAACACCTAATAAAGGTACGCTCCAAAGACAAGCTCAGATGCCTATACAGCCATCGATCTAACGGCGCGGGAATCTTAAACCTGATAATACCCGTTGTGTGTTTATTTATACATCTGTTTGGTGTCCGCTTCTTAAGAAATATAGGATGTCTGAGTTTGCAGTATCATGGATACCGATTTCCTTAGTATGTATAACATTAAAAGATGGCCTTAACGTGCATTGATTTATGTATGGAACTTAATCAGGATAGTTCGTTTAGTTAAATTAGTATAGGATAGGTTAGCCTATGTTAGGTAATATTGACAGAATTTTTACTCGGGTCCACCTAGGAATTTTCATAGGTCCGAAGAATTTCAACGGGTCCTGCTACTTCCTAAAAATACCCTTGGTTTATTTGTTTGGAGTCCGCTGCTTTCATTTCTGTCATGCTCATAAAGATAGTCATAATGATCGAATCATTGGTACGAGTTTCACCAGTGCGCAAGGACAATATTTTTGATCACAGGTACTGTTAGGATAGATATATTTGTTAGTCTTCCACGTGTAGAAATTTGTACAAAAAAGGTATTGAATCCCGTCATTTTTTCGGCCATGTACACTAGTGTACAATAAATCTGGCGGAGGGCTGTACAATGGAATAAGTATGGGAGTGGTCAATTATTATAACACAGTACAGGATTGAACAATAGATACATCACAGTACAGTTTTGCACTGTTAATAAACACTGTATATTATTACACAATTAATACAACACAGAATATAACAGTGCAATTAGTGAAAAACAATAAGTTTAGATATGTGCAATAAAGTTGACGCAGCTAACGGCTGCACAATAAACAGACTCGGCTGCCGCACGCGTTGGAGGGCAGCGAAATCACCACCACGGTAGAGGAAACAAGGTAGGGTCATTTCTATGAGGGAAAATACACATCCTCTTGTTTGGCCAATAGAAAATAAAGCCAATAAAAAGGCTTGATTTCTAACAAACTTTATGACGTCACCAAAACGCCATGTCGCGAGGCCAATACAAATGCTAATCGAAGGTACGACACTCTCCTGAGTTTGTTGCTAGTTTGGTAGGCGAATTGCTTACTTTGCTAATATTGAAGCTTATAACCATATTTGGAGGTAGCAGTGCTAACAGATGCAATAAAAGCGCAGCTATTGGTTCGTTGCCGTGACGTCAGCAAAACCACACCGTCAGCAAAAAAAGAGACTGATTTGAACCTACCTTGCTTCCTCTACCGTGGTTGCAGCGAAGTCACCACTTGTCCTCGGCTTTTAGCCTTTTCTGTGCCATCCTCGTAAATATGATACCGCAAAATTTTCAGTACAGTATAAAAATGACATTTAGAAATTCCAGCACACAGCTCTCATAAAGTGTGGGAGCTTTTCACTCGCGCTGCGTATGTGTGTATTTGTGTGTGTAAATGTGCAGAGGGTTTTATCGTCTTTCAAGGTAATCGAATTTACGACACTGTCCCGAGTTTGTTGCTAGTTTAGTAGGCAAATTGCTTACTTTGCTAATATTGAAGCTAATAAAATCCTTCATAACGATGCTGCACACACACACACACACATTCATGCTGTGCTGTCGATTTCAAAAACTAAGAACCAGCCGCAGCCGAAAATGCCCTTGGAAATGTTATCAAGCCGTTTTTTGCTGACTGCGAGCGATGGTATTATTGGTATTATGGTATTTTTTATGTATTGTAATGGTTTGTGTATTATATTATAATGTTATTATGGTGTCATATCAAATTAGGTTGAACGATTCGACATAGCTTTAAAATGAAGGTAATAGCAAAGACAATTGATTTGAAAGACATTTTTGTTAAAAATGAACGTTTCGACCCCTAAGGTCATCATCAGCGGTCATCACAATGAACAACCGGCTCCATAATCGTACGCACGTGATGATAAACCCGTCATCCTAAACGCATTTCCAAATTGGATGTAATAGATACAGATGAATAGTTACGCTGCGAGGCAGCCTCCCACGCGTCTGCGGAGAGGTGCAGAGATCGCGAGACGCTGCTGCGCTGCAGTGTCTCGCCAGCTATAGCGGGTCAGTCGCTGACGCACTTCAGAATCACTTTTCATCTATGAATTTCTCCCAAATTTGTTGCAAGAAAAGGATGGATGAAAATAGTGTACTAAAATATTTCAGATTGATATGTATTATCATCAGCAGTATTATCACTATAGTGATAGACCAATACTTCAGCGTAATATCAAGAGTAACCACAAAACTTTGACCGTCGCTTGCAGTGCAAAGATCGCACATGAACTCAGCAGAAAATAAAGATCTCACCGGCTTGGAGACACTTTTTGAGGTCGTTCAGTACGCGCGACGGACTGAACACAACACTTGCTTGAGTGCTTCTCTGGGGCCGACAATCTTTACTGAGTTCGTTGTTTTGGAAATTAGAGAGAATTTTGTTTGAAATTTCATGAACTTCTGTAGTAATGACTTCTGTTGGACAACACAGCAGCACACGCTCGTGTATCCACAACACACAGAGCGTATGTGTAGTTGTGTATGTAACAACACAGCAGCACACACTCGTGTATCCACAACACAACGAGCGTATGTGTAGTTGTGTATGTAACAACACAGCAGCACACACTCGTGTATCCACAACACACCGAGCGTATGTGTAGTTGTGTATGTAACAACACAGCTGCACACACTTGTGTATCCACAACACACAGAGCGTATGTGTAGTTGTGTATGTAACAACACAGCTGCACACACTCGTGTATCCACAACACACCGAGCGTATGTGTAGTTGTGTATGTAACAACACAGCAGCACACACTCGTGTATCCACAACACACAGAGCGTATGTGTAGTTGTGTATGTAACAACACAGCAGCACACACTCGTGTATCCACAACACACCGAGCGTATGTGTAGTTGTGTATGTAACAACACAGCTGCACACACTCGTGTATCCACAACACACAGAGCGTATGTGTAGTTGTGTATGTAACAACACAGCTGCACACACTCGTGTATCCACAACACACCGAGCGTATGTGTAGTTGTGTATGTAACAACACAGCAGCACACACTCGTGTATCCACAACACACAGAGCGTATGTGTAGTTGTGTATGTAACAACACAGCTGCACACACTCGTGTATCCACAACACACCGAGCGTATGTGTAGTTGTGTATGTAACAACACAGCAGCACACACTCGTGTATCCACAACACACCGAGCGTATGTGTAGTTGTGTATGTAACAACACAGCAGCACACACTCGTGTATCCACAACACACCGAGCGTATGTGTAGTTGTGATATATGTAACAACACAGCTGCACACACTCGTGTATCCACAACACACCGAGCGTATGTGTAGTTGTATATGTAACAACACAGCAGCACACACTCGTGTATCCACAACACACCGAACGTATGTGTAGTTGTGTATGTAACAACACAGCAGCACACACTCGTGTATCCACAACACACCGAGCGTATGTGTAGTTGTGTATGTAACAACACAGCAGCACACACTCGTGTATCCACAACACACCGAGCGTATGTGTAGTTGTATATGTAACAACACAGCAGCACATGCCCGTGTATCCACAACACACCGAGCGTGCGTGTAGTTGTGTATGTAACAACACAGCAGCACACACTCGTGTATCCACAACACACCGAGCGTGCGTGTAGTTGTGTATGTAACAACACAGCAGCACATGCCCGTGTATCCACAACACACCGAGCGTGTGTGTAGTTGTGTATATGTAACAACACTGCAGCACACACGCGTGTATCCACAACACACCGAGCGTGTGTGTAGTTGTGTATATGTAACAACACTGCAGCACACACGCGTGTATCCACAACACACCGAGCGTATGTGTAGTTGTGTATGTAACAACACAGCAGCACACACTCGTGTATCCACAACACACCGAGCGTGCGTGTAGTTGTGTATGTAACAACACAGCAGCACATACCCGTGTATCCACAACACACCGAGCGTGTGTGTAGTTGTGTATATGTAACAACACTGCAGCACACACGCGTGTATCCACAACACACCGAGCATATGTGTAATTAGGTTGAGATCAATCTTGCGCTCAGTTCCACGGCATCAACTCGCATGGACCGAACATTGGAGGCAACATATATAGATCGACTATGCTAGTTAGAGTGCATGATGGTTGACGGCTCATAGATATTGTCTCACGATAACTGACATGATCTATGTACTTCACATATCAATCACTTCCTATTCAAACTGTGATCACATGATCATCGATCATTTGATCGAATTATGATTTAAATCACTTGGCCTTCAAAATAGAATCTCTAGATTATCAGACTTATTAGCCGAGGACTTCTTGAACACTTTGCTCATTTACGTTCATGTACCTCTAAATAAAAATCTTCTTACATAATGATCACCACCATACATCAAGTATCTGCGACAGGACAATGAGAATATAGCTCGCACGCAAAATATCTAATGTATGCGATTGGTTCCAAGTCGCGCCGAGATCACTTGACTTACAACACTCTGGATGATGGGAACTCAAGTTAATACATCGATTATGAACACATTTTAAAACGAAGAGAATCGCTCACTACGGCTGTTCACGAGCAATATCCATGGCAAACAAACTACTCGATTTGTACCATTACAAACTGAGCTCACCTAAACATCCATTTTCTTCGCCTGCTACAGTTACTTATCATTATTTTTCATAAAAATAACACGAGACTTAAATCCATCGTGATCATTAGTGTCACGATTGCGCCCATGTTCACAATGGTGACGGAGGGCCGCAGCTGTGATGCGCCCAAACAATCCCTGCAAGACGCCCGTAGTGCGGGGGTCTACGAGCAACATCGGCTTATTCAACGCGAGTTGGCCTTGCACTTCTGTCTAATTCCAGTACGGCCTCGGAGCCAGGAACTTGGAAGGCTTCTTCAGTGAGAACAATGCTCATCCCATGCCTCTAGTCTATCACTCAAAATAGCAGGCTTGTTTTCGTTAGCAATAACATACCAGGAAACTGAAAAGTCTCTACTGTAACAACAATGCTCATCCCATACCTCTCGTCTACCACTCAAAATAGCTGGTTAGTTTTTATTTAGTTTCAGACCAGGTCTCTCCTGTGAGATCAATGCTCTTCCCATACCTCTTGTCTATTATTCAAAATAGCAGGTTTGTTTTCGTTTGAAATTACAGACCAGGAAACGGAAAAACCTCTACTGTGAGATCAATGCTCATTTTACGCGACAGGTTACCGCTCGTCTAGCAGGAAAAACACTTGAATTTTTAAATTTTAACTATAAAAAGGCATCGACACTGACGAGGTGGTGAGTCACCGTGATCGATCACTATCAATATCACTCACCATCAATTGCATGTCGTTCTGGTAGATGAGTCGGAAGATTTCTTTCTACACGTTCGCTTTTATTGCGTTCGTCAAACTTTCGTATTGCTATGCTAAAGATCCCTTTTTGTTCGTTCGTTGAACTTTTCTTTCGTTCGTCACAGACTGAGCAAGTCACTTCGAGAGATCGCACACCGTCTTCACGCCACGACAGCCAGAGTGCCAATGATGAGGTCTCGCGGTGACCCTCTGCTTTTATACCCGGGCATGAGGTGAGGCAGAGGGGCGTATCCCCCTGCCCTCACCTCACCCCCTTTGTTTCCCTCACCCCTTTGTTTTCCCTCAGCCCCCTTTTTTTTCCCTCCCACCTTTATTTTCCCTCCCCCCCTTTGTTTTCCCTCATCCCCTCTTTGTTTTCCCTCACCCTTATTTGTTTTCTCGCAATCCCCTTTGATTTCCCTCACACACTTTTGTTTTCCCTCATCCCCTTTCATCTTTCCTCACACCCCTCGGTTTTCCCTCACACCTTTTATTTTCTTTCACACATCCTTGTTTTCCCATATCCCCTTGTTTTCCCTTACAACCCTTGTTTTCTCTCACACCCCTCTGTTTTCCCTCACACCCCTTTATTTTCCCTCACACGCCTTTGTTTTCCCTTACCCCCCTTGTTTCCTCTAACACCCCTTTTTTTCCCTCACACCCCTTTGTTTTCTCTCACACCCAACCCCCCTCTGACCCTCACAACGCCACCAGGAAATGGGTGACGTACTGCTGCAGTGTAGGATACGCTGTCATAACACAGCTGTAATTATTCCTTCCTCTTTGTCTGGGATATATAGAAAATAAAGTTCATTTGTTTATTCTATGCTGTTCTAAAATGACTTAGACAGTGCGTCATTCATTACTTCCTGTCTCTTTAATATTGCCATTACCGAGTGACGGGTCTTGCTTTCCTCCCTACGAATATAGTTAAATTAGTTAGCATAAACAAAGGATCTGCTTGAGATAGCATAAACAAAAGCATATCGGAGCATTCATAACTGATAAACATTTAGCCAGTAACAAACAACCCTGATCTCGACATGTACTATTAAAGCAGTAATGCGGCAATGATTTAATGAGATGGTAATTTATGGGAGCATAATCTGACCCAGTACTCATTTGCTTCAATCTCGAGGTGATTTGAAACGAATGCACGAGACGTTATGAAAATCCGCGAAGACACTCAGCGGCTTCGGACGTAGATCCGTTTTATTCACACATTCTTCAACGTTGAAATGTATTAGTATTTTAGCGTATTACAGATGCAAAAGAAACAACAATAAATGTACAGATGGCACCAAAATATATGCACTTAGGATTGTTGGAGAAAAATTTATATAAAGTCCATCCTCTTATATGGAAAAATGATCTGGGGAAAAATGATCACCAAAAAAGAGGACAGAGGGCACAAGACAATCTATTCACAAAGGATTGGCAACCTGCCGTATGGGATAAGCATTAATGTCACAGGAGAGACTTTTCAGTTTTCTGGTCCGTAATTTTAAACGATTACAAACCAGTTATTTTGAATGATAGATAAAAGGTATGTGATGAGCATTGTTCTCGCCGGATAGACTTTTCAGTTTCCTGGTATGATATTGTTAACGAAAACAAACCTGCTTTTTTGAATAATAGACAAGAGATATGGGAAGAGCATTGATCTCACAGGAGAGACTTTTCCTGGTCTGTAACTAAATCAAAACTAACCAGCTATTTTGAGTGGTAGACGAGAGGTATGGGATGAGCATTGTTGTCACAGTAGTGACTTTCCAGTTTCCTGGCATGTTATTGTTAACGAAAACAAGCCTGCTATTTGAGTAGTAGACCAGAGGCATGGGATGAGCATTGTTCTCACTGAAGAAGCCTTCCAAGTTCCTGGCTCCGAGGCCGTACTGGAATTAGACAGAAGTGCAAGGCCAACTCGCGTTGAATAAGCCGATGTTGCTCGTATACCCCCGCACTACGGGCGTCTTGCAGGGATTGTTTGGGCGCATCACAGCTGCGGCCCTCCGTCACCATTGTGAACATGGGCGCAATCGTGACACTAATGGTTACGGTCGATCTAAGTCTGGTGTTTTTTCCACAAACCAATGATAAAGAAAAGGGAAATTTAGGAATGCTCGGCTTGTGATGGTGCAAATCGAGTAGTTTGTTTGCCATAGATGTTGCTTGTGAGCAGCCGTCGTAACCGATTTTCTTCATTGTAAAATGTTTTTAAATCGAGGTATTAAATTGGTTTCCATCATCTTTGGAGTGATGTAAGTCGAGTGATCTGAACGTAACTCGGAACCATTCCTATACATTCGATATTTTACGTACTATCTGTGTGCTCATTGTCCTGTCACAGATACCTGAAGTGCAGTATGAATAATTATGTAAGGTTTGTATTCAGAGACAAAGGAACGTAAGTGAAGAACGTGCATAAAAGTCCTCGGCTGGTTGGTTTTGTAATCCAAAGACTTTGTTTCTATGATCAAGCGATCGATCTGATCATCATTTGGTTGAACAGTTCGAATGGGAAGTGATTATTAATCAAAGTATTAAGATCATGTTAGTTATCATGAGACAGGATCAATGAGCAGTCGACCATCATGCACTCTAATCAGCATGATCGATCTTTATTTGTGACCTCCAATGTGTAGATAAAGTGAGTTGAAACTGTAAAACAGAGCGCAAGATTCTTCTCAACCCAATTACACATACGCTCAGTAAGTTCTGGATAAACGAGCACGTGCTGCTGTGTTGTTACACACACAATTACACATATGCTCGGAGTGTTATGGATACAAGAGCACGTGCTGCTGTGTTGTCCCCATAGAAGTGATTGCATCCATTTTTTTTCATAGCGGAGCTCGTGAGCTTATTAATTGCTTACAACATCCTCCCTAATATACAAAATAACGAACTCAGTAAAGAATATTGGCCCCAGAGACGCACTCGAGCGAGTGTTGTGTTCAGGCCCTCGCGCGTACTGAACGACCTCAAAAAGTGTCTCATAGCCGGTGAGATCTTTATTTTCTGCTGAGTTCATGTGCAATCTTTGCACTGCAAGGGACGGTCAAAGTTTGGAGGTTACTCTTGATATTACGCTAAAGTATTGGCCTATTGCAATAACGATAATACCGCTAACGATGATACATATTAATCAGAAATATTTTAGTACACTATTTTCGTCCATCCTTTTCTTGCAACAAATTTGGGAGAAATTCATAGATGAAAAGTGATTCTGAAGTGCGTCAGCGACTGACCCGCTATAGCTGGCGAGACACTGCAGCGCAGCAGCGTCTCGCGATCTCTGCACCTCACCGCAGACGCGTGGGAGGCTGCCTCGCAGCGTAACTATTCATCTGTATCTATTACATCTAATTTGGAAATGCGTTTAGGATGACGGGTTTATCATCACGTGCGTACGATTATGAAGACGGTTGTTCATTGTGATGAGCAATGGGGATTGAGAAAGTTTGCTGTTTAAATAGCTGTCTATAGTGTACTGAATGGTGTAACTTTACCGTTTAAATAACTGTTTGTAGTGTACTGAATGGTGTAACTTTACTGTTTAAATAGCTGTTTACAGTGGACTAAATGACCTAACTTAACTGTGAAAATGCCATGATGCTTTTTCCTATTGATGTACAGAAGAGATCCAACATCACGTCCGTAAATTTTCGCTTGGCACCAGAAATTTACGGAGACGGACAGTGTTAGTCTTTGCCACATCTGATGAGGCTGTGCCACAGCGAACATGGCAAGATATCGACACTCATCTCCCCAGTCTAGCTTTTTCGCCACCTGCATGCATGTTTTTCACCGCCCAAGTAATTAAATCACTTGGGCGTGGAAAAACATGCATGCTCCGGCGAAAAAGTTAGACTGGGTTGATGTGCTTCGTTCAACTAAAGGTGTCCATGTAGAAATCTATAATATAAAATAAAATGAAATAAAATTTAATAATTGCTAAATGCATTAAAACAAACCTCAATTAAATATCTTATCAAATGTATTTGTACTAAATTTTTGAAATTGTAAAGAGACTTTATAGACACTCTGCTTATTATTGTTCCTCGGGAGTTGTCATGGTGACCATCCAGAGGAGCGCTCAGGCTCTTGATTAAACAAGTGAGCACACGCACACCCCACACTTACACAGCTCACACTTACACAGCCCACACTTACAGAGCCCACACTTACACAGCCCTCACTTACAGAGCCCACACTTACACAGCCCTCACTTACACAGCCCACACTTACACAGCCCACACTTACACAGCCCACACTTACACAGCCCACACTTACACAGCCCTCACTTACACAGCCCACACTTACACAGCCCACACTTACACAGCCCACACTTACACAGTCCTCACTTACACAGCCCACACTTACACAGCTCACATTTACACAGCCCACACTTACACAGCCCACACTTACACAGCCCACACTTACACAGCCCACACTTACACAGCCCTCACTTACACAGCTCACACTTACACAGCCCACACTTACACAGCCCACACTTACACAGCCCACACTTACACAGCCCACACTTACACAGCCCACACTTACACAGCCCTCACTTACACAGCCCACACTTACACAGCCCACACTTACACAGCCCACACTTACACAGCCCTCACTTACACAGCCCACACTTACACAGCTCACATTTACACAGCCCACACTTACACAGCCCACACTTACACAGCCCACACTTACACAGCCCACACTTACACAGCCCTCACTTACACAGCCCACACTTACACAGCCCACACTTACACAGCCCACACTTACACAGCCCACACTTACACAGCCCACATTTACACAGCCCTCACTTACACAGCCCACACTTACACAGCCCACACTTACACAGCCCACACTTACACAACCCTCACTTACACAGCCCACACTTACACAGCCCACACTTACACAGCCCACACTTACACAACCCTCACTTACACAGCCCACACTTACACAGCCCACACTTACACAGCCCACACTTACACAACCCTCACTTACACCGCCCACACTTACACAGCCCACACTTACACAGCCCACACTTACACAGCCCACACGCACACACCCCATACTCACATATCCCACACGTACACCCCACACTCACATATCCCACACGCACACACCACACTCATATATCCCACACGCACACCCCACACACACATATCCCACTCGCACACCCAACACTCACATATCCCACTCGCACACCCCACATTCACATAACCCACACACACACCCCACACTCACACAGCCCACACGCACACCCTACACTCACACAGCCCACACGCACACCCCACACTCACATATCCCACACACACACCCCACACTCACATATCCCACACACATACCCCACACTCACATATCCCCCCCACACACCGCACACTCACAAAACCCACACGCACACCCCACACTCACATATCCCACACACATACCCCACACTCACATATCCCCCCCCCCCCCACACACCGCACACTCACAAAACCCACACGCACACCCCACACTCACATATCCCACACACACACCCCACACTCACATAGCCCACACGCATACCCCACACTCACACAGCCCTCACACACACCCCACATTCACAAGTCTACACAGCCTCACAATGCCTCTAACTACAGTCTACCAACTACAGTCTCGTACAAAAGTAGGCGACGTTTCCAAGGTTCTCACTGGCGTCAGCACTGCCTACTTTCTTCGGGCAATTGTCCTCAGCGGCCGCTGGAGACAGAGGGGAGATTTCTCCAGGAAACTTCTTACGATCTCAAAACGAGGGAAAAAACGCGACTACATTTAAATCTGCCGTCCAGGTCATGGTCAGGTGGGGCGGGTTTTGAAGTTATTCGTGCTGTGGGGCAGTTAGTGTGGAGTACTGCAGTTATTGCTGCAGTTAGTGCTGCAGTTATTGCTGCAGTTAGTGCTGCAGCTAGTGCTGCAGTTATTGCTGCAGTTAGTGCTGCAGTTAGTGCTGCAGTTAGTGCTGCAGTTATTGCTGCAGTTAGTGCTGCAGCTAGTGCTGCAGTTAGTGCTGAAGTTAGTGCTGCAGTTAGTGGGGAGTACTGCAGTTAGTGCTGCAGTTAGTGCAACAGTTAGTGCTGCAGTTAGTGCTGCAGTTAGTGCTGAAGTTAGTGCTGTAGTTAGTGCTGCAGTTAGTGGGGAGTACTGCAGTTAGTGCTGCAGTTAGTGCAACAGTTAGTGCTGAAGTTAGTGCTGTAGTTAGTGCTGCAGTTAGTGGGGAGTACTGCAGTTAGTGCTGCAGTTAGTGCAACAGTTAGTGCTGAAGTTAGTGCTGTAGTTAGTGCTGCAGTTAGGGGGGAGTACTGCAGTTAGTGCTGCAGTTAGTGCAACAGTTAGTGCTGCAGTTAGTGCTGCAGTTAGTGCTGAAGTTAGTGCTGTAGTTAGTGCTGCAGTTAGTGGGGAGTACTGCAGTTAGTGCTGCAGTTAGTGCAACAGTTAGTGCTGAAGTTAGTGCTGTAGTTAGTGCTGCAGTTAGTGGGGAGTACTGCAGTTATTGCTGCAGTTAGTGCTGCAGTTATTGCTGCAGTTAGTGCTGCAGCTAGTGCTGCAGTTAGTGCTGAAGTTAGTGCTGTAGTTAGTGCTGCAGTTAGTGTGAAGTACTGCAGTTAGTGCTGCAGTTAGTGCAACAGTTAGTGCTGCAGTTAAAGCTGCAGTTAGTGCTGCAGTTAGTGCTGCAGTTAGTGTGGAGTACTGCAGTTAGTGCTGCAGTTAGTGTGGAGTACTGCAGTTAGTGCTGCAGTTAGCGCAACAGTTACCGATGGTACCAAAGATGTGGGGCCAGGGAGATGTGTTTGAATGTAAAGAAGCGGCAGCTACTGCGCTACAGCCTTTCGTTGACGTTGTCTTCAAGTCTCACTTATTCGAAGGTTCTTTCGAGTCTCCACTTACGGCTATTACAATTACAAATACGTCAGTTGCACTTACATGCATTGCAGCCGACCTAGTTACACTTATACCATTCAAAATTATGTCATTTACGCGAGAAACCAGTAAACACACCACAGCTGAATGCAGCAGTTGAAATTCTTCACTTCGTCGAAACGCAGTGCAAACATTCTATGTGATTCCAACTTACGCTACTCAGTAATTCCGCTATTTACGTCATTAGGCAATTACGTTATTTGTGCTGTTAGGCAATTACGCATTTTTACGTTAGTAGATAACTACGTTATTTACGTCATTAGGAAATTACGCTATTTACGCTATAAGGAAACGTATACAACACTTCTATTCTGAAACTCACAAGATTTATGCTGTCCCAGCACCCTAGAGCATCCGAAGCATACTGAAGGTCAAGGAGAGGTAGGTAATAAAGGTACTTGTCACCTTCTGGAAGAGAAGCAGGTAATAGGTAGCACCTCCTAGAGAAGAGGAAGGTATCAGTTACTGCTTCTGGAATGTGCTTTTTTTGTAGCTCGTTGATGAGGAGGGAAGACTTCTGGATTCCTGATGCTGCGTTCCAGGAAGTGGCAATTCTGGGTACTGCATTCCAGCAACAGTCGCAATTTCCATAAAAGCTTGTGCCCTAAGTACCACATTCTGTATTCTAGGTACGACATTCTGTATTCTAGGTACGACATTCTGTATCCTAGGTACCACATTCTGTATTCTAGGTACGACATTTGGTATCCTAGGTACGACATTCTGTATCCTAGGTACGACATTTGGTATCCTAGGTACGACATTCTGTATCCTAGGTACCACATTCTGTATTCTAGGTACGACATATGGTATCCTAGGTACGACATTCTGTATCCTAGGTACCACATTCTGTATTCTAGGTACAACATTCTGTATTCTAGGTACGACATTCTGTATCCTAGGTACCACATTCTGTATTCTAGGTACGACATTCTGTATCCTAGGTACCACATTCTGTATTCTAGGTACGACATTTGGTATCCTAGGTACGACATTCTGTATCTTAGGTACCACATTCTGTATTCTAGGTACGACATATGGTATCCTAGGTACGACATTCTGTATCCTAGGTACGACATTCTGTATCCTAGGTACGACATTCTGTATCCTAGATACGACATTCTGTATCCTAGGTTCGACATTCTGTATCCTAGGTACGACATTCTGTATCCTAGGTACGACATTCTGTATCCTAGGTACGACATTCTGTATCCTAGGTACGACATTCCGTATCCTAGGCACGACATTCTGTATCCTAGGTTCGACATTCTGTATCCTAGGTACGACATTCTGTATCCTAGGTACGACATTCCGTATCCTAGGCACGACATTCTGTATCCTAGGCACGACATTCTGTATCCTAGGTTCGACATTCTGTATCCTAGGTACGACATTCTGTATCCTAGGTACGACATTCCGTATCCTAGGTAGAACATTCCGCATTTGAGGTATGACATTCCGTATCCTAGATACGACATTCCGTATCGTAAGTAGAACATTCAGTATCCTAGGTACGACATTCTGTATCCTAGGCATGACATTCCGTGTCTTAGGTAGAACATTCCGTATCCTAGATACGACATTCTGTATCCTATGTACGACATTCCGCATCCTAGGTACGACATTCCGTATCCTGACACGACATTCCGTATCCTAGGTAGAACATTCCGTATCCTAGGTACGACATTCCGCATCCTAGGTACGACATTCCGTATCCTGACACGACATTCCGTATCCTAGGTAGAACATTCCGTATCCTAGGTACGACATTCCGCATCCTAGGTACGACATTCTGTATCCTAGGTAGAACATTCCTTATACTTGTTAGGACATTCTAGGAAACATCAAGTCCAAAGCTCAGAAGATTTTGATTGAAGGGAACTTTAACGCTACGACGGGAAAACATGGAAAGGGTGCCAAGATGTTTTTTTTTCGGCATTTTCTTGTACTTATACACTGGTGAAATTCGTATCACAGATACGGTCATAAAGCATCTCTTAGGAGCGTGACAAAGAGAAGGAACCAACCAATTTAATGAGTTCACTGAAATTCCCATTGTAATTACATGACATAAGAGAAATTACGCACAAAAATGTGTAGATTTATATCTTTATAAATTTAAGGAGACACCTAGCGTTTATTATACAGTATGTCACACAAAGACCCGAACCGCGTGTTTGTTTTCCCGTATCAGTAATACCATCATAATCAGTAATACATTTTCTATGAGTTAATTTCTATGGATAATTTTGCTAGAAATTAAATGTTTATGATATTCTAATGATGGTATAACTGATACGGGAAAATAAATACTCGGTTCGGGTTTTTGTGGGACAAACAGCATAGTATTGATTGTTTCACCGGGAGCAGGTTGTCAAGGTAAGCATCCAGAGAGGGCGCTCGAGTTCGTGATAAAAGAGTGAGCATCTAGCAAATAGAAAGCCCACACGCACAGTCTACACTCACAAAGCCCACACGCACAGTCTACACTCACAAAGCCCACACGCACAGTCTACACTCACAAAGCCCACACGCACAGTCTACACTCACAAAGCCCACACGCACAGTCTACACTCACAAAGCCCACACGCACAGTCTACACTCACAAAGCCCACACGCGCAGTCTACACTCACAAAGCCCACACGCACAGTCTACACTCACAAAGCCCACACGCACAGTCTACACTCACAAATCCAACACGCACAGTCTACACTCACAAAGCCCACACGCACAGTCTACACTCACACAGCCCACACGCTCAGTCTACACTCACAAAGCCCACACGCACAGTCTACACTCACAAAGCCCACACGCACAGTCTACACTCACAAAGCCCACATGCACTGTCGAGCAGCCCTCATAAACATTTTCCTTTTCCCAAGCTCGTTGTGAGGGTGAGGGGGACAGGTGTGGGAGGGGCGACAGGTGTGAGAGGGGCGACAGGTGTGAGAGGGGCGACAGGTGTGAGAGGAGCGACAGGTGTGAGAGGAGCGACAGGTGTGAGAGGGGCGAGAGGGGCAAGGTTGGTGAGATAAGGAGACGGGCATCATCAACGTTGCGAGGGTGAGGATCGAGTGGTTCCCTCGTTGATTACGAGGGAAATCGCAGGTGTCAGGCAAGCGATGCAGGTGAGGGTGGGAGATGAGGTCTGTGGGTAGATAAGGGAAGGTGGGCATTGGGGACAGGAAGTGGGGTGTGGTGGGGCTAAGGAGTGGGGTAAGGTGGGGCAAAGGAGTGGGGTAATGAGGGCTAAGGAGTGGGGTAAGGTGGGGTTAAGGAGTGGGGTAAGGAGGGCTAAGGAGTGAGGTAAGGTGGGGCTAAAGTATGGGGTAAGGAGGGCTAAGGAGTGAGGTAAGGAGGGCTAAGGAGTGAGGTAAGGTGGGACTAAGGAGTGGGGTAAGGTGGGGCTAAGGAGTGGGGTAAGGTGGGGCTAAGGAGTGGGGTAAGACAGGTAGATGTGAGAGCGGGGCCTTCACAACACATGCGGCGCTCCAGTGCCCTTTGGAACAAAGCTCCGCTGGAACACCAGCAGTTACTGCACTTGTGGCCGTGTGGCTGGCTCATCACAGCTCAGTATTAACATTAATTACTGAATTAATGCCTTAATTACGACAGGGTTAAGCGAACTCCTTCGTTTAACTCAAATATATAGTATAACAGTCACAGTCTCACTCTGAGGTACAATCTTGGACATGGTCTCGACCATAGTATTGGTTATAGTCTTAGTCATAGTCTCGGTTTAGTCTCTGTCATAGTCTTAGTCACAGTCTCGGTCCTAGTTTTAGTTATAGTTTGGGTCGCTGTCTCCGTCAAAATGGATATAAAATTAGTCAAAATTTTTGTTCTTCAATCCTGCGCTAGTCACCTGTAGTTGCCGAACACGGTTAGTCTGTGAGGTGTATTCATCAATGAGTATAAATTATTAGAATTACTTTTAAATTATTAGTAATTATTAGTTAATTATTAGAATTTGAAATTTGTTAACTCCTGGTTCAGTACGTATCAACGACCTAAGCTGGAGAGTTTGAACGGCGCGTAGGTGACGTTAACGTGAAATACTACAGTGAAATAGACTATAAACATAGTGAAAGATTGTCAAACCTTGAGCAGTAGAGTAAAATAGGCGTGATAAAAGACCCCAGTGGCTAACGTAAGGTTGAGTGTACGTATGAATGTGAACATGCAGTTTGTGAACACCGGCAAGTCAGTGCATATGGAGTTAAGGCATTAGAAACAACAGTTACACTCGTGTCTGCAATTGTTCTAGCCCTAAGTTCTGCAAGTGTTCACTGATCTAATGCAATGATCATATTGTGACTGGTGTGAGCATTTATCTAACGCAACCCATGTTTCAGGATCGCGATAAATATGAAAATTCAATTAAAAGAAGGTTGTTTCATGAGCTCCTGCAGAGATGATAAGAAATTTAGGGATTTATGTGCAGTGCAGGTACGAAATTTATACGAAACAACAACAAAGGATGCTACAATAAATGTTACAATCAGGCAAAACTCAGGCAAAAACTGACTAAAAAACTAACAAAAAAATTAACCGCATGGGATGCTACAATAAATGTTACGATCCAAAACTGAGGCAACAATTAACTCAAAAAACGAACGAATAAAAACTAACTAAAATAACAGAAAAAAACTGCAGCAACAGGTGGCCCAACACCAGCAACAGATGCAGCATCAACACGTCGGTGAGAGCGCGGTGTGAGCAGCACTGCAGCTTATCAGTGCTACGGACACAACTCAGAAATTCATCAATAAAAACACAGCAGCAGCACTGCAGCGTATCAGTGCTACGGACACAACTCAGAAATTCATCAATAAAAACACAGCAGCAGCACTGCAGCGTATCAGTACTACGGACACAACTCAGAAATTCATCAATAAAAACACAGCAGCAGCACTGCAGCGTATCAGTACTACGGACACAACTCAGAAATTCATCAATAAAAACACAGCAGCAGCACTGCAGCGTATCAGTACTACGGACACAACTCAGAAATTCATCAATAAAAACACAGCAGCAGCCCTGCAGCGTATCAGTACTACCGACACAACTCAGAAATTCATCAATAAAAACACAGCAGCAGCCCTGCAGCGTATCAGTGCTACGGACACAACTCAGAAATTCATCAATAAAAACACAGCAGCAGTACTGCAGCGTATCAGTACTACCGACACAACTCGGAAAGTCATCAGTAAAAACACAGCAGCAGTACTGCAGCGTATCAGTGCTACTGACACAACTCGGAAATTCATCAATAAAAACACAGCAGCAGTACTGCAGCGTATCAGTGCTACAGACACAACACGGAAATTCATCAATAAAAACACAGCAGCAGTACTGCAGCGTATCAGTGCTACAGACACAACTCGGAAATTCATCAATAAAAACACAGCAGCAGTACTGCAGTGTATCAGTGCTACAGACACAACTCGGAAATTCATCAGTAAAAACACAGCAGCAGTACTGCAGCGTATCAGTGCTACAGACACAACTCGGAAATTCATCAATAAAAACACAGCAGCAGTACTGCAGCGTATCAGTGCTACAGACACAACTCGGAAATTCATCAATAAAAACACAGCAGCAGCAGCACTGAAGAGGCGAGAACTCTTCATCAACCTGTCGTGACGAACATGCAGCCTTAAAATTGCAGTCATTGCGAGTTTCTCAGAGTTTTGAAGTTAAGTTTAGGATTCTGATATAGCGAGGAAAAACATATTTTCTTGAATATATTTTTCATGTCTGAATTAGACTACACACGATCTGTAACAAATTCATATCGAATAGTCACAGCAAAACCTGGAGAATTGGTTTTCCGTCTTTGGTGTCACGAACTAACTCATTCCTTTACAATCTCACAACGAGTTTTTCAAGCAGCAATGGAGTAGCAATCGAAATCATTGATAACGCAGATATCTTAAGCGGCTACCAGACGATCAATTTTATGGTCAATATAATTGATAATAATGAATATTGACAATTTCATTGATCGTTTGTGGGATTGATTGACGACCGTCAATTGATTGACTTAGTGGGAAAAAAATTTTCATCAATATATTGACTCAATGATATTGACAATTAAATTGATCGTCAATGGGCCGCTGTAGTCTTTAAAGGAAAATACCTCTCATGTGTTCCTCATTATTTCATTTCTAAGGTGATTTTCATTAAATTACTTCTACTTCTACTATTTTTACAATGTTATCATCCTTAAGTTGTTCATCCACGGTTTTCTTTATTTCCTCATCTCAATTTCAATTTAATTTTATCAAAAATGAAAATTTAAATTGAAATTGTTCATTTTCCTCATTTGAATTGAACAGAACACCAAGATTAATTCTCAAAATTACTCGTCTTAGTTGTATTACGTTCAACTTCCTTATTTTAAACAGAACACCGCGGTTCATTCGACCCAGCTCACCTCGGTGAGCTAGATCGAGCCAGCCTGGAGCCACAAACAAGCTTCTTATCACCTCAAGGAGAACAGCTGAGAAGAAGACGAAGAAGAACGAGAAGGAGAAGGTCACCCTTGTAACGATCATGTCAGGAGCAGGCCAGTAACGCGTCCGTAACGTGTTTTACTAGCTCTCGATAACGAAGCATTGTGACGAGGATTGTTTCTCCTGTTTTAGGGGATTGTTTCTTTTGTTTTAGTGAATGTCAGTCGCTCTCTATAGCGCAATCTTGCCCATCGCAATCACGGGCGTCACCCATCACCGAGCTGACCTTGTGACGGCGTTATTTCTGTGTTATTGCGACACACGAGCGTGCGTTATGTGCTCACTACAGGGAATTTGACATTTGGGATCAGCAGCGCGGCTACGCGTGTAAAAATGCCAGTCAAAAATGCCGTAAAAATTAATCAAAGGCTTCAACGTCAGAATGCGCTCACGACTTTCACTGGATATTCCCGAAGGAAAAATTTCTCTTACATTGGAGCCTGAGTTGGAAAAATTAGAAACAGCTGAGAAAAATTATTTGCTACACATTAGAGATAAATTGAAGGAACAAGAGACAGTTAACATGCGCAAAAATTTGGCTTGCGCATCTTCTCAAGTGAGAAGTTGCAGGAAGTTCGAGCGTTCGGAAAATGGCGCCGCTCAGCAAGGAATGAAGGGCAATACTTCATGCCTTGCGCTGCTAACTGGTTTTGTGTACGAAATTTATTGATTTAAGATTTTATATTTTTCAACCTCCACACCGTCTTTCCAAAGTCGAATGGCACATTTTTATGCCTACAAGTATACTACGCGTCAGCTGGTACACCAAGTGTCAGCTGGTACACCACGTGTCAGCTGGTACACCACGTGTCAGCTGGTACATCACGTGTCAGCTGGTACACCACGTGTCAGCTGGTACAACACGTGTCAGCTGGTACACCACGTGTCAGCTGGTACACCACGTGTCAGCTTGTACACCACGTGTCAGCTGGTACATCACGTGTCAGCTGGTACACCACGTGTCAGCTGGTACATCACGTGTCAGCTGGTACACCACGTGTCAGCTGGTACACCACGTGTCAGCTGGTACACCACGTGTCAGCTTATACACCACGTGTCAGCTGGTACATCACGTGTCAGCTGGTACACCACGTGTTAGCTGGTACACCACGTGTCAACTGGTGCACCACGTGTCAGCTGGTACACCACGTGTCAGCTGGTACACCACGTGTCAGCTGGTACACTAAGTGTCAGCTGGTACACCAAGTGTCAGCTGGTACACCAAGTGTCAGCTGGTACACCACGTGTCAGCTGGTACACCACGTGTCAGCTGGTACACCACGTGTCAGCTGGTACACCACGTGTCAGCTGGTACACCACGTGTCAGCTGGTACACCACGTGTCAGCTGGTACACCAAGTGTCAGCTGGTACACCACGTGTCAGCTGGTACACCACGTGTCAGCTGGTACACCACGTGTCAGCTGGTACACCAAGTGTCAGCTGGTACACCAAGTGTCAGCTGGTACACCACGTGTCAGCTGGTACACCACGTGTCAGCTGGTACATCACGTGTCAGCTGGTACACCACGTGTTATCTGGTACACCACGTGTCAGCTGGTGCACCACGTGTCAGCTGGTACACCACGTGTCAGCTGGTACACCACGTGCCAGCTGGTACACCACGTGTCAGCTGGTTGTAGTCGTTCTAAAATCCTAAGTTATATGAAATCATCCTAAGGTCCTAAGTGACATAAAGTCGTCCTAAGGTCCTAAGTGACATAAAGTCGTCCTAAGGTCCTAAGTGACATAAAATCGTCCTAAGGTCCTAAGTGACATAAAGTCGTCCTAAGGTCCTAAGTGACATAAAGTCGTCCTGACAGGAGAATACCTCGAGGTACGAGTAGAGGCTGGCAGGAGAATACCTCGAGGTACGAGTAGAGGCTGGCAGGAGAATACCTCGAGGTACGAGTAGAGGCTGGCAGGAGAATACCTCGAGGTACGAGTAGAGGCTGGCAGGAGAATACCTCGAGGTACGAGTAGAGGCTGGCAGGAGAATACCTCGAGGTACGAGTAGAGGCTGGCAGGAGAATACCTCGAGGTACGAGTAGAGGCTGGCAGGAGAATACCTCGAGGTACGAGTAGAGGCTGGCAGGAGAATACCTCGAGGTACGAGTAGAGGCTGGCAGGAGAATACCTCGAGGTACGAGTAGAGGCTGGCAGGAGAATACCTCGAGGTACGAGTAGAGGCTGGCAGGAGAATACCTCGAGGTACGAGTAGAGGCTGGCATGAGTATACCTCGAGGTACGAGAGACCTGTACAGATTTTGTACAGATCATTAAAATTTTATGAAGCTCCGCACATGGGCAAATATTCCATTGCAGACTACGATAAGCCCATCAGCTTGTTAAAAATTATATACAATATATTTTCCTTAAATAGCTCCCACTGACTAACTTTCAAGATTCTTCAGATAAAAATATTCAACCACGGAAGCTGCACGACGCAAATACGCTTTCATGGCCGCCGAAAAAGCATCAGTTTTTACAAAAATTCTGACGCATCGAACTAAAAACATGAATTCATAGAGTAAAAAATTGCATTCCCTCATTCAGAGCACATCAAGCCCAAGTGTTTGGGAAACAATAGTAATATCTTCATAGCAATGAACGATGCAGAGCGAACAGCTTGACTTCTTTGAAATGTTTACCTGCTTTTGCGTAGTGTTGTATAAATTTTTAGATTTAAGCATGCCGATTCATTTTTGTATGCTTGTGCGCCTATCATATATGAGCTAGGTTTAATGGCACACGTACTAGTTAATTTGGAATCCTAATATAAAGGGCAGGACGTTGAAAATGATTCTTGGCACGGCGGCTTCTGCATTTCATGAGGTCCGACTGTAGGTGGAAATTGCCGCTCGGCTGCTCTTTACTCATTTGTTGGAGGCACTCGGCTGCTCCATACTCACTATTTGGATGCACCCGGCTGCTCCTTACTCACTTGCTGGAGGTGAGTAAGCCTTAACCTTTAATACGTGAACCCAATTTATTAGCGAGCTGCCATTATTATGGCGACTGTGTCAGTATTCAGAAGCGATGTCTGTGCCAGGTGTTTGCTTCTCATTTTTCTATTTTTTGAATCTCAGTAAACAGAATTCGCACAAAGAGATGGTACAATGCACAACTGAGGTAGGACTTGTGAGGGAGAGACATTATTGTCTGTATTGTCTGTGCCCTCTAATTATAGCACCAGGGAATAATTTTCTCTTTATAGTGGTGCTGAGGGAACAACTGCCCCTCTATTATGACATCGAGGGAACAACTGTCCCTGTATTATAACATTGAGGGAACAACTGTCCCTGTATTATATGACATCGAGGGAACAACTGTCCGTGTATTATATGACATTGAGGGAACAACTGTCCCTGTATTATATGACATTGAGGGAACAACTGTCCCTGTATTATATGACATTGAGGGAACAACTGTCCCTGTGTTATATGACATTGAGGGAACAACTGCCCCTCTATTATGACATCGAGGGAACAACTGTCCCTGTATTATAACATTGAGGGAACAACTGTCCCTGTATTATATGACATCGAGGGAACAACTGTCCGTGTATTATATGACATTGAGGGAACAACTGTCCCTGTATTATATGACATTGAGGGAACAACTGTCCCTGTGTTATGACATTGAGGGAACAACTGTCCCTGTATTATATGACATTGAGGGAACAACTGTCCCTGTATTATATGACATTGAGGGAACAACTGTCCCTGTATTATATGACATTGAGGGAACAACTGTCCCTGTATTATATGACATTGAGGGAACAACTGTCCCTGTATTATATGACATTGAGGGAACAACTGTCCCTGTATTATATGACATTGAGGGAACAACTGTCCCTGTATTATGACATTGAGGGAACAACTGTCCCTGTATTATATGACATTGAGGGAACAACTGTCCCTGTATTATATGACATTGAGGGAACAACTGTCCCTGTGTTATGACATTGAGGGAACAACTGTCCCTGAGTTATGACATTGAGGGAACAACTGTCCCTGTATTATATGACATTGAGGGAACAACTGTCCCTGTATTATGACATTGAGGGAACAACTGTCCCTGTATTATATGACATTGAGGGAACAACTGTCCCTGTATTATATGACATTGAGGGAACAACTGTCCCTGTATTACATGACATTGAGGGAACAACTGTCCCTGTATTATATGACATTGAGGGAACAACTGTCCCTGTATTATGACATTGAGGGAACAACTGACCCTGTATTATATAACATTGAGGGAACAACTGTCCCTGTATTATATGACATTGAGGGAACAACTGTCCCTGTATTATATGACATTGAGGGAACAACTGTCCCTGTATTATGACATTGAGGGAACAACTGTCCCTGTATTATGACATTGGGGGAACAACTGTCCCTGTGTTATGATATTGAGGGAACAACTGTCCCTGTATTATGACATTGAGGGAACAACTGTCCCTGTATTATGACATTGAGGGAACAACTGTCCCTGTGTTATGACATTGAGGGAACAACTGTCCCTGTATTATATGACATTGAGGGAACAACTGTCCCTGTATTATGACATTGAGGGAACAACTGTCCCTGTATTATATGACATTGAGGGAACAACTGTCCCTGTATTATATGACATTGAGGGAACAACTGTCCCTGTATTATATGACATTGAGGGAACAACTGTCCCTGTATTATATGACATTAAGGGAACAACTGTCCCTGTATTATGACATTGAGGGAACAACTGTCCCTGTATTATATGACATTGAGGGAACAACTGTCCCTGTATTATGACATTGAGGGAACAACTGTCCCTATATTATATGACATTGAGGGAACAACTGTCCCTGTATTATATGACATTGAGGAAACAACTGTCCCTGTATTATGACATTGAGGGAACAACTGTCCCTGTATTATGACATTGAGGGAACAACTGTCCCTGTATTATATGACATTGAGGGAACAACTGTCCCTGTATTATGACATTGAGGGAACAAATGTCCCTGTATTATGACATTGAGGGAACAACTGTCCCTGTATTATATGACATTGAGGGAACAACTGTCCCTGTATTATGACATTGAGGGAACAACTGTCCCTGTATTATGACATTGAGGGAACAACTGTCCCTGTGTTATGACATTGAGGGAACAACTGTCCCTGTGTTATGACATTGAGGGAACAACTGTCCCTGTGTTATGACATTGAGGGAACAACTGTCCCTGTATTATATGACATTGAGGGAACAACTGTCCCTGTATTATGACATTGAGGGAACAACTGTCCCTGTATTATGACATTGAGGGAACAACTGTCCCTGTGTTATGACATTGAGGGAACAACTGTCCCTGTGTTATGACATTGAGGGAACAACTGTCCCTGTATTATATGACATTGAGGGAACAACTGTCCCTGTATTATGACATTGAGGGAACAACTGTCCCTGTATTATGACATTGAGGGAACAACTGTCCCTGTGTTATGACATTGAGGGAACAACTGTCCTTGTGTTATGACATTGAGGGAAGAACTGTCCCTGTGTTATGACATTGAGGGAACAACTGTCCCTGTATTATATGACATTGAGGGAACAACTGTCCCTGTATTATATGACATTGAGGGAACAACTGTCCCTGTGTTATGACATTGAGGGAACAACTGTCCCTGTGTTATGACATTGAGGGAACAACTGTCCCTGTATTATATGACATTGAGGGAACAACTGTCCCTGTATTATATGACATTGAGGGAACAACTGTCCCTGTATTATGACATTGAGTGAACAACTGTCCCTCTGTTATGACATTGAGGGAACAACTGTCCCTGTATTATGACATTGAGGGAACAACTGTCCCTGTGTTATGACATTGAGGGAACAACTGTCCCTGTATTATATGACATTGAGGGAACAACTGTCCCTGTATTATGACATTGAGGGAACAACTGTCCCTGTATTATGACATTGAGTGAACAACTGTCCCTCTGTTATGACATTGAGGGAACAACTGTCCCTGTATTATGACATTGAGGGAACAACTGTCCCTGTATTATGACATTGAGGGAACAACTGTTCCTGTGTTATGACATTGAGGGATCAACTGTCCCTGTATTATGACATTGAGGGAACAACTGTCCCTGTATTATGACATTGAGGGAACAACTGTCCCTGTATTATATGACATTGAGGGAACAACTGTCCCTGTGTTATGACATTGAGGGAACAACTGTCCCTGTATTATGACATTGAGGGAACAACTGTCCCTGTATTATGACATTGAGGGAACAACTGTCCTTGTGTTAAGACATTGAGGGAACAACTGTCCCTGTATTATATGACATTGAGGGAACAACTGTCCCTGTGTTATGACATTGAGGGAACAACTGTCCCTGTATTATGACATTGAGGGAACAACTGTCCCTGTATTATGACGTTGAGGGAACAACTGTCCCTGTGTTATGACATTGAGGGAACAACTGTCCCTGTATTATGACATTGAGGGAACAACTGTCCCTGTATTATGACATTGAGGGAACAACTGTCCCTGTATTATATGATATTGAGGGAACAACTGTCCCTGTATTATGACATTGAGGGAACAACTGTCCCTGTATTATATGACATTGAGGGAACAACTGTCCCTGTATTATGACATTGAGGGAACAACTGTCCTTGTGTTAAGACATTGAGGGAACAACTGTCCCTGTGTTATGACATTGAGGGAACAACTGTCCCTGTATTATATGACATTGAGGGAACAACTGTCCCTGTATTATATGACATTGAGGGAACAACTGTCCCTGTGTTATGACATTGAGGGAACAACTGTCCCTGTGTTATGACATTGAGGGAACAACTGTCCCTGTATTATATGACATTGAGGGAACAACTGTCCCTGTATTATATGACATTGAGGGAACAACTGTCCCTGTATTATGACATTGAGGGAACAACTGTCCCTGTGTTATGACATTGAGGGAACAACTGTCCCTGTGTTATGACATTGAGGGAACAACTGTCCCTGTATTATGTGACATTGAGGGAACAACTGTCCCTGTATTATGACATTGAGGGAACAACTGTCCCTGTATTATGTGACATTGAGGGAACAACTGTCCCTGTATTATGACATTGAGGGAACAACTGTCCCTGTGTTATGACATTGAGGGAACAACTGTCCCTGTATTATGACATTGAGGGAACAACTGTCCCTGTATTATATGACATTGAGGGAACAACTGTCCCTGTATTATGACATTGAGGGAACAACTGTCCCTGTGTTATGACATTGAGGGAACAACTGTCCCTGTATTATGACATTGAGGGAACAACTGTCCCTGTATTATGACATTGAGGGAACAACTGTCCCTGTATTATGACATTGAGGGAACAACTGTCCCTGTATTATGACATTGAGGGAACAACTGTCCCTGTATTATGACATTGAGGGAACAACTGTCCCTGTATTATGACATTGAGGGAACAACTGTCTCTGTATTATGACATTGAGGGAACAACTGTCTCTGTATTATGACATTGAGGGAACAACTGTCCCTGTATTATATGACATTGAGGGAACAACTGTCCCTGTATTATGACATTGAGGGAACAACTGTCCCTGTATTATATGACATTGAGGGAACAACTGTCCCTGTATTAGGACATTGAGGGAACAACTGTCCCTGTATTATGACATTGAGGGAACAACTGTCCCTGTATTATGACATTGAGGGAACAACTGTCCCTGTATTATATGACATTGAGGGAACAACTGTCCCTGTATTAGGACATTGAGGGAACAACTGTCCCTGTATTATGACATTGAGGGAACAACTGTCCCTGTATTATGACATTGAGGGAACAACTGTCCCTGTATTATGACATTGAGGGAACAACTGTCCCTGTATTATGACATTGAGGGAACAACTGTCCCTGTATTATGACATTGAGGGAACAACTGTCCCTGTATTATGACATTGAAGGAACAACTGTCCCTGTGTTATGACATTGAGGGAACAACTGTCCCTGTATTATGACATTGAGGGAACAACTGTCCCTGTGTTATGACATTGAGGGAACAACTGTCCCTGTATTATGACGTTGAGGGAACAACTGTCCCTGTATTATAACATTGAGGGAACAACTGTCCCTGTGTTATGACATTGAGGGAACAACTGTCCCTCTATTATGACGTTGAGGGAACAACTGTCCCTGTATTATAACATTGAGGGAACAACTGTCCCTGTATTATGACATTGAGGGAACGACTGTCCCTCTATTGTGACATTGAGGGAACAACTGTCCCTGTGTTATGACCTTGAGGGAACAACTGTCCCTGTATTATGACGTTGAGGGAACAACTGTCCCTGTATTATGACATTGAGGGAACAACTGTCCCTGTGTTATGACATTGAGGGAACAACTGTCCCTGTATTATGACATTGAGGGAACAACTGTCCCTGTATTATGACATTGAGGGAACAACTGTCCCTGTGTTATGACATTGAGGGAACAACTGTCCCTGTATTATGACGTTGAGGGAACAACTGTCCCTGTATTATGACATTGAGGGAACAACTGTCCCTGTGTTATGACATTGAGGGAACAACTGTCCCTGTATTATGACATTGAGGGAACAACTGTCCCTGTGTTATGACATTGAGGGAACAACTGTCCCTGTATTATGACATTGAGGGAATAACTGTCCCTGTGTTATGACATTGAGGGAACAACTGTCCCTGTATTATGACATTGAGGGAACAACTGTCCCTGTATTATGACATTGAGGGAACAACTGTCCCTGTGTTATGACATTGAGGGAACAACTGTCCCTGTATTATGACGTTGAGGGAACAACTGTCCCTGTATTATAACATTGAGGGAACAACTGTCCCTGTATTATATGACATTGAGGGAACAACTGTCCCTGTATTATATGACATTGAGGGAACAACTGTCCCTGTGTTATGACATTGAGGGAACAACTGTCCCTGTATTATGACATTGAGGGAACAACTGTCCCTGTGTTATGACATTGAGGGAACAACTGTCCCTGTATTATGACATTGAGGGAACAACTGTCCCTGTGTTATGACATTGAGGGAACAACTGTCCCTGTGTTATGACATTGAGGGAACAACTGTCCCTGTATTATGACATTGAGGGAACAACTGTCCCTGTGTTATGACATTGAGGGAACAACTGTCCCTGTATTATGACGTTGAGGGAACAACTGTCCCTGTGTTATGACATTGAGGGAACAACTGTCCCTGTGTTATGACATTGAGGGAACAACTGTCCCTGTGTTATGACGTTGAGGGAACAACTGTCCCTGTGTTATGACATTGAGGGAACAACTGTCTCTGTATTATGACATTGAGGGAACAACTGTCCCTGTGTTATGACATTGAGGGAACAACTGTCCCTGTATTATGACGTTGAGGGAACAACTGTCCCTGTGTTATGACATTGAGGGAACAACTGTCCCTGTGTTATGACATTGAGGGAACAACTGTCCCTGTATTATGACATTGAGGGAACAACTGTCCCTGTATTATGACATTGAGGGAACAACTGTCCCTGTGTTATGACATTGAGGGAACAACTGTCCCTGTGTTATGACATTGAGGGAACAACTGTCCCTGTGTTATGACATTGAGGGAACAACTGTCCCTGTATTATGACATTGAGGGAACAACTGTCCCTGTGTTATGACATTGAGGGAACAACTGTCCCTGTATTATGACATTGAGGGAACAACTGTCCCTGTATTATGACATTGAGGGAACAACTGTCCCTGTGTTATGACATTGAGGGAACAACTGTCCCTGTATTATGACGTTGAGGGAACAACTGTCCCTGTGTTATGACATTGAGGGAACAACTGTCCCTGTGTTATGACATTGAGGGAACAACTGTCCCTGTGTTATGACGTTGAGGGAACAACTGTCCCTGTGTTATGACATTGAGGGAACAACTGTCCCTGTATTATGACATTGAGGGAACAACTGTCCCTGTGTTATGACATTGAGGGAACAACTGTCCCTGTGTTATGACATTGAGGGAACAACTGTCCCTGTATTATGACATTGAGGGAACAACTGTCCCTGTGTTATGACATTGAGGGAACAACTGTCCCTGTATTATGACGTTGAGGGAACAACTGCCCCTCTATTATGACATTGAGGGAACAACTGTCCCTCTATTGTGACATTGAGGGGACAACTGCCCCTCTAATATGACATTGAGGGAACAACTGTCCCTCTATTGTGACATTGAGGGAAGAACTTGCTCACTTTGATGACGCCGAGGGAACAAGCGCCTCTCAGCGTTGAGCTGGATCTGATGACTAGAGTGTCGAGGAAAGATGAAGGAAAGTTTGCTCTTTGTTATGTGCTTTAATACAAGCCGAGGTCGTGCGCAGCTGGGCAGTTTTCTCGCTGCTCCAGCGTGTGATGATCATCGTACGAGAGGATATTGGCCGTCATGTTTATAAACGACTTAGCGCACCGAGGCAACACTCACACAACAGGTCGAGCGACGCCTTTGTGTTCGAGGTCTATTTTTGTTAGCACACTGAGTTAGCCCACTGTAAGCACACTGAGTTAGCACACTGTAAGCACACTGAGTTAGCACACTCTAAGCAAACTGAGTTAGCACACTGTAAGCAAACTGAGTTAGCACACTGTTAGCACGCTGAGTAAAACGAGTTAGCGCACTGAGTTAGTGTGCTGAGTTAGCACACTGAGTTAGCACACTGTAAGCAAACTGAGTTAGCACACTGTTAGCACGCTGAGTAAAACGAGTTAGCGCACTGAGTTAGCGTGCTGAGTTAGCACACTGAGTTAGCCCACTGTAAGCACACTGAGTTAGCACACTGTAAGCACACTGAGTTAGCACACTGTAAGCAAACTGAGTTAGCACACTGTAAGCAAACTGAGTTAGCACACTGTTAGCACGCTGAGTAAAACGAGTTAGCGCACTGAGTTAGCGTGCTGAGTTAGCACACTGAGTTAGCCCACTGTAAGCACACTGAGTTAGCCCACTGTAAGCACACTGAGTTAGCACACTGTAAGCACACTGAGTTAGCACACTGTAAGCAAACTGAGTTAGTACACTGTAAGCAAACTGAGTTAGCACCCTGTTAGCACGCTGAGTAAAATAAGTTAGCGCACTGAGTTAGCGTGCTGAGTTAGCACACTGAGTTAGCGTGCTGAGTTAGCACACTGAGTTAGCACACTGTAAGCAAACTGAGTTAGCACACTGTTAGCACGCTGAGTAAAACGAGTTAGCGCACTGAGTTAGCGTGCTGAGTTAGCACACTGAGTTAGCACACTGTAAGCAAACTGAGTTAGCACACTGTTAGCACGCTGAGTAAAACGAGTTAGCGCACTGAGTTAGCGTGCTGAGTTCACACACTGAGTAAAACAAGTTAGCACACTGAGGCAACACTCACTCAACAGGTCGAGCGACGCCTTTGTGTTTACGTTCTATTTCTTTAAATACGTCGGTGTGGGGTGAGCACCTCGCCAAACTGACGGCTTTAATCGCTCAAGCCCCTTACGACCGTATGTGGCGAATTCATCACAAAAAAATACTGTTTTTTTATTTACTAAATTGCATGCAAAGCTTATTACAAATGAATGCAAAGACTTAGGTACATGTTGTTTTCGAGCAGAGCTCATTGTCAATCTCACTTTCTATCGGAATTTTAATCATATAAGATAACCAAGTCAAATCTTTTCCCCTAAATGACTAATCCTGATTGGGTAATTTGTCATGATTGATCCCGTTAATCTTTTTTTTCTTAAATCGCTTCTAGAATATACTGTTAACATCAAGCCTATACAAACTATTTTGTAAGGTGGAGCATTGAATATCGAGTTAACTAATTCATTGATCAGTCTAATTCGTAACTAGGTTAGGTGAGTAAGGTTAAACATTATTGTATACCTTAGAATAGCATTGGTGGTAGGTTACCCCAGAAGTCGCTGAACGTATTCGGGCCCACAGGTAGCTGTTGCGATACGAGAAGAGGGTGGGTTTAGGACCCCCTTCCCAGACGCTGAGGGACTCTCAACCCCCGCAAATTTTAAAGTATCGTCCTTCATGCTTGCGTACACCTGCATACCAGACATGGAGAATAAAAGAATTTGAAGATTTACATGAATTTATTTTAGGTAACACGTGGATGAAGTACACGAGGCATTGGAACGAAATGATTTGAAAGGGCACAATTGCGTTGAAAGAAAGGCACACACATATCTACCGTCATAAGACTTTAAACACGACATGATATAAATGTGATGCTTACCGAGAATTCAAGTTACCAATACTCCATCGCTGACAACAATTTACGCATCCACAAATTGCAGGTTCCACAAGCAACACAAAGCACAATATTTGCGAGAATAATATATCCCGATTTAACCTGGACTTGTGACAAGGGGTAGAATTATATGAAGCGCCGCACCATTCACAACGTGAATTCGATCCTCGACCAAATAAACACAGGTAACCGATTTCCTATAATTTAGATGATTTGCGCGATACTCTGACAAGCACTTTTCTGGGTGCTGTTCTACATTTGAAATTGAACGTCTATCACCACCTTAAAGAGCTCTCACAACCATAAAACACTCGCCCTTTTAATAATAAGTGATTCACTGATAGATATTCACTGCCGATGTGCTATCGTTCACTGCTGCTCTCCTTCGTCGTTGCTTATAATTGCTGCTGTCCTGGGCTGATGTCTCGCCAATGCGCTGCAGCGGTACCTTCCACCGCTGTAAGGCTGCCTGCATTACAACTCGTATTCGCTGCTGCCCTGGTGCCTGGAATTTCTTAAGAGTTTCGTTCAGCCCAGGATTCCTTGAAGCGTTGGTGAGCCAATTCACTGTAGTTAACGAACTTGACTGTTGATACTCGCAACGTTAGCAATTGCGTGGCTCCAAATCTTGACGCTGAAGTTGCCTGTGAGTTCGTCCCCGATGCAAAGATATTTGAATCACCGCTGCGAGGCCGGTTTACTTCGATCAGGTTTCTTTTGTGAGACGGTGTTCACCGGTTGCCGACGTCCAACGTTGTTTCTTGCACTTCGAATTATTAACTTTCAAATTGCAGTTTGGTAGAAGGCAAGCCGGCGATAGCCGACCTGCTGTGTAGTGCACCCTCAGACCTCGTGCGCAGTGCTCTCTCGTGCGTTCAAAAATCCCCCCTCTAGGCTTCATCCACCCTCCTTATAAGCGTTTCGCTTCCTTGCTTCGAGATTGATCCAGATCATTCCATTGTACAGAGGCAGCATCTGCATCCTGATTGGCGGAATCCTTGTTTGTTCTGACGTCTGGGACTCCCATTGGTGTGTGCTCAGACACACCTTCTCGCGTGATCGCTAAGCAAGCGTTCATTGGTGTAGCACAATTGGTTCTCTGCTAACGTCTTCCCCTTTCCCCTCGAAGCAGCCCCGCTTGGCGCGCCGCCGCCTGCGTCACCGGCCCAACCGTCAAATTCCAATCCTTGCCGCCAACAATGTAACATCTCTCACAAAATAAAGTACAGCATCTTTGAACCATATATTGCCTATCCTGAATTGATTCCTAACAATACCAGTGATAACGGTTTTGACTTTTCCTAAAGTGAAGTATTTTCCCAAAGAACATTTTACGAGCCTGTTTCCCCAAAAAAAATATTTTACGAGAGTATTTCCCAATAATTCCCAAAAACATTTTATGAGAGTAGTATTTCCGCACATAGCTATACTCAAATTTGACCATTGTACCAGCTAGACTTAGGAAACCATCTACTTCTGTATCGCTCGTGGTAAATAAATTGTTCAAATAAATAAATTGTTAAAATGAAAATAAGTTAAATAAATAAATAAATAAATAAATGGCTTAAATTGTTGCGTTAGTTTTGCGAGCGATACTCGCAGCACTCCTACAATTCTACGATACTCGCAGCAAAGAACTTAAAAAGTGAAGGGCTAGAATGAACGTATTCGGGGTAAATAAATGGTATCCTATTTTTGTGTAATTTTTGTGTTGCAGGTGAATCGACAGCGTTGAAGTTATGTGCAGAAATATTCGTGTTCGATAAAAATTTTGAAAAATTCCTGGTCAAAAAACAGGGAAATTTATGTGTGTGAAAACGTGAAATCCATACTTGAGGAATAGTTTTCTTGTATTTTTCTGGTGAAACATTACTTGTACGTTGGGGAAATTCCATCAACGGAGACTCTGAGGAAAGAAGCAGAGAAATGAGGCGAAGCTTCGCGAGCAACTCACACTCAAAATGAACGCTTTGACAATACATGGAACCGTGGCTCGCGCACTGTGTGCGCGAGCCACAACCGATATTTACATTTGTCCGATATTTAAATCTGTCAACTTCACAAATGTCTAAACAGATTTCACATTGGCAGCAATCTGCACAAAAAAAGGCATATTACAATGGGGTGACTTCTTTTGGCAAACCTGATATAAATCCACAAAAAGTATAAGTCGAACTTTGCACGTAAAATTAGTGAAGACTTGTCTTAGTCACAGCAAAAATATGTTTACTGTTTACTAACATATTTACAGTTTACTAACTTGTTTACTGTTTACTAATTTGTTTACTCTTTACTAATATGTTTGCAGTTTACTAATTTCATAACTGTTCACTAATATATTTACAGTTTACTAATTTGTTTAGTGTTTGCTAATATGATAACATTTTAATAATATGTTTATATTTTATCAATATGTTTACTGTTTACGGAAAAAGGTTAGAGATTTTAGTAAATAAATCTTATCCTGGAGACACACGTTCACGTCGCTCAGAAACGAATTCAAATTCATATCAGAGTACAACTCGTCAGCCAATCATACGCACGGAATGCTCGTAAAAAATATCTTATGTCAGAACATTGAAAGCGACAGAGCAAAGTCATTTCTTTTCTCACGTTCCCAAATTCAGTGTTTGAAAAACATTTCAGTGCTTCATTTTGTTCTCAATATATGTGTCTGGAACTGTGGCTTCTAAAGACCTTTCCGTAAGTAACTTCATTCATTCCACCCACTCTATTTCGTCATCAGATAACTTCCACAGCTGTTTGGTTTCATTGAAACTTCGTTCTCATTTTTTTGTCTTTCCTTCGGTGTTACTGCTGATCTGCGCATATGCCGTTGTGTAATTTTGTATTAAAACAAAATTATAATCTTATTCAGCAAATAAAATAGGATCGAGAAAAAGCTGCTTCAATATAGACGTGGCTTTCAGCAAGCAAGTCGGCATAAATTTAATTAGAGATGGAACTGGAGCTTGTCGGGAGACGGTAACCCAGTCTAACTTTTTCACCGCCTGCATGCACGTTTTTCGCCGCCTAAGCGATTTAATCATTTAAATTACTGATAGCGAAAAACATGCTAGCAGGCGGCGAAAAAGTGAGACAGGGTAAGGGTCGCTGGCTCGCTACACCAGTAGCCGCCTCACTGCCCAGGCCAGCCTCTCGCCGCTCCTTCACTGAATCTCAGCGCTGAGAGCAAAGAACGATAATTAATTTACAGACATCTGATCCTTATCTTACAGTAAAGAGAATTAAAGTATTTAATTGTAACCTGCCTGACGAGCCACCATCAAACACGCAACCGATCGATAAATGCTAAAAGAATGAAAAAATTGGTTCGAGGTTTAATAAATCTCCACTTTATTAATTTCAGGGTTTCGGAAACTTTAAATAGCTCATACAATGGAAAATAATGGTTCAAGTCAAAGAAAAATCTCCATAATATAAATGGTAGGGTTCGGGATCTTTAGGTTTTGCAAGTCCGGCAGCTTCCTCACCTCAGGGCAGAACGCCCCGAAGAGTCGGTCCCAGGTGGTGGATTTGTGTGCGACTGTCCCGAGTCCGGTGAGTGTAGCGGTGGTGAGGCCGAGTGGCCAGCAGGTGAATAAGAAGCAGCCGAGCACCTCCAGCAGGTGAGTAAGGAGCAGCCGAGCGCCTCCAGCAGGTGAGTAAGGAGCAGCCGAGCACCTCCAGCAGGTAAGTAAGGAGCAGCCGAGCACCTCCAGCAGGTGAGTAAGGAGCAGCCGAGCACCTCCAGCAGGTGAGTAAGGAGAAGCCGAGCACCTCCAGCAGGTGAGTAAGGAGCAGCCGAGCACATCCAGCAGGTGAGTAAGGAGCAGCCGAGCACCTCCAGCAGGTGAGTAAGGAGCAGCCGAGTACCTCCAGCAGATGAGTAAGGAGCAGCCGAGCGTCTCCAGCAGGTGAGTAAGGAGCAGCCGAGCACCTCCAGCAGGTGAGTAAGGAGCAGCCGAGCACCTCCAGCAGGTGAGTAAGGAGCAGCCGAGCACCTCCAGCAGGTGAGTACGGAGCAGCCGAGCACCTCCAGCAGGTGAGTAAGGAGCAGCCGAGCACCTCCAGCAGGTGAGTAAGGAGCAGCCGAGCACCTCCAGCAGGTGAGTACGGAGCAGCCGAGCACCTCCAGCAGGTGAGTAAGGAGCAGCCGAGAACCTCCAGCAGGTGAGTAAGGAGCAGCCGAGCACCCCCAGCAGGTGAGTTAGGAGCAGCCGAGCACATCCAGCAGGTGTCTCTATAGTGCTTACTAATATTCACAATGTCTGGCGAAGTAATTAGTTGAGAAATACGATATCGACCCCGAGGAAGTTTTGAGTTGGAGGTCATAGATAAGTCTTGTTATTGGTACCACAACACACTTCACAGCTACAGTCGGACGTCAAAAATAGTAGACACTGCCATGCCAAGAATTATTTCCCACGTTTTGTCATTCATATTAGGAATATAAATTAACTAATCAATTGACTGCCTTAAATCTAGCTTAAATCTAATAGGCACGCTAGCATACTAAAATGAATAAGCCTGAACGCCTCGCTTAAGTCTGGAAATGTATATAACACTACGCAAAGGCAGCAGAACATTTCAAAGAAGTCAAACTGCTCGCTCTGCAGCGTTCATTGCTATGAAAATGTTACTATTGTTCCTAAACACTTGGGCTTGATGTGCTCTGAATGAGGAGTACAGTTTTTTACTCCATGAATGTAGTTTTTTAGCTTAAAGGTAAAAAATGAATCCGCCAGCACGCCTCACTGAGCCTAGAAATTTGTACATCATGTTAATATATCACACACGTGCAGGCGTCATTATTGATTTTCAAAGCCATGCATGCATTTATAAATAACGGGTGAATGAAATCCACTCGGGATCTCTGGCCAAATAAAGCTAACTCAAAACCAAAAAAATAATCAACACTCATCTTCCGAAATATCATTTAGGTTTATCATCAATTGATGTTCGTATTCCACAAGCTCAAGTCTTTTGCAGATCTTCGCAGATGTTCCATAAGATGCCGAGGCTCGAAATGTTCCTATTAGAAGCACGCAATTTTTTTCTAAAACTTTAAATGCAAATTTACTCGCCCGATAAAAACCTTTACAAAGCCCTTCTCCGCACGTCTTCTATAAACATGAGCCTGCGGTAACACGTTTTATTGCACGAAGTCTGTTGTTGTAATGGCGTTGTAATGGCGCAGTAATGGCACCGTGATGGTGCCGTGATGGTGCCAGCGGGCGTGTCAAGAGTGTCTTTCGTATCCACAATACCCTCGCACGATTGCCACCAGCTTTACGAGCGCAGTTGGGCAACCCGGTGGTCACAATCCCTGCAGTGGTCGCGTTCGAACGTAGCCAATCATTACATGTGTGGTGAGTTCGAATTCTTTCGTTGATATTACCGGGAAAGGCTACACGAGTTGAATGTTTGGTTCAACCTACGAAAGGTCATTTTTGGTTCATGTTGAAGGAGTGGTGTAAGAGAATTGATGAGGCTATTTGTAAGTCATTTGGTCTAAATTCCAGTGATGAAGTGAGGGTTTGGGGAGCTTAAGCTAACTATAATCTAGTCGAATGTATGCATGTCTGGCCAGAGAGAGACGCACTCATGAAGGTACTTAGAATAAGAGCAAAATTTGTATAGGCGCTGCGCTAAAGAAACGCTGTGCTTGGAAAAAAGAGAAGTTTAACAAAGTTCGACGAACGCAATCGTAAACATCGGCTGACTTGAAGTTAAAGAGTAATTAGGATAATAAGTAGAATATTTTTTTAAATCTAGTCTACAAATAAATTAAAAAAAATAAATGTTCGATACGTTACTGTGCACTAAAGCTTACCCAGTTGAAAGACAAAAACCTACCGCTGAAATAGTAATTGTGTTTAAATATCATCATGTAAATATTCCCCATTTTCGTCCATAGTAGAAAAATGGTTAAATTTTGAAATTTTGTTGACAAACGTATTGAGAAATTATTAACCAGATTTTTTTTAAGACCCTCGATAGCGAAAAAGTATGGCAAAATATGGCAGATCAATATGTAGCGCAGATTATATTAAAAGTGGCACCAAATTTGTGCTTTACAATGTTTATCATATTCTGATAGTGGAATCAGAATGCAAATTGCGTTACTCAAACGAAAGTTGGGATAAAATGAAGATAGAGCTTGTATGATGAACATTTTTATTGCAAAATGGCATTTTACAAACAATTTTCAACAAGATCTTTTATCTCGCAAACTGCAAAACTTTTACAAAATTTGCAGTTAAAACTGATATCAGTTTTGTAAATACAATGTGCCGTTAGAAGAGTATCACTTTAAAGCCCCTATAGCGTTACTTTCTTTGGAATACTGCCGTTTTGGGTAAATTTTCCATACTTTTTACTGTCCAGGGCCTTAACATTCTGACTCGTAAAGACTTACCTTCTGATTTCAACAAAATTTCGAATAAATAACACGTTTGTTATGATTACGAAAAATTATAAAAACGTTTACTACGTTGAAAGCCGAACATGAATAAAGGTTATCTGTATATCCCACCGTAATTTTTCCCTGTGTTGATGAACGTTCTTGATTTAAAAATGTTTTTGTAGTAAATAATAAGAAAAATGTTAATTTGTCGTATTACATACGCGGCGTCGACGCAACTATTGGTTTTCAAAACAATACATTTATTCCTTCAAGATGGTTGGCCTATTTTCCAAATCGGGAAAATAGGCCAAGCTTTAGTTTTCACCAAATAAAAACTAGTTTCATAAGCCCCAAACCCAGAAAAAAAATTAAAATAGCTCCTCCAAGACGTCCTTCAGTTCCGTCACCAAATCATGCTCGCATTCCCCACATATACAAATCTTTCGCTGGTCATGACCCCACCACAGCAACATCGGATGTTGCCACAATGCTCTCACCATTACGGAGACAAGAAGAGAGAGAGAGAGCGAGAGGGCATTTAAAAGACTGCAATAATCGTGTTCAGAAGACGCGCCCTTGCCAGTTCCGTATCAGTGCTACAGCACCGCTCGCTTGTCAAAGCCAGACCTTCAATGTCAGCATTTCACACAACTGTTGTCGCAACCACCGTCATTATACTGACTGACATCAGGTAGTATTAGTGCTCCTAGGGGTAAGATGTGAGGTCCCGAGCAGAAGCTCGGGTGGACCTTCATCGATATCAGGATTAGGGAAGATTTGTTTCCCGACTGTGAACTTCAAAGCACACTTTAGGAAAAAAAATTAACAAATATGTTGAGGCTATTTTTGAAAGAGGACTGCATAGTTCTCAGCCGCTTAAGTTGCTGTTAATGATTAAAATGTGATAGATCAGGTTGCTGTTTACGAGGAAAATTGATCAGGTTGCTGTTTATGGGAAAAATAAGTCAGGTTGCTGTTTACAAGGAAAATAGACCATGCTGCTGTTACAGGAAAATAAATCAGGTTGCAGGCAATCAAGAAACTAGGTCGGGTCGTTGATGAACAAAAATAGATGAAATTTTGACGAGCTCTATTTGGGTTTTTTAGGTTGATTTGTATGCTTGTTTCTCTAGAAAGACATAAGTACATTAGTTAGATCAGAATCTTCCATAGCCAAAAAAAAAGTGTTCCCAAGCGAGGAAGGCACCATCGAATTTCAAATGGATGTAAGGGTATGTCTATGTTCCTGGCGTGTCTCCACACTGTGTGCATAGAAATAGCAAAATTGAAAGAAAATTACGAATGACGATCAAAATTAAAATAGAAAATAATAGGTACTAAAATTGAGGACTGGGAATCTTTTCCGTACGGTAGACGGTACAGAAACTGTTTTCTGTAAACTACACAAATTTCGGGATATGCCTGTCCGACTCGCGAGCCGTCATAACACATAAGTTGACACACTCGTACCTCTCGAAATAATCCACCAATCGACTTCGAATTACTCTCAAACGAAAGAATGTTTTAATCTTTCGTTTTAATTACAATTTGAAGTCAATAGGTGAATTATTTCGAAAGTTACAAGTGGGTGAACTTATGTCTTGCATTAGTGGCGGGGCTTATCCGGAAAAGATCAAAGAACTGTTCAGAATCGAGAGAATGGTCTGCAATAAACAAAAAACTTTTTATTCCGAAGCAATATAAGGACCCCCTAACCATTAACTCGGAACCTCATATCTTCCTACTGGGAGAGTGGGGATTCATTAGTTGTATCCTCCTTAGGGGCGCCAGACATGAATGTTGAGACGCTTCACAGCATTATTGTTAACAGGTCCAAAATACAGGTCATTAATGAAGTCATTATTTTATTTAAGAAAGTCAGTGAATAAAAATATTTAGAACGTTTCGACCTCCAGGGTCATTATCAACCCGAAAACCGTTGAAAAAATGTTAGAAATTTATGATTCCAACTTTCTTAAATGCGATTACTAGGAAGAAATGTTACTTCTTGCCTGATCCAGTCGAAGGGGCAGTCTGGACCAAGCCGGGATCTTCATGACATCTTTTTTTCTGTTTACGTTGTTGCTGCTGCAATTCTATTTTTCTGTTCTGTTTATTTTATCTCTTTGCATGTCAGAGCTTCTTGCCTTGCCCAGATTCAATTGTTTCCGTTAAACTTAGTGCTAAGAAGTAGATTAGTACTTAAATGTTTAAGGGCTCCTGCCGAGGTGTCCCTAATAATTGTTCGTTGGTCTCTTTGACTGCTGCCAGTTGGCTTTATTGTTGGCTACGGCCTTTAAGATAAGTCTTGAAATCTTTGAGCTACTCCTTCTTAAGTTCTAAAATAAAATTCCTACTTCAAACATTCCAAAACGAATCTTAAAATCTCTAACCTATTGGAATGCTTAAACCTTAATCTTAAATGCGAACCCTGGGTAAGGTTACTAACCCCAATTTTTCCTCTTTGACCCGGCATAATTGCTGCTTGATCGGGATTATTGTTCAAGGTAATGTCGAATGAAATTTCTGGTAATTTTTGGCTTATTGAAATAATCTGAAGTTATGAGTTTACGTCATATTCAATTAAGTATTTAAGAGAATATTCTGTTTTATGACAGAACTCCCGTTGATGAACGTCGCACTTATCGTTGATCTGGAACCTTTAATGTTCTTCAATGTTCTTAATGAAGAAAGGCTAGCGACATCGTGTGACTTTTAAGTGTAATCTTCTCAACTCATCTCTGGCTTCGATTCAATTTATTTCCTATATTTCGTCAAAACGCTCCTAGACACGCTTGCGGAAGCGCCGACGATCTCTTACTTTGAATAAAGTTTTGGCAGCTCCCGTCCTTGTGAGACTGGGATTCTACCCGAGGTCTAAGCGAGCGTCTAATCAATAAAATAAACTTGACGAATAAACGTGCTCGTTTCTTGATCTTATGATTCCCAACAAAAACTAGTCAGATGTCAAATTTAAATCAAATTCATCAATCATGGTAGAAGAAAAAAAAATAGTAAAGAAACAAAACATAAAATGTTCAGTATTATTATTACATTAGTTGTAAAGGGAAAGCTGAAGGCATATCTCTTAAAACAAATTTTTATTTCAAAATATGAAGATATTCTAAAATATGGAGGTTTATATGATTTGATGCAGAAGAAGTTACATAAGACCGCCAAATCGAGCAGGAGTGCTCTGCATGAGAGCGGACTGAAGAGTGGCAAGGGAATACAAGTGTAATTTGTTCCTCAAACAAGGTGAAAAGACCGCGTATGGTGCATTAGAGGGTAAAATACTCTGAGAGGTGCAAAAAAATCATATTAGGTAGCTCATTTTCAGATGTTTTGAAGACGCTCACTTTTGGTGTGGTTAGTGAACATTGAGTATTCTTATTATTTTTAAATTTGTTAGCTTTTTCATCCTGTACCTCTATTTTTTGAGAACTTGGACTACTAAAACTAAGACTTCAAAAATGTTTCAATAAGTGGTGAGAAGTGACTATTAGAATTGTTATGTCTCGTTTTTTCAGACGTGTTTAATCGTGAACTGATGATGAAGAAGATCATAAAACATTTCAATTAAATAGGGTATAATGTTTTATATATAATAAAATTTTTACCATTCATTGAAAACATCATGAAGAATATATCATTAGAAAATCAATATTTCCATGAAAATGATATTTAAAAAAAAGTACTGTGAGCGATACCCTTTTTCAAGCTAACTTTCTAGATTGCTCTGTCTTGAATTTTAACGATAAATCAGATGTTAAAACGACCATAGCACAATTAACCATTGTTAATGTTTATACTATAAAATATAAATTTAGCTAATTTTGAGTGTCATTTCTCATGAGAGTATATATATATATATATATATATAAATATATATATATACCATAAATATATATTGTTCAATTGCTTATACGCTTATTATATATATTGATAAGTGCTCGCAGTTATATGGAGTTTGAAGTATTTTGTTCACAATTCTTTGATTTCGTTTATGGGCTTTGTTTTTTTAGTTATAGCTATTTTATTTTTGGTAAATGTTGAACGTAGGGTAGTAATCGATTTTAGAGTTGTCTGTGCCCAAACCAAGTTAATTAGTTCGAAATAAACAAGTTTTCTTCTATTCCATTTCTATCGGAAATGACTATTTTACGAGTTATACCGGTATGAGTTACCGTAACTCTAATGTTTGAAGGGGGAAGTAATAATTATATTATTCATCGAGTGCGTCGTATGGCTACACTGCAATGGACTCTCCCTTCCGACGCGCTCAAATGCTCGAGCGCATTCCCGCCATCTAAGACGAAAGTTAACATACAGCTATAATTCGTTATTTTCGGGTGATAATTTCTATTGCGTTATTAACTAAAAGATCCTAGAAGTGGGTTCAGGCTCCGCGGGGTGAGCTAATAATAAATTACAAAGTATTCAAACGTACTTTAACAGCTTAATCGCGCAAAAAAATAAAACGTACCGCTCTAACTCGTAAAATACTTATTTGCCGCAAAAAGTGTATTAAAGAAAAGTAGTTCATTTCGATATTATTACCATGATTCAAGCAACAAAATCTCAAAAATCGATTAGTAACAATTTATTCGATCACATTCGTCATCAACGACGAAAATTGACATACTGCTATAACTCGTAAAATACTCATTTAAGACGGAAAATAACATAGAAGAAAACTTGTTTATTTTCATCTAATTAACTATGTTTTAGCACCAAAACTGCAAAATCGATTACTACCCAGCGCTCAACATTTAACTTATTTCAATCTATTTAGTTAAATTTCAAAATTCATATTTTATTTATTATTTTGCATACTGATGCAGTTGTTTGTTTCCATTAATAAAACAGTTGGCATTTTAACCTGACTTGGAGCTGTTCAATGATCAACTTCTCTCCCTTTTAAGAAGCCATCCCTAAAATGTGTGCTGTGTCACGTTTTCTTTCAGAAATAAATTAGAAAATGTAGCTGGATAAACTAATTTAAAATATTAAACTATGACTTCTGATATATGACAAAGTTTTTAACGCAAGCCTTTACATCTAAAGAGGCATGAGGCCCTCGAAAAATTAAGAAATATAATTTTTATTATATTTGAAGGAAATGCAGAAGACAGGAAAATGACTGATTTTGACAAAAAACCGAGACAAAAATTTAGCGCGCACCACCGTAATACCTTGAAAAACCTCTCGCTCATTTACTTCAGCTCGTTCATTTTACATAAATTTTAAGTATTGGAGGGGAATTTTATTAATTTTAAGTAAAATTTTCTGTATCAGAAAAAAATCGAGCTGCACCACGCAATCAAACACCTGCTAGCTGTTTCTTAGACACTAACTTACTAACTCCAACAGACATTCTAAATTACCGGAAAAATTAGGGTACTTTCTGAACTCTGAAACATAAAAACTTAAAGGTAATACCAAATTGATACTTGTGACAGGCACAACATTTTTATGAACGGTCACAATTTCTGACGCCCCCGCGGGGGGGCAAGGAGCGAGGCTCCCGTACCACCTCAATGCTCGGCCGATTTTCTCGAGACATCACATTTGTGCCACTAATAATTTTTAAACTATTGCACATACAAACTTAAAATTAATTTCAAATTAAGCATCGAATCATTCTCCATGGGACATGTATAACAAAACTGGGGCAAGGGGGCAGGGACGGAGGTTCTTGTACCTCCCCAACCCTGTGCCGTTTTTGGCTGCTTCCTCAATTTTTGGGTTTTCTATTGTCGAAACTACTGCCTGTAGATTCTTAAAATAAGTTACCATGTAAAGATCAAACAAATATCACAAAACTCTCACACGCGTACTGAGAGGGCAGGGAACGAGGGGTCAGAGAACGAAATGAGGACTGCCGACGGTTCTGTATTCGGTTGTTGCTCTGATGACACTAAATCATGCAAGGTTAAGCTTAATATTTATATTTTTTCTCATAGATTGAGTCATATTCTAAGTTGCTAGCAATGGTTTCAATGCAATTAATTTTTAAATGGGAGAGATTTTATGGTTGTATTGGGTTCGAACATCTCCATCAAATTCTATTAATTTCTTGCGGGAAATTATGTGAGATTATTAGTGATATCACAGTGATCAGTCATTAGGAAGCCACTTTCTACATGAAACTTCTGCCCCTTCCATTACTTCCATGATTGAGCATTTAGCGTCAAAAATGATCAAGGGGAAATCTGGACTAAGTACATTAGATACATAGGTAATCAAGATTTTAACTTCTCCAGCATCATAAATTTTTACTGTACTTCTGGCGTACTTGCATAATAAAGTTCAAAGCGCTTGTCGGAATACCACGGATTATCGACGAAATTATAATTTCTTCATCAACCGAGGCGAGTTGATCGCCAACACAGGCGCGTTCTTTTTGATATCCACCACTCGTTCTCCGATGGCTGTCTTGCTGAATGTGAAAAATCCAGTTTTCTTCTAGTGTAGTGAGTAGGCTGTAATTCCCACCCCACTACATAGAATAACTGCCAAAAAGAATGAACTGGCCGTAATAGTATTGCTAAAATTCAGGCCTTATGTAGTGTTTTGATTTAAATTGTTGATACGTTCCACGCTCAAGAATAGAAAGTTACAACCGTTTATGACTCTTCAGTTCCTGAAATGCTCAGCCACGAAATGCGAAAGCTAACGTGTTAACTAACGTGTATCCTAACTAATCTTAACCAAATCAATGATATCATAAACCGTACGTATCCGAGCCTAACCAGCAATTTTCATTTTGCCTGACGGTTGCAAACCACCAAAGTTACCTAAAAACAAGTCTACCTACATACACATGAACTTTTGCTCCCATTTTGACGACGTTATACTTTGAAAACCCGGTCCCAAGTAATATATGAGAAGGTTCAACCGTTTGTAGACTAACAAGATTTTTTAATACAGTGAAGGAAAATACGCGGCGCAACGCATGATAAGCGTATTTACGCATGATTAGCGTATTTACGCATGATTAGCGTATTCACGCATGATTAGCGTATTTACGCGTGATTAGTGTATTTACGCATGATTAGCGTATTTACGCATGATTAGCGTATTCACGCATGATTAGCGTATTCACGCATGATTAGCGTATTCACGCATGATTAGCGTATTTACGCGTGATTAGTGTATTTACGCATGATTAGCGTATTCACGCATGATTAGCGTATTTACGCATGATTAGTGTATTTACGCATGATTAGCGTATTTACGCATGATTAGTGTATTTACGCATGATTAGTGTATTTACGCATGATTAGCGTATTTACGCATGATTAACGTATTTACGCCTGACTAACGTACCCACGATACGGACTTCATAGATAGCGAAAACAGTTTTTTGTGTGTGAAATTATTGACAGCGTTCAACCGTTTATTGCGTGGTAATTTGTAAAAAAAATGTAGGAAAATACCTGGCGCAACGCAGTACCACAAATAATTATCGTATGAAAAGCATGGATTCCCTCACTAGCGTGACTAACTTTTTTCTAAACGTTTAAAAACTCGTTTTTTGTCTGTGTAAGTATTGAAAGTATTATGTCACATAGATGTAGATGGACAAGTTCGGAAGTAAGTAGGCGCAAGCAAGAAATTGATTTTTTCGATTTCATCCTGGCACAATACTAGAGAAATTGAACGAAGGAATGGAACTCATTCAAACTAGCCACAAACAGGTTTGGAAATGGATCTGTGTTTAAAAATGTCATCATTTCGAAGCGCAGAAGTGCACTGTTCAGCTTGCATTCATGTTAAACTTCAACCTCATTTCTGAATCTAATTTGTATTCTCCGTGCACGTATAGTTTCGAGCAATGCTAACTCGCACCGAGTCAGAGAGAGGGTGAAGTTGAGTGGTGCTCTGTCTCTGGAAGTACTGGTGTAAAGTTTTTGTTTTTTCGCCTAAGTTTTCTGTGGGATTTGCTCAAATCGTTACCAATTAGGACGAAAATAATGTGTGTTTCTATAAAGACTTCAAATGGTATCTGGTGCATCCATTGTACGAACTACAGCTTTCTAACTTTGATTTAAAAAAGCTCAAGTTCAATTTAAAAAATCTCAAGTTCAATTTAAAAAAGCTCAAGTTTAATTTAAAAAGGCCAAGTTCAATTCAAAAAAGGTCAAGTTTAATATAAAATAGTTCAAGTTTAATTTAAAAAAGTTTAAGTTTAATTTAAAAAAGTTTAAGGTCAATTTAAAAAAGATCAAGTTTAATTTAAAAAAGATTAAGTTGAATTAAAAATGTCTCAAGTAGGCTATATATAAAAAAGATCAAGTTCAATTTTGAGAAGCTTATGTTTCTAAAATTGCATACCTATGTAATAATAATAAAAGTAAAGTTTATTTGTGAAAATGCACATTTATTTAAAAGTACTGGCACTGAAAATAGAGTAAATCGAATATCAGACAAAGTAAGCTGCTTCGATTTTGGACTCAACTTGACATTCAAGTTTTACCTATGAATCATTTGCTAAACAGATCATCGATACTTATATCTATTGATGAAAATGATGCGAATAAACTTTACGTAAAAAGTAACTGTGGGACAATTAGCAAACTGCACTGACTGAAAAGTTGAAACTCAGTAATGTTCAATTTTCAGTCAGTGCAGCTTCCTAATTGTACACAGTTAATTATTACATAAAGTTTATTCGCATCATTTTCGTCAATAGATATAAGTACCAATGATCCGTTTAGCAAATGATTTAGCAAATGATTCATAGGTAAAACTTAAAGAATGTCAAATTAAGTACAAAATCACAGCAGCTTTGTTTGTCTAATATTCGATTTACTCTATTTTCATGACCCATACATTTAAATAAATATGCCTTCTCACAAATAAACTTTACGTATATTATTAATGCATAAGTATGAAATTTTAGAAACATAAGCTTTTCAAAATTGAAATTCATCTTTTTTAAATATAGCCTGCTTGAGACTTTTTAAATTAAACTTGATCTTTTTTAAATTGAACTTGAGCTTTTTTAAATTGACCTTGAACTTTTTAAAATTCAACTTGAGCTTTTTTAAATTGATCTTGAGCTTTTTTAAATTGAACTTGATCTTTTTTAAATTAGATTTGAGCTTTTTTAAATTGAACTTGAGCTTTTTAAAATTAAACAAGACTTTTTTTAAATTGAACTTGAGCTTTTTTAAATTAAAGTTAAAAAGCTGTAGTCCACCCCCCTTTACTTGAAATAAGAACGAAGGTGAAATGAAAGAAAGGCTGTAAGATATGAAAAAATTCAATCTCTCGAGAGTTGATGAGGCCGAGTGCACACGGCCCGTAAAAAATGTATAATAATGTTCGACAAATCACATCACACACATTCTTATTTCCTAAGAATTCACGTGATATTCATGCCTACTCAATCTGATGGATTAATACACTGGAAATTGTGGAGTTTGTGAAGCTTGTATCACGGAAACGCTCATCACACACTGCAGGCTGGTCGGACAGACAGACAGACGGGGCTATAATAAGAGTATAGATCAAGACATTTTCATTAAATATTATGCAAAAAATTCGCAAACATAATTCACGAGCGTTCCATGAGCGCTTGGAGAAGTCGTGGTAGCACATACAGGTACTGTTAATTTTTGTTACGTTCTTTAAAGAGTGACCGTCGATGACCGCTCGAAATATGGTAGAGATTTTTCGCAAAAAATTCAAATGACGTAATTCGTCTTCTAGATATACGAAGTCACCATCAGAGGTCGCAAAAAATATATACATATTTGCCCCCCTACTGTAAGGTTGGGCCAAATGTAACATTATGATTGAGTGAAAAACAAAACAACAACTGTTTTGTTGGGTCTTTGAAGTTGGAAGAAAGAGAAATCTCCATGCTGTGTTCTTTTTTTGAGTCTCAGATTGTGCCAAATGTTATTCTTGGTTCAGGAGCTATCTGTTTTCCTTATGGATTTTTCACTCAACTGGAGCCGTCATGGCTTTGAATTAATGGGCAATGCACTTGTATATGTAACGACGTGCAAAGCAGCTCGAAATGAGCCCTGATAATTTCTCAATGTTGCGAGTGCAAATAAAAAAATTTCGTTCCACATCGAGGATAATTTTTGGCATGGAAGGCTTTTAACTTTTTCCAATTTAAGGATAATGCAGGGTTTGTTGGCTTACTGCTTTCTGTCTCTCTTCTCCTTCCTTTTTCCTACAGATTTTTAACGTTAATTTGAAAAAGCACAAGTTCAATTTAAAAAAGCTCAAGTTTAATTTAAAAAAAGTCAAATTCAATTTAAAAAGGTCAAGTTCAATTTAAAAAAAGCTCAAGTTTAATTTAAAAAAGGTCAAGATCAATTTAAAAAAGCTCAAGTTTAATTTAAAAAAGGTCAAGTTCAATTTATAAAAGCTCAAGTTTAATTTAAAAAAGTCCAAGGTCAATTTAAAAAAGATCAAGTTTAATTTAAAAAGTCTCAAGCAGGCCATATTTTAAAAAAGATGGATTTCAATTTTGAAAAGCTTATGTTTCTAAAATGTCATACTTATGTAATAATAATATAAGTAAATTTTATTTGTGAGAATGCATATTTATTTAAAAGTACTGGCCCTGAAAATACGTAGAGTAAATCGAATATCAGACACACCAAGCTGCTGGGATTTTGTACTTAACTTGACATTCTTTAAGTTTTACCTATGAATCATTTGCTAAACATATCATCGGTACTTATATCTATTGAAAAAATGATGCGAATAAACTTTATTTAATAAGTAACTGTGGAACAATTAGCAAACTGCACTGACTGAAAAATTGAACATTACTGAGCTTCAACTTTTCAGTCAGTGCAGTTTGCTAATTGTCACACAGTTACTTATTACATAAAGTTTATTCGCATCATTTTTTCAATAGATATAAGTACCGATGACCTGTTTAGCAAATGATTCATAGGTAAAACTTAAAGAATGTCAAATTAAGTACTAAATCACAGCTGTTTGGTTTGTCTAATATTCGATTTACTCTATTTTCAGGGCCAGTACTTTTAAATAAATATGCATTCTCACAAATAAACTTTACTTATATTATTATTACATAAGTATGACATTTTAGAATCATAAGATTTTCAAAATTGAAATTCATCTTTTGTTTAAATATAGCACCCTTGAGACTTTTTAAATTAAACTTGATCTTTTTTAAATTAAACTTGAGCTTTTTTAACTTGACCATGAACTTTTTAAAATTAAACTTGAGCTTTTTTAAATTGAACTTGACCTTTTTTAAACTGAATTTGACCTTTTTTAATTTAAAATTTATCTTTTTTAAATTGAAATTGACCTTTTTTAAACTGAATTTGACCTTTTTTAATTTAAACTTGATCTTTTTTAAATTGAACTTGAGCTTTTTCAAACTGAACTTGACCTTTTTTAATTTAAACTTGAGCTTTTTTAAATTGAAATTGAGCTTTTTTAAATTGAACTTGACCTTTTTTAAATTAAACGTGAGCTTTTTTAAATTGAACTTGAGCCTTTTTAAATTAACGTTAAAAAGCTGTAGTATTACAGAAGCGGAAATCAGCGGCACCAACCCAAAATAAATGTAAAATACTTGGCAACGCACAAGAAAGCGCATATCGACCTCATTAACCACGTCAGACTCTGAAAATTTTATTCCTGATCACCACCCAATGACTGCAAATCATTGGTTTCAAATTGTAAGTTTTTAAAAACAGTAAAATCGTTTTTGTATTTTGTATGAACCCGTATCTGGAGCTAAAAAAAAGAAAGTTAAAGACATACCTCAGATACACGTATCATACAATCTCAGTTGCTCAAATAATTAGTGAGAAAGTTTATTGTTGTTGCGAATTAACCATGTTGAATTATATGCGTCTCAATAAACGCAGGGAGACAGAGCTTTAATTGGAATGTATAACGGCGCGGTGAACGATCCTCGTAGAATGAGAAATGTGCCAGTTTCATATGAGCATTTGTGTAAAGCAGCTTTAGAAGGGATGAAGAGCATTGCTTATCACCACGCACACCAGCTTATAAGGCTGCAATGGTCGCTCCAATGCCACATTGATTATTTAGTTCCAGGCGTACAGTTTTTGAGCTATGTCTTTTATTACCAGATTGATTCTTCGATTGCAGGTATATGTGAGCTATAGAATGTCGTCTAATACCACATTGATTCTTGGGTTCCAGGTGTATGTGAGCTATAGAATGTCCTCTAATACCACATTGATTCTTTGGTTCCAGGTGTATGTGAGCTATAGAATGTCGCCTAATACCACATTGATTCTTGGGTTCCAGGTGTATGTGAGCTATAGAATGTCCTCTAATATCCCATTGATTCTTTGGTTCCAGGTGTATGTGAGCCATAGAATGTCCTCTAATACCATATTGATTCTTTGGTTCCAGGTGTATGTGAGCTATAGAATGTCGTCTAATACCACATTGATTCTTTGGTTCCAGGTGTATGTGAGCTATAGAATGTCGTCTAATACCACATTGATTCTTTGGTTCCAGGTGTATGTGAGCTATAGAATGTCCTCTAATACCACATTGATTCTTTGGTCCCAGGTGTATGTGAGCTATAGAATGTCCTCTAATACCACATTGATTCTTTGGTTCCAGGTGTATGTGAGCTATAGAATGTCCTCCAATACCACATTGATTCTTTGGTTCCAGGTGTATGTGAGCTATAGAATGTCCTCTAATACCACATTGATTCTTTGGTTCCAGGTGTATGTGAGCTATAGAATGTCGTCTAATACCACATTGATTCTTTGGTTCCAGGTGTATGTGAGCTATAGAATGTCGTCTAATACCACATTGATTCTTTGGTTCCAGGTGTATGTGAGCTATAGAATGTCCTCTAATACCACATTGATTCTTTGGTCCCAGGTGTATGTGAGCTATAGAATGTCCTCTAATACCACATTGATTCTTTGGTTCCAGGTGTATGTGAGCTATAGAATGTCCTCTAATACCACATTGATTCTTTGGTTCCAGGTGTATGTGAGCTATAGAATGTCCTCTAATACCCCATTGATTCTTTGGTTCCAGGTGTATGTGAGCTATAGAATGCCCTCTAATACCACATTGATTCTTTGGTTCCAGGTGTATGTGAGCTATAGAATGTCCTCTAATACCACATTGATTCTTTGGTTCCAGGTGTATGTGAGCTATAGAATGTCCTCTAATACCCCATTGATTCTTTGGTTCCAGGTGTATGTGAGCTATAGAATGCCCTCTAATACCACATTGATTCTTTGGTTCCAGGTGTATGTGAGCTATAGAATGTCCTCTAATACCACATTGATTCTTTGGTTCCAGGTGTATGTAAGCTATAGAATGCCCTCTAATACCACATTGATTCTTTGGTTCCAGGTGTATATGAGTTATAGAATGCCCTCTAATACCACATTGATTCTTTGGTTCCAGGTGCATGTGAGCTATAGAATGCCCTCGAATACCACATTGATTCTTTGGTTCCAGGCGTGTGTGAGCTATAGAATGTCCTCTAATGCCACGTTCATTCTTTGGTTGCAGGTGTGTGTGAGCTATAGAATGCCCTCGAATACCACATTGATTCTTTGGTTCCAGGCGTGTGTGAGCTATAGAATGCCCTCTAATACCACATTGGTCGCTTGATTGCAGGTGTGTGTGAGGTATAGAATGCCTTCTAATTTCACATTGATCCTTTGGACGCAAGTGTATGTGAGCTATAGAATGCCTGAAAGTTTACCGCGACACAGAGTTGTGCACACATCGCTGCCCGCACTCCAAATTTGATCGTGAGACCATTGACTGTTTCACATTTTTTCCCTGTTTCTTTCTTCTTAGGGCATTTTGATCATTTATTATCTTCCTTTACATCATTGAGATCATTTTTTCGTGCAGCTTTTTCTACAGTCGCTAGTCAACATAGAAAGATTTATTTATTTAGATCAAAGCGAATAGTTTGTTTTTTATACGCTCCGATGTCTCAAAAAATGACTTTATAAAACAGTTTATTTTCACGATTCCAAATTCTCCTTGTGCATGAGATGCAGAGGAAAGAAACACACTAAGGATGCTTTCAACCTACGTTTATTTCGAAGACAACATCATCCAATATTTGGCATTAAGGTTGACTGCAGAGTCAGTAGTGAGCCTGTTTGGATCAAACCTTCTCAGTACCAACAGAGAGCACAAAATTTGCAACTCGCCTGGTAGCACATGGCAAGGCTCAACAATTGAATCTAAAGTTTTGATTATCCATGACTGGTTCAGCATATTCATTAAAGTTCATCGGATTAATAAATAAATCACTAACTGATATTCACACGACTGGTTCAGCATATCCATTAGAGCTTGTCGGACTCATAAATAAATCAATAAGTTAATCCGTGTCGTTGTCGAGTCGAGTATCCTACTGGTAGGATGGTCTGTTGGACTCGCGGGACTCCTCCTCGGGGTACTGGGCCTCTCCTTCATAGGACACCTCAGCGACGAAGCCGGAGTCGCCATCGACGGAGTAGGTGACGGTCTGGCGGCGGCCGTCGGGGAGGTCGACGACGTAGCTGCCTCTGGTGTTGTCTTCGTCGCGGGACTCGGCCTGGTTGAAGTTGTTGCCTTCCTCATCCACTTGCCACTGGAACTCGTACTTGGGAGGCTCGGCGTCTTCGTCCGAGTCGCTGGAGGCGGCCGGAGCGGAGTACGAGTAGGGGCGCTGGTCGGCGAGGGCCACGGCCACAAACAGGGCGAGGACTACGGCCACCTGTGGACGTCAACGTGTGACGGTCATACTTTATTCAATTCCTTAATGTTAAGCCACCTGTGGACGTCAACTTGTGACTGTCAATGTGTGACGGTCAATGTGTGGCGGTCAACGCGTAACCATCATTCTATATCAAATGCTAAGCCTTAATTTCAAAATTACATCAGCACTTTAATGCGTCAGATTCTTACAATGAAAAACAAGGCAAAAATCGCTTTGCGTATAATCATTTCATCAAAACAATCAGCAAAGTCTAAATGAATAAAATTGAACCTTTCGAACCCAACAGTTCATCTTTCATTTTAGTTTGAGGTTTGACACTGGGAAAGGGTCGAGTTTGTAAATGATTGAAAACGGCATCATGTCATGTGAAACAGCAATAGATGTTAATTCTACGGGAATTGGTTATATCCTTGCTTTAATATGGGTCGTAAAAATATGAAAATGCGATTGTTAGTTATTTTGATCTCTTAATTTGGTTATTTGCATGTAGTACATGAGTTAAAATAGCGAAAAGCTATTCACTCTGATCAAAACAAAGGCAACGTTTAAATGAGTATGAGAAAAATAAAGAAAAATATGAGTACTGCATGTTATTACGGAATGTTTTATCGCAATCAAAATACTATTTAAAACGAACACATGAGAAATTATACGTCTATTGGCGTAAGTGTTTTACAGATACCCTTGATATATATTAATGATAGCCAGTGTAAGCATATGTCTTTCTGATGCTATGTATAGGGTGACCCATGAGTAAGGTATCTTTTTAAAACTATTATATCTATAATACTACAAATGGTAATGAGATTTGGTTAATACAGAATGAATGAGAAGATGTAAAGTTTTCTACCAGCGTATCAAGTCTACCGACTATCACAACTTGTTGCCCCAAAAAAATTATAATATCCGTCCCTCAAAACGACTCGCTACGCCATGGAACAACAAGGAAAAATAGCTGAACTTTCATTCCGAGGTAATTGTTTGGTTCCTGCAGTGCAGAGGAATTACAGGAATATTGATGCTATTAAAGAAAGTTTTTCGAAGAGCTGCATTGAAAACTGGTATTGAAAATTAGAGATACTGGGATACCAGCAGACAGACAATGATGTGGCAGACCACGGACCAAACGAACTGATGCTTCAATTGAGTTTGTTGCAACGAGTGTTGCTGATCGGCCCAAAACGACAACTAAACTTTAAAATTTCTTCTCTCATTCTGAATTAACCAAATCGCCTTACCATTTCCCGTTTTTAATGCAATAATAATTCAAAGAAGGCACCTTACTCATGGGCCACCCTGTCCACACATGCTGCTTTTGCCTTCACTGCACATGTTCCAAAACTTTTAAAAGAGTTTCAAAGCATTTTACGTAAGATACTTTTAGGACTTTTTCAATACTCGTTGAAACATGACACTTTGACATGGTTTACTGATGAATAACAGTGTTGCTCCTACTGCTGGTTATTTTATGCTCGAGTTCAGAACTTAACATGCAATTAATTTATACATTGATATTAATCTATCCGTTGATATTACTTTTTATTTATTCATTCGTTATAATTAATTTATATTAATTTCTAGTATGATATTAATTTATCCGTTGATGTTACTTTATATTTATTCATACGTTATAATTAATATATATTATTTTTTAGTATGATATAAATTTATCCGTTGATATTACTTTTTGTTTATTCATACGTTGAAATTAATTTATATTAATTTGTAGTATGATATTATTTCATAATAACATATGTGTTGGTATTTATTTATTATAATTTATATATTCTGCTTGGATCGAAGAAGTTATCTTCATGGTAGAATTCGTGAGCGATGGTTTCGTTACAACATCTTTGGTGTGAACTCCTGAACATTTTAACAAGGAAATTAGACGGTAGAATTGTGCTACTACATGGTAGGTGTTTCATACTTCGCGACGTTTCTAAGCTTCTTCAATATTTCGTAAAACTCTACTCAAATTCAGAATTATATAAAAACCAGTCGAAAAATATGCTTCTTCATTCAAACAATAGATAACTATCTCTAAAAGTTGTACTAGTTGAAATTGAAACACAACGAAGATGATGCAGCCAAGCTGACGTGTGCAGCACATTCCGACTTTCTTACCTTGGTAACAGCCATTGTGTTTGTTTGCGTTAGGTTGCGAGGGAGGTGATGCTCACAGGCGGATAGGCAGGCAGAGACTGATGGTGGCAACCCGCCGACCTGCTCCTTATATAGGTCACGATGATCTCTATGCTACGGGCACCACTTTATTTTTTATTTTTTTTCAACAGTTGCGCAAGCAGGGGCGGTAAAATGTCAGTTTTTTATGCCTCTTAGTGAGAGTTCTTTCGCAAATAAGCCCAAAAAGAACCCTTTTAAAGAAATACAGGCAGTAAGTTACTGAGTTGGTGGCAGGTTCGAGATGTTAAGATGCTGTCTTAAGAAATGACCGCGTGAAGCAAAATGACGGGCATCTTGGTAGAATTGATTCACCATTTCGACGTGAAGGAAAAATAATATTGTTCTGAGGTCGATGATTTCCAAGCGAATGACTGTTGCTGACAAATTTTCAATAAATGAAGTTACATAAAATTTATTATGAAGTGTTTGAAAATGTAAATAAAAATGTTCCCGAAATTGTGAAATAGTTTGCTTGAAATACTGAACTTTGAGAGATGAAGGCACTCTGTCCTGTAAGAAAGAAACATGTCACGCGTCAGCTGCGGCAATGTTGTTGTTGTTCTAAAAGCTACAAGCTTTGATTACTTCGGTTGTCGATCAAGCAAGTGAAATGAGGCAGATTTGTCGATGACTCACATTTTTAACAGAAATTTGGCGCAAAAATTAGGTGTTCTATTACTCGAAGGTACTCCCGTTCAAGATTATCAAACGGACATTAAAATAATATCTAATTCACCAGGAGAAACTCTGAGCAAAAAGTTGTGATGTTTTCATTACTCAAACCACAATCCATAGACAAAAATTGCGCTAGCGTCAGTATTTTTTAATCGAGCGCTGCGAGAAGCATTTCGATAATTATTGCACGTATGTGTTCATGCCTCAACTGTCAAAAAATCATAAATCACCATTATCAGAAATAATTCAAACTTTGTTAATAACTATTTTCCATTCCAAACAATGACTTTCTAGTTATAATACCTCAAATAATTCAAACTTTAATAACTTTATAGTTACTCAAAGCCCTTCAACAGTTGAAAGCACAATAAAGTCTTCATTTGACGGGTAATGCCAAATTAATCCTACACATTAGACAATTTCGACGCTATGAAATGAAAATCTGTGAATTTCCAAATGTTATTCCAGCGCAAATCGTGATGATCTACGCAACTGGTGGGTCCTCTGCGGCACGAACCTGCTTTGTGTTGAGTAATGGGTCATGCTGCTCCTGCCTCTGGGGCAAGCACGTCAGGTTGCGGTTATGGTCTTTAAATATCACTGATGGCAGCAATACCCAGCAGAGTTGCTGCTTTACTGCAAGGGAATTTTCAAACGTTCCAAGGTCCGATTATAGTTTTCAAATATCACAGGTGTCTAATGCCCAGCATACTTGTTCGCTGTTTTCCTACTATGCAGGAATTTTAAAACGTTCCAAAGTCCGGTTATGGTCTTCAATTTTCACTTGATCAAGAATACATTGCACCGTTGCTTGTTGCTTAAGCCACCCCCGGAGAACATTAAAACCTTCTAAGTTTTCAAGTATATTTAAAGTTACAGGTAGAGAACTCTATAACAATTACGTTTTGCCCTATGCAGGCTTCACATACGTAAAAAGTTATAACGTACAAAATTTTTCACATAGCTTCGAACATTCAGGTATTAATACAACCATTAACCTTAAAAAGCCTTCCCTTGCAGCAATCATGTGCAACTTTTCCTTACGTATGAGGAACAGAGACCTGAAATACGGCTGCAGTTCGCGGTAAATACAGACATTGTCTCATTAAAGCTTAACGGAAGTGTTTGCTGAACTTCGAACGGCCGTTTTACCTTGAGCGAAATGCTGCAGAAATTGGGGCTGTCTACCGCCGATCGTTGCGCCAGGTGCTCGATCGTGGCCGCTGGATGCGCCGGCGGCAACGACTGGCAGTCAGGGCTGACGATCAGCCATCGCTCATCAAGGGCTGTCGATCAGCCATCGCTCATTAAGGGCTGACGATTAGCCCTCGCTCTTCAAGGCCTGATGATCAGCCGTCGCTCATCAAGGGCTGACGATCAGCCGTCGCTCATCAAGGGCTGACGATCAGCCATCGCTCATCAAGGGCTGTCGATCAGCCATCGCTCATCAAGGGCTGACGATCAGCCATCGCTCATCAAGGGCTGACTATCAGCTATCGCTCATCAAGGGCTGATGATCGGCCATCGCTCATCAAGGGCTGACGATCAGCCATCGCTCATCTAGGGCTGACGATCAGCCATCGCTCATCAAGGGTTGATGATTAACAGTAATATTATTGTTAAACACTGCAAATTTAGCATCTTTAATTCAAGGCTGCTGATTATGAACTCGTAATTAATGCTTGACAATCATATTCCCTAATTAAAGGCAGTTTATTAAAATTGTAAACACATCCAATCAAGGATCGTTAAAAATAAAGGCTGCTTAGTCATGAGTTGGCTATTAATGCCTGACCTTCATGGCCGCTGATGAAAGACCGGCAATTACAAATCGTTAATACTCCCAATAGGAGATCGTTAATCAAAGGTGGTTAATCAGAAGTTGGTAATTAATCCCTCACAATCATGAAATGAAAGTCTAACCAGCGATTTTCAAGTAGTGGACTGTCAATTCGGTGACCGTCAACCAAGAATTGAGAAATAAAACATGAGAATAAAGAGATGATCAACAAGAGCGGGCAAGTTAAAATCGCTGGTCAAAGGTTGCTGACCAGAGGACATCAATCAAAACCGCCTAGATGAATTTTCCTTTTTTGGACAAGCGAAATATTTTCTAGACTAGTTCAAACTTGGACGTGACGAAATCTAGAAGTTGAATCGAATGTATTTTCCATTAAATTTTTATAAGGGATTGTAGAAACGCACGATATCTTATAAAACCACGCTCATCTCTTCACTAAAAGAAATCTCGAGACACTAAGATGCATCTCCAGAAAACGGTTCTTAGACTTAATTTATTATTGAAGAAATCATGTCCCAAGTCCCGTTCACAGAAAAAAATCTCGATCCACTCTGATGTATCTCCAGAAAACGGTTCTAAGACCTAATTTGTTAATGAAGTAATCATGTCCTCTTGTTGACGGGAGATCAGGTTGCAGACAGTCACATCCTGTCTCTGACAGTCATCCTGTCTTTGATACAGACAGCCACATCCTGTCTCTGACAGTCATCCTGTCTCTGATACAGACAGTCACATCCTGTCTCTGACAGTCATCCTGTCTCTGATACAGACAGTCACATCCTGTCTCTGACAGTCATCCTGTCTCTGACAGTCATCCTGTCTCTGATACAGACAGTCACATCCTGTCTCTGACAGTCATCCTGTCTCTGACAGTCATCCTGTCTCTGATACAGACAGTCACATCCTGTCTCTGACAGTCATCCTGTCTCTGATACAGACAGTCACATCCTGTCTCTGACAGTCATCCTGTCTCTGATACAGACAGTCACATCCTGTCTCTGCAGGATATACAGTATATATATATATATAGTTGCTTGCTGAGAAGGTTTACTCCTACCTTTTACACTGTTCACATCGGTGGTTTCCTGATATTAAACTCGGCTAGTCCTCCACTCATAATAGATAAATGCTAGAATTCCACACTAGAGTATTAACGACTCAATATTGTTACGACACCCATGTTGATAATATATCAGCTAACGATCATTGTGTCAAGACATTTTAAAAACCAATGATATTTTCTGGATCATCTTCATTTTGAATGAATTTTTTTATACTCTTCTTTCTTTCTTTCAAGATGACCTCTGAAAACACAACAGCATGCAATGAAAAACAAAATGCACCCACACCCGCAGCATTCTGTGACTATATCCTTTGAGAGAGCAACTTCTGTGTGAGCGATGCCATAAGGCACCTCTCGCTCTCTCACGCTGCGTGAAGGTATCCCTTTCTCACTCAGGTTGACAGTTGACTCACCCTCAGGGATGAGCATTAGGGCACAGGAGGGTGTTGAGTGTCACTAATGAAGCGTGTTGTGGGTGCCCACACGGAGGTGTGTCGGTATTTGCCCTCTCCCTCTCGTGAACAAAGATGTCCTTATCTTGTGACCCATGTTTGCTTTCCTGTTAAAAAAGTTGATCGTTTTGTTTGTTTCGATTTGTTAATTACTTCTGAAAACTTTTTCGTGTCTGACAGATAGCAGAAATATTTAGCATTTGAAATTTTTCAGGTTGACGCTCTTAGCTTTATGGTGGGTTTTCTATTCATGTTTCTCTGATGTCGGAAGAGGATCACAAACACCGATTATCAAGTGTCATTCTTCTCAATATTAACCGTTGTGCTGTTATGCTTGTGCCTGTCACGTCACGTTTCTAGGATTAAATTGGAAGATATATTAGTGATAGTTTATAAGAGGCTTTATCTAAATATTTGTTGTTTATACCTCAATGGGGATTGCTATTGATCCGAATTTTTTTATGGATATTGATTCATAATTTTTTTTCTTTTTTTGTATAAATACTGATTGCTATTGGTCCATAATTTTCCGACTCTATTGAATATCACCAAATGCAATAATTTCTCACGGGTCATGTTCATTATTGATAAAATTTTCTTCATTACAGATTGCGGACCCTTTTTCGTATATTTTTATTATTTCATCTAAATTTCCTTCTCAACTAAATGGGCATTTTCACATCGCAGCTTCATCTAATCTGCTCTTTATCGCTTTACCATTTTTTCAGAACCGTGGATTTCTTCACCGCAAATTGAAGTCAGAGTGAAAATTATTTTTCTATTACCGGGCATCTGTGACACACGATATGGTCGTTACTTTATTTATATCGATCGTCATAACAATGCGCTGTCTATCGGTAGGTAGCTGACTTTCTTGCGTTACTGCCTGGTTAGTCTCTCTTCCTCGTCGTTCCGAGCAACATGAACATTTCATAATGACTCTAAATTTATGTCTCTTAATTGCAATGTATTCATAATGATGGAACACATGGAGTCATTCACGTTTTTAAATTGAATAATTTACTTTAACATATCCAAACTGATCTTAACCTAACTAACTCTCCCTTATTTAACACATTTCCTGCGAAGTGACCCACCGGTGGTCACGTAAGTGATTTTCATGATGCTGCTGACCCACCTGTAGTCACTAACTCATTTTTTATTAATACTAAATGAAAGCTAAATGAAGGCACGATCCAGTCAATGTTTTCTATTTTCAAAGTTGATTACCAAAATTGACTTTAAATTTCAATTCAATATTGAACTTCAGTTTAGTCTATCGCAGTTAACGTGTTAAACATGTCCTAACAAAACTTCCTATCTCGGTTCATGAAAAAATTCAAGTTCTTCTACTTGAAAAAACTTCACCTATATCATTCAAACCTAACCTACCTTACCCTTTCTTAACGCATCCTAAAGTACCTTTAATTGTCGTAACATATTTTAATTTCCATATACTATTTTAATTTCCATATACTAGAGACAGTAAATCCGTTAATGGCAGCCACCTCATAACATTTGACTTCGAAGAATTTACGCTGCGAGATGGAACCCAGTCCAACTTTTTCGACGCCTGCATGCATATTTTTCGCCGTCTAAGCGATTTAATCGATTGAATTGCTTAGGCAGCTAAAAACATGCATGCAGGCGGCAAAAAACTTAGACTTGGAAGGTAACGACGACGTGAAACTTTTATTTATCTTAGCCTAGACAGATCTTCGAATGTTGAACTTGTCATTGAGCGGGGATTTCTTTCCCAATTTTTCAACTTTACAAAACAGTTCAAGTTCATCACGTGTTAAATTAAGAAGAAATTTACTCAAAATTTTTTATTGGAACACTGCCATTCGTTAAAATGTGATACCTATAAAAAAACGTTTCGATGTACAGACATCATCAGGCTGAAAATATGCAGAAAAATTGTTCAGTCACATTGGTAAAATGCAAATCTAATACTTAACCTACATCAGATACAGGTACTACATTTTAACGAATGACAGTGATATATAGAATAAAGAAATGTTGAGTGATATTCTTCTTAACTTAACACGTGATGAACTTGTCAAGACACGGGAATTAAAAAAACATTGATGGAGAATACTCGGCTAGGGAGGCTCAAACCAACTTATAATCATATCTGAAAAATGCGCGTGATTATCGTATTTATGATACGGACTTCCTAGTCAGCGAAAGCAAATTTTTGCTTGTGAAATTGCTGAAAGATTGATGAATGTTTTCTATGTTATTTTTGAAAATTTTGTTTGAAGGGATTGGTGGCGCAGAGAATAGAAACAAGTGTATCATCGTACACAATGACCGAAATTCACATTAGAGCTATCGTACCGGAAAATTGTTCAATGAAAAAAATTTAAAACACACTTTTGAGCAGCTCATTTAGAAAAAAAGGTTTCCGGGATAAAGTGTATCACAAGCGAAAGAGAACGCCATCATTAACTACGGGACGGGTACATTACTGTTGTTATTATTCGCACTGAGCCTAATTTTGCTAAACACATCAATACTGATAGGTAATGATCCTTCAACCTTGTGATTAGGATGTCGCGTTGATGCTTTCAATAATCTCATAGAATTACTTAGTAATCACTGAATAATGAAAAAGACTGAAAAAAATTATTCTAGAAAGCTATATTCCTGTGGACTTCCATATGTTCTGCCAAGGCCACAGTACTACATCTACCTATTGTACTATAATAACAGCCGCCGTCGGTCTGTCTGTCTGTCTGTCCGAAGCCAGCCGAATTTGTGTGGTGAGCGTATCTGTGATACAAGCTCGGTCTCATCAACTCTCGAGAGATTGCATTTTTTTATTATTTACGGCCTTACCTTCATTTCGCCTTCTTTCTTATTTTGAATAAAGAGGGATGGACTAGTATATATAAAGAGGATTATGCGCAGTGTCACCAGTATTGTTCATACGGAGCGAAATTCTGAAACTACAGAAACAGAGTCTGTCCCTAAGGCTTACTGTAATCTGTTTCTGTCGATACAATAATGATCTTTCGAAATGAAAAACAATCTTCCTGACTATCAAGGGAAGAGGTCAACATTTATAGCTATACGATACTGTTGAGGAGGTATTTTTCACTGGTGAAACATGACTGCTGAATAATAGTGCACTAATGTTCTGAAAATGTTAAACAACAAATATTCGAAACGAAACAAAATTGTGGTTTATCGCAGCTATGAGGCACTGAACCCGTTCAACACTACCTCTACAAGACTTCACGTGACCGTTAATGGAGTAAAAGTTTGCCCCAACCAACACATAAAAAGAGAGGCTGAATAGAGTGAATTAGGTGTGCGAAGCTATTAAGATAATGAAACCAGCCACAGTGAATACACCACAAGAAAGACATGCCGGCGCACAAATAAGCAGACGATGAACAAAAGGTGCAGTAAAATTAGTCAAACACTCAGACTGACTATTAAAGTTTCATGTATTCTTTTCTCTGACATGTCTAAAGCAATAAATTCATAAGAATATACGATTCTACAGCACTATTTTCAGTGCTTTAATGATAATAAAAGCGTCAGCGCCACTGAAGCGCCAGTTTTGTTGTCATGCAGCACCGCTTCTACATTCTACAGCATTATTTTCTGTGCTTTAACGATAATAGAAGCGTCAACGCTACTGAAGCTCTAGTTCTGTTGTAACGCAGCACAGCTTTTACATTGTACAGCATTATTTTCTGTGCTGTAACGATAATAGAAGCGTCAACGCTACTGAAGCTCTAGTTCTGTTGTAACGCAGCACAGCTTTTACATTGTACAGCATTATTTTCTGTGCTGTAACGATAATAGAAGCGTCAACGCTACTGAAGCTCTAGTTCTGTTGTAACGCAGCACAGCTTTTACATTCTACAGCATTATTTTCTGTGCTTTAACGATAATAGAAGCGTCAGAGCCACTGAAGCTGCAGTTCTGTAGTCAAACAGCGCCGCTTCTGCCAAGCGTGTGAGGGCGCGGATCGTCGTGCAAAAATAAACCGTCCCGCCTACCATGCAGTCGTCCATAACAGATAAGGTCACCTTGTTCCAATTTCCGGAGCAGATTCATGAGCTTCAGTTTCTCTTTCTAGATCTAGCAACTTTCTATCGCTTAGGATGCGAGTCTTATGAGTTATATGTATATTTGTATTTAATTTCATCGTGTTCTGTTTTTCTTTGTCGAACCTTGAATTCAGTACTGACCCATCATTGTGGCTGAGAGTGTTGGTAAATGTCTATAATTTAGCGATAAATTAATGACTTGGATTTCCAGCATGATCTATTTATTAGTTTTTTGAGGTTAAATTCGAACTAGGTAAGAGGCACACCCTAAGCAAACAGTCACAGTAGATCTACGAAACTCCAGAAACCAATTTTCCTTTACCATTAATTCAGACTCGTAATCATTCATTTCCCCCCGGAAACACTTGAAGCAAGCCGCGTACAAGGATGTTGTCAACACGAAGGCTTTAATATCGAGGTGATTTTTTGATAGCTTTAGATGAGGAAAGATTGTGGGGTGCGAAACTTCTTCCTCGGGAAAATACTCACCCTGTGCTGACGAAAGCTCGGGGCCACCACTCGAACATGTCTTTCTGAGGGCACCGCTCTTGTTCTTCTTTCCTATGCAAGATTTTTGCATTATACGAAATTTTCATTTTACAAAAATTAGGTACTATGCCTAATTTTTATCTCACACTAAGCAAAATTTTGCACTATCCTTTGACAGAATTTCGGCATCATACTATACCGGATTTTTGCACTATCCTATGTTTGATTTTTACACTATCTTATGCTGGATTTTTCCATTATACCATGTTTGAATTTTGCACAACCTTATGCCTGATTTTTGCATCATACTATGCTGGATTTTTAAATTATCCAATGCCGGATTTTGCTTTGTGCTATGGCGTCCATGTTTCATAATCTTATACCGGATTTTTCTATCATCCTATACCGCTCACTATCCCATACTATCCTTTAATATTGCTCTATCTCATGCTGGATTTTTAACACTTTGACTGCGACGTGAGCCACCGGTGGTACACGGAGGGAATTTTCATAATGCTCCTAACAGACCAGTAGTCATAAACTTAATTTTCAAAAATACTTAATGGCAACTGAATGAAGGCACGATCCAGTTAATGTTTGCTACTTTAACATTATTTACGACAATTTGCTTCAAATTTGAGTTGAATATTAGAGTTCAATTTTACCTGCCGCTGTCAAAGTGTTGAATTATGCACGTCATTGTAGCGTCACAGCCGACAGCTCAATAAGAGGGCCTTACATTGCTAGCTGCACCGCTGGGACGACGTAAATTGTTCGAAAATTTAACTTCTGAAGATGAGTTGTTGTAGTTGGTTAGGAGCTACCACTGGCTCTCCTAATTCACATGAACCGAAACTGCTCAATTTTATCGCTCTTCATTTCGTTCAATGTTACTAATTTCACTGAGATTTTCAGTCTTAATGCTTGAAATTTTCTTCATTGTCCAGAATTTTGAGATTCTCCCTCTTTTTATAGCGCACAATATTGAGATTCTCCCTCTTTTTATAGTTCACCATTTCAAGATTCTCATTCTGTTCAAAGTTGACAACTTTTTGATTCTCACTCTCTTCGACATTCTCAATTTCGAGGTCCTCCCCCTCTTCAAAGTTCACAATTCCGAGGTGCTCACTCCCCTCGATGTTTTAATTTCACTAGGGAATCAGCCCGAGCGCTTCGAGCACATTCAGCAATCCTAGTGAATCGTAACGAGATTGACGTGCTGAAGAATGGGCATATATAACACGAGAAATGTTACATCTGAATTGAACACTTTTATCAGATCACTAAAGTAAGCCGAATCTTAGTTTCACCTTCGGAGCATTCATGGACCTTTGTCCCATCGCTGCCTTGAAAACCTCTCTAGCCTCTCAAATTTACTGCATATCCAAAACTACTGTTGTGTACAGCATCACTTGTAGCTTTTAATGTAATCAGAAAAGCGTGGAAATTATATTTTAAAGTGCAATGTACATTGATGATAATAATCCCACGAGCTGACCTAAATATTTTTTTGTATTTTTTGGCTTTCAGCTATTAACTCACGAAAAAAAATGAGATCATAAGACGTTTACCAGAATGTCATGGTTGAAATTTTAAGTAGTATGGGTAAAGAGCTGCCACATCTCACATACTCTTTTGAATAAACAAATATGTTTTCAGGGAAAAACTACTGCTTTATGGAGACGTGCCTGACTACATAAATTAGCTCGGACGCGCTTAGAAGCGAGTTATGGAAAAAAAGCTCGGACTGCCAAACATGGGATTATGAGAAGTAGACCTTCAGATGTGGTACGAAAATCGCCCCCAAATTCAGGGCTAAACTTGAGGCTGTATTGAGAAAGTGGCGCGTGGCACGAGCAGTCGGCACCCTGGCAACACGGTGCACACCTTGCACACTTTTTGCACTGTTGCACTTGAAGTTTACCTCCGTCCCTGAACTGCTTCAGCACCGCGGTCTGTGTGCACGCCCTGCACTGGAGGAACGGTGCGCGTGCTTTAGTACATCATTGTAGTACAATACTAAACTTATACGTTATTCCAGTACATTACTACTCATATCCATGTGTGTAATTCTAGCACGTTTCAACAGCTGCTGATAGACGCCATTGTTGAATGCAATCAGAGGGAATATATAAGAAAATACACGGGAACTTCTGGTATATTAACTCATGTAACCTTCGATAAAATTTATAGAGGATTCAACTTTCTTTGCGTAGCAACTCATCAAACAGATACATAGTAATTCGAACGCCAGTTAAGTAGTAATCTTTCTGTCGTTTGGAAACTTCAACGCCAGTTAAGTAGCAATCTTTCCAACATTTGGTAACTACAACGCAGCTTAAGTAGTAATCTTTCCGTCATTTGGTAACTTCAACGCCAGTTAAGTAGTAATCTTTGTGTCATTTGGAAACTTCAACGCCAGTTAAATAGTAATCTTACTGTCATTTGTAAACTTCAACGCCAGTCAAGTAGTTATCTTTCCGTCAATTGGAAACTTCAACGGCAGTTAAGTAGTAATCTTACTGTCATTTGGAAACTTCAACGCCAGTTAAGTAGTTATCTTTCCGTCAATTGGAAACTTCACTGCCTGTTAAGTAGTTATTTTTCCGTCATTTGGAAACTTCAAGGCCTGTTAAGTAGTTATCTTTCCGTCAATTGGAAACTTCAACGCCAGTTAAGTAGTAATCTTTCCGTCAATTGGAAACTTCAACGCAAGTTAAGTAGTTACCTTTCCGTCAATTGGAAACTTCGAGGCCTGTTAAGTAGTTATCTTTCCGTCAATTTGAAACTTCAAGGCCTGTTCAGTAGTTATCTATCTTTCATTTGGAAACTTCAACGCCAGTTAAGTAGTTATCTTTCCGTCAATTGGAAACTTCAACGCCAGTTAAGTAGTTATCTTACTGTCATTTGGAAACTTCAACGAAAGTTAAGTAGTTATCTTTCCATCAATTGGAAACTTCAACGCCAGTTAAGTAGTAATCTAACTGTCAATTGGAAACTTCAACGCCAGTTAAGTAGTTATCTTTCCGTCAATTGGAGACTTCAAGGCCTGTTAAGTAGTTATCTATCTGTCATTAGGAAACTTCAACGCCAGTTAAGTAGTTATCTATCTGTCATTTGGAAACTTCAACGCCAGTTAAGTAGTTATCTTACTGTCATTTGGAAACTTCAACGTCAGTTAAGTAGTTATCTATCTGTCATTTGGAAACTTCAACGCCAGTTAAGTAGTAATCTTACTGTCATTTGGAAACTTCAACGCCAGTTAAGTAGTTATCTATCTCTCATTTGGAAACTTCAACGCCAGTTAAGTAGTTATCTATCTGTCATTTGGAAACCTCAACGCCAGTTAAGAAGTTATCTATCTGTCATTTGGAAACTTCAACGCCAGTTAAGTAGTAATCTTACTGTCATTTGGAAACTTCAACGTCAGTTAAGAAGTTATCTATTTGTCATTTGGAAACTTCAACGCCAGTTAAGTGGTTATCTTATTGTCATTTGCAAATTTCAACGCCAGTTAAGTAGTTATCTATCTGTCATTTGGAAACTTCAACGCCAGTTAAATAGTTATCTTATTGTCATTTGGAAACTTCAACGCCAGTTAAGTAGTTATCTATTTGTCATTTGGAAACTTCAACGCCAGTTAAGTAGTTATCTTATTGGCATTCGGAAACTTCAACGCCAGTTAAGTAGTTATCTTATTGTCATTTGGAAACTTCAACGCCAGTTAAGTAGTTATCTATTTGTCATTTGGAAACTTCAACGCCAGTTAAGTAGTTATCTTATTGGCATTCGGAAACTTCAACGCCAGTTAAGTAGTTATCTATCTGTCATTTGGAAACTACAACGCCAGATAAGTAGTTATCTTACTGTCATTTGGAAACTTCAACGCCAGTTAAGTAGTTATCTTACTGTCATTTGGAAACATCAACGCCGGTTAAGTAGTTATCTATCTGTCATTTGGAAACTTCAACGCCAGTTAAGCAGTAATCTTACTGTCATTTGGAAACTTCAACGCCAGTTAAGTAGTTATCTGTCATTTGGAAACTTCAACGCCAGTTAAGTAGTAATCTTACTGTCATTTGGAAACTACAACGCCAGTTGAGTAGTAATCTATCTGTCATTTGGAAACTTCAAGGCCTGTTAAGTAGTTATCTTTCCGTCAATTGGAAACTTCAACGCCAGGTAAGTAGTTATCTTACTGTCATTTGGAAACTTCAACGCCAGTTAAGTAGTTATCTTACTTTCATTTGGAAACTTCAACGCCAGTTAAGTAGTTATCTATCTGTCATTTGGAAACTTCAACGCCAGTTAAGCAGTAATCTTACTGTCATTTGGAAACTTCAACGCCAGTAAAGTAGTTATCTATCTGTCATTTGGAAACTTCAACGCCAGTTAAGTAGTAATCTTACTGTCATTTGGAAACTTCATGGCCTGTTAAGTAGTTATCTTTCCGTCAATTGGAAACTTCAACGCCAGTTAAGTAGTTATCTATCTGTCATTTGGAAACTACAACGCCAGTTAAGTAGTTATCTATCTGTCATTTGGAAACTTCAACGCCAGTTAAGTAGTTATCTTACTGTCATTTGGAAACTTCAACGCCAGTTAAGTAGTTATCTATCTGTCATTTGGAAACTTCAACGCCAGTTAAGTAGTTATCTATCTGTCATTTGGAAACTTCAACGCCAGTTAAGTAGCAATCATTCCGTCACTTGAAAACTTCAACACCAGTTAAGGAGCCATCTTTTGCTCTCTGAATTTTTCCGTATATCTAATTGACGTGTATTTTACTCATAAAAATTATCATAGGGACAGTTTTGCCCTTCATTTATCCATTAAAGATAGAATATCTGTACTTCATTTACTGTTACCGCAACAGAGTTATTACACTAGCAATGACATCAGGTAGTCACCTAAGATGGACTGCCACTCGGCAGAAAATTACAAACAAACGCGTAGATTAAGAATTTGACTTCAAATCAAATTAACCAATTGACATGTTCAGTTCACAATGCATTGGCACATATGTGTGCCACATGGTAACTTGTTCATATACGTAGCAGTAACAATTGCTACCATTTCACTGATTTAACTACCTCAATTTTAATTAGACGTACAAATTAAAATATTATCGTAGAATTATATTTTTCCCGCTTGTTAGAAAGGATAAAAATGTAATTAAGCAATAAAGATGACTTTTCAATTTTTTCCTCTAACCTAACCAAGCCAACAATAACAACCGTGAAAACGTTAACAGTAGGAACAGTAGTGTTACAGTAGAACCGTTTGGTCTCGTCTGAAAGAGGACCGCACCGTCCCTTAGGCAAAAAAAAATTAATTTACAGTTAAATTATCGCAGTCAAATGCGCCCCCTGCTAAAATTTGTCTTTAACACTTTAGCCGCAGTTGGTTAAACTGAAACTCAATGTTTAACTGAAATTTAAAGGGAATTACAGAAAAAAATTTTGAAAATACCCAACATAAACTGGATCGTGTCTTCATTTAGGTTTTTTTTGATAATATATAAAAATTTAGTTTGTGACTACTGGTGGGTTAGCAGCATTATGGAAATCCCTCCGTGGCCACCGGTAGCGCACGTTGTGGTCAAAATTTTAAAGAGAAATCCAATTTTGGAAACTCTCACATTATCCTGCATTCAATAGCTAAAAATCTTTATCGCTATTTAATTGAAAATTTAAATCTGCTTTGCTTGAACTCAATGGCAGTAGAGACCAGAGCCACTAATTACATTTCAGCGCTACGTCTCAACGCATAGTTTTGGTTCCGACGTTAACTTTTAAGATCCATCCAGATCCTCGAACAAAAAAGGGAAAATTCCGACGTTTTAGGACGGAGAGTAACGGTAATCCACTCGATTGCTTAATTTGCATCATAAAATTGGAAGAATACCTGAAGAGCTCCGAGGAAAAGAGGGCAGGAAGAGCGGACCACCTGCACCAGCTGCGCTCCCGGCAGGTGGTCACACAGCTTCCAGTGGAGCGCCAGCTGCAGCATTGCAATAATATCGCAGCAACAAGAGAAGCTTCACGCGGAATCTACATATCAAATTTCCTTGCTCCCAAATTCGAAGTCTTGTATTTTATAAGGATCTGAGTGCCTGAAATCAGTGGAGCAGCTTCATGGAAATGTGTTGATTCGTCCGTGAAATGTAACGACCGCGTTCAGTGCAGAGTTATTTGGTATACTGCTCATTTTCTAAATTATAGTGGCGATGTTTATTTACTTTACTGTTCAATGATATTCAAGAACCGTGTTGTATTTTCAAGAACGTAGCCCACATCTACATATTAAGAACACTTGAATGCTTGTGTAGTAAACTTGTCTATTAAGAACACATAAATATTTGTATATTAAACTTGTGTATTAGGAAAATTTTAATAAAACTTTCATAGTCCCGCCATGCAAATTCATGCGGCAGAATTTACTGCGTCTCAGGCGATATACTTGAATCTGGTGTATGTGCGCTTCTTTTCATCATTTCAATCGTACTTGCATTACAAATCTGTCTGTCCAAAGCTTAAACATTCCCACCTTACCATGATAAAAACACAGTAGACAGATATCATTTACTTGGCTGGGTATTCACCTGATGTCAGCCCTATATTTTCAATACCTAACTCAACCATCTTTTGAGCGCTTAAAGCAGCCCGACGCCAGCTGCGGCGGCGGTTCAGGAGCTGGTCTCGTTTTTTGGTCATGATGAGTCAGCAGCGTCAGCAGAACAAGTTGGTATCATAGATACAGGCTGTGCTTGCTGTGCCCTCCGCGGCTGTTGGCGACTGAGGCTGGGGACGGGCAGGAGGAGGGGCAGGGTGAGGGCCAGGGTGAGGGGCAAGAGGAGGGCAGGGTGAAGGGCAGGAGGAGAGGCAATAGGAGGGGCAGGAGGGAAAAGAGGAGAGGCAGGTTGACCATAAGAGGGTACAGAAAATGCAGGCGGAGATACAGGAGGAAAAGGTGAAGGTAAAGAAGCTTGCGTAAAAAAACATGAGTATCAGGAGAGCGAAAAGAAGGAGGAAGAGGTACAGTAGGAGGAGAAGGCGTAACAGAAAAAAAGAAGCAAACGATGTCCCAGGAAGCAAATGGGAGAAGCAAGAGTAAGAAGGAAAGCAATAAAAGAAGGAGCTGGAAGATAAGCAGTAAAGACCGTCTGCATGCAGATGTTATAATCTAATGAGATCGGATGTACAAAAACTTGGGGCGATTTTGACTCAAGTCAGTGAGGAAGTCCGTCGTAAAAACTCGCACAAAATACCCCCTGAGGTCGGTGTCAATAGGAAGACTCGTACCAAAGTATTGCATCAGAAGTAAGTCTTGGAGTTTCAAAAAGAAGTAAATAATTAAGTACTTTTATTTACAGAAGCACAAAAAAATTTTTAACCGCAATCCCAATAAACACTTTTAGGAGAAAAATTACATTTTAAAGTTTGTGAACCTAGCGCACATTCTTAAAACTTTGGCTGCGATGGGTTGAACTGAAGTTCAATATTCCAATCAAATTTTAGGTCAATTGTAGTAAGCAATTTTGAAAATAGCAAACAGTAACTGGGTCGTGCCTTCACTTGGCTTTGATTATGCATTTATAAATGTTAGGTTTGAGACCACTGGTCGGTCAGCAGCCTTAGGAAAATCTCCTCCATGCCACCGGCGGCTCATGTCGCAGTCAAAGTGCTAAATACCAATAGAAAGAGACCAAAGAAAAAAAAAGTTTTCAAAGGAAAATTAAATTTCCTATAACGCTGATCTTGAGCCTGTTGTATTCACTGTAAGTTCTATGCATGCCATTTGAAGTTTGTTCGCGATGTAGACATAACGTGGCATAAATATTAGCTCTAAGAAATTAATTTTTTTGAAGCACATGATTGGAAGTATAGACTCAGGTCCACAATAAATATTGTGCGCTTAATACCATTTATTGAACTCATAGTGGAAGCTGGTGTCATGGATGATGGTTTTTATTTCCCAACTTATCAGCTGTAAGCCATGCTACAGATGGTGCGTTAGAGCAGACAGCCAAGCTACAGATGGTAGAATCAAGCAGTCATCCATGCTATAGATGGCACAATGGAGCAGTCAGCCATGCTACAGATGAAACAATGGGGCAGCAGGCCATGCTACAGATGACACAATGGAGCAGTCAGCCATGCTACAGATGGCACAATGGGGCAGCCAGCCATGCTACAGATGTCACAATGGGGCAGCCAGCCATGCTGCAGATACCACAATGGGGCAGCCAGCCATGCTACAGGTGCCACAATGGGGCAGCCAGCCATGCTACAGATGTCACAATGGGGCAGCCAGCCATGCTGCAGATACCACAATGGGGCAGCCAGCCATGCTACAGATGCCACAATGGGGCAGCCAGCCATGCTACAGATGCCACAATGAGGCAGCCAGCCATGCTACAGATGCCACAATGGAGCACCCAGCTATGCTACAGATGCCACAATAGAGCAGCCAGCCATGCTACAGATGCCACAATGGAGCAGCCAGCCATGATACAGATGCCACAATGGGGCAGCCAGCCATGCTACAGATGCCACAATGGGGCAGCCAGCCATACTACAGATGCCACAATGGGGCAGCCACCCATGCTACAGAAGGCACAATGCGGCAGTCAGCCATGCTACAGATGCCACAATGGAGCAGTCAGCCGTGCTACAAATACCACAATGGGGCAGCCAGTCATGCCACAGATGGCACAATGGGGCAGCCAGCCATGCTACAAATGGCACAATGGGGCAGCCAGCCATGCTACAGATGCCACAATGGAGCAGCCAGTCATGCCACAGATTCCACAATGGGGCAGCCAGCCATGCTACAGATGGCACAATGGGGCAGCCAGCCAAGCTACAGATGCCACAATGGAGCAGCCAGTCATGCCACAGATTCCACAATGGGGCAGCCAGCCATGCTACAGATGGCACAATGGGGCAGCCAGCCAAGCTACAGATGGCACAATGGGGCAGCCAGCCATACTACAGATGCCACAATGGGGCAGCCAGCCATGCTACAGATGGCACAATGGGGCAGCCAGCCATGCTACAGATGCCACAATGGAGCAGCCAGTCATGCTACAGATTCCACAATGGGGCAGCCAGCCATGCTACAGATTCCACAATGGGGCAGCCAGCCACGCTACAGATGGCACAATGGAGCATCCAGCCATGCCACAGATGGCACAATGGAGCAGCCAGCCATGCTACAGATGGCACAATGGGGCAGCCAGCCATGCTACAGATGCCACAATGGGGCAGCCAGCCATGCTACAGATGCCACAATGGGGCAGCCAGCCATGCTACAGATTCCACAATGGGGCAGCCAACCATGCTACAGATGGCACAATGGAGCAGCCAGCCATGCCACAGATTCCACAATGGGGCAGCCAGCCATGCTACAGATGGCACAATGGAGCAGCCAGCCATGCTACAGATGGCACAATGGAGCAGCCAGCCATGCTACAGATAGAACAATGGGGCAGTCAGCCATGCTACAGATGGTGCGCTCGAGTGAAAGCTGTGCCAGGTACTTTGCTAGCCGCAATTTGGCAGTGAAGTGGAAGAGCCTAAAGCGTCGCGGTCGCGTTCACTGGGCGCGGTCACTTCACAAATCTTGCCCCATTTATTTACAGGCCCCACAACACAAGGTCTCGATGCCCCCAAAGAAATTAAGACGCACTCCCAGTAACTAAATGTGACCGTTTCGAGCAACGAAAATGCGCGCTAATGGCAGCCTCACGATGTAGTCGAGGAGCTTTGAAAGTTGGTTTGTAAAGGTACCGTTTCGAGGTAGTTTTTAGAACAAGCAGCGAATTTTGACTTTCGAATGAGAGGGTTTAATAAAGTATTTGCTATAGTTTTAAGAATGTCTGAGTACGAGCGAAATATATTGCCATTAAAATGATGTGCAATAAAAAAAACGCTCGAGTCCAGATGACATCAGTCGAGCGCTGCTCCTCAAAACTTGTGCCCCTCAAAGTACAGAGCAAGGAAAGAAATAATCATGTAAATGTGTAAAGATGTAAACGTGCAAACATGTAAATATATACCCATGTAAAAGTTTAAACATGTAAACGTGCAAACACATTATCATGCATACGCATAAACATGTAAACTTGTACACGTGCAAACACATGTGCACGTTTGAACATATAAACATGTGTGAACGTGTACCCGTGTAAACATGTAGACATGTGCACGTGTAATCATATAAACGACCGACCGTCTCACTTATGAATCATCTTCATCACGTCTTTTTGCGGCGGCCGCACCAGGGAGGGTTGTTCTGTGCAGACTGTCTGTGGTCTTCTGTGGGTGTGGTGTGGGTGTGGTGTGGTGTGGGTGTGGTGTGGTGTGGGTGTGGTGTGGTGTGGTGTGGGTGTGGTGTGGGTGTGGTGTGGGTGTGGTGTGGGTGTGGTGTGGGTGTGGTGTGGGTGTGATGAGGGTGTGGTGTGGGTGTGGTGTGGTGTGGGTGTGGTGTGGTGTGGTGTGGGTGTGGTGTATTGTGGGTGTGGGTGTGGTGTGGGTGTGGTGTGGTGTGGGTGTGGTGTGGGTGTGGTGTGGGTGTGGTGTGGGTGTGGTGTGGGTGTGGTGTGGGTGTGGTGTGGTGTGGGATTGGTGTGGGTGTGGGTGGTGAGGGACGTGGTTGTGGAAGACACAACATTGTCGGATCACAGACTGATAATAGTTAAAGCTGAAATTGGATGGGCCAACCAACAGTCCAACGCTGAGCTGAACTATGGGAGTATCTTGGGTTCACTTAACTTCATGAGCTCTCGAACCGACTGGTGCAGTATAAGGGAGGAGCTTGCAAGAATCGACTGGGCTTCGAGATGCGAGGACATGCTTCCCGTGAACATGTATGAAGATCTCTGTGGTGTCCTGACAGAGGTCTGTTCAAAATACGCCCCGCCAAAGACAACAGTTCGTCAGGCGTCAATTCCAAGAGATCGTAAGATCCTAATGCGGAAGAAAGCCCGTATACGTAGGCAGCTGCTCGGGGCTGTCAGCTCGGCCATTAGAATGAAATTACTGAGCAGGGCAGAGCTGATCGAGCACCAGCTGATACAGTCGCATGAGCTTGAAACTGCGACTAGGGAGAGGCGGGCGATTGAAGCAATCCGCAACAACCCGAAGTATTTCTATGGGTACGCACGGAGTAAGTCGAAGACCAAGTCCCAGATTGGCCCTTTCTATGCTGGCGACGAGCTCGTTGGTGACTCTTTGGCCAAAGCTGAGGTGCTGAGGAAGCAGTACGAGTCAGTCTTCAGTAGGCCGAGAAACTCGGACACTCTAGGTCTCCTGCAAGGTCTACTCGAAGAAGACAGGCCCTCCCTTCTGGACGATGTTCGGTTCGGCGAGAACGAGCTGGTGACACGCATAAGGGAGCTGCCGTCCACGTCCGCAGCGGGTCCGGACGGGATTCCTTCGATCTTCTTGAAAAACTGTTGCGAGGAATTGAAGGCTCCTTTACATGCACTGTGGAGATCATCAATGGATAAAGGATGTGTGCCTGCTCCTCTCAAATTGGGAGTAATTATTCCGGTTCACAAGGGGGGCGTGAAGCATTCCCCAGCTAATTACCGTCCTATCGCCCTAACATCCCATGTAATTAAAATTTTTGAGAAGATCGTAGTTAAACGACTAGTTACGTATCTCGAGAGCAATGACCTACTGAACGACAATCAGCACGGTTTCAGACGGGGTCGGTCGTGCCTCTCACAATTGTTGGAGCATCAGCGGCAGGTTACGGAGGCGCTTGGCTCTGGAATCGCTGTGGTCGTGGTGTATCTGGACTTCGCTAAGGCCTTCGATAAAGTAGATTATGGTGTGCTGCTTAGGAAGCTCCGTCTTTTTGGAATCAGTGGTAGGCTCCTTGAATGGATTTATAACTTCCTAACAAACAGGAAACAAGTTGTCTCAGTGGACGGGAGCCGCTCGACGGAGTCGGTGGTGGTGAGTGGTGTGCCTCAGGGATCCGTTTTGGGTCCACTCCTTTTCCTGATCCACATTTCGGACATCAATGTCAATCTGTTGCACTCACGGGCCTCATCCTTCGCTGATGACACCAGAGTCTTGAAAACTATTGCTACGGTGTAGGACTGTGAGGCTCTACAGAGTGACCTCCAGAAGATTTGCGAGTGGGCAACGCGAAACAACATGACCTTCAATGAAAATAAATTTGAGTTGGCGCGGTACGGTTTGCACCCTGACCCCTCCTTTGCGTACAGCCCCACTGGAGGTTCAGCGATCGACCGCAAGTCTTCGGTCAGGGATCTGGGGGTCGTAATCTCGGATGACGGCGGCTTCGGAGAGCACATTAACCAGGTGGTGCTTAGGTGCAGACGCCAGATCGGATGGATCCTGCGAACCTTTAAGACAAGGGAAGCCCCACTAATGCTGAAATTGTTCAAATCGTTAGTCCTCCCATTGGCAGAGTACTGTTGTCAGCTCTGGAGTCCGAGCACTGTTGGCGAAGTACAGAAGTTGGAGGGTGTACAGAGAACCTTCACTGCAAGGATCGACGGAATGCAGTCGTTTGACTACTGGAAACGGCTATCACACCTGTCCCTGTTTTCATTACAGCGTCGCCGTGAAAGGTACCTCATCATATATACCTGGAAGGTTCTGAATGGCTTGGCTCCGAACTTCAGGGACCAGGCGATGCGACTAATAGCCCAGCGGCACATTCGGCGAGGGAAAACTTGTAACATCCCAGCCTTTACCAGCAGGGCGCTGGCGAGCATCAGAACGAGGCATGAAAACTCGTTCTCTGTTATGGGTCCTCGCCTGTTCAACTGTCTTCCGGCTAGTACCAGGGAGTTTGAGGGGACACTGGAGTCTTTCAAAGGGAGACTCGATGGATTTTTGAGGACGATCCCGGACAAGCCTCCCTTGCCCCATTACTACCAGCCTGCTGAGGGTAATAGTATCCTGCAGCAGCTGGCATATATGAGAGCGGCTGCCCCCTAACCTTGCCCCGGCAAGGGAAGGAGGGCTGACGCCGCTCGTTCTGGAGGCGTCGTGGCCTGCCTCGGCTGTGGTGGAGCTGCTGGCTCCCTTTGCTGAGGACCTGGGGCTCCGTCGCTGCGGGGAGGTTGGCGGCGTCGTGAGGCGGCGACTCATCGTGGCCTGGAGCTGTGCTCCAAACTATATCTCAGGAATCTCAGGAATCTCAGGGTGTGGTGTGGGTGTGGTGTGGGTGTGGTGTGGGTGTGGTGTGGGTGTGATGAGGGTGTGGTGTGGGTGTGGTGTGGTGTGGGTGTGGTGTGGTGTGGGTGTGGTGTGGTGTGGGTGTGGGTGTGGGTGTGGTGTGGGTGTGGTGTGGTGTGGTGTGGTGTGGGTGTGGGTGTGGGTGTGGTGTGGGTGTGGGTGTGGGTGTGGGTGCGGGTGTGAGTGTGAGTGTGGGTGTGGGTGTGAGTGTGAGTGTGAGTGTGAGTGTGAGTGTGAGTGAGTGTGAGTGTGAGTGTGAGTGTGAGTGTGAGTGTGAGTGTGAGTGTGAGTGTGAGTGTGAGTGTGAGTGTGAGTGTGAGTGTGAGTGTGAGTGTGAGTGTGAGTGTGAGTGTGAGTGAATGTGAGTGTGAGTGAGTGTGAGTGTGAGTGTGAGTGAGTGTGAGTGTGAGTGTGAGTGTGAGTGTGAGTGTGAGTGTGGGTGTGGGTGTGGGTGTGGGTGTGGGTGTGGGTGTGGGTGTGGGTTGGGTGTGGGTGTGGGTTTGGGTTTGGGTGTGGGTGTGGGTGTGGGTGTGGGTGTGGGTGTGGGTGTGAGTGTGAGTGTGGGTGTGGGTGTGGGTGGGGGTGTGGGTGTGGGTGTGGGTGGGTGTGGGTGTGGGCGTGGGTGGGTGTGGGTGTGGGTGTGGGTGTGGGTGTGTTGGGTGAGGGTAGCAGGGGATGAGGGTAGTGGGGGATGAGAGTAGCAAGGGATGAGGGTAGTGAGGGATGACGGTAGCTGGGGATGAGGGTAGCAGGGGATGAAGGTAGCAGGGGTTGAGGGTAGTGGGGGTGAGGGTGGCAGGGGATGAGGGTAGTAAGGGATGAAGGTAGCAGGGGATGAGGTTGGTGGGGGATGAGGGGAACAGGGGATGAGGGTAGTGGGGGATGAGGGTAGTGGGGGATGAGGGTAGCAAGGGATGAGGGTAGTGGGGGATGAGGGTAGTGGGGGATGACGGTAGCAGGGGATGAGGGTAGCAGGGGATGAAGGAAGCAGGGGTTGAGGGTAGTGGGGGTGAGGGTGGCAGGGGATGAGGGTAGTAAGGGATGAAGGTAACAGGGTGTGGTGTTCTCCCCCAGGCTGCAACACGCTTCGGGCAGACTTTGAGCTATCTTTTTCGTGATAGGATAGCCCGAAGCGAGTGCCTGAGGTACAACCGTATTCGGCAGGATATGGACAACACGGGGGTAACACGGTAATTATATTGGTGACTGTCAGGTACACGGAACACGGACCATTACACTGGGCCCTCGGTGACTACTATGAGCACTGTTCGTTACTCGTAAATCACGTAATGATTGGAACACAGCACTAATACGTGATGGTTGAAATACAATACTATTCGAGAAGTACGTAATGATTGAAACACAATTCTATGTGAGAATAGCACAAATATGTGGTGATTGGAGTACAATCCTATTCGAGAATGACATAAATTGAAACACAATCCTATGCGAGAATAGCACAAATACGTGATGATTGAAGCACAATCCTATTCGGGAATGACGTAATGATTGAAACACAATCCTATGCGAGAATAGCACAAATACGTGATGATTGAAGCACAATCTTATTCGGGAATGACGTAATGATTGAAACACAATCCTACGCGAGAATAGCACAAATACGTGATGATTGAAGCACAATCCTATTCGGGAATGACGTAATGATTGAAACACAATCCTCTGCGAGAATAGCACAAATACGTGATGATTGAAGCACAATCCTATTCGTGATTGACGTAATGATTGAAACACAATCCTATGCGAGAATAGTACTAATACGTGATGATTGAAATACCATCCTATTCGAAAATGACATAAATTACGTAATGATTGAAACACAATCCTATGCGAGAATAGCACTAATACGTGATGATTGAAATACAATACTATGCGAGAATTTACGTAATGAATGAAACAAGCACCAATAGCGGGTAACGTCCGCGAGGACGCTACTTACGAACGCAGCGGCGAGACGTGATGATTGGTGCTACGTCGTGCGACTGTTACGAACAGGTCGGCTGGTGCTAGCGGGGCGCCGAGACGAGGCTAGTCAGCTGGGTCGGGCCCGGCCGCCACGCGGTTCACCGTTGTAGCTGATAAGTAGCTACGGCGAGGCTAGCCGGCCGGAGCGGGCGAGAGATGTCGTAGAGCGGCTTGGCCGACGACGCCGGCGCGGGGCGTTGCAACGTGACTTTTTTTAAGGCTTTGAAACACCTTGAAGCGTCAAGACGCTACTAGGTTTAAGACCTTGCAACACCTTGGGGCGTCGATAGGCAGGGCCGGTCTCCGGAGCTTGGTGCAGGTACGCGAGAGACAAAGTCGATCTCGGAAGCTAGATGCAGGAACACGAGGCTGGTGCTGGAGATGTGACTTGAACGAGGACGAGGGCTTGAGTGAGTGCGAGCCTTGTTGGGGTCGCCTTATGTAGGCCTCGAGTGCAAGCCCTGAGTCCGGGCGTGAGTCCTGATTGGTCGCGAGTTTGTGGGCCTGTGGTGCTGGAGGCAGGAAGCCGTTGTAGGTTACGGGCACCTTTTCTCATAGTCGCGAGGCGGCTTCTCTCAGGTCCCGTGTTTGGTTGACTAGGCGCTTCGGGTCCGGAGGTGCTCTGGAACGGATGCGGTTGTAGTCTGGAGGCAGCTTTTCTCAGGTCTTGTGGGGGTCCGCGGCTTGCCGCTGGGATCACCACAAGGAGATGAGGTTAGTGGGGGATGAGAGGAACAGGGGATGAGAGTAGTGGGGGATGAGGGTAGTGGGGGATGAGGGTAGCAGGGGATGAGGGTAGCAGGGGACGAGGGTAGCAGGGGATGAGCGTAGCAGGGGATGTGGGTATTAGGGGATGAGGGTAGCAGCGGATGAGGGTAGCAGGTGTTGAGGGTAGCCGGGGATGAGGGTAGCAGGGGTTGAGGGTAGTGGGGGATGAGGGTAGCAGGGGATGAGGGTAGTGGAGGATGAGGGTAGTGGGGGATGAGGGTAGCAGGGGATGAGGGTAGCAGGGGATGAGGGTAGCAGGGGATGAGGGTAGCAGAGGATGAGGGTAGCAGGGGATGAGGGTAGCATGGGATGAGGGTTGCAGGGTATGAGGGTAGTGGGGTTCATCAGTGGGGAAGGGAACAACGAACATGAGGTTCAAGAGATACCTGCGAAGGAAGAACCTTTTCAGAGGTCATAGGCGGTGTTGAAGGCCCTGAAGGTAAAGAGAGCTGGGGGTGACGAGGGTATCGGAGTGATGGGTAATGATGGCGTTAGAGAGTGTTGATACCGATTACCGTGAGGACACAAAGAAAGAAAAATGAAGAGAGGAAAGAAAAGATATAAATAAAGAAAGAGAAAAGGAAAGAAAATAGTTGGTTTTCAAAACAGTTGATCAAGGAAATGTATGACACTATTTTTCAAATTACAACATTGAAATTTATTGTTGAAATAGATGGTCTGCGTGAGGGGATGGGTGCAAAAATAGTTACAGGTAAATAACCATCACAACGCTCAGCAATTCTTTGAGGTACTGTGCCGGACCTACTATAGAAAAGTCTGTCAATTTTCAATACACTCGCCTAAATGAGTCATCATTTTGGTGATCCATTTGTTTCGGATGTTCAGTTAAATTCGCGGTTATATGTGATGCGATGAATCAGCTATTGTGTTTTCATTTTCCTGAAGCTTGTAACGCACCTTCTTTATATCTTCAGATCAATTCCCAGCATTTTAAATCTTATTTTGTACATACATTCAAATTAGAATTTATGGTTTTTACAGCGTTTGTGAACAAATATTATGATCTGCGCACATGAAATAAAAAAATACAGCTTTCTTGTGAACACATTAACGTATGACGTTCCTCGTTTATTCGCCACACAATACTGCATCACATTATTGACTAGAACACGATGGAGGTTAATACTAATGAAAGAGTATGCAAAAAAATAATTTATTATGCGACTCCGTAAGCGTAAATAATTTATTCTACCAAATCGTGAACGTAAATAAGTTATTCTACGACATCATCAAAGTCAATTCAATTAAATATTTCATATAGATGAACAACCAAGCTTCACCAACGCAGCAACAGCGAAATGAAGTTACTTCTAATTTTCCTCGTGTGGGTATGCCTTGTTGTGTGTGGTGTGTTGCGGCTGTGTGTGGTGTGTTGTGGCTGTGTGTGGTGTGTTGTGGCTGTGTGTGGTGTGTTGTGGCTGTGTGTGGTGTGTTGCGGCTGTGTGTGGTGTGTTGCGGCTGTGTGTGGTGTGTTGCGGCTGTGTGTGGTGTGTTGCGGCTGTGTGTGGTGTGTTGTGGCTGTGTGTGGTGTGTTGCGGCCGTGTGTGGTGTGTTGCGGCTGTGTGTGGTGTGTTGCAGTTGTGTGTGGTGTGTTGTGGCTGTGTGTGGTGTGTTGCGGCCGTGTGTGGTGTGTTGTGGCTGTGTGTGGTGTGTTGTGGCTGTGTGTGGTGTGTTGCGGCCGTGTGTGGTGTGTTGTGGCTGTGTGTGGTGTGTTGTGGCTGTGTGTGGTGTGTTGCGGCCGTGTGTGGTGTGTTGCGGTTGTGTGTGGTGTGTTGCAGTTGTGTGTGGTGTGTTGTGGCTGTGTGTGGTGTGTTGCGGCCGTGTGTGGTGTGTTGTGGCTGTGTGTGGTGTGTTGTGGCTGTGTGTGGTGTGTTGCGGCCGTGTGTGGTGTGTTGTGGCTGTGTGTGGTGTGTTGTGGCTGTGTGTGGTGTGTTGTGGCTGTGTGTGGTGTGTTGCAGTTGTGTGTGGTGTGTTTTGGCTGTGTGTGGTGTGTTGCGGCCGTGTGTGGTGTGTTGTGGCTGTGTGTGGTGTGTTGTGGCTGTGTGTGGTGTGTTGCGGCCGTATGTGGTGTGTTGTGGCTGTGTGTGGTGTGTTGTGGCTGTGTGTGGTGTGTTGTGGTTGTGTGTGTGTGGTGTGTTGTGGCTGTGTGTGGTGTGTTGTGGCTGTGTGTGGTGTGTTGCGGCTGTGTGTGGTATGTTGCGGCTGTGTGTGGTGTGTTGTGGCTGTGTGTGGTGCGTTGCGGCTGTGTGTGGTGTGTTGTGGCTGTGTGTGGTGTGTTGTGGCTGTGTGTGGTTTGTTGCGGCTGTGTGTGGTGTGTTGTGGCTGTGTGTGGTGTGTTGCAGCTGTGTGTGGTGTGTTGTGGCTGTGTGTGGTGTGTTGCGGCTGTGTTTGGTGTGTTGCGGCTGTGTGTGGTGTGTTGTGGCTGTGTGTGGTGTGTTGCGGCTGTGTGTGGTGTGTTGCGGCTGTGCGTGGTGTGTTGTGGCTGTGTGTGGTGTGTTGTGGCTGTGTGTGGTGTGTTGCGGCTGTGTGTGGTGTTTTGCGGCTGTGTGTGGTGTGTTGCGGCCGTGTGTGGTGTGTTGTGGCTGTGTGTGGTGTGTTGTGGCTGTGTGTGGTGTGTTGCGGCCGTGTGTGGTGTGTTGTGGCTGTGTGTGGTGTGTTGTGGCTGTGTGTGGTGTGTTGCGGCCGTGTGTGGTGTGTTGCGGTTGTGTGTGGTGTGTTGCAGTTGTGTGTGGTGTGTTGTGGCTGTGTGTGGTGTGTTGCGGCCGTGTGTGGTGTGTTGTGGCTGTGTGTGGTATGTTGTGGCTGTGTGTGGTGTGTTGCGGCCGTGTGTGGTGTGTTGTGGCTGTGTGTGGTGTGTTGTGGCTGTGTGTGGTGTGTTGTGGCTGTGTGTGGTGTGTTGCAGTTGTGTGTGGTGTGTTGTGGCTGTGTGTGGTGTGTTGCGGCCGTGTGTGGTGTGTTGTGGCTGTGTGTGGTGTGTTGTGGCTGTGTGTGGTGTGTTGCGGCCGTATGTGGTGTGTTGTGGCTGTGTGTGGTGTGTTGTGGCTGTGTGTGGTGTGTTGTGGTTGTGTGTGTGTGGTGTGTTGTGGCTGTGTGTGGTGTGTTGTGGCTGTGTGTGGTGTGTTGCGGCTGTGTGTGGTGTGTTGCGGCTGTGTGTGGTGTGTTGTGGCTGTGTGTGGTGCGTTGCGGCTGTGTGTGGTGTGTTGTGGCTGTGTGTGGTGTGTTGTGGCTGTGTGTGGTTTGTTGCGGCTGTGTGGGGTGTGTTGCGGCTGTGTTTGGTGTGTTGCGGCTGTGTGTGGTGTGTTGTGGCTGTGTGTGGTGTGTTGCGGCTGTGTGTGGTGTGTTGCGGCTGTGCGTGGTGTGTTGTGGCTGTGTGTGGTGTGTTGCGGCTGTGTGTGGTGTGTTGTGGCTGTGTGTGGTGTGTTGTGGCTGTGTGTGGTGTGTTGTGGCTGTGTGTGGTGTATTGTGGCTGTTTGTAGTGTGTTGCGGCTGTGTGTAAGGTGTTTCGGCTGTGTGTGGTATGTTGTGGCTGTGTGTGGTGTGTTGCGGCTGTGTGTGGTGTGTTGCGGCTGCGTGTGGTGTGTTGTGGCTGTGTGTGGTGTGTTGCGGCTGTGTGTGTGGTGTGTTGTGCCTGTGTGTGGTGTGTTGTGGCTGTGTGTGGTGTGTTGCGTCTGTGTGTGGTGTGTTGTGGCTGTGTGTGGTGTGTTGTGGCTGTGTGTGGTGTGTTGCGGCTGTGTGTGGTGTGTTGTGGCTGTGTGTGGGGAGTTGCGGCTGTGTGTGGTGTGTTGCAGCTGTGTTTGGTGTGTTGTGGCTGTGTGTGGGGAGTTGCGGCTGTGTGTGGTGTGTTGTGGCTGTGTGTGGTGTGTTGCTGCTGTGTGTGGTGTGTTGTGGCTGTGTTTGTGTTGTCTTGCGGCTGTGTGTGGTGTGTTGCAGCTGTGTGTGGTGTGTTGTGGCTGTGTGTGGTGTGTTGTGGCTGTGTGTGGTGTGTTGTGGCTGTGTGTGGTGTGTTGTGGCTGTGTGTGGTGTATTGTGGCTGTTTGTAGTGTGTTGCGGCTGTGTGTAAGGTGTTTCGGCTGTGTGTGGTATGTTGTGGCTGTGTGTGGTGTGTTGCGGCTGTGTGTGGTGTGTTGCGGCTGCGTGTGGTGTGTTGTGGCTGTGTGTGGTGTGTTGCGGCTGTGTGTGTGGTGTGTTGTGCCTGTGTGTGGTGTGTTGTGGCTGTGTGTGGTGTGTTGCGTCTGTGTGTGGTGTGTTGTGGCTGTGTGTGGTGTGTTGTGGCTGTGTGTGGTGTGTTGCGGCTGTGTGTGGTGTGTTGTGGCTGTGTGTGGGGAGTTGCGGCTGTGTGTGGTGTGTTGCAGCTGTGTTTGGTGTGTTGTGGCTGTGTGTGGGGAGTTGCGGCTGTGTGTGGTGTGTTGTGGCTGTGTGTGGTGTGTTGCTGCTGTGTGTGGTGTGTTGTGGCTGTGTTTGTGTTGTCTTGCGGCTGTGTGTGGTGTGTTGCAGCTGTGTGTGGTGTGTTGTGGCTGTGTGTGGTGTGTTGTGGCTGTGTGTGGTGTGTTGTGGCTGTTTGTGGTGTGTTGTGGCTGTGTGTGGTGTGTTGTGGCTGTGTGTGGTGTGTTGCGGCTGTGTGTGGTGTGTTGCGGCTGTGTGTGGTGTGTTGCGGCTGTGTGTGGTGTGTTGCGGCTGTGTGTGGTGTGTTGCGTCTGTGTGTGGTGTGTTGCGGCTGTGTGTGGTGTGTTGCTGCTGTGTGTGGTGTGTTGTGGCTGTGTTTGTGTTGTGTTGCGGCTGTGTGTGGTGTGTTGCGGCTGAGTGTGGTGTGTTGTGGCTGTGTGTGGTGTGTTGTGGCTGTGTGTGGTGTGTTGTGGCTGTTTGTGGTGTGTTGTGGCTGTGTGTGGTGTGTTGTGGCTGTGTGTGGTGTGTTGCGGCTGTGTGTGGTGTGTTGCGGCTGTGTGTGGTGTGTTGCGGCTGTGTGTGGTGTGTTGCGGCTGTGTGTGGTGTGTTGCGTCTGTGTGTGGTGTATAGCAGCTGTGTATCATGTATAGCAGCTGTGTATCGTGTATAGCAGCTGTGTGTCGTGTATAGCAGCTGTGTATCGTGTATAGCAGCTGTGTGTCGTGTATGGCAACCATGTATCGCACATTGCATTAGTATGCTTATCACACACACATGTGTAAGTAGTGTGTAATGCAGAGAATTTTTCTCACAACCCATTCATGAAAGACTTGCGAGTACATGCAGCTGTCAGTTAATTACTAATTTAATGCCTCAATGTCCCTTATTTGAGCTGAACTTCAACTGCAACACGTCTCACGTATTCTCCCTTGACGTCTCCCGTGATAATTTCCGCCTATTTTCAATTATAAGCTTATGAAATTTAGTTATTTTTATAAGGTCTGAAATTTAGGATTTATTGAAATGATTTACTTCAATCGTAATTGCGCCGCAAAACGTGTCTCGAAAGAGGATGCTGTGAGGGTCGTCTGTGATGATCGAATGTGAAGGTCGAATGTGAGGGTTGTATGTGAGGGTCGTCTGAATGGGTCGTCTGTGAGGATATTCTGTGAGGGGCGTCTGTGAGGGTATTCTGTGAGGGTCGTCTGTGAGAGTATTCTGTGAGGGTATTCTTTGAGGGTCGTCTGTGAAGGTCGTCTGTCTGCCTCCATAGAAGGAACTGCACGGCTGTCTATCGTCACAAAACCATTAATGTTCAGTTGCAACGCGTGTTGTGTTTCAAGTTTTTCTTTCAGCTTTACTCATAGCGAAGAGACTCAGAGTCATTCTCCTGTATTATTTCAAGTATTTATAAGCCTTGAGTCTACTAGCCTTGGATACAATATGAAATAAAATATAGTTTGACTGTTTCTCTGAACAACATAATTAGCCCGTGAAGCGGCTACTGTACACCTCGTAGGGTTTGCCTAGCAATTGAGAACTTTTATGTTAAAAATTTTTTAAAATTCAATGTGTTTTATTTCATTTCATGGATCAAATTTTTTGGAAATGAACGGTTATTCTTTCTTCTTTCTTTCTTTCTCAGAACACATTGTTGTGGAACTACGAACGTAATACATGTAAGTATACTGGGTTCAAATATCTGAAGGATTAGTTCCCTTTTTTATCACAAATGTTTGGATCTTTTGAGGATAAGCCCTGCCCCTAATGCAACACATAAGTTCACCCACTTGTAACTTACGAAGTAGTGCACCTATCCACTTCAAATTACTCTCAAACTAAAGATTAAAACATCCTATCGTTTGGAAGTAATTTGAAGTCGATGGGTGCATCATTTCGTAAGTTACAAGTGGGTGAACTTATGTGTTGAATTAGTGGCTGGACTTACCTGGAAAAGATCCAAATGTTTTCTATTGACCTAATAAAATATATCTAAAAAGTGACTGAGAGAACTGTAATTTTTACGTCAAGGAAGGCCAAACTGAAGGGTTTTGGCCGTAAAAGAGGCCAATGTGGAAAGTGTTTGCCCATCACAACATGTTTATTTTCTAGGTAAGGTCGCGCTGAATCAAAGAAAACGATGTTAATGCTCATCGTTTTTTGTGCTGCAGATGAGAGACTGATATATTTCTTGGTGAGGTTGTCGACATTTTGAAACATTTAATTTTGCCCAAAATTTCACGACACAAAAACTTCGACAGCTCTCACGCAATTATGGGTTTACATTTGTGTCTTCATATGTTACCCCCATCACTTACGCAACATTGTTCCTCATGTTACCCTCATCACTCACAGAACATTATTTCTCATGTTTCCCTCATCACTCACTCAACATTATTTCTCATGTTGCCCTCATCACTCTCAGAACATTATTCCTCATGTTACCCTCATCACTCACTCAACATTATTTCTCATGTTGCCCTCATCACTCTCAGAACATTATTCCTCATGTTACCCTCATCACTCACTCAACATTATTTCTCATGTTGCCCTCATCACTCCCAGAACATTATTCCGCATGTTACCCTCATCACTTACGCAACATTATTCCTCATGTTACCCTCATCACTCACAAAACATTATTCCTCATGTTACCCTCATCACTCACTCAACATTATTTCTCATGTTGCCCTCATCACTCCCAAAGCATTATTCCTCATGTTACCCCATCACTCACTCAACATTATTCCTCATGTTACCCTCATCACTCACTCAACATTATTCCTCAGGTTACCCTCATCACTCCCAAAGCATAATTCCTCATGTTACCCTCATCACTCACTCAACATTATTCCTCATGTTACCCTCATCATTCCCAAAGCATAATTCCTCATGTTACCCCATCACTCACTCAACATTATTCCTCATGTCACCCCATCACTCACTCAACATCATTCCTCATGTTACCCTCATCACTCACTCAACATTATTCCTCATGTTACCCTCATCACTCACTCAACATTATTCCTCATGTTACCCCATCACTCCCAAAGCATTATTCCTCATGTTACCCCATCACTCACTCAACATTATTCCTCATGTTACCCTCATCACTCCCAAAGCATTATTCCTCATGTTACCCCATCACTCACTCAACATTGTTCCTCATGTTACCCCATCACTCACTCAACATTATTCTTTCATGTTACCCTCATCACTCCCGTAGCATTACTCCTCATGTTACCCTCATCACTCACTCAACATTGTTCCTCATGTTACCCCATCACTCACTCAACATTATTCTTCCATGTTACCCTCATCACTCCCAAAGCATTATTCCTCATGTTACCCAATCATTCACTCAACATTATTCCTCATGGTAGCCTCATCACTCCCAAAGCATTATTCCTCATGTTACTCCATCATTCACTCACCATTATTCCTCATGTTACCCTCATCACTCCCAAAGCTTTTATTCCTCATGTTACCCCATCACTCACTCAACATTGTTCCTCATGTTACCCTCATCACTCCCAACGCATTATTCCTCATGTTACCCTCATCACTCACTCGACATTATTCCTCATGTTAGCCTCATCACTCCCAAAGCATTATTCCTCATGTTACCCCATCACTCACTCAACATTATTCCTCATGTTAGCCTCATCACTCCCAAAGCATTATTCCTCATGTTACCCTCATCACTCCCAACGCATTATTCCTCATGTTACCCTCATCACTCACTCAACATTATTCCTCATGTTACCCTCATCACTCCCAAAGCATTAATCCTCATGTTACCCCATAACTCACTCAACATTATTCCTCATGTTACCCTCATCTCTCCCAAAGCATTATTCCTCATGTTACCCTCATCACTCCCAAAGCATTAATCCTCATGTTACACCATAACTCACTCAACATTATTCCTCATGTTACCCTCATCACTCCCAAAGCATTAATCCTCATGTTACCCCATCACTCACTCAACATTATTCCTCATGTTACCTTCATCACTCACTCAACATTATTCCTCATGTTACCCTCATCACTCACTCAACATTATTCCTCATGTTACCCTCGTCACTCACTCAACATTATTCCTCATGTTACCCCTCATCACTCCCAAAGCATTATTCCTCATGTTACCCCATCACTCACTCAACATTATTCCTCATGTTACCCTCATCACTCACTCAACATTATTCCTCATGTTACCCTCATCACTCCCAAAGCATTATTCCTCATGTTACCCTCAGCACTCACTCAACATTATTCCTCATGTTACCCTCATCACTCACTCAACATTATTCCTCATGTTACCCTCAGCACTCACAGAACATTATTCCTCATGTTACCTTCATCACTCACTCAACATTATTCCTCATGTTACCCTCATCATTCCCAAAGCATTATTCCTCATATTACCTTCATCACTCACAGAACATTATTCCTCATGTTACCCTCATCACTCACTCAACATTATTCCTCATGGTACCCTCATCTCTCCCAAAGCATTATTCCTCATGTTACCCCATCACTCACTCAACATTATTCCTCATGTTACCCTCATCACTCACTCAACATTATTCCTCATGTTACCCTCATCACTCCCAAAGCATTATTCCTCATGTTACCTTCATCACTCACTCAACATTATTCCTCATGTTACCCTCATCACTCACTCAACATTATTCCTCATGTTACCCTCATCACTCTCAGAACATTATTCCTCATGTTACCCTCATCACTCACTCAACATTATTCCTCATGTTACCCTCATCACTCCCAAAGCATTATTCCTCATGTTACCCCATCACTCACTCAACATTGTTCCTCATGTTACCCCATCACTCACTCAACATTATTCTTTCATGTTACCCTCATCACTCCCGTAGCATTACTCCTTATGTTACCCTCATCACTCACTCAACATTGTTCCTCATGTTACCCCATCACTCACTCAACATTGTTCCTCATGTTACCCCATCACTCACAGAACATTATTTCTCATGTTACCCTCATCACTCACAGAACATTATTCCTCATGTTACCCTCATCACTCACAGAACATTATTCCTCATGTTACCCTCATCACTCACTCAACATTATCCCTCATGTTACCCTCATCACTCACAGAACATCATTCCTCATGCCACCCTCATCACTCACAGAACATTATTCCTCATGTTACCCTCATCACTCACTCAACATTATTCCTCATGTTACCCTCATCACTCACAGAACATTATTCCTCATGCCACCCTCATCACTCACAGAACATTATCCCTCATGTTACCCTCATCACTCACAGAACATTATTCCTCATGCCACCCTCATCACTCACAGAACATTATCCCTCATGTTACCCTCATCACTCACAGAACATTATTCCTCATGTTACCCTCATCACTAACTCAACATTATCCCTCATGTTACCCTCATCACTCACAGAACATTATTCCTCATGCCACCCTCATCACTCACAGAACATTATCCCTCATGTTACCCTCATCACTCACAGAACATTATTCCTCATGTTACCCTCATCACTAACTCAACATTATCCCTCATGTTACCCTCATCTCTCCCAAAGCATTATTCCTCATGTTACCCCATCACTCACTCAACATTATTCCTCATGTTACCCTCATCACTCACTCAACATTATTCCTCATGTTACCCTCATCACTCCCAAAGCATTATTCCTCATGTTACCTTCATCACTCACTCAACATTATTCCTCATGTTACCCTCATCACTCACTCAACATTATTCCTCATGTTACCCTCATCACTCACAAAACATTATTCCTCATGTTACCCTCATCACTCACTCAACATTATTCCTCATGTTACCCTCATCACTCTCAGAACATTATTCCTCATGTTACCCTCATCACTCACAGAACATTATCCCTCATGTTACCCTCATCACTCACAGAACATTATTCCTCATGTTACCCTCATCACTCACTCAACATTATCCCTCATGCTACCCTCATCACTCACAGAACATCATTCCTCATGCCACCCTCATCACTCACAGAACATTATTCCTCATGTTACCCTCATCACTCACTAAACATGATTCCTCATGTTACCCTCATCACTCACAGAACATTATTCCTCATGCCACCCTCATCACTCACAGAACATTATCCCTCATGTTACCCTCATCACTCACAGAACATTATTTCTCATGCCACCCTCATCACTCACAGAACATTATCCCTCATGTTACCCTCATCACTCACAGAACATTATTCCTCATGTTACCCTCATCACTAACTCAACATTATCCCTCATGTTACCCTCATCACTCACAGAACATTATTCCTCATGCCACCCTCATCACTCACAGAACATTATTCCTCATGTTACCCTCATCACTCACTCAACATTATCCCTCATGTTACCCTCATCACTCACAGAACATTATTCCTCATGTTACCCTCATCACTCACTCAACATTATCCCTCATGTTACCCTCATCACTCACTCAACATTATTCCTCATGTTACCCTCATCACTCACAGAACATTATTCCTCATGTTACCCTCATCACTCACTCAACATTATTCTTCATGTTACCCTCATCACTCACAGAACATTATTCCTCATGTTACCCTCATCACTCACAGAACATTATCCCTCATGTTACCCTCATCACTCACAGAACATTATTCCTCATGCTACCCTCATCACTCACAGAACATTATTCCTCATGCTACCCTCATCACTCACAGAACATTATTCCTCATGCTACCCTCATCACTCACAGAACATTATTCCTCATGTTACCATCATCACTCACTCAACATTACTCCTCATGTTACCCTCATCACCCACAGAACATTACTCCTCATGTTACCCTCATCACTCACTCAACATTAGCCTCTCATTTCTTACACTAAAATAAGTGCTTTCAACATTACGTCGTCACTGGTATTACGTAATTTTTTTGTTTTCTCAACTCGTATTTACACGCATTATCAAAGTTAGATTACGCAATACAGGGAATACATTTCCCAAATTATTGCTTCAATCATCTGTACCGACTAATGACATGGGTATTGCGATCCCTATGGATGTTTATCCACTAAGGATCCTTACGTTGAGATATTTTAAAACAAAAATACTTTTGGTATCATCTTTATTGGAAATAATCTGTTTTTCTTTCTTTTTTTTCCTTTATTTGTATTTTAGAGTGATGACTGCAGAGCACATAGTCCAACGCCCCTCCACGGATGTTTAACGTAAAGTAAACATTGCCACAAGTGAATTAGAGCTTTAAAGATATGATTGTTACAATTTTTATAAAGTTTGATATAATTTCTGGTAAAGGTTGATTTCTCTATCTATACACATGTAATTCAAACTTTACCATTTTTGATAAGAAAAATCAAAATCTACTTTTAGGTACGAATAGATACGAATTATTGGGTATGTTACAGCAAGATATATATATATATCTGGCAGATACTGGGTGGCAGAAAAATAAATTTAAGAATGCATATCTATATATTAAAAGGCGTAGAATTTTATGGTGTAAAGATTGCTTCAAATGATTAGTTATATTTGCGATAATTTAAAATATAACAGAAAAATAAGGCAGTGCGGAGTTACTTTCTGGCGCCACTGTACATATATCAATTGAGCAAATTATTATAACGGGGATTCGTTTGTGTGTGTGTGCACTGGTGAAACTCGTATCACAGATACGGTCATTGAGCACATCTAGCTGGATTCCAATGCGGGGAAAATGAACTGATTCATTCTATAATGTTCACATTAACTTTAATGTTGCGTTTATTTTAATTCTTAAGAGTGTGACAGAGAGACAGACCAACCAAGCAAGCAAGCTAGCAAGCTACCCAGCCCAGCAACCCAGCCCAGCCCCTACCCGGCCCAGCAACTGTGTATACAGAATATCCCATAAAAACCCGCAAGAGTATTTATTTTCCCGTATCAGTAGCACTATCATAAGAATACCCGTATCAGTAATACCATCATAATTTTACTAGAAATTAAATACTTGTGGTATTCTTATGATGGTATTACTGATACGGGAAAATAAATACTCTGTTCGGTTTTTTTGTGGGACATCCTGTATAGTGGATATCTGTACATCCCAGACACCCAATAACGCTTTAATTCAGGGCAACAATAACTTTCAGTCTTAAAATAACCATCAGTCTTAATAACTTTCAGTCTTAAAATTACTGGTTGATCACATGTTTGAAAATGGTAAAATGAGTTAATTTAATATATTTATAATAATATTGAATATAATATTAGGTTCTTTAAATTAGTTGCTGAGGTAACAATGTAAACTGAACAATGTCAACAATGATCGTCCGTAAACTGAACATTTGCAGCAGACCGGATCCAATACACGGCTAGCGGGATTTGCATCATTTGTACTCTTCGCTAGGAATTTATCCTAAACACTTCGACTGCGACGTGAGACGCTGGTGGTACACGGAGGAGATTTTCTTGCACTTCAAACTCATTTTCTATAAACACCTAATCAAAACTAAATGAAGGCACGATCCAGTTAATGTTTGCGACTATTAACATTGCCTAATACAGTTGACTTAGAAATTTAGTTGAATGTAGAACTTTAGTTTTTCCTGCCGCAGTCAATGTGTTAGAAAATAATGAATGACTTTAATTATTTGCGATGCAAACTAAGGTGTTTTGCATTTGTAATAGCAGAGTGTTAAATCGTGCCCTAACTTAGTACTGTAAGTAGAGTGATAAAACCATTAGACCCAATTGAAAATTATCGCCCTTTTCAGGTAGTAAATTAGTCGTAAAAGGTCGAAAACGGCACAAAAGGGCCAAAAATCACGACTTCAAACCGACTCCTACCTATACTTGGCCTATTAGGGCTTGAAAAGGGCTCTTCATTCAACTGGCCTTTTATAGGTCTAGTCAATGGCTGTTTGCGGGCTCATTCGGGTCGTTTAAAGTCGTTTTCAAGCCTTTTCGACGACCTCTATTTGGACGCGTAATAGATTGTAAAAAGACTCGTAATCGTAAATGTTGTACAAGTCGTATTACTTCAGTAAATGTAAAGAACTAAATGAATTTCAACTAACCTAACTTAGTTAAGTTAGATTAGGTAAGGTTCGTTAAACATCTTCAACAATACTATAAATAATTAATCCAGTCAACATGAAAACTAGGATAGAAAAGCTAACTGCTGAGCATAACATCAAATTGGCACTTTATTAATGCATTATATAAATTAAATATGAATGATAGCTTATAACTGTTGGAACACTTGGGTTGTCGAACGCTGAGCATTCAACTTGTAGTGCTTTACCCTAGTTACCCCTCAAACCTCGATTCTAGTCCTTCTATGTTCAGTAATCTTAATATATCCCAATGTAAATTTATTTTTAGAAAAAGTTCCCACTTCTCCGCCGCTTATCATCGATACTTACAGCCGGAGAAGTATAAACGTAAGTCCGCTGCTTCACTCGCCTCAAATCGGAACTTACTAGGCGAAGCAGCCACAAGACCCGGCCGTACAAACTCTTTATATCGTAAGAAAAATCTGATGTTGGAGCTCTTTGAGGTCGTTGCAAGGCCCACTATAAGTCGTACGGAAGCCTAATAAGGCCGGTATTAGCCTTGATCAAGCAGTAAGGAAGCCCAAAAGGGCCGGTATTAGCCTTGATCAAGCAGTAAGGAAGCCCAAAAGGGCCGGTATTAGCCTTGATCAAGCAGTAAGGAAGCCCAAAAGGGCCGGTATTAGCCTTGATCAAGCGGTAAGGAAGCCCAAAAGGGCCGGTATTAGCCTTGATCAAGCAGTAAGGAAGCCCAAAAGGGCCGGTATTAGCCTTGATCAAGCAGTAAGGAAGCCCAAAAGGGCCGGTATTAGCCTTGATCAAGCGGTAAGGAAGCCCAAAAGGGCCGGTATTAGCCTTGATCAAGCAGTAAGGAAGCCCAAAAGGGCCGGTATTAGCCTTGTTCAAGCAGTAAGGAAGCCCAAAAGGGCCGGTATTAGCCTTGATCAAGCAGTAAGGAAGCCCAAAAGGGCCGGTATTAGCCTTGATCAAGCAGTAAGGAAGCCCAAAAGGGCCGGTATTAGCCTTGATCAAGCAGTAAGGAAGCCCAAAAGGGCCGGTATTAGCCTTGATCAAGCAGTAAGGAAGCCCAAAAGGGCCGGTATTAGCCTTGATCAAGCGGTAAGGAAGCCCAAAAGGGCCGGTATTAGCCTTGATCAAGCAGTAAGGAAGCCCAAAAAGGCCAGGACGAGACTCGTTCAAGCAATGGAAAAGCCAAAAATGGTCGTTAATAGCCTCGTTCAAGTAGTAGAGAAGCCCAAAATGGCCGTTGCATTAGCCATTTCGATGTTCAGAAATAGCCGTTTAAATAGGCTAAAAATACTAGACATTTGCTCCGAAAAATGCTAATTTACTGCTCGAAAACGACTAAACTCTTGGCTTATAACTGCCTGAAAACGATCTGTAAAAGGCTCAGAATTTCAATTGGGGAGTGCTACATTCAAGGGCGTGATTTAAACATTAAAGATTATATTCAGAAACGTGATGGTACAACTTTGACAAAATCATAGGATTATTAATTCCATAATATTATAATTGTATAATATTATGATTGTATTATATTAAAATTGTATGATATTCCAACTGTACAATATTATGATTGTATATTATTATAATTGTATAATATTATGATTCTATAATATTAAAATTGTATAATATTATGATTCTATAATATTATAATTGTATAATATTATGATTCTAAAATATTATAATTGTACTATATTACAATTGTATAGTATTAAAATTGTATAATATTATGATTGCATAATATTATACATGTATAATATTATGATTGTATAATATTATAATTGTATTATATTATACCTGCATAAAATTATGATTCTATAATATTATAATTGTTTAATATTATTATTGTATTATATTATAATTGTATATTATTATAAATTTTTCATATTATCATTGTAAAATATTATAGATGTCAGATGGTCACAGAGACACAATAACCTGTCAGCACGCCAGGTCAGCTAAGGGACACTGTCAGCACAGCCAGGGCGGCCTCCCACGGCTGCGGTCTGACGTCAGCAAGGCGTGGTTAGTCAGCCTTTTGAGGCAACAAGCATGTGGAGAAAAAAAAAACAGTTTATTTCCAATAAAGTTGATATATGAAATGTATTACGTAGCTTTTTAAATATTTTAACAATAAGATCCTCAGTTAATATTCACACATGAATATCGTAAAACCATAGGAAATATTATGGTCGAAACAAATGATTGAGAGAAAAGTGCCAACAAATGCATTCGAACTCTTAAATTGAGATCCGAACTGCACTTGGGGAGGGCATGGCCCAGGAAGCCGTGACCCTCCCCGTTAAATGGGGACATGTCCTGCAAGTCACGGGAGATTGGACGCTTTATTATGTGTTGACAGCTGTGGGTGTTGACAGCTGTGGGTGTTGACAGCTGTGGGTGTTGACAGCTGTGGGTGTTGACAGCTGTGGGTGTTGACAGCTGTGGGTGTTGACAGCTGTGGGTGTTGACAGCTGTGGTTGTTGACAGCTGTGGGTGTTGACAGCTGTGGGTGTTGAAAGCTGTGGGTGTTGACAGCTGTGGGTGTTGACAGCTGTGGGTGTTGACAGCTGTGAGTGTTGACAGCTGTGAATGTTGACAGCTGCAGGCGTTGACAACAGCTGGTGTTGACAGCTGCTGGTGTTGACAGCTGTGGGTGTTGACAGCTGTGAGTGTTGACAGCTGTGAATGTTGACAGCTGCAGGTGTTGACAACAGCTGGTGTTGACAGCTGCTGGTGTTGAAAGCTGTGGGTGTTCACAGCTGCTGGTGTTGACAGCTGTGGGTGTTGACAGCTGTGAGTGTTGACAACTGTGAGTGTTGACAGCTGTGAGTGTTGACAGCTGCAAGTGTTGACAGTTACGGGTGTTGACAACTGCTGGTATTGACAGCTGCTGGTGTTGACAGCTGTGGGTGTTCACAGCTGCTGGTGTTGACAGTTGTGGGTGTTGATAGCTGTGAGTGTTGACAGCTGTGAGTGTTGACAGCTGCAAGTGTTGACAGCTGCTGGTGTTGACAGCTGCTGGTGTTGACAGCTGCGGGTGTTGACAGCTGAAAGTGGGGACTGACAGCCCGAATGTTGACAGATCCAAATGTTAACTGGAATCTCTGATTTACTGCTGACTGATTTTAGGCTGATTGCCAACTGGTTCCTTTTAACTGATTGTACTAATTTTTGGATGATAACTGGGTAATTCCTAACTGATATTTAAGTAATTGTTGACTGGTGCATGATTGCTTGCTGACTGTCTGACTGAATGCTGATTAATTGCTGTCTACTTTTTGATTGACTGTTGGCTGTTCTTTGGCTGATATTTGACTGATCGTGGGCTGATCCCTGCTTGCTTCCTACTGATTAGCACTGCACCTGCTTAGTTTTCGATTAGCGTAAAATTTGCATTGCAACTGCATAGTTATTGATTAGCACTCAGCATTACTCTGGATTAGTTATTGATTAGCACGATTAGCACTCAACATTACACTGTATTAGTTATTGATTAGCACTCAACATTACACTGGATTAGTTATTGATTAGCACTCAACATTACACTGGATTAGTTATTGATTACCATTAAATTAGCACTGCCCATGTTTAGTTATTGATTAGCACTTAGCATTACATCGCCCCAATTCTAAATTAGAACATCCTAATTATCCCCTTCAAATAAAATCCTAATTAGCCTTTCATTCAACATCCAAATTAGCCCTTCAAATAACATCCTAATTAGATCTTTGAATAACATCCTAATTAGCCCTTCATTCAACATCCTAATTAGCCCTTCAAATAACATCCTAATTAGCCCTTCATTCAACATCCTAATTAGCCCTTCAAATAGCATCCTAATTAGCCCTTCATTCAACACCCTAATTAGCCCTTCGTTCAATATCCTAATTAGCTCTTCAAATAACATCCTAATTAGCCCTTGATTAAACATCCTAATTAGGCCTTCAAATAACATCCTAATTAGCCCTTCATTCAACATCCTAATTAGCCCTTCATTCAACATCCTAATTAGCCCTTCATTCAACATCCTAATTAGGCCTTCAAATAACATCCTAATTAGCCTTTCATCAGCTCCCGCTAATGAGTTCGCTCGCATTAGCGCAAGTAGGGTTGTATGTTAATGATAAATAACCCGGTATTTACGTGTCGCCTTAATTGAAAACTAGCAGTTAGATCAAATTAAAACAGCTAATTAAATAGAATTAGAATAACTAATTGGAACAAATTAAAACTACTAATTCGATTGAATAAAAACTACTAATTAGATCAAATTAAAACTAATAACTAAATCGAGTTAAAACTACTAGTTAGATCAAATGAAAATTAATAATTAGATCGAATTAAAACTGCTAATTAAATAAAATTAAAATACCTAATTAGAACAAATTATAATTAACAATTAGATCAAATTAAAACTACTAATTAGATCGAATTAAAACTACTAATTAGATCGAATTAAAACTACTTATTAAAACGAGTTACAACTACTAATTAAGTCGAATTGAAACTACTAATTAGATCAAATTAAAACTAGTAATTAGATCGAATTAAAACTACTAATTAGATCGAATTAAAACTACGATTAAATCGAGTTAAAACTACTAATTAGATCGAATTAAAACTACTAATTAGATCGAATTAAAACTACGATTAAGTCGAGTTAAAACTACTAATTAGATCGAATTAAAACTACTAATTAGATCAAATTAAAACTAATAATTAAATTAAAATGAAACTACTAATTAGATCGAATTAAAACTACTAATTAGATCAAATTAAAACTACTAACTAGATCAAATTAAAACTACTAATTAGATCGAATTAAAACTACTAATTAGATCGAATTAAAACTACTAATTAAATCGAATTAAACTACTAATTAAATTGAATAAAAATCACTAAATAAATCTAATTAAAACTACTAATTAAATCGAATTAAACTAATATTTAAATCGAATTAAAATAACTAAATAAATCGAATAAAAACTACTAATTAGATCGAATTAAAACTACTAAGTAGATCGAATTAAAACTAATAATTAAATCGAATTAAACTACTAATTAAATCGCATTGAAACTACTAATTAAATCAAATTAAAACCACTGATTAAATCGAATTAAAACTACTGATTAGATAAAAAATTGCAAATTAGATCAAATTTCAACAGATGTGGTTACTGTGTACACATTGCCACACACTCACACACCAGGAAACAACTGTGCGTCCTTTGTTTCTTATGTGTTCCACACAATGATTCTGCACACAGTAGCGTGCATACATGATTGTTTGGCCTCACGGTGTATGAAATTCGCTCTGTGTTTCTGCGTTGTCAGAGTATATTGTGTAGTGTAGGTTGTATGTATGGCTTTGCATGTTCATGCCACACATGTTCAGCGGCTGAGTAACATGCCTCACACACGCATTGGAATAATGCACTTTAAAATATATATTTCTATCATATCACTAAACAATATTGTGTTTAATAAAAAATAAAAGTGTTTTTGCTTATAAATTGTTTAAGGTCTAAGTTAAAGTGGGCAAGATAAGGAAAATGCGTATTAAAATAATGGAAATAATAATAATTACAACGTATATATATATATGTATAAAATTACTATATAAATATATTACTTCAAAATTAATTGGTTTCCTAAATTATTATTCCTATTATTTAGGTGGTGATGACCTAAATAATTGCATCTAGCTTACAACAATAATAACATTCAACTAACAATTACAATTGCATTTAGCTTGTAATAATGATTGCTTTTAACTTGTAACAATAATTGCATTTAGCTTACAATAGTAATAGCATTCAGCTTACAATATTCATTTAGCTTACAGTAATAACTGCATAGAGCTCACAATAGTAATAGCATTTAGCTTGTAATAATAATTGCGTTTAGCAACAATAATAATCAATAATCAATAATCACTACATTTAGCGCATGCAACAGTAACTGCATTCAGCTTACAATTATTGCTTGATTCTCTGAACTGTTATTTAGATTCGACGACGGGTTTGATTAGACGAGAGAAAATGAATAAATTCACGTCCTATTATTCATGTTGATATTCCTTCTGTCCCCGAAAAAAACTCCGTTAATAAAAATAAGGTTAATTAATCATTTATTAATTGAATAACACTCAAATTTGATGCTTTTTCTCCTTTAAGTGACTGAATGATGAAAACGACAAAAAAGATGGTTTATATTTATCATTGTGTTCTAATAACTCTATCAACAAAAGTATTTTCAAATCTAAACACGTTTTCATGCGCCACTCCCGCGCACATTTCTACTGAGCACCACCCACTTCCACACTGCAATTTGCGTTTCCAGGAATACCATGTAAAATGAGGTGACATTTTGCTCACCAGACGTGCACAAACATGGCGGTCTGAGCACCCAGGGCTATGCTCACATGACCTTAAGGCCATCCTAGCACACATGAACTTATGTGGTGACATATGCGCTGCATGTCGGCGTCCATGCTCTTTCCAGTACTGATGTAGGAAAAACTGGCAATACCGGGCGAAGGAGTCAATGCAAGCTCTGTTGAGGATAAGATCTGTCAGAAGTATTTGTCTCACTACTAGTAGTAAGAATATTTCAAACTAACGTACGCAAACCTTCGAAAATTATAGATCTCAGTGCTGTTGGGGGAAACACTGTCATTTACTTGGGTAGAAATTTAATAAAAATAATGTGCACGGCCTCTCGAAAATAACGGGATTCGATATTTTTCTTGACTAAATTTTCCACATGTGGATGACAAACAAATATATCCATCATAGTAGTACCCGCGATTAAAATATTCTTGTACTCGTGCACTGGTGAAACGCGTATCACAGATACGGTCATTGAGCATTTCTAACAGCGTCGCAGACCCACGCACCAACCGAGCATCAACTGTCTATTATTATATAGTGGATAGTATCAATGTGTTGCAAAAGCAATGTCTAATTTTTAGAACGAATGTTTAAAATTAGATTTGTCAATTATTTACATTCTGTTTTAAGAGGTATAGATTTCTTTTACTTAACTAAACTAAACTATTTTCTTTTAGATTATCTCTGCTACGTTCATCTTTTCCTTAAAGATTAGCATCCATGTTTGTCCCATCTAAAGATCACATAAGAAATATTCTACTGTACGAGTTTCATAAAGGTGTTAAATGCAAGTGCGGTAGCAAAATCTATTCAGAACACTTAAGGGGATGACGTAGGGAACGAAACAAGTTACAGGGGATCTTTTTCTCGTTTTCGAAGCGGTGATTTCACTGTAGAAGATTAGCCAAAGAAAATTCGTCCAAGAACATTAGATTCCCACCAGTTGAATGTTCCTGTGTCCGAGAATTCTACTGTCACCCGTGAGGAAACGGCAGGACAGTTAGACGTTACTCATACAACCTGCTTCTGACTTCCATTTGTTTCCATTTGTCCAATCATTTTAGTGGACTCAGGCTAACAATAAGAGAAGACATAAAAGAAGCGCTGAATTTGTATTTTGGTTCTAAGGCTATAGAATATTAGAAGCGAGACATTTATAAGCTTGTTTAACCTGATATTAAACCCTGATGTAGTTGGTTGATAGCTGTATAAAACTGATATACACGGACAGTCAAAAATGACAGAATTCGATATTTTCTTAAGACAAACATTCCAGATGGGGATGCCAAACAAATATATCCATCCTAATAGTACCCGCGATTAAAATATTCTTGTACTTGTGCACTGGTGAAACTCGTATCACAGATACGGTCATTAAGAATCTTTTTAATAGCGTCACAGAGAGACGGACCAACCAATTTAATGTGTTCAACGAGATTCTCATTGTAATAACATAGGAGAAATTACACCCATTGAAATATATTTATTTATAAATTTAAGGAGACACCTAGCGTTTTATTATATTAGGCTAGTATCAAACCGTGATCACTTGAACAACATAGCGCTTGCGATGAACGTATCAGGGATACAGATTTTATCTGCATTTTGCCAAAATTAATCCTTCGAGTCCTACATGAGCCCCCGTCAACACTCACGCCTGCAGACAGGGTGAGGTCGTTTCAGCAATGCACGTCGTGCCCTATGACCCACCGCGTGGGGAGAGCGCGCTCCCCAGCGCTGACTTCCTCCCCATCAGTGACCGTGAGCAACGGGGAGCACTTCCCCCTCCTCCCCCCTCGCAACTTTTTGCGCCCCAAATTCTTTCCTGCCGCTTGTGGAGACGCCAGAATTTGCTTTTCGCCATTTCCTAGAGCCCGTGTTTCCGTAATGTAATGGAGCCCGTATTTCCTATGTATACTCGTGCCCTTATTCTTAATGTAATGGCACCCGTATTTCCTTGATGTACTTGTGCCCTTATTCTTAATTTATTGGCACCCATATTTCCTTAGTTTACTTGTGCCTTTATTTTTACTGTAATGGTGCCCGCATTTCTTTAGTTTACTTGTGGTAGTATATACGTAATTAAATTGCGTCCATATATCCTTAGTTTACTTGCTAGTGTTTTTAATATAATGGCGCCCGTATTTCCTCAGTTTATTTGTGCTAGTATATACTTAACGTAATGGCCGCCGTATTTCCTTAGTTTACTTGTGTTAGTACACTTAACGTAATGGCGCCCGTGTTACCTTAGTTTACTTACGCTGCTGGCTATCTTATTTCGTTATTTATGCAGCTATCCGCGTTTTCTTTGTGAAACGGAGTAGGTATTTCATTGATTAAACAGTCGCTCATGTTACTTATGAATATGAACCGAGTATTTCCTAGATTTACGAGTGTTGATTTTATAATAGATCCCGTAGTTCCTAAATATTATACACGTTTTATACAGTCGTTCAAATAGAGCATATGTTTTTTACTCTCCTAGGGCTAATTTCCTGACGTACCAAGCAATAGTATGTACATTTTTTGCTTGTGTACACTTGCCATTTTTTTGTGGTCGCGTCTCGAAGGCTTGGCAACTACCTGATATTTGTCCGTTTTTTTTTTTGATAGGCTGATATTGATTTTGAAAGTGACATAACCTTACTACGAATAATTAAATGATAGCAACAACAATTATGTGTCACAAAATAAACGTTTATCAAATAGATGAATGCATGGAATGTACACTGAATAAGCGGAAAAAATTAAACACATTAAACTGAACTTCAGATTATTATATTTCGAAATAGTGATTCATTTCACGATCACTTTGACGTTTGATTGTTAGTATATTGTTGTATATAATAAATTAGAGTTAAATGACGACTGAAAAAATTTCCCTTATCAGACAATCTTTGTACTTCATCACTAGATAACTCAAAGTAGACAAATAAAAAGTGAAACTGTAATTCGGCGACAAAGGATATTTTAAAATCATTTTCTAAACTCATCCATCAAACTCGTTTTTGGAAATACGTCGTCCTTCTTCTAAATTAAGTAAGTACAATTAGTGCAGTATTTGTTATCAACACACAGTTGTCACTATACTGGGTGTTGAGTTTCTCCCTGATATTATTAAAAGATGGGTGTTGAGTTTCTCCCTGATATTATTCAAAGATGGGTGTTGAGTTTCTCCCTGATATTATTCAAAGATGGGTGTTGAGTTTCTCCCTGATATTATTCAAAGGTGGGTGTTGAGTTTCCCCCTGATATATTAAAAGGTGGGTGTTGAGTTTCTCCCCGATATTATTAAAAGATGGGTGTTGAGTTTCCCCCTGATATTATTAAAAGGTGGGTGTTGAGTTTCTCCCTGATATTATCAAAAGATGGGTGTTGAGTTTCTCCCTGATATTATTAAAAGGTGGGTGTTGAGTTTCTCTCTGATATTATTAAAAGGTGGGTGTTGAGTTTCTCCCTGATATTATTAAAAGGTGGGTGTTGAGTTTCTTCCTGATATTATTAAAAGGTGGGTGTTGAGTTTCTCTCTGATATTATTAAAAGGTGGGTGTTGAGTTTCTCCCTGATATTATTAAAAGGTGGGTGTTGAGTTTCTTCCTGATATTATCAAAAGGTGGGTGTTGAGTTTCTCCCTGATATTATTAAAAGGTGGGTGTTGAGTTTCTCCCTGATATTATTAAAAGGTGGGTGTTGAGTTTCCCCCTGATATTATTAAAAGGTGGGTGTTGAGTTTCCCCCTGATATTATTAAAATGTGGGTGTTGAGTTTCTCCCTGATATTATTAAAAGGTGGGTGTTGAGTTTCTTCCTGATATTATTAAAAGGTGGGTGTTGAGTTTCTCCCTGACATTATTAAAAGGTGGGTGTTGAGTTTCTCCCTGATATTACTAAAAGGTGGGTGTTGAGTTTCTCCCTGACATTATTAAAAGGTGGGTGTTGAGTTTCTCCCTGATATTATTAAAAGGTGGGTGTTGAGTTTCTCCCTGATATTATTAAAAGGTGGGTGTTGAGTTTCCCCCTGATATTATTAAAAGGTGGGTGTTGAGTTTCTCCCTGATATTATTAAAAGATAGGTGTTGAGTTTCTCCCTGATATTATTAAAAGGTGGGTGTTGAGTTTCTCCCTGATATTATTAAAAGGTGGGTGTTGAGTTTCTCCCTGATATTATTAAAAGGTGGGTGTTGAGTTTCCCCCTGATATTATTAAAAGATGGGTGTTGAGTTTCTCCCTGACATTATTAAAAGGTGGGTGTTGAGTTTCTCCCTGACATTATTAAAAGGTGGGTGTTGAGTTTCTCCCTGATATTATTAAAAGGTGGGTGTTGAGTTTCCCCCTGATATTATTAAAAGGTGGGTGTTGAGTTTCTCCCTGATATTATTAAAAGATAGGTGTTGAGTTTCTCCCTGATATTATTAAAAGGTGGGTGTTGAGTTTCTCCCTGATATTATTAAAAGGTGGGTGTTGAGTTTCTCCCTGATATTATTAAAAGGTGGGTGTTGAGTTTCCCCCTGATATTATTAAAAGATGGGTGTTGAGTTTCCCCCTGATATTATTAAAAGGTGGGTGTTGAGTTTTTCCCTGATATTATTAAAAGGTGGGTGTTGAGTTTCTCCCTGATATTATTAAAAGGTGGGTGTTGAGTTTCTCCCTGATATTATTAAAAGGTGGGTGTTGAGTTTCCCCCTGATATTATTAAAAGGTGGGTGTTGAGTTTTTGCCCGGTGTTCTCCCTAAAAGCAGAGCGTGGACGGTGATGCTCAACTATGTGAGCAATGAGAATATCAAAATTTTATAGTTACTTGGATAAATAATCAAAGTTTTGAAGGGGCTTGGATAAATAATCATAGTTGTGTAGGTACATGGATATATAATAGTAATTGTGTTGGGACAAGGATAAATAATATAAGTTTTGTAGGAACTTGGATGAATAATAAATTCTATCCCCAACACCCCTGCCGTGAGGGCGCGGTACCTCCAACAAAACTGTGCAGATTTGGCTGTAATTTCTGCACGCCAGGCAATACTAAGCGGAAATGTATGCAAATTACACAGAAATGACGTCATTGTCACTCTGACGAGAGACTGGAGGCCCGTGAGTTTTATAAGAAATATAATTTGAAAATTCTGAGAACTTTGAACGTAAACTAAAAATGCGTTCAAGTACTTGAACACCAGCCTGAAAATTTGTGTGAATCTTTTATTCTTTCTTCTTACAGTAAAATTGCTAAATGATTGTGGGTGATTCACCTTAAAAGACTGAATCTATTCACAGAGGAAAGAATGAATCCATTCACCTTTTTTGAGGATAAGATCTGTAGAGAATTTATTTTTTACTATTTCAAACTAGCGTACACACCCTTTCCAAAATTGCGGTATTTAGTGTGTGAGGTAAACCTTGTAGGTCTTTTAGCTCGATTGATAATTATGTGAAACAAGTGTACACGGCCCGTCAAAATTAATGGGATTCAATATATTCCTTGAATAAACCGTCCAGATATGGACGACAAATAATACTGTATTTCCGTCCTAATAGTACCCGCGATCGAATATTCTTGTACATGTGCACTGGTGAAACTCGTATCACAGAAACAGTCACTAAGCATCCTTATGAACGTGAAAGAGATACGGGAAAAGCGGACACCAAACAAATCTTCTTACCTAATAATACCCTTGGTGTGTTTATTATATATTTAGTGTCTGCTTCTTCCGTCTCTCTGTCACGCTTATAAGGATGCTTAATGGGCCGTATCTGCGATGCGAGTTTCACCAGTGCACATGTACAAGTATAACAATATTTTAATCGCGGGTATATAGGATGGATATATTTGATGGTCGCCCCCAGCTGGAAAATTTATTCAAGGAAAATATTCAATTCCCTCATTTTTGAAGGGCCATGTACTCTAGTACAGGGTGGGCCAGAAGGAAAACTTTGTTGGAAGGAAAGGAAAGCTTTGTTGAATTTGAAAGAATAACATTTTTATGGTTTATTTCGGTATCCTATTTACTCAGCGAACAAATTAAAACGGTCAGTTAATTCTGGCCCACTCTGTATATAAATAAATGAATAAACAGAGCAAGGGTAAGATAGATGCACACTCTGACCACCTGAACAACGGGGTGGGTGTGATAGTACAGACTTTACTGCCTCTTACATTCTGCCTAAATAAATCCTTCGTGTGTAGACACCAAAAAGATAAATCTTTTTCAACATTACTCGTGACTTAAATACTACATTTATACACGTGTGGCCGTGAAACCATTATCTCAGAAAATGTCATCAAACACGTCCAGTTGTTACAGACGAAAAACACGAGGGGAACATGCAACTATTTTTACATAGGCCTATGTATGACCATGGTAAATATGACGCTTATCATTATTTCTTCCTAATTAATGAATGATTCAAGTTTAAAAATTAGGGTTTCGAGGCACTAGACCCAAAAAGTAGGTAGATGTTGTGATCACATGAAACTATCGGATTCTCAATGCTGTCTGACTGGTTGTCTGCTCCCTTCCTTCTTACAAGCCACCCTCAGTTTTCAACAATAAGGTGCTCCAAAACTTCCTCTATTTGTATATTGGATACGACCTGTCACAAATTTTCTATTTAAAGAAGAAAATTTCAAAAAATAGATTACATTACGCCTGACCAGAAGGCTGTAGACCTAGGCTATTTTCAAAATCCCCGACTACAATTGACGTTCAATTTGTGTTTTGGTGATTTTCTATTTCTCGAGTGACACTTTGACAATGGTGATCTCTTTCCAGATGGATATTTAAGCATATTTCCTAAATATTTAAGCACGTTTTGGGGCTGCTTTACTATATTATTATTAGTATATAAGAAAGTTTTAGCCTCCCTTAACCACGACTAAGATGTTCCAAGAGAGGAAAGAGGAAGGCACCATTTAGTATGGAGTTGAGGGAACGTGGAATCTATGCACAAAGTGCACAGAAACAGTAAGCTAGGAAAGAAGTTCATGAAACAAGAAAAAAGTTGAAGAAGAAAGTAGCAGGTGCTGAAAAACAGGACAGCAGTGAACCGAAAAAAGATGGTCCGTAACAAAACAAAAACCTATTTTATTACAACAAAAAGGAAGCCTACCTAACCTTTAGCTCGGGCCCTCACATGGTTCTCCTGGGATTTTGGGGCTGCTTATGTCTCTCATCGAATTGTTCTTTTTTAATAACCCTTTTTTGTAATTTAGCCTATGTCCGTACTGACATCTATGCGTTCTCTCTTGCAACGTAAGAACATCAAACTACGGTCAAATTTTCGTAAAATCTTAATAAAAAAATCTTGTCATTTAAATTATCTCCCCTCTGCAATACCATTAAAGCGCTACAAAAAGCTTGGTCACGCAATGGCATTAAAATATAACTACAACCCAAGCTTCCTAATGATATTGAAGTATGATAATAACCTTTTAGCTCAATAACATTGAAATATTTCTACAATCTTTGCCTAGCAAAAATATTCAAGCCTTACAACAATCTCAGCTACGCAATAATATCGTAGTGTTACAACAATCTCAGCTACGCAATAATATCGTAGTGTTACAACAATCTCAGCTACGCAATAATATCGTAGTGTTACAACAATTTCAGCTACGCAATAATATCGTAGTGTTACAACAATCTCAGCTAAGCAATAATATCGTAGTGTTACAACAATCTCAGCTACGCAATAATATCGTAGTGTTACTACAATCTCAGCTAAGCAATAATATCGTAGTGTTACAACAATCTCAGCTACGCAATAATATCGTAGTGTTACAACAATCTCAGCTACGCAATAATATCGTAGTGTTACAACAATTTCAGCTACGCAATAATATCGTAGTGTTACAACAATCTCAGCTAAGCAATAATATCGTAGTGTTACAACAATCTCAGCTACGCAATAATATCGTAGTGTTACAACAATCTCAGCTAAGCAATAATATCGTAGTGTTACAACAATCTCAGCTACGCAATAATATCGTAGTGTTACAACAATCTCAGCTACGCAATAATATCGTAGTGTTACAACAATTTCAGCTACGCAATAATATCGTAGTGTTACAACAATCTCAGCTCCGCAATAATATCGTAGTGTTACAACAATCTCAGCTACGCAATAATATCGTAGTGTTACTACAATCTCAGCTACGCAATAACATCGTAGTGTTACAACAATCTCAGCTCCGCAATAATATCGTAGTGTTACAATAATCTCAGCTACGAAATAATATCGTAGTGTTACAACAATCTCAGCTACGCAATAATATCGTAGTGTTACAACAATCTCAGCTACGCAATAATATCGTAGTGTTACAATAATCTCAGTTACGCAATAATATCGTAGTGCTACAACAATCTCAGTTACACAATAATATCGTAGTGCTACAACAAGCTCAGCTACGCAATAATATCGTAGTGTTACTGCAATCTCAGTTACGCAATAATATCGTAGTGCTACAACAATCTCAGTTACACAAAAATATTGTAGTGCTACAACAATCTCAGTTACACAATAATATTGCAGGGTTACAACAATCTTATTTGGACATCAAAAATGAACTGATGGTGCAAGCGAAGTTCCATAGCAGCAGACTATCGCAACAATCAAAGTGTCGTAATGGAATCGAAAAATATTTCCCTACTCTAAGTTTCCGCTGCCCGTTACACTCGAATGTGCTCTTATTTTCTCAAGGACATTCGCGGATGAAATAAATGCTCGATTGAATCCAAGTTACCAAATCCTCGCGTCACTTCCGACTTGCTCCAGATTTCAGTTTCCCCTGAAATGTTCGATGCCATCGCACCCGGAATACACCCAACAGAAGAACACGTGTTGCACAGCAATATTTCATCTCATGATGAATTTCGCTTTAGGAAATGAGTTTTTTACGCGTACTGAGATGCTAGGCGATTACCGCTCCCACACACACTGCCATCTGGGGGTCGGAAATTCGTGAGTGTTGCGATCATTTACGCTGACCGTGCGTCCTCTTCTTCTGGGAATTTTGTGGACTTGCGAATATCTTTTTGTGAGGAGTAAACAGTCAGTTCCTGCTGGAGTTCACCTTAATGTAGCAATAGTGTATGAGGAACGTAAATAGTTTGCTTAGTAATAGTTTATGAGGTTCCTAGATATTTTGCTTAGAACTGGCTTATGGATACCTAAATACTTGTAATTTGTTTGGTAATAGTTTGTTTGTATCTAAAGCCATCCGTACATTTAAATACACTAACTTACACGAATGAGCAAAAGACATTTTTGCTCATTAGTCACGAAAGCATTTAAAAGCACCACCTGAAATGAAAAGCACAGCTAGAAAATGTATTTTGTTTAAGATTTCTTACTCAATTGATGGACACAGCAGTCTATGGATGCTGTAAATGTAAGCTATGAGTCTGTGAACTTTCATTGTAAAAGAGTCAGTGCGAAAATGGAACTACTTATACGTTCATGACATTCAGCCCTCTCAAATTTACGAGGGTAATATATGCATAGCTTATTTATATTATTCCTATAAATGTACGTTTCTCAATAGATTCATGTGCATGAATTGCCGCTCTATGTGTGTTTTAGGATATTGCAACACAGTACACAAATCGCCGTTGTGTACACTGCATACTTTGGTCAATTTCCCATACTTTAATCTGTGTCCAGAAGTGAACTAAAAATGCAAAGTTTATGTCTGCCATACTTTTATTTTGAATGACTATCATTGAATATAATATTCCTACACTCCTTCCGCTCTACAAACATTATTCGGCCATCAAGTCTCATTACTACGCCGCCTAGGCATAAAATACTCACCGTTTTCGTTCTCACCCTGAACATGAATCCGTTCTCCCCGTGAATATGAAGGCCGTCACTCACGCGTGCCTCATTACCAGCAGTACTCAGTTCATTTTGCGGTTATCAAATTCCAAAAGTGCCTAAAAATTCCAGGGCGCCCCTCAGGCAATGCCTGCCGCGCCTACACCTCATTCCGGAACTGCGGACTCAGGAGCAATTGGCATCCGCAAAAACATGATCTTGCGGAACAGTTACTGCGCTGCCCCGCCCTGTCCGCACGGATCGTCGTGGCGCCGCAAAAGGGACGACTTTGAACACTTCTTCTGGTGTTGCGTCGTTATGAATCGTAAGCATCAGTCTGAAGGCACACGGGGGCGAATATTCCCCAGTTGTCACTTCCCCCTCCGAGGGGGAGGAATTAAAGGGCAGTGTCGTGGTAGAGGGGAACTATGCGGTGAAAAAATTCCGTAACAAGAGTTCAGTTATCGGGAACTGAGTTGGGGTGTATAAAGGCTTCACGCTTCCTCCGCTGCGTCAGTGCCTTCATGTCCGTCTGTCCCTGCCTGCACTCCACCCTCGTGCTTTACTGAGTTCATTTACTTTAACTACGTGTAGAATTTATACGTACTCGAAGGAGTTATAAGTACTTGCAGGAGTTATACGTGCAGTGAAAAATGCAGCTCTACAAGGTGTGTATTGAACAATTTAGCTTGGCGTAAGTGAAATACTTGAGAAATGCCGGACTTGTGATTCATTTTCCAGCGCTTTACTTGGGTCTGTTGAACAAACATGTTTGTGAGAAATCTTTGGTTGATTATTTCTATTTATATTGTGAGTGGTCTTCAGCCTGAGAACAATTCGGCCATTGCCATGTTCAGTAAATCTAGAAACGTGCACCTTAGATAGTCTAATAACTCAGTTCTTTAGCGTATATTAAAGGCAAATTTAAACGAGACGTAAGACATGTTACGTAGGCAGACTCTCTGGACAGAAATTTAATTTGCAGAGAACCTATGCATGTCTACACAGAGTTGACGTCTGAAGTCTGCACGTAGTAGAAATTTGGCAATGTAAAAACAGAAATATCCTTCATGAGAATAATAATTTGTAAACAGGAGAGGAGCTTTATTTATGTACAATTGACGTAGTCGCAGTGGTACAGGTGGGAGCGTAAGTTCTTCTGTAAACTTTAGACTTTGTTAAAAATATTTTGTCTAGTAAAACAATTTAGTTTGGGCTGTTTTCAATTTAAATTTGAGCGCAGAGCATTACTACAGGGTTGTCAAATGCTCAACGCTGAAATTTTGTTGGCAAAAAGCCTCAAGCCTAAACAATAGGATCTGTGCGGGAAAAGGAAAAGGCTACGTAGCCGAAACTACCGAAGTCTTCCGCCATCGGATGTACCGCTACTACGACGTAAATTGTTCGGAAAATCCACCCCCGACGATTACTTTTACAGATGAATAAAGATTTTCACGATCGAAGCGTACACATTTCTTCTGTTAATTATTACTATAAATTTGGCATGGATGAGAACTGTGTAAACCATTGAATTCTGTGTAAAAATTGATTTTGAGTTACTTCTGCTGCATAATTAAAAACTGTTCGATTTAAGTGGAAAATAGCGTTGGTCTTAGGATAAATATATAACTTTTCTTCCTCGTTAGAATTTTGATTAAACGAGGCAAAATGGCGGAGAGGAGATCTTCATCATGTGTGAGACTAGATGTCTGGTGTGAGGGAACCTATAAAAAATGTAGAGGTAGTAAGTACATTGTACAGCGTAGACGTAATGGCTTGTTGGTTAGTAAGTACATTGTACAGCGTGGACGTAGTGGCTTGTTGGTGAACAAGATGTAGATTTTGCGGTGTTGAAGTGGTGGATTGTAGAATTACTGCAGTAGATCAAAAACACTTGAGGGGTAGATTGTGGAGTTACAGGTGGGACGCAGTTAAGTAGACTTTTAAGTGTGCAGGTAGTATTCAGCAACATCAATAGATGTTGACGCAGTTTAGGTGTGGTAGATGATGTTTGGCTATACAAACCCAAAGAAGTTGGGATATAAAAATGTTCAAAATTCGTCAGTCGAAATGGAATGCTGTGTAAGGTTTTTCATGGTGCCATATATTTTCATTGGACGTAGAACGAATGATTTCCCGTTCATTATCATAGAAACTAGGGGAAAAAATTTAAAGTTTTGCATTCAATAACGCTTACTTATTTTCCATGTAAAAGAATCCTATGAATATTTATGAAAATCGAGTAGTTTACAGTCATTTTCTGCGGCTGACACATGTAGGGCTGTTCCCACGGGCTTGTGATCCAGTGAAGGTGATAAATGCATATATATTTGGGATGAATTCTGTTTCAGTGTTCTACTTTACAGTATTGATTAATTTTGTGACACACAGATTGCAGATAGTGAACACAAACTTTATTCACCGAAACGTTTCGTGCATAGTTGTTCCTTTCGTTCATTCTCTCTTTTGAAAATGCGTCACTGAATTGAAGGCCTGCTAAAATGATGAGAAAGTATACCTCATTTCAAATTTTCTACTAAACTGAAATGATTTTATCACATTCCCCGTGCTGTAGCGTAGCTCTTAAATGCTCCTTCAAATTGAAAATGTTTTTGCCGCAATAAAAATGTTCTGACACATTTTCATGCACTCTGTGACGTCATAAGTGCACCATCATGTTTCAAAACTCTTTTCCATACTTTTAAACGCTGTGTTCGCTTAAAGATAAGCTGACGAGAGTTTCAAAATTTTCTTAATATTGAGACCCACCTTAAGGAGTCAGATTCGTTTTCTGAAACAAACCTAGCAGCGATAACTGAAGCTTCATGCTCTTAGCTCGTCAGATTTTTACCGCGCCGTCGGCACAAAAATTGAAACAAACATTCTAGGATTTCAAGGTGAAAAACTTTAAAACTTATGAATTGAATTCGCAAAAAGGTAAAACTTTAAAATGTTGTTTTAAGCTCTGAAATAACGCTTGTAGAATTCAGTAGCATAAAATTGAAGGAATATTTTGTCAGTTTCACAGTTGCTTTGTCAAAATTTCCGCGAATATTTGTAGAAACAAAAATAGGTTGGACGGGGATACGTTTTCTACACATGTGTATATGGACTGGTGTAGATTATAGAGACTCGTACATAGACCGCCCACACTTAATTTGGGGAAAATGTCTTGAACTAAATTTGCGGCAAATGTCTTGACCTAAATTTGCGGCAAATGTCTTGAACTTAATTTGCGGAAAATGTCTTGACTTCCAGTGATTTCCCTCAAATTTTTCAGGTGATCTTGACGGTGTCGCTGGGCGCATGCGCTCTGTCCGACACGTCTGCCCTCCCCCAGCAGGCCCAAACGCTCGCCCCTCGCGCTGGAGGCACCTTCGTTCCTCAGCGGCGACTCTTTAGAGACGACAGCGACGAATTCGACAGCCACGAACGCCTGCGACACGTCACGGCACACGTCGCCGCCACCAACGCCGCCGCCCGTTTTGGCAGCACCAACACCGCCGCCGCCGCCAACGCTGGAGGCCGAGCACCAACACCCGTACAGAACTCCAGAAGCCAGTCCAGGTTCCACCATTCCTTCGAAGACGAAGATAACTGGTCTTACGAAGACGACGATGCGAAGTACGATTTCAACTGGGACGTGAGCGACGAGGATACTCACTTCGACAGGCACGAGGCCCGGGAGGGCGACAATACCACAGGCTCGTACTCCGTCATGCTGCCCGATGGCAGGAGGCAGGTCGTGACGTACTACGTCGATGGCACATCTGGCTACGTTGCCAAGGTGCGCTACGAAGGCACAGCTACCTCACGTCCTCAGCACCACTCCAACGAATCGCCTGAAGATTTCGACTAGACCCAATGTGAATGGTTCGTGTTGGAGAGCTTAGAGTTCCTGTATTACTGGTCCTCAAATCTGGAATAGGGTTGGATTCAGTGAATGTCGCTTGACATCCAGTGGATCTGTTGCCTAACAAGCAGATTGACTTGTATTCTGTGTACCGTTGATTCTGTCCAGCGTCTTGCCTGTTGGGTAATTCAAGTGTTGGATCATTGTTCACCATATGCTAGCAAGTTGTAAATTATTGTCTCCAAACAAAATGAGAAATATATTGTATACCATTGACGACACATTGCTCGTTGACTACACGAATGCACACTGGGAATTTTTTAGTTGGTCACCGGAATAATCTCGTCTCCTTCCACCATTGGGTTTTCCCAACGTGAATTGGCTAACATTTCAAACACCAGAGAACTTTAGAAGTGTCCCCACTGATACCTACAAAGAATCTCCTTATCGTTTGACCAAGAATTGATTCCCTATTTTTTCTTACGTTCTATTAAGTCGGTGTCCGCTTTTCCTATTATCAGGTGTCACATAACGCCAATTTTCACCCTCAGAACACAATCTTCAAATTCAATATCTTCACGATTTTTTCGGCAGAAATTGGGCACAGTTTTTGACCTGGGATCATTGTGGTTTAAAGACATGTAGGGAAGATTGACCTGATGAAATCCATCGCTAGAGCTCATTTGTGCACTTGAGTTCGATGATTTACCTACCACACAAAGCTAGTTATACCAAGCACGATTGGTTTATTGTTTTTTACTGCGAGTTTAAAATTAACATAAAAAACCGTCGCTGCAGCATCCATATGATTTGTTCATCAGCCAGTAATTTCACAGGCTCACGTTCCTTTCGCCCTAATGTAATCACACAACAGCTTGAGTTGTGTCGATCAATTCGAAATGAGTTTTGTGTAGTTTTTCCATTATTTTACACTCGCAGCAGGATAGGAATTGAGTCAAACGATACAACACTTGATTCAAACAAACATTTCTTTAAAAACGCACAGAATTTGAGACGTCTTATATTTCTTGAAAATAATCGTAATAAAATGGGTAAAAACGTAAAGTTAGGGATGCGCTGCACGGCATAATGAACGGTACTCTTTATGGTGTTCTGAACAGTGCCTTGAACGGTGCATTGAACGGTGCATTGAACGGTGTACTGAACGGTGCCCTGAACGGTGCATTGAACGGTTTACCGAACTGTGCCCTGAACGGTGTATTGAACAGTGTACTGAACGGTGCATTGAACGGTGTACTGAACGGTACATTGAACGGTGTACTGAACGGTGCCCTGAACGGTGCATTGAACAGTAAACTGAACGGTGCATTGAACGGTGTACTGAACGGTACATTGAACGGTGTACTGAACGGTGCCCTGAACGGTGCCCTGAACGGTGCATTGAACGGTGCATTGAACGGTGTACTGGACGGAGTCCTGAACGGTGCATTGAACAGTGTACTGAACGGTACATTGAACGGTACTCTGAACGGTACACTGAACGGTGCATTAAACGGTGCTCTAACCAGTCCGCGCTGACTAAGCAATTACCGTTTTAAAAACATAGGTAACGAACATATAAAAAACCGATATGGCTTAAATATTATTAATGACAAATCCTTGGATTATTTATGATGTTTCTTTTGTCACTTCTATTTATGATCAATATTATGCATAAAACCTCAATAAATATTTTATGTATTAGAGAGATTTTACCCGGACGTGAAAGGTCTTCTACATTTAAAAATAAACTATTTTATCCTTGTTGTTGTTTTTTTTGGTCCTTTAAGTCGGATTTAACACTGTGGGGAAGAAAGTAGAAAAAGAGCAGCAAGAAGAAAGAGGGCCAAGGAAATAAAAATTTGTGAAAAAATTGAGACAAAAGAAAAATTATTTTTAAATAGTGTTGATTTTGTGCAAACACGCACTCGTGCTGTACATTCGGCGCTGTTTCAGTAAGTCATTGATTAACACAAAAACACACATGCACTTTATATTCTACATTGTTTCCATATATTATTGATTTTACTTATACGCAAACACACACATGTTCTGTATATTCTATATTGTTTTCACGTATCGTTGACCTAACACACACACAAAGACATTCAAGCATTCTATATTTTATAACGTGTCCATGTGTCTTCGACCTTATACACACACACGCGCGCACTGTGTATCCCACAACATCCTCCATTGCGAGGTGTGTTTTCTGATAAGAAAGTGCATATTGCAAAAAACTAGCTCGCTTCCTCTTTGTGTTGCACTCGAGTAGTATCCTGCCCGGCTTGCACCGCTGATATTTTTATAATTAATATTACTATTATTGTTATACATTATTATATTATTGTATAATTCCTTATATTTCGTGAACTAATCTGGCGTATTTGTCTTCACAGATTTCATGTGTGTGTTCATCTTTCTGTGTTATCAGTGCTCAGTATATTTTGTCTAAAATTAACCTTTTGTACCTACGTCGTATCATTAGTGTAGTGTATTTTAGGTCCCGTACCCACTCAGGGGGATACAACTATTGTATCTATGGGAATTAGAGCTCCCAGGGGGACTATGTGAGGGCCCGAGCTAAAGGTTAGGTAGGCTTCCTTTTCGTTAAAATAGAATAGGTTTTTGTTTTGTTACGAACCATCTTTTTTCGGTTCACTGTTGTCCTGTTTTTCAGCACCTGCTACTTTCTTCTTCAACTTTTTCTTGTTTCATGAACTTCTATCTTACCTTACTGTTTCTGTGCACCTTGTGCATAGATTCTGCGTCCCCTCAACTTCATACTAAATGGTGTCTTCCTCCTTCCTCTCTTGGAACATCTTTGTCGTGGTTAAGGGAGGCTAAAACTTTCTTATATATATATATGTATATATATATATATATTTATATCATGTATTTGATCTGTGTTTCCTCCTCGTATTATAATAACCCTATTTTGAAGGTTCGAGTTTATCATCTATTGTTTTACTTTATACTTACTCGTCAGTGTAACCCACAAATTCCCATGGTTTCTGTTCGAATTCCTGCAGTTCGAACTGTAGCAATGATGTTCCAGGTATTCCAGGTTTCCTTATTTTTAGGTACTCCGCTAGTGCCTGGCTTTGCCAGCCATCCCTGGAATTCCAAAACAAAAAGCATGGGGGAAGTCTCGGTATTCCGAGAACTTAATTCTCTTCTTCTCATCTTCCAAAGCTCTCAATGCATTCCGATAGTTTTAGTTATAGCGTTCCAGTAGTTGCATAAGCTTTAGCATTCTGAGTATTACAGATTTCTGCGCCATTTAAAGTATTCCATCCATTCGAGGCTTCTTAATTAATGAGATGTGTTCTCTGGGTTAAATTCAAGGGCATCTGGAATTGTCGGACGTTTTTTGCATTCACCCCGTGGCAGAAACTGCAGGCATTCTCTGTCAAGATGTGTTGCAAATTGACATTCTAACGTTCCGTGAGTGCTTAAGATGCCAAAGTTTCTATTAACTAGACCGATACGAGTAACACATATTACAACACAGATAATTGAGCCTAATGAATGAACATTCCAATTGAACAAAAAATCTTGAAACTTTTTTTCGAGGGGTGGAGAACGAATTCATAATGAAGGTAATAGAGAAGAGGTATTTTAAAAACATTCAATAAAAACGTTTCGTTTCATAAGCTTATTATCAACTTTACAAATCTGAATAAATGAAGCATCTTAATCGAATACATAACTAAAAGAAATCCATAAAATTAGGTGAATAATGCAGTAAAAATAAAACAAATAAAAAATGAACGAGACATGGTTGACAATTGCCAAGTAGAAGACGTATTTCTACTCGTTGAAGGCAATGTCTCAGCTTGCAAGTTGTAGATTCTCAACGTTTGAGGTCAAAATTGAATGTACATGTCCCTAAAATGTTGAAACATTTAAAATATAAAATTTTGAGACCAATATTGGATGTACATGTTTCTAATATATCAAAATATCTAAACTATCAAATTTTGGGGTCAGAATTTGTTGTACATGTCTCTAAAGTATCAAAATATCAAACGGATTAAATTTTGAGGTCAGAATTCAATGTACATGTCCCTAAAATATCAGAATATCAAACATATCAAATTTTTGAGGCCAGAATTAGATATGCATGCCTCTAAAATATCGTAAAATACCTAAAATGAACTCGTACTCCGAAGATTATTCAAAACAGCGTTGTCTTACACCTGAATGTGAAGGGAAACAAAGTAAGTTGCTTCTTACATGACTAGGACACATGCTCTGCAACCCCCACGTGTTGCGCTCGGTGAGTGCACCCCACGTACTGAGGGTCGCAGTACGCATGACAATGTATAATGTGAGGGTAGATCACATGCACAACGGTTAAACATTCAACGATTAAAAAAAAACTTAATTATAAAAAAGGGGATGATTTCACCAGAAAAAAAATATTTTAACGTTATTAACAGCTTTCTCTTCAATTTATCCGATTGCTCGTCAAAAAAAGGAAGAACAGTGAATCTAATCTTTCGATTGACTTCATTATCATAAGAACATATTTTCTCTAAATGTTTATTGATTGAATCTGAAATTATGAAAAAAGAAAAACTGTGAGTATACGTGAAAATCGAACGAGCTAGTGCTGAATAAGTAAGTGTAACTTGAAGAATTTTTCATGTGCGCGCAATAATAAAGTTGATGGGTTGTTGAATTTAAATATTCTGTAAAAAACTAAGTTGCTCAAGCCCAAGCCGGTAGAGGTTTGTGTGCAGTGAACACAAGAGTAAAACCTATTTTTAAAACGACAAACATTGAAATGAAGAAATTCAGGAGCTCTTTCCCGCTGGAACTTCAAGGTGAACTTAATTTTTGGGTGGCAGCTATTTTGCCCCCAAATTGGAAGGTGAAAATAATATCACCTCACCACCCCCCCTAAGCTTTATTTCCCCGTCTCCCGTTCTTAATTTCTGTTAGGACAATTATTTCTGTCCTAATTTTTTTGTTCCCATGAAATCGCCAGAAATGTTTACCACTGTAGCATAGTTCTTGTTTTCATGAATATAAAAGAGACAATTCCCAAAGTGTAGCTCGTGAACGTTACATGACAGTATTGCATTACATCATAAACATTTTTTTTATTCTAAACGTGTCAAACGTTTTGCGCAAACTTATTTATTCTGTTTGATGAACTTACGTCAGAGTCTACAGCAGGGTTGTATTTTTATAAACCAATTATGTTTTTGTAACATCCTATTGGAAATGTACTGTTTTTTCACCCTAGGACGGGCAACTGAAAGAACGACGTGCGCAGTTGATTTTTTTGACAGTGCAAGGGGAGGCCGTCACTCTCTTCTGATAAAGTTATTGTTTTCATCAAAACCACTAGTAAATATAGTTATAATATATAACATAAAAAGCATCTATGATAAAAATAGTTTAGAGTAAATAGTTTGGAACAGTATCTTTCAAGACTATTATTGAAACACACGAGAACCCGATATGTCAAATTATGGCGTTTGATAATCTATGATAAATCACACCGTTCATTTAACTAAGTCGGTTACCACGTAAGCTTTTTTTACTTTCTCAGAATTTTTTGAAGTGTAATCCATTCGATGCAGACACCAAAAAAATATACCTCGGTACATGTTCTAATGATACTCCTGATTTAAAACTACATTGTGCTCTGGATATAGTGGAGCCTAGCTGTATCACGAATACCCTCATGACACTCTCTCGTTACTTACGATAAAAGGTTCGATTGTTCGATTGTCGTATCACGTGTCTCAATTTCTAACCATGAACGTGTAATGCGTAAAAAATAAATGTACGAACATATACATAAATTCACAGAAGCTATTAATCTCTAGGCAATGAGATTAATAGCTTCTTTGAATTTATGTATATGTTCGTACATTTATTTTTTTTCAAAGAAGCTATTAATCTCTAGGCAATGACTCTTCGGTAGTCCTGATAAATTGAGTGATTTCCTAATGTCATGTTAAATCATCGTAGGGACTGTACATTGTAAAACTTACTATTAAGTTAGTTTCGGTTCTATTTAAAATTTATTAATATTTGTTTATAAAACCATAAGTTGGTATACATGAAGTGATAAATATTTGTTGAAGCGAGCAAAAATAACGAAGCCTTCTTCAATTTTAGGGGCCAATCCAGTAGGAACATAGAACATGCAATTTGCTTCTGCTGTATTTCAGGGCCACAGGCCAATTTCTATGCATTACTAAACAAGTCGTAACCGGTTTGTCAACCTACTTTTTTAGAGGCTGGCAAGAAAAATGAAGCTTTGTCAAGCTTGTAAAAGAGAAGCCAATATTGATACAAAGAAAATGTCTACCGTACTGTAAAGTATACGGAACTCAATTCTAATACACAAGAATTTGATGAGAGCGAATAAGAAAGCCACACAACTTTGCGTCCAGCAAAGTTGTGCTGGCGAACCACGAGCAGCTGTTTTCATTTGCAAAACGAAACTCACTTCCAATCATCGAGAATGTCTAATTAAAAAACATTCAATACTGGCCGGACAGCAACCCTCGTGAATTTCATCCCCGACCTCTGCACTCAGCGAAGGTTGCTGCCTGTGACATGGAAGATTTTGGCCAGTGGGTTCGTGTATTTTCGAAGATAAAGTTGGTGGGAGGGATGTCAACCCCTCATTGCAATAAAGTTGGTGGGAGGGATGTCAACCCCTCATTGCAATAAAGTTGGTGGGAGGGATGTCGACCCCTCATTGCAATAAAGTTGGTGGGAGGGATGTCAACCCCTCATTGCAAAATGCGTAAGAGTTTGTTCTATCCCCGAGTCGTTGGATTCTTCATCGACCATTTATGTACTGCTCCAATAAAATGGTGCAACATTGCATGTTCATTCGACATTCTGCGCGACGTCTTTCAGCTCAAAAATTGAACGTCTAAAGGTAGCAATATCTCACGAAATCAATGTTCTGCGGGACACGATCAAAATGAGATGGAGAACATTCAAAAGGAACTTCAAAACCGCGTCGAAATTAATGATTGCTCCTTAAGGTTTTGAAAATCATACACGCATACAATATTGTATTCAATGTACTTCCCTTCTTAGTGTGCTGCCGTGGTTGACGCTGCTGCTGATGCCTTTTCGCAGTACTTCAGTGTATTCCCATTCTTGGTGGTTCTCTTAGTTTATAGTAGGATTGAGCTTCTTATTAAATGGTTGAATCCCTTTTCTGGGAGTAGTTAGTTTTTCCTCAAGTTTTAGGATGAATTAAGAAATATTTTGTTCAAGAGCTAATATGTAAAAGTGAAGCATTTAGTGTAAACCTTCATGAACGTTATTGATAATATATATCTATCAAGTAACTAAAGGTAGTAAAAAGTGGTGATCAAATTTCATAACACTATTCACTCTTTCAGTAAGTATCTTCGACAAATTAAAAAAAGGCTCGGAAAAAATATCAATACACAAACATCACTTGCACAATACCGCGAGAAAATATACAACAGAATCACATAATAAAGGTCAAATATGGAAGCAAAGAGAGCCCTTTTTCTAGAACATATTTCATGTTCATCATAAAAATAAGAGAGTACCCTACCATGGTCCAGCGCAGACAACTCATGGATCACCATTACAGTATGCAATGTGGGACACAACCCGCGGAAAGTATGCTATTACAGTATGCAATGAGGGACACAACCCTCGGAAAGGTGGACCACGACTGTGAAAATTTTCACGCTCATTGCAAAAATCGCGAGTAAACCATAAAACGCGTTACTTATGGTCGCCTTGGTGAGGTTGGTTCGATCTTAACAGGTTACGTTAGGACTTTAGTTTAGGTTAGGTTAAGCTATAGTAGGTTAGGTTAGGTAGGGTTAGATTCGGTCATACACGTAAAAAAAATCGTCAATTTTTCTACACGTCGAACTGGCTCTTCTATATTATTGACCGTCGGGTTTTAACTAGTCTTTACAATATTCGTAACTCAAAACACCCAAACTAACATAAAAAAGAGTGGGAACCGCATACTTAAGAAAAAATATATAGCAGGCCCACAGGCAATGCTCTAACTTTTTACGACTGTCAACGAATCTTGTTATACAATTCTTGGACATAAGTGCGTTCTAACAAATAATTAATTCTTACTATTTTTTCCTTTTGATACTAATATTTATAACACATAATGACAAATGAGTTAAATTTTTGCTGAAAATAAGAACTTAAAGACGAGATGTGTGACGCCTGCGCTTGCAATGCCAGGAAATCCCGCGTGCACGACTTTGTCATGGGATCCCTTGACTTATGCTGTCATGTCAATTTTAACGTAACAAATACGCACGAAATAACTATTTATCGTGGCCAACGAGTACGTACAAAATAATTATTTATCGTGGCCAACGAGTACGTACAAAATAACTATTTATCGTGGCCAACGAGTACGTACAAAATAATTATTTATCGTGGTCAACGAGTACGTACAAAATAACTATTTATCGTGGCCAACGAGTACGTAAAAAATAACTATTTATCGTGGCCAACGAGTACGTACAAAATAACTATCCATCCTGGCCAACGAGTATGTATAAAATAACTATTTATTGTGGCCAACGAGTACGTACAAAATAACTATTTATCGATCGTGGCCAAAGAATGGATAAATTTGATATTTCCACAATTGTCTTATGTGGTTTCTATGAATAATAAATGCTAAGTTTCACCAGAATCATCCATCATGAAATGCATCAAGAAAACGTTATCGCACGAAAGGCCGAACTCTGATATTAGATGTTCTCGATGGTAACCCTTGTATCACTGATACATTTATTTTTGTCATTATACAAGTCGTGTTAAAAGAATAAAGTATATTACAGATTTTTCCCCACATAACAACGAAGTTAGGGCTTTGTTCTAATAACACAAACCACAAGAAAATTTGGAATTTCGTCTCTGTCCATGGCAGAACCCGCACTGCCGCTGTGCCCATCCCGGTGATCTGACACAAGGGCGTCAATATGAAGGAGAAAATGCCTCTCCTCATGTTCGGCTAGCCAATGGAAAGGCTTTACTTCGAACAAACTTTATGACGTCACCAAAACGCCGTGTCTTTAAGCCAATAGTGGAGCCAGATTTGTGGGTAGCAGTCACGTTAGAGGAAACAGTTTCCTTTACCGTAGTAGCAGTGCTACCAGATGCAATATGAGCGCTGCTATTGGTTCGTTGCCGTGACGTCAGCAAAACCAAACCGTCAACGAAAATAAGACTGGTTTGCACCTGCCTTGTTTCCTCTACCGCGGCTTTTGCAAACCGACAAAGTTACTCGTAGAACAGAAAATGAAAACAAACTCTCTGCAAGGAAGTTGCAGAAACAACGACGACAACGCTTTGGGTAAATTTACAGAGACCTTCATCGACAGCTTAGAAATAGTCTGTCATAAAATAATTGATGTTACCCGAGATGGTTTTGAACGAGTATCAAATGTAATGATTCATAATTTTTGGACGACTCTAAAAAATATGTCATTGTCTATGAGAAATCATCAATGGAATAACTATTCTGAGAAATAGTGCTAAGCTCTATCGTCAATGACTTTCGAGAAAGAAAGCACTACTTACGAAATCCGCTTTGAAATATCATGCATACAAAATTATACACAATAAGGTGATTTAGTGCGTCATCATCTTTTTACTGCATTTTACAAATGAATCATCGTTAGAGCTGATATCATCTAACGAGAAAAGTTGAAAAATACATTGGGTTTTTTAATATTTTCTTGCTCTAAGAAAACGCTTTTTCGGACACGCGAGGGTGCCCGTGTGTGGGGCTGGGATGAGGCCGCACCGTGTGTGTGCCGAAATTTTACCGTGAAAATTCAGTTCTGTGACTTGAATGAAGTCAATGAATACATACAGCGTCTACCCGAACGTTTGTAGCATAGTGGTCTCTTTCATACTTAATTAAAATTTTCTTTTTGTTCAATTTTCTCTTCGTTTTTTTTCAAAAATTTCGTCGCAAAATTGAATGCTTTCTAGAATAATCGAAAAATATACCTTATTCAATATGATCTACCATAATGAAAATATTTTACCCCTCTCCACCTTACAGCAGGACCTGCTGTGAGCAGAACTCTAACGTGAACCATCACCAATGTTGAAACACCAACTGCAATGCAAAATCTGCACAACAAATTTGTACTCGACATCATCAATGCAGGAGCTACCTGAGCTGTAGTGCAAGAACTGTGGTGCATGTTTGTACCCGCTAAAATATCGGTGCAGAGACTGCAGTGTGAATTGGTACTCATCACCATTAACGAAGTAATTGCAGGCACTGTAGTGCATTTTGCAAACGCTAATGTAAATTCGGTGACTGCAATACAGATTTGTACAAGGCGAAAGAGAAGCGATATTACTTCACTGTATGTGGGCGGTGTGAGACAGTACGGTAGCTTACTACTCATAAGATCATTCTAGATGTTAATACAGCATTCACATTCATAGCCTCATGAATACATTAAATTTCATCGGTATATAGGTCTCTCTTGTTCTTTATGGATGCATCTTCATCACAGTGGTTATTTACGACCAATGTAATTTTCAGCTACATAAATCTGTAGGGTGTCGGTGAAAAGTCTGAATACTAATTTCAAATCTTAGTAGTAATGTTGTGTAGCTATGATACTGTGTCACAGAATAATTTCGCTTAGAGCTGTCATCCCTTCAAAATATCGCCACTAAACTGTTGTATGCTGCATCATAGATACATAATATTATTAACATTGAAAATCAGCGTATACGTTTTTATGAACACGCTCGCTGCACGTAGCTCACGTTACTGTTTTCCAATGATGCTCAAAGTTTCTTACGTTAAGCGTCTCATTTTTATTTAACTAAAGAAGGATAGTGCAAAGTCAGAATAGGTTTGCTCTCGTTTTATGTACACTATGCACAGTGATTACATGCAAATTAAGGATGGGACAATAAATTAATTGAAATCCAGGACAATAAATAATTGGAAGATAAATTAATGAAATTCAAGACAACGAACAACTGGGTTCTCACAAGGTGTTGTGTCACACTTGCCATGGATACGAAACTACGCCAGAGAGTCGAAACTTCGACTCAGGCGAGAGAAGAAACTTCGCCAGAGTTAGCCAAGCGACCAATAATAATCCGTCACACTAGCCAATCATTACTGGCGAGTTAGTTGTCGTAGGGACGACGGGGGGCCTGGTAAGAGGCCCTGGGGGGAGCGTATCCCTCAGAGGACTCCTCAGAGTAGCGGGCCTCTCCGGAGTACTGGACGTCGGCAACGAAGCCGGAGTCGCCATTGACGTAGTAGGTGACGGTCTGGCGGCGGCCGTCGGGGAGCTGGACGTAGTAAGAGCCCTGGGGGAGGGAGGGGGCGGTTAAGTGTTAGGTTATGCTACGTTAAGTTACATTAACACTTTGAGGCCGTCGGGGTGTAGTACGAACCCTATGGAGGTTACGTATTGAGTTAAGCTAGGTTAAGTTCAGTTATATTATGATAAGGGAAGTTGAATTAGGTTACGTTATGTTAAGTTAAGCCCAGTGTTAGGTTGGTCGTTTGATTGTGGGAACTTACAGCTGTGGGGACTTTGGCTCAGATAGGTACCAACACTAGAATGTTGTTAGATGATAAAATGTACCGAAGTTGTGAAATAAGGAAATGGACAATTTCAGGATAATTTTGAGGGCATGCTGGTTAGCTGGTGGTGTTCCGGAAATGGACACGACTATGATCCCACTCTCAGGCAATGTTGGCGAAATATGTTGTCTTGTTCTATGGTGGAATGATCAGCAGCACTTGTATGTGATCCTCTTCTAATACTAATAGCCCTCTTCTAAAAAACATATACGGATATCTATGGTTGTACTCTCCTACTGCGAAAAGACTATTTTGAAAGACTATAATTCTTGTACCGAGTTTTTTTCGGGCCTTAGTATGGGGGATGGCATGTCCAACTATCACAAACAAATAATAGGCAAAATAACTGCAAAATAATGTCCTACACCGTATGCGTAACGTAGCAAGTTTGATAAACAGGGATCGTCGCGCATCACGGATACTAAAGCGTAGCCCGTAGGAAAGTTCCCGAATCGAAGGAATTAAAAGAAGACTATTTTCTTTTATGCAAAAGACTTCGACTGTTGGACATAAGGACTAAGACCTGAGGCATGGGATTTTGATTTGAAACTGTGTATAAATTCAAGTCAGCTCATGTTTTGCGAAGTTAGAAGTTTTTTTTAGTGTTAACATAAGATTAGGAAATTATACACAAAATTTCTTACCCCGACATTTATCATCATTTTAGCGTTTTCTCTCGATCATGGGTGTCAATACCTTCTCTCTGTATTGTTGAAATAAGTCAAACTCTTTTGAGTTAGATTTTTGTAACGGGATTTTTCGTTAGAAAAACTTCTGAATTTTGGTCAAGCAGAACCATGATGCGTCTGCATCATGCACTATACACAGAATACCTAATAGGCTACGCAATGATTCCTCATAAGATGTTTGAAAATTAATGTTTTTATGGACATGAAGGCTAATAATGCGTGATTGTGTATTTAAAAATATTCTCATGGCAAGTACGTGATTTTCTGCTGTTTTTATCAATATGTGGAACTCGATAGTATGCAGCGAACCCATACTTAAATGATACCTGAATAAGATACATAATTGGAGAAGCAGAGTTTGTTAAGCAATTTTTGTAATATGCATCAAATGTTTATGCATTCATCCACTTGTTCAAAAGAATGTATAATTAGTAGCATAACCACGCCGTCAGTAATGAATGCGTCATTTTCAAAGTTACAGTCAGAATTCATGAGAGGAAACCATTGTCAAATATACAGTTCAAAAACGTGTTTCTTTCTGCTATAAATTCCTCTCTATCTCACTTAGGATGATTTTAAAGTGAGTTCAAAAATACACAAATGGTTTGTAGTTCAAAAGAAGGTTTTGCAGTCATACTTAGTGTCCAGGTATCCAGTATACAGGGCAAGTGTTGGGAAATCCGAACTCTGAACTAAGCAAATATTAACTTGCAATTATTTTAGTGCAAATGCATGAAATAATGAACTCTGATATTAAAATGTTCATAATGCCTCGTATCACTGATACACTTTTCTTTCGAATAACACAAAACAAGTTAAAAAATTGAATTTATTACTGGTTTGTCCCCATTTAACAAAAGAGTTTGGGTTTCCTCCTTATAACAGAAAACGCAAGAAAAAAATTGAAATCACTTTTGAGTTGTCTCGATGAGGGCTAGGGCTTCATTCTAAAAACAAACCGGAAGAAAAGAATGAAATTAACTACTGAGTTGTCTGTATCTTATGACAAAACTGAGGTTTTCCTTTTAGAGTGCAAACAGCAAGAAAAGAATAGAATTAACTACTGAGTTGCCTCTATTTGATAACAGAGTTAACGATTAATTCAATATGCAAGAAAAGAATAGAATTAATAATTGAGTTGTCCCATTTAATAACAGAGTTAGGGCTACCCTCTAATATCATAAACCACCAGCAAATAAAAAAATGACTACTGAGTTCTCCCCACTTGACAACAAAGCTAGTGAAATCAACGACTGAGTTGTCTCCACGTAATATCAAAGTTAAGGTTCATTCACCCCCCCCCCCCCCCCTTCTGCGTAGGCTAGACCCTGCAAAGCCCACCTGGGTGTTGTCGCCATCGCGGGACTCGGTCTGGCCGAAGTCGTTGTCGTCTTCGTCGACCTTCCATTCGAAATCGTACTTGGCATCTTCATAGTCCTCCTCAGAGCGGTCGTTCGATTGACGAGGGGCTTCGTATGAGGGGCGAGGGGCGTTGTAGGAAGGACGAGGGGCTTCGTAGCGAGGGCGCTCGTCAGCCATAGCCGCCACGGCGACCACAGCGAGCAGGAAGACAATCTGGCCGGGGACCAACTCAGTGTAACTCAGTTGTCCCAATGATGAAGTTTGAGCCTGCTAACTCTGACTGGAGATTGCCAGGTTTTTGACAAAATGATAGCTCATTTGTCCCAATGATGAAGTTTGAGCCTGCTAACTCTGACTGGAGATTGCCAGGTTTTTGACAAAATGATAGCTCATTTGTCCCATCTAAGGAAGTTTGAGCCTGGAAACTCCGACCAAAGATTGCCAAATTTTTAAAGAAATGATAGTGTGTCTGGTCCATTCGTGGCACGTTTATTTGTCCATAATACTGATATATACTAGAGGGAAATTTTTAGTACTGCAATGACGGTAGACTTTTATGAAATGGAGAACAAAGTGAGAAAGAAGATTGTAGAGAAGGAAAATAATATAAATACTCATTAACACGAAGCAAATAACAAACATATGAACGAGATCGTGCTGTTTTGAATGGTAAAAAGCTAGTTCAAAATTTAGGGTACAATATCGTCTTGCTATCCATTGTGTCCAGCGCACAAATGAGCACTATGCAGAATTTCCGCTGTGGGCACAAAAGAAAAGAAACTGGAAACTCCCCATAGATGTCGTGAAAGAAGTAAAATGAATTCGTGGCGGTTAAATATTGCAATTCAGGCAGTTTATAAGTTACTTAAGTTACTCTGTAGAAAATGTTTAGTTCGCTGTTTAATTATTTTTTCTAGCATTTTGAACTGAAATTACAGAACATTCAGTGCCGTCTTGCTACATTTTTATAGAAAATTACTAGTGTCGCAGTGCAGAAATTTGACTCAAACATTTCATGCAGAGCCACCATGATTTAATTTCCTGATGGGAGCCGCAAAAATGAAATGCTGGATTTGAAGGAGTAAGGAGTACAGTACGAGTATGTAGAAGGTAGAATGCTGTGCAATGTAACCTTTCTCGATTTTTCTAAGCGTAAATATGTAACTGAGATTTCCGAGTACAACGAGCGAGAAGTTGCAATTTGACTCTATTCTCTTCAAAAGGAATCATTCACAACATCAGCAAGCGAAAGAAATTTAAAATCGATTTGCAGTTCGCTTCAGCTCCAATACATTGTAGTAGAAAATTATGAATCTTTTGCCACGCTGCTGCTTTTTACAAGTCCAGTTTTAAAGGATTTCATTTCGTTCATTTTGTGTATTCGAGAGCAGCAAAAAATTATGATGGGAGTTGTAATAAATATATATTTGAGATTCTTGTAAATAATAATTTACTTATTTCCATACTATTAAATTGCATTTCAAATTGCCAGTCATGTTCTATGCATGAACTTCAATTCTTTATATATGAATACTATGTGTGTATAATAAGCACATAATTGATTTCGAAACAGATTTGGAAATACACAAGCAGCTTTGCCTGTCACCTTGGCTATCATCATAAGTTCCTGACACAAACATTCAGTGATACGCTTTCATTTTGCCACTTATGACTCATGCATACAAGATGCATGACCACAAACGTTGGTTCACTCACCTTGAAGGAAGCCATTGCAATGAGTTGTTTACTGGACGGTGCAAGTCAAGCAACTGATGTCTGAGGGTCGGTGTCGTGCTCCTTATATACTCTCGGGCAGCGGTGTGGTAACACCAATACTGAACACGCCCTCAAAATTTACTAAGGGCTTCGAAATGAAAAAGAAAAACTCACCATGATTGGCTGGAGGATACGCTGGGTGCCCCTGTGTTGGCGATCCATGGAAATTGTACCAACGTATGAAAGCAATTTAAATTTGTAAAAGGAGAATTAGCTACATCAGCTGAAAGAAGGGTTAATATTGTTGTTGTTGAATAACAGATCTTTTCATTTTCAATCTGGGTTGCTTTTATGCGCTTGGTACCAAATTTTTGAGGTTTAAATTGTTCATTTGCAGTTCGGGGAAACATATCAAGCTGTCTAAAGAAAATTACTCTCAAAAGGGAATGAAAAACAAACGTTATTTAGAACATTTATTGACACGTGTCGGAATATTATGATTCCATTTTCAGTGCAGCAAAATTTGGTAAAGGGAACAGTAAAAATTCCTTGTTTTCACTGTTTTTTCACTGTTCACTGTTCCCTTTACCACGTTTCACTACACTGAAGATTGAATTATAATATTCCGAAACATTTTCACCAATAAAGTATTCTAAAACGTTGATTCTTTTTTATTGCGAAAATAAGATTCCCTAAGAATCTCCCTTATAAGTACAAGTATAGACAACTTTCTAAAAACGACATTTTATGTTAGACAACCTGATACATTCGTTTTATGTGTTTCAATAATATTATAATTCACCATAAAAAGGACGAGTTTATTTAATTTTACGGAATTAAACGGAATTAAATGTCTTAGCTTATCAATTCAGGTAGTTGGTAGCCATTCAATAATTAACATGGCTACTATGACTCATAAAGTGGTATGATTACCAGCTAAATCCAATCTAGTGCAATACATTTTATGTATTAGCACTATTTGTGAAAAAAAATTTTTCATTTCGTTATTTTACCCTTGGTTTTATCCCTAGCCATTTTATCCCTAGTTAAGTCTTATCATGGCACACACGCCGAGTGTATTTTTGTTGTAGCATAAAATAAATACTTTATCGCAATATCGCGTTTCACAGTTTCGGACTCGTACATGACAGTTTTCTCAGCAGCCAGAGAAAAAATACTCTAATTTGGTTTAACTGAAAACTCCAAGAAAAAAAAAGAAAAATAATGATTGAGCAACCTCGCCCACACGACACCCTACAAGCATTTTCATTTTAAAATTATACAAGTTCCTTTCATACTGCGAGTGGAAAGCGTTTTCACTAGCATTTTTTCCATGGAAAAAATGTAAAACCGTAGGAACGTCTACCAAAGCGTTAAGAACATCATGAGTATGTTATTTTCAGTTTATTTGGTTTAAATATCGTGGGGGGAGGGACTGGTTGCAGACTTTTTACTTTTAATTTTTACGAAAACCAACTGGAAAAATAATGTTGGGGCAGATGAGTATGATTACTCAACACAAAATGGCTTAAGCTTTCCGCCTGCTCGATTAGGCAACTTTGACAGTAAAGCAGTTGTCTCTTGGCTTCAGTTCCCACGTCGACGTGAAACATTTTAAGGTGTAACATTATGTAACAATGTAACATTTATAAAGCACTTAATTTAATATTAATAAAGTACTTCAATTAAATATTATTAACATTGATGAACGACTTCAATTGAACATTCATGAAGGACCTCAATTTAGCATTTATTGAAATCGCTGTCAGTGCATGAGTCAGTGCATGGCACGCCAGGCTGCATGCATTCCATGATGTAGTCTTTCGAAATTCAAAAACTCAAGTCCTTCACTCCTGCGCTATAATTCACAGGCTTTCATGAGGCAATTGACCGCGTTTGCCCGCATTGCCCATCACGTGGCGGGCAAGTGACCGCATGTTCCCCTGACATTCCAGGCAGCCTTCCTGCTCACCGCAGCCCCTCCCGTCCGCTGAGGGCAGGGCAAGGGGCTGGTGAGGGTCTGGTGAGGGCCAGGTGAGGGTCATTTAAGGGTTACAAGAGGGTAAAGTGAGAACCATTTGAGAGCCATTTAAGACCGATTTGAGAGCCATTATGGGTCACTTGAGATCCATTTGAGGAGCAAAGAAAGACCACGTGAAATGGACGCATCATCTCAATTCAGGTATGAGGTATGATGGCACCAGCGGTGTGGCGCTGTAATGTGCATGGCCTGTGGAACGTCTGTGTGGCGTCTGTATGGCGTTTGTGTGGCGTCTGTGTGGCATTTGTGTGGCGTTTGCTTGGCGTTTGTGTGGCGTTTGTGTGGCGTTTGTGTGGCGTTAGTTTGATGTTTTTGTGGCGTCTGTGTGTTTCTTTTTTGCTGTTCATGAAAGATGTGTGAAGGTTATGTAGCTTTTGCCTGATATCTGCGCACAATCATACAAAGTATTGCAAGTGTATTGTGTATGAAATATATCTCTGCTACTGTATCTATACCTCATATCTCTGCCACTCTCATTAATATCTCTGCCACTATCCCTCATATATCTGCCACTATCCCTCACATATCTGCCACTGTCCCTCATATATCTGCCACTTTCATTCATATCTATGTCACTATCCCTCATATCTCTGTCACTATCCCTCATATCTCTGTCACTATCCCTCATATCTCTGCCACTATCCCTCATCTCTCTGTCACTATCCCTCATATCCCTGCCACTATCCCTCATATCTCTGTCACTCTCCCTCATATCTCTGTCACTATCCCTCATATCTCTGTCACTATCCCTCATATCTCTGTCACTATCCCTCATATCTCTGCCGCTATCCCTCATATCCCTGCCACTATTCCTCATATATCTGCCGCTATCCCTCATATCTCTGCCGCTATCCCTCACATCTCTGCCGCTATCCCTCATATCCCTGCCACTATCCCTCATATATCTGCCGCTATCCCTCATATCTCTGCCGCTATCCCTCATATCCCTGCCACTATCCCTCATATCTCTGCCGCTATCCCTCATATCTCTGCCGCTATCCCTCATATCTCTGCCACTATCCCTCATATCTCTTCCGCTATCCCTCATATCCCTGCCACTATCCCTCATATATCTGCCGCTATCCCTCATATCTCTGCCGCTATCCCTCATATCCCTGCCACTATCCCTCATATCTCTGCCGCTATCCCTCATATCTCTGCCGCTATCCCTCATATCTCTGCCGCTATCCCTCATATCTCTGCCGCTATCCCTCATATCTCTGCCGCTAATATCTCTTCCACACTCCCTTATCACCAAGACCAGTGAGTGAGTGTGTCGAGTTATATGACTTATGTGTGAGGTATCTTGATGAATTTGTATTTTGTTTCAGATGATGTTCATGATACGACACCGCCACCGTCGTGACAATCAAGCACGCAAATAATTCGAATTGGAAGTACAGGAGGTAAATATTTGTTGTTATATTCACGTCTTCGAATATATATATATGCTCTTTATTATAATAAGAAAAAATTGGTGCACAAGATCACTTTGAGATTACTTGCCTGTATTCATTTTTTTTTTAAATTTGATTCAACCAAAACCTATTTTACGTTACCTAACCCATCATGTCGAATTTAACTGAAACTAACTTGAATCTATCGTCTGTGTTTTAAAGGTAAAAAACAATTGTGAAAGTTATACATTTTGTTGTCTACGCGCGGATAGCCTCCATAGTTAAATTTTGGCATTGAGTTTTAGGATATCCGGCCTTAAACAGCTTAGTGGGCTGGGCGCGGGCGGGCGGTAGTCCTTACACAGAAAATTTGGTCCCAGTAGATCTCCTAAATAGCAGACGAGGAGATTAAAGTAGCTTATTATTTACAGGCTATTAGTTACAACTTCATTAATGAAAATATTACCATAAAATATACTAGCATACATGTAATGTTTTATTTATGCAATTTATCGAATTGTAGTAAATAAAATATTCAAAGTTTTCTACGGCTATTGGTTTGTTTTGCCCGAGAAATATGTAGTCATGAGGCACGTCACAGTTGGGTAGATGTGAGAAATTTTATAGAACTAATCAGTTTATTGTTTATTACTTGGACTGTAAATAATCCATTCATCTAAACGTATTTTAAGGTATACAAAATTGGACTTTCCTGTTGGTGCTATCTAATTTTCAACGATGTTTTCAGTTTGAGTAGATTCATGAAGAGTGAGGGCTGAAAACTGTTTTTATGTGGTTTCCGATGTAATGAATGTTACTATGCAGTTACTGATTACACTCATGTTACGCGAATGAAAACAGAAGATAGAACAAACAGAGCTACACAGAAGGAACAACATTCAAAAATAAAAAATTCATAAGTAACCCTTATATCACCATAACCACACAGACAAAAGCAGGCAACACCACCACAACCAGCCAGACAGAAGCAGGCAACACCACCACAACCAGCCAGACAGAAGCAGGCAACACCACCACAACCAGCCAGACAGAAGCAGGCAACACCACCACAACCAGCCAGACAGAAGCAGACAACACCACCACAACCAGCCAGACAAAAGCAGGCAACACCACCACAACCAGCCAGACAGAAGCAGGCAACACCACCACAACCAGCCAGACAGAAGCAGGCAACACCACCACAACCAGCCAGACAGAAGCAGGCAACACCCCCACAACCAGCCAGACAGAAGCAGACAACACCACCACAACCAGCCAGACAGAAGCAGACAACACCACCACAACCAGCCAGACAGAAGCAGACAACACCACCACAACCAGCCAGACAGAAGCAGACAATACCACCATAACCAGACAGACAGAAGCAGACAACACCACCACAACCAGCCAGACAGAAGCAGACAACACCACCACAACCAGCCAGACAGAAGCAGGCAACACCACCACAACCAGCCAGACAGAAGCAGACAACACCACCACAACCAGCCAGACAGAAGCAGTCAACACCACCACAACCAGCCAGACAGAAGCAGACAACACCACCACAACCAGCCAGACAGAAGCAGGCAACACCACCACAACCAGCCAGACAGAAGTAGACAACACCACCACAACCAGCCAGACAGAAGGAGGCAACACCACCACAACCAGCCAGACAGAAGCAGACAACACCACCACAACCAGCCAGACAGAAGCAGTCAACACCACCACAACCAGCCAGACAGAAGCAGACAACACCACCACAACCAGCCAGACAGAAGGAGGCAACACCACCACAACCAGCCAGACAGAAGCAGACAACACCACCACAACCAGCCAGACAGAAGCAGTCAACACCACCACAACCAGCCAGACAGAAGCAGACAACACCACCACAACCAGCCAGACAGAAGCAGGCAACACCACCACAACCAGCCAGACAGAAGCAGACAACACCACCACAACCAGCCAGACAGAAGCACGCAACATCTACAAGCCACGGCCAAGGCTGAAGCCATTTAGCCCGAGGCATCTTGTGCAGAAAAAGACCGAAACTGAGGCCAGCGCTGCAGTTTGCTGTTCGTAAGCGCTGGGTTTCAAAACTCTTGTAAAAACTTTATTCCGGCGCCGGTGCAGTGTAGACTGCCCACACCTGAAGGCCGTGTGTGCACTGCCTTCTAATTATAAAAGGCGCTAATGCGCACCCCTCACTCGCTGTTCTCTAACTGCCTCAAATTGCTCGGCCTAGGTCGCGAAAAAACCTAAATTGTCATTGGTGAGATTTTATTGATATTCGTATGAGTTCGGGTCGTGTGTGAGGGAAGTGGTTTTGTGGTCTCTGCGACGCTGCGTTTTGACTCGCTATTGAATTAATCATGTGTGGCGTTTTGTACATAAAAAGGTTTGAGTGATTTCTTCACAGCAAGCACTTGCAATGTCGTTGTAAGTAAGACACAAAAGTTAAGTGTCTCTCTTAAAATATGAACACGTTTCCCACCGAACAGGGACCCCCCGGTGGTCAATGAGGGGATTTTCAAAATGCTACTGACCAACCTGCAGTCACTAAACTTAATTAACGAAATTAAGTGAAGGCAAAAACTCATAGATAATTAATGAATGCTAAATGAAGGCACAACCCAGTTGAAGTTTACCATTTTCAAAATTGCCCACTTCAAATGACTTTAAATTTGAATTGAATGTTTAAATTCAATTTAACCCATCGCAGTTAATGCGTAATATCGTTATGTGCCTATCGTGGCGCGAAGCTTCCATACCATGCATTTGATCAAAAGAAAAACTCATTCGAGAGCAAAGCTTGTAAAATAATTTAATTTTACAAGCTGCTGGCACGGAATTAATCATTAATCATTAATCATTCGAGAGTAATGCTTGTAAAATTATTTCATTTTACAAGCTGCTGGCATGGAATTAATCATTAATCATTAATCATTCGAGAGTAAAGCTTGTAAAATTATTTCATTTTACAAGCTGCTGGCATGGAATTAATCATTAAAGACACATTAACTAAGTTCATTTCTAAGTGAGATGAAGTTCAGGTTGAAAGTTTAGAAAATATTTTCTACCCTCACGAGACGTTTTTTTCATTTAGCATTTGCTCTGCAGCAATAATTAATATTTGACATCATATACGTGAAGAACGTAACTTGGAAACGACATTTCTGTTCATTGTGCTCAATTGTTTTTATTATTGGCTTTTCTCTTATCTTAACGAGAGTAACGTCAACCAATCGGAATTCAATTGAATATTTACAATTTATATTTATAACTACGACAGTATATTTACCTACACGGTGCATGTAATGCAAGATAATGCAAGATTATATTATATTATACTATATTGAATTACAATATTTTTATAATATTATATTATGTTATATTATATAATGGTTTATTATATTATATTATATTGTAATGTATTGTATTGTATTATATTTTATTGCATTGTATTTTATTGTATTGTATTGTATTGTATTATATTGTATTATATTGTTTTGTTTTGTATTGTATTGTATTGTATTGTATTATATTATATTTTATTATATTATATTATATTATATTATATTATATTATATTATAGTATATTATAGTATATTATATTATATTATAGTATATTATATTATATTATATTATATTTTATTATAGTATATTATATTATATTATAGTATATTATATTATAGTATATTATGTTATGTTATATTGTATTATATTATATTATGTTATATTATATTATATTATATTATATTATATTATATTATATTATATTATATTATATTATATTGTATTGTATTGTATTGTATTGTATTGTATTGTATTGTATTTATTAAATTGTATTATATTTTATCAAATTAACTTTTATCTGTCTAAATGCATTGAATAACTGACATCGTTTTTTGTTCGCTTGCTCTCAACGTGTAATTGCCCGAACTTTGATTTCTTCAAAAAACGTAGGGCAAAATTTAACTTTCTTTGTCATTTTATACATAATTCAAAGCTCTTACTGATACGTGGGGAAAAATTTACTTTTTATTCAAGCTAACTCATCAAGTTAATTACTTGCATTGCATTGGGGTCTGATGCAAGTCCACATTTCAAGAAGTGCAATACTCCTTGTCTCATCTGAAAGTTTGTCAAAGATATGTTTTATAATAGTTTTGAATTATTTTACTTTGGAGGAAAATGATCATTCTCCACTTAACTTTGGCAAGATCCCCAGCTGACATTTAGGTAGGCCTTTTTTGTTGAAATAAAATTAGTTTTTTCTGTTGTTAAGGACCATCTCTTTTTTCAATTCACTACCGTCATATTTTTCACCACCTTTGACTTTCTTCTTCAAGTTTTATCATGTTTCATGACCTCCCTGCTCAAATTACTGTTTCTCTCAACCCTTGAACACAGATTCCAAATTTCTTAAACTCCATCCTAAACGTTGCCTTCAACGTTCCTCTCTTTGGAACAAATTTATTTTGATTAGGCGGGCTGAAAAAAAACTTATATTTTATCATAATTTTATAAGTTCCGGGTCAGAAGTCCAGTCATAGAAATCACTCGACTATTCAGGGAACAAACGGCTTAGTTCACACCCAATGGGCCGCTTAGTTCATATCCAACGGGTGGCTTAGTTCACACCCAACGGGCGGCTTAGTTCACACACAACAGGCGGCTTAGTTTACTCCCAATGGGCGGCTTAGTTCACACCCAACTGGCGGCTTAGTTCACACCCAATGGGCCACTTAGTTCATATCCAACGGGTGGCTTAGTTCACACCCAACGGGCGGCTTAGTTCACACACAACAGGCGGCTTAGTTTACTCCCAATGGGCGGCTTAGTTCACACCCAACGGGCGGCTTAGTTCACACCCAATGGGCCGCTTAGTTCATATCCAACGGGTGGCTTAGTTCACACCCAACGGGTGGCTTAGTTCACACACAGCAGGCGGCTTAGTTCACACACAACAGGTGGCTTAGTTCACACACAACAGGTGGCTTAGTTCACACCCAACTGGCGGCTTAGTTCACACCCAATGGGCCGCTTAGTTCACACCCAACTGGCGGCTTAGTTCACACCCAATGGGCCGCTTAGTTCATATCCAACGGGTGGCTTAGTTCACACCCAACGGGTGGCTTAGTTCACACACAGCAGGCGGCTTAGTTCACACACAACAGGTGGCTTAGTTCACACACAACAGGCGGCTTAGTTCACACCCAACGGGCGGCTTAATTCACACACAACAGGCGGCTTAGTTTACTCCCAACAGGCGGCTTAGTTCACACCCAACTGGCGGCTTAGTTCACACCCAATGGGCCGCTTAGTTCATATCCAACGGGTGGCTTAGTTCACACCCAACGGGCGGCTTAGTTCACACACAACAGGCGGCTTAGTTCACACACAACAGGTGGCTTAGTTCACACACAACAGGCGGCTTAGTTCACACACAACAGGCGGCTTAGTTCACACACAACAGGTGGCTTAGTTCACACACAACAGGTGGCTTAGTTCACACACAACAGGCGGCTTAGTTCACACACAACAGGCGGCTTAGTTCACACACAACAGGTGGCTTAGTTCACACACAACAGGCGGCTTAGTTCACACACAACAGGCGGCTTAGTTCACACACAACAGGTGGCTTAGTTCACACACAACAGGCGGCTTAGTTCACACACAACAGGCGGCTTAGTTCACACACAACAGGTGGCTTAGTTCACACACAACAGGCGGCTTAGTTCACACACAACAGGCGGCTTAGTTCACACCCAACTGGCCGCTTAGTTCACACACAACAGGCGGCTTAGTTCACACACAACAGGCGGCTTAGTTCACACCCAACGGGCGGCTTAGTTCACACACAACAGGCGGCTTAGTTCACACACAACAGGCGGCTTAGTTCACACCCTACGGGTAGCTTAGTTCACACACAACAGGCGGCTTAGTTTACTCCCAACGGGCGGCTTAGTTCACACCCAACTGGCGGTTTAGTTCACACACAACAGGCGGCTTAGTTTACTCCCAACGGGCGGCTTAGTTCACACCCAACGGGCGGCTTAGTTCACACACAACAGGCGGCTTTGTTCACACCCAACGGGCGGCTTAGTTCACACACAACAGGCGGCTTAGTTTACTCCCAACGGGTGGCTTAGTTCACACCCAACTGGCCGCTTAGTTCACACACAACAGGCGGCTTAGTTCACACACAACAGGCGGCTTAGTTCACACCCAACGGGCGGCTTAGTTCACACACAACAGGCGGCTTAGTTTACTCCCAACGGGTGGCTTAGTTCACTTCCAACTGGCCGCTTAGTTCACACACAACAGGCGGCTTAGTTCACACCCAACGGGCGGCTAAGTTCACACCCAACGGGCGGCTTAGTTCACACCCAACGGGCGGCTTAGTTCACACCCAACTGGCCGCTTAGTTCACACACAACAGGCCGCTAAGTTCACACCCAACGGGCGGCTTAGTTCACACCCAACGGGCCGCTCAGTTCACACCCAACGGGCGGCTTAGTTCACACCCAACGGGCGGCTTAGTTCACACCCAACGGGCGGCTTAGTTTACACCCAATGGGCGGCTTAGTTCACACACAACAGGCGGCTTAGTTCACACACAATGGGCGGCTTAGTTCACACACAACAGGCGGCTTAGTTCACACACAACAGGCGGCTTAGTTCACACACAATGGGCGGCTTAGTTCACACACAACAGGCGGCTTAGTTCACACACAACGGGCGGCTTAGTTCACACACAACGGGCGGCTTAGTTCACACACAACAGGCGGCTTAGTTCACACACAACAGGCGGCTTAGTTCACACACAACGGGCGGCTTAGTTCACACACAACAGGCGGCTTAGTTCACACACAACAGGCGGCTTAGTTCACACACAACAGGCGGCTTAGTTCACACACAATGGGCGGCTTAGTTCACACACAACAGGCGGCTTAGTTCACACACAACAGGCGGCTTAGTTCACACACAATGGGCGGCTTAGTTCACACACAACAGGCGGCTAAGTTCACACACAACAGGCGGCTAAGTTCACACACAACAGGCGGCTTAGTTCACACACAATGGGCGGCTTAGTTCACACACAACAGGCGGCTTAGTTCACACACAACAGGCGGCTTAGTTCACACACAACAGGCGGCTAAGTTCACACACAACAGGCGGCTTAGTTCACACACAATGGGCGGCTTAGTTCACACACAACAGGCGGCTTAGTTCACACACAATGGGCGGCTTAATTAACATTCGAGCTGGTTTTCCTTCGGTGCTCAGAGGGGACTGCGTCTGTCACTGAGCGTGATGGCGAGCGTGGTGGCGAGTGTGGTGGCGAGCGTGGTGGTAAGCGTGGTGGTGAGCGTGGTTGTGAGCGTAGTGGTGAGCGTGATGGTAAGCGCGGCCTTAGCCATAGGCTTTCGACCACATCCTGCCATAGGCTCTCGGTAAAAGTGGCTTGAGAGAAAATTTGCTACGTTCTCCCTTATTTGCGCCTTTAGCTTTGAAGAAATTGCGTATAAATTCAAAATTGGAATGCAGTGATTTAAGAGAAGAACAAGTATAGTGCGCTCGGAACAAAAGGGTTCTGTGGGGTCCATCTAAGGGTTTGTTCCGAGCGCACAATATTTGTTCTTCTTTCAAAATCACTGCTTTCCGAATTTGAATTTTTAAGTAATTTCTTCAAAGCTTATGGTTTCCCTCTTACCCTAATTAATGCTAGGATAGGTAATATTTTAAACGAGAAATATGAATGTTTTCTACCTAACCCAGCAGCTCATAAATTTAAAATGTTCGTTCGTATTCCGAATTTTGGTGACCAATCAGAGAAATAGGAACGGGGATTGATGTCACTGATGTCGCTCTTGTTCCCTCATGTGTCTTTTAGAGTTGTCAAAGTCAACACATTTACTATTGGTACTTTTTTGCGGTATAAAGATAAAATTCCTTCGCGTCTCTGCTTCAGTCTTGTCAGCGCACATATATATAGTTGTGCGCAGTGTGCATCTACGTATGTCGGTTCTACAACCCGTACATTACGTGTGAGACGGGCGGAACACGTCGGAATAAGTTCCAGAACTGGGGCTCGTGTTTGTCACCCTCCACACTCTGCCATAAGGTCTCATGCAGAATAACAGAGCGACGTTAGAATTTCAGATTCCGATTTCTCAATTTTAGGGTCTGTTCGTAACGTAACTAAACTTAGAATTCTTGAATCTCTTTATATCCATATGAACAAACCCAATCTTAATGATATGCAAAGTACACACCCCCTGCTTCTGGTTGGGCAGCTGTAGCTTGAGGGTGCTCTCTGGAATTTACATTTCATTTCGTCCCATTACGCAGTGCCTTCATTTTCTCCTTAACTTGTATGCAGCTTATAGGGTACGAAGTATGTCCGTGATCACCAGTATTTTAACACCTCTAGTAATATACAATATGTGCAATTACCTAGTTTGAATGCTAATTCTCTATGTTTACAATTGCAGATTTTAGCTGATGATGGGTCAAGGCTCAAAACGTTTTTTTTAGAACTGACCACAAAAAAAAATTGAAGAATGTGGACTTCTTTGGTTATTGCCCTTAACTTTTTATCGAACTTGCTAACTAAGCAAAATTTACCTTGTTTTTTGTACTTATTATTTATTGCAGGCAAACAAACATTGACATGCCTATTTGTAAAAAGATTTCAGTGATCATTAGTTTGAATTGACTTCCAAGTGTGTGCATGCAACTGAACGCTGGACACATGCTTGACACATTGTGGATTAATTGAAGCTGACTATAGTTTAACAAAAGAATGAATAACAACACATTGGGTACATCTCACACACGCCTCTGTTGCACAGCGAAAAATTTTCTCTCATTACAGAAACAACACCTCGGAGCTGCAATATACATCGCTAAATCTTGCGCAACGGGCGCGACCTTCCGTCGATAGAAATCTTCCTTATTTTTTGCCCTCACATTGGAGGGTGTGGGCCGAGGGCAGGGTTTGTGAGATCAGGGAAAATTTAAATGAAGTAAGAAAATGGATAAATTAGGGTGAAAATTTTCAAATGAAAAAATTGCATTGGAAATTTCAGGAAAAAATTCTTGGGATGAAGTTTTGGTTTAAAAATTCGAATGAAAAATTTTCGATCGAAAAATTCGTGTGAAAAAGTTCCAATTAAACAAAATGATGCTTTGTTTACTGCAAGAGAAAAACTATAAAGTTTCAGTGAAAAAAATCTGATAAAGAATTACCCAAGAAAAAAATTCTAGCGAAAATTCCACGAAAATTCACAAGAAAAAATCCCTCGAAAATTGCAAAGAGAAATATATATTGAAAATATTGGGATAAAAATATAGAAATATAATTTTAGAGAGCGACAACCATGTCTGAAAGCGCAGAGCAGCACAAATGCTGCTTACTTGCGGAACTATTCTGTCACTGTCGTTATTGATGGGGGATTTCCTTGTTATTGATGAATAATATTGCTGATGTTGAAGGACAATATTTTATTATAGAGAAATATTGTTAATAACGGAAAATTGTTGTTCATTTTAGGGAAAATGTTGTTATTGAATTGCAATGTTGGTATTAACAGGCAATGTTGTTATTAACAGGCAGTGTTGTTATTAACAGGCAATGTTGTTATTAACAGGCAGTGTTGTTATTAACAGGCAATATTGTCATTAACAGGCAATGTTGTTATTAACAGGCAGTGTTGTTATTAACAGGCAGTGTTGTTATTAACAGGCAATGTTGTTATTAACAGGCAGTGTTGTTATTAACAGGCAATATTGTTATTAACAGGCAATGTTGTTATTAACAGGCAGTGTTGTCATTAACAGGCAGTGTTGTTATTAACAGGCAATGTTGTCATTAACAGGCAATGTTGTCATTAACAGGAAATGTTGTCATTAACAGGGAATGTTATTAACAGGCGGTTTTGTTATTGACAGAAAGGTTTTTTACGAGCAATGCTGTCATTGAGGGTCAACATTAATCCAAAGCAGCAGAGCCGGTGAGACTGGGACACAACAATCCGCTACGTGAGCTCAGTTCGGTAATTCAGAAATAATTTCGATATTGCAAAATACAATTCATGCACTATAACACAATATATGAAATAGTATGAAGCCGTTACAATTCTATAAAACTATGCAAGAAAACAAATATAAAAAATAGCTGTTCAAATAAGACACTATATTACACAAACACTTCGAAATTCTCCAGGAAACACCCATCAGGGTGGTACTAATATTTTAAGCGTGAGAATGAACGCTCCCGAGGGGAAAATGTGAGCTACAAGGCTAAAGGTTGAATTGGCTTTTCTTTTGTTCAAATGAAATGTTTCACATTTGCTTCGTTCATCATTTTTTGGTTCACTGCGGTCCTTTCATAGCACTTCTGACTTTCATATTTTTTCATTAACTTTTTTCCCAACATACCGTTTTTATGCGAGGGGGGTCTTGTATGGGAGCACACTTTATGCATAGATTCCCCGTTCCCTAGGCTTAATATTATCCAGTGCCTTCCCCCTTCCTCTCGTCGGAACACCTATTGAGGCAGAAGCTAACTTCTTCCCTCCAATTTAAACCGCAGAGAAAAAAACACTACAAACTCTAGAAATTACCAAAAACAGTGCTACCATCAAGGTACCAATCGAAATACAAAAATAAATAATATCTGTAAAGGAAATACAGAAAATATTATTATCTGCAGACACAGAAAATATTTCAGAAAACAAAGTCATTTGCTGTGTATTGCTCGAATGCGCAACTCTGATGCTAAAACAACACAAAAACTCGCAACATTTCTTAAATGCGCCGGAAGTAGAGCGTGACTTGGTAACCTAGTAATGAAAAAGAGGTGGTACCACGCTGTGTACCAGTGTAGATACCACGCTGTGTACCAGTGTAGGTACCACGCTGTGTACCAGTGTAGGTACCACGCTGTGTACCAGTGTAGGTACCACGCTGTGTACCAGTGTAGGTACCACGCTGTGTACCAGTGTAGGTACCACGCTGTGTACCAGTGTAGGTACCACGCTGTGTACCAGTGTAGGTACCACGCTGTGTACCAGTGTAGGTACCACGCTGTGTACCAGAGACCTTCGGCAGAAAGAAAAGAAAAAAATAGAAAAAATTGAAGAAAAATGTATACAGGAAATAAAGAATGAGACGTAGAATGAAAGTTCAAGTCCTGATCATCATAAGGATGATGATAAATTGAAAGACTCAATAATTTTATTCAAAACAGGTATGTGAGTTATGAACGGTGGTTTAAATGAGCGCGAATGCACATAACATGTGCGTAATACACATGTAACTTCAATATAATAACCTGCTGCAAAAATTGAACGGGCTTAAAATAGAATGGGAGAATGTGAATAAAATATTCGAGCAAGGGTAAACCAGTACGGAATGCACTTTATTTTAGACACGAAATTATCATTTAAGCATAAATGGGAAAAGCAGAAAAAACAATGAAACACAAAAAACGCTTCAATGCTCATTCATAAGCAATAAAGTTTGATTATTAAGGACCGTATTGTCAGCATATTTCCTCATCAGACCTTATTTCAGTCACTCGCTTTCTTCGCTGGTGACCTCATGAAGAACATGATTCCAATGACTGGAGTGTCGCCATTGCACCATCATGACCAAACCATTCCACCATCATGACCTAGGTAAAGCAACCTCATGAAGAACATGATTCCAATGACTGGAATGTCGCCATTTCACCATCATGACCAAACCATTCCACCATCATGACCTAGGTAAAGCAACCTCATGAAGAACATGATTCCAATGACTGGAGTGTCGCCATTTCACCATCATGACCAAACCATTCCACCATCATGACCTAGGTAAAGCAACCTCATGAAGAACATGATTCCAATGACTGGAATGTCGCCATTTCACCATCATGACCAAACCATTCCACCATCATGACCTAGGTAAAGCACACAATCTTCATGACTGACAAACTCGTTCCAGAAACATGACCAAGCCAAACCCCCCCACCATCATGACCTAAAGGCCCGCCTGCACCATCCAACTTTTCGCCAATCACAAACGCACCAAAACGGGAACAAAACGTAAACTTTTCTGAGTCGTGTCCAGACGACGTTTTCGGCGGCGTGAAGTTGTTCGCGAGCAGTGTCTAAACAAACAGGGCTGCAGCTTGAGAGCGTTGTAGTTAATTTTTGTATACCATTTATTGACATATTATGTTATTATGCTGCAAAAATATTGTACACGTTTCGTACTTAATTTCGGTAAATAAAGCATCCATTCACTACTACAATTTACTGAATTCATGAGAAAAAAAAATTGAATCGATAAAATAGGAAAAAGACGTAGAAAAAAAGCAATTTTCCAGCAAAAACATCATCCACAAAACATAACCAAGCGCGAAAGTTTGTGTTCGGAGTTCTCCGTTTCGAAAACACGAACACACCGAAATCTGGCAGCTTTCCATCTGTGCTTGTATTCGCGAACTGCCGAAAAACACAAGATTCGGCAGCAAGATTGATAACGTGGACGGGTCTTAACCAAACCATGTCACCATCGTGACCTAACCAAACCATGTCACCATCGTGACCTAACCAAACCATGTCACCATCGTGACCTAACCAAACCATGTCACCATCGTGACCTAACCAAACCATGGCACCTTCGTGACCTAACCAAACCATGTCACCATCGTGACCTATCCAAACCATTCTACCACCATGACCGAAATGGTATATTCCAGAAACATGACCCAGCCAAAACTCCAGTACACTCAAGTCTCATCAGATAAGATCAGAAGTAGCGCCTTTCATCGAGCAGCGGTGTGCAACTCAGATGTTCCTCAAGATCACCAAACCAAAACTCAAGCAAAAGAGTCGTCCCCTCCCTAACTTTCATTGCCTCAACTTACGCAACGCCGAATTAAAGAGGCTGATTAGCCCAACATTATCTGAGCAGAAAAACCCAGCAGATAATATAATTAGCCAGTAAACCCAACAAAAAAAATCCAGCAGATAATATAATTAGCCAGTAAACTCACCGGGGATAAAATCAATAAAGCCCTGTATTTAAAAATCCAAAAACGACTTTAAGGAGCTTGATTTTCTTCACATTTCGCACACAGAAACGCCGTGTCGTTGTGTTTGTTAGGGGAAGAGAGAGACCCCCGACCTATTGCATCTGCATAATTCCGACCCATTGCAAGTGCATAAATTCGTGCTATCTATGCAGTGGGCATAAACTTCATGTCTTGTCGAAGCATTGGCCATGTAGTGCGATCTGGACACGGTTTGCCATCTTTATGTTGGGCTTTGGAATGAGATAAGGGCTGAACCTGCAACCTGCTCTGCAGCACACCACACCTCCGTGCTGGGTTTCATGAATGAAGAATAAAGTCTGAATGTTACTCTTATTTCTCCTCAACTTTTACTTTGGTACCCGGACGTGATTTGCGTCTAGTTTTGTATAACTCGGTCAGTAACGTCTGAACAAGCTTATCTGCTGCTCCTGTTGCCTGCCCTGTTCTGTTCCATGGATAGCTCGGTGCTGCATGAAGTCTTTTGTATCAGGAATGTGCTGAGGCTCTGTTAGATGCCAATCTAATCCTAATCTAATCCTGATCTCATGCGAATCTACTCTCAATATCATACCAATCTAATCCTAATCTAACATCAATCTAATCTCAGTCTAATCCCGATCTAATTCCAATCTAATCCCAATCTAAGCCCAGTCTAATACATGTAAATCTAATCTCAATCTAATATGAATCTAATCTCAATCTAATCCCAATTTAACTCCAATCTAATTTCAATGTCAAATTAAATAAATTCATCATTTATACATATACAATTGTGAGCCGAAGAACATAAGGTGTAGCAGCAGCAGCAACCAAATGAACTAAGATGGTTTCACGAATTGTGGCGTAACTGAATCACCTTGCTGAATATGCTGCCTAAACACCTTGCTGAATATGCTGTCTAAACACCTTGCTGAATATGCTGTCTAAACACCTTGCTGAATATGCTGTCTAAACACTTTGCTGAATAAGCCGTTTAAACACCTTGCTGAATATGCTGTCTAAACACCTTGCTGAATATGCTGTCTAAACACCTTGCTGAATATGCTGTCTAAACACCTTGCTGAATATGCTGTCTAAACACCTTGCTGAATATGCTGTCTAAACACCTTGCTGAATATGCTGTCTAAACACCTTGCTGAATATGCTGTCTAAACACCTTGCTGAATATGCTGTCTAAACACCTTGCTGAATATGCTGTCTAAGCACCTTGCTGAATATGCTGTCTAAACACCTTGCTGAATATGCTGTCTAAAATCCGTGCTGAATATGCTGTCTAAACAATTTGCTGAATATGCTGTCTAAACACCTTGCTGAATATGCTGTCTAAACACCTTGCTGAATATGCTGTCTAAACACCTTGCTGAATATGCTGTCTAAACACCTTGCTGAATATGCTGTCTAAGCACCTTGCTGAATATGCTGTCTAAGCCCCTTGCTGAATATGCTGTCTAAAATCCGTGCTGAATATGCTGTTTAAAGAATATCTACGTTAACGATGACAATGAGATACACGGGTATCCTTATTATCATCATTAAGTATATCTATTCGTCTATGTCTGCATCTGAAGGAACATCTGCGGCCAATTGGAGAGGCAACGAAGTCTGTATCACAGAAACGTTAATTAAAAACAATCATTTGCTCCATTGATCAGAGAGTATTGAATGCTACTAAATATATTTTCTTTCTTGTTTTAATGTCTTACTATCGAATGAGACTCGTAGAAATAGAGCTTGGGAGAATATTTTTGTGTTTTTCTTATTGCTCGATCACCAGAAATTATTTTATTAAATTCATCATCAATTACTTGTACGTAGGGTAAATTAACCACAGAAAATATTTACAAATCACAGATAATAAGAACAGGACAGAAATATAACAAAAATTTACAATAAAAACGCTACCGACAACTCCACTGTTTCTGTAACACATCATCAGTACAGTAACACTTATGCTCTGTTTTCTGGCAAGTTTTGTGTGGAGTCTTTAAAAGTATTACAACGGGATGCTTGAATGTTCTGGTTACTCTGCAGTCACTTACACTGAGCATGTGTGCAGTGTGCGTATGTGCGTATGCGTATGTGCGTGTATGCAGTGCAGTGGTGCGCAAGGTGCGTTGATTGTGCAGCTCATCTCGGCAATGCCTAAATTATTGTACTTGGCATGAATCAGAAGGATTACTCACCACCTCACCACCTCACCACCTCACAGCCAGCCCTCATTTCCCAACATTTCCCTCATTTCTTGTGAGGGAATTGAGTCAGGGCTGGGAAACGCGGGGCGTTCCTGGGGTGGCCCTGACCCAGCACTGTCTGCCCAGCACTGCCTGCCCAGCACTGGTTGCCCAGCTTTGGCTGCCCGGAACTGCCTGCACAGCACTGCCTGCTCAGCACTGCCTGCCCAGCACTGGCTGCCCAGCACTGCCTGCCCAGCACTGGCTGCACAGCACTGGCTGCCCAGCACTGTTGCCCAGCACTGCCTGCCCAGCACTGGCTGCCCAGCACTGTTGCCCAGCACTGGCTGCCCAGCACTACCTGCCCAGCACTGTTGCCCAGCACTGGCTGCACAGCACTGGCTGCCCAGCACTGTTGCCCAGCACTGGCTGCCCAGCACTGCCTGCACAGCACTGCCTGCTCAGCACTGCCTGCCCAGCACTGGCTGCCCAGCACTGCCTGCCCAGCACTGGCTGCCCAGCACTGTTGCCCAGCACTGGCTGCCCAGCACTGCCTGCCCAGCACTGCCTGCCCAGCACTGCCTGCCCAGCACTGGCTGCACAGCACTGCCTGCCCAGCACTGGCTGCCCAGCACTGGCTGCCCAGCAGTGGCTGCCCAGTAATATAAGCTTCCCAAAATTCACATGCGATATCAGTTAATTTTTGCTGTACATCACAACTCTGAGGTGCGAGCTGTACGCTGATACACTGAGCGGCGCACCATTGCACCAGCAGTGCACCATGAGCTGTACCACAGACGGACCCTGTACCGTCTTGCATCGTGAAGAAATTGTCGCCATTCAATGAAATTAATTTAGCTGCTCGATATTTCAAAAGCACGATTTTTCATTCACATCACTTTCAAGTAGAGTTTTCCTCTGGACTACGGTAAAGATTTCGATAAATATGGAGTTGTAGTTTGGGTTGACAGCTTTCGGCCAGATTGGAGTCGTTGAACTACTTTTTATTAAGGTCAATCTCAACAATTTTTTTGAAGTATGGATTAAGACTTTTTGGGTTAGGGGATGGTTCGTATGAGTTTTATGAACAGAAATGAAAAAATTGTGCCCCATAGAAATCACAGAGAGTTTTTTAAAAGTGGGAATTATAAAGCAACTTAATGCTAAATAATGTGCTAACAGTAATGCTGACTAACAGTATTTATGAAAAAGCTCTTTTTTTAAATTGAGAAGCGATACCGTGACGAAAGTCACGATTTCAGTCACTCCACGCTATGGAGTCAGTATGTGTCTTGAAAATCAATATTCTGAAGTTCTAAAGTTTTAATATTTTGAAGTATCTGAATATCTTATCTGTTTCATCTGAAAATTCAAAGTTCTGGCACTCTTTAGCTTCGGAGTTCAGAAGTTCTTATTTTGAGAAACTTTAAACTTTTAAAACTATCGAAAGGCGAAGTTCTGAAGCACTATTTCAAAGTTCTCAAACAACCAATTTTAAAAAATCCAAACGAGCGAACGGCACTCTGAACACAAGAAAACTCCACACATGTATGTATGACGGAAGATTTTATATCCGTAAAAACTCAAAGCTAAATCAGGAACTTTCGATTTCAAACTCAGGAACTGCAGCGATATTCTCTGATGGTAAAGCATAGGGGGTTAAAATCATTAACATTTATCTCAAGGAATGATTCTTTATGAACAAAATTTATGAGTAACCTTTTATTCATCCCGAGATAAATGGGAAAATTACCCGTTTATGATCTTGGGAAAGATATAAGAGTAACCTCATCATGATCTTGAGGCATGAGAGTACCCTATTACTAAATTTTGATTGTCGATAGAAATAATTAAGGAGTAATTACGTAAGTACTAAACAAAAGCATTGTGCACAGTATCCAAGTTTCCTTTGAGTGATATTCATTCATGTATTATATACGGAGGGCATAGGTATGTTTGAACGGAATCAATCATCTTATCTCATTACTGCTCTGTGCAATAATCTAATGGACGTAAGTCATGACATAAACAGCTTCATTACCCCCATATTAAAAGACGTTGTGAATGTTTCCATCATTGCAAAATTTTGAAGCAGTAAATAATTCTTAAATTTGCTACGTACAAAAACGTTGAATATTTTATAAGATGTAAAATACAGGACTATGCTGGGACAAATATTGGGCAAATTTAAATTCCTGAACATTGAATTTTAATAAATATGTAAGCCTTTACAATTATTTATAAAAATATTTATGGTATTAGTTATAAATTTGTTAAAATAAAATGGGGCTTTAGTCACCTAGCAAGCATAAAAATAAATAGCGCGTCATGTCAAAAATAAATAGAATAAAACTAGATGTCATAATTATAATACAATATTAAGCATTAGAAAGTGTATTAATGTTCTAGGCATCAGTGATATCAAGCGTCTATCTAGCAGGAAACATTCTATGCATACCTTCTTTACTTATGTTCCTGGTTACAACATTAATGTTTCCCAAGGTCCCCGAGGAGATTTACATAATCAAATGGGACCAATGTATTATATTTAAGAAACAATCTGCTGTATTGCTAGGGTAAATAAATTGTTTAAATTATTTAAATTGTTCAACCTGGAAGGCATAGAAAATATAAGGGTTCGAAGGAGAAGGGATAGAATATCCTCCAGAAGCACAGGAGGATAGCGACGCTTGAGTCTTTATCCTTTTATAGTTATACTATTATTAGAAAATAACACAAAATAATGATTGTATAATAATACAAAAGGCAATCCAGAGGATAACATGATTTTGTTCTGCCTCCTGTTCTGTTGGTAGTGCCGAAGGAAGTTCTTATAGACTTTGAAAATTGACTAACTCGCAATATGGATACTGCATTAATTAACTGCCTTATGTCAATGTTCATACTGTCAGCATCTCTCCCGTCCACCACGCGTTTTGAGGTGGTCTGGCCCCAATCCTACGATTCTGTGAGAGTCGATCCTTTTGTCCCTTCCGCTTGTCACGCTTTTTGAGGTGGTCTTGCCCCAATTCTACGATCCTGTGAAAGTCGATCCTCTGATCCTTTATCGTCCATCACACATTTTGAGGTGGTCTGGCCCTATTCCTACGATTCTGTGAGGGTCGATCCTCTGGCCCCTTCCGTCCCACACCAGGGCTCATGTGTCGAGGGGCTCCGTCTAGCTGCAGTCTGTCCAGTAAATCTTCAGTTGATTGCAGTTGAATTCTGGTTAGATTCCTCCAGAATTTTGGACCATCACAATTAAATTACGGACGGATCCCATTCGAAATCCAACTCATTACAGTTGAAGCCAAACAAGTTTTTTGTTGACTGCCCACGATATACACGACAACACCTATAGAGTTTAATAACAGAAAAAACAGTTGCAGCATTTATTACACACCACACAAGCACAATATGCTCATCTCGCACACACCAAACAATACACGCTGTATACGTAGGCTGAATACACACATAGTTACCACGATTGTGTTTTGGTGTATTGGAACGTTCACGTGTAGATTCATGAAAGTTCAAGAAACATTCTTTCCGTACGCAGAGCTATCGAGACAATTCCAATCATTAATTACCTCAGAAACATATCGGATGGTGGAAAGAAAAGAAACACTCATTACTGCCAATGACTACGTAGATAAATATTTTGATATTATATCGAGCTATGTAAAAAGTGGCACAAAAAGAACTCAATCATGTACTTCGGATTTGACTTAAATCCATGCGTTCTTTTTGTGCCGCCATGTATATGCTCATAAAACTTTGATAGTCTTATTTGATTGTGTACTTGAATGAATGCTTGGTTATGCGTGGCCGTCCACGGTTTGCTGTCAGTAATCCCTTCGACAAAAATGAACACCCTGCTTCAGAAATTAGGTGGAGGAAAATTCAACTTCGTTCCCATAAGGAAAAATTCGCTGTCTTCCTGGTCTAATTCATGGTATCAATCACGGTAGAGGAACAAGGTAGGTTCAAACCTATCTTTTTTCGTTGACGGTGTGGTTTTTCTGACGTCACGGCAACGAATCAATAGCAGCTCTCATATTGCATCAGGTAGCATTGCTGGCCCTAAATCTGGCTCACTATTGGCCTAACGACATGGCGTTTTGGTGACGTCATAAAGTTTGTTTGAAATAAAGCCTTACTATTGGCTAGCTGAACAAGAGGAGGTGTATTTTCTCCCATAGAAATGACCCTTCCTTGTTTCCTCTACCGTGGTGTCAATCCCACACCCTGTATTGTTGTTACGGTTTCTTACAAATGTCCAGTTTACGAGTATTACCTCTTGTGTTTCTTTCACAATTAATTTGAAATTATGCTTTCCAAATAATGTTGAACTATTTTTACCTCTTAAAATAGTGATGGAATACCAATTTAAAGGAAAAAAGTTGGTCATGATACCAACTCAACGTAACGGGGCGCAGTTGGTCATCTATATTAATCCCATTAACGTTATCTAAATGATAACAAATCCTTGTTAGCTGGTTTGTTAGCTTGGTTATCCCATAATTGATATATTTTCCGTGACAACGCAGAGAAACATTTAGGCTCTTATTTTCTGTTTTAACATCGGGTCAAATTTGAAATTAGCGAGCTGTATTGTGGATACGATCGGTCACAAATAATCAGTTTACGTTAACTAATTTATAAAAATTTGGTAAGTACGTGACCCAACAAGATAAAGGTGGTCACCGTCCACTTTCAGCTTGCAGTGAGAGCTCAGGGCATACTCATTATCATGTTTTCAGTAACAAAATAAGGAAAAATTGAATATTCATATTCACTCTACAGATTCGACCAAATTTTTACTAATGAGCGGAGATAAATTCCCGTGTTTCTTGAGCCAAGTAACCATATTAATCTTACACGCAGTACTGAGGATATAATATCCCCACAAGCGGCAGTATATCTATTATCACCCCAGCAACCAATGAAACTACATAGGAAAGAAAATGATGCAAGAGGATTGGTATCTATGCCGCGTTGAAGTCCCCATACTCGACAAATCAGGACAGTCTTCTTTCGTCTCGCTATGACATGAGCACCTGGTTAGATGTTGCTAACGTGGCATGGGAATGTCCATTAAAAGCATTTCGTAAAATACTGAATAAAAAAGAACAGAAAATTTCTTGAAATTGATGAGATAATTGTTTGAAAATGGATAGTACATTTAGTGAGAATGAGCAGAATATTTGCGTCAATCCTTTCAAATGTCGCCTATTATGAGTGTCCGCTTAACGTACAATACTTTCCCCTGCTCATTCATCAGATTATTTAGTAAATCTGTACTATAGTAAGAGCTGCGTCCGTCTGTCTGCCCAAAGCCCGGTAGAGGAAACAAGGTAGGGTCATTTCTATGGGGGAAAATACACCTCTTGTTCGGCTAGCCAATATAAAAGCTTTATTTCAAGCAAATGTTATGACGTCACCACAACGCCATGTCGTTAGGCCAATAGTGGAGCCAGATTTGGGGGTAGCAGTGCTACCAGATGCAATATGGCACTGTTATTGGTTCATTGCCGTGACGTCAGCAAAACCATACCGTCAGCGAAAAAAAGACTGGTTTGAACCAACCTTGTTTCCTCTACCGGGGTTCGAAGCCAGCCGAAAGTGTGTGATGACCGTATCTGTGATACAAGTTTCAACTCCACAATTTTCAGCGTATTAATTCATCAGATTTTAGTAGGAATGAATATCACGTGATTTTTTAGGCAATATGAACGTGTGTCATTTTAATTGTTGAACATTTCTGACTGCACTCGGCTGCTGCCATCGGCCCCATCAACTCTCGAGTCTTTGATTTTTTTTATTTCTTACGGCCTTTCATTTCTCCTTCTTTCTTCTTCCAAATAAAGGGGAGTGGACTAGTAATTATAATATTATTGAAAGACTATACTATCCCGTAAAAACTGCATCATTAACCCCTCTCTAGTTGTATAAATAAGTTTTACAAGCAGCCTGGTCCAAAGGGTCAGAGGGAGTCTAGCACAGCCACAAAGCTAAAGTTTTTAAGATTGCTTGCCACGCCCTCGTTCAAATATCGTGAGGCAAATTATCGCGTAATGAGAAGGGCAAAAATCAGCCCCCTATTCTGCATAAAGAATTAAAACTTGAGCACCCTCCAAAAATAGGGCAAAATTTAAAACCTTGTATTGGGCTATGATAAAATACAAAATTAAACACCTTTTATTCAATAATGAAAAAGAATAAATTCAACACCTATTTAATGTAAAGACACGGGAAATTGAGTGTTAACACAGAATGAAATTGAATGTTACGACTAGTGAGATAGGGGAAAACTAACGACCCTGCAGTTAGTGATAACTTAGCGCAGCATTAACTTTAATTAACATTAACTTTAATTAACATTAAATTTAATCAACATTAACATTAACTTGTTAATTAACATTAACAATTAAGTTAGAGATAACTTAGCGCAGCATTTAAAATTCCCACTCGCAATATTTCGGAGGCGATGTGTTCCAAAAACCCATTACAAGAAAAATATTTTCCAAGTATCAGAGTTAGATGCAACGGTCAACAGGTTGTTTATTTATATTGAACAAATTTTCAGCCCTAGGATATTTTCCACGATACGTTCTGTTCGCAAAATATTCTGTTTATTTTCACGAAATATTCCGCCCATCTTTACGAAACGTTCCCATCATTTCCACACAATTATCTCAATTAAAGAAGACTGTCCAGAAATGTCGCGTACGGAGACTTCAACGCAGCATGGATACCGATCCTCTTGCGTCGTTTTCTTTCCTATGTAATTACATTGATTGCTAGGCAGATAATAGATATACTCTCGGTTGTGTTGATATTATGTCTCATTTATATACTAATGCGACTATTAATATCACTTTTTTCCTTTTTCTCACCCTCTAACAGCATATTTGGCTTTCGACACTGATGACAATTTTTATGCATATTAGAGCAATCGTCAACATCTTAGTGAAAAATGCAACTTCACCCAACACTAAATACTCCAAATAATAAACTTTAAATGTTCTATTTATACTTTCATGTAGCATTTTTGCTAATCCATTTGACTCGAACAAAAAACAACAAATTGAAGATAATGTAGAGGAAATGAAGCACAACTCACCTCATCGCCCATCATTGCATGACCTCGTGGTTCCAAATAATCACCCCCAGCACGTATCTAGGCTACCACGCTCATCTGCTTCAATTAACCTCTGCCGATCCAGCGTACAGTCACCTGCAAAAATATGATTGCCCTCATTTTGCTCTATTTGTACTGTTCAAGTTTGGACCCTTTCGTGCTGGCATGGCTTGCCTTCATTTTTCAAGGGAGAGTCTACCTTCTTTAATGGCCCTTGATTGGCTAGCGAGCGAGCGTAAAAATATAATGCGCACATCAACCTCAGCTGCCCTGACCGTCAACGCTCGCTAGAGGGCGTTTCAATTTCCTTCAGCAGCGTAGCTCAACTCGGATTCTTTAAGTTATATAAATTCAGGCTTTGGTTTCACTTTCGTCTGCGCAGTTAAGAACGACCTTGGCCATGCCATTTAAGGTCGCACAGCATGCCATTTAAGGCCACACCTTGGATGACGGGAGGGGCCTGGAGCTGTGTGCTTACCTTGATTTTACATCATCCTTTTTTCGTTCGTTCATTTTTTACCTGTCGAGAATTGCTTTCCATGTGACCCGTGGTATTTTCACCGAGATATTTATGAGAATAAATTAACATTGTGATGCACCTCAGCAAGTTCTTAAAAGAATCATAGAGCGCATTTTTTTTCACACTCGCGCCATACGTTTTCTTGAGGGAAGTTAAATAATTTTTCTTCTTTGAAATTTTATTTTCAACCAATGAGAGATCGTGTAGGAAATCCGTATGGACAGCCACTCCTGAAGGAAGTTAAATATTTTTTCTTCTTTGAAATTTTATTTTCAACCAATGAGAGATCGTGTAGGAAATCCGTATGGACAGCCAGATGTGCAAACTTTAATGCATCACGAAATCGAGCAAATAATATAAAGAGAATAAGATTAAAAAAGCGAATGCTGTCAAAGAATTAAAGTGTATAAATGTGAAAGAAAACGAGACAGAGCGTCATTCTTTAACAGATGGCATGAAATGCTTTACAGATCTCAATGTCATGTTTACACCACATTTCTTGTTCATATCACAGGTCATGTTTACATTACTATTCATTTCCCACCACATGTCATGTTTACTCTAGGTGTCATATTTAGTTTACGTAAACATTTCTTCCTTCAGAAGAGTTCCCTTCAGAGTTTAATGCTCAGAAAATTGTCCACTGCATGTTATCCCTTGGAACATGTTCGCTGCATTATGTCTATTGTACAATATTCCCTACATTCGTTAGATGTAATGAAATTTAAATGCAAAATCAATACTGACCAAGTGCATAAAAGTTCATTCTGAATTCTAAGTCCCAATACCTGATTATTTTAAGTTGAATGTCCGTGCAAAATCAAATTTAAATGCAAAATTAACACTAAAAAAATGCGTGAAAGTTCATTCTGAATTCCAAGTCCCAACACGTGAGAATTTTAGGTTAAATATCCGAGCAGCGAGAGCATCAAGGTCTCATGAAGGTCACCCATATCTATTGCTGTTCCCTCCATCAACATACATTGAGACCTCACGCAAATAATTCCAAATCTCATTCAGTTTGATAAAGTCGTTATTGCTTGTGAATCCCTTTAGTAAACTCTTGCACCATGCAGTGCAGCCCTACACTAGCCCACACAGACCCACAACAGCCCACACCAGCCCCACACCAGCCCCACACGAGCCCACACCAGCCCCATTCCAGCCCCACACCAGCCCACGTAAGACCTGGGCTAACAAACGTCAATTCTGACCAGTCCATACAGACCAGACCCCACACGGCCCACAGCTCATACAGCCCACACATCCCATCCAACTCATCAAGCTCTCGATCAGAGCCCGCACAGCCCACACAGCACTCTTAGCCCGCACAGCCCACACAGCCATACAGCCCACACAGCCATACAGCCCACACAGCTACACAGCCACATAGCCAACACAGCCATACAGCCCACACAGCCATACAGCCCACACAGCTACACAGCCACATAGCCAACACAGCCATACAGCCCACACAGCCACACAGCCCATACAGCCTACACAGCCCACACAGCCCATACAGCCCACACAGCCACACAGTCACACAGCCCACGCAGCCCACACTGCCACACAGCCCACACAGCCACACAGCCCACACAGCCAAATACAGCCTACACAGCCCACAGAGCTCATACAGCCCACACAGCCCACACAGCCCACACAGCCTACAAAGCTCATACAGCCCACACAGCCCACACAGCCCACCCAGCCCACACAGCCACACAGCTCACACAGCCCACACAGCTCATAAAGCCCACACAGCCCACACAGCCTACACAGCCCACACAGCCTACACAGCTCATACAGCCTACACAGCCCACACAGCCATACAGCCCACACAGCCACACAGCCCACACAGCCACACAGCCCACAGCCACACAGCCACACAGCCCACACAGCCCACACAGCCCATACAGCCCACACATCCCACACAGCCACACAGCCCACACAGCCCACACAGCCCACACAGCCCACACAGCCCCACAGCCCACACAGCCACACAGCCCACACAGCCCACACAGCCACACAGCCCCACAGCCCACACAGCCCACACAGCCCACACAACCACACAGCCCACACAGCCCACACAGCCCGCACAGCCCACACAGCCCACACAGCCCACACAGCCCACACAGCCCCCACAGCCCACACAGCCCGCACAGCCTACACAGCCACACAGCCCACACAGCCCGCACAGCCCACACAGCCACACAGCCCGCACAAGGACAACACGAGGAAAGTTCTCGTTTCCCTGCGTGCAGCAGCACATGCCACAGCGTCGCTACAATTAATGCTTAAGAAATACTTCTTATGGCGCGCCTCTCTTTACGATCCCCTGAAGTATAGGCCGTGGTGGTGCACCTCCGCCGCTTCCTGGAATGTCGCGGGAAATTATTTTGTGAGCCTTGCTTGTGAAATTTCGGGGCCTGCGATCGTTTCTAATTTCGAGATGATGAGTGTTGTGGTGCATGGCTGCGGCCTTTGTGGTGAGGTGTGTGGGGGGTGTTGCACTGTGTAGTGCGCATGCTGTGCACTGTTTGTTGTACGATGCTGTGTGATGTTTTCAGGGACATCATGTATAATTTCAGGTAGCACAACACACGCAGCTTTGTTCAAAATGTAGCACGCAATGCAGCGAAGTATACTTTTTATAATTGATAATAACAATAATGTCCATCAAAATACCCGTAAAATGGAAAACGACAGAACAGTACGGGTTGCCCTCTCTGAGAAGACTGCGTTACGATTTTCGCACCGAAAGAAAAACAATTCTAGGACTCACAAATGTTCTGCCATGTGGTCAAGGTATACTAAACTTCATTACTAAACTTTCAGGTTATTGATGATAAACTAGCAGGACCTGTGCAAGGATTTACGAATATATTTTTAATTAACCAAACCTATCCTAACCGTTCCTAAACTATTCTTAACGCAACGTATCGTAAACTAGCTCATTTTAATTCCTCCATAGCTAATTGAAGTGTCCCATGCTAACCAAAAATATCCATCCAATTTATTTAACGACAGTTGACCCAGTTTCGACAGTCACCTATCGCCAGCGAACCGTATCTGTGATACCGCTTCATTTCATGCTCAGATTCCCTTCTAATTTTCTCCTGTCTAATTACTGAAGGCGCAACACGTACATGTAGGAACAGCGATGCAAGTATTGTACTTGGCTGCAGAAAATGTGTTTTTTTTTGCTTTGCTACTGTGTTGTGGTGTGGTCAAATGAGTCCGTGGCATAGATCGATCGAATTTGACCGGCATCCAAGGTCATGCAGATGTGAGCATTAGAAAACCCAGTCAAAAACGAAACATGTTTTTGTTGCAGCGCCTTTCATTTTCTGTATCGTAAGTCATGTCTGGCCTCATACACATGGCATGAGACAGCATGAACCAGAGAGCGGTGAGTAAGCTGGTTTGGACGGAGTACTGAGGTCTCTAAGACACTAAATCAAAGCCACTCAAGCAGAATAAATCCGGCAGCCGTAAATGTCATCAGTTTGGCAGAGCAGCTTGTGAATGCAGTATATGTCACGGAGTGGGTACTGTGGTGGGGAATAATGTTCCAAAATTTAAATCATTATTCAGCTTCATTTAAAAGTTTTCAAGTGCATATGGAGCTATTAAAATGAATTTAAATGATTTAAAGCTAATTAAAAATTTTAAGATACGCATCTACAGCATTTACATTCCAAAATGCTATAAATGCGTTTCACAAATCCTTAAAAAGTGTTTTAAATAATTTAAATTCATTCTAGATGCACGTTATATGCGTTGAATGCGCTTTAAAAACGTGCTTCACTTACTACAAAATGATTTCTAAAAACTTTGCGCACTCTTAATTCATTCAACACACGAGCTGTGATAGTTTTCAAATGATTTCTCAATACATTCAATACACTGAAAAATTCTATATATCTATTCTAAATACATGATACATACATCAAGGAAATTTTTCATCAAGTGTTGTATGCACTTAGAAAATAGTGTATGCTTTCCATATGGGTTCAGAGTGATAGGAAATACGAGTATTCTAAATGCTTTCCAAATGTTCTCTATGTACTCATAAATGCTGTAAGTGCCCATGACTACACCGTTCGTGCCTGAACTGCCACAGCATGCATATTTTTTGTAGATTTGCTTTACTGAAATTTCGCCTGAACCGTCTCTATGGTACTGGTACTGGTACTGGTGTTGTTGCTACCGGTAAATAACGTATTGTCATACCAGTGCAAATATTGACACTATCATCACTGAAGAGAATTTTTTTACCCATTCGAGCGAGTCAACCTTGAACATAACTGTGTTTAAACAAACATATCTATGTTCAAGTGATTTGGAAAGTTTAATTACGAATCAACTTCACGACAGAGGATTTTTTCGGCAAACACGTAAAACTTTTTAAATTTATGAATAAAAAAATTCCCTCTCTATAGATCTGAAGAAAATAGCTCCATTTTAAAGAAAACAGCTGATTTCCAATAGAGATGGTTGCCTAAGTGTTTAAATGACTCACGTCTGCCACAGTAATAACTAATATTCTGATGCAGAAAGGGAAACTTTCGTATGAAATACCGCAGACTTACGCCAGGTGTGTTATGGTCGACACATTCGTATCTGGCATCTCGTCCGTTGCACAAAATGTGCAATATCTAACATTCCACAGGGCCTATTTCTGTAGCCGTTTAAAATAAGTTTGTCACTCTCGCGTGTCTGAGAAAAGTCTTATTTCCGAGTACAAGCTGGCAGTACTAGCACATAAAATCCATTTTTAGTGTCGGTGTTGGTGCCGCTGTCACGTTGGTACCATTACATGCAGTAAAGTTACATTTGGACGATTATTTACAGCATCGACACACTCTTGCCACGTCAGTTATTGATTGCTTGTACTGACTGAGGCGTATGTGTAAGACCTAAACTAACGAGACTTTTTCATTTTTCCCCAAAAAAATTAATTTTAACGTGGATTTCAGAAACTTAAGCATTTCCATTACAAGAAACTGAACACACTAACAAAAATAGTTTTGAAGGAGCGGATTGGTAAAAATGTGTGTGCTTCCTATTTTCAATACATGAATGAGTTAGTTCAATTTCATTAATTAGAACAATTTTCTCGTACGATTACCGTAATTTTGTTGCACAAAACGCTATAATTATTCCTGCTCATGTATAAGGCTTAAGATTTTTTAACAAATTAAAAATATCCCAGGTTTAATTCCTCATCTATATTATTGAACACTGTTTTTTTGCGGGTTTGCCTTTCTTGACCCTTGCAACTTTATTTGTAATTGCCTTCTTGTCCTCAGTTCCAGTCTCTAGCTAAAGCATCAAATCTAGAATTAGCACTCAATTAATTTAAGTAGAATTAATACCTGAAGCAACTTTGTCGCAGTTATGGTCGTTTTGTAAGGTTTTTTACCATTTGAACCCTAAATTCACAGCGAAATATCGTGTTAATTTATTTTCTACCCCGTTTTTATCTGTCACTAAACTTCTACTGTATAGTTCACCTATTGACTTGAAACAGATTAAATCTCACTGGCACAACACGCTTCGTATCCAATATACTGGCGCAAATATACTCTGAAAATATACTTCGAGTCCAATATACTCACCGGCAGAACTCGCTTCGTATCCAATATACTGGCGCAAATATACTCTGAAAATATACTTCGAGTCCAATATACTCACCGGCAGAACTCGCTTCGTATCCAATATACTGGCGCAAATATACTCACCGCAAATATACCTCGTAGTCAATATACTCACCGGCACAACACGCTTCGTATCCAATATACTGGCGCAAGTTTAGTACATGTCCAGTTTTTGCCCGCCTTCCTGATTGGCTGAGGAGAGGCGGGTGCCCTCCACTCACCTCGCTCCAAGGTCGGCCTTCTGTTGACACTAATTTGTTGCCTTTCCAATGCCGTGTTGCCTCAGCATCTATATTTATGTTGCACGCGCGCTTTTCGTACGCCTAATTCTTTCTGAATACTTCATTTTAGATCGAAAGTTTCACCAGAGTCTCTATTTAATTTTCTCTCTGTAGCACCGAACTGTTTTATATAGTTTATATTCCATTTTCATTCACTAATTTTATACACGCTTAATGTTAATTCGTTGTAGTAGTAGTTTTGATTGGATTAAAATACTTTCATTTTGATATGATTTTTTATATTTAATCTCAATTCCTAAGTTAGGGCGAAACACTCTTTCACTTTGATTTCCCCTGTATCTGTCAAGAAAAAAGGAGCAACATCTTATGAAAGCTTGAATAACTCACACCATATAATAATTCCCAATAACCCACAAAATTTTGAATTAAATCAACACCTTATTTTTTCGATTAGTAATCAACCCCAATTCCTAAAGAAACGCTACCCATTTATCTTTTTGAAAGAGTATTGACTAGCAGACACCGCCTTGAGGTTACGTCACCATTTTATCAGAGCGGCGACCGCTACTGGAAGACTTGACCTGACCTCGTCTAGGTCACCGCAGCGGCCACTTGTGCCTGTTGGCTGACGTCAGCTGAGAAAAATTCAGATCTGTTGGTGGTTTATTCGTGCAGTAGTATGGAAAAAGAGTCACAGTTAAAGCGTCAATTATTTACTACGATGGTGGCGTATGCTTGTAAAAGAATGAAAAAGAGTACATTATTTGCTACAAACGCTTCCGAATATTTGTGTAGTGCTTCGTGAAATGTAACGCATCTTTTCTTTAAGAAGCGCTTAATAGTTAGGAAACACAAACTTAGGTTAAAATTATTAACATTCATATGAAAGATCGGGAGTACATGCCTTCAATAAGAGAACCAAATATCGAAAGAATCCAATCATGTTTGAAATGCATGAACGAATCAACCTGAGTGGTACCAACTGAATGGAAATGTGATACATAAAGGAAAAGAACTGGAAGAATCTTTGAGAACAAGGCTTATTCAATAAAATGTATAACGGACTCGAAAACACGCATATCGGTAAAATGTGTAAATACCTTGAACAGCACCCATGCTCTACAAGTGGACCCATGCTCTACAACTGGACCCATGCTCTACAACTGGACCCATGCTCTACAACTGGACCCATGCTCTACAACTGGACCCATGCTCTACAACTGGACCCATGCTCTACAACTGGACCCATGCTCTACAACTGGACCCATGCTTTACAACAGGACCCATGCTCTGCAACTGGACCCATGCTCTACAACTGGACCCATGCTCTACAACTGGACCCATGCTCTACAACTGGACCCCTGCTCTACAACTGGACCCATGCTCTACAACTGGACCCGTGCTTTACAACAGGACCCGTGCTCTACAACTGGACCCATGCTCTACAACTGGACCCATGCTCTACAACTGGATCCATGCTCTACAACTGGACCCATGCTCTACAACTGGACCCATGCTCTATAACTGGACCCGTGCTTTACAACAGGACCCGTGCTCTACAACTGGACCCATGCTCTACAACTGGACCCATGCTCTACAACTGGACTCATGCTCTACAATTGAACTCAATTTTTTAAGCTGCATCCATACTCTGCGACTGAACCCATGCTCTACATTGAACTCAATTTTTTAAACTGCATCCATACTCTGCGACTGAACCCATGCTCTACATTGAACTCAATTTTTTAAACTGCATCCATACTCTGCGACTGAACCCATGCCCTGGAACTGAACTCACGTCCGTCAAACAGGACCCATGCTTTGGAACTGGACCCGTGTCCCAATTAGAAAAAATGTTCACTCGTGATGAAATTGCTTTCGAAAGTTTGCACCCTGCGGCAGAATGAACAGACACACCATGCAGCGCTGCAACCAAGGGATAACTTCCGTGAGGTCTATTATCTCTCACAATGTACTCACATAAGTCCCTGGTCCCATAAAATTTTCACATAAGCTCCTGGTCCCACAAAAGTCTAACGTAAGTCCCTGGTCCCACAAAATTTTTACATAAGTCCCCGGTCTCACGAAAGTCTCACGTAAGTCCCTGGTTTCACAAAAGTCTCACAAAAGTCCACGCTTGTCCCTGCGGTTGTACAACCAACCTACTGGAATGCACGTGAAGCTCAGCTACATTTGTGTAGAAGAAAAAAACGCACATCTCTCTAAAATTGAAAAATACATTTAATGCAAACATTGTTAACAAAAATCACGCGCAAATTGACACAGAAGAACGTGGGTACTAAAGATTTTAATTACTGTCACTGAGCATCAAATACATATATGAGGAGATGTGTCTCGAGAATCACTTATGTCACTAATTGGTCGATTTCTAATGAGCCTCACAATTATGAAAAAAGCGAAAAAATAACATTTCAATGGCAAAAATATCAAAACCTGAATTACGTGATCGGAAGCCTGCATCTAATTCGTTCGTGAATGATGAAGCATTAGTATATGACTTATAAAGGACCATGTAATTTATAAATTTTCTTTTCTCCATCCCATTAATTTTACCATTATCCCACTTCAGTCACGGAAATTAAATCATCTAGCTTTTCTGAGACGCTAGTCACCTTCTTCTTTTTTATTCGAATGTGTATACTGCACATGCGAAACATACACCAGTACACGCTACACACACGCACATCCCACTACACTGACGCATGGACACTGATCTGCGGTTGTCCCTTTCCATCCGAGGGACAGAGTGTGTGTGTGTGCGAGTGTACGTGTGTGTACGCAAGGTAGGAGGGGAGGAGCCGTGTAGACACCAGCCCTAAGATGCACCTTGTCCCAGGACAGACAGTATCCTACCCTCCCTCGCTCCCACAGGGGGCACTCTAATCAGGACAGAGGTCAACTTTTGTCCCCGAAATTCCAGCCAATCAGGGCGAAAAAGCTGCCCCCCAACCACGTACTGTCGACCAATCAGGACAAGGCGGTGGTGCTCACCTGTAAATTCTTTTTAATTTTAGCAGAGAGTTCTGGGAAGAGAAGATGTTTGTTATTGGAGTTTTTCATTATTTGTTTAGGGTATGAACACCTAATCTATACTGTAACGCACATTTTGTCTGTCTGTCTGTCTGTTCGAACTCTCTGTCATCATCTCTCGAGCGATTGATTTTTTTATTTCCTACGGCCTTTCCTTGATTTCGCCTTCTCTCTTATTTCAAATAAATGGGGTTGGACTAGTAATGAAAACCACGATAATTCTCCCATTAATCACTTCATGGTTATAGACTCATGCATTTTATTCAGGTAAATGAGTCAAAACCGACTTCAAAATTGACAACAATCATACTTATACAAGAAAAACCCAGGTGTTTCCTTAAATTTATAAATAAATAAATTTTTATATTTTTTGCGTGTAGTTTCTTTTATGTTATTACGATTGGAATTTCATTGAACGCATAAAATTGGTTGGACCATCTCTCTGAGACGCTCTTATTGGACGCTCAATGACCGTATCTGTGATACGAGTTTCACCAGTACACAAGTACAAGAATATTTTAATCGCGGTACTATTAGGATGGATATATTTGTTTGTCATTCACAGCTTGAAGATTTATCTGAAGGTTCCGTTATTTTTAACGAAAATATAAATAGTGTTCGAAAAATTACGTACTAACTGATTGATTAGAATGATTTCACGGCTAATTCATTTATGAATGATTATCTTCCAGTGGTGAGAATATGGTAGGAAATGAACGGGCAAAAGCCAACGCACCATTTCAAAGTTGCTACCGACTTGATATTCATTTATTATTTTAAAGCAACTATTGCATTTCAAAGGAGGAAATTTACATAATCTGGAATTTGTTTTGTGGTATTTATTGTACTGAATATCGAGTACAATTTTGACCGTACACGAATGTCATCGCCAAAATACAAGCATTAGGTCGAATTTAATTTTGGGTCAATCATCGATTGCTTAAATAAACTTAGTAATTGAATTTACTTTAATATAGATTATTTCTTAAACAATTAGCTATGTTATTAAAAAAATTGTAAATTAACCGCTCAGTGTTGAATTCATGACTAATTTTTCTGATTATTGCTACGTGATTGCTCATTTAAATATGAATAACCGAATTAAAAAAAGGACAATAAATTATTAGGTCTCGATTGACGTTTAAGCGTTGCAGTGACCCACATTGGTGGCTCAGATAATAATTATTGCTGAACTGATATACGATACAGTATTTTAATTGGGATTATTGGCTGAATTCAGTACTAATTAAAATTAAAACTACGCATAAGCAAATAACTTCGCTCACACAGCCGTCAGTTTGGATTTTTACCTCATAAAGTTTGTTGCAGGTTCCTCACTAGTCCCAAAAAAAACATAATTTTAGTTTTTTAGACGTTCATAAATTCAAATTTTTTTCATAAATTCGTTCATAAATTCGTTCACTTGTTCATAAATTAAAAAAAAAATTTTTAAATGCTCAAACCTGGTTTGCTTGTTGATATATTAACTCGAATCCGGAGAATTTTTACGCTCATCTAGCGCAGTGACGGACGCTGATCCTGTGTCCGAAGTTTTGTTGTTAAAGTAAAACCGAATATTTGTTATCACACTGACCTGCAAAACTGGGATGTTTAGCTACCAGTTGAACGTCGTTTCAGTTCATTTGAATTTAAACAATCTTCATCTGCAAGTTATTCAATGTTAAATAATAATGATCATTAAAATGATCAATGTTAAATCATCATTCAATTGATAATGGTGCCTTAACTTTGGCAATCGTTTCTTTCGAACTTTGAGCAGTTTGCCTTAGCTCAAAAGTAGGAACAGTTCTCGATTAATCAGAATTTCCAATTTTGAAATGATTATAGTACAGTAACTAAGAGACAATTGAAAAAATTAGAGCAAATGATGAAGTAAATAATATTAGCTTTTAACCTGACATTGAACAGCCGCGTCCCACGTCGGTTTTTGTAGGACACCCGTCAACACAAAAATAATATTTTCTCTACACTCAATGATTTGTTGACGTCGGTTTTCGAGGTACACCGGTCAGCATGAAAATAAAATTTTTACCATGCTCAATGATTTGGTGATTGCTGTTCATAGAATAAGAACTCGATCTCCACTGCATCTCACAGCAGCTGACCAGGGTCGCCGGGGTCAACGTGCTTTTGTAACAAGGTATACAAATCCGAAGTGGTCGCAATTTTAATGTTTTGACCATTATTCTAATTTATCTATGCCATCATTTACCCTGACCGTAAAATTATCATTGATTTTTCCAGCTTCTCCCGTGATCGACCGGCGATTCCCAACCGGTGCCGCCATTCTTGTTGACCGTCCTAGCTAGACGTTGACCGTGCGCTGTACGGACCTGGAGACAGGTCACAAGTGCTGCAAGAACTGGGAGGCGCTTGAGCTACAACGTTTGCAACGTAGTTGGCAGGCGACCTGTTTCATTGAAATTATCTACTCTAGGTTTTAATCAGGCGGTGAGGTCGGCCCGGGTGCTCGGCGGCCCACTTTGTACCTTACTGACCTGCCCATTAAGAGTGTAGTAAGCGCTAAAATAAATAAACCTTAGCCGCTGGCGTAAGCCTAATGAAATAAAGAACCCTAACGTAAAATTTTGCTTATATATGATAAGATTGACTTGGGTTCTGTTTGAAGAAGTTAAGTGATGATTTGGTTTTACGCAGCCAAGATCGTAATCGTAAACTTGGCTATTTTAACAGTGTCTTAACACACTGCGTTTCCGCGGTTGATAACGGTTGGTTTGGTTAGGTTGTTATCAGCAGAATATGGAAATCGACTTTACTGCTCGAATACATTTTTATCCTTCCTGAGATATTTGAACATGCAGTTGCACGATAACAATTCACCTCGTTTGATGAAAGTTATTTCTTAAAAAGGTGGTGAAACTGATTAGATGTCACTCATTGATACCGGTACGTGAATGTGCAATGCACCTGTTGGTACACACATGGCCCAATACGCAGGGAACGTGTTAAGAGCGTGTAACCAATAACATTTGTTTTAGACTGTTTAATGAAACTGCCTGACCTAAAACTTCTTTATATCGGCCTAAAACATTCGTGGCGACTTTTTAAAGTGAACTAACTTCCTTTTTCGCCCTAGCTTTTTGGACCGCAACATGAGTTAACACGTTAACGGCGTTTGTGCAGATGCTGCGGTTGTTTAAGTTAGACTGTGCTGTAAGTAGCAGCGTTGAAATGTTGACTTTACCACTCGAATATATTTAAATATTTCCAAAGAGATGTGAATAATTATTAGCGTGATGATACTTTACCTCGTGCACTGGACTCTAATCTTAAAAAGGCAATGAAATAATTAATATAACAGCATAACAATGCTTTGCCTCGTGCAGTTAACTCCTGAAGTAAATAATTAGTGTAAGATCACGATGATGCTTAACCTTGTGCCTCAAACTGCAATCTGAAAAAAGGAAATGAAATAAGAGAAATGTTGTTCAGTCCCACCGGTTAGTAAATGAGCCATTTACACAATGGTGCACATTTGTTCCCATACGTGGTCAACGTTTAGGCTCTGAAATATACCTAAACTTGAACTTTTGTATGAAAATAGAGAAAGTTGCAGATCAGATCAAGACGATTTTATAATGATATTCTCACACTAATGTGCCGCGAAGACAACAAGCCAGGAACGAGTGAAGTGCTTGCAACAACAAAAAATAACAAAGGTTACCCAGGAATAACTTTTTATAGAAAATTCGAAAAAAACCGTGAGAAAACGATTTTTAGGGTAAGCATTTTAATTCTCTATTTACGAACAGATGGGGTACCATTTATTGTCATTCTCATTAAATCATTAAATGGGAGGAATTTTTCGATTCCGGAGTGTTGAGTTATTGGCTAATTGATATTCTCTTATCCCACACAGACGACAGTGTTTCTAAATTTAAGGAGGAGAAAAAATTTAACATTTAACAAACGCGTTTTTAACGTTTTATCACACAATTCGCGCTTGCAACTGTTAACTGTGATCAAAACAGTTCTCGTATTTTTATTTCTGCAAGTTTTATATGTTTTCCAAAAATATACATTGTGTAAGTAATAGCAGGAATAAAAATTCAATTTTACGAAAAGAAAATGCTGCCGCAAACTTTAAATGAACTCGTGAAACGCCAAGATGTTATCATCAGGATCCGTATTTATTAACTATAAACTAATGCAGTTTAACTCTTCCTACACAGCCCGTAGCGTACACTTATGCTTTTCATTCTCTAATGCACCAAATTTATTGGATGGGTGTGTCTGTTGGTGTGCCTCTGCTGATCTTATCACTGTTTATTCTCATTTTGATCAATAATTATGGTCAGCAATGACTAATTGAACAATTAATTCAATAGACTAGTTAGTCTTTCTAATCTCGTGGTGAAATGTGTTATTTAATTTTACCCAGTCAATTAAATCCCATCAGTTTTGATGTACCATTTTGTAATTAATTTTGATTAATTTCTTTCACTACACCCACTGATCATTTCAAACACGCCTGGACGTGACTGCATGCGCTGCAGTACGGTGAAGTCTTGTTGTGTGGGCATGGCGTGCGGTTTGTTTTTTATATGAAATCATAATGTTAATGATGCTAATGGTTGATTCATAAAAATAATGGAGTGATAGTATGTAATTGTATGCTTTATGTGAGCGCCACCCATGATATGATAATGGCAGCACAATGATATGATAATGGTTACCTGATCAAAGTAATGGTGTGTTCAAAGTAATAGTTTGATGATGGTTAATTTAAGTACTTTGGAAAAGCCGTGCAGCCCTTCTTACTATCAACATTACCAAGTTGATATTTTTTCTGATCAGATCGCGTTCCAAAATGTTGAATCATATAATTCAGACCCGGATGGGCCACTGGCCCGACGCCGTGATGCGGGTCTGCCCCATCCGGTGTCTGGGACGCGAAGGCCCCTGACCCTCAAAACTGTCATGTACAGAAAAAAAAGAAAACAAAGAAAAAAAGAACAACCATTTATTTCAAAAAAACTGATACATGAGACTTATTATACAAGTCGAATCTTCAATCTAATATAAGTTGAAGTTCAGAGAAGATGTATCAAAAAGTTCGAGATGTTTTTTAAGAGTATTCGTGTGTAAGGTTTTCTGCTGTGAATTCGTGTGCAATGCAGCATCCTGTTTCGAAACTATAACAACTATAAAATTCTGTTTCGAGACAAATATTTTGTTAATATACAGGGATTCTGGTAGTTCTCATCTACAGTGGTTACTAAAGAACATTGGCGGAATGAGTTATGAATTTCTCCTCTAGTATTTGTAATACAATTGAACAAAAACAAATACACAACTTAGCAAGATAAAACAATGTACTCTTGCTTTGATATCGTCAGAAATTTTCTTTAAATGATTTTGGAGAAATACAAAGAGTCTCCGAATGCGCAATGTTTGATTGATTGTTTGTTAGTCGCTTTTTTTAACCATGTTAACCAGGTACTTGAACGCTACATCATTACTTCAAATTTTTTACTTCTAATTGAAATTAATTTACAGTTATGGAAATTCAATCTGACGTCATATAAGCAGTATAATGACAGAATGTTAAAAGAAAGAACTCGTATTTTAAACAGTTCATTTCGGAAAAATTTTTACAGAACACTTAGTCCTCTAGCATACAAAACGCCCTTTTTGACAGTAAGGGTATATTGTAATATTACTTGCTGCTCCCGTATTGACGATTTAATTCTAATTTGAACAACCGAGCCTATCATAACTGATCTTACCCTGACATGTTCTTAGTTTGACCTAACCCACCCTAACCCCTCATCGTTCTTTATACCCTATACCCTAACTTGTCCTGACTTGACCTAACTAAATTTATCCTAACCTATCCTTAGACAACGGAACGTCTCCTAAAGTGTCCTAATTTAAATCCAAGTGTTTTATTTTTATCTATAAAAACTGCACTATAATCTTGAAGAATCGTAGTGTACAACTTGCCTCCAAAATCTTACTCATACGAGTAAGAGAAGGCGTGAGAAATGGAGAACACAACGATCCTATGAATATTAAAGATTATAATCTTTTGCGTAATTATACGTACAATATTTTGTATGCATAATTTATGCATGTAAAATTGAGTCTTTCTCGGATAGTTAACGTTTTTTTCCGCCTCCTGCGAATTAAAGTCGCCTACACGCGCGCCCTAATGCACGAGGCATGCCTGCCCGATTAGGTCCAAGGATCCATTATGATACGCCAACTCTATGGCTGATGTCCAATCAAGTCTACGGGGTAGAGGCGTACGTTTTGGGTGGCGCTCTTATAGAGGTGCTGCATTGGTGATATGTGGGGTTACGGTGGGGGTTATGGGAGGTAATTGTAGGGGTTATGGCGAGGGTTATGGTGGGGGTTATTTGGTGGGTTATAGTGGGAGTGATTTTTGGGGTTATAGGGGTCATTGTGGGGGTCATTGTGGGAGTCATTGTGGGGTCATAAGGGGGATCGTTGGTGGGTTATAGTGGGGGTCATTGTGTGGGTCATTGTGGAGGTCATGTGGGGTCATTGTAGAGGTGCAACCAAGCAGTCAACTAATTGCCTATTCAACTCAACGATTGCTAAAGGTTAGGCTTGGAAAACAATTACGGGAAATGATTGCAGCTCTGACGCGCGTGATGCAATCCCTGCCGCTCGCAGCCCAGTTTCCGATTGCCATCGGGCTGCAATCAGCAATTTTCGTGAGGCGGTTGCAGCGCTGATTGGGATGGTGTTGTATGTGTATTTAGGTCACGTACATCCGGGACTTTGAGGGGCGTTTCTTTAGAGCCTAATTTGATAATTTATATTGAGCTCATGCATAATAAGCCCCGGGGCCTTATACAAGGTTTATATAATTTATAGGGCACTCATGCATAATAAACTCCGTGTCTTATATGTACGAGGTCCAAAATGAACTCGCTCTTTGACTGCCCAATTCGCATGCAGCTAGTTTTGGTATAGGTCTTTATTGCCACAGATGCAAGTCGAATGAAGTGAATAGCAGAAAATTAAACTAAATTGAAAGAAAATGATGTTATCAAAGAAAACTAGTAGCACCTGAAACAAAAACAAAAAATATATGAGTCTATTTTGGGGGGGGGGGGGGGGTGGGGGCCACACCTAGTACGTACTCGTGTACACCGTGTGCTGCACGAAATCAACATAGGAAAAAAAATGTTCGCCAGGCACACTTATAAATGATAAGCTCGTGTTTTATAATATAAATAACAACCTTCAGCGCTATACAGTGTTGCTTCACTGCTTCCTTTCATGCTTGTTTGCTTGTTTGTTTGTTTGCTTGTTTGTTTGTTTCTTTGCTTGTTTGTATGTTTCTTTGCTTGTTTGTTTGTTTGTTTGTTTGTTTGTTTGCTTGGTTGCTTGTTTGTTTGCTTGTTTGTTTGCTTTTTTGGTGTGTTCGTCGCTACGCCCAGCTGTAAACTGGAGACATGAACACTTCATAATTAATGACAACGAATTTTATTAAAGCCGCAATTTATTCATATTGATCAACGCTCCTTTCGATGTAATCCTAATCGACAAAAACGAGGAATTAAACAAAACAGATAGGAAACCATGGTATTTATGTGAAGACAATTTTTTGATTGGATTATTGCTTCAATTTGGAGAAAACCGTCATTTTTACGGTTGGTGTACACAGTACTCAGTACTACACAATGTTGGCGTAGTAGCTGCATGGACGATCGGATCTCACTTCAGTGGAGGATGTGAACTTTTAGAACTGAACGAACGATGTTGGTAGTTATTTAGTGAATATGCTATTAATTTGTGCTTTGTTTTGAATGGCGATTAACAGTGATATTTCTATGAGCATCATCATCATATTCCCACGGGCACCACAATGATATTCTCACGGGAACTACAATGATATTCCCACGGGCAACACAGCGATATTCCCACGGGCACCACAATGATATTCCCACGGACACCACAATGATATTCCCACGGACACCCAATGATATTCCCACGGGCACCACAATGATATTCCCACGGGTACCACAATGATATTCCCACGGGTACCACAATGATATTCCCACGGACACCCAATGATATTCCCACGGGCCCCGCGATAATATTCCCACATACCCTAGAACGATATTCATAATGATATTACCATGCTATTCTCATGGGCAAAACAATGATGCTCCCACGAGCACCACAACTGTAGTCCTAAAAATACCACAATGACGTTCCTACCAGCACCACAACTATGTTCCTAAAAATACCACAACGATATTCCTATAGGGGTGGAGCAATGCTCCAATGTAATGGTATTCCTTCCAGAAAAGACGAGCCAAGTACCTCAGTCGCACCACGTACCAGCGAGAGTACAGAGTGCTCGCCGTAGCCGTGGGGCTAGAGGATCTGCCGCCGTGCGGCAGACCCGGGTTCGAACCTCGGCGCTGGTGGCGATTTTCTCTGTTGGGTATAGGAGAAAAATTTCAAGCACAATACCCCACTCTACCCAGGTGTCTGAAATGGGTACCGGTCTTGACCGGGGAAAGCGTCATGGCGTCCTGGCGTTAGTTATAAGGCATTTGAAAATCCAATGTACAAGGTGATATGTATCAGGCTTGATTGGAAATAAAGCATCCGTAGATGCCTTCATTATTACAGAGGAGACTCGATACTTGGTACGCACTGGAACGTAAAGGACTTCTATGTACCATTACGAGTACCTGAAATGTACCATTAGCATTACAGGTTGAGGCATGGTACTCGGTCATATGTTCCGCTAGTTGGATTGAGATGTTTTTGTTTTTATCGATGTTTTCTCTCACATTGACGCTGCTGTGCTTCTGCCACAGCAAATTGTGGTGATAGGCAGATTCTCGCTCCTGAGTTTCGGGTGCAATGTTTGCTTCATTTTTTCAAGTTCTTAAAGAAGCTCAAATGCTTCCATTGAAGGTAGGTTATTGAGATAAACTTTTGAGTAAAGCATGCTAGAATCCCCATATATATATATAATTTTAAATTAATTGTTATCTCTATGGTTGAAGTTCGTCACGGGATAAATTTAAGAAGAAATTCACTCAGAATTTTTTATTCGAAGACTGTCAATCTTAAAATGTATTACCTACGAAGTCTATAAAACGCAACGTGACGAACTTCAACTGTTTCGGAAAGTTGAGAAATTGGAAAATAAATTGTTATCTCTATGGTTAACACGAATTTCTAAAAGATCGCGGTCTAAGAGAACACTTTTGATTGTAAATGTTTTCCGTCGATGCCTGAGCGTGATTGGTGGCTGGCGGCACGCGACTTGAATCGTCCACTTGGAAAATGGTCATTTTCTATTCTATTGTATTATGAATATTGTATTTGAGTATTGCATTCATATTTTACTAGATTACACGACCCATTAAAAATTTCGGGATTCGATGTCTTCTTTAAGCAAATCTTGCAGATATGAATGACAAATAAATATATCCACCTTAATAGTAGGTACCCGCGATTAAAATATTCTAGTACTTGTACACTGGTGAAACTCGTATCACAGATACGGTCATTGAGCATCCTTTAAGAGGGTGGCAGAGTGACTGATTTCATTTGTTCAATGAGATTCCCATTGGAATAACCTAAGAGAAATTACGCTAAAAAAATGTTAATAAATTTATTACTCAATGGCGTTTCAGCAATGCGTGGCGTTTTAGCACGTTGCGTTGTAGCAATTATAGTATTGATTCTGAGTATTATATTCTGATTCTTGTGTTCTGATTGTTGTACTCTGAATATTGTATTCTGAGTATTGCATTCTAAGTGTAAATATTGTGCTCAAATGTCGCTGCTGTCCGGGAATATGTGAACTCAGAACTTTACATGCTTGTTTCAATTGACACTGTGTGTCAACATGGATGTCGAATGAATGAGTATGTACTGCAAGCTTCCAATACGAATATATAAAGATAAATATCGGAATATCGATTCAATTAGGGTGTCATTACACCGTTAATACCAAGCAAATCTATACTATATTAAGAGCCGCGTCCGTCCGTCGGTCTGTCCGAAGCCAGCCTGCAGTGTGTGATGAGCGTATCTGTGATACAAGCTCCAGCCCTATATATTTTGACGGGCCGTGTTCACGCGGCCTCATCAACTCTCGAGAGATTGTATTTTTTATTTCTTACGGCATTTCTCTCATTTCGCCCTCTTTTTTATTTCCAATAAAAGGGGTGGACTAGTAGTCATAACATTCTATGTAGTTAACATTCATAACATATAATGAGAAATATAAAAACTTGCTTATAAAAACTTGCTTCTGATAGGACATTCAATCAACAGCAACATAAAACAAATTTTGTCAGTACTAAGTGTTAACACGTCTTGGTAAAATATACTTGAATTATCACAAATAAATTCCTCGGTTTTCCATTACACACATTTATAATATTACTGCAGAATTACACCTTAATTACACCAATAGCGTAAATCATGCACTATTTTAACCATCAAGAATCAAGTCTCTAAGCTAAAACAACGTACCACAATAAATAAATAAGACATTTTTAATATATTTTCCTAATTTTCTCACACAACACAGCAAATTTGCCAAGGTCAAAGTGTACCGTCCTGCCCGTGATTCAGCAGCTCACATGGCAACATACACACGCGTCTCCCTGTATGCTACGCGTGTTATTCAAAATCCGAGTCAATCTTACTATATGTAAGAAGGTAATTAATTGTTTAATTCATACTGAAAGTGGGTATTAATTTTGAGCCAGCGCAACTTACCTCAAAAAAATCGAAATTTCAGCTCATAAGCAACCTAAACTTTGACATTAAAATTTGTTTCTATTTAGTTTTGAATTCTGCACACTCTTCCTTGTTCCTTATGCATCTAGTGTGTAGTGCTGCACCTGCTGGTGTGTAGTGCTGCACCTGCTGGTGTGTAGTGCTGCACCTGCTGGTGTGTAGTGCTGCACCTGCTGGTGTGTAGTGCAGCACCTGCTGGTGTGTAGTGCAGCACCTGCTGGTGTGTAGTGCTGCACCTGCTGGTGTGTAGTGCAGCACCTGCTGGTGTGTAGTCCTGCACCTGCTGGTGTGTAGTGCAGCACCTTCTGGTATGTAGTGCAGCACCTGTTGGTGTGTAGTGCTGCACCTGCTGGTGTGTAGTGCTGCACCTGCTGGTGTGTAGTGCTGCACCTGCTGGTGTGTAGTGCAGCATCTGCTGGTGTGTAGTGCAGCATCTGCTGGTGTGTAGTACAGCACCTGCTGGTGTGTAGTGCAGCACCTGCTGGTGTGTAGTACAGCACCTGCTGGTGTGTAGTGCAGCACCTGCTGGTGTGTAGTGCAGCATCTGCTGGTGTGTAGTACAGCACCTGCTGGTGTGTAGTGCTGCACCTGCTGGTGTGTAGTGCAGCACCTGCTGGTGTGTAGAGTATCACCTACACATACCTAACACAAAGCTCACTATCAGCACAATCAATCATGCACACTGACGTTGTCTCCAGAATTCCGTTGATCCAAGAACCAGTTCGGTCAAAATCAGAGGTGGGGCCCAATTAAGAGATTAAGACACCGTACAGCGGCAGGTCAGGTCGATCGTAATTCCACATGGATTAACTTTCGAATACGACTAAACATTTTTTCTCTGCAAGCACTCGACCTCAAAATTAAATGATAAAGTAAAATTGAATTCCTGCAGAATCAAAAATATTTCGTTCAGTCTCGAATGTCGTTATCAAAGTGAAAATTTATCAGTAAGCATTATGCAGCATTGATGTGCTCGTTTGCGATAAGACTAATCTCTTATAATAGAACAGGTTTCTCGTTCTCTTGCGAACTGGCTGAGATAAAACGTACATTTTTTGCTTTATTGACCTTAAATTTGCATCAAATTCAGTAAAAATTGACCAACTCGTACCCTGCAGAATTCATGTTTCAGAAAAGCTCGATTTCGAATGATGAAAGTTGTACTCCGTTACACTCCAGTTTCCCTCTCGACTGATATGAAAAGAGAAACCCGAATTTTGAACACGGAGGTCAAGCTCTCGCTATTTGTATCTTAACTACATTAATCAATCTCTACCACGACTGTGTGACGGTCATTGATATGATCGATATGAACTTCATCTAATACCTTGGTACAGTCTACAACTTCAATCTCTACTCATCTCATATCCTGGATACAGTCAACTTTCATCTCTACTTATCTCATACCCTGGATACAGTCAACTTTCATCTCTACTCATCTCATATCCTGGATACAGTTAACTTTCATCTCTACTCATTTCATATCCTGGATACAGTCAACTTTCATCTCTACTCATCTCATATCCTGGATACAGTCAACTTTCATCTCTACTCATCTCATATCCTGGATACAGTCAACTTTCATCTCTACTCATCTCATATCCTGGATACAGTCAACGTTCATCTCTACTCATCTCATATCCTGGATACAGTCAACTTTCATCTCTTCTTATCTCATATCCTGGATACAGTCAACTTTCATCTCTACTCATCTCATATCCTGGATACAGTCAACTTTCATCTCTACTCATCTCATATCCTGGATACAGTCAACTTTCATCTCTACTCATCTCATATCCTGGATACAGTCAACTTTCATCTCTACTCATCTCATATCCTGGATACAGTCAACTTTCATCTCTTCTTATCTCATATCCTGGATACAGTCAAGTTTCATCTCTACTCATCTCATATCCTGGATACAGTCAACTTTCATCTCTTCTTATCTCATATCCTGGATACAGTCAAGTTTCATCTCTACTCATCTCATATCCTGGATACAGTCAACTTTCATCTCTTCTTATCTCATATCCTGGATACAGTCAACTTTCATCTCTTCTTATCTCATATCCTGGATACAGTCAATTTTCATCTCTTCTTATCTCATATCCTGGATACAGTCAACTTTCATCTCTACTTATCTCATATCCTGGCTACCGTCAAGAACTTCCATATCTACTCATATCATATCCTGGATAGAGTCAACAACTTTCATCTCTACTCATCTCATATCCTGGATATCGTCAACAACTTCCATATCTACTCATATCATATCCTGGATACCGTCAACAACTTCCATATCTACTGATCTCATATCCTGGATATCGTCAACAACTTCCATATCTACTCATCTCATATCCTGGATATCGTCAACAACTTCCATATCTACTCATATCATTTCCTGGATACCGTTAACAACTTACATCTCTACTGATCTCATATTCTGGATACAATCAAACACTTCTATCTCTATTCATCTCATACCCTGGATAGTGGATACAATCAAAAACCTCTATCCCAACTCGTAACTTGGATGCAGATAACATATTATATCTCACTTGCATGTTAGTTGCGTTTATCAATTTCACTTCAGTTCAAATTTTAGCTGCAGATATCAGTTTCCTTTTCAATTCATAACTGGCTGCAATCACCAGCTTCTATCTTAACAACTATTTTAGTTCCAGTTCTTTGTTTTCATTTTAACTCATATGTTAGCAACAGTCATAAATTGTAATCTCAAATCATAGCTGGCTGCAGTCATCAGTTTCTATCTCAACTTATCTTAATTCCAGTTCTCTCTTCTTATCCTAATTCATATGTTAGCTTCAGTCACTAGCTTCAACCTCAACTCGTATCTTCGCGACAGCCATCAACCTATGTATAAACTACAGTCATCAACCCACATATAAACTACAGTCATCAACCCACATATAAACTACAGTCATCAACCCACGTATAAACTACAGCCATAAACTTCTGGCTCCACTGGATACCCGCAGAAAAAGCCATATAATGACTACAGAGCTAAGCATCCAATTCCCTCCATTGTTCTGTAGAGCTGACCTGCTGCCTTTCTCTTGCTGCGACCACGACGGCCTTCAGGAATTGGCGCGGCAGCACACGCCCTATTTCCTTGTGGGTATAATTGCCACTTCTTTCAATATCCTATTTCTTTCGAAACGTAATTCGCACGTCAACTCTCACTCCGTTTTTCTTGCATATCTGTAATTGATCCCCGAACGTTTGCTCTATTTTACTGAGCTGGCAGAGTCATGTTTTTTTTTACAGGTAACGTGGTTTGAGGCAGGGTATAATATTTGTTCAAGCCGTGCCAGTAAAAGAGAGTTCTTAATTTGCTTAGTAGCTTTGGATTTTTTTCAGAATGCGGTTGTCAAAATCACTCGGCAGGAATAATCAAGTATTTGTTTTTTCATCTTTTTGTTTCTGCAGAGGAAAGTTGTGATTTATAGCTAGGTTAGCTAGGTAGGTGGATGGTCACTTCAGGTTCAACGACTTGCTTGTTTGGAGCAACGCACCGTGACGCTTTGATGTATCTTTCGCACGACGGTGCGCACCCCCACACCCAGCAACGTGATGGCGCCTACATTCCGTCAACCACACATACCTCACAAACACACATAACACACACGCACCAAAAACACTCCAACACCCCACAAACACACGCACATACACATGCTACACACACCACAAACACACTCACACGCCACACCAACACACACACACACACACCTCATAAGCAAACACAACACACACATACAAACACACTAACGCAAGCAATTCAACTCAAAGAAAGTTCGACTGTTTCGACGGGAGCACAGATGATTTGTTCTAATAGAAATTAAATTGAAAATTAGCAATAGGAAAATTTTCAGAGTCATTTTGTTATTGCAGTGTAAATAACTTTTTTAAATTTCAACCTCTCGAGTGTGTTGAAAATAAATTGATGCTAATTTTTTTTAAATAGCTTTCCCACCATGCACTTCAGTTTCATCACAATATTACCTAAAACAGAACCTGAGACTTAAAAATACAGATAGTGTAAAATTTTAGGACCGCCATCTTTTAGGGTGCTAATTCATTGCTGCAATTTTGTTGTAACAACGAATAATCAATCTTTTCATTTTCTTTTACGTAGACACCGCAGCGGATAGCAAAAAATGGAGAGTATGAATGCACGTTTGGCTTGCTGGCAGCGCAGCGCAGAACTCTCATAATATTTTTTGCCTCGCAATTTCATTCTTTTTCTGTTTTTGTGAGAGAATGAGTGCAAGTGCCGTCCATCAAGGAGTTCTGTAAATTTGAGCGTTCTTTGAATCGCTCTATAAATCGAGGCATACCATGCATTGTGGTGCTCTATAAATCGACATATCCCATGCAATGTGGTGCTCTATAAATCGACACATCCCATGCACTGTGGTGCTCTATAAATCGACACATCCCATGCACTGTGGTGCTCTATAAATCGAAGCATCTGAAGCATTGTGGTGCTCTATAAATCGAAGCATCTGAAGCATTGTGGTGCTCTATAAATCGAAGCATCTGAAGCCTAGTGGTGCTCTATGAATTGAAGCATCGGAAGCATTGTGGCGCTCTATAAATCGAAGCATCTGAAGCATTGTGGTGCTCTATAAATCGAAGCATCTGAAGCATTGTGGCGCTTTATAAATTGAAGCATCTGACGCTTTGTGGTGCTCTATAAATCGAAGCATCTGAAGCATTGTGGTGCTCTATAAATCGATGCATCTGAAGCATTGTGGTGCTCCATAAATCGAAGCATCTGAAGCATTGTGGCGCTCTATAAATCGAAGCATCTGAAGCATTGTGGTGCTCTATAAATCGAAGCATCTGAAGCATTGTGCCGCTCGTTAAATCGACATCACAAGCATTGTGGCGCTCTATAAATCGACATCCCAAGCATTGTGGCGCTCTTAAATCGAAGCATCCCGTGCATCGTGGTGCTCTATAAATCGAAGCATCCCATGCACTGTGGTGCTCTATAAATCGAAGCATCCCAAGCATTGTGGCGCTCTATAAATCGAAGCATCCCATGCACTGTGGAGCTCTATAAATCGAAGCATCCCATGCACTGTGGTGCTCTATAAATCGAAGCATCCCATGCACTGTGGTGCTCTATAAATCGAAGCATACCAAGCATTGTGGCGCTCTATAAATCGAAGCATCCCATGCACTGTGGTGCTCTATAAATCGAAGCATCCCATGCACTGTGGTGCTCTATAAATCGAAGCATCCCATGCACTGTGGTGCTCTATAAACCGAAGCATCCCAAGCATTGTGGCGCTCTATAAATCGAAGCATCCCGTGCATCGTGGTGCTCTTTAAATCGAAGCATCCCATGCACTGTGGTGCTCTATAAATCGAAGCATCCCATGCACTGTGGTGCTGTATAAATCGAAGCATCCCATGCACTGTGGTGCTCTATAAATCGAAGCAACCCATACACTGTGGTGCTCTATAAATCGAAGCATCCCATGCACTGTGGTGCTCTATAAATCGAAGCATCCCATGCACTCTGGTGCTCTATAAATCGAAGCATCCCATGCACTGTGGTGCTCTATAAATCGAAGCATCCCATGCACTGTGGTGCTCTATAAATCGCAGCATCCCATGCACTGTGGTGCTCTATAAATCGAAGCATCCTATGCACTGTGGTGCTCTATAAATCGAAGCATCCCATGCACTGTGGTGCTCTATAAATCGAAGCATCCCATGCACTGTGTTGCTCTATAAACAGAAGCATCCCATGCACTGTGGCGCTCTATAAATCGAAGCATCCCAAGCATTGAGGTGCTCTATAAATCGAAGCATCCCATGCACTGTGGTGCTCTATAAATCGAAGCATCCCAAGCATTGAGGTGCTCTATAAATCGAAGCATCCCATGCACTGTGGTGCTCTATAAATCGAAGCATCCCATGCACTGTGGTGCTCTATAAATCGAAGCATCCCATGCACTGTGGTGCTCAATAAATCGAAGCATCCCATACACTGTCGTGCTCTATAAATAGAAGCATCCCATGCACTGTGGTGCTCTATAAATCGAAGCATCCCATGCACTGTGGTGCTCTATAAACAGAAGCATCCCATGCACTGTTGTGCTCTATAAATCGAAGCATCCCAAGCATTGAGGTGCTCTATAAATCGAAGCATCCCATGCACTGTGGTGCTCTAGAAATCGAAGCATCTGAAGCATTTTGGTGTTGTATAAATCGAAGCATCTGAAGCCTTGTGGTGCTCTATAAATCGACATCCCGTGCATCGTGGTGCTCTATAAATCGAAGCATCCCGTGCATCGTGGTGCTCTATAAATCGAGGCATCCCGTGCATTGTGGTGCTCTATAAATCGAAGCATCCTATGCATCGAGGTGCTGTACAAATCAAAGAGCTTTATAAATCAATATGCATTATAAATCGAGGTAGCTTATAAATAAAACCAAAATTAAATATAATGAAACATAAAATTCGATTATTCCAATTTGATGTTTCGAATCAATTCACAGGTTCAGGATTTTTATTAGAGTAGAAGTGAACGCTTATATACCCTCGGCTTTTGTGCTGCTGCTCTAATATAATGGACGAAACTCTGTGCAATAAATGAATATAACACGCATTTGATGTGTCCTATTAAATTTTTATACCATTCAAATATACAAATGTTAATCCTGCAGCTTTGGATGAAGCATTCAATGCGGCATTATGCAGTATTTGATGCCGCATTATGCAGTATTTGATGCCGCATTATGCAGCATTCGATGCCGCATTATGCAGTATTTGATGCCGCATTATGCAGCATTCGATGCCGCATTATGCAGTATTTGATGCCGCATTATGCAGCATTCGATGCCGCATTATGCAGCATTCGATGCCGCATTATGCAGTATTTGATGCCGCATTATGCAGCATTCGATGCCGCATTATGCAGTATTTGATGCCGCATTATGCAGCATTCGATGCCGCATTATGCAGCATTCGATGCCGCATTATGCAGTATTTGATGCCGCATTATGCAGCATTCGATGCCGCATTATGCAGCATTCGATGCCGCATTATGCAGTATTTGATGCCGCATTATGCAGCATTTGATGCCGCATTATGCAGTATTTGATGCCTCATTATGCAGCATTCGATGCCGCATTATGCAGTATTTGATGCCGCATTATGCAGCATTCGATGCCGCATTATGCAGCATTCGATGCCGCATTATGCAGCATTCGATGCCGCATTATGCAGCCTTTGATAGAACACTATGAATAATTTGATGGAACATTAACCGCATTTGATGGAAGGAAACGCCTCACAGGATCCACCAACTCGCCCCTCTTCAGCTCCGCACACAACCGAATTTCAGCCTAAGGCGCCACATAAACGAACTTCAGGGAGCGGCCGCTGGTGGACCAAATCTTCGCCTAGCATTCCTGTGCCGCAGTTCCCATTCCAAAGCTCCTGGCTTCATTGCCCTCTCACCGCTCGTTGCTCAGCGCATTGGATATTTGAGAGTTTTGTGGCGGCATTTGGTCACTGCAGGGTGCCTCAAATTTTATTCTTCACTTCATTATTTATTATTCGCTTTATTTTTTTTTCTTCGCTTCGTTTTTTATTCTTCTCTTGATTTTTTATTCTTCGCTTTATTTTTTATTCTTCGCTTGATTTTTTATTCTTCGCTCCGTTTTTTATTCTTCTCTTGATTTTTTATTCTTCGCTTCATTTTTTTATTCTTCGCTTCATTTTTTATTGTTTGCCTCATTTTTTATTCTTCGCTTGATTTTTTATTCTTCGCTTCATTTTCTATTGTTCGCCTCATTTTTTATTCTTCGCTTGATTTTTTATTTTTCGCTTCATTTTTTATTCTTCGCCTCATTTTTTATTCTTCGCTTGATTTTTTATTCTTCGCTTCATCTTTTATTCTTCGCCTCATTTTTTTATTTTTCGCTTCATCTTTTATTCTTCGCCTCGTTTTTTATTCTTCGTTTTACTTTTTTATTTTTTGTGCGAGTGAATTCTAAGGCAACGAGCGCTGCTGAGGCTGGCGGCTGATGTAGGGCAGCAGTGGGTAGAATATGATGAAGGCAGCATTTGGTGAATATGATCTTAGCATATGTGATTATGATCACTGCAGCAACAGTTTGATCCATGATCAGAAAGTCATGAAGAGGGTATATTTAGAGCTGTAGTGGATAGAATCTGATGAAAGCAGCTGAGGGTGGAAATATCATCCGAACAACAATATTTTGATCCATGATCAGAGAATCATAAATAGGGTGTAATTAGATGAGAAGGAGGTAAAAAAGGATGAAGGGAGCGAAGGGAGAGAATACGCATATGATCAGAACAGCAATATTTTGATCTATAATTAGGGCATAATAAGATGGTATAATTTGATCAACAGCAGGCATAACTCTCATGATTTTTTGAGGGTTTTGGTGTTTTCGTTTGCCTTGTCTATTTTATTGTCGTGTTGTAGCTCTGGACCAGCCTTCCACCTGACCTCGCTTCACACGACAGCGCGACCGCCCACACCCCGTCGTGACGCTCGAGCACGAGCTTTCGATGCGAATAAGTGCATGCTTTCAATGCTCAGACTTTGTTACATGGCCTTACGTGTCCAAAACTTAAAATAAAAAAATATTAAGAAAAATAAAGAATTTTTAAATGAAGAAAACCCAAGTATTTTCAAATGAAGAAATTTTTCTTCATGGTTGTGACTAAAGAAAACCACTGACTTGTTCAATATATTACATGTTCAGCATCCCAATATTACGGTGGATGCAAGATTGAAGCTGCGTACTTAAGTTTTATAAGCGATGTTTAAGCAGATCACAATCGTTCCATTGGCCCACGTGTCTAATTTGTGCAAGCGTTGGAGCGAGTGACAAGATGTGCTCTGTTTAGTGGGTACTAACATCGTTTTTTAGTATGTTTTTCAACCATTATCTCGTCCAACGGAGTAACCTGTCGAGTTTTTTCTATTTTATGTTGAACTTGTGTTATTCCAAACTATATTCTTGCTAACTGTAGTACACTATATGTACTACACGTGTTGTTCACGCGTTTCAGCTGATAAATTGCGCGCTTAGCGTAATTTTATATTTCTTTTCGTGGCAAGAAATATTCCGGATTAATCATTTTGTGGTCAGGGCTGACTCGCATTTTTTGTACAATTCACCTGCAAAATTACGAAAAATTTTACGCTAAGCCCGCGTCTCGCCCTCGTCCTCAAGCCACTTTTTTTCCTTTTTTGTGCACGCATTAGTTCCAGGTGATTTAGGCGTCAAACCTGAGGGTTAATTCGTACTGATGGTACAGAATTATCGTGGATGGAGCCTAGTAATCATTTGATAGAGGGAAATTTACGGAAATAGATTAGCTTTTTCGGCCTGTAAATTTTTACTGAGATCAATTGACCAGATGCAACTGTTGCAGCTGCACCAGATGCAACTGTTACAGCTGCACCAGATGCAACTGTTGCAGCTGCACATTCCTTCTCAACTGCAGCTGTTCTACAGCTGCTGCAGTTCCACACACTCAAACAACTGGGACTGTTCAATAGCTGTTTCAAACGCACATTTATTTGCACCTGCAACTGCTCGATAACAGCAGCTTCCTAATTTCAACTGTGCAATAGCTGCAACAACCTCTCATTTCCTTACAACTGCAGTTGTTTTATAACTGTTACAGCTGCATGTTCCCTCGCAACTGCAGCTTTCCAATGAAATCGCTGCTGCACATGCACCTGGTGTCTATCATGACCCTCAATGATAGTCATTACACTATCATTTGATACCTACCACAAAACCACTCACTGCCAGAGTAGCCCAGCAATTTTTCATAAGAAAATAGTTTTACAATCAGCGGTGGTGGGAAATGGTGAGAATTTGTGCCGCTCAATGTAAGAGGACACTTACAAAAGCGCTTTTCCTTCAATTTTGTTTTCAACCGTTGTCATAGCTATTTTTTACTTAAAGTTTACCAACTAAGGATATTTATGTTAGGGCATTTTAAAAACCATTGTTATATATTTCATGGTGAACTTTTTTGGATGTTTATGGTGTAATAATCTCAAAACCATTTTTAAACATTTCATGCATGAACTATTTTGGATATTTATGTTAAGATATGTTAAAAACCAATGTTAAACATTTCATGGTGTGCTTTTTTGGAAATGATATCAATGTGGGTGTCATGATCTGTTCTCCCTAGCTGCTGCAGGTCGGGGGACGTGGGAAGTAAAAAGCTTTAAGTTAATTCGTTCGATTTTATTGCAGCTGGTCCAGGCGTGAGACATGGTGTAGTTCTGCCTGCATCTCAGTGCTCGCTGTTTTCAATATATTACAAAATTAAATAAATAAATTACATATAAGCGTTCGTTCGTGGTTCGTTGACCACTTCGTCGACTGTCCATTGGGGTCGGGCTTGAGACTGAAGTACAAAACTGCTCCAAAATACAGCCAATTCGAGAGAGATTCTTTTAATTTACAGGTATTGTAGAGAACACTTTCTCCAGCGGAGCCGATGAAGACTAGCTTTCTGATAGCACAAAGTTAATCTCTCACCCTGATCGAAAAAAATACGAATGGTTATGACCCATAAATATTATTTTCCTGCTCGTGAGAGATTAACTTTCATGCATTTTCCGTGCATGGATCGCAAGTTTTCTTGCCATCCATGACCAGACAGCGTTCACTACCTCAACGAGCTCCGTAATTTTTAACTAAATCATTAATCCACGAAAACCTGACCTTAGGCCACTACGTATCCAGGGTACCAGACGGTGATTGGTACGTTTTATGATATCCTCGTAAAACGAAAGGTGGTTGGCTGAAATTTGTCGAGTTGGAGCAGTTTAGGGTCTCAGATCCGAAGGCGGTCGACGAAGCGGTTCGTTACTTCGTTGCTTCGCAACTTAGAAGCCGTAGGCAGCAAGCAGGCTGTTGGAGGCGCTGGGACGAGGTGCGCTGTAGGAGGGACGAGGGGCAGGGCGAGGAGCGGGACGAGGGGCGCTGTAAGAGGGACGAGGAGTGGGGCGAGGGGCGGGGCGAGGTGCGGGACGAGGGGCCTGGTACGAGGGACGAGGTGCCCTGGACTCATTGGAGTCAGGGTAGCGGGCTTCTCCAGAGTACTGGACGTCAGCGATGAAGCCGGAGTCACCGTCCACGTAGTAGGTGACGGTCTGACGACGACCGTCGGGGAGGTCGACCACGTACTCGCCGCGGGTGTTGTCACCGTCTCTGGACTCCTGCTGCTGGTAGTTGTTGGACGCCTCGGCCACCTGCCAGTCAAAGTCGTACTTGGCCTCCTCGAAGGAGTCGTCGCGTGAGGGGGCGCTGTAGGATGGGCGAGGGGCAGGGCGAGGGGCGCTGTACGAGGGACGAGGAGGACGGTAGGACGAGGGTCGGTCTGCCACCGCAAGGGCGGCGCACGCCACCACCACGAAGAGGGTCACCTTCGCAACAAAAGAGGGACAGAGTCAATATCTATTCTATATAAATTCGTTGCAATGAGAGAAAGAAGAAATAATGAAAATCTTGCCCCGGAAAATGAGTTAGAAGTCACGGTTACTACGTGCTAAGTATATACTGCAAAAGGAGGCACAGAGTTTATATTTCCTCAATTTAACTTTGTTGCAATCGGAGGCAGCAGCAATAAAGGAAATCTTGTCCAGGAAAGTGAGTAAGAAGTCACATTCGCTACGTGCTCAGTACTGCACAAGAGGGATTGAGGGTTTGAGTCAATATTTATTCAATTTAACTTCGTTGCAATGGAAAGCAGAGAAAATAAATAGAATCTTACCCTCACGGTCCCTACAGGAAAAATCCTGCTAGAGCTACCGTCACTTGAGTAGCGAGTTGTTGCAAGGGAAGGTTTCAAAAACATGAGCTAGGACCAACTGAGGGACAAAAGATAGCGTTAGAGCTGCCGAGCTGGTGTAGAAGATAACCCAGTTGGAATAAGAGTTCCTGACGTAGAATATCGCGAAGAGCTTGTAGCTCTAAGGTTTTTATGCCCGTCAGAGGCTGAATGTAGGTTATTATTATTTATTATTATTCATTATTACTATTGATTATTTCCAGCAAAAGTGAGAAAAATCAGACGATTTGTAGATGTGCTAATGCTTCATCTCAGTTAGGTGGACACGTCATGTTGTGAGATCATGAAGAATTTGAGAGAAAATTCGACTTGAAATCTATTGCGAAATTCCCACCTCAATTCGGGTGAGATGGGGCTGAGTTTACTAGTGTGAAGATGTGAAGGTAAAGCAGCGCGTCATGGTGATCGTAAATGTTAAGGAATCTAGCATGAATGAAGTATTCATATATATAATCTAGGATGAATTAAATGCTTATATGTTATAATCTATGATGAATAATGTGTTTATATATACAAAATCTAGAATGAATGAAGTGTTCAAGTATATAATCTAGGATGAATGAATTGCTCGTATATATATACGACATCTTAGCTGATCTTTTGATAACATAGTGAGATTCCTTAGAAAAACACATATCAATAATATATTCTCGATTCTACTGTAGAATTTGCGATCTAATTCTAAAAAAAATTAGGTATAAAAGAGCTAGGAAATATTATAAAGCGCATCAACCCCACAACCCCTTCTCCTCCCTCTCCCCCTCCCCAAAAAACTCGCTTCCTCCCCTGGGGTGAACGGAGCACCCGCATCTCCGCTGGCCAATCAGGAGCCGAGTTACTGGGCCGTAAAGTTTCCCAATTTGTTTGCTTTCGCCACAATTGTACGTCATAAATGGCATAAATGTGGCGTTTACGGCATTCCTTCGCTGGCCAGACCGCGCCACAGACGCTATAATGGCTCGCGTATCGTAATTTGAGTCGAGTTGTGCAGAATTGTTCTTCTAATTTCAATCTCTGCAATGTTTGGGACTTGGAGCGAATTGAATTTCATTTATTAGTGCTATAAAAGCTCTCGTAACATGTTTTGAGTTGAATTGTGTGTAATTATTCTTTTAATATCAATCCCTGGAATGTTGGTGACTTGTAACAATTGGAGTTCATTTATTAGTGTATCTTTTAATTAATTTCATAGGTATGCAATTAAATGGTCTAATTTAATTTTATTAAATACTTAGAAACGTTGCTCGCAAAATGACAAAATCAAATTTTTTACTTTGCACAAAATAAAGAGAATAAAAAAATTTTCAACTCCAAGTGGAAGAAAGTCCAGCAGATATTGCAAGATTATCACAATCGTATAGGATTTTTGATAAAATGCCTCGCCACACGGCAGACAAAGATTAAAAATTAATGTTTGTCAAACATTAATGTTTAAACATTAATACTTAGACATAATGACTAACATTAATGGATAATCAACCCTGAAATTCAAGCCTAGTTAGATTCTAGTCGACCTAATCAACATAACCTTAATCCAAGTCATGATTTTCAACATTTTAAAGGCCTTTCAAAATCACACGTACATTAGAAACGGTAGCCAAAGAGCGTTATTTCAAAAGCAGGTTTTCACTCTCAATGTATCTCCTTTGCAGCTATTATTTATTCATTAAATTTCAAAATGGCATTATATTTGTCTAGAGTTTGTGACGGCGTAACATCGGTCCTGTGGTTATTTATATGCACAAACACACGTGCGCATGGACTTAAAGATGGATATTTTGCAGTACAGAGCTCGAACCGTCAAACCTGTCTGTTTAGCTCCATGCCTCGAATTTTTTTTGCATTGAACACCAACATAATTTTTCAATTTTTCAATGAGCACTGACACAAATTTATGATTTTGTACAGAATGCGAACGCAATTTTAGGATTTTGCCCTGAAAACAGACACAATTTTACGTTCTGCGTTGAACACAAACATAATTTTAGGATTTTGTGCTGAACACTATCATAATTTTTTGCTTTTGTACTGAACTCTAACAGATATTTATGCGTGTGTACTGAACAAAAACAACATTTAATGCTTTTGTACTAAACAAAAACAACATTTAATGCTTTTTTGCTGAACGCAAGCTCAAATTTATGCGAGAGAGAGTGGATGTTCACCATCAAAGCAACACTAACCATGACACTATTCTCACTGTGCATATCGATGTGTATGACATTGCTCCATGCATCAAGACGTCCTTGAGGTATATTTGCGTGACGTAATGTGATGCAGCAACGCAAGTGTTTTTAGTCTCAATAGAAGTCACTGGTGCGCATAACTTGAAATCTTGCTTAAAAGGAGGGCATTTTAAATGGTAATTCATCGTAATGACTGGAGCTATTTCTTAATTGTGATGAAGGTATTTAGCACTTACTGTAATCACGTGTTCCAACTGGAACTAGATCTCAATTGTATCAATTTATGACATAATTGACATAATTGCCACATTCATTGGCAATTTGGACAGAGTCTGCACTAAATAAGTAATTATGGATTAAAAATTATCGTAAAAAGGTGGTCAAGAAATATTTGAGCATCTTGAGAGACAGGGGCGGAAATTGTTAGCAATTTTCGACATCGTTGCGGAACATTGGGCATCATAAGTTAATGTGAGTGGACTTACGCTACCAAATGTGCTGCTAAGACCTCGTGAATTTGCTGAAAATTCACTCCTTGAGGCGTATCAGGTTTTGACCAATCAAGAATCACGGATTTTTTAATCACGTACACGAAATTATGCGTTTAAAACTTTCGTGTGCGTTGTGTGAATGAACATACGATCGCCTCGTACTGTGTCCAAAACAGTGCGTCAAACATGTATGAGTATGAGAACTGTGTTTGTGCATGTGTGTGTGTTTGAAATTTGTTCAGACAGTGTAGAAAGAAATCAAACTCTGTGTTCGAGTGTGTTGCTCAACTTTTCAATGCAACATTCAAAATAAAATGAGTTTATCTGAGCCGTAATTGAGCTTAAATGGATTCTTTAATTAACTAAAGGGTTCAATATATCTAGACGAGTTGTCTTTGGTCTTGATTAATACAAATCTGTTATAACTAAGACTGTCATTAATTACAGAGACGTGAATATTTGACGACGTAAAGAGAGATGTAAATTATCTGCAATGTAGCATGTTGGGACATAAGTGTACCTATAGGTAAATTGCTCATTCACGTACCAGTATAAATGAAATAAATTTCATAGTTTTCGACCACTTAAAAAAAATAATTAAAACCGTATGAAGTGAAATGCTATTGCCAGCAAATGTATTCCATCTTGAGAATAATAAAAATGTATTCGAACATTAAAGTCGATTTCTCAATTCTGTTCCTTACAGTCTAACTAAAACAACTGTTATCTACCGCGGAAACTAGGTGAACGTGTAAATTTACATCACTTGAACAAGTCACGTCTGGACGCAGGGTCTAGAGCTACTGGTCTAGATCTACAAGTTCTGGAGCTCTGAGGACCGAGCTCCCGGGTCTAGAACTACCAAAACTAAACCTACCAGGTCGAGATTTAGTGAGCTACTTGCCAAAATAAGGTATTTCTAGTGCTACTGGTTCAAGAGTTATTAGGCTCAAAGTTACAAGAATAATTTGTGTAGTTGCTGTAGTAACCAAAGTTGCTACTTTACTCTGTTACTTCAAGAGGGTAACAAAAGTGGTTGCCCTCTTAAAACTCTCGATTGCTGTCAGAGTACTTATTACTTTCATGTGATGGAAGCGTTAGGGGCTTTCCCCAATGGGAGTAACGGGCCTGAGTGTGTTGGCTCATTTTCACTGGTCAGCAGGAAGCAGAATATATTTCTTTATTTACTGGTTGAAATTCTTGTTAGTGTCATCGTTCATCTAACCACCGTCATCACAACTACCGTCTTTACAATCACCATCCTTACACCCACCGTCATTATACAGGCACTGGCATTAGCTTGTCACCGACATCACAGCTAGGAAGAAACTGCCACTAGGCAGTGAACTTCAAACAATATATTAGGTACAAATTAGGTAATAAATAAAGTATATATGAACTTTCTATTGGAGGGGATTTTGAAATTCCATATTACTATAACAGATTAAGTTCAGTAGTCGTAATCCAGTATTTAGTGCCGGGTATTGTGGGGTGAATATTTCCTGCGTTCAGATGTAAAATTTTATACCTGAACACCGGCCACATCTGCACATTAACTTAGAATGGAGTAAACTTGACTAAATGTTGCTAGTTGGCTGTGATGTTCCAGATGATGTTTCGCTACTGTTCTTTTGACTCGTTATTCTTTATGATATCAAAAACTTTCTAACTATTTACTTCGTTATTTACCCTCGAATTTCATCAACAAGAAAATAAACAAGTGATGTTAACTTTTTTTACCCCGTAACATAATCAAAAAACTTAACTAAACGCATTGCTCTAATTTTGAATTTTCTCAGTAAATAAAGAAATACTAAAAATTTCATGTAGACTGAACGAATTGCACTAAATTTACATTCCCTTTAACTAAATCAACTTTTACTCTATCACTAACAACTCGACCAGCAACTCACACCAGCTACTGAACACAAATAAGACGGTGGACCCTCACCTTGGTCATCATGCTGCTGCGAGAGGAGGTCGAGGGGAAGTTATCGCTACGAAGTTCGATCGTTTACTGATGACCTGAACTGCATGCCCGCCTTTATATAGGTTAAGTTGACCTTAGAAAAGGGAGATCCGCCCTCGAGCGGGGAGGGCAAGTGGGTCTGTCTCTCCCATTGGTGTGACCCATTCGAGTTCGCGACGTCAGTTTGACCCAGTGGGGTGACCGCCCTGCGTTGCTCGCATGGTCCATCTATTTCGTTTGCTCGTTGGAAACTATCTATTAGGTAGGTCAATGCAGCCCTACCTACCTAGTCGGGTCCAGTAGAAGTTGGGCATATTTTGTTCTGGTGAGTTGAGGCTGGACCTATTCCGTGCTGGTCAGTTGAAGCTAGACCTATTCCATACAAGTCAATTGATGCTAGGTCTATTTCGTACTGGTCAACTGAGCCTGGACCTATTCCGTACACGTCAATTGATGCTAGGCCTATTTCGTACTGGTCAGTTGAAGCTAGACCTATTCCATACACGTCAATTGATGCTAGGTCTATTTCGTACTGGTCAACTGAGCCTGGACCTATTCCGTACACGTCAATTGATGCTAGGCCTATTTCGTACTGGTCAGTTGAAGCTAGACCTATTCCGTACACGTCAATTGATGCTAGGCCTATTTCGTACTGGTCAACTGAGCCTGGACCTATTCCGTACACGTCAATTGATGCTAGGCCTATTTCGTACTGGGCAACTGAGCCTGGACCTATTCCGTACACGTCAATTGATGCTAGGCCTATTTCGTACTGGCCAATTAAGGTTGTACCTATTTCGTACGGGTAATTGAAGCTGGACCTATTTCGTCTAGTTCAATTGATTGTGAGCCCGTTCTGCACAGCTTGAATGAATTTAATCCTATTCCGGGCTGTTTAATTGAGGTTGGACCTATTATATTTACGTCAACTGAGGCTGTACCAATTTCATCCAGCATAATTTGAAGCCGTACCTACTTCGTCGAGCGTCTATTGCAGCTGTACCTATTCTGTCCAGGTTAATTTAGCCTCAACCAATTTCATCCAGCGCAATTGACGATGTACTTATTTTTGCTAGATCAATGAAAAAGATACCTATGTAACGGAAGCTTGTTACAATGACACACGTTCGATACATGTACTTTCACCCATTATATTTATATCACAAATTTCAAGCCCTCGTAGACGACAACAAGGACTGAATTTATCTATCAACCAATTAGCGTACAAATTAAGACCTACTTTGTTGTAGACTCCTCTGGGAGCAATTTAATGTGCCTATTTTGCCACTCATCATGTTGTAGTTACCTAACATTTTCTAAAAACAATGGTTGGGAGACGTATAACTCACTGAATACATACAATTGCTGACCTTTTTAAAATGATGGGAAAAATTAATATTAATGATTTGCTTTAGAAATTTAACAGTAATTTTCGCAAATCGTGTTCGCGAATGTTTTCTGAAAAATGAATTACCATAAAATAGAGAAAAGCTTATGGTGAATGAGCACAGACATTTTTATACCAAATAACTGAGGGTGGGTCACGTGGTTGAGACCTGCTTGTGTTTGTTATGCGTATTTTTTGTGCACATTGTTCATTGTTCAGAGCGCAGTTGTTCATTTCGTATTTTCGAAGTATTTACAGAGTATTTTTGAAGTGTATTCAATGGATAAATATTCTACCTATTTATACACAGATCAAAACCATGCTTTACAATAGGCTTCTTGAATTTTTTCTTCTCAAGCCTTGTTGTCTCATTACGATGTGAAGCCGCAGACCCACACCGTCGCACGCCTGCAGCCGTATATCGCTGAACAAGATTCAGTGCGTAAGAAAATCCACGTCACGTGACTCAGTGAACATATCGCCTCTGACCCGTCACTCAACAGGAAATTCCAAGATTCGCTGCAAAATGTTCTTGTGGTGGAAATTTTTCGAATGATTAGCGTTTCGTGGTACGGAAGCGAGAGTGCAATGGTGGTGCAGACTGCGTGTGATGGTGGTGTGAGTGTGTGTGTGGTGGTGATGTGGTGTGTGAGTGTGGTGGTGGTGTGTGCATGTGTGAGTGTGGTGGTGGTGTGTGCATGTGTGGTGGTGTGAGTGTGCGCGTAGACTGCAGACTGAGTGACAGTGCATCAGTGCATTTTAAATTCATCCTATATTCTTGGGGTTATTAAAGATTATTTTAGGACCCCAGTTTAAACATTTCTTCGTACATCGTAAGCAAACTCTAGTACCGTATCATAGATTTATTATATGTATAATTGATATTGAAATTCATAGGACGCATTTTTCGTGGAGACCTTGCTTATAATGATAATCGTACGTTGTTTGCTCGTTTGCTCGTTGCTTTGCTTTCATGCATGCTTGTTTGCTGACATGCATGCTTGATTGCTGACATGCATGCTTGTTTGCTGACATGCATGCTTGTTTGCTGACATGCATGCTTGTTTGCTGACATGCATGCCTGTTTGCTGACATGCATGCTTGTTTGCTGACATGCATGCTTGTTTGCTGACATGCATGCTTGATTGCTGACATGCATGCTTGTTTGCTGACATGCATGCTTGTTTGCTGACATGCATGCTTGTTTGCTGACATGCATGCTTGTTTGCTGACATGCATGCCTGTTTGCTGACATGCATGCTTGTTTGCTGACATGCATGCTTGTTTGCTGACATGCATGCTTGTTTGCTGACATGCATGCCTGTTTGCTGACATGCATGCTTGTTTGCTGACATGCATGCTTGTTTGCTGACATGCATGCTTGTTTGCTGACATGCATGCCTGTTTGCTGACATGCATGCTTGTTTGCTGACATGCATGCTTGTTTGCTGACATGCATGCTTGATTGCTGACATGCATGCTTGTTTGCTGACATGCATGCTTGTTTGCTGACATGCATGCTTGTTTGCTGACATGCATGCCTGTTTGCTGACATGCATGCTTGTTTGCTGACATGCATGCTTGATTGCTGACATTCATGCTTGTTTGCTGACATGCATGCTTGCTTGCTGACATGCACGCTTGCTTGCTGACATGCATGCTTGTTTGCTTGCTTGGTCTCTCTCTATCTCCTGTCACGCGCCTGTAAAAAGTGTGCCTGAGGTTACAAAATAACCGTAAGTTATAGCATTAGAGTTGCTATTCTCTGATATTGCTTGAAAATATCGTAATATTTGCAAGATATATTTTGACAAAAGTCGTGGAATCGAAAGAAAAATACACACATATTTTCAAGCCATAGATATGAGAGTATAACTATAAATTATTTAAGATAGTTTTAAAACTTTATCTAAAACAGCTTATAGTTATACTCTCATATCTATGATTGAAAATAATGGTATCACTTCTGAGAGCGCAAGTGTACTAGTCTGTACCTATTTATTTCCATACACACGGAATGGTTTTTTGTTCATATACTATTTTTTAATACCGTTCAGTCCTTATTTTCATAATAAACTAATATATTTTTTTTCATAGATCGTTTGCGCAGCCTAAATTTCTCATGAAAACTATGAAAGTACACATTTTTGTTTGTATGTTTTAGTACAACCTTTAAACTTTATTTTCAGATATAAACGATAGCATCTCTAAATGTTATAGTAGTAATGATTGCAACATATTTCTACTGGATCTACACCTGTTTCTATAAACAAAAAGAGCAACCATTTCGTCTTAAAAAACTGCTTGTACTTTACTAACGTACTTCATTTGAGAATCATTTAAAAACAAAAACGAAGTAAAAATTGTTCATAGTATTGATTAACATGCATGAATAAAGAGAAAGTTCTCCATTATCGAATTTTCCAATTAATATTTTTCGGCAATGTTTCGAGTTTTTACCTAAAAATTCCGCCACAGGAAAAAAACTGGTATGGGCGCTTTGATGTGCCGCCGCCCACGTGAGGGGATACTGCAAAGCGGGCAACGCGCAGTCTGCTGCAGCAGTGGATCTTACAACAATTTGACTGCGTATTGGTACATATGTGTACCACTTGGTAAACTGCATATTTACATATAAACGAATAGCATTTCAAATGTTTTATTACATTTTAAGACATAAGTTTATGCTTTCAAGGTAACATATTATCGTGTAATTGTTTTTACACATTTTTCAGACCTAAAATCTATTCAAGCATAAAGTTGGTTTTTCATTACGGTTTGTGCTAGCCTGACCAAACTAACCATAGCAACCACACAAACGTAGTTAACGTGATAATAAATAAAACTAACATACTACAGCCATCACTCGAGTTCATTTTAGTACTTGATGAGCTTTTCCTGCTGAAATTGTTTAAATTCTGGCGCAGATTCTTTTACTATTAATTAATTTAGTATTTTACTTACTATTTACTATACGTTTTACTATTGATTTCAAGATGGATCTCTCGCTCTTCGTAGCTCCTCCTGCTAAGCTCTTCACAACTGGTGCAGAATTTTGTGGGTCAGGCAGAAACTTGCCCTCAAACATCAGGTGCGAATAAGACATACTGACGAAACTGAGCAGCAGAACACAAGAATGACTGATAGTTCTTCATAGGTTGAGGTAGAAAAGTATAAATAGAGACGAAGAGTTCTAAAGGGTGGGAATTAAAATCAGCTTAATTAAATTACCTAAAATGCGGTGAGAACAAAGATGGATTGAAGTATGTATAAGTTAATTTTATATTGAGTGCTGCGTAACACGTGATCTTAGACAGCAACTTCAGGTCTATTAAAAACAGCTTTCAAGTTTAATTCGAGCTTAAGTAGATTTAATAGACTAATTACAGATAATTATATAAAGCTTTATTAAATTAAAAGACTAATTGAGTTAAATTAAATAATTGAACCTAAAATTAATCACTTAAATCTGAAAATTTAATTAAAATATTTGACTGCAGGAGTGTGACAGAATTTGAAAAGGGATAATTTCTTTAATAATTAATATCTGTGCTACTTTGCAACACTCCATCCTTCAAAACGACGGCCTAAATTCAAGTTAGTGCAGGTACATATCGAGAACAGATGAATTTACGTACCCTCTTCTTTTTTAATCTTCTCATTTTGCATCAGGACTACAACGGAATGAATTTCAATAATTGTAAATAAATTGTTCCTTAGAATTTAAACTTATAGTCATTAGGATATCCAGTTTACAGGCTGAGAAAAACGATGGACACATCAAACAATCAATAAAGTTTTTCATTTATCCTGTTTTGCCTTTTGCATATCCGAATTATATATATACAAGTTCAAGGAAACATGTCTTTCATGAGATCACAATCATTTTCAAGAAAATCAATGAATAAAAATACTGCAACTACTGAACACGTCTTCAATTATATCATCATCACTTTTATCTTCATTAAGAAAGCGTTTCATAATGCATGGGAATTTTTCAAACCATGGTAACTTCTCAGAATATCCTACATCACTGTACTCAGTTCATTGTATTAGCCAGGTACGGTATTTCACTGCTGGTGTTGTATATGAGATGGGATTGAACAAGGTAAATAAACACTCGTTTACTGGTACCTTGAGAGCAAAACGTCTATCAAGGATAAATCTGGAGCTTATAGAGGTCACGCTATGTCCTCAAATCTTTCCTAAATATTGATTGGTGCAAAAGGCAGCATCCTATTGTTTTTTACATGCATGACTTGGGACCGCAACACTAAATTAATTACTTCTTACCTTCCATAGAATTATAATTTCAATAAACATTGATGAATTTTTAAGAAATATTCTAACAATAAGTTTTAGTTATTCTTGAACTCTCCTGTGTTTATGCAGATAATGATATATATTACGTCAACTTTATTAGAACAATATATCTTTTTAAGCAGGCCCAGCGGCAGCTGCAATACGATTGTATTCGTCGCCTTTATAATCGAGCAATAAGGCTCTGAATTTTTTTCCGATCTGTTAAATTGAGTTACAGTACAGTAGGACGCGTAGAAGAGGAGGTGTAGGAGTGGCAATGTGACACCTGTAAGTTGTACTGGTCTGTGCTAGGGTTGGTCGTGTGATAACTTGATGATTAACACGTTAACTGCGATAGGTTAAACTGAAGTTCAATATTCAATTCAAATTTAAAGTCAATTGTGGTAATCAACTTTGGAAATAGCAAACATTAACTTGATCAGGCTTTCATTTAGCTTTCTTTAACAATAAATAAAAAATGAGTTATTGACTACAGGTGGACCATCAGCACCATGAAAATCACCTAAGTGACCACCGGTGGGTCACTTCGCAGGAAATACGCTAAAAAATTTGTACCGAGAACATGTTCAGTGTCCTGCCATTGCTGTGTGTGCAATGCTTATCTGGTGAAAGCTGTTGATAAAAATATAAAATTCTACTGTAATGTCAGGTAGCTGCGAACGACTACCTGAAACCTCACAAATCTTTCAAACAAAAATATTTTTTAATTAAGTTCCAGAAAAAAATAAATGGAGAAATGTTTACTGAACCCATGGATTCATTCAAATGATTCACAGAAATTAATGAAATTAGGATACGTTTCTGGATCATACGAATTAATAAAATTAATTTGCAGAAATCAATCAAATCAGGATAAGTTTTTGGGTGAAGCGAATTCGTTTAATTAACTTCCAGAAATAAATAAAATTAGATTACGTTTCTAGACCATAAGAATTCTCTAAAATAATTTACAGAAATTAACAAAATTAGAAAATGTTCATGGAATGTAGTAATTCATTTAATTGCTATACAGATATTTTCAATGTTAGGAAATTTTTATGGAACATACAAACTATTCATCAGCAGCTACTCGGTGCCGCAGTTTTGCTGCGTTGAACTAAATTTTTTAAGGTTGTTCTCGGGGGAAGATTTGGTGGTGCGGCTTTCTTCTCTGCTTAGAGGCGGGAAATGGCGGCATTGACCTGCAGTCTACGGGGGGGAGCCACTATTGGGGGGAGGGGGAGTATAGGGGAGTTTGGGGGTCTGGGGATTGGAAAATAATTGGGGGAATTTCGAACTATAAGTGGAGCAGTTTTGGGTATTTTTAGGGAACGGGCCCGTAAAATGAATACACCTTGAAAATTTAGGTGGTAGAAATGGGAGGAGTTTGGGAATGTGGGAGGTAAGCGTACGGGATGAATTATTTAAAGTGGGGGTTGAAAATGCAGGTGGATAACAAAGAAAAAATTAATGCCTTCGAATAAAACCTTAGAAAAATAAATGTATACATAAAAGAACTACTAAACCTACAAACATGAAGCGAAGGAGGCGAAAGACTCACTTACAGGAAAGAGTGAGTGTATTACAATTAATTAAAACACAAGGATGCCAATTTAAACTCAATAAGAAACATGAATGAAATATTATAAATAGCGAAAAAAGCACATGAAATACAGTAAATGAATTAAAAAAATCGAGGTATTAAAAATAAATGAAAAACTTATTTTCCCTTACAAATCTTATTTGTATTTACCCTTTTTCTTTTTCAACTGTAACAATGTTTTGGCGCTAATTTGAAAGTGCATGACTGACAAATACCTTCCGTTTACTGCCCGCACAAAATACCTCCCACTCACTACCCGCACAAAATACCTCCCACTCACTACCCGCACAAAATACCTCCCACTCACTACCCGCACAAAATACCTCCCATTCACCACCCGCACAAAATACCTCCCACTCACTACCCGCACAAAATACCTCCCATTCACCACCCGCACAAAATACCTCCCACTCACTACCCGCACAAAATACCTCCCACTCACTACCCGCACAAAATACCTCCCATTCACCACCCGCACAAAATACCTCCCACTCACTACCCGCACAAAATACCCCCCATTCACCACCCGCACAAAATACCTCCCATTCACCACCCGCACAAAATACCTCCCATTCACCACCCGCACAAAATACCTCCCATTCACCACCCGCAGAAAATACCTCCCATTCACCACCCGCACAAAATACCTCCCATTCACTACCCGCACAACATACCTCTCACTCACTACCCGCACAACATACCTCCCACTCACTACCCGCACAAAATACCTCCCACTCACTACCCGCACAAAATACCTCCCATTCACCACCCGCACAAAATACCTCCCACTCACTACCCGCACAAAATACCTCCCACTCACTACCCGCACAAAATACCTCCCACTCACTACCCGCACAAAATACCTCCCATTCACCACCCGCACAAAATACCTCCCACTCACTACCCGCACAAAATACCTCCCACTCACTACCCGCACAAAATACCTCCCATTCACCACCCGCACAAAATACCACCCATTCACTACCCGCACAAAATACCTCCCATTCACCACCCGCACAACATACCTCCCACTCACTACCCGCACAACATACCTCCCATTCACCACCCGCACAAAATACCTCCCATTCACCACCCGCACAAAATACCTCCCATTCACAACCCGCACAAAATACCTCCCATTCACCACCCGCACAAAATACCTCCCATTCACTACCCGCACAAAATACCTTCCATTTACAACCCGCACAAAATACCTCCCATTCACTACCCGCACAAAATACCTCCCTTCACTGCTCACCACACCTCAGAAGGTGCTCCAGTTCTGCTCTCCCATTTCAGCGCAGTCTGCGCGTCTCGCGTTGCCTCAAGCACAGCTTTTGCAAGCACGAGCAGAGAAGTGCTTTCTGCACGCAAACGCAAGCAGGCGATATCGATCTGCAGCGCCGGAGCTTGCGTGTCATGTCACGACTTGAAGTTAGCCCGACTGCTACTGGGGAGTTGCCGGGCGTTGCCATAAAGTGGGGAGTGGCCATGAAATGGCAGGTTGCCATATAATATTGTTGCCACTTAACGGCAGGATACCATAAAACGGTTAGTTACCACGAAACAGCAGGTTACCATTAAAGGTAAGTTGCCACGGAACGGCAGGATACCATAAAACGGTTAGTTACCACGAAACAGCAGGTTACCATTAAAGGTAAGTTGCCACAGAACGGCAGGTTACCATAAAACGGTGAGCTGCCACGGAACAGCAGGTTACCATAAAACGGTATGTTGCTACGGTAAGTTGAAATTAACAAGTTACCGTAGGTGGCAAATATCCATGAAATAGTAACATGTAATAAAAAAGTCAGTTGCCATTCGATAATTCTACCCAGGTTTGCACCTTATATCATTATTGTTATTATTTAAGCTGTTCGTGCGTCGGTGGTGATATTGATAGTCATCTCGTAATCAAAGACGTGGTCACGCTGGATATAAAGCACTTCTTCTCTACTGTCTCTTAAAACAGTTACTTCCATTAATTTGAAGTGCTCTAATTCTGAGTCTAAAACCTCTAACATCTTTCTTTTTAATTTTTTTACTTCACCTTAAACGTTTTATGTAGATCTTTTTTCGATTTTTTTCATTTTCAACGTTTTAATTTATAAAAGATTATTTTATTTTTAAAATAGCCTGACCCTCCTAACATGAATGCGAATTTTGTTTTATTTTGATCTTGAATTTTCAATTATTTCGAACAAAGGCTTTTATTTCGACTCCATTTAGACACTTTCAGTTATTTAAAAAAGCTTTTATTTTCACTTAATCTTAAATTTTTTGATTTATTGGAAAAAATGTTTACCTCATCACGAACCTCTCAATTATTACAAAAAGCTTTTCGCCATTTGGGTCTTGTACCTCTCAATTATTTTAAAAAAACATTTTTTACGTTGTCATGAACCTGCAACTTTATCTTTCTTTGTGCAGTGAACTAAGGCCTGCCACAAAGCCGGTATTTAATTGAACAAATTAGCCAAGAACAGACCGCGCAATTAGCCAAGCCTCTCCTCAATTAGCGGTACAAAATTTAAAAGAATTTAAACTCCCACAGATATTGAGGCCACATCTGCTGACAAAATGACTTCAAATAAAATTTCCTGCGTATTTAAAACCATGGAAAATTCTCACAGTGTTCTGCTCGTTATTAGTGTCGCCCCTCGCTGGTCGCGGAATTTTTGGCAGTCGCCAAGGAAAAATGAATAAGGGGAAATTAAAAAACAGAAATGAAAAAGATTAATAAAAAATCATGCATTGGAAAGGAGAAGAAGGTATCAATTCATATGCAATTTTTAAACTCAGTAAATACTGCGAAGTTCTGATAACCAAATGATAACTACCTACATGTCTGGTCCTAATAATGCAATTTGCCATGAGTAATATCGCCGATTTTCAGTCTGCTCCCAAATCGTTATCGAATATACTGTTAAATATTGTCCATATGACCTATATTGTAAAATTAAACATCAATATCGAGTTCATTATCCTGTTGATCAGTCTAATGCGAAACTAGGCTAAGTGAATTAGGTTAAACATTATTGTACGCCCTAGAATAATGTAATGGTAGGATGCCCTAGAAGTCGCTGAACTTATTCGGGCCCACAGGTAGCTATACTCAACTCTGACCATTGTATTAGACTTAAGAAAAATTCTACCTCTGTATCTCCTGTGGTAAATAAATTGTTTAAAATTGTTTAAATTGTTTAAATAAATCTAAAATAAAAAATGAGTATTGGTGTAGAATTCGAAATTTTGAAGATATCATTCTCGAGTAAATATTTACAACACAAAATCGTACCTAATTCATGACCGTAACAATGTAAGTATGAACGGACACACACATGTGTTGTACAACCGTGCTCGTATGTACATCTGCATTTAGGGCCCGTAAAACGAGAACACCTTGAGAAACTTTATTCATTTAACACACCATCCGTTTTTTCACCATAATAAAATTTGTAGATAAAAACAACTCAGCATTTGGCAGCCTTGCAAAGTTACGAGATGCAGAACGGTAAAACTCTATTCAAAAAATTCTATTCAAAAAATCTCTAACTTGAAATTTTTACCCACTGAAAAAGTCGCATCGGCAACCGTGCCTGGAGACACCAGTTACTTGGACTAACTTCCTCAACACTTTGAGCGCAATGGGATCTCCTCAAGTTCCATATTCAACTCAAATTTGTAGTCAATTGTAGTGAGCCATTTTGAAAATAGCAAAAATTAAGGGGATCTCGCCTTCATTTAACTTTTATTAAGTATTAATATAAATTGAGTTTGTGGCTATGGTCAGTCAGTAGCATTATAAAAATCCCAACCGTGGCCATCGGTGGCGCACGATGCGGTCAAAGTGTTGAACATAAATACCTAAAACAAATACCTTAAACATTAATACCTAAAACAAATACCTAAAACATTAATACCTAAAACAAATACCTTAAACATTAATCCCTAAAAACCTAAGAACATGGAAGCCGTAGGAGAACTCGATGCTTCATACATCCCCGGGCTTGATCCTAGGCTTGGCAACACAGTGATGACGTCACGCCACTGGTCATAACAATGGCGCCTGTCTGAAAAAAAATCTAGCAAAGTGGATGAGTAGTGCCGTACAATTTTCCCCAGAACTCATGATGATATTTTGTGAGAGTAATCATAACTCTCATGAGTGACGTGCTGTGTTATATATACATATTCATTGAACCTACTTAATGAGTACTTTCCAATTTATGTGCGTTATGAATGAAGGAATTCCAGCCGGAGAGATGCAGGTAAAGCTAAATTTCAGTGATCGAGACTGTTGAAGTGGTAAATTTGTCGAATGCACACACTGTCACCTGGTCGATTAATTACCTATGTAGTTACCGCTGACAGGTGACTTATCTAGTCAGCAAGTTATTCTTGCTCCCTCATTGCTCTAGCAAGCTTGTTCGTCTATTTTCTATTACCTGCTGATTGATTGGATAATTAATCTGATTAGGTTATTAGTCTTGCTACCTAATTATATTAGTTAGTTAATTAAGCTAATTAGCTCATAAATCTAGTTAACTAGCTACTAAACCGAATAGTGAACAAGATATTCGGCCAGTGAACAAGATATCCAGCTAGTGATCAAGATATTCAGCCAGTGATCAAGATATCCAGCCAGTGAACAAGATATCCAGCTAGTGATCAAGATATTCAGCCAGTGAACAAGATATCCAGCCAGTGAACAAGATATCCAGCTAGTGATCAAGATATTCAGCCAGTGATCAAGATATTCAGCCAGTGAACAAGATATCCAGCTAGTGATCAAGATATTCGGCTAGGCGATGGTCACCCAGCTCTCGCATTTCCTTCACCTCAAGTGCTACTCAAGTCAACCCTGTCTATCTAAAATTTTTCCCTAACTTGAACATTATAGGAATAACATTATATTACGACGCATAGAACACTACGCTGAGTTGCCAGCAAGCAATTTTGTTAATAAATCGAGTTGGACAGAAATACGGAACGATTGACGGTCAAACGACCATTGCTTTAACTCAAAAGGCACGTTCATTTAAGATATATGAAAACACTATGAAAGATTGAACTACAATTAAAATACTAATGTGTATTAAATTACCATAGGAAGTGTACTGTGTTGAAAGGTAAAGCCCAAAATATTTATTTAAGAGATCAAGAGAAGTCAAATTAATATGGTCACACGCTGAGATCAAAACCATCGCCTGCGCTGAGCAGGAAACTAAATTTTCTTAATTCGCTCGTCTTAAAATCTTAGATATCAGGGAACTGAAAATTTCCATAACTCATTGACCGCAACATGCACCACCGGTGGCCACGGAGGGGATTCACATAATGCGGCTAACCGACCAGTCATCACAAACTCAATTTTCACAAACACTTAATCAAAACTAAACGAAGGCACGATCCGGTGAATGTTAGTTATTTTCAAAATAGCTTACGACAATTGACTTTAAATTTTAGTTGAATATTGAACTTAAGTTGAACCAATTGTGGTCAAAGTGTTAAGAGAGCGCATCTTTCGTCAGCTCGCCGCCACATGGGCAGCAAAATTTAAGTCTAATTTTCTACTCGAAATCCAAGGTCAAAAAGCGAGTCAACTTTTCTCTCTGGCTCTCGAACGCTCATGCAGAGGCATCGCCTGGCAATTATTTATTGAAAATCACTGTCTTCTTCAATTATTAAATTTAGTTGAAAGTTAGCTTGGGGTCAGAAGCTCGTCTCGCCCACACATGGTGCTCGACACATGGTGCTCGACACGTGGTGCTCGACACATGGTGCTCAACTCATGGTGCTCGACACATGGTGCTCGACACATGGTGCTCGACACATGGTGCTCGGCACATGGTACTCGACACATGGTGCTCGGCACATGGTACTCGACACATGGTGCTCGACTCATGGTGCTCGACACATGGTGCTCAACACATGGTGCTCGACACGTGGTGCTCAACACGTGGTGCTCGACACGTGGTGCTCGACACGTGGTGCTCGACACGTGGTGCTCGACACATGGTGCTCGACACGTGGTGCTCGACTCATGGTGCTCGACACATGGTGCTCGACACATGGTGCTCGACACGTGGTGCTCGACACATGGTGCTCAACTCATGGTGCTCGACACATGGTGCTCGACACATGGTGCTCGACACATGGTGCTCGGCACATGGTACTCGACACATGGTGCTCGACTCATGGTGCTCGACACATGGTGCTCGACACATGGTGCTCGAAACGTGGTGCTCAACACGTGGTGCTCGACACATGGTGCTCGACACATGGTGCTCGACACATGGTGCTCGACGCATGGTGCTCGACACAGGGTGCTCGACTCATGGTGCTCGACACATGGTGCTCGACACGTGGTGCTCAACACGTGGTGCTCGACACGTGGTGCTCAACACGTGGTGCTCGACACATGGTGCTCGACACATGGTGCTCGACACATGGTGCTCGACACATGGTGCTCGACACATGGTGCTTGACACATGGTGCTCGACACATGGTGCTCGACACATGGTGCTCGACACATGGTGCTCGACACATGGTGCTCGACACATGGTGCTCGACACATGGTGCTCGACACATGGTGCTCGACACATGGTGCTCGACACATGGTGCTCGACACATGGTGCTCGACACATGGTGCTCGACACATGGTGCTCGACACATGGTGCTCGACACATGGTGCTCGACAAAAATAGTTTTTTCTACGAAGGTTCGTTCTTTGACAAACTTTTAGCAACTAGCAAAACTTCCACGTATAAATTATTAGCTGGAAAATAGTTGCTCGGTAGAAATCGTATAAAAACCACCAGTGCCGACGAGAAGTTTTCTTATGCGAATTTAATTTTTTAAATGAAATTTTCCACCTTGTGCGATATTTTTTATGAGGTCCCATATACCCTCGAGTAAACTTTATCTCATACAGGAACTTTGACTAATGGATATGAGATGACAACGCTAACGCAGGAAGTGAGCAAGAAGTAGCGAAATTGGAGGAGAGGTGTTTTGTTATTCTTGTATTCTGTTCATGCATATATTAATGTTATGTTGCTCATTTACTCTGCTCATGCAGATGTTGATGTTATCTCGAGACAAGGGTAGAATGTTGCACGGCCTGAAGGAGGGGAAATGGAGGTAAAGGGACGTCAGGTAGTGGAGAACAATTATTTTGTAGCGGGACTGAATTTTGTTCTAAAATATGGGTTCTTTTGTTAAAAGGTGCCTGAGTGTCTGAGAACTGTAGGCATTTGTTGGCTTGTGGAATGTGGTTTGTGAGGGAGTGTTCTGGCTGAATTTTTGGTGTGGGGGTAGGAGTGAGGCAGTGGGAGTGTGGGAGCGGGGATAGAAAAGCTTTGGTGTAAGAGTGTTAGTCCGAGAGTGTTGGTGTGGGAGTGGGGATGTGAGAGAGTTAGCATAGGAGTGGGGAAGTGTGAGAGAGAGCGTGAAAGTCGGATATGAGAGTGTAGGCATGTGGGGGTATTGGTGTGAAAGTGTTGGTGTGTGAGGGTGAAGGTATGGGAGTGTGGGTGTTGGAGTGTGCGTGAACAGTATACAAACTATCACCTACACACCTAAATACCGCACCCTGGCGGCATGCGACAAAGACTCCCTTTTATGACGTTAAAACTTTCAAGCAGGATTAAAAACTGAACATAAATCAATTTTATTTTCCAACAAGATCTGTGTTTGGCAGACCCTCGCAAGCCTGTGCCGCTCCCCTCAGCCGTGCGAGGGAGGGGGGGGGATGAGAAGAGAGAGAGAGGGATGGGAGTTAGGGGGGAAGGGGACCATTGCTTATATGTCCATTGTTGTTGTTTGCTTCATATCAAGTTTGTTCTTGTGACTTGTCTGTAAATATGTACAGGCTTCTTATTTAAAGTCTTCCACGTCTTTTTAAATTTTTAAAAAATGTCAAGCTTTTAAAATTTTTCAAATCTTTCAAACCTTCCAAGTTTTCCCAGTCTTTCAAATCTTTCAAGTCTTTCAAATCTTTCAAACCTTCCAAGTTTTCCCAGTCTTTCAAATCTTTCCAGTCTTTCAAATCTTTCAAACCTTCCAAGTTTTCCCAGTCTTTCAAATCTTTCCAGTCTTTCAAAGCTATTAATTAAGTCTACCCAAACAAAGCTCGGATCTCAGCGCTCCATACGAGCACCAGCTCCGTGTAAATATCAATGATCTTAATGAGGTAACTGCGAAAGTTCAATTAAGCATCATCAGTTCCTGTGGATAAAAAAGTAGTTTTTGACCAAAAAAGTACTCGAAAATCGTAGGAAAATCGGCAAATTATTTGAAGATAGGTGGTAAAGTGGTCACAAGAATTGAGCTCACTGAAGGTTTATGAGGACTTAAATTCTAGTATCTTCCATCAAAATTAACTCCATCGCTCTAATATGACTCTGATGTGCTCTCATGTACTCCCCTCGTATACATCAGAACATTTATCTTATTTCCACTAGAAGATGAAAATGTCTGCCTTTTGCGGTTGAGACTACAACGAACTATGGCTTGTACAACCGCTTGATACTTCGATTAAGTTTCACTCGGTTCAACCATTTGGTTCTACAGTTAAGTTTCGCTTGGTACAACCATTTGGTTCTACAGTTAAGTTTCGCTTGGTACAACCATTTGGTTCTACAGTTAAGTTTCGCTTGGTACAACCATTTGTTTCTACAGTTAAGTTTCGCGTGGTACAACCATTTGGTTCAACAGTTAAGTTTCGCTTGGTACAACCACTTCGTACTTGACACTACCAGATTGTTTTCTTGTTTCAACCTAGCGCCGCGGATCATAATGCATCACGGTAACAACAAGCGATCTTGAAGCCGCCTCTCATCTACCAAATGTGCATCCGTTCCTGAAAGTTGCCTTCTGTCTCTGCTCTGACTGACGTTCAGCCCCTATTTACTGGGTGTACCACAAAAATGTCCCCTATTGTTTTTCGCCCCTATTTTCGTTGCTTTAAATTCTAAGGCAATGATAATTCTTTGATCTTTAGTCAGCTACATTTTAGGGGCCTTCAATTGTTGAAAATAAAGCATTAAATTTTTAACTCACAAATGATTTAAAACTCCTTCGTATGTAGGATACAATCTGGAAAATAATTAGGGGACATTTTTGTGGGACACCCAATATATTTCCCACAAAAAAAAATTTTCTTTAATGGCTTTCGTGGACTTGGTGGGTCGCTAAGTCGGATTTTTTTTGTAATCGAAGTAAGTTGGACCGCTGTCGTATCTCCTTTTTTTTACAAATAAGAGCAGCATAAATTTTGTTTCGAGGCTGACTGATTGCTGGAACAAACTAGCCTTGTCAGAATGATTGAAAATTTTCTTAGGGCTCGGAGAATGTTGTTTTCATGGTGGCACAGTACAGGAGAAAAAGCAGCAGTCAATTTTTCTCGGTGTGAAAAGTCATTTTTGTCATGTGCTCCTACTCACACATTCTCTGATAAACAGGGCAGAGGCTCAAGTTTTTCCGTTCATTGAAAGTTTGGTACGACGCCCTGTAATCACAGGAAGACTAATTATGATAGGGTAAAATTTGTGAAAGAGTGAAAAACGGAGCACTGAGGAGTAGTGCATTGGGAATTCTTTCTGATCGAGCTCAGGCAGCTCACTGAAGAGGAGTGTGCAGGGAAGCAGCGGTGCCACCAGCTCCCTTAACGTTCCAATGAAAAGAACTGAAGTAAATGAAAAGTTTCGTAGATACTGTAGATATTTCCCTTTCAAAATGATACTTTTTCACGGCCACTGTACTACTTACATATTCTGCAGTATAACGCTACTAATTCCGTTACTATATTTTCACGACAGGCACGAAAAAATCCGTTGCTTTAGAAGTGCCTTACACGTGCGTGCATTTACCAGCCAACCTCAAAAAAGTAAAAGGTTCCCACCCAGCGAGTATTGGACACATGGTGTTAGACATAACAAGTGTATAACTCACATACGACTTTCAGCATGCTCCAATTTTCTTCGACACTACACAAACAAGACATGCATTGCGCTATCGCTCGTTGAGAGCACACAACACAAACGTAGTGTATCAGCGCTGGAAAGTGGGCAACGCAAGCACAAAGACGGTATCACCGCACCTAACGTGAAAGCCGCGTCTGTCAACCCAGCAGACAGACACGCCGCATTCCGACACCCAGACAAAAACCTGCACTTCCTATTATTCCTACGGCAAATACAAGAGATTGCAGCTCCGCGTGCCATCTTTTCAGGTGATAAAGGCAGATTTATCAGCGACACGCGAGAGCTATCGAGCGCAGCATCGCATGCGCCAGCGAGAAACGAATTATTTGCGCCCAGTTTTGCGGAAGGTCAGCGTATCAAAATCCGCGTTATTTAGATCAAGGCGAGGAAGGCATTGCGCTCAAAAGCATAACAAGTTTGGCAAGGGGCGAGTGCTTTCGGGGGCGCTAAGGGGAGGAGTAGGGGGGGCTGGATATCTCAACTCGTAGACAGGGCGCCCTTGATTTCCATCGGATCTTTAACCCTTCTGTCTGGATTGTGATTGGTGGTCTGCGTATTGTGGATACGCAGCAGCTCGCGATGCGATGCCCTCGTAGTTAAGTCAAATTGTAATTTGACTTAACTTCAAATCTTTCTGTACTGTTTTTCTGCCCCTAAGGAGGTGGTTATTTAGCCCCTTAGCTCAGTGTTGATGGCGTTTGAGCAAGCACAATTCGGGAGTTTCGCGCACGTGCGAAAATATTATTCCTGTTTTTGGTACACTGGGTAATATTTTTCATCTGATAATGCGCTTCGAAAGCCCGTCTATTTGCAGTGGAACTGCCGTGCTTCCGACGCTCTAGGGGTCCAAAAAAAAAAACTCCCAGCTGCTGGCGCGTGGTGTGGCGAGCCTGAAATTTTGGGTACAGACCACCTCCAAATGATTGGCTTTTAAATAATTGGCCCGCCATTTATGAGTGCATGCATCATTATATTCAGCCTTTACGCATAATTGCAAAATATAATAAATAGTTGCGTTTAAGCGTGGATATCCTTGCTCAGTTGCTGGAGCAGGAAAGTGTAGGATTTTAAAACTATAATTTTTGGGGATTGTTGCAACTAAAACGTGCAGCAGCGATGACTAGCTCATACATCTAGAGCTGAGTGTTTTATACGTTTAACAGCGTGATAGCGTCGTCTAAAATGACGGATTTTTTTATACAAAAGCTATAATTCTTTCGTGATGACAGTGTTTAAAGGAACAGCTTAATGGCGTATCCTTGCTGCTCCCAATTCTTTAATTTTGTGCCCTGCCAGTCGAAATGTATGTACGAACATAAATATTGATGAAAACGAAGAAATTTACATTTATTTTGTGGTCTTCAGTATCCAGTTTACAGGGTGGCAGTAGCGACAGTCTCTTCCAGCGAGCAATGTAGCGCGCGCTGTTGTATGGAAGTAGTCTAAACTTAAACATGTATTTAAAAATCTGCCTTAGTCAGGAAGGAAGGGTTGTGACAGCTTCAGTTACTGAACTAATTCGTTTATACATAATATATAATATAATAGAAATAATTATTAACGTTTGTAATTATTAATAAACTGCTCAAATGAAATTTTTACTAACTTCTTTGCATGTTTTTCTCAATAGCTGCGCGACCGCAGCGCAAAATTTTCAAAGTTCGTTAAAATACGTCACCAAAATATTCGCGACCCTACGAGCCCTTCTTAGTGACCCTTTAACGTACATTCCAGTCTATGTCATTCCGTCGTCCAGTTATCATTCTCCTGCATTCCCACCCTCATTCTTGTGCCGCTGCATGCGACGGGAACACCTGGTATGCTTGGTTCACCTGGTACACCTGGTATACATGTCATACATGGTATCCCTGGTACACCTGGTATACATGGTATACGTGGTACACCTGGTACACCTGGTACACCTGGTATACATGGTATACTTGGTACACCTGGTACACCTGGTATACATGGTATACATGGTACACCTGGTATACATGGTATACCTGTTACACCTGGTACACGTACCTGGTATATTTGGTACACCTGACACACCTGGTAAACTTGGTACACCTAGTACACCTGGTATATTTGGTACATCTGGCACACCTAGCACACCTGGTACACATGACACATCTGGTACACCTGGTGCGCCTGATACACTTGTTCCGCCTGATACACATGACTTACCTGATACACCTGATGTACCTGATACTCTTTATATATTTCTTATACCTCATTCACCGGATACACCTGCTACACCTGCTACACCTGGTACACCTGTGCAGCAGGTACAGAAGCTCTGTTCACGTCAGCCTAACGAGCGTTAATTAGCAGCTGAAATAATCCTAATTATGTTCTTGATTAATTGCATCTCTTGCAATTATGGCGAGTCTTTTCAGCTGTGAAGCGCTCTAATGGGGTGAGGAATATTAGTGAAAGCAGGAGAGACAGCGAGCGAGAGGTGCGTGCTACTGTGCGCGAACAATGTGCAGTTGATTTATTTTGAATTTTTTCTCAAAAATTATTAAACTTATGACATTTTATTTCTAACGGAATTTTTCACTTGAAGTACGAGACTATACTTCTTTAGTGAATTTTGGGAATGATTTCTGAAGTTCTTTCAGATTTTAATAATTTTGATTGAAAAGACGAGGTCAAGTCAATCTCACTTCCGTTACATCTGTGAGCGTAAAAATCTGGATCAAATTTAATTACTCAAGTTGATCTGGAATTTCTCAACCCCTCGACTGATGCAGTCATCTTCTCTGTACCAGGAACTGATGAAATCGCTCACCTACTTAAAGTCTCAGATCAGCTCATCTTTTTTCACGTGTTGATTCCTGTGTATGTTCCTCTTTAAATAAAAGAAATAATGACTCTTATGTCTTCACTGGAGCGTGAAGAATTTTAATCTGTTCTTGGGCAGAGCGAAACTTAAACTGGAATATTTTATCTGCTCGAATTTGAAATTAGTTTTTTTTTTCATGCACTGCAGCACTCCGACGCAGGTATTGTTTTGTAGGTAGTAGGTAGTGTTGCCGGGTATCTAGGTAGTGTTTTTGAGTGTGTAGGTAGTGTTTTTGGGTGTGTAGGTAGTGTTTTTGGGTTTCTAGGTTGTGTTTTTTCTTGCTGCAGCACACACGTCGTGCTGCTGCAAATGAAGTCCTGAATAACATCCAAACACCGCGATATTACAGATTAAATCAAAGTCTTACCTTAATCATGAAACCAATTTTTTGTTTATCTAATGATAAACAAAGCAAAACTGTTTTTTTTGCTAGTAATTCAAAGCGGAAAATCATCGACACAACGTAGGTGTTTTTTCAGTAACAAGTCTATTGTTTTGTGTGTATATTGTAACAAATCTATGGTTAACCTATTGAAAGGAACCCCTCAAAGCAAAAGAAATACTACATTGGCAATTATGTCGATGGACTGCAAAATTCTGCTGCATCTTTTTAATTTTATTCTTGAAGAGATAAATGTATATCGTGTACATGCGCGGCAGAGAGTCAAACTGAATAAATTTGAATGTTAGAGACGGAAAAGAATTTCACTATATACGCAGCCCGTCAAAAGTGGGCTTCGAAAGTGGCGGAATTCGGCATGGTGGTGCTCTATAAAACATGCGAACAATTCACTATTTCCATATAAACAGTGAAATATTTTTTCAAATCACGTAACCTATGCATTCGAGCACAGACACAAAGAAGTTTAACCGGGTATCTGAGCTACGAAATTAATCTTATAATGTTATCGAAGTGCGGCAGACGACATGCAGAAGCGGACCTAACGGCAGTATTAATTTATTCGAGTTGAGCTGCGACGCATCATATCCTGCATCATATGGACGCACCATTATGGATGTATCATTTTGGATGCATCATAAGGACGCAGCATTAGGAGTACATATAGACGCATCAAAAGGACGCATCATTATGAGTGCATATGGACGCACCATGGACGCATTATATAGATGCATTTGGACGCATCATATGGACCCTACATCATTATTGACGCATCATTAAGCTGAGACTCATCATATCCTGCAATGCGTAAGATGTTCAAATGTCTCGTAAATTGCAGTCAGGACCCAACGACGGTTACCCTTGTTATACTGATACTCATTTCATGCACCTTCGTCGGGTGGGAAATTGTCCGTTTTCACAATAGGAAGGTGCACCGGGCTTGCAATGAGTAACTCGAAAGCATGACCTTTCGTTTGAGAGAGGAACTTTCTAACCACTAGATCACGGGGCCCCATGTGAGCAAAAAGACACTACACCTTCTCGAGGTAAGCTGTTTTATTTTATTATCAAACTATTATTGAAATTGTCATTAATGTAGTATAACCTGCAAAGATGTTAATCAGATGTTTCCGAATACAGGGAGGTCACACGAGTTAATCTGTTAAACCGTTTGATAAAATTATCACTGCATTATCATTAATGTAGTACCACCTGCAATGATGTCGATCACGTAGTCTGTTTAACTTTAGTATCAAATTTTCATTGAGTTATCAATGGCGTACAACCTGCAATGATGTCGACCAGGTAGTCTATTTAACTTTATTATCAAATAATCACCAAATGATCATTAATGAAGTAAAATCTGCGACGATGTCGATCAGGTGTTTCCGATGACAGGGAGGCCAGACACGCGTTTTTTTCGGGCTAAAATCCTATAATTTAAGTATTTTTAGGTTGAACTTAGCCCCAAAGAACGCTCATCGTTAGACAACCGAGCATGTTTATCAGATGATTGGTGCTTTTTGTGCCCAAATTTCTGTGGAAAAACCCAAACTTGTGGAGTTTGACGAGGGATTATGCCAATCTCAAATTTCTGAACAGACATGTGATTGATTTGGGGTTCGTTGAACGATGAATTACGCTCTTCTCAGTCTAACTTTTTCGCCCCCAGAATGTTTTTTTTTCGCCACCTAAGCGACTTAATCATTTATGCGGCGATAAACATGCATGTTCAGGCGAAAAAGTAAGACTGGGTTAGCTCAATGCATGAACGTCTGGAACGTAAGTGATGATTTATATCTATGTGCAGCCTGCTCAAAACACACAAAAACCACATTACTCTGAATATTTGATTCACTCAGATGAGCAAATCTTAAGTTAAAGCGATGATAGATTCATTAATTAATTATTTTCTTACAAATTTACGATGAGAAAAATACATAAATTACTTAAAATTGAGGGGAGTATAAATATCATTCGGTTTATTGTCATCTTAGCTTTATGGTCAACTTAGCTTTATAGTTATCTTGAGTTTATGGTCAACTTAACTTTATGGTCAACTTAGCTTTATGGTTATCTTAGGCGGTCTGATTTTATTCGGTTCATGGTCATATTAGATTGATGGTCATTTTGGGTTTCTGGCCATCTAAGGTTTATGGTCATCTAAGGTTTATGATTATTTATGGTTTACGATCTTGTGGTTTACGATCATTTTAGGATAATGATCTTGATATTTTGATGTTAATTTTAAATATACGGTGATCATAGACCATCTAAGGTTTATGGTCTGCTTAGGCTTATGGATCTCGTGGCCGAATGGTGAGAGTACGTGCCTCTAACAGAAAAGGTAGCCGGTTCAATTCCCGGCAATTCCAGCGCGGTGTATCTCCTCGTTGGGAAAAGTGAGAACTCAGCCACAATTGCCCACTCCACCCAGGTGTCGGAAATGGGTACCGAGAGTAAAATTCACGGCGTCCTGGTGGGAGTTGTGAGGCATTTGACATATTTACGTACAAAATCCATAATATGAATCCGGCTTTAGCTATTGATTGCAATAAAACACACGTTTATAAAAATTCCATGAGTGCAATGTATTGACCAGGAACAGATTCACTACGCGCACACACGATTTCTTATCAATTTCACTTTGATTTCAAAAATGTATTCCATGACAACGCTTTGGCAATTCATCCCCGCACGATACAAACTTCCCTTGGATCAACGATTTTCTACGCCCTTCCCCTCAAAAATAAAAACTAAACGTTGCCGCCCTCACAAAAAATGATGATCATCAGAAGAATATTTTTGACCCCAGGCGGGCGCTCATAAACAAAAAATACACAAAAAAGTTAGCGAGGAACTGGAAGGCTGAAACGCGCACAGCTGATGTGGGGGCTGGTTTTTGTGTTCACTTTACCTGCGCTTCTGTTGCTGGCGCTCTACAGACTGTCTGTAGACTGCGTGAAGACTGCCTAGAAACTGCTTGCAGACTACCAAACAACTACCCGTAGACTACAAGAAACTACCTGCAGACTGCCAACGAACTACCAGCAGACTGCCAACAAACTACTTGCAGACTACCAACAAAATACCTGCAGTCTACTTCCAACAAACTACTTGCAGACCACTATCAACAAACTACTTACAGACTACCAAAAAATTGACTGCCTGCAGACTCCCTACAGACTATTTAGAACCTACTTGAATAGCCTGCGAATTACCTACAGACTGCCAGTAGCTGAGAGGCAGAAGAGAGACAAGAATGAGGCAGGAGAGAGGCAGGTTAATTGTATGAGTGAGACAGGAGTGGCATGAGTGAGACAGGAGTAGCATGAGTGAGGTAGGAACGGGGCATCAGTGAGGCAGGAGAGAGGCATGAGTGAGGCAGAGAAGTTGACCCATCACCACCAACACCTCATGAATAAATTACTCAAGCAGCGCTGTTACAATTTTAGAGGCGACGGTTCATGGCCTCTAACGTCCATAAGTCCACGGTCGCCAAGATTTGCTAAAAATACAGTAGAAAGTCATCAATTTGGTTCATTGAGTTTACTCCTGGCTCGGCTATTTATTATTTCCCCATTTTTTATGTGGCGCTGACGAATTTATATTTTGTAGGTTTCGGTGAAACTGAGGTAATTCTTTGGGTAAACAAACAAGTATTCTGAGGCAGCAAGGCACTTAAGCATTAAATTTAGGCCCGGAGGTGAGCACAGTGCAGTTTTTGATAACCTGGTGACCGTCACAGCGTTGTGTACTATTTTCCCTAGGTGTAACTGACGCCGTGGTCGAGTGGTTAGGAACGGGTAGGGTCGGCAGTTCGAATCCCGGCAATGCCAGGGCGGTGTATATCCTCCGTTGGAAAAGGGCAAACTCAGCCATAATTCCCCACTCTACCCAGGTATCGGAAATGGGTACCGGCTTCACCGGGGGTAACTGTCATTACGTTCTGATGTGAGTTATCAAGAATTTGAAAAACTAACCTATAAGACGATAAGTATCAGGCTTGATTGGAATAACACTTCCTTTTTTCACGTGATGGTGTCACAGGACGTAACGTCCTCACGTCGCTGATAATTCTCAGAGATGTACAGATAATGTGAATATAATAATCTGATAATGTGCTTACTGATTCACAGTTCCATCTGTTTACTGACGGTCTACTGGTTGTTCATAAATGGCTAACGTATGGCTTAGGGATTGTTTGTAGGGGATTTACATATGGTCTGGATGTTGTTTGCAGGTGATTTACAGATGGTCTGGATGTTGTTTACAGGGGATTTACAGATGGTCTGGATGTTGTTTACAGGGGATTTACAGATGGTCTGGATGTTGTTTACAGGGGATTTACAGATTTTCTGGATGTTGTTAACAGGGGATTTACAGATGGTCTGGATGTTGTTTACAGGGGATTTTCAGATGGTCTGGATGTTGTTTGCAGGGGATTTACAGATGGTCTGGATGTTGTTTGCATGGGATTTTTAGATGGTCTGGATGTTGTTTACAGGGGACTTAAAGATCGTCTGGATGTTTTTTGCAGGGGATTTACAGATGGTCTGGATGTTGTTTACAAGGGATTTACAGATGGTCTGGATGTTGTTTACAGGGGATTTACAGATGGTCTGGATGTTGTTTACAGGGGATTTACAGATGGTCTGGATGTTGTTTGCAGGGGATTTACAGATGGTCTGGATGTTTTTACAGGGGATTTACAGATGGTCTGGATGTTGTTTACAGGGGGATTTACAGATGGTCTGGATGTTGTTTACAGGGGATTTATAGATGGTCTGGATGTTGTTTGCAGGGGATTTACAGATGGTCTGGATGTTGTTTACAGGGGATTTACAGATGGTCTGGATGTTGTTTACAGGGGATTTACAGATGGTCTGGATGTTGTTTGCAGGGGATTTACAGATGGTCTGGATGTTGTTTACAGGGGATTTACAGATGGTCTGGATGTTGTTTGCAGGGGATTTACAGATGGTCTGGATGTTGTTTGCAGGGGATTTACAGATGGTCTGGATGTTGTTTACAGGGGATTTACAGATGGTCTGGATGTTGTTTGCAGGGGATTTACTTATAACGCACTGATGACCTAGCGAGGGTAAACAGAATATTGAGCGCTCTCGAATTGGTTTGTAAACAATTTACGAAAGGTTAAAGGTTAGCAAATAACTGTTCATTAAACGGTATGTGCATGGCTTACAAATAGTTTACGAGTTGTCAACATATGATTTGCGGATGACTTATACATAATTTAGAGCTAATTTAGACATAGTCAACAGATAGTTTACAGTTAGTAATAGGAACATTACTACTCGTAAACGATTGATTTACGTATTGATTTCAGTAGATCACCAGCTGGCATATGTGTAGCTGGGGTACAGCTGGCTTAGAGCTGAGGTACAGCTGGGTTAGAGGTGGGGTACAGCTGGCTTAGAGGTGGAGTACAGCTGGCTTAGAGCTGGGGTACAGCTTGCTTAGAACTGGGGTACAGCTGGCTTAGAACTGGGGTACAGCTGGCTTAGAACTGGGGTACAGCTGGCTTAGAGCTGGGGTACAGCTGGCTTAGAGGTGGGGTACAGCTGGCTTAGAGGTGGGGTACAGCTGGCTTAGAGCTAAAGTACAGCTGGCTTAGAGCTGGGGTACAGCTGGCTTAGAGGTGGGGTACAGCTGGCTTAGAGCTAAAGTACAGCTGGCTTAGAGCTGGGGTACAGCTGGCTTAGAGGTGGGGTACAGCTGGCTTAGAGGTGGGATACAGCTGGCTTAGAACTGGGGTCAGGCTGGCTTAGAAAAATTTTAGAGATGCTTTGCAACTGCTCCACAGCCCTCACTCATGTCATGGAAATGAGCTGTCAAGTGCTGAACATTATTGCGTTACCAAAGCATTGATTTATTGCTCAATTGATAACAAATAGATTGAAAAATAAGATGATGAAATTGATTTTGGTATTGGATTGATATATGTTCCTTAAATGCAACCCTGATCCAGCCTGACCCTGATCCAGCATGACCCTGATCCAGCAAAAATCAATAATAATGCTAAATCAAAGTCCCAAAACAAATTTCGTTACAAGCAACATCGCAAAAAATTCTGTCAAGTTCCTGGTACCATTAACAATGAAGGGAAGAGTCTCAAGTAATCACAGCCCTGGACTAGCATTGCAGCAATTCTGGCGTAACTCGCCGTGTTTTTGCGCTGATTGCAGCAATCGGGAACTTGGGCAGCAGCTGACACGCAGTGCAGCCGCGCACGTGTTTACAGCTGCAGCTGGTGCTGTATTTACAACTGCTGCTGTTGCATGGGTTTCCAGCTGCAGCTTGGGCGCCTACTTACAGCTGCAGCTGTTGCTTGTGTTTACAGCTGCAGCTAGTGCACGTGTTTACAGCTGCAGCTGGTGCACGTGTTTACAGCTGCAGCTGGTGCACGTGTTTACAGCTGCAGCTGGTGCACGTGTTTACAGCTGCAGCTGGTAATTGTCTCCAAAGCTAGTGCATGCATTTATACCTTCAGCTGGTGCTGTATTCACAGCTGCAGTTGTTGCTTGTGTTTACAGCTGCAGCCAGTGCACGTGTTTACAGCTGCAGCTGGTGTATGTGTCTAAAGCTGCAGCTGGTGTATGTGTCTAAAGCTCCAGCTGGTGTATGGGTCTACAGCTGCAGCTGGTGTATGTCTAAAGCTACAGCTGGTGTATGTGTCTAAAGCTGCAGTTGGTGGATGTGTCTACAGCTGCAGCTGGTGTATGTCTAAAGCTACAGCTGGTGTATGTGTCTACAGCTGCAGCTGGTGTATGTGTCTAAAGCTGCAGCTGGTGTATGTGTCTAAAGCTCCAGCTGGTGTATGGGTCTACAGCTGCAGTTGGTGCGTTAGGGTGGTGAGGTACGTTTCATGTAATAAATCCGTGCGTTTCCTTCCGCAATAAATCTGTTCATTTCTCCCCATCTTCAAACGCGCATTTTCTCCTATAATAAATCCGCCATTTCATAACGCAATAAATCCGTGCATTTTCTAACGCAATAAATCCTCCCACCGCTGACTGTGACCTGAACTTTGATCCATTACTTCTTGTCTGATGGGAAGTTTCAAAGATAATTTCTTTCCTGAACGATAATTTTTAACTTCAATTTTTGATTTAATGACACGCAAAGGAATTCTTTTTGGGAAACGGGTTTTGATATTTATTTTTTTTTAAGCAGAGCATGAAAAGCCGTTGTCAATATTTTAGTTTTTTGGAACATGTTTCTGACAATTTGGACGAATGAAATATAAATCTTTTGACGAATAATAATCTCTTTTTGACGATTAAAATTGTTCATCACTAAAACATCTTCGGGAAAAGCAAAAAAAATGTCATTAACAAAACATTGCCGACAGAAGAAAAATATCATCATGTATATATCCTCAAAGACATTCCCTGCATGAACACTCTTTCATCTAGAACAATGTTCCAAAAACAAAAAAATATTATCAAGCCCACGTTTGCTAAAAAATAATGATCATCAAAAAGCCATTTTTCAAAAGCCTCCATCATGCGCACATTTTCAACAGAAGAAAAACATCATCAAAAGCACATTCTCCAAAATAACCATGAACACATCGCCACCATGGAAACAGTTTAAGCCATTTCCATAACCCTTTCTCTTGAATGTTAGAAGTGGGACAAATGTTACAAATGTTGTAAATGTTTCAAATATTGCAACTGTTAAATGTATTAGAAATGTTAAAAATATTACAAATGTTACAAATGTAATAAATGTTACAAATGTTACAAATGTTACAAATGTCACCGTTCCACATGTTCCAAATGTTACATATGTTAAATATGTTACAAATGTTGCAAATTTTATAAATTTACTAAATCTTAAAAATGTTACGAATGTTACGTTAACACAAGAGCCAAAAAAAAAATCATCCCGCTTGTAACAATTCCAGCTCCAAATTAAGGACTGCGGAACATTAGGTACACAGCTCAACGAAACTGTACCAAACCGTGGCATTCAATACAAAACAATGCTTTTTTATTTAACACTTCACATTATAGATGAGACAACATACGTGTTATACAGCGATGCATATTACCTGGTATTGACAACCCCTGGTTGGAGGGTAAGTGGGGGATAAGTGGTAAGTGGTGGGTAAGTGTTGGGTGGGTAAGTGGTGGATAAGGGGTGGGTAAGTGGTGAGTGGGTTAGTGATGGATAAGTGGTAATTGGTGGGTAAGTGGTAAATGGTGGGTAATTGGTCGGTAAGTGGTAAGTGGTGGGTAAGTGCTGAGTAACTAGTGGGTAATTGGTGGGTAAGTGGTAAGTGGTGGGTAAGTGCTGAGTAAGTAGTGGGTAAGTGGTGGGTAAGGGGTGTGTAAGTGGTAAGTGGTGGGTAATTGGTGGGTAAGTGGTAAGTAGTGGGTAATTGGTGGGTAAGTGGTAAGTGGCGGGTAAGTGCTGAGTAAGTAGTGGGTAAGTAGTGGGTAAGTAGTGAGTAAGTAGTGGGTAAGTGGTAAGTAAGTGCTGAGTAAGTAGTGGGTAAGTGGTGGGTAAGTGGTGGGTAAGTGGTGGGTAAGTGGTGGGTAAGTGGTGGGTAAGTGGTGGGTAAGTGGTGGGTAAGTGGTGGGTAAGTGGTAAGTAAGTGCTGAGTAAGTAGTGGGTAAGTGGTGGGTAAGTGGTGGGTAAGTGGTGGGTAAGTGGTGGGTAAGTGCTGAGTAAGTAGTGGGTAAGTAGTGGGTAAGTAGTGGGTAAGTAGTGAGTAAGTAGTGGGTAAGTGGTAAGTAAGTGCTGAGTAAGTAGTGGGTAAGTGGTGGGTAAGTGGTGGGTAAGTAGTGAGTAAGTAGTGGGTAAGTGGTAAGTAAGTGCTTAGTAAGTAGTGGGTAAGTGGTAAGTAAGTGCTGAGTAAGTAGTGGGTAAGTGGTGGGTAAGTGGTGGGTAAGTGGTGGGTAAGGGGTGTGTAAGTGGTAAGTGGTGGGTAATTGGTGGGTAAGTGGTAAGTAGTAGGTAATTGGTGGGTAAGTGGTAAGTGGCGGGTAAGTAGTGGGTAAGTAGTGGATTTCTTCCTATAATTTCAAACTTCAGGCACCTCATCACCACACACCGAATAAAATAAATAAAGCACAGAATAAACAAATACAAAAAATGAAACAAATAAATAAAACGAGACCAGACCGTATAACAAACCCAAAAATGTCCATGTGTCTGGACATAGACAACTTTATTCGCACGCGTACTGTTGCAAATACCGCTGCGAATATTCTTTCCTTATTTAGATACTTATTCCGTTTCATTATTCAGTTAGTAATAATCACGCGCAGAAGTTCAGCAGCGAAGTAGAGTTTTATTTCAGCTTGCGATGCACAAAAAGATCGCTAAATTTCAAGTCCAAAACAGAGAAGGAGAAAATTCATCCCAATGTCAATCAGATAATTACATCTAAAGCGCGTCGTAATTACGCCACACTCTTGCTGCATATTGCCGCGTGTGCCTGATCAGCTCTCACAACAACACACGACCTCAGAATTACACATAAAATGAAGCAATTTCTGTTTTTGTGTCTAGTGCAAAATTGGGAGCTCTGTAATGCATGACACGGTCTCTGGGTCCTGGTACTGCTGCAATCTCTGCACTGCTCTGGCAGTCACTGCAATCTCTGCGCTACTCTGGCAGTCACTGCAATCTCTGTAACACTGTGGCAGCCACTGCAATCTCTGTACTACTCTGGCTGCCACTGCAATCTCTGCACTACTCTGGCAGCCACTGCAATCTCTGCACTAATCTGGCAGTCACTATAATCTCTGGGCTACTCTGGCAGTCACTGCAATCTCTGTAATACTGTGGCAGCCACTGCAATCTCTGTACTACTCTGGCTGCCACTGCAATCTCTGTAATACTGTGGCAGCCACTGCAATCTCTGCACTAATCTGGTATTCACTATAATCTCTGGGCTACTCTGGCTGCCACTGCAATTTCTGTAATACTGTGGCAGCCACTGCAATCTCTGTACTGCTCTGGCTGCCACTGCAATCTCTGTAATACTGTGGCAGCCACTGCAATCTCTGCACTACTCTGGCTGCCACTGCAATCTCTGTAATACTGTGGCAGCCACTGCAATCTCTGTACTGCTCTGGCTGCCACTGCAATCTCTGTAATACTGTGGCAGCCACTGCAATCTCTGTACTGCTCTGGCTGCCACTGCAATCTCTGTAATACTGTGGCAGCCACTGCAATCTCTGCACTACTCTGGCAGCCACTGCAATCTCTGCACTAATCTGGCAGTCACTATAATCTCTGGGCTACTCTGGCAGTCACTGCAATCTCTGTAATACTGTGGCAGCCACTGCAATCTCTGTACTACTCTGGCTGCCACTGCAATCTCTGTAATACTGTGGCAGCCACTGCAATCTCTGCACTAATCTGGCAGTCACTATAATCTCGGGGCTACTCTGGCAGTCACTGCAATCATTCCACTACTTTGGCAATCATTGGAGCCCTTTACAATCACTACACTGCCCTGCCTTGATGATAATTAGAATTTCACTGTCTTACCAATCATTCAGTCACTTGAAGAATCACTCCATCACCTTGACATTCCCTTTACCACTCCAACAATCACTCCTTCACATTAACAATCACTCCACCACCTCAACAATCACTCCACCTCCTCGACAATCACTCCACCACCTCGAAAATCACTCCACCACTGCGACAATCACTCCACCACTGCGATAATCACTCCACCACCTCGACAATCACTCCACCACCTCGACAATCACTCCACCACCTCATCAATCACTCCACCACCTCGACAATCACTCCACCATCTCGACAATCACTTCACCACCTCGAAAATCACTCCACCACCTCGAAAATCACTCCACCACCTCAACAATCACTTCACCACCTCGATAATCACTCCACCACCTCGACAATCACTCCACCACCTCGACAATCACTCCACCACCTCGACAATCACTCCACCACTGCGACAATCACTCCACCACTGCGATAATCACTCCACCACCTCGACAATCACTCCACCACCTCGAAAATCACTCCCCCACCTCGACAATCACTCCACCACCTCGACAATCACTCCACCACCTCAACAATCACTCCACCACCTCGACAATCACTCCACCACCTCGATAATCACTCCACCACCTCGACAATCCCTCCACCACCTCGATAATCACTCCGCCACCTCAACAATCACTCCACCACCTCGACAATCACTCCACCACCTCGATAATCACTCCCCCACCTCGACAATCACTCCACCACCTCGACAATCACTCCACCACCTCAACAATCACTCCACCACCTCGACAATCACTCCACCACCCCGACAATCACTCCACCACCTCGATAATCACTCCACTACCTCGACAATCACTCCACCACCTCGACAATCACTCCACCACCTCGACAATCACTCCACCACTGCGACAATCACTCCACCACTGCGATAATCACTCCACCACCTCGACAATCACTCCACCACCTCGAAAATCACTCCCCCACCTCGAAAATCACTCCACCACCTCGACAATCACTCCACCACCTCAACAATCACTCCACCACCTCGACAATCACTCCACCACCTCGATAATCACTCCACCACCTCGACAATCCCTCCACCACCTCGATAATCACTCCACCACCTCAACAATCACTCCACCACCTCGACAATCACTCCACCACCTCGATAATCACTCCCCCACCTCGACAATCACTCCACCACCTCGACAATCACTCCACCACCTCAACAATCACTCCACCACCTCGACAATCACTCCACCACCTCGATAATCACTCCACCACCTCGACAATCACTCCACCACCTCGACAATCACTCCACCACCTCGACAATAACTCCACCACCTCGACAAACACTCCACCACCTCGGCAATCACTCCACCACCGCGACAATCACTCCACCACCGCGACAATCACTCCACCACCGCGACAATCACTCCACCACAGCGAAAATCACTCCACCACCTCGACAATCACTTCACTAGCTGGCCAGACTCGCCACATTTTTTTCCAAGGTCCCAGATTTTCTTTTGCGATTTTCTTGTGAAATTCTTGCGGTTGAACTGCGACTCTGGAGCTGTGTGTCGTGTGTCTGGGGTGTGTCCCGGCACTGTTGGTGTGTCTTGGCACTGTTGGTGTGTCTTGGCACTGTTGGTGTGTCTTGGCACTGTTGGTGTGTCCCGGCACTGTTGGTGTGTCCCGGCACTGTTGGTGTGTCCCGGCACTGTTGGTGTGTCCCGGCACTGTTGGTGTGTCCCGGCACTGTTGGTGTGTCCCGGCACTGTTGGTGTGTCCCGGCACTGTTGGTGTGTCCCGGCACTGTTGGTGTGTCCCGGCACTGTTGGTGTGTCCCGGCACTGTTGGTGTGTCCCGGCACTGTTGGTGTGTCCCGGCACTGTAGGTGTGTCCCGGCACTGTTGGTGTGTCCCGGCACTGTTGGTGTGTCCGTCCCGGTACAGTAACCCGATACTACCAGTGCGTCTTAGCACTTCATTCCGGTACTGCCTGTGTATCCCGGCACGATGTGCCGTAGGTAGGTGTGTCCCGGCCCGATGCCCCGGCCCCGTAGGTGTGTCCCGGCACGATGCCCCGGCCCCGTAGGTGTGTCCCGGCACGATGTCCCGTAGGTATGTGTGTCCCGGCCCGTTGCCCCGGCCCCGTAGGTGTGTCCCGGCACGATGTCCCGTAGGTAGATGTGTCCCGGCCCGATGCCCCGGCCCCGTAGGTGCGTCCCGGCACGATGTCCCATAGGTATATATGTGTGTCCCGGCCCGATGCCCCGGCCCCGTAGGTGTGTCCCGGCACGATGTCCCGTAGGTAGATGTGTCCCGGCCCGATGCCCCGGCCCCGTAGGTGCGTCCCGGCACGATGTCCCATAGGTATATATGTGTGTCCCGGCCCGATGCCCCGGCCCCGTAGGTGTGTCCCGGCACGATGTCCCGTAGGTAGGTGTGCCCCAACGCGTGAGAAGGGCGTGGTGGGGACAACATCTCCTCCCTCCCACCCCCCCGCAGAAGCAAGCAGACAGCCCTGACCGTGACGGCTCTCACGCAAACGTTCCTGCCTTCCGTACAATTTAGCAGGTTCCAAATAAGCTGAAATTGTTGTGAAGGAAACAACTACATCATTTGAGGAATTAGTAGTTCAGAGCATTTTTCAAGTTCTTTTGCAATTGTTTTATGAATGTAAATCCCGTCGTATGTTTTGGTCACTGATTGTATTGGGTTTGACCTTGTTGGGTCCGGTGACATTCATGGAAATGAAAATGTACGCTCGAGGACATGAATTTGTCAGGCAGTCTTTCGAGTTTCCGTGTGCGTTCGATAAATAAGTTTCCCATATTACCCGAAGGCAACTTTTTTCAAATAGTAACTTTTCATTCAAATTAAAACACCACTAACCATTTGGCCCATAAGGCAACGTTGAATATTTTTCAAGTAGTAACGTTAAATTAAAATCGAAACACCACCAAACTTGTCGTCTGCTCGCCCTGACCACCACCAAAAACGAGCTCTGAAGGCAAGTCTTCAGTCTGTGTCCGGATTGCTGGGCCCTCAAATATGGACGAGAGTCGTGCCAAATCCTCGATGTGGCTCTGCTGCAGCGCTCACTGAACACATCGTCGCATTTCTTCTTCGTGGCGTGATTCATAGTTCCCAGCAATATCACGGTATGGTAGTGAAGGATAATTTAGCCAAGGATTAATTTAGGCAACGTGAAATTTGAACAAGAGATTATTTAGCCAAAGGATTATATAGAAAAGGGAAAATTTAGCCAAAAGATTATATAGAAAAGGGATAATTTAGCCAAAGATAACCGAAGATTAATTTAGACACTCATAATTTAACCACGGGATAATTTACCTTAAGAATTATCAAGCTGTTGTGAAATTTTACCAAGATATTTTTTAGCCAAGGAATTAGTTGACCAAAGGATAACTTAACCAAAAGATAGTTTAGTGAAGGAGTAATTTAGCTAAGAGATAATTTTGCCCAGTGATAATTTAACACACAAATAATTTAGCCAAGGGATAATTTAGCCAAGGAATAATTATAGGACAAATATGCAGAGCGTCCTAACCCACAAATCAGAAACCAAAACTGTAGAGTGGATTAAGTGATAATTTCACCTCATAGCGGCGTAGATGTCTTTCAGGCATAGTGGCCTAGTTCCTAGTTCAGTTCCTAGTTAGTAACTTGGCTAGGAAAAGCCAGGTTGGCAACCCTGCGATGAACACCACGTCTTTAACATGAGTGTCCTAAAATTCTGTGTTTTGTGGGTTAGGACACTCTGCATATTTGCCCTCCAATTCAGCCATGGGATAATTTAGCAAAGGGAAAATTCAATTTCTAAATTTCAGTGAGCTGAAATTAAATAATTTAAGCAGGATCTAGGGCACAAATGATACTCGGATTGTTAGTAAGAACAAATTCTGAATGCAGGTGTTACACGTGGGTGTTAGTAGGAAGAAATAAATAACAAGTATCACCACAGAGTACACCCCCGTGACCTCGTGACACACACACGCCGGAGCACCAGCCCACGCCGAGCGTTTAACAAAGCGGGATTTTCCTCGCGAAAATTGCAAGAAACTCGAGCTAAAATTGTCGGAAGTTTCGAGGGCAACTGGAACGCTTGACAGATGAGGTCTTGTCACTTGTTGGCTCCGTTTGTCAAGATTAGACGGGCTGGCAATTAAGGGCAACTTTGTGTTTCTGTTGCCAGGGGCGAATGGCAACCTCAGTGACTCACTTTGTGCATGGGAACGGCGGTCCAATTATTGTACATATGTTCCCACGGTAGTCCAGTGTTCGTGCGCTCTTATGTAGCAATTCTTCCATCCTAATTGGAATGTTCGTCTGTGGCGTCCAGCTGTGGTGTGTGGTTGAGTCCGGCTGTGGTGTGTGGTGGTGTCCGGCTGTGGTGTGTGGTGGAGTCCGGCTGTGGTGTGTGATGGTGTCCAGCTGTGGTGTGTGATGGTGTCCGGCTGTGGTGTGTGGTGGTGTCCAGCTGTGGTGTGTGGTGGTGTCCGGCTGTGGTGTGTGGTGGTGTCCGGCTGTGGTGTGTGGTGGTGTCCAGCTGTGGTGTGTGGTGGTGTCCGGCTGTGGTGTGTGATGGTGTCCAGCTGTGGTGTGTGGTGGTGTCCGGCTGTGGTGTGTGGTGGTGTCCAGCTGTGGTGTGTGGTGGTGTCCGGCTGTGGTGTGTGATGGTGTCCAGCTGTGGTGTGTGGTGGTGTCCGGCTGTGGTGTGTGGTGGTGTCCAGCTGTGGTGTGTGGTGGTGTCCGGCTGTGGTGTGTGGTGGTGTCCGGCTGTGGTGTGTGGTGCTGTCCGGCTGTGGTGTGTGGTGGTATCCAGCTGTGGTGTGTGGTGGTGTCCGGCTGTGGTGTGTGGTGGTGTCCGGCTGTGGTGTTTGGTGGTGTCCAGCTGTGGTGTGTCGTGGTGTCCAGCTGTGGTGTGTGGTGGTGTCCGGCTGTGGTGTGTGATGGTGTCCAGCTGTGGTGCGTGGTGGTGTCCAACTGTGGTGTGGGGTGGTGTCCAGCTGTGGTGTGTGGTGGTGTCCGGCTGTGGTGTGTGGTGCACGTGTCCGGCTGTGGTGTGTGGTGGTGTCCGGCTGTGGTGTGTGGCGGTGTCCAGCTGAGGTGTGTGGTGGTGTCCGGCTGTGGTGTGTGGTTGTGTCCGGCTTTGGTGTGTGGTGGTGTCCAGCTGTGGTGTGTGATGGTGTCCAGCTGTGGTGTGTGGTGGTGTCCGGCTGTGGTGTGTGGTGGTGTCCAGCTGTGGTGTGTGGTGGTGTCCGGCTGTGGTGTGTGTGGTGGTGTCCGGCTGTGGTGTGTGGTGCTGTCTGGCTGTGGTGTGTGGTAGTGTCCGGCTGTGGTGTGTGGTGGTGTCCGGCTGTGGTGTGTGGTGGTGTCCGGCTGTGGTGTGTCGTGGTGTCCGGCTGTGGTGTGTGGTGGTGTCCGGCTGTGGTGTGGGGTGGTGTCCAGCTGTGGTGTGTGGTAGTGTCCAGCTGTGGTGTGTGGTTGTGTCCGGCTGTTGTGTGTGATGGTGTCCAGCTGTGGTGTGTGGTGGTGTCCGGCTGTGGTGTGTGGTGGCGTCCGGCTGTGGTGTGTGGTGGTGTCCGGCTGTGGTGTGTGGTGTTTGTAGCAGAAAAAAGTACAGTCACGGAAAATATAAGTTCCTGGAAATTTCCAGGTAACTACAGTTACTGATATTATTCCTGGTGTTTGTATTTCGGTTGTTGAAAAATTGTTCTGACGGAAATTATTTCGGTTGTTAGAATATTTCACTTGCCAAAAATTTTCAGTTGAAGGAAAATTTCTGCTACTGAAAAATTTTCATCGATGAAAAACTTTAGTTTTTGGGAAAAAATTTTTATTGAACAGCTGAAAAATTTTACGCTGAAACATTTTTTAGTCAGTAATAAATTTCAGTGGCTGGAAAAACCAAATTTGCTGAAAGATTAAATTAATAAAAGAAAAAGTTATCGAAAACTTTTCTGACACTGAAAAATTTCAGTCACTGGAAAATTTCTGTCAGAGGAAAATTTGAGTTCCAGACCGATTTACCCCTAAAGACCAAGTTCTTCCCTCGTGAGGGAACCACAACGTAAGCCATCACTCGAAACAGGGTAAAATTGCCGTAAATTTCTAGCAAAATGTCCAATAAGAATACCATTAATAATCTCTGTCCTTTCGGAACACAAAAAAGTCTTCACGTACCACACGCCGGGCCGTCTCTTCCCAGTCTTACTTTTTCGCCGCCTGCATGCATGTTTTGTGCCGCCCTAGTAACTAAATCGCTTAGGCGGCGAAAACCATGCATATTCATGAAAAAAAGTTCGAATGGGTATTTTGTGTGACTCTCAAGCTTCATATAATTTTTATTTTACATTATTCCTCAATAGATAGTATTGGTCCTGAACGCAGCAGTCAGCTATATATTCAACTCCTGGACTTGCACAACTGCTGCATCACCTGCAATATTAGTGTTGCATCAACAGCTGCAACAACAACTACATATCAGATATATAACTCACACATCAACTACAGTACTCCTGCATCAACTGCAGCACTCTCGCATCAAGTACAAAACTCCTACATCAATTACAGTAGTAAGTCAAAGTCAGAACTGATGCATCAACTAATACATCAACAGAACTGCTGCACCAACTAATACATCAATAACAGAACTGCTGCATCAACTAATACATCAACAACAGAACTGCTGCATCAACTAATACATCAACAACAGAACTGCTGCATCAACTAATACATCAACAACAGAGCTGCCGCATCAACTAATACATCAACAACAGAACTGCTGCATCAACTAATACATCAACAACAGAACAGCTGCATCAACTAATGCATCAACAACACAGCTGCTGCATCAACTAATACATCAACAACAGAACTGCTGCATCAACTAATACATCAACAACAGAACTGCCGCATCAACTAATACATGAACAACAGAACTGCCGCATCAACTAATACATCAACAACAGAACTGCTGCATCAACTAATACATCAACAACAGAACTTCCGCATCAACTAATACATCAACAACAGAACTGCTGCATCAACTAATACATCAAAAACAGAACTGCTGCATCAACTAATACATCAACAACAGAGCTGCCGCATCAACTAATACATCAACAACAGAACTGCTGCATCAACTAATACATCAACAACACAGCTGCTGCATCAACTAATACATCAACAACAGAACTGCTGCATCAACTAATACATCAACAACAGAACAGCTGCATCAACTAATACATCAACAACAGAACTGCTGGATCAACTAATACATCAACAACAGAACTGTTGCATCAACTAATACATCAACAACAGAACTGCTGCATCAACTAATACATCAACAACAGAACTGCCGCATCAACTAATACATGAACAACAGAACTGCTGCATCAACTAATACATCAACAACAGAACTGCCGCATCAACTAATACATCAACAACAGAACTGCTGCATCAACTAATACATCAAGAACAGAACTGCTGCATCAACTAATACATCAACAACAGAACTGCTGCATCAACTAATACATGAACAACAGAACTGCAGCATCAACTAATACATCAACAACAGAACTGCTGCATCAACTAATACATGAACAACAGAACTGCTGCATCAACTAATACATCAACAACAGAACTGCTGCATCAACTAATACATCAACAACAGAACTGCTGCATCAACTAATACATCAACAACACAGCTGCTGCATCAACTAATACATCAACAACAGAACTGCTGCATCAACTAATACATCAACAACAGAACTGCCGCATCAACTAATACATGAACAACAGAACTGCTGCATCAACTAATACATCAACAACAGAACTGCCGCATCAACTAATACATCAACAACAGAACTGCCGCATCAACTAATACATCAACAACAGAACTGCCGCATCAACTAATACATCAACAACAGAACTGCTGCATCAACTAATACATCAACAACACAGCTGCTGCATCAACTAATACATCAACAACAGAACTGCTGCATCAACTAATATATCAACAACAGAACTGCTGCATCAACTAATACATCAACAACACAGCTGCTGCATCAACTAATACATCAACAACAGAACTGCTGCATCAACTAATACATCAACAACAGAACTACTGCATCAACTAATACATGAACAACAGAACTGCTGCATCAACTAATACATCAACAACAGAACTGCCGCATCAACTAATACATCAACAACAGAACTGCCTGTAATATCTTGGAATTTCAGCAAGATATAAGGTTTACTAGACAGCACTTGTAGATCGGTTAGCCTAGCCGTAAACTAGGCAAGAGGAAAGCAAAACGAACAGCAGGACTACTGGTATTGTACTGATCTCAAGTTCACACAGCTTGCTCTTAAGTCTAGTTCGAACAATGAACTTCCGCCCGGCAGTAGGCGCGCTTCCGACCTATCCGGCGCTTGTAAATACCAGGCGCGCATCGGCGGTTCCGCCGGAAACTCCGAGCGAGCGAGACTCATAAATCTCCGCAGCCGGAACCTCCATAAATATCCCAAGAGCGTCACTATACAACACTGCCGCATCAACTAATACATCAACAACAGAACTGCCGCATCAACTAATACATCAACAACAGAATTGCTGCATCAACTAATACATCAACAACAGAACTGCTGCATCAACTAATACATCAACAACAGAACTGCTGCATCAACTAATACATCAACAACAGAACTGCTGCATCAACTAATACAAAATGAAAAAGAGTCATTAGAGCGGTAAGAAAATTATAATATAATGCTCAGACGAATGATTTATTAAAAAATTTAAAAATGCTTGAGCTTTGAATTTCCACGAGGCCTTCATATGTAAATCCATGTATAAAACATTGACTAATGAAGGCGAAAAAGAAATTAAACAATTATTAACTGCACAAAACAGCCATCATAATCATGCAGCCCGAAATGGAAGTAACTTTGTACTTCCATATTATTCAAAAGCTCGGTCACAACACAGTGACCTCTGCAGTGGAACCAAGATTTGGAATTCAATCCCTGCTGAGATCTGTGATAAAGTTTTTACAAAGCTTCCCAGCGAAACTTGAATCTCTGTTTTATTGGAACATTAATCCCATAAGGTTATCAAATAAAATTTTTTATGCTATTTTGGTTTATCGTAATAGGGTAATTTATGGTGACTACAGACATTGATCTTAAGTCTGATGCAAGTTTTCTACACTCTAACATTCTCACCTAGCTCATATTAACTATTGCTGTAAAATTAAGCATCTGGTATTGAGCGAACCAATACATTGACCAGGCTAACTGTAACTAGGTTAAGCGAATTAAGTTTAACACAATTGCATTCCTTAAACTAGCATTGATGTTACGATACCCAAAAATTTGCTGAACTTATTCGGCCCCAAATTAAGGAACTTTATTCAAATGTGTCCATTGTAATAGATTCAAGAAACAGTTCAAAGTGTACCGCCTGTGGTAAATAAATAGTTTAAATTGTTTAAAATAGATGAACGTTTGTTCTTAAGAGTATTAAATGGAGGGAAGAAGAGAGAAAGAGGGAATGAGACAACAGGTTGAGAGAAGTCATTTCAACTAGGAGATATTTTACACGTACATTTAGTCCTTCCAAGCGTTGAAAAGAGTGAAGGAGGAGAGATACAGAGGCAGAAAGGATATTTAAAGGCAGGTATTTTATCGAGTCATTTTAGATAAACATTTTAACTTAAGGTGCTGTCTCAGGACCAAGAAAGAGAGAATGGGAGAGAGGCAGAACAAGAGAGAATTCATTTCATCGAGGAGTTATTTTGGACGAACATTTAGCCCTCAAGAACATTGAAAAGAGTGAAGGAGAGAGAGGGTAGAAATGCAAAAAAAGAGAAAGAGGTTATTTTACCCGGAAATCATTTCGAACAAACATTAAGTATTCAAGTGTCCGAGAAAAGGACTGATCAAAAAAGATATAGGGGGAGAAAGAGAGAGACAACTACAAAAGGGGCAGCTGTAGGTACCTTAATTAGATCACCTGCCCCCTCGGGTCAACTCGCACAAATGAGGGGTCAGCCCTAATGAGCTATTAAGTATATTAATGAGGCGCAGCTTTGTCCCGGAGTTTCATTGTGAAGCTGATCACAATCTGATCTGAGTGCCTGAGCTGACCAGCTCTATTCCAGCGCACAGCTGAAGCCATGGCCACGCAACATATGATGCTCATTAGAATGATTTCTTCAAAAATTAAAAATAGACTTGAGCTTTTGAATCCCCTTAAGCTTCCATATGTAATTTCATGTAATTGTTGCTATACAACATGTATTTCGTGTGTAATTTCATGTAATTTCATATACATTGAGTGATGAAGGCGACAAAAACTCTTAAAATGTCACCGTAGCTGTGGTGGACTTGCTATAGTTGATGTAGTATGCTCTTTGAAGGTCAGCTGTTCATCTCTTCTAATGCCCACAAACTTACAGGAGTTGGTTTCTTGAATTTCACCGTCCCCAACCTTAGTGCGATGGAAGAGAAGCATTCGCTTGTCTGAGGATATGATGCATTTTGTCTTTTCAATATTAGGCTTATTTTGTTGGCTTTGAGCCCGATTGAAACCTTTTGCAGCTCGTTATTTGTGCTCTCTCCAATTAAAATGCTATTTTCCTTAGGAAGAGCCATAGTAAGCATGCTGTCGTCTGATAAAGGTATAAATTTGAAAAATTAAGTAGATTTAATTGTATCGCTGAGGAAGATCAAAAATAGGAGCGGTCCAAGCTTAGATCCTTGTGGTACTCCATGGCTGTATTGTCTGTAGTTCAGATAGTGCATTGTAAATGGCAACGTATTCCTTCCGATTTGTTAGGTATGAGTTGAATCAAACTTGGCAAACTCCTCTAATTCCAGAACAGCAGAGTTTCAAAAGTAATATGAAGTTTTTTACGCAATCGAAAATCAAGAAACACGGAGTAAATAAAGTTTCCTTCATCTAGCTGGAATAAATGTGAAAATGATTCAACACAACCTCTGTCGCCGATTTGCTGGAACTAAAACCGTATTGTTTATCACAGAGAAATGATTTTGGTTCAAAATAGGAACACAGTTTATTTAATGCAATTTTTTGGATATTTTGCTGATAATTGGTAGTTCGAAGACAGGTATGTAATTGGTAATGCCAGTTTTATCCCCTTTTTTGAAAATAGCGGCTACTCTTGCAATTTTGAAAGAGTTCGGGAAAATACCTAGGAAATCTACTGATTAATGATATTGCATTTGAACTGTGCTATTATATCAGCTATACCTCTTAGTACTTCAGCCGAAAACGTTTCAATCTACTTAATTTTTTTTAGTTGTTTATGCGCGCCATTACACCGGAGAAATTAGTAGGTGTAAAAAAGAAAGAGTTGTATTCACGGATTTGATCCATGTTTTCCAAGTGATCACTAGGCTCACTAAAAAATTCCATTAGCTTTATTTTTTACCATGTGTGTTAAAAAAGTTGCTGGACAAAGTTGCAATATATTTTTCTCGTGATATATTGCAGTATTTTGAATATTTGGCTTAATTGCTTTCGTAGCATTATTTGGTTTATATAAAAAATTATATAAATATAAAATATAAAAAATTACTCTAGCGCTAGGTTTTTTGTATGAATTATAAAATGAGTAAATTTGAGAGTAGAATAATTTTTTTCGATGTTCTTATTTGATTCGTCTCACAATTTTTGGGGTGTATAATACATTTCTTTGGACATTCTCCCTTCGTAGAGTAAAGCTAGGCACACTTGACATTTCATTATGCTGATGTCTCTTTATATTTATAAAATGAATCACGAATAGAAATACATATATCTCTCTTCTCGTCTCTTTCTCTCACTTTTTTGAATGCGCGTAAAGACTAAAATTTCATTCGAAGCGACCCCCAAACTCAAAATCGAAGTCCCATGAATACTCGTGAAAGCAAAAATTTCGCTCGAAGCGACCCCAAACACAAAATTTATGTTCCATAAATGCTCGTGAAGGCTAAAGTTTCATTCAAAACGACCCCCAAACGCAAATTCGAAGTCCCACACAGGTGTCCCGACCCCTCAGCTAGCGCGGACATCAGCGCGTTGGTGTGCGTCTGTTATGGCGCTGGTATCGCATTCACGTCCGCATGCGTCGTCGAGCGTGTTAACAAATACGGCTTGCATGCACCATCAGATATGAATAAACAAGCGCTCATTTGAATATTATTAAGGAGACCCTTGGAAATCCATAATTCATTGATAATTTAATGGTAATTTTGGTAATGAAAACAATCAGAAGCTCTCACTGTATCAATAAACACGAAACATAGCCTCCTAGGAAGAAAAAGAATAATGCCTCATGCGTGCCTCTCGCACCCTAGGTCGGGAACCTCTGTGAGTGGAGAGGGTTTCTGCCACACTATATCGTGCTTTTTATTTTCTATTTATTTATTTTTCTTTCTGATTGAATCGCACCGCACTGGTGTTACGTTAAGATTTAATGTTAGTAGCGTAAATTCGCTGCCACCACCGGGTGAAACCCTGAATTAAAGATTATTTATTAAATATTTTAAGACCTTTCTTTAAGTGCGTGATATGCCACTCCTACCCGTATTTCCGTCTTTGGTAGCAATGGCCTGTAGGTAGGGTCACGTGTTTCAGTGGGCGAGCTTCATCGAGAGGAGAGGGTAATGAAATACGCCCAACATTTACAGTGTACTGGGTGTGCACGAGGGAGTCTTTCCGGAATGCGGGAGCACGCGGGGCAAGGACTTGCATGACGACCACACCGCTTCGAACAGGACTACTCAAAACTCACAAAACGTTCTTCAATTGATCGCCAGTATGACAAAACGACAGACTGTGTACAGACAGCCAACTCGAACCCGACTTCGAACCCTGATGAATGTCTCCGCCCACATTCAAGCCAAACCAGACTTAGAATTTGGTATTTGAGCCAGTCGAGTTCACAAGATACGAACATGTGACAAAAAGAACCAAACAATGAGAGCCCCACTCGACGCTTGAGTTCAACTGTGCTTTAAGCAATCTCGCCCCCTTGGTTACTGCTCACGCTAAGTCCCTCTCTCGTAACCCGACACTGAATGCGTTCTAATGATATTCCTAATTCAGTCGTGAACAGTGCTTTCCCGGGGAAGGGGGGCTTTGGGGCGAACAGGGGGGAGGGGAGGGGTATGTTTGGTGGGACCCTAGCTTTCTTTGACCATGACTTATGCATGTCCAATTCAATAGTTTAGTCACACGCTCGTCTCTTCGGTTGGGGAAACCGAGCTGGCGATCATTTTTATATTAATGTCTTGAGATTTTACAATCCTTGACGAATTTACATGGCCGGCGCTAGCGAGCGCTGCGGCATCATCATTGCTAATGTATGTGAGTCTCATTATAACGTTTTCGGCGATTCTGCGCTCGAAGACTAATGTTTATAACCGGCGTAATCTTTTTATGACACCGTCGTAAAAGATAGAGCCGGCATCTGCGTCGGGCTCCCCCCGCACAGTAATATGAAAAGGATAAAATGAATTTTATACACTCTGTCCCATAGTGATCAATTCAGAGCGTTTGTCGCGTTTGTATATCGCAGTTTGGATTCTTGAATTACTTTGTGCCGCCCGAATTGTTATTTGTTTTATGAACGATTTGGACACATGTGCACCGCTTTCACACGGTCATGACATTTCATTTGTTTTGAATGGAAATAATGATAAAGATTTGTACTTGACTTAGTGAAGTGCAATAGGTATGCTTGAAATTTCTTGCTTTTCAATGTCCTCATTTAATTTTTTTTTTAGTATGATCCTATAAAGTTATGATTATATTTAACATTTTTCACCAATCAGTATTTTTTATTTATTAAAATGTTTCACTAAGCATTAGACGCCACGAAGCGTGACCAAAATTCTCCCAGAAGTAAATATCCTCAAATTTTTGGGTGGTGGGTATTGAAACCTCAATGTTTAATATTGGATTTCCTTCCTATCCCCTTAAAGATAGGATACTAGATTTCCAATATCCACAATGTTAGACATCGAATTTCCCTTTTACCATTCCTTGGAGATTGGATATTGCATTGTCTTAATACTCGATTTTGGATGATCTTTTTTTCTATCGCCTCAACAATTTATCTGATGAATTCTTTCTAGCTCAGTGGTATTTTGGATAGGATTTCTTAATTTCATACTATTGGATCAAAAATTTCTTACTTATTGAATATTGAGCTTTGAGTTTCCTACTTTTCAGTCATGGAGCGTTGAATTTTCCATTTTCGAAATATTGTGTGTTGAATTTCCTATTTTCTTAATATTAGCAATTAAGTTCTTTATTTTCCTAATATTGGACATCAAAGTTCTTATTTTCTTAATACTAAGTATCGAATATCTTATTTGCTTGAAATTGGGTATTCTATTTCCTATGTGGTTGATATTTGGCGCCACATTTCCTATTTTATTATTATTAGAAACCGATTCCTATTTTCCTAGTACTGTGTTTTAAATTCCCTTCTTCCTTCAAATGGAACATTATATATATATCAGATTTTCTATTAATCGCAACATATGTAGGAGAAAACTAGCACTGCAAACTACGCAACATGGAAAATATTTACTCAATAATTTCAGTGAAATTCCATTGCTCAGTCTTAATAACAGCCTCAGGGAAATTTCAATAACACTTTCATTAATTTCAATAACCCTTTAATTAATTTCAATAACACTTTCATTAATTTCAATAACACTTTCATTAATTTCAATAACACTTCCATTAATTTCAATAACACTTTCATTAATTTCATTACCACTATCAGTAATTTCAATAACACTTTCTTTAATTTCAATAGCACTTTCATTAATTTCAATAACACTTCCATTAATTTCAATAAAACTTTCATTAACTTCAGTAAAACTTTCATTGATTTCAATAACACTTTCATTAATTTCAATAAAACTTTCATTAATTTCAATAACACTTCCATTAATTTCAATAACACTTTCATTAATTTCAATAACACTTTCATTAATTTCAATAACACTTTCATTAATTTCAATAACACTTCCATTAATTTCAATAACACTTTCATTAATTTCAATAACACTTCCATTAATTTCAACAATACTTTCATTTATTTCAATAACACTTTCATTAATTTCAATAACACTTTCTTTAATTTCAATAACACTTCCATTAATTTCAATAACACTTTCATTAATTTCAATAACACTTCCATTAATTTCAATAACACTTTCTTTAATTTCAATAGCACTTCCATTAATTCCAATAACACTTCCATTAATTTCAATAACACTTCCATTAATTTCAATAACACTTTCATTAATTTCAATAACACTTTCATTAATTTCAATAACACTTCCATTAATTTCAATAACACTTCCATTAATTTCAATAACACTTTCATTAATTTCAATAACACTTTCATTAATTTCAATAACACTTTCATTAATTTCAATAACACTTCCATTAATTTCAATAACACTTCTATTAATTTCAATAACACTTTCATTCATTTTAATAACACTTTCATTAATTTCAATAACACTTTCATTAATTTCAATAACACTTTCATTAATTTCAATAACACTTTTATTAATTTCAATAACACTTCCATTAATTTCAATAACACTTCCATTAATTTCAATAACACTTTCATTTATTTCAATAACACTTCCATTAATTTCAATAACACTTCCATTAATTTCAATAACACTTTCATTAATTTCAATAACACTTTCATTAATTTCAATAACACTTTCATTTATTTCAATAACACTTCCATTAATTTCAATAACACTTCCATTAATTTCAATAACACTTCCATTAATTTCAATAACACTTCCATTAATTTCGATAACACTTCCATTAATTTCAATAACACTTTCATTAATTTCAATAACACTTTCATTCATTTCAATAACACTTTCATTCATTTCAATAACACTTTCGTTCATTTCAATAACACTTTCATTAATTTCAATAACACTTTCATTAATTTCAATAACATTTTCATTAATTTCAATAACACTTTCATTAATTTCAATAACACTTCCATTAATTTCAATAACACTTCCATTAATTTCAATGACACTTCCATTAATTTCAATAACACTTCCATTAATTTCAATAACACTTCCATTAATTTCAATAACACTTCCATTAATTTCAATAACACTTCCATTAATTTCAATAACACTTTCATTTATTTCAATAACACTTCCATTAATTTCAATAACACTTCCATTAATTTCAATAACACTTTAATTTATTTCAATACATTTTCATTAATTTCAATAACACTTTCATTAATTTCAATAACACTTCCATTAATTTCAATAACACTTTCATTAATTTTAATAACACTTTCATTCATTTCAATAACACTTTCATTAAGGACCTTATTGATGATCTCAGCAGCAGTCTCAATAAGAACTACAAAAACGACATCAATAATAGCTCTTATAATCAAAATACCTTTCTCAATAACAATTTTAACCCCTGCCTCAACAACAGCCTCGGTGATACCATTCAGATGATCGGAAAAAAATCCGTACTCCACGCTCGAACGTAGGTTTCAATATCGTGTTAACAAACTCTTTTTAACAAACTCAATAACCGTCACATACGTTTTAACTTCGATTTCAATAACAGCTCCAACAACAGCCCAAACAACAGTGTGAAGATCAACTTCAACAACACACTTAGAGTACCATCAAAAACAGCCTAAAAAACAGCATAAAAAAATTAAATAAAAACCGCAACAACAGCCTCAAAAAGTTTTCAGTAAAAGCAACAGGAACAGCAAAATAAAAGCATCATGAAAAAATTCAAAGACACCTGTACGCATCAGCTGTACGCATCAGCTGTACGCATCAGCTGTACGCATCAGCTGTACGCATCAGCTGTACGCATCAGCTGTACACATCAGCTGTGGACATCAGCTGCACACATCAGCTGCACACATCAGCTGTACACATCAGCTGTGGACATCAGCTGCACACACCAGCAGCACACATCAGCTGTACACATCAGCTGTACTCATCAGCTGTACACATCAGCTGTACACAACAGCTGTACACATCAGCTGTACTCATCAACTGTACACATCAGCTGTACACAACAGCTGTACACAACAGCTGTACACATCAGCTGTACGCTGAAGAGCGTGTGTGAGTGCGTGCATGCGTCGGTATGAAGGAGAGGTACGAACGAGCCGCGAGGTATGAGAGAGGAGCGAGAACATCCCGCATTCCTCACACCTGCACTTGGGGGGGGGGGGGGTTAGAGTTGGTATGCATGCCTCTGTTGTAGATATTTAAACAATTTATTTACCACAAGCGATACAGCAGTATATTGTTGCCATAATATATTTACCACAAGCGATACAGCAGTATATTGTTGCCATAATATATTTACCACAAGCGATACAGCAGTATATTGTTGCCATAATATATTTACCACAAGCGATACAGCAGTATATTGTTGCCATAATATATTTACCACAAGCGATACAGCAGTATATTGTTGCCATAATATATTTACCACAAGCGATATAGCAGTATATTCCCTACAGCAGTATATTCCCTAGAATCAATGCCTACATTGCACATCTCTCAACAAAACAATAATACTACGAGCATTGATGAAGCAGTAGTAAAGTTGACTGAAACTATAATGACCGCATACAATCAGTGTTGCCCAATTGTAACTCGTACAGTTACCCCGAAAAATAAACAAAAGCCCTGGATTACTAGAGACATCGTGATAAATATAAAGAAACGTCAAGCGTACCTAGCCCTCCTTTGCGAAGGACGAATATCTAGAGAAACATATAACCGATTCAGAAACTATGTAACAAGCCAGATAAGAACATCAAAAAAGAACTACTTTACGCTCAAGTTTACTCAATTCAAAACTGACGTTAAAAAGACTTGGCATCTCCTTAACTCCTGCTGTAAACCGAATAATGCCGATAAAAAGAAAATTGAATATGTTGTTCAAGATAATGTAAAATATCATGAGAAGAAAGAAATTGCTAATCTCTTTAACAACTTTTTCGTAAACGTAGGGAAAACAATAGCTGATGGTATTCCAAGTGAACCTACTGATCACCTGGAATTTATGGATCATATTCGAGAACCCAACTCCTTCTTCTTTACGCCTACAAACTCCTCCGATGTAATTACGTGCATAAACAACATGAAAAATAAATCGAGTGGGTTACAAACGTTTCCGACTAAAGTACTTAAAGTTATTGCTGACATTGTAGCCCCACTGATATCAAATATTATTAACCAGTCTCTCTTACTAGGCACTTTCCCGAACTCCCTCAAAGTTGCTAGAGTAACCCTTATCTTTAAAAGTGGTGAAAAAACCTGTGTAAACAATTATCGACCTATCTCCATTCTACCAATTATTAGCAAAGTATTCGAAAAGATTGTGTATAAAAAAGTGTACTCCTATTTTGAACAAAAATCATTTCTTTACGATAAACAATACGGTTTTCGCTCTAAAAAATCAACAACACAGGCTATATTAAATCATTTACAATTCCTCTATTCTAATATAGATGAAGGAAAGCCTGTCTTCTCTGTATTTCTTGACTTCCGAAAAGCATTTGATTGTGTGGACCATAAAATACTATTATCGAAACTACACTGTTATGGCATTCGAGGGATTGCCCATGATTGGTTCAGATCATACCTAACAAATCGGAAGCAATACGTTGTCATTGACGACGCAAAATCAGACCCACAGACAATTAGCCATGGAGTTCCACAAGGATCTGTTCTCGGGCCTCTCATGTTCCTGATTTTTATCAATGATATTGTAAAATCTACATCATTCTTCAAATTCATACTTTTTGCCGATGACAGTACGCTTTCTGCGGTCCTTCCGAACCAAAATCCTGCTATGATTGTGGAGAGTATAAATACTGAACTTCACAAGGTTTCATCGTGGCTCAAAGCTAATAAAATAAGCCTAAATATCGATAAAACAAATTATATTACTTTCTCATACAAGAAAGATGTATCTCTCCCATACATTAAAATTGGCGAAGGTGAAATCGAAGAAACCAAATCATGTAAGTTTCTGGGCATCATAATAGATAAACATCTGACCTTCAAAGAGCACATCACTCATATTAGTTCTAAATTATCAAAATCCATCGGAATCCTAAATAAAGTTAAAAATTTTCTGCCTGAAACAGCTTTACAAATGCTCTACCGAACGCTCATTTCTCCATACTTGCAATACGGAATAGAAGCATGGCACGGAACTGATAAAAATAAAACAACAAAATTTTTACTCTGCAGAAAAGGGCTGTCAGAGCGGTAAAGAACCTAGAATATAATGCTCACACAAATGATTCTTTCAAAAATTTACAAATACTTAAACTTTCAGATCTCTACAAAATCTCCATCTGTAATTTCATTTACAAAACATTAAGAAATGATGGCGACAATAGCCTTAGACAATTATTGACTGCGCAAACTGGTCATCACCACCATTTAACCCGAAATAGAAGTAAATTCATGCTTCCTTATTATTCAAAGGCCAGGTCGCAACACAGTATTCTCTTCGTTGGAACCAAAACTTGGAACTCTATACCTGCAGAGATCCGTGAATGTAATTCGTACAAAGTATTCAAAAGACATCTTGAGTCTCACTTCCTATCAGAATACTAGTCGTGTTAGATCACCGTGTCGAAATCTTGCCTCCTACATGTAACTAATGATAATGTCATAATGTAACTTGCCTTGTGTACCATAACCAATCTTCTCTCTGCTCTTGAATCGTTTTATCGAACATACTGTTGAATATAGCCGACTTGACCTATATTGTAAAATACAGCATAAAATATTGAGTTAATTATCTCAATGATCAGTCTAATGCGAAACTAGGTTAAGTGAACTAGGTTAAACTTTTTTGTACACCCTAGAATAACGTGATGGTAGGATGCCCTAGAAGTCACTGAACTTATTCGGGCCCACAGGTAGCTATACTCAAATTTGACCATTGTACTAGACTTAAGTAAAATTCTACCTCTGTATCACCTGTGGTAAATAAATTGTTTAAATTGTTTAAATTGTTTAAATTGTTTAAATTGTTTGTTGCCATAATATATTTACCACAAGCGATACAGCAGTACATTGTTGCCATAATATATTTACCACAAGCGATACAGCAGTATATTGTTGACATAATATATTTACCACAAGCGATACAGCAGTATATTGTTGCCATAATATATTTACCACAAGCGATACAGCAGTATATTGTTGCCATAATATATTTACCACAAGCGATACAGCAGTATATTGTTGCCATAATATATTTACCACAAGCGATACAGCAGTATATTGTTGCCATAATATATTTACCACAAGCGATACAGCAGTATATTGTTGCCATAATATATTTACCACAAGCGATACAGCAGTATATTGTTGCCACAATATATTTACCACAAGCGATACAGCTGTATATTGTTGCCATAATATATTTACCACAAGCGATACAGCAGTATATTGTTGCCATAATATATTTACCACAGGCGATACAGCTCTATTTGTTGCCACAACTTATTTACCACAAGCGATACAGCTGTATATTGTTGCCATAATATATTTACCACAAGCGATACAGCAGTATATTGTTGCTACAACTTATTTACCACAAGCGATACAGCTGTATATTGTTGCCATAATATATTTACCACAAGCGATACAGCAGTATATTGTTGCCATAATATATTTACCACAAGCGATACAGCTGTATATTGTTGCCACAATTTATTTACCACAAGCGATACAGCAGTATATTGTTGCCATAATATATTTACCACAAGCGATACAGCAGTATATTGTTGCTACAACTTATTTACCACAAGCGATACAGCTGTATATTGTTGCCACAATATATTTACCACAAGCGATACAGCAGTATATTTTTGCCATAATATATTTACCACAAGCGATACAGCTGTATATTGTTGCCATAATATATTTACCACAAGCGATACAGCAGTATATTGTTGCCATAATATATTTACCACAAGCGATACAGCAGTATATTGTTGCCACAACTTATTTACCACAAGCGATACAGCAGTATATTGTTGCCATAATATATTTACCACAAGCGATACAGCAGTATATTGTTGCCATAATATATTTACCACAAGCGATACAGCTGTATATTGTTGCCATAATATATTTACCACAAGCGATACAGCAGTATATTGTTGCCATAATATATTTACCACAAGCGATACAGCAGTATATTGTTGCCATAATATATTTACCACAAGCGATACAGCTGTATATTGTTGCCATAATATATTTACCACAAGCGATACAGCAGTATATTGTTGCCATAATATATTTACCACAAGCGGTACAGCAGTATGTTGTTGCCATAACATATTTACCACAAGCGATACAGCAGTATATTGTTGCCATAATATATTTACCACAAGCGATACAGCTGTATATTGTTGCCATAATATATTTACCACAAGCGATACAGCAGTATATTGTTGCCATAATATATTTACCACAAGCGATACAGCAGTATATTGTTGCCATAATATATTTACCACAAGCGATACAGCTGTATATTGTTGCCACAACTTATTTACCACAAGCGATACAGCAGTATATTGTTGCCATAATTTATTTACCACAAGCGATACAGTAGTTTATTGTTGCCATAATATATTTACCACAAGCGATACAGCAGTATATTGTTGCCATAATATATTTACCACAAGCGATACAGCTGTATATTGTTGCCACAACTTATTTACCACAAGCGATACAATGGGACATTGTATCTCAAACCTATTACGACGGGCACATTTGAGTATAGCTACTTGTGGGCGCGAATAAGTTCAGCGACTTCTAGGACAGAGATATCAAGACTCAGCTCGGTATTGAGGAATGATTGGTATTTATAACTTACTTTCGTCTCTATTCCTACCCTTCTGTTTTACTGATGGGTTGTTGGTAGTAGAAGTAGATTAGAATCAGATAATGTTTTCATAGGTCGATTACTGGGAGAAATAGTACATTATTGAGTAGAGCAAGGATCCCTAGTAAGTCTCCTAACATAGAATATGCTGCAGGCTGCTAGAAGAATATGCTTCACATGTAGATTATTATGAAAACTTGCTTTATCACTGAATCAGTGAAAACAACGTGTTTTTTTCTGTAGGCTGTTAAGAAGAATGAAATATTGCGCCGAAAAGACGTAAAATATCTGGTGTTACGATAGTGCAGAAAGTCGTGAAAAATATTGTGCTCCGAGAGTGAAACAATGCAGTGAAAAATCTCGGATCCTAAAGTAAAAAATCTACGTGAAAAATTTCGTGTCGCGAAAGTGCAAAATCGAATTGAAAAATCTCGTGTCCTGAAAGTATAATGAGACATGAAAATTTTCGTATTCCAAAGCTTAAAACTCTACGGAAAGCCGCACACCAGCTTTCCCGCCCTGCACTTGGGCGGCGGCAGCAGTTGCGCCGTCCGTCACTGCCCAGGCAACTGGCGAGCATCAGTGTCAAGGTCAACTGAAGAAAAAGAGCGAGCTGCGAGCCGCAGGCGTCTTCTTTCTCGGGTACTCGGGTCAAAATTTTCAATTTAGTGTCAGTGAGGCCGACCTTCATGGGCAAGTCTCACGTCGTATTGTGGGGCTAAATTTAGGGGGAATATCTGCGTGAAAATCTTTGCCTCAATTCCGGTCCGGCGGTCGACCTTCGTGTCGACCGCCCGTATTGTGGATACAGAGCTTATGGAAAGATCGGCAAACAAATCTTGCCTTTGTTATTTTAGACAACGTGCTTATGAAGGAGGCGTGTAAAAAACTGGATTTATGAAAAATTTGGAGGAGAAAATGTAGCAGAATGATTGGTCCTTTAAATTTATAAATGAAAAGACCTGACTAGTTAATTTTTCGCAGTAAAAATTACGAGAACCACGCAAACAACTCACAAAACATTCACTTATGTAGTCTTTGATTCCACTATAAAGAGTGATTGTGAAAATAGTGAATTGATGTATAATTTACAGCTCTTAAAATAGAACCATAACTGCTTTTTAATCTTCAATTAACCCATCGCGCACTTACACATATACACACACACTCATTTACACACACAAACACATGTACACATGCACGTGTGGCAACATGTGTTCCAACACGTGTGCCAACACGCGTGCCGACAACAACAAACAATCGAGCTGCCCTGTGCTGCTGAGCACCAGCGTAACTAAGCGCAGAAGCACAAAAGAACAGATAATAAAAAAACGGCTCAAGTGAGTGTGTTTCTTTTGGGATGATAGGCTGGTATATGAAATTTAATATTCAATGTTGAGGAAATGGTAAATACAATATTCAGCTTCAAGGAAATGGTAAACCTGATTTCCAACATTAAGTGAACAAGAAAAATAAACCCAATATTGAGGATATGCTAAATCAAATTTTCAACATTAAGTAAATAGGAAATCCAGTATTCAACTCAAAAAATTTGAACATTCAACATTCAGCATTTAAAACAATGGGAAATCCAATGTTCAACTATAAAAAAATTGGAAACCTAGTATTCAACATTAAAAGAATGTGATATCCAATATTCAATATGACGAAAATAGTATATTCAAAATCAAACATTTTCAAAATAGGAAATCCAATATTAAACATTAAAAAAATTAAAAATCCCACACTCAACCTTAATGAAGTAACATGCGCTATATTTAACCATAAGAAAATAGGAAATCTATTATTTAACATTAATAAAATTGGAAGGACCATAATGAATCCTGAGGAAATCAGATAAACAATTGAATATCCAATACTAAGCTCAGAGATCACCATCCGCGAAGGGCTTGAAATTTGATATCTATTCCTAAGTGAAAGTCAATGTTAATAAAATCTTGCATAGGTTAACACAAAAATTGATTCGAAACGCTCGAATTAATGCTATTTTAAGTTAAGTCACACAGCGATGTCTCCACAGTTACGAATTACCCTGCGACTTGCGTTTAGAAACATGCCAGGGATCTTTACATAATGCACCTATCGACTTCAAATTACTCTCAAACGAAAGAATGTTTTCATCTTTCGTTTGAGAGTAATTTGAAGACGATAGGTGCATTATTTCATAAGTTACAAGTGGGTGAACTTATGAGTTACACTAGTGGCAGGGCTTATCTGGAAAAGATCTAATGCCAGTGTACCTCAACAGTCAAAAAATGGCAGCGTTACTCATAAGTCAAAGCTGCAATCCATTCATAGAAACGGCGCTCAAATGAACAGAGCACTCGTAGTACCTCAGGTCACGTGTTCCAGGCTGCTATCCATTCATATAGAAACGGGACTCATATGAACAGAGTACTCGTAGTATCTCAGGTCACGTGCCCCAGGCACCTACCCGTGCTCGGGCACTGAGTGGTATCGCGTGTCTGTGCTACGGACCTGGTCTTGTTTGGAAGTGTAAGTGCCGTACGAATATGCACACGCGACTCCTAAATATACGAACACGAATCTTAAATTTACAGCAAGTATGCTTGTGTTCACGACCTGTCAAAGTGACGGGATTAGATAGTTTCCTTGACTGAGTCTCAAGATTTAGATGACAAATAAATATATCCTCTCTTGATATTCCTAATGGTACTCGCGATTAAAATATTCTTGCACTTGGGCACTGGTGAAATTCGTATCACAGATAGGGTCATTAAGAACGTGACAGAAAGGCGGACCAAGAAAGCAAGCAGTAACTGTGCATTATTATTTATTATTAACTGTATACATTCTCCACAAATTTAATGCGACCAATAAGATCCTCATTGTATGTAATATCATAAGAGAAATTACGTAAAAAATATATGAATTTATTTATTTATTAAGAAATTTAAGGAGACTCGTGGCGCTTTATTATACCGGGTGTCCCATAAAATGTCCCCGACTTTTTAATTGATTAGATCTCCGCTTTAAATTAATATATTTGAATTGTCTTTTTTTCACAAGGTAGTAAATTTTGTTTCCTTTTGCATTCTGAAAAAACTGAAATTTGGTAATTTAAAGCGAAAATATAATCAATAAAAAAATCAGGGACATTTTTGTGGGACACCCGGTATAGTATAAGGGATGCACGTGTAGATACGATATGAATCCGGTACAGTGTGCTCATATCTTCGGTTTCGCCATGAGTTATAACAGACGAGTACAAGTACCGACTCCAACATGACATTGATCAAATGCTGATCAGTAACATAACGCAAGTCCCACACTACACACACTCATCCGACCCTGTCCTCGGTACGATCAATTTGAACTTGAACTTGAGGGCCGACAGCGTCGGGGTCTATGTAACGGCCTACAATTCCCTCCACAATTTTCACACCAAGAGAATGTGTGGGGGAAATGGTGACTTCGTGGGAGAAATGGTGACTTCGTGGGGGAAATGGTGACTTCGTGGGGGAAATGGGGACTTTGTGAGGGAAATGGTGACTTCATGGGGGAAATGGTGACTTCGTGGGAGAAATGGTGACTTCGTGGGAGAAATGGTGACTTCGTGGGGGAAATGGTGACTTCGTGGGGGAAATGGGGACTTCGTGAGGGAAATGGTGACTTCATGGGGGAAATGGTGACTTCGTGGGAGAAATGGAGACAGCATCAATGAAGTAGACATTGCATGAAGAAAATAATGACCACGTTACAGAAATGGAGATTGCGAGGCGGAATGGAGATTGCGTGGAGGCAATACAGATTGAGTGATTAAATTATAGTGCAAATTTTTATATTATTTAATTCAGCAAGTATTTGTTATTTAGTTAGAAAAATTATAGAGCACAGAGTGCAATAGGCTGATTGTAATCGAAAATTCTGCAAAATCTGCAATGAAAATTATTAATTGATGATATCTGTTCGTGCGCGTGTGATGCTTTCGCTTACTGCAGCGCTGAAAATTAATCTTGGAAGTAATTTAAAAGCAAACGTGAAAGTAATCTTTAGTGTCCCTGATAGGATTTTGGGTGAGTTATCTTAAAGTAAATCTTACAGATTATTTTTAAAGTAATCCTGAAATTATTCCTCAAAATTATGCTGAAAAAATTGCTCAAAGTAACGCCGACGGTAATCCTGAAAGTAATCTTGAAAGTTATCCTGGAAGTAATCTTGAAAGTTATCCTGGAAGTAATCTTGAAAGTTATCCTGGAAGTAATCTTGAAAATTATTTCATAAGTAATCTTCTAAGAAACCTTGAAAGTAATCTTGAAAATAATAATGGAAGTAATCTTGAAGGTAATTTCATAAGTAATACTCTGAGCAATTCTGAAAGTAAAGTGTCTTTGAATAAGTTTGAAGATTTTACAATTCCTAACAACACAGTCTGCCTGTGTCGTTACCGTCAACCTGATGAAATTCACCGTTTAATTTTGCTGTGTTGTCGAGGGAAAATAAAAATAGAGGTAGGTTTTAACTCCCTTAAATAGATTTTACGTTCCTCGAAAACGAACAAATATCCTATATTCGGTCTAGTGTGACGTGCAAACTTTCGGAAAAGAATTCTTTGTCTAACTAATATCGGAAAAATCTCCTGTCGTTTTAACTGACGATGACGTTCAGGTATCCGGAAAGCGAATTGTTTTAGTCAAACTAATGCTGGAAAAAATGTACAATAGAACTATGGATAAATTTTTAGCGATGAAAAAATTCTTAACGACGGCTACCATTCAGATGATCGGAAAAAAATCCGTACTCCACGCACGAACGTAGGTTCCGTTATCGTGTTAATTTCCTGTGTGCCCAATTTTTCTTACTGAATACATAAACACATGTTGATTTTTGGTCTTTTGGTTATCAGTTAACACGATTTACTTCTAATATCTTGAACCAGATGAGATGACTTGATCGCATTCTGTCGCTCCACCCGCGATCAAAGATAGAGAGAAGTAAACAAGGCTAGTTAACGAAAAATTAGCGTTGAGAAAAACGGGTTTTATACTTCGTTAGGCTCGTGCTCTGGAGATAAAAATTTTCCTTAGGTCTGCCTAGGCTGCTGGGTGTTGACTCGACAATCGCTGAACCAAGGCATGATTGCAAAATCAAAGATTGCAAGGGTAAGTTTGGAAAAGGAAGGCTGTACAAGCAAGTTTCAAAAAGGAGATTCTAATGTGAGACTGCAAAAGGAAAATTGCAAACACAGCATTTCAAAGGCAAGGTTATAAAGGCTAAATTTCATTGGCAAATTGTAAAGGTAAGATTGCTGAAATTATATCGCAAATGCAAAATTGTTAAAGCAAGATCCCAAAGTTAAGGTTACAAAATAAAATTTCTCAGATAGAATTGCAATGGTAATACTGCGACTGCAAAACTACAAATTTAAGATTGCAAATGCAAAATCGTAATTTGAAGGTTGTAAAGACAAGATTGTGAGAGTAAGTTACGATGGTAAGATTTCCAAAACAAGATTACAAGACCAGATTACAAATACAAATACGAGATTGAGAAAGCAATCCAGCAAAGGCAAGACTACAAAGACAAGATTGCGAAAGCAAGACAGCAAAGGCGAGTTTGCAAAAGATAAGACAAATATAAGACTGCGATAGCAAGACAGCAAAGGCGAGATAGCAAAAGCTAGATTACAAAGACAAGATTGCGATAGCAAGACACAAAAGGCAAGATTACAAAGACAAGATTGCGATAGAAAGACACAAAAGGCAAGATTACAAAGACAAGATTGCAAAAGCAAGACAGCAAAAGCAACGGAGGATTATCAGGGCGAGGTTGTGTAGCAGAGTGAGCTCATCAATCGCAGGCGTGATCCCCAGCGCGAACATCGCCTTCATTACAGTGAACATCGCCATGACGACCAGGAAAAACGCTCTACAACGCACCCTTAACAAAGAGCTTTTCGTCACAGCTCCAGTCGCGCATAAGTAGAGCTAACAGCTGATTCTAATGATAAAACGTTCGTTTGTGTGGTGTTATTTGGTATTTCATATTGGTTTGTGTGGTGTTTCTTGGTATTTTACGATGGTTTGTGTGGTGTTTTTTGGCATTTACGTTTGTTGGTGTGGTGTTTCTTGGTATTTTACGTTTATTCGTGTGGTGTTTTTTGGTATTTTTATTTCACTGACTGGTGCTGTGGGTCTGTCTGAGACGAGCATCTAATGATGCAGAAAAAAAATATGAACATATTAATCAGGAAAATTATTACATGGAGAATGCGGGCTGATATGCAGGGCGAAGAGTAATTTGAAACCTCGAATGCTAAAATTTTAGCAAATCAAGAGTAACACGTTGAGTGATACTGAGTCTAATATTGAAAGTAATATGCTGAAATAATAATTTATTCTTGATGGAAAAAAATGGGTGAGAATAACGCAGGCAAGGTTTTCAGAACAGCAAGAAAATAGAGTCACATATCAGCTAGGTTGGTGCAAAAGAAGTATCCGATTTGAATATCTGCGGTAAAAAATTATTAACTCAATGACAGCGTAAATACTTATTCATTAACATACTCTCCTTTGGTTTTCAATAGCCTCATTTCACGTTCCAAAAAGCTTATAAAGGCCTTGCTCGTAATATTCTGTAGGCTTAGAATCAAAATACAAATTCAAATCTATTTCAATCTCTTCCCGTTTTGTTAACCTGAGTTCACTAAAATTTTCTGTAGTCCTCGAAATAAATGGAAACCAGAAGCAGGTAGTTTGGGCCACGTCTAACTGTCGTGCCGTTTCCTCACTGGTGCAGTAGGGTTCTCGGACACAGGAACATTCAACTGGTCGGAATGAAATGTTCTTGGACGACCTTCCTTGTGCTCATCTTTTAAAGTCATATCATCACTTCGAAAACGAGAAAACGATCTCCTGCACCTTCTTTCGTTCCCTACATCATCCCCATAAGTGTTCTGAATAGATTTTGCCACCGCACTTGCATTAACACCTTTATGAAACTCGTACAGTAGAATATTTCTCATGTGATCTTTGGATAGGACAAACATGGATGCCAATGTTTAAGGAAAAGATGAACGTAACAGAGATAATCTGAAAGGAAATCGTTCAGTTTAGTTACAGAAATATATTACACTTATAGCAGAATGTCAATGAATGATGAATCTAATTCTGAAAATCCGTTATACAACCGGACATTACTTTTACACCAACCTATAACCCCAAAAAATAAAAGGGGTGATTCCAACATGCTCCATCACCGGCTCCGACAATTTCAGGGGTCAAGAAAGTTAGCACTATGCAAAGAATTGAACAAAATTCTAAAGCGGAATTAATCTCTCATCAGAACTGTAAAATTCAAAATTAATTTAATAAAGTTGTCAGAAACTGCTTGTGGGTTAAATGAGTGGCACAATTTGTACGTAGAATAATTTCGTCCTTCATCAAAAATTGTGCAATTTTTTTTAAATCAGAATGACATTTTAATCGTGAAATGTTTTAAATATACTCTTAGAAGACTTATTTTTAGCAAGTGACGCATCTACTTTTGTGTAATTATAACTTTGAAATAAATGTTACTATGGGTGAATTGCAATTCTACGGCCGGAATCTGCTTTTCATTGCATGATGTTCGGGCATCTATATATAGTTTTGGATTGTGGGAGTAACACGGACGCACCAACCCAAAATATTAACAAGCAAGAAAACAAACAACAAAATCTATATTAATAATAACAATATTCTTATCTGTATCTCAATTTCACATAAATAAGTTGTATTTTATACCTGAATTTACCAACCATTTTACAGTGTCCAAGTCTCTAGTTGTGCATAGTGAAAGTAAACACGGACACACTAACCAAAAATAATACTAACAAGCAAAAAACTCTACATTCAAAGCGAACAAATTCTCGTCTGTACCTAAACATTAATCTAAATTAGTTGCGCTTATTAAAAAAAGCAAACAAAAGCTCATCGAGATCTTCCCCCATTTGCACCCTGAGGCTCGGGGTCCTGTGCAGCCATCTATTACATCTATTACTAAACAGAGGTGATATAAGCCGATAATGTCGAGGCATAGCTGCTCACTCCTGTTTTGCTTCCCTTACCGGTAACATCTAGCGGATCACTCTTGTACTGCCGTCCACACCAATAACATCTACCAATAAATCGTCCCAGCCTTCACTCCGAGTTTGCTTCTACCTGCGTAGTGCGCACATTTGGTGGCACAGCATGTGGTGAACTCAACCCACGTAGTCCATCATCATTAGCATCATCGTACATCAGTGGATGTCAAGTATCCAACTACTGAAGATTTCGACAAGTATAAAAATATCGATGTGCCCCGGAAGAAACAACCAACTTTGGCAACCTCAAGAGACAACGGTTGTGTGTAAGGTAATGCTGCGCGGAATCGGCATGCCAAGAATTTTGCTACAAGAAGTTATCAACGATATTCGTATTTCTCTGCAAGATATTTCACCGTTGCGCACAAGAATTTTGATATATGAAGCTGGCGTGGACGTCGAATTAGTTATTGAAATCAAGATCTCATCATTCCCAGCGTCAACCATTGAGTGAAGAAGTGAATTCTACAGATGCAAGTGCTAAAAACACTTTTATTGTGTTGAGATAAATTCCTACGAGTTGCATAAATAACAGTAGCAGTGTGAATTGCTTCAATAAGTGTCATTTGCATCAAAAACAGTAGCAGTGTAATTTACATCAATAACTGTACGAGTGAAGTGACACGTACTTTCATAGTGTAACTCTTAGCGTGGTGCACTGTATCAGCGTGTAAAAACAAGTATCAGCTTGCAGCCGACATCATTGCTGTACCTGCATTGACTGTTTCCCCCACCCATCTTGCCTGCCACGACGACGTGAGCTGCTGTTGTCTTCCTTGTTCTCAGATAAGTCTTTAGGAAAAAGCATTTTCTGTAACTAGATGCAAGCGGTCTCGTTCTCTGAGCAGAGCATGTTTTTTTGTCGCAATTATTGCTGCGGAAGTCTTTTTGCCGTACCCCTTCCCGAGTAGCTCTGCAGTCAGAACTCAATAGGCATCAGTATATCTTTGTGCATTGTAGACGACACATCTGTGCCTGTCAAGACGGATTAGCAGTTTACCCCATTTTGAGCGACACATTACCATTGTAAGTTTCAAATTTTACAGTAATTGAGTAGTAATGTTAGTGAAAGTGTCATGAACACCTTGGTTTTAACTATTGAAGCCTTAATTGGAGATAAATTCACGTTCTCGCTGTGAAGCAGCGATATATTTTTTCTTTCTGAGCTATCACGTGAGCAGAAGCTGTCACGTGCGCACCGCGCGATCTTATTGTTGCTAAGCACAAGTCTTATTGTGTTGCTAAAATTTTAATTTGCAGGATTCGTGACGCTAATTCTTGCTTTTCATAGCGTATGCTAGTGATGAAGTATTGGTTACTATTGCTGATAATTTTACGTGTGTAGTTTATTAATTTTTGTGTATATTTCATTGCATTACATGGTATTGCATTGCATTTAGGATTGCATTTCGTGTGTATTATCGTTGTGGAGTACGATACTGATTTTTAAATGAATTTTTAGAATTTTTGGTGTCGAATAAGCAGCAAGAACAGCAATAATAATTTGAGTGTGGTATTTGATGAATTAATTTTTTAGGTAGTATTGACGCTATTAAGTCTGTCAGCGACATTTTGGGCACGTTAGTTAATTTTTATTTTATTAGGCGGTGATTTTATTAAAAGTGATTATTGGTGCAATAAGCGCTGTGATTTTAACAGGTGCCAGTTATTTTTGACGGAGAGCAACATTAATTCTTGAGTAAGTTAGGTTTGAATTTCGACACATTTTTTTTATTTTTTGACATTTGGAAAATACGTGTATTACGGCAATTTTTATTTTGCTATTGGAAAAATAATTTAAGTAGGATTATCAAGTATTCTGCGTATTGATGCAGTTTAGGAATAACATTTTCAAGGTGAATGGCACGCAGTGATGCCTTAATTTTGGATTGACCCTTGATTGAGTTTTAACCTTTGACTTCCATTGGCAATACGTAAATTTTGAATTAATTGAGGACGTAGGATCGATTGATGTCTGATTACTACGAGAGTAATGATAAAATAATACGAACAGTGGCTACTGTAACAAGATCAGGACGTATTAGTAACCCTAGAGTGACAAGTATTAACGAAATACCGACAATGACGAAGTCAAAAACAGCAGGTTACAGATGTTGTAGGTGTAACGCATTCTGCCAGGAGAGTGGAAGTTATGTAGGGGAGGTAACTAGTGAATATGTAGGTGAAGTTACCAGTGAATTTGATGAGAATGTTGATGAGACGGTACTAAGTCCGCAAAGTGAAGTTTCCTACGGCAGTTTAGGTGGTTATCGTAGAAATTTTAGATCAGGCGCACGTAGAATTATGCCTAGGCCGTGGACCGCACGCAGTACCCGTAAAAGAGGTAGAGGTTTTAACAGTTATGTAGGAGATAGAGAACGTGGTTCTTTAAAGTGTAACGTGATGAAAACAGAGAACAATAGTTCTGGTTCTGTACAGGTTTCAGGAAATTCTGGATATTCAGGAGGAGATTCGAGAGTAGGAAACTTTGAGTGGAGATCTCAAAGAGATCAATTTCCGCGTGGATGTTTCGCGTGTGGCGGAACGCACGTTGTAAAAAATTGTAGAGCGTCAGGTTCGGAGATTAGAAGTTATGACGCGTATTTACGCGGTAGAGGTAACTCAAATCGGGGTAAAAATGAAGTCCATTGGGCGGAACCCGAGTCAAGTAGTTTTTTAAGCTAGATGGAGGAAGTAAGGGGGATTTGAAACAGATTGAGCCCGAGTTAATTAGCGGTACCAAACTCGTTAAACTGGAGACCGTGGCAATCCCAGATACCACCGAAATAACCAAATCGTATGTTGACCCTGTGTTTAACTGTAAAAATAGATATAGTTTATTACAAGAAGAAGAGCTTGAAAATGACCATGGTCAAGGCAAAACGGTGGAATCATATTTTTCTGTGTCCGTTGTAAAGAATGTTAACAAAAACGATGCTGGTTTAATATCATTCAAGGATTCCAACAAACCGACCATCATTCTCAAAAATAATGACCAGTATTTAAGCGCTTTGCTCGATAGCGGCTCAGAAAAGTGTCTTCTGAGTTTCAGACAGGTTAAAAATCTAAGTGAGGAAGTAATGCCGAGTAAATTGAGAGTGAAAGGCGTGAACGGAAAAAGTGACGTCACTGGTGAAGTGGAGTTAGCTATTAAAATTCCCGGCACAGGTAAAGTAATTAAAACAAGTGCACTCATTGTCCGTGAAGCCAAATTTAATTATGATTTAATTCTAGGTCGTGACGTCTTAAAAGACGCCGTAATAAACTTCAGAGAGAAGGAACTTCTTTGGAATAATGTCGCAATTCCTTTTCAAGATTTAAATATGGAACCATTGTTAAGTAGAGAAGTAGTAATGAGAAAGATAGTTAACAGCGACTGTCTGTTGTCTGAGATTGCTGTTGCGAGGAAGAGCAACAGGAGGCAATTAAAAATTGATGACTGCAGCAGGAAAAATGATGACTGCGGCAGAAACAATGCTGACTGCAGGAGAAAAAATGCTGACTGCGAGACAATGAGAGCTGAGGTAGCTCAGAGACAGAGCATGAGAGCTGCGGTAGCTCAGGCACAGACATTGAGTACGAAGCAATTAATCGTTCATTGCAATCAGGCTGAAGTGCCTGGGAATTCACTTAATGTCATTTATGGCTTCCTTAAGAAACCAGTGCCAGGAGAATACATGATTATAAAAAGATGTCTCGATAATGGTGCTCTTATAGCTGATTCAATTGTGCAAATAAATGAAGACGGTGTGGTACCGATTATGGTTTTGAATCCAAGTGAGGAAACAGTGTATCTCTCTGAGAATTCTATGCTATGTCATGCGGAATTAATAGGAGCTAATGAGATTGAGAGCGAAGTATTTTTAACAAATGTGGAAAAAGCGCTCAGAGATGCTAGTGATGTTGAAGTAAATGCTGTCGCGGGGTCGGGTACGACTAAGGTTGTTTCGTCAGGTGGTGGAATTAATGCCATAGTCGATAGTAAACTTGAGTTGGATGCTGATACTCGTGGCAGAGGAGAAATTCTTGCTGATGACAAGAAGTTAGATGTTAATGCAGAAGTAAATGTAAATTTATTAAGTGGAGAAAGTGGAAAAAAGGAGTTACGACGTGAGTTAACAGTAAATGATATTTCATGTACGGAAGAAGACATTCAATTACCTTTAGTTAATTTGTTAAATAAATTTAGGGATGTGGTGACTTTAGAAAACGAACAAATAGGAGTAACGAATATTTTGAAGCATCATATTCAGTTGAAGACTGATGCGCCTGTGTTAAATTTAGCTCCCTACCGCATACCTCATAAGTACCAAGAAGAGGTAATGAGAATAACCAACGATATGCTCGATCAGGGAATAATAGAGGAGTCGTCCTCTGACTTCAATTTCCCTGTCATTGTAGTTAAAAAGAAATCGGGAGATTTACGGCCCGTTATCGACTTCCGTGCTTTGAATAAAGTTTTGATTAAACATTCTTACCCAATTCCCCGCATTGACGATATCCTATCAACGTTAGGAGGTAACACGTGGTTCTCTAACCTTGATTTGCGCAGTGCATTCCATCAAATTGAATTGGAAAAAGAAAGTAGGAAGTATACTGCTTTTAGCGTCAATTACCGTAAGTACCAGTTCTGTAGGGTACCGTTCGGACTCTCAACGAGTCCGGGAATATTTCAAAAACTCATGATATCAGCGCTCTCACCCATTTTGGGAAAGCTCGCGTTTGTATTTCTCGATGACATCTTGGTATTTTCTAAAAATAAAACTCAACATTTAACTGATATAGAAATGGTGCTTAAATTGCTGCGAGCCGGTAAATTATCCTTAAAGCTTGAGAAATGCCATTTCTTTAAAAAAGAACTCGAGTATTTGGGCCATATCATTGCCGCAGATGGAATTAAATGTAAATATTCAAAAAAATTGCAAGAATGCCGAGCGCCAACCAATGTTAAAGAATTACAACAGTTTTTAGGTTTGGCGAATTATTTTCGCAGCTTCCTACCAAATTTCGCTGAAGTAGCAAGTCCCTTGTACAATCTTTTGAGAAAAAATGTAGTTTACACTTGGACTAACGAATGTCAAAAGAGTTTTGAGTTTCTGAAATCGTTATTGACTTCTGACACAGTTCTGAGACATCCCGACTATAACAAGGACTTTCATGTGTTTACTGATGCTTCCAACTCAGGAATAGGTGCTGTATTAATGCAAGCGGATGATTCAAGCGACAAAATTCTAAGACCCATAGCTTATTATAGTAAAAATTTAAACTCCAGCCAGCGTCGGTACTCGACTACCAAAAAAGAATTCTACGCGATACACGCTGCCTTAAAGCATTTTAAATACTTAATTACAGGATATACGGTTCGCGTCTACACCGACCACCGCCCTCTTGCACCATTGTTTAATAAAAAATTACCTGAGGACACTAACATGGCTCGCTGGTGCATAGATGTAAATTCCCTTGACCCGGTTGTAAAATATCTGCCTGGTAAAGAGAACGTTGTGGCAGACTATTTAAGCAGGTTACCTGTTAATAACGAGAAATTAACTCTTAAAGAACTAAATTCTTGTGATGATTTGGAAGTCGCATTTGAATCAGAAGTTTGTGTTGTGGAGACTCGAGCACGACACAAACGAACGACAAGAAGCGAGGTAGTTGACCTGCCCGCGACTCGAGACGATGCTGACAGTGCAGCAGACAAGGGCGCTAGACCCGCGCTGATAGACTACGTGCCGACTGAAGCTCAAATATCTTGGACGATTAGGGAATTTATCGACGAACAAAACAATGACGTTTTCTGTATGGGGCTTAAGAATGCTTTGTTGCATGACAGTGTTTCGACTATTCCTGACTTAGATAAATTTCTAGTGTTAAATAATATTCTTTATAGACGTAGAGAAATCGATAATCGACCGAGTACAATTTTGACTGCAGTCGTTCCTAATTCCTTAATGAGTAAAGCTATCCTAGCGATCCACAGTTTATATCATGTCGATTACAAGCATACCTTGTTTAAATTTAAGTTAAAATATTGGAATCAATTAGAGAAAACTTTTGTGCGAAAATTTGTTAGCGATTGCGAAGTTTGCAAGATCATTAAAGCGAGACCATCAGTCCCAATTAAAATTTTAACAGCTCCAATAGCCACAGAACCTTTCGAAGTTGTATCAATTGATCTGCTTGGGCCACTTAAAGTAACTGATAATGGAAATAAATATATTCTAGTGGTGATTGACCTTTTCTCGAGGTTTTGTCGTTTGTATGCAATTTCGAATCGAAATACAGAAACAGTGATTTCTTGCTTAAGCAACTGTTTCTCATTACTAGGTTACCCTAAGACGCTCATTTCGGATAACGCTTGGGAGTTTAAATCAGTGGCTCTCAAACAATTTGCAAAATTACATGCCATTTCAAAAAGAGAAGTTTTGGCTTACAGCCCACATTCTAATGCAATTGTGGAGCGCAACAATAAAAAAATTACGAATCTGCTGAAACTTTATATTAATACACTTGTTAATGTAGAGTGGGACCAATTATTGGAAGTAGTAGAAAATGCACTGAATAATTCTTTAAATTCTACTATTGGCGAAACACCAAGCTATATTATGTTCAATCGCGATACGTGTGCTTACTATCAGTCTGACAGTTTAGAGTCAGTAACTTACAGTTTTGATGAAGAAATAGATTTAGTGAATATTAGAGCTAGAGAAGCCGTTCGAACAGTAGAAAATATACGAAATTTAATTATTAACAATACAACAGAGCGAAATCTCTATAGAAACCTTAAGCGGCGCAATAAGGATATTCACGTGGGTGATAGAGTCCTATTAAGGAATCATAACAAGACCCATAAACTTGAATTAACTTGGATTGGTCCAGCAGTAGTCCAAAAGGTTAAACGTAATTACGCTGATATTAAAATTGGATCGAAAATCATTAGAAGTAACCTTAATCATATTTTACCACTCAAAAAGTTAAAATCTGTGAGTTAAAACGACGAATTCATTGGACTGTATGACGTTCTAACTAATCGAAGAATAACGATTTACCTTTTTATCATTGTCTACTCCGTTTTACCGTTTTTACCCTGTTACCGTAGTTACCGTTGTTTACCAATAATGTTACGGAATATAATCGTAATTTTAGACGCATTTTTGCTCTGTGCAATATGCTTTGCGTTCATATTAATCTCACTAATCAATGCGTTGTATTTTTTATGTTAATTTTAATGTTGCTTTATGCCGAGTAAGGAGGTTATGTTAGGTATTTACCCTGAGGAATTTGTACTGTCTCGTCTAGCTGTCGCTAAGACGTTTCATTAAATTTTTAATTGAATTCACTCAGACATCCGTTTTGCTAAATTGACAGTTTTAATCATGAACGGATGTGACAACGTCGAATTGCAAATCGCTGAGGTTGCTGTTCACCTTGCGAGATGGGTTGTTTTAACACTGCGGACGTGTACCGGAGTGCTATTTTTGTGCCGTCGGAATGTCCGGCGATCAGCAAATTTAGATTGCATTCGTGAGAAAGGTGTCTTGTCACCGGTCACATACGATGAGCGGTGATTTGCTTTAGGCAAGGCTATCGTGGTTGTCAAGGACAGTTGTCATGCAACCGAGATTTGATACCAAATTGTATGTTGTAGTTAATTTATTTTTATGGTGGCCATGCTAAATCTTTCTGTATTTGTTCCTTGCAGCAAATGCGCTGGACGAATCGTAAATGGCCGAGGCGGTCGCAGTCGAGGGTGGCGAGCTGGTGGCGGCGACTTTGTCAAATATGACAATGTGTTGGTCGTCTGCCAGGCAATGGAGATTGACTCGGAGCAACGTCACGTGGAGATCGGGTTGATCTTCACGTTAGTTCTGCTTACTACAGTAGGACTCAGCATGACGCTTCATAGTCTTCGTGGTCGCACGCTTATTCTTCTAAACCGGCGAGATCAGTATTAAAGAACTGTAGTCATGAACCTGCCAACGTGGTGATGATTTAATTGGATAATTTAGTGGAAATTAAAATTGAAAAATAGATGGAAAAGTATTAGCAAATATTGAAAAGTGTAGGAAAATTTTTTATTCGAAGTGTTAGATATAAGTTGTTGAAATCTGGCGCGCTGTGTTGAAGAATAATAATGCGGAACGCATGATAAAAGCGTTCAGTGTTTATTCTAAAGTTGCTGTGTTTCTTTCATATTTTTCTTTCGTATTAACGCGTTTTTTGATGTTTAAGTTTCAAGATTTTATTAAGCAAATTGAGTATTATTTTTATTGTAAAGACCTTTTTTTTAAAAAAAAAATTTTGCTAATTTTAATGATGTGATTAGATTTCGTTACATATTTTTTGTGTGATGGTATTAATCCTAGTCTTTTTTTGCGAAAATTTCTTGCGAAGTTTGGAAATATGTTTTACATGTTTTGATTTGTATAAATCAAAAATTGTTGTAGTAACTTAATTTTCCGATATTTAATGCGTAATTAGGGAAATGGTTAGTTGAATTGACGTTTTATGGATAAGATGGCGTTTTAAATCCTTTCATCATTCAACGAGGTGACAGCGTGCAGTAATTAATTGATGCACGGTAAGTGTGTTGCTTTGCTTTTGCTTGTTCTACTCGCTTTTGCTTATTTTGCTTTTTAGATGTTAAGTATATGCTAACATGCAGTAATTTTTTGTGTTGCGATCATGCTAAACCTTGGTTTATGATTAATCCTTGTTGTGGTTGATTGCGGTAATAAATTAAGTTTTAAAAAAGATGTTTGAAAAAAAAGGGATTACACTATTATTATTTTTTTGAATACAGTGTTTCAAATTTATTGATGTTTTGGTTATTAATTTGATTTTTAATGTTTCTCAACATGTGTTTAAATTTATAGTGTTTTGCGTTTTGATTTTACCATGTGGATAACCTAACCTGATTGGCAGGGGGTAGTTTAGTAAAAGCGTTTTTCTTTTCGCATGCGGCTTTACTATGTTTGCTATGCTTTAGTTTACAACTTGGATTCTAGCTTAGTTTTGTGTTTAATTAGTCAAGTGTTAACGTGTTAGTTTCTAGTTGCGTTTACCTAACCGTCTTTTTGGTAAGGTGACAGTTAGCTTGCGCTTTGAGCTAAGGTTATTTAACAGTAGCGTATCGAGCGTTTTATTTTTTAAAGCAAGTATGTGCAATATTGTTCGCGGAGGCATACTTTGTTTTGCTTGTTCTTTTCTGTATTAGAATAACGCTTGGCTGGTGCGATTAAAAATTTGATTAATATTTTTTTTTTGCTATTATGGATGTTGTAAGAGTAAACGTAATTTGATCTTTGATATTTACGAAGAACGTTTCGCAAAGATGCCTGCACATCATATGGTTCTTTAAAGCTTGATATTTGTTTTATTTTTTCAGTAAATTAATTGATATTTTGTTAACCTTTGGGCAAACTTGTGAATTAATTGTTTTGAGTATGTTTAACTGGGGCAATTAGTTCAATTAATTTTGCGTTTATCAAGTTCCATTTTAAAGTGTAGCCTAAACTTGCGTTGGGGGGGAGTTATGTGCAGCCATCTATTACATCTATTACTAAACAGAGGTGATATAAGCCGATAATGTCGAGGCATAGCTGCTCACTCCTGTTTTGCTTCCCTTACCGGTAACATCTAGCGGATCACTCTTGTACTGCCGTCCACACCAATAACATCTACCAATAAATCGTCCCAGCCTTCACTCCGAGTTTGCTTCTACCTGCGTAGTGCGCACAGTCCGTAACCAGGATACCTACGGAGTTCGTCTGACATTCTGTCTTTAATTTGGGCGCTTGTATTTAATTTTAGGACCCCAGATAAGATCCAAATGAAGTCCCAGCCCCCGAGTAACACGGCTGAAGTGTGCTCCAGATTACGGGAATTGTGTCACCTGCTGATGTGGCTCCTGTTAAACATGTTACTTTGCATCTGAACTACCTTTTATGTGGGTGAGATAACTCGCTGTGGAGTGACTCACATGCTCATGAGATTCTAGTACGTTTTTACATCGTACATGTGACAGCGTGTAAGGCACACTGAGAGGACTGTCTTGTTTTTAAGTATTTGTTTAAGGTAAATTATGATAATTGTTGTAAGTAACGCCTCTCAAGTGAATTTGTGGTCGGTTGTTTTTGATTAGTTGTGGGGGCCGAAGTAGAAAAAAAGAGCATTTTTATACGATACAGTAACAATTTCTGTCATGATTTCTACTGACGTAAATGAGATTAAATGTAAAAATTTCAGTTGTATTTTGGTGTGTTTGTTGATCCTTAATCTAAACTCAAAATGCTAAAATTATACGTAAGCGTACACATTTTTTTTAACGCGCGCTTGTGTTTTGATGAAATCCTAAATTACCCACAAAATACTGCAGTTCATGTTTTTGCGAAACACCTGATCAAATTTCAAAAATGCTTCACCTCAGCATTTTACAAGCAAAGCTTCAAATTTTCGAAATTCTCTCGAGGATTTTGCACCGTCGCTGGGTGTGCCAAGACCAAACGGGATCTGGAGGGCGTGGTCAGGTCGCTGGCGCATCTCTGGGGCATTTCTAAACAGCATCCATCTCGGGCTCATTGCCAAACATGTCCCGCATTCGCTATTAATGTTGCATCGACGGCCTGCAGATGGGCGTTGGCCGATTATCCGATAAATGAGACCATAATACGACCCCGTTATCGCGTGCGTCTGGAACGCCGTTAATTGGCCAGTTTATTCTATAAATGAAACCATAATATGACCTCGTTATTGCGTGCGTCTGGGACGCCGTTGATTAGTTAGCTTATCCGATAAATGAGACCATAATACGACCCCGTTATCGCGTGCGTCTGGGACGCCGCTGATTGGCTAGCTCTGCCTAGCGGACGACAGCAACGTGGGTGCCCGCGCTCCTTTGTAGTTCGTACCGCCGGCAAGAATTTTGCAAACGCAGGAATGTTTCCTTGTACTATGTCGTGCTAGGCTGCTCTGGAGTAACCTTCATCTAAGCCCTCATCTTGTTGCAATTTTAGTGACAACAGCACAAGAAAAATGTTAAAACACTTCGCGGTACCTTATTTTCGAAAATTAGAAATAAAATAGAAGGTTGTAAATATTTACTTAAGACAGCATCAACAATGAACACTTCATGTTCAAATTTTATTTTGAAACAGACTACCTCTTAAGGGAGGATAAACGCTCCTAATTTTATATTATATAATCGCTCCTTATTTTAAGACAAATAAACGCCCCGAATTTTAAGATACATAAGCAGCCCTAATTTTATGATACATAATCGCTCCTTATTTTAAGACAAATAAACGCCCCGAATTTAAAGATACATAAGCAGCCCTAATTTTATGATACATAATCGCTCCTTATTTTAAGACAAATAAACGCCCCGAATTTTAAGATACATAAGCCGCCCTAATTTTATGATACATAATCGCTCCTTATTTTAAGACAAATAAACGCCCCGAATTTTAAGATACATAAGCAGCCCTAATTTTAAGATATATGGGCGCCCCTAATTTTGAGGTATATTTTTCACCACTCCACGAACATATATGGCTTCAAGCTTGTCCTGCTGTGGTCAACCTTGTTTCTCATATGTACTGTACAGACATATGAGCGTCCACATTGTGTGCATAAAGAATAATTAAAGTCAAGTATAAACTTGACTTTTAACTCGCTCAACTGCCTCAAATTACTTGGATTTCAAACCTTCGTGTGACCTTCTTACTTTTTTCGTGTGACAGTGAAAAAATGATGCATTTTTTTCGTCAGAGTTAATAGAAGAACAAACTTTGCTAAATTAAACAAAAGTGAAGGGAGTTTAATATAATTCGTCGTCAGGAGAGGCCTTATCATGCAGTAAAAACCCTAGATTGTTTTTCAGCTGACAAAATTGTGCGCATGAACTTGAGTTTAACTTTAAACGCTTCAGTGCACATGAATTTCTGAAATTTCCTGTAAAAGCAGGTTTAGAAAATACGCATACTCTTCAGCGGTCAGCTCCATATTGCGTAAAAATTGAATAAAATATTTTGCTTGCAATCTGATACTTTTCATTCGATCTAATTTAAACGCAAAAAAATAAAAATAAAAACAATAACTGGTACCTAATATCCAGAAATAGAACTCAGATGTACGAATCTTTCAATATACAAGCACAACAGGACGCTTATTTCGTGCAAAGATCACACTAGGAACTTTTAGCGAGGAACGTTGTTTATTGACACCCGTGAGACGAGGGTGATGCCATCTATTGATTGCTCCGCTCCATCTATAGAGAACATCGGTATTTATAGCTTCATCACTGCAATCCAATTTTACCCATGGCTATTAATTATCTTAACCTAAGAAGTAGAGAATGGAGAGCAAGCTCAGTCAGTTTCCTTCAACTCTAGAAAGCTAGGTTCTAGTGAAAACTCTCTGGGTATCGAACTGGGGTTTCCCTTGTTTAAGGTCTGATGCTTTACCTCTGCGCCACGGAGACGAACGTCACCTCCTGACTAGCGTTACGTAGAATTAAGAAACTCAGCATGCGGGCAGACTTGAATTACAATGTGGTAGAGTACTTTCCTAAACAGCTTTTCATTTTGCTTTAAATAGCAGGTTCACTAAAAATTTTAAATTGGAGAAAAGGTTTATAGAACTAGTAATTTTATTTTAAAAGTCGAAAACGTTTTGAAGACTAGCTCCATCATCAGTTCTGTAAAATATACAGTATAACCAATTCAACGCAAGCATGAAAGCACGATCGACAATAAATTCCAGACCATCCAAAAAAATTTGCTTTCCTCAGATTAGAACCTGATCAACTGATTGAAAATCAGCGCATCCATTTCACATGACACTTAGTGAACTCTAAAAAGTCCATTTTGAGTCCGAGGCAAAAAACCCCCTCTTCTTCTTCGTTTTAATTCATCATTAAGTAGTTTAATTTATACCATTTAGATTTCTTTATCTTTTCTTCTATTTTCAGAGAAGCGCACGTGCTTGTCGAGATGCAGTTTTCTAAATTAGAGTTTCTATCTTTTAGCTGCTAAACAAGAGTCATGCTAACACTCGAAAGTCAAGTTTTCCATTCAGAAGAACAGTCGAAATAAAGTATTTTTATGTGACTTTTATTTCACATTGAATTTATTTTCTTCTGGGATCACGACTTCCGGAAGCTTTCCCTTTACCTCTTCACTAACAAAAGTTAATTAAAGAGCAACAACTGGCGGAGTTCATTTGACTTGCACCGTCCACCACGTGTGGCTGAAAGTACGAAGTTTATAATGAATATTTTCTGCAGTTATTGTTTTTTAGTGGACGATGTGATCATTAAAATTTACAAATTATCCCGGAGAAAAAAACACAATTTATGATATACATGCTCAACTAAAAAAAGCGAGACTTCACCGCATGTGCCGTGACAATTTCGTGTTGTTGCAAGTCATTATAGAGCGTGACACTCGTGGCGTGATGCTGTGCAGTCCGTCCAGAGGATGTCCACACCATGAACACAAGCATGCAGCCTTCATGTGGCCAAATATTATAGTTTATGTAGTGTAAGTACCACTGCACCACAATGAAATATCGTTAACACTATGGAATACGTTAACACTATGAAATATCGCTTAACACTATGAAAGATCGCTAGCACTATGAAATATCGTTTACGCTATAAAATGTCGTTAACACTATATCATTTACACTTTGAAATATTGCTAACGCTATGAAATATTCTTAATACCATGAACTATCGTTAATACTATTGAAATACCGTTAACTCTATGAGATATCGTTAACTCAACATTCAGTAAAGGAGATGTTAATACAAAATAACACCGGTGATTGTTTCCATATTTATCACAGTAGTTATTGATCCAACTCGACACCGGTGATTGTTTTAGTACCTACAGTACAGGCGATATTGATCCAAAATAACACCGATGATTGCTCTAACATTTACGGCACAGGCGATATGAATCGAAAATAACAAAGGTGATTACTCCGACATTTACAGTACAGGAGATATTGATCCAACACGACACCGGTGATTGTCCCGACATGTAAGAGTACAGTTTCGGAGATATTGATCTAGCATGACACTGGTGATTGTTCTTATATTTACAGCACGGGCGATATTGATCCAAAATATCGTTTCGTCATTTACAGTACAGGAGATATGGATTCAGCATAAGACCAATGATGGCTCCGCCACTTACCGCCGCCCACAATCACAACAAGCAAGCAACAATCACCGCCCGCCTCCGCCATAAGTCTGCCTTCCTTCCCAGGCCTCGCTCGCCCCTCGCTTTATGGGCCGCACGCGAGGGAGGGACGCTGGCGGCGTTGATTGCTTCTATCAAGTAAAAGTTGGCAATTTCACTTCGATATTCACTTTCAAGTTGACTTAATCGTAGCTCGAGTGTCTGTCCTTCATTGAGTCTTGGCGTGTTGCTAAATTTGTCAGTTCCTGAATAGCTTTTTATCTGGTTTCTGAATCATTTTTTGTGGCATTATTCCAAGCGTTAATGTTTTTGCAGCTAACCTTGAATTGTGCGATCGTTTCAATGTACAGGCTTCTGTGCTTCCTCGATTAGGCATTAATTCAGTTCAACTATTATCTCCTTTTTTAGTTCAGCCCTAACTCAAAAAAACTAACCGTAATCATTGCTATGTTTTCTATTGCATCAGAAGTAAATTTTAATGTCTTATTTTAAATTGTGTGTTAGTAAGTCAGCGAATCCTAATTCTTGAGTAAGCTGACACCGAAGTCCACCATCGTTGAAATTCAAGGAATCAATTAGGTATCTAAACGTTGGTAGGTAAGAGTATCCTTGAAGAAGCAGGTCCCAAAATTCATCATCGCTGAAATTCGAAGAACCAATCAGGCACCTCAGCTTCAGTAGGTAAGTTAAGTTAAACAGATCTCGAAGATTACCATCGCTGAAAATCAGGAAACCAATTAAATACCTGAGAGTTAAAAAGTAAGAGAAATATGCACGAAGCAAATACTAAACTTCACTATCGCTAAAATTTAAGGAACAAATCAAGCACCCAAATCCGTCAAGGAGTTTTCAAGTCCACCACGCGAGGTTGAGGCGAATGCAAAGGTGGGGGCCAAACAGCGAAGCAAGGACCGCAGAAGTAACACTCGAATAAAAGCTGCCATAAAATTAGCGTCAATACCCAGGCGTTGCGAGAGTGGAGCAGGATACGACGTGTCTGAAGGATGCGTGAGGGTTGAGCCCTGTTCTCCTACGACCTCAAGCCTTTTAAGTACGCACTTAAAGTACGCCAAGAATGCGCTGGGATAGCCAAGTGCGCGCTGATATGCAGCGAGTGTGTGACTGTGAAAGACGTCAATGAAAATTGAATGCTTTACAGTGAGAGGAAATGAACCTAATGTTGGTCTGGGGCGAGCAGGTCGAGGGTTGGACTGCGTGCTGGCAACTGAGCTGCTCAGGAAATGGGAGGACATTAGCTGATTACTGGGTGCGACTTTTGGCACTTTTGACGACGAAGAGGTGAGGAAAAAGGCGCCTTACAACAGTAAACATTGCTAACACGAGAGGTGGAGAGGTAATAATGTACAAAAATCGCAGGCAATTGATGGTGTTCACATTTGGTGACAAAGAAGCGAGGAAAACGGGTTTTACAACACGACAGTAAGCAGTGCTTACACGTTAGGTGGAGAGGAAATAATGGACCAAAATTATAGACAAGTGATGGTGTTCACATTTGGTGACAAAGAAGCGAGGAAAACGGGTTTTACAACACGACAGTAAGCAGTGCTTACACGTTAGGTGGAGAGGTAATAATGGACCAAAATTATAGACAAGTGATGGTGTTCATATTTGGCGACAAAGAGACAACGAGGCAAGAAAAAAGGGACTTTACAACCGTAAGCAGTGCTTACACGTTAGACAAGGAGGTAATTGTAAACTCGAATCACTGACAATTGGCGGTGTTCTTGAGACAAAAGGAATTGAAATAAGAAGGGAATGTCAACTGACAACGTTCCCAAATTACACCAAAGAGGAATGAAGAGCGCGAGGATCTGACGGTGACTGACGTTGTTTGTACGTTGGACAACAGAACATGCGTAAAGGGCCATTTACACTGGTCTACAGTTTGCTGCAGGCTCACGTGTAGACGCCTCTTGTGGAGCTTCACATGAGCCATGTGCGTTTAGACTAGACATGGAGCGTGCCGCGGAACGCGCGCTGCTCAAAATCAGTCAGTGTGTGGCCAGCTACTATGAAAGATGGGTTGCTGTCGACGAGGTTGTCTGAATACTGCTGCTGCATCATAAACAACGTAATCTCTTTTTTATTTGCATGAGTGAAATGATAATTTATTCGTTTATTTTCATTCAAATATAATGGGAAGCAGCCTCCTTATATTCGCAGCCTTTGGTCTGCCAAATGCATTGATGGGCTTATAAATTTCAATTAAAAGCAATGTAGTTTCTCGTGGCAGCGTTATGTCAGCCGTAATCGATGAGCAAAGGTGGCCTTATCTGATGACTGCTAACTTCACACTGAGCTGAGAGGCTCACGCGCGTCGCGCCTCACGAATTCGATCAGAGCGAATATGGAACTTCGGGCTCACACACACAAATATGAGCCTCAGTGGTGAGCTTCGTCTACACGAGTCGCGCCTCACGGCCGAAATGTCCCCTAGTGTAAACACCCCTTAAGGCCACCGGTTACCATATATGCATCACAAAATCTGTCGTTGGATGCCAGAGAAGTCACTGTGCTTATTTGGGCCCTAAGTAGTCGTATATCAACCTATCCAATTAAACTAGCGTACGTAATGGTGCTACCGATGTGTCGCTTGTGATAAATGAATCATTTAAAATTATTTTGAATAGTTTTACATTATTCATGAGTGCAGCGGTCAACGCGAAAACGAGAGAGTTTCTGCAGCGCAAGTTAAGAGTTGCTACATAGGAATTTTCATAAAGAGTCTTGATGTTGCCGGCGCTACATTAATATTAATATCTGCTCTACATTAATTAATTATTTTGCAAAATCTCGCAGTAAAACACACAGACTTTAATTATGTGCATGATATTAATTCAGGAGCTATGGGCAACAAAAGTGAATTTGACACATGCAGGCGAGCTGCATGCGGCGCTCTTCATTACTGAAGTGTGAAAGAACTTAATGAGGTACTAAAGCAGCTGAAAATCCCTCAGTATGCATTCGGGTGAGGAAATTTGAAAACTTTCGAACTTTTAACATTCAAGAGCACGCGCATTTTCCCGCAAAGATACATTTTGCTTCCCTCGACTGCACATTTAGAGGTTTTGCCTTCAAATCTGCATTGATGTGACGTGCGTCCTGGGAGTGCAATATTCTCTTGGCGCATCGGTGAGCGCAGACTGGCAGAAAGTTGCATTTTTAATCTCTGGAGCAAGGAGGCCGAAAAAAAATTTCAACGGGGCATGGACCTGATGATAAAGTGACCTTGTCAATCGTGGTCTACACGGAGGCCTGTTTATGTGTGTGCACTTCATGCCGCGTCATGTTTTATACGTGCTGCGTCATGTCCTAAACACGCCGCGTCATGTCCTAAACTTGCCTCGCCATGTTTTGTTTTAAACATGTCCCAAGCGCGATAACTGTCACATACGAACTGTGTGACTGGACACGTGCGCGTCGTCCATAATGAGCTTACTTTTGACGAACGAGCCTGGTCAACTAACACTAATTCCTGGCTGAATACTTCACCCTCATTTTAGCACGCATGTGCATGAATAGTTCCTAACGGGCCGGGTAAAATTGAAAACACTTGGCCGTGAATTCTACTTTAAGGACAAAGTGAAAATAAGAGCTCTGGGTCGAATATACAGTATGTCCCACATAAACCCGAACCGAGTATTTATTTTCCCGTATCAGTAATACCTTCATAAGAATACCATAAGCATTTAATTTCAAGCAAAATTATGCGGTGTTACTGATTATTACTGATACGAGAAATAATTACGGTATTACTGATACGGGAAAATAAATGCTCAGTTCGGGTTTTTGTGGGTCATACTGTATGCTAGCGAATTCGACTGTCATCGTACACCAAGTACACTTTCTAGTATAAAAATCCTCCTTCTCTGATGAGGTTAAACTCCGATGATTCAGTTCTTATCACCAGGAGCGAGAGCAGCGATAGTGCTGTTACATTAATATTATTTGTTGAACAAGAACTAGCCACTTTGTTAGAACTCATCCTGTCAAACACGAAAAATTAATTTTTTTTTAAATGCATAAACTGCAAAAACCAGAGGATGAACTAAGTCATCGTTGTACGTATTGCTAAAACAGAACTGATTGACTGATGAATTTTATTTATCCCATTCCTCTAGGAGTTTCCGATCATGCGTTCTGCATGGCAAGAGCATACCTTGAGTGCACATATTACTGTGCAAATGCATCAATAATGCATCTAAAAATAGCGTTCAAATACATTAAACATATTTTACCTGCCCAGATCACCCACAATATTCAATTAAATCCAAACTTAGCAAGTCAGCGGCAATTATTTTGCTTTAGCAAATTATACTCGATAATTCTCAGCAACGTCTCACTGGTTCGTCCATCCATCATCCCAATGTATGTATTATCTATGTGTAGTTTTAAGGAAGACTCTCTGCTCAAATCTACTCCTGGAACAATGTATAATAATTATACTTTTAATGTTATATTCAGAAATTATACGGACATCAATATTTGAAACATGCAACAGTTTCAAAAATCACTCTCCATGGTATGATTCTTCGTTAAAAAAAACTGATTCCTTCGAGAAAAACAATTACCGATAAAGATAAGCATTTGATGCGTATTTTGACCGGCACTGTAAAGATTCGTGTTTTTTTTGAGGAGGAAAAGAATAGGAATGAGAAGAGGAGAAGGGGAGAGGTACGGGGTCGGGGGGTTGGTGGAGAGGGGTTGGGGGTTGGGGAGAGAGGGTTTGGGGGGGAGGTTGGAAAAAAGGGAGTGGGGGATTTTGGGGAAACTTTCAGTTCCTTTTTTATAGGTAAGTAACTTGTTGCGTGAACTCCTTACTAGTCTGTAACCATTCACCGAACTCGTCACTAGTCTGTAACCATTCACGTGAACTCGTCACTAGTCAGTAACCATTCACGTGAACTCGTCAATAGTCTGTAACCATTCACGTAAACTCGTCCCTAGTCAGTAACCATTCACCGAACTCGTCACTAGTCTGTAACCATTCACCGAACTCGTCACTAGTCAGTAACCATTCACGTGAACTCGTCACTAGTCTGTAACCATTCACGTAAACTCGTCACTAGTCTGTAACCATTCACGTGAACTCGTCACTAGTCTGTAACCATTCACGTGAACTCGTCACTAGTCAGTAACCATTAACGTAAACTCGTCACTAGTCAGTAACCATTCACGTGAACTCGTCACTAGTCAGTAACCATTCACGTGAACTCGTCACTAGTCAGTAACCATTCACGTGAACTCGTCCCTAGTCAGTAACCATTCACGTGAACTCGTCACTAGTCAGTAACCATTCACGTGAACTCGTCCCTAGTCAGTAACCATTCACGTGAACTCGTCACTAGTCAGTAACCATTCACGTGAACTCGTCACTAGTCAGTAACCATTCACATGAACTCGTCACTAGTCAGTTACCATTCACGTGAACTCGTCACTAGTCAGTAACCATTCACGTGAACTCGTCACTAGTCTGTAACAATACTGCCTTGTCAAAATTTTAAGCCACAAATCCACAAAAAACAAGATAGAAAATAGCTTATCAAACCCTTGAACAAGCTTCACCCTCGCAACAAAATGCGTGTCACTGAGTGACTGGAACAATTAGTTTAGCGAACGACTGAAAAACGCTGTAACTAACTTTAAATAATTTTCGTTCATGAACTTGCTATAACATGTTCACAGCGACAGTAATTTCCTTCTTGTTTTACTTAAAAAAAAATTATCCTCAGGATATTCTTTATTTTATGCACTGCAGTCACTTATAAAACTTTTTAAGATTCGTTCTTTAGTCTTATTAATTCTATTTACCTACGGACGGATAACTATGTGTCTTTTTTCCGGCCTCCTGTTCACTAAAGTAAGTTTCTAAATTATTATTCGCTTTCCTATTCTTAACGAAATTTACACGTATATAGGTTACATGTTAACATTTTGTTGTGCTTCTCCCGTTACTCTACACGTCTGTTTATTTGACAGCAGGATACTTAAAGTTTTATTTCTGAAGAATTAGATGGATGAGTGCGAGCCCGCTCAGCTCAAGGCAGGAAATGCGGGCGTGCGAACATAGTCGTTCTTGCTCGGATGCAGGAGAGGAAAATTGACACGGGACTGAATTTAAACTGAAATAATACGATAATTCCGTTTGAATTATCGAATTATCATTTATGAAACCCAGGACGGTGTGAACCGAAGCATTTAGAATATAAGAACGATTTGAGTGATTTTCAAATATCCATCAGAAAGGACATTGGTCGATAGAGGGTTAAAAAAAATATTTCGCCATGGTATTCGTGCAGCTGGCAGCAAAAGTTCGTCTACATAACTGAGCTTTCGCTACCAGCAGCACCAATGCGACGTCGTAAATTGCTTGAAAATCTCAGCCAGGCGAAGATAACCTCAAAAAACGCCCCTTTTCGAACCAATCTCCTTACAATCAATCCCAAACAAAATTACCAAAAACAAACGCTTTGCCATAGCGTAATGAAGATTTGATACTAAATGCATTAGTGTTTTTTCATAACGTACAGTACTGCGCATTTACTGTACAAGTAAATACAACATACTGTACATAATGTACTGCACGTGTACATGTAACCACAGCATGCATAACGTACAGTACGCGTACATGTAACCATATCGTACACAACGTACAGTACTCTACATTTGACACAAAATACATTTCTACAGAAGTTTTTCGTTTACATTTACTCTTGAACAATTTTTTCTGGTGAAAAATGCGCGGCCGCATAGCCCTGGTCACCTGACCGAGTTAGGGGGGCGGAGCATGCAGGGAATGTAGCGGGCGACCGCAGGACACGGCAGGAATGTCCAGAAAAAAATGCTTTCTTTTAGGAACACGCGTCGAGATATGCGGGGTAAAATAAGGAGACGTATTCATCGTTTTATTTGGGATTGTTTATGATAGACAGGCAGACAGGTGAAGTAAACAGCTGGATGAGAAGTGTCCGCTGCTGATCATGCGTGCTTAGGAAAGTGGCACGACCTGATACTGCAATATGGACTTCGATCGTCTTTCGGCAAAAAATAGGGCTGACCGCAACTATTGTGAGTCTGCCACAATTGTGAGTCTGCCACAATTCTGAGGCTGCCACAATTGTGAGGCTATCCTAATTGTGAGTTTGCCACAATTGTGACCCTGTCACAATTGTGAGGCTGGCACGATTGGGAGTTCACACAAGTTACTGACTTGTGACGAGTTCGCACGAATAGCTACAGACTATATAGTGTCCCAATAGTGAGGCTGTCACAATTGGGAGGCTGTCACAACAATGAGGTTGGAAGTAAGAGACAGGAAACACTTCAAAAAAGCCAAACAATAACTGGGATTTACTAACCAACACTGAAACTTTTCGGCCCGTAAAACACACCAAACATTTTTTCACTGTACTAGTTTGAGTGTGAGAGGACGTAGTTTTACCAATGATGGAATTTGGTCTCCGTGTCGAAATTCAAGCGTATTCTAAAATTACTTAATCGAACAAATTTAAAGGTGATCATGTACTAAGTGATGGTTTTTGTCTCGGAGATATATATTTTCTCTACTAAGTTTTACTTTGTCTTTGATGAAATGAAATTTGCAAGTGTAATGAAGGCAATGAACATATAAGAGGATTTGCTGGAGTGTGGAAAGAGTTGGTTGGAGAGTGGGAAGAGTTTCTTGAAGTGTGGGAAAAGTTTGCAAAAAGAGGTGTAAAGCCCACACGTTTGCGTTCGTCAGGAAATTTGCGATTTTCATTGAAAAAACTAGTTTTTAAGCCCTTCACGTGACCCGTAGCGATACAGCTGCCAGCGCTAGTTCACTTAGAAAAATTTACGTGGTAATCTGCACCGCTACGACGACGTAATTTGTAAAAATCTGACCATCGAGCGTTGGACCAATCACGTACGTCAGAAAATCTAGCTCTCGAGCTTCGGACCAATCAAGAAGGAAAAATCCAGCCTCACGCGTCGGGCCAACCAAGTGCGTCAGAAAATCCAGCCCTTGAACATCGGACCAGTCAAGCGTGTCGGAAAATCAAGCCCTCGAGCGTTGGGCCAATCAGCTGCGTCAGAAAATCCAGCCCTCGAGCGTTGGGCCAATCAACTGCGCCAGAAAATCCAGCCCTCGAGCGTCAGCCCAATTAAGTGTGTCACAAAATCCAGCCCTCGAGCGTCGAACCAATCAAGTGTGTCAGAACAACGCGATCGCTCTTTAATGGCGCGCCAAAATTCCAGTGGCCTCAACTATGTCGTTTGAAACATTGCTGACGAGAGAGAGCCGCAATCATCATCACTGCGGCTGTGATGACGCTGCTAAGCCAGCTGTAATTTGATGATTGTAATATACTTCATTTCGTTCGAAGGAGAATCAAGTTCACGTGGAAGGGGTTGAGTAGAGAGCAATTATCATTACAGCTGCTCAGGCGACCGTAATTTGATCATTGTAATATAATTCATTTCGTTCGAGGGAGAATCAAGTTCACGTCGGAGGGATTGAGTAGAGAGCGAGTGGAGCAGGGTGTCAAAAAAGCACCAATTAACTAGACTGATTGAAAGCTTCGCAATCACGAATGTTATGAGCTAATCAAAGTCAGAGGGAGCACGCATGGCAGAGCAACTGTGCTAGTCTCGGAGATTAATGTTTTATGCTTCTAATCAGATCACCTTCAGCTTTTGATTCAGTCATCTTGAAAGCTAAATTCTGAGATCAGAATTATTTCGACTTGTATCATTCAATTCGATTCTTTGTGATAGTTATAATAACGTATTATAAGTAAATATTTAGCGAAGATTTCTTTTGCTTAAACTTCAAGAAATACGTGGGATCTCTTACGTCCGTGTTGTTATTTATCAGGGCATTTCATAATAAGAGCAACAAAATTGAACACCAAGTAGAAAATGGCCAAATAAACACTTGTTCTTATGGGAAATTTTCCGATAAATACGGATATTTTGAGGTATTACCTGTTTATTATTATGCAGTCGCGTCTCAACGGAAATAATTACAGAGTTGTCTCAGAAGAAGAACTTCCCGAATTACTTGAAGATCTACCACTTGCAATAAGAAGAAAAAGAATAGGTTCCAGCATGATGGTGCTCCACCATACTATCATATCAGTGTCCGAAATTACCTGAATGGTCAATTTCCTAATAGGTGGATTGGGCGGAATGGTGCTGGTACATAGCCTCCTAGATCTCCTGACATGACTCCACTCAATTTCTATTTGGGGGGACACATGAAGAGCCTTGTTTATGCTACACCCATTGAATCTGAGGAAGATCTCGTGGCCAGAATAGCAGTGGCTGCTATAGTAAAATTTGTGAAATGCCAGACGTGTTTCCTGATATCAAGCTAAGATCTAAAAAGTGCATTGATGTAGGTGGAACACATTTTGAGCAATTTTTGTAAAGTGAATTCGAAATAAGTATTGAAAGTAATTGTGTCAATAACTTTCATCTTTTAAAACAATACACACCTAACATCTCAAAAACCAGGAGTTTTTCGGAAAATTTGATAAAAGAAAAGTGTTTATTTGGACATTTTCTAGTTGGTGTGCAATTTTGAACCTCTTGTTCTGAAACACCCTGTTTATCTTGAAACTCCATGTAGATATGTATATCTACAACCGGTGTTGTCTCTTGTTGAAATTTTCATGAAAACGGTTATTGAATTCAGACATATGTAATCATTGGCAATAATTTACGTTCATGGGTACACACTGCAGCGCTAGGTCCACAACACCACAGTCGGATCGAAATAAAATATCAAATTGAACCGAACTGACAATGGTGTCAAGGAAAACAGCAACTCGATGTAGATGATGCTTCGAACAAAATATAAACTACCGATGATAAAATATAATTTAGCATTGCGCAATGCATGATTTATAAATCACAATTACGGAGATATCAGATGAACGTAAGGGCTAAATATAATTAGAATAAGGCTAAACTTTGAAGATTTTATCAAAAAAAGAGTAAGTTAGTCTGAACTTGTTCGCTGGTGGTGCGCTGCTCAGAGCTGGTTCGCTGGTGGTGCGCTGCTCAGAGCTGGTGCGCTGGTGGTGCGCTGCTCAGAGCTGGTGCGCTGGTGGTGCGCTGCTCAGAGCTGGTTCGCTGGTGGTGCGCTGCTCAGAGCTGGTGCGCTGGTGGTGCGCTGCTCAGAGCTGGTGCGCTGGTGGTGCGCTGCTCAGAGCTATTTCGCTGGTGGTGCGCTGCTCAGAGCTGGTGCGCTGGTGGTGCGCTGCTCAGAGCTGGTTCGCTGGTGGTGCGCTGCTCAGAGCTGGTGCGCTGGTGGTGCGCTGCTCAGAACTGGTTCACTGGTGGTGCGCTGCTCAGAGCTGGTGCGCTGGTGGTGCGCTGCTCAGAGCTGGTGCGCAGGTGGTGCGCTGCTCAGAGCTGGTTCGCTGGTGGTGCGCTGCTCAGAGCTGGTGCGCAGGTGGTGCGCTGCTCAGAGCTGGTGCGCAGGTGGTGCGCTGCTCAGAGCTGGTTCGCTGGTGGTGCGCTGCTCAGAGCTGGTGCGCAGGTGGTGCGCTGCTCAGAGCTGGTGCGCAGGTGGTGCGCTGCTCAGAGCTGGTGCGCAGGTGGTGCGCTGTACAGGACTGGCGGTGGGAGGAGAAAGGTGTGGGGAGGATATGTAAGGCTCTACCATTAATAGGCCCAATATCTACACGCGCTCTACCATAGGAAGCCCTATATCTACACGCCTTCTACCATAGGAAGCCCTATATCTACAAGTGCCCTACCATAGGAAGCCCTATATCTACACGCACTCTACCATAGGAAGCCCTATATCTACACCTGCTCTACCATAGGAAGCCCTATATCTACACGCGGTCTACCATAGGAAGCTCTATATCCACACGCGCTCTACCAAAGGAAGCCCTATATCTACACGTGCACTACCATAGGAAGCCCTATATCTACAAGTGCCCTACCATAGGAAGCTCTATATCCACACGCGCTCTACCAAAGGAAGCCCTATACCTACACGTGCACTACCATAGGAAGCCCTATATCTACAAGTGCCCTACCATAGAAAGCCCTATATCTACACGCCTTCTACCATTAATAAGCCCTATATCTACACCTGCTCTACCATAGGAAGCCCTATATCTACACGCGGTCTACCATAGGAAGCTCTATATCCACACGTGCTCTACCATAGGAAGCCCTATACCTACACGTGCACTACCATAGGAAGCCCTATATCTACACGCGGTCTACCATAGGAAGCTCTATATCTACACCTGCTCTACCATAGGAAGCCCTATATCTACACGTGCTCTACCATAGGAAGCCCTATATCTACATGCGCTCTACCATAAGAAGCCCTATATCTACATGTGCTCTACCATAGGAAGCCCTATATCTACACGTGCTCTACCACTGTAAGACCTATATCTACACGTGCTCTACCAGTGAAAGCCCTATATCTACACGTGCTCTACCATAGGAAGCCCTATGTCTACACGTGCTCTACCATGGGAAGCCCTATATCTACACGTGCTCTACCAGTGAAAGCCCTATATCTACACGTGCTCTACCATAGGAAACCCTATATCTACACGTGCTCTACCAGTGAAAGCCCTATATCTACACGTGCTCTACCATAGGAAACCCTATATCTACACGTGCTCTACCATAGGAAACCCTATATCTACACGTGCTCTACCATAGGAAGCCCTATATCTACACGTGCTCTACCATAGGAACCCCTATATCTACACGTGCTCTACCATGGGAAGCCCTATATCTACACGTGCTCTACCACTGTAAGCCCTATATATACACGTGCCCTACCACAGTAAGCCCTATTTCTACACGTGCCCTACCACAGTAAGCCCTATATCTACACGTGCCCTACCACAGGATGCCCTATACCTACACTATCTACACGTGCCTTACCACAGTAAGCCCTATATCTACACGTGCCCTACAAAAGTAAGCCCTATATCTACACGTGCCCTACCGTAGGAATCCCTATATCTACACGTGCCCTACCATAGGAATCCCTATATCTACACGCGTTCTACCATAGGAAGTCCTATATCTACACGCGCTCTACGATAGGAAGCCCTATATCTACACGCGCCGTACCATAGGAAGCCCTATATCTACACGCCTTCTACCAATAATAGGCCCTAAATCTACACCTGCTCTACCATAGGAAGCCCTATATCTACACCACGCGGTATACCAAAGGAAGCTCTATATCCACATGTGCTCTACCATAGGAAGCCCTATATCTACACATGCTCTACCATAGGAAGCCCTATATCTACACGCGCTCTACCATAGGAAGCCCTATATCTACATGTGCTCTACCATAGGAAGCCCTATATCTACACGTGCTCTACCACTGTAAGACCAATATCTAAACGTGCTCTACCACTGTAAGCCCTATATCTACACGTGCTCTAACATAGAAAGCACTATATCTACATGTGCTTTACCATAGGAAGCCCTATATCTACACGTGCTCAACCATAGAAAGCCCTATATCTACACTTGCTCTACCACTGTAAGCCCTATATCTACACGTGCCCTACCACAGTAAGCCCTATTTCTACACGTGCCCTACCACAGTAAGCTTAATACCTACACGTGCCCCTACCACAGTAAGCCCTATTTCTACACGTGCCATTCCACAGTAAGCCTTATATCTACACGTGCCCTACAACAGTAAGCCCTATATCTACACGTGCCCTACCACAGTAAGCCCTATATCTACACGTGCCCTACCACAGTAAGCCCTATATCTACACGTGCCCTACCACAGTAAGCCCTATATCTACACGTGCCCTACCACAGTAAGCCCTATATATACAAGTGCCCTACCACAGTAAGCCATATATCTACACGTGCCCTACCACAGTAAGCGGCTCTATCTACACGTGCCCAACCACAGTAAGCCCTATATCTACACGTGCCCTACCACAGTATGCCCTATATCTACACTATCTACACGTGCCCTACCACAGTAAGCCCTATATCTACACGTGCCCTACCACAGTAAGCCCTATACCTACACGTGCCCTACCACAGTAAGCCCTATATCTACACGTGCCCTACCACAGTATGCCCTATATCTACACTATCTACACGTGCCCTACCACAGTAAGCCCTATATTAACACGTGCCCTACCACAGTATGCCCTATATCTACACTATCTACACGTGCCCTACCACAGTAAGCCCTTTATCTACACGTGCCCTACCACAGTATGTTCTATATCTACACTACCTACACGTGCCCTACCACAGCAAGCCCTATATCTACACGTGCCCTACCACAGTATGCCCTACATCTACACTATCCACACGTGCCCTACCACAGTAAGCCCTATATCTACACGTGCCCTACCACAGTATGCCCTATATCTACACGTGCCCTACAACAGTAAGCCCTATATCTACACGTGCCCTACCACAGTTAGTCCTTTATCTACACGTGCCCTACCACAGTTAGCCCTATGTCTACACGTGCCCTACCATAGTAAGCCATATATCTACACGTGCCCTACCACAGTAAGCCCTATATCTACACGTGCCCTACCACAGTAAGCCCTATATCTACACGTGCAATACCACTGTATGCCCTATATCTACACGTGCCCTACCACAGTAATCCCTATATCTACACGTGCCATACCACAGTAAGCCCTTTATCTACACGTGCCCTGCCACAGTAAGCCCTATATCTACACGTGCCCTACCACAGTATGCCCTATATCTACACGTGCCCTACCACAGTAAGCCCAATATCTACACGTGCCCTACCACAGTATGCCCTATATCTACACGTACCCTACCACAGTAAGCCCTATATCTACACGTGCCCTACCACAGTATGCCCTATATCTACACGTGCCCTACAACAGTAAGCCCTATATCTACACGTGCCCTACCACAGTTAGTCCTTTATCTACACGTGCCCTACCACAGTAAGCCCTATATCTACACGTGTTCTACCACAGTAAGCCCTATATCTACACGTGCCCTACCACAGTAAGCCCTATATCTACACGTGCCCTACCACAGTAAGCCCTTTATCTACACGTGCCCTACCACAGTTAGCCCTATATCTACACGTGCCCTACCACAGTAAGCCCTATATCTACACGTGCCCTACCACAGTAAGCCCTATATCTACACGTGCCTTACCACAGTAAGCCCTATATCTACACGTGCCTTACCACAGTAAGCCCTATATCTACACGTGCCCTACCACAGTAAGTCCTATATCTACACGTGCCCTACCACAGTTAGCCCTATATCTACACGTGCCCTACCACAGTAAGCCCTATATCTACACGTGCCCTACCATAGTATGCCCTATATCTACACTATCTACACGTGCCCTACCACAGTAATCCCTATATCTACACGTGCCCTACCACAGTATGCCCTATATCTACACTATCTACACGTGCCCTACTACAGTAAGCCCTATATCTACACGTGCCCTACCACAGTATGCCCTATATCTACACTATCTACACGTGCCCTACCACAGTAAGCCCTATATCTACACGTGCCCTACCACAGTATGCCCTATATCTACACTATCTACACGTGCCCTACCACAGTAAGCCCTATATCTACACGTGCCCTACCACAGTATGCCCTTTATCTACACGTGCCCTACCACAGTATGCCCTTTATCTACACTATCTACACGTGCCCTACCACAGTAAGCCCTATATCTACACGTGCCCTACCACAGTATGCCCTATATCTACACGTGCCCTACCACAGTAAGCCCTATATCTACACGTGCCCTACCACAGTATGCCCTATATCTACGCTATCTTCACGTGCCCTACCACAGTAAGCCCTATATCTACACGTGCCCTACCACAGTATGCCCTATATCTACACGTGCCCTACCACAGTAAGCCCTATATCTACGCTATCTACACGTGCCCTACCACAGTAAGCCCTATATCTACACGTGCCCTACCACAGTATGCCCTATATCTACGCTATCTTCACGTGCCCTACCACAGTAAGCCCTATATCTACACGTGCCATACCACAGTATGCCCTATATCTACACGTGCCCTACCACAGTAAGCCCTATATCTACGCTATCTACACGTGCCCTACCACAGTAAGCCCTATATCTACACGTGCCCTACCACAGTATGCCCTATATCTACGCTATCTACACGTGCCCTACCACAGTATGCCCTATATCTACACGTGCCCTACCACAGTAAGCCCTACATCTACACGTGCCCTACCATAGTAAGCCTTATATCTACACGTGCCCTACCACAGTAAGCCCTATATCTACACGTGCCCTACCACAGTATGCCCTATATCTACACGTGCCCTACCACAGTAAGCCCTATATCTACGCTATCTACACGTGCCCTACCACAGTAAGCCCTATATCTACACGTGCCCTACCACAGTATGCCCTACATCTACACGTGCCCTACCACAGTAAGCCCTATATCTACACGTGCCCTACCACAGTAAGCCCTATATCTACACGTGCCCTACCACAGTAAGCCCTATATCTTCACGTGCCCTACCACAGTAAGCCCTATATATACGCTATCTACACGTGCCCTACCACAGTAATCCCTATATCTACACGTGCCCTACCACAGTAAGCCCTATATCTACACGTGCCCTACCACAGTGCGCCCTATATCTACACGTGCCCTACCACAGTAAGCCCTATATCTACACGTGCCCTACCACAGTAAGCCCTATATCTACACGTGCCCTACCACAGTATGCCCTATATCTACACGTGCCCTACCACAGTATGCCCTATATCTACGCTATCTACACGTGCCCTACCACAGTATGCCCTATATCTACACGTGCCCTACCACAGTAAGCCCTACATCTACACGTGCCCTACCACAGTAAGCCCTATATCTACACGTGCCCTACCACAGTAAGCCCTATATCTACACGTGCCCTACCACAGTAAGCCCTATATCTACACGTGCCCTACCACAGTATGCCCTAAATCTACGCTATCTACACGTGCCCTACCACAGTAATCCCTATATCTACACGTGCCCTACCACAGTAAGCCCTATATCTACACGTGCCCTACCACAGTAAGTCCTATATCTACACGTGCCCTACCATAGTAAGCCCTATATCTACACGTGCCCTACCACAGGAAGCCCTATATCTACACGTGCCCTACCACAGTAAGCCCTATATCTACACGTGCCCTACCATAGTAAGCCCTATATCTACACGTGCCCTACCACAGTATGCCCTATATCTACGCTATCTACACGTGCCCTACCACAGTAAGCCCTATATCTACACGTGCCCTACCACAGTATGCCCTATATCTACGCTATCTACACGTGCCCTACCACAGTAAGCCCTATATCTACACGTGCCCTACCACAGTATGCCCTATATCTACGCTATCTACACGTGCCCTACCACAGTAAGCCCTATATCTACACGTGCCCTACCACAGGAAGTCCTATATCTACACGTGCCCTACCACAGTAAGCCCTATATTTACACGTGCCCTACCACAGTAAGCCCTATATCTACACGTGCCCTACCACAGTAAGCCCTATACCTACACGTGCCCTACCACAGTAAGCCCTATACCTACACGTGCCCTACCACAGTAAGCCCTATATCCACACGTGCCCTACTACAGGAAGCCCTATACCTACACGTGCCCTACCACAGTAAGCCCTATATCTACACGTGCCCTACCACAGGAAGCCCTATATCTACACGTGCCCTACCAGAGGAAGCCCTATATCTACACGTGCCCTACCACAGGAAGCCCTATATCTACACGTGCCCTACCACAGGAAGCCCTATATCTACACGTGCCCTACCACAGGAAGCCCTATACCTACACGTGCCCTACTACAGGAAGCCCTATATCCACACGTGCCCTACCACAGGAAGCCCTATATCTACACGTGCCCTACCACAGGAAGCCCTATATCTACACGTGCCCTACCACAGTAAGCCCTATATCTACACGTGCCCTACCACAGTAAGCCCTATATCTACAAGTGCCCTACCACAGGAAGCCCTATATCCACACGTGCCCTACCACAGGAAGCCCTATATCTACACGTGCCCTACCACAGGAAGCCCTATATCTACACGTGCCCTACCACAGGAAGCCCTATATCTACACGTGCCCTACCACAGGAAGCCCTATATCTACACGTGCCCTACCACAGTAAGCCCTATACCTACACGTGCCCTACCACAGTAAGCCCTATATCTACACGTGCCCTACCACAGTAAGCCCTATATCTACACGTGCCCTACCACAGGAAGCCCTATATCTACACGTGCCCTACCACAGTAAGCCCTATACCTACACGTGCCCTACCACAGGAAGCCCTATATCTACACGTGCCCTACCACAGGAAGCCCTATATCTACACGTGCCCTACCACAGTAAGCCCTATACCTACACGTGCCCTACCACAGTAAGCCCTATATCTACACGTGCCCTACCACAGTAAGCCCTATACCTACACGTCCCCTACCATAGTAAGCCCTATATCTACACGTGCCCTACCACAGTAAGCCCTATACCTACACGTCCCCTACCATAGTAAGCCCTATATCTACACGTGCCCTACCACAGTAAGCCCTATATCTACACGTGCCCTACCACAGTAAGCCCTATACCTACACGTGCCCTACCACAGTAAGCCCTATATCTACACGTGCCCTACCACAGTAAGCCCTATACCTACACGTCCCCTACCATAGTAAGCCCTATACCTACACGTCCCCTACCACAGTAAGCCCTATATCTACACGTGCCCTACCACAGTAAGCCCTATACCTACACGTCCCCTACCATAGTAAGCCCTATATCTACACGTGCCCTACCACAGTAAGCCCTATACCTACACGTCCCCTACCATAGTAAGCCCTATATCTACACGTGCCCTACCACAGTAAGCCCTATATCTACACGTGCCCTACCACAGTAAGCCCTATACCTACACGTCCCCTACCATAATCTACAAAAGAAACCCACAATTCAGCTCAAAACTGAATCTTATTTCAGCACAAATTATTTGCCAGCTGAGGCAGGGGTGAGGGGGCTGGGGACCATGGGAGTGAGGGTAGTGGGGAGGGGTGGAGTGGAGGGAGGGAGGTGTGAGAAAGAGAGGGGAAGTGGGCTGGAGGGAGCATGGAGGAGTGAAACAGTGAACAATCTCACCCCTCTTTCCCTCTCCTCCTCTTCTATCCCATTGTCTAGCTGTAACATATTTTTCTAAATGAACTTTTGAAGTAATTTATTTGTGATATTTTAGGTACTTTTCGGTAGACTTGGCTACGCTACCTGCTTGCGCATAGAACTCGGCGCATGGAACCATAGCTCGAGAACTTCAAAGAATATGCAGTTAAAACGCTCTCGATGTGTTCAAAAACTTACGCTACTTTAAGAACTTAACCCTTGAAGAACTTACGTTGCCATGAAGAACTTACGCTGCCACGAAAAACTCACGTTCTAAAGAATGTTCGTATAAGGACCCACGCTGCTTACCATAATTCACGGTTTTAATACCTCATACTTAAGGACTTGCGACACTCGCTGTACTGATACGACGACGTAAATTGCTTAAAATTTCAGGTCTTTGTTTAATAAAGAAGGGAAACTCTGAGAGTGCCCTCACGCCGCGCCCCGGAGGCGGCAACAATAAACTGTGCCCAGTTTGTTGAGGCAAAAACTGGCGAATTTGCAGCGCGCGAACAGAATTGACCAGTTAATGAGGCCTTTTTGGGAGTGGAACGCTGGTCATGTGCGTATTGTGCGCGCGTACATGTGTGTGTTGTGTGCGCGTACATGTGCGTGTTATCGATACGTACATGCGCTTTAGACACGCATGGCTGGATGCTGTTCGGTGGAAACTGTATGGGTTGATTTTAACCATATTATTTTTACGTATTTCAAGTGGGAAAACATACATGTTTAGTTTAAAAGCCCGTATGCGCAGCTTCCTTGATTTTTTTCATTCCTGCTGATGTTATAAACATATTTTTGGCTTCAGGTATCTTTCCCTAGTGGATTAAAAATCGTCAATGTTAAATTAAAAATTAAAAATCGTCTAACAGCGGTGGAGCGATGACAAATCCTGTATTAATAATTAAAAAACATTCCCTACATTACTCAGCATTAGTAAGATTTTCCAAAAAATAGCATGTGACAAAATATAATCGGACATAGAAGAGCAATTCTAATATCTATCACAAGTTATTCGGTTTTTGTTCTCAAAAAACCATGAACTCAGGCCGTTTTGAATCTCCTGCTATTCCACTATTCATATATTAATGAAGGAAACCCAGTCTTGATAATTTTCCTCGACTCTTAAAAATCCTTTGATTGCGTCAATCACAGCATTTATTGGCCATATTATGTCATTATTGCTTAAAAGGCCATCTTGGAGGTCTGCCTCTCATACCGTAAACAATACATAGTAATTAATCACTTAAAACCAAAGCTGCAAAACATAAATCAGGGCGTTCCACAAGGATCAGTTCTTGGACCCCTTCTATAAATCGTTAAAATAAATGATATACAAAATCAACCAAATTGTTCAAACTTTCTTTTTTGTGGACTAAAATACATTATTGTCGAGTTTTTTTCCCTGGAAACAGCGTACAAACCTCCAATTAAATAAACCAAGAACTAAATCTTGTTTCGCAATGTCTTGAAGCAAAATAAATTGACCAAGGCTAAGTTTATAATCGTCCCTAATAAGCAAAAACGTAACTCCCCAGCATTGTAGTTAGGGATGAAATTTCAAGATGCTGACAGTTTCAAATTTTGGAGCCTGATACTAAATAAATGGGACTTTTACAGCCCACATCAATCTCATGCGAGCAAAATCCTCGAAATTCATTGGAATTTTGCACAAAAAGAAACACATCCGACAAAAGAATGCACAAAAATTCCTGTACATCCCGTTGATTTAAAACAAATTCAAGAATCCTGTACATCCAGAAGCTTGACAAGACACAAACAAAAATTAACGCTATAAGATATAAGAAATATAAAATTACTCTATAAAAAATGGCTATAACAGTTATCTCCAACTTAGAATGCAGCGCCCACACCAGCGATTTCAATGAGAACCAGATAATTAAAAAACTGTCTGACTTCTGTTAATTTTTGGGGGAGTTTTACCGACGAAATACTCAAAACCTAAGTGAACTTGGAACTTCGAAAGAAAATCAAAGCTCAAATTGACAACCATGACTACTTGACGAGATATAAAAAAATACCAATAATAATTTTTGGTATTAAAGACAGGATGGTTGTTGAGACATAGGCCGGAAAAATGGTTACTCATGATGAAAGGAAGCTAAATCTCAAAGCAGTTTCCTTTTTGCTGGTATGAAATTATGGAATTACATCCCTAACGATTTCTGTGAAGCTCCCTCCTATTTAACTTACACAAGTAAGTTTCATGGCCTCAAATTACAAGTCAAATGTGTGAGAATAAGGATGGAAAAAACGAAGCGAATAAAGAAAAACCAAAAGAAGCATCATCTCCAAACTATATTTTCTACATCAAATCATATGCAGGATGAAACTTTAATTAAAGCGCTACCTGCATAAATATATACGCACATTCGTGCATGTACGTATACTTGTTGGTGTATATGTAGGTGGTTGAGTGTATTCACCTTCATCTGTAAAATAATTCTGTTGGAATGGATTGACTAGGCTGCTAAACTGTTTTCCTCATATTTTGATAGCGACACACTCATCCTATGTGCTTACTTTACTTACACGTTACTCAGGTAGGCGAAGTTCATGTTGTGACAGAATTCGTTCATCTCTATCACGACAGGTTCCCGCAGAAGCCTCGTAGCTTGCTGGATCCACAAGGCTAATGTTGATGACTCGTAGATATGGAGTTCATTCTGGTATCCTATTTGTAACAAGTTCTTGTTCGAAGTAAATAAATATTTCAAAACCTTTCCAATATTAAAATATTTAGATGCTTTTCTCCAAAATTCAAGTTAATAAAATGTCTCATCCATACTGGAAGGGATATACATACAATGGGATTACACACTTTGAAACAAATGTGAGGAAATTATTTTCAATAAAAAGGAAAGAATGAAAGCCTGCAAATTTGGCAGGAGAAATTAATGTTTTTGTGCATAATTGCTGGGAAGTGTTGTCTTAAGTACAATAAAAGGAATGAATAAGTGTGTGTGTAAAAAACAGTTTTTTATGTACGGTGAATATAAGAGGTGAGTAAAAATGCATGATACTTTTTAGGTATTAAGACAGAATGCATGTAGTTACGTATGGTGGAAAAGTGATTATTTTGATGAAAGGAATGACTATTTCGATGCATAATAAAAGGAATGGTTAGTTTGAAGAAAGGAATTGCTGTTTTAGAAGAAAGCAATAGTTATTCTGATGCACAGGGAAAGTAATTGTTATTCTTGATGAAATTAATTGTAATCCTTGTTAATAGGCATGGTTGTTCTGGTGCACAGAGAAGGTAATTGTTATTCTTGATGAAATTAATTGTAATCCTTGTTAATAGGCATGGTTGTTCTGATGCACAGGGAAAGTAATTGTTATTCTTGATGAAATTAATTGTAATCCTTGTTAATAGGCATGGTTGTTCTGATGCACAGGGAAAGTAATTGTTATTCTTGATTAAATTAATTGTAATCCTTGTTAATAGGCATGGTTGTTCTGATGCACAGGGAAAGTAATTGTTATTCTTGATGAAATTAATTGCAATCCTTGTTAATAGGCATGGTTGTTCTGATGCACAGGGAAATTAATTGTTATTCTTGATGAAATTAATTGCAATCCTTGTTAATAGGCATGGTTGTTCTGATGCACAGGGAAAGTAATTGTTATTCTTGATGAAATTAATTGCAATCCTTGTTAATAGGCATGGTTGTTCTGATGCACAGAGAAAGTAATTGTTATTCTTGATGAAATTAATTGTAATCCTTGTTAATAGGCATGGTTGTTCTGATGCACAGGGAAAGTAATTGTTATTCTTGATGAAATTAATTGTAATCCTTGTTAATAGGCATGGTTGTTCTGATGCACAGGGAAAGTAATTGTTATTCTTGATGAAATTAATTGTAATCCTTGTTAATAGGCATGGTTGTTCTGATGCACAGAGAGAAGAATGGAATCTTATCTACAATGGAAGGAATGGTTCTTACGTATAGTTCAAGAAATAAATATACCTACGCCTACGTGACGGGATAAAGAGATGACATCAAAGTTATCCCAACAAGTCATCCCAATAAATTATATCAATAAGTCATCACAATAAGTTTTCCCTGTCCATCATCCTCTGTTCTGTGACCAGGTTCATTTTTTTGACTATTTAATTCGCAGTAACCATTTTAATAGTGAAAAGTAAATATGCGGACGCCTTTTACAAATATGAAATTAAATAAAATTTAGCTAAGGTTCATCGTAAAACTGTAGTTCAACACTAGTGCTGCGACGAAAAATACTAATTCAAATTGAGTCGATTTAGTATCAATTTCAATCCCGCGGATGAGAATTGTAGGTAATTTTCTTTCTTTTTTCCCTGGGAAGAAACGCCAGACTCGCACTGTGGGGATTTGTACCTCGAAAGTCCCGAGCGAAGGGCAAATGTTCTTAAACACTAGGGCAAGGTCCCCTCAACTAATTTAAACAATTAATAAAGCTTTTATTATACTAATTCGAGCTTGGTGTCACTTTGGTGCATGGTTATCATGTATCTTTTTGTTTTGTTTAACATCATGGGCTTTAAACCCCTTTACGCTCTGATTTATTTGCACAATTTTTTTAGGACTGCTTCGAACTATACGTCACACACACACACACAAAGTTTGTTTAATAACTTAAGTATAGCCCGCAAAACCGAAGTAACAATGAACTCTGCTTGGAGATATCGTGTACCTCAGTCGTCACATTCATTTGCTATAGTAGCTCTGCATTTAATTTAATGTATAAGAAGCTTGTATTTTTTGCGTGACGAATTCGTCACACTCGAGCGTAAAGGAGCCAAGATAAATCTTGGAATGAGTAAAGAGGATATGTCTGTGTGCTTGTGGGTATAATTTGTGAAACGTTTTATTTTCATGCAGCAGACTGCTCCACAGCAGCGACTATACCTAGCTTCATCTCGTACTCAGTTAACACCATAACACCATGATAGTCTACCATGGTTAACACCCAGCTCAATAGCACGCACCTGAGTAGCTTCTACCCGATCACAAACCTCAGTAGCTTCTACCCGATCTCAAGTGACAAACATCACCCCGTCACTCACATGAATGTCATGTATCCCAAGCAACACCATGCACTTCATCACACGCCTCAATAACACGCACCTTCGCCACATAATACCCACCCAAATAACACCCACTTCACCATACACCCCAATAACACCCACGTCATCACACACCCCAATAACACGCAGCTGAACAACACGCACCCGGGTATCTGCACTTTTCACAACAGCACGACCTGAGTCTGCTGCACTTTTTCTAGCATCTCCAGGCGGCGCTGAAACTCAAACCCCGACCTGAGGTATTTTACTCAGTCAGGGTCGCATGCGTGCGGGTGCCAGCGACCGTAACGTGACCAGTCGGCAAGACACGAGTACAGGCGACAGCCCCAAGCTCGTGCCTGACAGCCAAGTCTATAAAGTTGGGGAGCCCGAGTTGATTATTTGAGAATCAAGTGTAGGTGTCCGAGACCAAATAATGTGCGGGGCATGAGCACTGATCAGACGCAGTCGCAGCATTTTCAAAGAGTATCAGGTGATCAGTACAGGCTTGAGGTCATGTCCGGATCGGTGAAGATCAAGTCCAGCGCTCGACACTCAGTTCAGAGGAATCGGATTTCGAAGAAAAAATCTTGAAGGACGACTAAACCTGTTTAATAAGGTGTCAATACACTGCATTTCATTGGCGTACGTAGATTAAAATTTAAATATTTTTACGAAGGTTACTCTCGCTATATCAGCTGTCATTGTCTTTCAATATTTGAGGCTACGGAGCTTGGATAATGCCAGCTTCAGATTTCCCCACAAAAATAAACTATGTCTTGCATACGATGGTTAACTATACTCCACTAATGATATCTGCTTGTGAGGGGAACTCTTATCGGAACGCATGTTGGCCTCGAAACTCTTCAGATAACCGCAATTTCTAAGAATCCTTATTCCTGATTTCAAATCAAGGGAAGTCAGGTATTCTTTACAAAGTAATAAACACATCTTGAGCAAAAATCATGCCAAATTTTCTTAATGTAATACTTTGAGATTACAAGTTTACCATTTTTAGGAATTTAATTGATCCTAAATACTTTACAAAAAGATAAAAAAACTGGGATGTAAGTTAGTGTTGTAATCCAATATCAGAGATTAATTAAGTTGTAAAGGTAGTGACTCCTTGGTACGTTTTCTGCGTTCACGGTTTCAAGGGGACACGAATGAGAAATTTTATGTGACCAAATATTCTGATACGATTTAGACCGGCAGGATTTCATACATAAGATATAAATACCATTCTACATGTAAAAAATAAACCGATGTTATTTATTTCAATATGTAGTTTTATTCTATTTACTTGCAAAGGTTAAAGGTTAACGTCGGCATCTTTGGGATGCTTTATTTCCAATCAAGCCTGATACATATGATCTTAGGCTAGACGCACACCAAAAGACGGCAAGCTACAAAGCAAGCGAGAGAGAAAGATGTTTGGCGTGATCTACAGCACACCAAAAGATAGCCAGTTTGCTCCTAAATGTCATGGAGAGAGGTTTATAACAAAAATAAGCGGAACTAGCATGTGTTTGTAACGTTGAGTATCATTCATACTTTGTCCCATTGCTTTGAAACATGTTATCTGTCATTGTGCTTTGGATTTTTTGACTTCCAAAGGCACAGTACAGCATAAACTTTGGATATAAGGAGTTCAGTCTTTGCTGGAGAAATTGTGTAGCACACCTCTCCCTTCGACATCTCGCCGCGCACTGCCAGACGCAGCGCTGCCACTGCCAGAGGCTTCTCACTGGAGCTTTCAAGCGTGAAACCATCTTCAAGTCGCTTTCTCGCTGCAGCCAATCTTCAATCTTTCTCACTCGCTCGCTAGCTTGCTTGTGGTGTGCGCACTCCCATAGGAATACATGTATATCGATTCAAGCTTGCTCGCTTTCTCGCCTGAAATCTTTTGGTGTGCGTCTACCCTTAGCATTGGTTTTTCAAATGTCTTACAACTAACCCTATATATAGGACACCATGACGGTTCCCCCGTAAAGCCGGTACCCATTTCCGACACCTGGGTTGTGAATGGATATAGTACAGATTTCAAGATGAACTTTGGTGCCGATAAAAGTAAGGTCATGGTTATAAATAGTGATGAGACTGATAGAGACAGACTGTGGAATATTGGAGAAATCAGAATAGGTAGAACAAAAGAATACAAATATCTAGGTTGTATGATGAGTGAAGATGGATGTACTAGAACTAAAGGTGAGAAAGTGGCTAAAGCAATGCAGTGGAGTGGACGGTTAGGTAGTGTGGCCAGATACAGAGCAAACAAGTACGAATGTGTGAGAGGAATGTGGAAGTATGTTGCTGTACCTAGTGTCATGTATGGTATGAGTGCTCTTGCCTGGAATGGAAGTGATCTTGAAAAGCTGGATGTGATACAAAATAAGGTAGGACGTGTAGCATTGGGTGCTCCGAAATGGACAGCTACAGAAGCCATTAGAGGTGACCTAGGGTGGAGCCTATTTTCAGAAAGAATGATGAAAGCTGTGCTGAATTATAAGGTGAGAATTGAAAGAATGCAGAATAGCAGGTGGGTAAGGCAAATCTTTGAATGGAATCTGAGTGTAAGCTATTGGGAGAAAGTATGTTGGGGGCATGCAAGGAAACTCAGTATGCAAAAGATTATTCATGTTAGAATTGGGAGACCTGTGGATGACTGGAGTTTAATAAATGTAGGAGGTGTAGGGCCTGAGTGGGACTGCAAGAGGTGGAAGAAAGAGATTGAGAGACGAATCAAAGAATATGGATTGAATAAGTGGAAGCTTAGCATGATGCGCAAGCCTACACTTAACTGGTATATGAAAAAGAAAGCACCTAAGTTTGAGCTGTTCTATGATGGTAGTTTTGGAAGTCAACTCTTGTTTGCTGTGAGATGTAAGTCATTGAGTGTGAACAGACGTACATGGAGATGGAATGAGAATAATAACAGATTATGTCAGCAGTGTAATAGTGGAGTAGAGGAAACAATTGAGCATTTAGTGCTGGAATGTAGTAAGTATGAGCAAGAGAGAGAGAGTTTTATGAATGTGGTGTCTGAGCAGTATGGAGAGAATGAGTGGAATGCCAGATGTGCTGAAGATGATTGCGGTATGAGCTGTCTTGCTGGATTGGATCAGGAGTGCAATTTGAGTATCATCGAAGCTATGAAATTGTTTCTTGTGCGTGCCTGGAGTAAGAGACAGTGACTGGAATGAGCCAGTCAGGTAGAATGGTCAGTAATGACCCAATATGCCTGGGGATGGTGTTTTGACGCACTGGCTATCCCAGTGACGCCATCCAATGGCAGCTTGTGACGAGGATTGGTAAATCCTGAGTAGTTTAGTGGACAAGTCTGGTACCAGGCGCTGAACTCTTTGTGTGATAACTGTGGAGGGAATTGTAGGCCGTTACAAAGGCCCCGACGCTGTCGGCCCTCAATTTCAAGTTCAAGTTCAAGAGTGGGGTATTGTGCAGGAGCTTTTCCTTATACCCAACGGGGAAAATCTCTGCGCCAGCGCCGGGATACGAACCCGCGACTTCCAGCATGCAAGTCCGATCCCTTAACCGCTGTGCCACAGAGAGCAAGCTATTATCATATCTGGGAAATCAATGACTGTACTAAAATATTGATTTACTTTTCTATCCGCTTTTATCCGCTTTGCATGAAGTGTTGGAAAACAGCTGATCTTCTCAGGCAGCGTCAGTAAAAATAAAATTGAGTTATGAAAATAGTTTCGAAGATAAAGATGATTTCTCGTTTTTGGTGGGTGGTTAACTATAGATCTTGATCTTTAAAATTTATTCATTGCAATGTTTGGCTCTAAATTTGAAAAAATTGCATTCAGTTGGTAGCCAAATTTGATATTAACAGACCTAATTCTGACCAACCTCAGCCAATGACTCCAATACCTAATTTTTTTTGCTGACCTCTTGGTTACCCAATTACTTTAAAAGATTATTATTCGTATTGAAGTCTCATATTATATATCTGCATAGTTTTTCTTTCAATTTTTGATTTCATTTGAATGAATTGTATTTCAACTTTCCCTATGGATATCTTTTTCTTCATGTAATTGTCTCTATATTATTTAATGATAATGAAATTGGCAGAATTAACCTTGTAATTTTAATTTGAGATGAAGTTCTGTAAATATTGGTAAATCTGAAGGATATGACACTTATTGATTTTGTAAATTTAGATGCCTAAGCATAGTTAATTAGATTGAAATGAACAAGTTTTCTTCCCCCTCAGGGGGATACAACTATTGTATCTATGGGAATTAGCGCTCCCAGGGGGACAATGTGAGGGCCCGAGCTAAAGGTTAGGTAGGCTTTCTTTTTGTTAAAATAGAATAGGTTTTTGTTGTGTTACGGACCATCTTTTTTCGGTTCACTGCTGTCCTGTTTTTCAGCACCTACTACTTTCTTCTTCAACTTTTTCTTGTTTCATGAACTTCTTTCTTAGCTTCCTGTTTCTGTGCCCTTTCTGCATAGATTCCACGTTCCCTTAGCTCCATACTAAATGGTGCCTTCTTCCTTCCTCTCTTTACATCTCATTTGTTGAGGATAGGGAGGCTTAAACTAACTAATAAACTAAACTAAATAAACTAAACAAGTTTTCTTCCATGCACTTTCTGTCTCAAATGAGTATTTTATTAGTTATAGCGGTAAATGAATCATCGTAACTCCAGTGTTTGAAGCGGCAAGTAATTCAAGGGGCACGTCGGACAGCAACACTGCAATGCGCACTGGCTTCCAACGCGATAGTCATCAAAGACAAAATCAAACCTACTGCTATACCTTGTTAAATACTCATTTGACAAAAAAAGTATATAGAAAAAAGTTGTTCATTTCGATGGTATTACCATGGTTCAAGCAACAAAAATTTGAAAATCGATAAGTAGCTGTTTATTTGAGCGCATTCGTCATCAAAGACAAAACCAAACCTACCACTAGTTATATATCATAAAATACTCATTTGAGACGGAAAGTGCATGGAAGAATACTGGTTTATTTTGATTAAATTAATTAGGTTTAGGCACCAAAAAGTGTAAAATTGATAACTGTCATATGTTTCAGATTTACGTCAATATTTAATGGTAAGGTTGCTTATATGTTCAAGTTATTGCACATGTGTAGTATATATACATATATATGTCAACATATTAGTGTGCATATAGGGCCTAATGTTCTAAGTTCTGTGTAAAGTAAACCTAGAATATGAACATTGCAAACAAATGGGATATTATAGCAAAATTTAGACTTTCAGGCTGATTGTATCCTGATGCAATATCTCCAAATTAAACTTTTTTGTAGTGAATTCATGTTTATGAAAATTTTGTTTTTAAATATAGGATATAATTTTCTAATTTGACTTGAGATAATATTTTGCTAATATCTAACTATATGAATTAAACCATATCTTAATTTTTTTGTATTATGCTGTGAATCTAATTGATTATTAATAAACTTATAAACAACAATATTTTAAGCTTGATTTTGTTCATTTGGTTTTATATATTGATTATTGTAAGTAATTATGTTCTGAAAAATGTTCTTTAGGTTTATTTTAAGTGGAATGTAATTGTGGATGATATCCAATGTGAATGATTATTGATTTCAAGAAAACTTGTATTTATGTTTCAACTATTTTAATGTAGAGGAAATAACATATTGCTAGAAGTATACCTACATATTCATTTGTTATGTTTATAGAAAATAACATATTCTAATCCTGACATTTACTCATTTGTGGATCAGTCAGAGATGTTTGAAAGCTTTACAAATTTTTTTTTCTCATTAACACATCAACACTGGGTTATTGTTCATTTACATATTGGTATGAATATGCAGAACTCCAATTGTTTCATTTCCTTGTTTTAAAATTGATTTTAGTGTATAAGATGGAATACTGCTCTGTTTTTATATTTTTTACTCCTTTTTAGAAAGTCTAGTAATGTTTTGAATACCAAGTTTGATTTTCAATTCTACTACTTGCAACCAAATCAACCATTCAATGCAAAGGTGGTCACTGTATGAAATGTAAGTTCATTTTAAAGGTATGCATATATTCATACATTATTCATACATTAAGTTATTGACCCTAGCTTATTTTACCCTTGTGTAAAGGGCCATACCAATGTATCTCTAAGCATTTATTCCCATGAAAAGAAAGGCAGCTCTGTTTTCTTGATGTCTAGGCTTCATCATTGTGTAGAAGTTCTAGACCTTCTGGCTTCTAATCCTCTGACATTCCTTAGTCGATCATCAAGCAAAAGATAAGAAGAGAAAGGCTGATTTTGCAAAAGTTAATAGCTTATTGAGCAAGTTTGGTATGTATTGATTGGGGAACCAGATATGCACATCAATAGTGGATGTTTATTAAAATCTGTAGAAGTGCTTAAAAGTTATTCAATAGGTAAAAAGTTATTTCTATAAAATATTCTATTTAAAAATCTTTTATAATTAATTTTTGAAGAACTGATTTTCATTAGAGATATTGCACTTCCTCTTGCCAAATTCAGCAGTAAAGGTAGTAAAAGTCAAGTTTATATGTATGTTACCTTGAATTTGATGGATATTTCATATTATTTTCTAGGTTTTTTAGCAGATATTTTTCATCATGATTGAAGCTCTGAATTCAAACTTGGACTGACTGCTGTAGCAAAGACTGACGGATGCTGCTGCTGCTGAATGGTTGCTTGCAATTTTTTTCTCTCTCCATACTTGTTCCTTAAAAGCACTGTAGGGGTTAAATTTAAACTTGGTAATTACTTATGAAGTTACAATTGTTTTGGTACTTAGATCAGATATACATGCTGATAAATATTCTATACATTTATCCATTGCAAGCAAACAAATATAATTATTGTCTACTGTGCAGTGCAGTCAAATGCTCTACCACTGATGTAGTGCAAGATTGTTTAAAGGATGCAGAAGGGTGCTCGACTGCCACCATGGAGCTGGACGCAGTGAAGTCTTGGTGTGGGGCTTAAATTTTGTGTGTGCTATTTTTATTGAACTTATGGAGCTTTCGACCTCAACTGCTGTGTGGCCATCTGTGTGAAAAACGTTTATTAAAGGGGAAATGTTGCTTAGAGATGCTGCTCAATGACAGTTTTAATCATCAGTGGAAAATTTGAGTGTTTCCTTTTGACCTGCTATGACTATTTCAAAATTTGCCCAGCAGAGAATTTTAACATTTTTAGCATTTTTACAATGTAAGTTAAGTGTATTGATGTGTGGAAATTTTCAAAAGTTGCTGGATTGATACTACAGTGTGGAGCTTCATTTTTATAGTGTATATTTTTAAAAATATATTAGTTATGACATTTGCGCTAGAAACCTTTTCTGAGACCTTATGAATTGGCCTTTAAAGTTATTTTTTTACATCCATGAATTGCACATCATTAGAAACATTTGCTGCAGCTTGTGGTGCTGAAGTGTTACAATTGATGTGACAGTCAGAAATGAAAAGATAAGGCTTATTTTGGGGTTTTTTTTTTTTTTTTTTCATGAAGCTCCTTACTGTGGCAAGATAATTTCAGCACTATCTAGCTAAGTGGTTATTATTGCAGTAATAATTCTGAAAGCTTGATTAAGAATTTATTCTGATCTTCAAACCAAAGCTAATCCTCAAGCCACACCAATCTTCAAACTAAAAGTAATCTTCAAGCCAAAAAATGATTAAAACTAATACACACAGCATTTATGATAATAATGATGAAACCAAACTTACAGCTACTGCAGCTAGTTACTCTGCTACTGGTAATGGACCCAAACCTCCCACTTTTGGTAGAGGGAAAATACTACACTTGCTTCAACGTGCTGCATCTGGTAGCTCTGAGGTCACTGCCCAAGTCAGACCCTCAACTTTTGGTAGAGGAGATACCAGAAAGCTTTTCCAAGGTACCTGTGAAATAAGGGATCAGATCAAAATTGACGCTGCAAAAACAAGTATAATAGAAAACTTGAATGGACAGACTCGAGGTAATAGCTGTGCCACCGTTGGTGAGCCACATTCCATGTCACGCAGTTCTGGCGAAAAAATTTATGATAAGCGTGAAGTGTCCGACATTGAAGGATTGCGCAGTCTGTACTCCAAACTGAAAACCTCATACTCTGCTGAACACAGCTACGGTGCTACTAGTTTATCTGAAGAAAAATGTTCTGAAAGCCATGGCTTTAATTCTTCACGTCATGAAAGTCCAGGAGAGGCACAGGAAGCTAACATTCCAGAGGCGGTCGAAGCTAGGCAGGTACATGAGGAAACGACATCTATTGAAGGAAAAGAACATTTTTCTGCAATTTCCTTTGAAAAGAAATCTGTGTGCAGTGTGAGCATTAATGCAGCACTTGAGACCAACCCAAAGACCAGTACCACCAAGGGGTCTCTAGCTGAACGTAAAAAGTTCATATTGCGCAGTCTGCCCTCCTGTGCTTCAGCTGGTAGCCTGCAGAGGCAGAAGACTGAACCTCTGGCAGTGAACAGGATGAACTTGAGGAAGCTAAATATCTCTAATAATTTGCTTCTGGATCAAAGCTTGGAAGCATCTGATGAAACTCCTCAACGTACATCGCTAGTGAGTACGTGGAAGAGCTTGCAGCTATTGCAGACGAGCGACAGCGATGCTGCAGACATGTCTTCCAGTGGGGCATGCAGAGCTGAGGAAAAGTGGCATGCTTTGCCTCACCAGACTCCTGAGGGGCCTAGCGATTTACATGAGAAAAATTCATTATCCAACAAACTTGACACGAACTTAAAAACTGTCTCGATTGGTTGTTTCTCTAGGCCCAACTCATATCATGGACGAGATGGTGGCCTAGTGAACTTGGCTGCAGCTGAACATTCCAGTGAAGAAACCTGTGCTGCTTTTGCTGCCTCTGACGTCAACTTTAGCTCAAGGGTTGCCAGCAGTTTGGCAGAAGTGTACCCCAATGCCTCACTCAGGGAGCCTAGTAGGTCAAAAATGACTACACAAGTGGACAGTTTCCGTTACCCTCACGAACATGGGGGAATAGTGAACAAGTTTTATTCAAGCACGTCTACACCAGCCGTTAACTCGCTTTGTGCTGGCGCGCCTCATGCGGGTGTTAACCAGTGTTATTTGAATTCATCTCGTGCGACTGTCAGCCTGCATAGTCTTGACAAGCCCACACCAGTCGAAGATGCTGAGAAAGCACGAGGCTCTGATTGTTCCTCATCGGAGGTGGTGGCAGACTTGCAGATTCAAGACAAGCCACCGCAGGTGGTGGCAGTCTTGCAGATTAAAGACAGACCGCCGTTACTCGGGGCAGTAGACTTGCAGCCCCGAGACAGACCAGCATCACAGGTAGCAGCAAACTTACAGACTCAAGACAGGTCTCCAGGGTTGATGACTCGCTTGGAGGCCAAAGACAGACCACCATCACTTAGGGCAGTAGACTTACACACACAAAGCAGATCTCCGGGGTTGATGGAGGCCCAAAACAGCCCACCCTCAGAGGTGGTGACAGACCGTCACTACGTCCTGCACGCAACACTGGAGCTGCAGGAAGACGCCCGCCACGAGTTCAAGGGTCACCGCAACATCTCCATATACGACCTCCCCAAGAAGTGCTTTGGTCCCGAGCTCGCCACCCGCAACGCTGTGTCCCCGTGAGTCACTATGCACGAAATCTCCCGTCTTTTAACCCTTTAACGTCACTTTTTTGTACTCATTACCATTGTCACAACCACCATCATTCGACTAACTTTAGCATCAGATTGTCATTGACATCAAGGTAAGGAAGAAACTACCACTGGACGGGGAACTTCAAAGAAAAAATTGCGGAAGATATTGAACAAAGATTTACAACATATTAAGGCTGTTTTTTAAAGTGGACCGTGGGGTCCATTAGGGCGTTGAAGGGTTAAAGACGGCTTTTTTGATTGCTCCCTTTTTACAATCGTGTTGTTACTATGCTTTTTTGTCATGTCAACCTTAGGGAAGGGAGTGAATGCTAGTTTCATCGAGCAGGGATGGAAAAAACCCTGAGTTTTCAAAAGAAAAACCCACCTGGGTTTTTTGGGTTAAATTGGGTTTTGTGGGTTTTATTGTTTTTTTTGGGGGGCTTTATTGGGTTTTTGTAATACCTGTTTTTGTTTAAAAGAGTTATTCACACAACTCCCGTTGCCCCTATTTCAGATTTATCTATATACACTTATTGAGTAAATATTGTTATTTGATTACTTTATTTTCAACATTATATTACCTTATTATATGAATAATTACATTATATGAACAATATATGAATTAAGTTTGTCCATCACAATTACCATTTACCAATTACCGTATGCATAGAGACATAGCTCTGCAGTCTGTAAAGATATAAGATGTCCTAAGAGAATCGCTATGCTCGTCAATTCATAGTAAGTTGTTATAGCAGCAGACAGGCGCAAGTCATGTGAGAGGGAAGCACCATGCAGATCATAAGTAACCACCACAAGCAACTTGAAGCAAGACAGCTGCACATCACTTAACAGTCATGCTGTTAACAACTCAACATATGTATTGTGTGAGCTGGAGTGCTTAGCAGCGCACGTCAAGTCAGTCAACTACACTGTTACATGTTACAACATGTAATAATTTTTAATGAAGTTTGGGGTAATGGGACTTCGAAGTAAACTACTGCGTGACGTCCAACGAGCGGCCCTTTACACGCGCGCTACTCCCATCCTCTAAACAAAGTGGCCCACACAAACGAGAATTCTGTTATTAATTAAAACGGAACTAACTCGATACTCAGATATTTCTTTCGTGCAGTTTCATTTTGCTGGAAGGTTGATTGTATCAGGGATACATGCAAATTTTTTTTTTTAATTTGCCAAAAAATCACTTTTCGCAGTACAGGATAGCAACAAACACTAAAATGATTGGAAGTAAATGCTCTAACAGATTCCATCGTCAAATTTGTTCCACTGCCGCATGAATGCTCACCATAGGCCAGTCGTTTCTTTACTTTCTCACCCCATGATGGCTGCGGTCGTGTCTTACCCCATCTGACTATAATTGTTTGAATTATTTCAATTTAAACAATTTAAACAATTTATTTACCACAGGTGATACAGAGATAGAATGTTTATTAAGTCTAATACAATGGTCAAATTTGAGTATAGCTACCTGTGGGCCCGAATAAGTTCAGCGACTTCTAGGGCATCCTACCATTACATTATTCTAGGGTGTACAATAATGTTTAACCTAACTCACTTAGCCTAGTTTCACATTAGACTGATCAACAAGATAATGAACTCGATATTGATGTTTCATTTTACAACATTTAAGGAAAAGCTCTCACAGGAGACTGATATTGAATAGTGGTTGGCTGAGTACAATCCGGAGTTCATCGGTGCGCTTCATTCCTATAAATTGAAGGACTCCAACACCTTCCAAAAACACATGTTCAATGAGAATATCATTAAGACAATGACTCCTTGTTGATGGTGGGATATTCAAGACATTAAACAGCAGAAAATGCAGATTCATGAAAAAACGCTGGCAGAGGGTTTCTGCAAGTTTATAAGCAATCTTCATTCTTGCCCCGCAAGTTCAGGATCCATTGAGAGAATTTTCCCAGCATTTGGAATTGTGTGGAATGAATTGAAATAGAGAAATAGATTAGGATCAGAACGAGCACAGAAATTGGTCTCAGTATATTGCCACCTCACAAATGATCATGATGTGGATGACAACGATGAAATGGCAGTGGATGTAGAAAGAGAAACACAGTAATATTGTAGTAGCAGTCTAGTCTAGAAGACAGGGAAAATTCAGAAGTTTCTATATTAAGTGGTCAAACTGCATTTGCTTCTAAATTTTTGTTTTTTTACTTTGGAAATGGAATTCATGAAAATATATTAGTCCCTTGAGTTTTTTGTGGTTAAGGTTTTTCTAATTTGATTTGTATAGGGTTGGTGTTTTGTTTTTCAATGTTTTCTTGTCATAGTCATGCACATGACTTAGATACTTATTTTGACAAGATAAATATTTAGCTCATTTTGATTCTATAAGCTTGAAAACGAATAAAATTTACATAACAATAAACCCCCCCCCCCCCCCCCAAAAAAAAACAATAAAACACACTATTTAGTGGGGTTTTTAGTGTGTTTTTTTTGGGGCTTTTTTGGGTGGGTTTTTTATGTGCCAACCCTGTCATCGAGTGGGAGAGTTTCCCTATGACCTTTTCTACCTGTATTATTTTTTACTATTGCTGGATGAGCTGCTCGCTCTAGTAAACCATCGCTAGGACTAGACTCGAGCCAGAGTCGTTCTTGTCCTAAGTGTGAGGGTGTGCCCTCGCGTCAGGGTGAAGTCTAGTTGATATATTTTTCGATACACACGAGTTGGTGCTTCACTTGCAGCTTAGAGAGTTGAGGTCAGGTATTTCCTCACAAAATTGGGCAAGTTAGCTGGAGTATATATTAAGTACTTACGGGTAATTACGTAGTGATGGAAAAGTATTTGCATTGTTTTATTGGGTGGGAATTAAGGTCGTTGTTCTCTCAGTTTAAAGAGTCATCACTCTGCAAAAGTACCGTGATGATGCACTGTGTTGCCTGTGAATATATTGAGTGCATATCAGAAGAAATTCCTTGATCAACATACAGCTAACCAACAGTGAAATAATTATTTCAAAAATGAAGTAGTTGCTATAGCACTTGTCCTAAATGCTTGCCTGGCCACCCGCATCATGAATGCAATTCAGGGGATATTTGTGAATAGTGGGTAATGTTATCTTACCTAATAATACCCTTTGTATGTTTATTTATGTATTGGTTTGATGTCCGCTTCTTCCGTCTCTCTGCCACCCTCTTAAAGGATGCTTAATGACCATATTTGTGGTACGAGTTTCACCAGTGCACAAGTACTAAAATATTTTAAATGCGGGTACTTCTACGATGGATATATTTGTTTGTCATTCACATCTGGAAAATTTATCAAAGGAAAATATTGAATCCCGTCATTCTTGACGGGCCGTGTACACTAGTTTATTAATAATTTTTAATGAAGTTTGGGGTAATGGGACTTCGAAGTAAACTACTGCGTGACGTCCAACGAGCGGCCCTTTACACGCGCGCTACTCCCATCCTCTAAACAAAGTGGCCCACACAAACGAGAATTCTGTTATTAATTAAAACGGAACTAACTCGATACTCAGATATTTCTTTCGTGCAGTTTCATTTTGCTGGAAGGTTGATTGTATCAGGGATACTGATTACCAATGAAACGAGCGAGTTCGGATTTTGTATTGTCACTTGAACTTTTCTTGAAAAGTGGAAGCGATTCGTTTCGGATTTTTCGGAAACAATAGGTATAATTTTCTGTTAAAGGTCTTCATGTCTCGCTGAATGATAATTAATGTTAGTTTGCCGAGTTGTTTTCAGCATTCGTGCTTAAATTTTCATGTCGGTTTCAAAATGTTCCCATTATTCATTTTGATTTCTTTTGTTGGGGTTTGAAAATTTCTAAGCTAAAGTGTCGATTTTTTTTGCGGTAAAAAATTAGGCGCCACATTTTGTTTACGATCAAAGAAAGTACCACTTGCGTTTAATGTATCTTAACACATTAAATTCACAACCCTAAAGCTTCAGTAAACTGCACTTCGAAACACTCAAGAACATCTTGCAATTGAGAAATATTATCCCCAGTTCAACTTTTTCGCCGCCTGCATGCATGTTTTTCACCGCCCAAGTAATTAAATCGCTTAGGCGGTGAAAAACATGCATGCGCCGGCGAAAAGTATGACTGGGTCACGATCCAATAGTGGTACCCAAGCAAACCGACGTAGGAAACTTATTGATTTATTCACGATTGAAAATCAAGTCAGTTGTAAAACAAGAAAATATGTAGTAACATGTGGGGTTCTATTACACTATATTCTTATTGTATTTATCCTATTATCAGGCAAATGGAAAAATAAATGGGGGAAAGTATTGTAATTTGGTGAAGTGTGTACGTTGCCCATGTTGTGCTTCTTTATAAGTAATACAATCTATGTTGTGATTACAAACTGTGTTGCAATGAAAACATCTTTACTTGAAGTAATTATTTATTGATAATTAACTTCATTTAACTACTAAATCAGTAACTAATACAGACGTGGTGTCTAAGTTCTATGTAGTTAAAGAGAATTATGAAATTAATTGAACATAGATGAGGTTTCATTGATGAAATATCTAATAGAAACATTATTGCCTTGTTGCAATTAACAAAACTTTTAGTGATGCAAGTAATTAATTAATAATTTTGTCGAATAATAGCTCAAATTATCACACCAACTACTGAACGATTTAACACTTCGACCGCAACGTGCACCACCAGTGACCACGGAGGGGATTTTCCTGAAGCTGCTGACCAACCAGCCGTCACATACTCAATTTCATAAATACTTGAAGCAAAGCTGAATGAAAACACGATCCAGTTCATGTTTGCTATTTTCAAAATGGCTTACTAAAATCAACTTTACAATCAAGTCGACTATCAAACTTCAGTTAAACCCATTGCGGTCAACATATTAAAGCACTTTTTTAGCGACATTAACGAACAATTATTTTGAACGATAGCCGAAACGATCACTCCACCTACTGAAAGAGCACTTTTATAGTAACATAAACGACCAATTATAGTATTCAATGTTAGCCCGAAACGCTCACACGACCTCCTGAAGAAGGACTGACGACATGCCGGGTGTGCCAGGAGCGTGTGCGGGCTGCTGAACGCCGCCAAGGGCGGCACACTGCTGCTGGGGGTGTCGGACGCGGCGCAGGTGCTGGGGCTGCCCCTGACGCTGTACCAGCGCGACCACGTGACCTCAGCTCTCGCCTACACCCTCTCCAGGTACTCGCCGCCCGTCCCGCCCTCCCTCTACTGCGTCTGCTTCGTCCCCGTCAGGTGGGTGCTGTAATAACCCATGTATGTTTAATAAGATGCTTATCAACTAATGACCTTTATGTAATAATATTTAATTAGAAAAAACAAAACTTGTAATTTCATGCTTGGATCTTAGTATCTATGTACACATGTAAGTATGTATCCATACATATATATAAATGTATGTACATTCATACGTAAGATGAAAAGGAAAACCATCGTAAAAATATAAATTTTTATTTTTTATTTTATTTTTTTTGGGCAAGCGTTTCGGGATGTTACAATTTCATCTTCAGTGCTGAAAAACATACTATCAGGCCAAAAAAAGTTGAAATGCAGAGAAGTTGATTAAAATTCGAAAAAATAAGTAAAAATACATGAAACTGAAATCCTACTTCTCATTCAACTGCGGTAAAAATGATCAGTCTCATTGGCTCACTTACCCACCCTTTCACGAGTACATACATTCATACATTTATAATACACATTGAAACCTAACATAAACAGACACGTGCAAACACTTCACAATGCTGCTGACAATGATCTCGGATTGCTGAATGAGATCATTGTCAACAATTTAATCATCCTTTCAGAACAAAAAATTTCTCTACTCTATGTACTACAATCAACGAACAAAATCTTCGCAGTTTAGAATCTTTATTAGTTAGTCCTTCTTTTCATTAAAATGGAATATTTTTGTTATGTTAAGGATCGCCTTCTTTCGGTTTACTTCTGTCCTGTTTTTCAGCACCTACTACTTTCTTCTTGAACTTTGATCTTGTTTCATAATCTTCTTTCTCAACTTACTGTTTCTATGCGCTTTCTGCATAGATTCCGGGTTCTCTTAACTCCATACTAAATGGTGCCTTCCTCCTCTTTCTCTCGGATCGCATTTGTTGCGAGTAGGGAGGCTTAGGCTAACTAATAATCTAATCTAGTGTAGCGTAGTGACGGGTGTAGCGGGTTTCTTCAACTTATCGCTACGAAGTGGAATGATGCGCTAAGAAGGTACTACTTGATACCTCAGTTTAGGTTGGTCCGCGGAAGCCTAACAGGGAAACAGCGTACGATCACACTACAACCACCGTCATGAGACTGGTACTGGTATCAGGTAGTTAGGCACCGACAGCCCAATGAGAAAGGAGCTGTCGCTCAGCAGTGAAATTCGAAAAAAGTGCCCAGGGAAGGAATTTGAGAAGGAATACAATATATGAGGACCGTGAAGGGCTCTGGGGCGTTGAAGAGTGAATGATTTAATATGTCGAAATATAATATGTCGCTATCTATTTGTGTTAGATTAAATATGAATTATTGCGCACAAATCAGTACATTATCTTATGAATTCTGTATATTACATCAGAAATATACGACCTGTGTGTTAGCATAGGCTTGTATTAGAATGGAAATAGTTGTGTTCTGGCGTACACATATATTGCAGTGCAATACATGAGTGTTGCCATGCGTTGCGTTGTGAGTGTTTCTAGTGTGGAAGATTGGTAAATCTGAGGTGAAATATATTGCGGAAACTCGAGTGCACCTTCTTCGGAATACCCTTGTCAGAATGGCCGATATCATAGCGTCGTGTTTGAACATGTAGTTCTGAGTGTGTTGTCATAAGCGGGTTATAAAAATACGCATCAAAACCTACTCAAAAAGTCCTCAAAAATAACTTAAAAGTGTACTTTCCTAGTGTTGTTTTTAGCTTCCACGCATTCATGCATAAATTTCATGCCCTTCGTAGTGGCGTTTTTAGCTTCAACGTATTATTTTATACCCAACCTGGCACTGGTGTTTTCTGTTTTCTGCCTCCCCTCACACTCCCCAACTGACGTGACGGCTGCATCACGTGCATACTCGCCGACGTGGTCACGTGGTACGTACGTGTGTTGCAGGTGTTCACGCGCTGCTGGAGACCCCGCCACCTCCTCCACACCTCCACAGGAGTGAGTGTCGAGTGCACGCTGTTCGCTCTCTTTCTTCTGTAAATGACTCAATGATATGATACTGGAGGGTTCTATTTGGGTTCGGTTCTAGAATTATATAATACTCGAGAATATAATTATACTGAAGGGCTTAATTCAAGTTTTAGAATTATATAATACTGGAAGGTTTGATGCAAGTTCTTGAATTACTGTACGATTTTCGACTGTATTACTTTTAGAAGCGCATAAGATGGGCATTAGGTTTAAGGGTAACATATGAGTACAGTTAAGGAATTTACTGGTGGACAATGTTGCGAGTACGGAGCGACTGACGTACGACCACTAGAAGTTCCAGCCGTAGCTAGACTGCAAGATTCATTTAGGCCTCATTACAATCAGCTGAGCTATTCAATTTAGCAATCTTCTAATTCATCACTGGTTGGTGAGGTTGAATAACGACCTCTTACCAGCATTCGAACCCACGACAGTAAAGCCAGAAAACTGAGCCCAGAGGTCAATCATAAATAACATTCATCGTCACGAATGTCTCCTTACAAGTTCGGCTGAGCTTATCGAGCTTTAAGTTGACAATCAACCATACTCTCTACCTTCTCGCCCCTGCCCTCTCCGTCCTCTGCATACACCCTAAGTGACTCCAGTTACTGGCAACAATTTATCTAAGACGCTTTGCAAATGATCACCGCCAACATTCGTTTACCGCAAACATCTGCAGTGTGTTATTTAAGTGGGTAATTGTGTGCATTACTTCCGTTTGTCATTTTAGTGGGTAATTGTGTGCATTACTTCCATTTGTCATTTTAGTGGGTAATTGTGTGCATTACTTCCATTTGTCATTTTAGTGGGTAATTGTGTGCATTACTTCCATTTGTCATTTTAGTGGGTAATTGTGTGCATTACTTCCATTTGTCATTTTAGTGGGTAATTCTGTGCATTACTTCCAGTTGTCATTTTAGTGGGTGATTATGTGCATTACTTCCATTTTGCACGCTAATTTCTGGGTTGCGACCAATCTTGACTTGACGCGGCAGGGTGTACGACATCAGGCGCCGGCGCCACCCTCACGCCGTCTGGCAGCCCCGCCTCTGCTGGTGTGACGTCGACGCTGACGCGCGCCTCAGCCTGGTGGGTTGTGCGCTGTGTGGGCCCTGCTGTCTCACTCAGTCGCAGCGGTCCTGGCTAATTCTGTGTGTGTGTTTTGCCAAGTTATTGGGACCTTTGTTACTTTCATGTTATTCTCCTAGTTATTGGGACGCTTGTGGCTGTGCGTGTGTGTATTTTTGCAAGTTATTGTCACCTTTGCTACTTCCATGTCAGTATTTTCACAAGTTATTGTGACCTTTGTGTGTATCAATTTAACGCTCCTAGGGGAAAATGTGATGTCCTGAGCTCGGAGAGTTAGGCAGGCCTCTTTTTTTAAATAAAATAACTTTTGTTTGGTTAAGGATCATCTTTTTTCGATTTACTGCTGTCCTGTTTTTCACCGTTTCAGATTTTCTTCTTCAACTTTTATCTCGTTTCCTAACCTTCCTTCTCAGCTTACTGTTTGTATGCGCACGGGATCCTTTGCGGGAACACACCTTGTGCATAGATTCCGCGTTCCCTCAACTCCGTATTAAATGGTGCCTCCACCTTTCCTCTCTTTGAACATCTTAGTTGTGGTAAGGGAGGATAATGCTAACTTATAATCAATTAATCGTGTGACGTTTGTGAATGATCCCTAGGTGAATGTAGTAGACGTTTGTTATGAGCAATTTTTTGCTTAGGTTGATAAAATTGAAGACGCCCAAATTATTCCATTAATTTAAAAAGTCTAATTTATCTTTAGTTTTAGACAACAGGCTTGCTTTAAAATAAGTTTTCCATCTGTATTTTTTTAAAGATACATCTCTACAGAGTGAGCGGTTTTTCCATTCAAAGCATAAAATCAATGTAAACTACACTTTTAACGCTTATTTTTAGTGCGTCTTTGGATTTTTCAGAGCATCTTGAACAACTCGTTCACAGCGCTGACGTTTCTGTTACTTTCCCAGTGTGAACTGTGAAATTCATATAAGTAAAAGGAGGAAGTCACATGAAGCATTATGTGAAGAGTTTGAGATTTTATTTATTTATTATTATAATAAGAGGTAGTCATGCACAGTATTAGGGGGAGAATTTGAGTTCATATGAATAGAACAGCCCCCCTCAAGGGGATACAGGTATTGTATCTATGGGAATTAGCGCTCCCAGGGGGACTATGTGAGGGCCTGAGCTAAAGGTTAGGTAGGCTTCCTTTTGTTGAAATAGAATAGGTTTTTGTTTTGTTACGGACCACCTTTTTTCGGTTCACTGCTGTCCTGTTTTTCAGCACCTCTGACTTTCTTCTTCTACTATTATCTTATTTCATGAACTTCTTTCCCATCTTACTGTTTCTATGCCCTTTCTGCATAGATTCCTCATTTTCTTATCTCCATACTAAATGGCGCCTTCCTCCTTCCTCTCTTCGATACGCTCTATTTTTGCAGCGGTTAGGGAGGCTTGAACTAACTTATAATCTATAATCGAATAGAACAGCCAGAAATTCACAAAGAGTATTTTACGAGAGTTACAGAGTTTGAGATCTTATGATTAGAAGAACAGGAAGTCATGTGCAGTATTGGATGAAGAATTTGAGTTCATATGAGCAGAACAACCAGAAGTCCCATTCGCATATATTAAATGAGAAGTTCAAAGTTGATGTAGCCGGAAGAGCAGGAAGTCACACGGAGCACAGCGGTAATTGGCCGTTGTTGTGGTGCAGGGGGAGAGTGTGCAGCGCTTCGTGGTCGAGGTGCACGTCCGAGCCTGGGACGCGCACACCCTCGGCTTTCTCCGCACCCCCGCTGCTGGGGCTTGTTCCCCTCCAGCCCCAGCTGGTCATCCATCATCATTATCTGTTCCTATTTCATCCTCGTCTGTTCTCCCTTTATCGTCATCTGTTCCTGCTTCATCGTCATCTATTCCCTCTTCATCTTCATCTGTTCCATCTTCTGATCCCCCTTCCCCCGCATCTATTACTCTATCCTCAGACATTCCTCTTCCATCTTCGTCTGATCTCTTTCCGTCCTCATCATTTCTTTCTTCATCAGCCATTCCCTTTCGACCCTCACACATTACCCCGCCGCATCGTCCCACCGCCCCGCCAGCTCACTCAAGCAACAGGTCCAGTCTAGGGCCACAGGCTGCAAACATCTGCAGCAGAGCGGGCCTGCCTCACCTCGCTCCTTTCCCGCCCCTCTATTGTGACGAGATCGGGGTCTGCTACTACAGGCAGAACTCCTGTCTGCTCAGGGTGAGGGGTCTGCTACTACAGGCAGAACTCCTGTCTGCTCAGGGTGAGGGGTCTGCTACTACAGGCAGAACTCCTGTCTGCTCAGGGTGAGGGGTCTGCTACTACAGGCAGAACTCCTGTCTGCTCAGGGTGAGGGGTCTGCTACTACAGGCAGAACTCCTGTCTGCTCAGGGTGAGGGGTCTGCTACTACAGGCAGAACTCCTGTCTGCTCAGGGTGAGGGGTCTGCCACTACAGACAGAACCACTTAACCCCCTCACCAGAGCTGGTATCCCTACCCGGACCCTATCAGTTGTGAGGGACAAATGCGCCCCACTCTCGGTACAAAAAGAGGTCTCTACGGCGGTGGGCCTCGCCGGTGCTACAGCGCGTGTTAGATTCTGTGCATTTAAAAGTGTTAGAGGTTCTGGAAGATAGTCGTGAGTGTTTCATAGAACGTCTCTCTATCTGAGTACGGGTACGATTTTTTTACTTTCTCTTCATCAACTTGTTGTTTTTCCTTTGATTCTCTTCTTTAACATATTTTTTCCTTTGATTTTCCCCTCAGGGTGATACAACTATTTTATCTGGGAATTAGCGCTTCTAGGGGGAAAATGTGTGAGGGCCTAAGTTGAAAGTTAGGTAGGCCTTCTTTTTGTTGACGTAAAATGTTATTCGTTATGTTAAGGACCATCTTTTTTTCGGGTCACTGCTGTCCTGTTTTTCAGTACCTACCTCTTTTTTATTCGACTTGGATCTTGTTTCGTAATCTTCTTTCTCAACTTACGGCTTCTATGTCCTTTCTGCATAAATTCCGCTCTCCTTAACTCCATACTAAATGGTGCCTTCCTCTCTTCGAAACGCTTTTTATTTTGCCGTTAGGGAGACTTGAACTAATAAGTGCCGCCATAGCCATGTGGCTAGAGGGTTCTGCCGCCGTGCGGGAGACCCGGGATCGAATCTCGGCGCTGGCAGTGGCGATTTTCTCTGTTGGGTATAGGAGAAAAATTCCAAGCACAATACCCCACTCTACCCAGGTGTCTGAAATGGGTACCGGTCTTGACCGGGGGAAAGCGTCATGGCGTCCTGGCGTTAGTGATGAGGCATTTGAAAATCCAATGTACAAGGTGATATGTATCAGGCTTGATTGGAAATAAAGCATCCGTAGTTGCCTTCATTATTATTATTATTATTAATCTAATCTAATTTTTTATAAGTTTTCAACCATTTCTATGCGTATAAAATATCCAAAAAGTAATATTTAGACTGTTACTCTCAATAACATAATTAGCCCCCGATACGACTAAAGCACTCCTCGTAAGGTTGTCTATCAATTATAAGGACCTTTATATTAAGAAATGTTCAAAATCCAATTAGTTAAGCATCTCGTGTATTAACTTTTTTGGAAATAAACGGTTTTTCTTTCTTTCTAATCTAACTCCCCCTTGTTGCCCAGTTGAGCCTGAGTGACATCGCCCGGCTGCTGCAGCACCGAGTCGACGAACACTTCTGCCTGCTCGACGGCGTGCTCTCCCGCAGGCTGCAGCAGCTGCGCGGCCTGCTGCCTGCGTCGAGCATCACTGACGAGCACCGAGCGTCACTGACGAGCACCGAGCGTCACTGACGAGCACCGAGCGTCACTGACGAGCACCGAGCGTCACTGACGAGCACCGAGCGTCACTGACGAGCACCGAGCGTCACTGACGAGCACCGAGCATCACTGACGAGCACCGAGCGTCACTGACGAGCACCGAGCGTCACTGACGAGCACCGAGCGTCACTGACGAGCACCGAGCGTCACTGACGAGCACCGAGCGTCACTGTCGAGCACCGAGCGTCACTGACGAGCACCGAGCGTCACTGACGAGCACCGAGCGTCACTGACGAGCACCGAGCGTCACTGACGAGCACCGAGCGTCACTGACGAGCACCGAGCGTCACTGACGAGCACCGAGCGTCACTGTCGAGCACCGAGCGTCACTGACGAGCACCGAGCGTCACTGTCGAACACCCCAGCACCTCGACACATTAACATTACTTCCATATTGCCATGCATCGACCCACGGTGGCCAGGCCTGTTTTTGCTAGCGTATAACTAAAAGTTACTGTAATATTAATTATAGAATGAACTTCAAGTTCATTTTCTGTGAATGTTGAACGCCAACTCTTGTTTAAATCCAATATATAATCGATGTTGAGTTTGAAAGCATCACTTGCAAATATTGGGCTTCATTTTTCATTTCATTCGTATTAGAGAATGCATTTATAACAGTAAGTTTATTTCCCTGCTATCCGTTGTTTAAGGAGTCCTCTAGCAGACTCTCTAGTTTAGTTCTCTCATAGTTTCCATGTAGTTATACATCTATGTGGCAATATATCCTGTACATCAATGGGCTGTTTTGTCTCTGCAGTGGGACTTCAAGACTGGCTTACGTGTTGATTACTGTCAAGGGAATGCACTTGGGACGCAGACACAAAAAGGAAATGACGACTCGTCGTAGCGTAATTCATTATGAGTAGATGACAAATATTAACGAGTTACTAATAATGTTCTAAAATTAGCAAACCAGAAAAATTCACCACGAAAATAGGCAGGCCGCCAGTCTCAGGTCCGACCACACGCCGAGTCACGCAACAAGCGACTCAACTTCTGGAATAGCGTTAAGATTCTCGGAGACATGGGTAGAAGTATCGCTCCGGTACGGCTCAGGTTTGTGCGTGGCCCACCCAGTAGAGCTCAGCTCCGAAGGGCACGGGGTCAGGGTATCCTAGAGCAGGGGTTCTCAAAGTGGGGTCCGCAAAATTTAACGAATTAAACAGTGGATGCAGTTGGTGTATTTATTTACAGCTTTCCGTGACTGTTTGTATTATGAAACAGTGCGTACAATGTGTATATACGTATATCCCTGAGGGGAACATATGTGAGGGGGGTCATCAGCTTATTTTTGTGTAATAAAAGTAGTCCTCGGTTGAAAAACGTTTGAGAACCCCTGTCCTAGAGGGCTCATCAGCGTACCTACAAGAGAGGGTTATCTCTTCAGCCTGGGCACCAGTGCTAGTGCTGCGTCCCGAGCGTATTCCATTGATAATTACTATAATGTCAGCCTTCATGATACGCTTTGTGTCTCGTTCCTACGTCTTTTTTCCAACGTGGCGATGTCTACCCTGGGATGCTGCTCTTCATGCGCCGCACATGACACTGGCATCTCTCATTTCATTCATGCTTATATGGATTATTTTGTCTTGTAACCTACTGATCCCTCGCTTTATATCGTCACATTCTGTCAGTCAACATGTTATAACTGGCTGGTATGTCTCTGGTGTCGCTATAGCAACGCTCATTCCGGTATCTCTGTGGCGTTGAGTGCTATCACGTCAATTGGAATTGTGTTTTAAACTTGCGTTCTGAATAGTGATAAGAGGAAACCATAATTTTGTTGCTTTGTTGTTGAGTATTGACCAAAGAGAACCGGTGCCTGGATGTCATTGTAAGGCTTCTAAGGAGATGATTTTCTGCTCGCTGATTTGATGATTTCTCAGCGTTACTTTACGCTGAGCCTCTTCCTGGAGCCAAATTTTTGAACTATTTTTATGATCGTATCTGTACAGCTGGAAGTAGGAAAAGAGTTAACATGAATGTGTTCACAAGAGTGTTTCCCAGAGAGTTCACATGGAAAGTCACGTTTGTTTTTAAAATTTCGTATTTCTCAGGAAGTACATCCGAAAACTCACCGCATTGGTTTTTTATTTGTGTATTAGTGTGAAAGCCCATAGATCTAATTGTTGGAAATACAACAATAACTATTATATTATCTATAACAGTGGTTGGATGAACTAAGCGCAAAGTATTGAAAGTGTACCTTCTTTGTTTTTTTTTTAGATTAAAATAAAAAAAAATGCAGTAAACCTCAAAAATCTAAGCACTTAGCATTTCAGCTTGAAGAACTTAGCTGTTTGCTGTGCCTCTATGCTGACCCAAATTTTGTGAAAATTAGGGCCTTGGCCACATGTCGCTCTCAGCAACAGATCCAGACGTGTTGTAACTTCAGTCGTTCCCAGCTCCTTGGGTACCAGTTCAAAAAACTCAAACCTACTCATGATATTGGGGATCATTGTATCACTGATACGCTCCCACTACCAGTAATGGATACACATGGAAATAATTCGATAAATTACTGGGTTATTTAACCATCAATTTAATTGACATCAGAGTTCGGATTTTGTAGCCCACCATGTCCGACGTTTTAGTGATTCTGATACACTCCTACCAAAAATATAAACAACACAGCGATAATTTAACAAATTCTTAAGTTATTTAATTGTCTGTTGAAATCGGAGTTCGGGATTTGTAGCCCACCATGTCCGCTGTTGTGATTCTGATACACTCCTACCAAAAGCAGAAATAACACGGCGATAATTCAATAAATTGCTGAGTTATTTAATTATTTAAAATCAGAGTTCGGGTTTTGTAGCTCACCTTGTCCGACGCTTTTTTAGTTTTGTTTTGTTTGTGTTGACCGGTACACGAGGACGCACCGCTCTGTAGCGGCGCTAACGGTAATGTTTGCAGCTTAGTTGCGCGTGCCGGCACATGCTTCTTGTTGCAAAGAGAGAGAAAGAGAGGACTTCAAGTTTTGTATCTTTTATTTTGCTTATTTAGCTTTTCTGTTTAGAACAGAAATTTTTTCATATTTATTTGAATATTTGACGATGTTTTATTTTTTCGAAGATTCTTGCCGTACAAATAATAACTGAGCATTTAGATTTGTTTAATTTTGCCTTTTGAAAACGAAAGGAAGAATTTGTTTCGCATGCTGTTTCAATATGAGCAGAAAAATGCTGACGTTTAACGGTTAAGATTCTAAATTGATTGACAAACTTAGAGAGTTTGACAACAGGTGTGTCAAAGGTTGATTATACGGAGTGTCCATAGAGTCGTGGTGCAATTTGAAATTGCTGTAGATTTGAAACTACTCATGACAGAAACCGTCTGTACAGTGAATCAGAAAATTTTTTGTATCTAGGTTACGCAGTGTTAGTTGATATTTTGTCGTTCAATATTTCGTATAATATGAAAGGCTTTGAATCTGAATCTTGTCTATCAAAACAACTTATCATCCATGGCTTCAACGGAAGAGGTGAGTCATTTTCATAGCCTCCACGTTCCTCAGATTTGACTCCTTTAGATAATTTTCTAAGGGGTCATGTGAAAACAGCGTACGCAACAAGACCTCGTTCATTGAGAGACCTAAAAGGTATAATAACTGCTATGCTCTCGGACATAACTGCTGACCTACTTCCAAATGTTTTTAATGAACTTAAACAAATCGCGTTGCCCTATGCCTAACCAATGATGGTGGATATATAGGAACTTGAGAAGGCTGTAATAAATACATTAAAATAAATTTGTATCTTAAACTTTTTACAGACTGTTTTTATCATGTACAGGTGTGGCCTATGATTTTGGGAAAAGTGAGTTTTTCTATTTTTTCGTTAAACTAAGGTCTAATTTTGCATAGTTTTTAGTTGAATTCTTCCGGAGAACATAAAGGATAAATAGAAACAATAATTGCCCACAAAAAGTTTTCAATAACCTACAAAACTAAAAAGCGATTATTCACAATGTTCGGAATGTTGATCACGCTCTTTCGAAACTGTTTTAATGCGCTTTGGCATGCCGTTTACTAATTTCTAATATGATCAAAGGACCTCCACTCTTCTTCAATTAAGGCCCAATGTTGCGCTAAATTAGTTGGTTTCTTGTTCACTCGACTATAGGTGATCTGAGAATGCTACGCAACTTTGACTTGAGTAGGCCGGAAATTAATGAGTTGAATAAGATCTGAATCATCTCATGATGCCTCTAGGGAATCAGCTAGCACCTGTCTCGAACCCAATGTTATCCCTGGTACGATATGCAAACGCCTGAGACGTCTTCTTTCTTCAATTTGAGTTTGATTGTAAAGTATTGTTCTTTGCGTTCAAGTTAAATGCATGTTCTTCTGAAAATTATGTTTATATATAATCATACTGTTTTAGTTGTTCACTCATTGACGAAAACTTTCATATGTTCTGTGTGGTGATAAATTGGCCGCCGCCAGTCTCGAGAATTTGGCTGGCAACTGGCTGACTGGCTGGCGCAGCCTTTCCTGGCTGCCGCCACTGACTGGCGGCGGGCGAGTGACGTCAGTGTTCGAATGGATCTTGTCGAGTGCAGTCGCGCGTGTGCTTTCGCTCTTCGGTTTTTGCGTCGGTTGTGCCGGCGTGTTCTCTTTCGTTTCGTCTGTGAGCAAGGCGGGTGCCTTGCTTTCGGAATTCCTCTGGTTCTACGAGGAAGGTCATCTAGCTGTGGCAGCTACTTGACGGGTCTGCTGGCGGTGAAGGCATCGAGCAGATTTTTGACGGTAAGCCAACAAGCTATCTAGGCTTTTTGGCGGTGGTAGCCTTCTTGTGGGCATCAAGATGGCGGCGGCTGGAACGGCTGCGTCGGCTGAGGTGGCTGACGCAGCTGGAAAGGCTGCGGCAGCCGGAGCTGGCGATGCGGCATCGCCAGCGCCGCCGGCGGGGAGCATGTCGGGTGGTGTGCTTGTGGATGCTAGCCTGCTGGCGAACATCCTGACTCAGGCGCGCGGGCCGATCCTCGACCGTCTGTCTAGGCAGTTGCCTAAGCTGACGGGCGATGGGTCGGTCGACGCGCTTGAGTGGCTGGAGAGCTTGGAGAGGCTCTGCCAGCTGGAGCGGGTGGCTCCGACCGACATCATCGGGTTCATGCTCGACGGCAACGCCGCTCGAGTGTTTCGCTCGATGACTGTCGGTGATGCGGGTCAGTGGCAGGCAGTTAGGGCTGTGTTGGCCTCGCAATTTGCTTTGCCTATGCAGGAAGCATATAGGCGGTTCACCGACCGTCGGCTTGGGGCTGGGGAGTCGGTGGACGTGTACCTGGATGACCTGGCGCGTCTGGGTGGGAGGGTGGGGTCGACCAAGAAGGATTTGATTTTTAGGGTCAAATTCTATGAGGGTCTCCCCACTACTCTGTATACGTGGGCAGTTTCGCGGGGGGACGCGTATACTGCGCCGTTCGACGATGTAGTGTCGAGAGTGCGGGAGAGGATGGCCGCACAGAGGGCTGCTGCCGGGCGTGGCCAGGAGGTCAGGCGCGGAGCAGACCTTGCTGCTGCGGGGAAGCAGGGCAGTGGTGGCAAGGGTGCTTGTTACCGCTGCGGCGGTGCACACCGCGTGCGGGTTTGCCCGCAGAAGCCAGGCGCGGCGGCGCCTGCTGGCGGGGGGGCCAGGAAGGCTCCCGCCGCCAAACGGAAGTTTGCGTGCTTTGCATGTGGGGAGGTCGGGCATTTTGCCGGTGACTGCCCGGCAGTAGGTAGGCCTGCGGTTGGTGGGTCGGGTTTCGCTGCGGAGGACGCCAGTCGGGGCGACGCGTCCTCCTCAATGGAATCCGCGTAAGCCAAGCTTACCGGAGGTCTCCTCCCCCCGAGGGAGGTGACGGCGCCCCCTCGGAGAGAGGGACCTTGAGCGGCACGGGTGTGTCGCTGGGTCGGGGCGATCTAGAATCGCTCGGAGCGACTGGCGTTACGACGGGGCGTCGGTTGCCAGTCGTTCGTGCCATCTTGAATGGGCATTGTTCTTGGTGTCTGGTAGACTCCGGGAGCGAGCGGACGGTGGTTTGTCCGCGGGTGGTGGTGGGCCAATGCCCCCGGCCGGGGCGGCCGTTGCTAACGGCGGACGGCAGGACTTCCCATGTGGGGAAGCACTGTCGGGTGGTAGTCGGGTTGCAGGGGCATTGTTTCGGTGTCACTGCGCTCGTCATGCCGGAGTTGGGGAACCTTGGCGTGGACTGTCTTCTCGGGAGTGATGTTATCGATCACATGGGGGGCGTCACCGTCAGAAGAGGTCCTGACTCGAAGTATGCGGTTGACTGGGGGAGATCCCGGTCAACTGGATGCTGTGGGAGGTCCAGCAATGGACTCGCCCGTGCCAAGCTGGGAGCCGGCCTGGTGGCAGGGGCGGGGCCGGTGGGGTCGAAAGGCGCGCCAGCGCCGATCGAGATCGTCGACCCTGACTTTGTTGCTAGGTTCGCTGACGGTCGGTGGACCGTCAGTTGGCGGTGGTCCGAGAAGCCGCCCCAGGGGCTGCAGACTCGGGTCGCGGAGTACGGATGTACTCAGGCGCCTCACGTGCGGGAGCGCTATGAGGCGGAGATTCAGAGTTGGATCTCAAAGGGTTGGTTGAGGCGATGGCATGGCCCCATCCCGGGCGTCATTCCGTTGCTGGCCGTCGTGCAACCAACGAAGGACAAAGTCCGTCCAGTCATGGATTATCGTGAGTTGAACGGCTTTGTCGAATGTCATACTGGCGATGACATGGTCGCTGTGTGTGGCGACAAGATTCGGAAGTGGCGGCAGCTGCGGGGCGAGCTTAAGGTCGTCGACCTTAAGTCCGCGTACCTGCAGATCCACGTTTCCGAGGATCTGTGGCGGTACCAGATCGTGAAGTTTAAGGGTGTGCCTTACGCTTTGACGCGATTAGGCTTTGGCCTCTCGTGTGCGCCTCGAATCATGACGGTGATTCTCGGCAAGGTTCTGTCGCTGACCGATCGCGTTCGTCGAGGGACGGACCACTATATCGATGATGTAGTGGTGTGTGAGTCCATTCTCAGCGCGCAGGAGCTCCGGGAGCATTTGGCACGGTACGGACTTGTGTCAAAGGAGCCTGAGTGCCTTGATGGAGGTCGGCTGTTGGGCATTTCTTTGCGGAAAGATGCCAACGGACATCTTCGAATGTCGCGGGGGACTGCTCTCTCCGAGTTTGGCTCGGTGAATGCCGGCCTGACGAAGAGAGGGCTGTTCTCCTTGTGCGGTCGGTTAGTTGGCCATTACCCCGTGGCGGGGTGGCTGCGTCCTTGTTGCAGTTTTTTGAAACGGCTGGGGTGCAGTGGCTCTTGGGACGACCCGGTTGACGGTTCTGTCAGCTCGTTGGCTGCGGAGCTGTTGGCGCGGGCTCGTCGGGACGACCCTGTTGGGGGCGTGTGGGGTGTCGACTCGCATGGTACGGTTACCGTGTGGGCTGATGCCAGCTCCCTCGGAGTTGGTGTGGCCCTTGAGGTCGATAGCCGCATTGTGGAGGATGCGTCTTGGCTCCGAAAAGAGTCAGACCACCTTCATATCAATGTGGCCGAGTTGGAAGCGGTGGCGCGGGGTATCAATTTGGCGATTGCGTGGGGTTTTAAGACCTTCACGGTCGCCAGTGATTCCCGGACAGTCGTCACATGGATGGACAACACTGTCGATGGCCGCAATCGTGTTCGCACGAAGGGCGCGGCGGAGATGCTCGTGAAGCGACGTCTTGGGGTGATCCGTGAGACGATCGCTGAGCATGGTCTGGTCGTGTCTGTTCGCTTCGTCTCGACGATCGAGAACAAGGCCGACCAGCTGACCAGGGTACCTAAGAGGTGGCTTAGTTACCGCGATGGTGGGGAAGCCGGCGCAGAGGTGGCGGCCGTGCTTGCCACTGGAGAGAGTGTCGAGGATGCCATCTGGGCGGCTCATTTGCCGCATCATTTGGGCATTGATCGGACGCTCTACTTGGCGCGTCAGATCCGCAGTGATCTGTCGCGCGAACAGGTGAAGCGGGAGCTGGCTGGATGCGAGGCCTGCCAGCGGATTGACCCTGCGCTGCGGGGGGAAAATCTCGTGGAGCGGGGGGATCTGTCTGTGGAGGAGAGTTGGCGCCGGGTTGCAATTGATGTGACCCACTATGGCACTAAGCTCTACCTGTCATTGGTTGACTGTGGTCCCTCGCGGTTCGCCATCTGGCGACGGCTGCTGAATGAGTCAGCAGCGAGTATTGTCGCTCACTTGCGGGAAATCGTAATTGAGCGAGGGCCGTGTGACGAGTTGCTCCTGGACAATTCGACGGCGTTTCGATCAGCGACTGTGGCACAGTTCGCTGATGCGTGGGGGATTTCGCTGCGATTCCGTGCCGCCTACGCCCCGAGCGGCAACGGGATCGTGGAGAGGAATCATCGGACGATCAAGAGGATCGCCGCCAGGGGAGGTATCACTCCTGAGGAGGCTACATTTTGGTATAATGTGACGCCCCGGAAGGACACTGAGGCGGGCTCAGTCCCTTCGAGCGGTATTTTTCGGTATCGCTGGCGAGTGCCGTTTGACGTCAATCTTCGGGTGATTGATGGCGGCGCGAGCAACAGTTTTGCTGTCGGCGATGAGGTGTGGGTGAAGCCCCCGCTGCCGTCATGCACGAAGCAGTGGACGTCAGGTGAGGTCACCAGCGTCGTGTCAAAGTACGTGGTCTGCGTAGACGGCATGCCCAGGCATGTGCGCGACGTCAGGAGACGACGCATTGGGGGTGATCGGGGCCGTGTCCCCGAGAATCACCGGGGCGCCGAGGGCGCTGCGGCGCCCGACGAAGTTATCTTCGGCGGAGGTGGCGGCGGTGGCGCAGCTCCTCTTGCGTTGCCTGAGAGGGTGGTGGTGGACGCATTAAACGCGGCGCCAGTGGCGCCGGCGGCAGAGAATGAGTTTAGTGAAGACTCACTTGAGGAAGAGGGCGAGGAGCCTGCCGCTACTGATGGAGAGGCAGAGCAGCCCCAGGGGGAGCCGGCGCAATTAAGGCGGTCACACCGTGAACGACGGCGTCCCTCGTACCTAAACGAGTACGAGTGCTAAGCACTGGACACCGGGAGTTTCGTGAGAAACTGGGGGAGATGTGGTGATAAATTGGCCGCCGCCAGTCTCGAGAATTTGGCTGGCAACTGGCTGACTGGCTGGCGCAGCCTTTCCTGGCTGCCGCCACTGACTGGCGGCGGGCGAGTGACGTCAGTGTTCGAATGGATCTTGTCGAGTGCAGTCGCGCGTGTGCTTTCGCTCTTCGGTTTTTGCGTCGGTTGTGCCGGCGTGTTCTCTTTCGTTTCGTCTGTGAGCAAGGCGGGTGCCTTGCTTTCGGAATTCCTCTGGTTCTACGAGGAAGGTCATCTAGCTGTGGCAGCTACTTGACGGGTCTGCTGGCGGTGAAGGCATCGAGCAGATTTTTGACGGTAAGCCAACATTCTGCTAATTAAATTAATTTTTCTTCATGGCGTATTCAGTCAGACATAGTTTGACTAAGAAAATTTATTTAAAGTAAATTTCTAATACATTTAGTTGTAATATTTAACACAGTATTTTCACCATTTGGAATTTGATCACATCATTTTCAACTAGTTGAGTTCATCTCAAAATTTTAGCATGATTTAACTCGATCAATTTCTTATTTGCAAATGCGCGCAGTATTCAGTGCAGATGCGCTAATGGAACACCTGGTGCGGCTACTCAGCTCGAGCTCTTGCACACGCTCTTCCTCCAGTTGGAATTCAAAACTGTTAAAATGTTATTTATTTTTCTCAATTTCCCTCATTCTGTCACTGAATTTATTTATTAAATGAAAAATGAAAAAAAGTTAATGTGTGTTTTCTAATTTTGTTTTGGTTCCTAATGATGAAACTTTTATTCCTTAAGATAAAACAATTGAATTCAGCAAAATAATTCTCCTATATTTTTGCAGGTCAATTATTTCCATAAGGATAGATTTTTACTCATTTTATAATTTCAACTTCCAATCATTAAATTCATTCATATCTCACTGGAAATATCGTGCTCCTGCAGATTTATCCAAGGTCCATCCGTGTTTTGGTGATGTGATCAGCTGATTTTCGTTTACACTTTGTTGCCAGCTTGTAATAGTATTATTGTATATTGTCGTCTGGTTCATCAGGTGTATGCCAATTATTTGGTTGTCGTCATTAAAAAATTGTATCCAAAGCTGTATTTGTGGTTAAAGCCATGCTACCAAAATTACGACCCTTGTATGTTTTAGTTAGTTGATACAGATGATTTTGTGGGTGCTAAATTATGGTGATTAGGCATGCTGAGGAAGTGATAGATGGTAAATCAGAATAGGTAGAACAAAAGAATACAAATATCTAGGTTGTATGATAAGTGAAGATGGATGTACTAGAACTAACGGTGAGAAAGTGGCTAAAGCAATGCAGTGGAGTGGACGGTTAGGTAGTGTGGCCAGATACAGAGCAAACAAGTACGAATGTGTGAGAGGAATGTGGAAGTATGTTGCTGTACCTAGTGTCATGTATGGTATGAGTGCTCTTGCTTGGAATGGTAGTGATCTTGAAAAGCTGGATGTGATACAAAATAAGGTAGGACGTGTAGCATTGGGGGCTCCAAAATGGACAGCTATAGAAGCCATTAGAGGTGACCTAGGGTGGAGCCTATTTTCAGAAAGAATGATGAAAGCTGTGCTGAATTATAAGGTGAGAATTGAAAGAATGCAGAATAGCAGGTGGGTAAGGCGAATCTTTGAATGGAATCTGAGTGTAAGCTATTGGGAGAAAGTATGTTGGGGGCATGCAAGGAAACTCAGTATGCAAAAGATTATTCATGTTAGAATTGGGAGACCTGTGGATGACTGGAGTTTAATAAATGTTGGAGGTGTAGGGCCTGAGTGGGACTGCAAGAGGTGGAAGAAAGAGATTGAGAGACAAACAAAAGAGTATGGATTGAATAAGTGGAAGCTTAGCATGATGCGGAAGCCTACACTTAACTGGTATATGAAAAAGAAAGCACCTAAGTTTGAGCTGTTCTATGATGGTAGTTTTGGAAGTCAACTCTTGTTTGCTGTGAGATGTAAGTCATTGAGTGTGAACAGACGTACATGGAGATGGAATGAGAATAATAACAGATTATGTCAACAGTGTAATGGTAGAGTAGAGGAAACAATTGAGCATTTTGTGCTGGAATGTAGTAAGTATGAGCAAGAGAGAGAGAGTTTAATGAATGTGGTGTCTGAGCAGTATGGAGAGAATGAATGGAATGCCAGATGTGCTGAAGATGATTGCGGTATGAGCTGTCTTGCTGGATTGGATCAGGAGTGTAATGCGAGTGTCACTGAGGCTATGAAAGTGTTTCTGGTGCGTGCCTGGAGTAAGAGACAGTGACTGGAATGAGCCAGTCTGGCAGAATGGGCTGTAATGACCCAATGTGCCGGGGGATGGGGTTTTGACACACTGGTTGTCCCGGTGATGCCTTCCAATGGAGGTTGTGACAAGGATCGTAGATCCTGAGTAGTTTAGTGGACAAGTCTGATACCAGGCGCTGAACTCTGTGTGAAAATTGTGGAGGGAATTGTAGGCCGTTACAAAGGCCCCGACACTGTCGGCCCTCAAGTTCAAGTTCAAGTGGAATGGATGAAGGGATGGTTGTACTGCAAGGAGGTGGCAATGGATTGCTTGAATGTGGGAGAGAGCGTACGGTGAATGCAATTATGAATGTTGTTGAAAGGGCGCGAAATAAGAATGTAAGAGTGGCTGTGACCAGCCTGCTGAGAAGGCCTGCATGTGGTGAGGAGTATGAAAGGGTGCGAAAGGAGGTGAATAGGGAAGTGCATGAAAGGATTATGAGTATGAAAGCTGAGAGTATGAGAAAGCGTGAAATGGGTTCCAGCTTCCTTGATATGGATAACCTGATCCAGAGTGGGTGTTTTCGTGGAGATGGAGTCCACCTTACTCAAGAAGGTGAGATGAAACTCTCCAGGAGATACATCCGGTGGATTGGGTGTACTCATATTGTAATGGAAGGTGGAACTGGATGAATGGAAAGCTGTCAGAGCAAAAATGAAAAATGTTGTGAATTGTCCAATAGTGTTGTAAGGTTTGGATGCATAAATATGCGTGGATGGAATGCAGGAAAGTTAAATGACCTTGTAGCAGAATTTGAGAATGGAGATTTGGATTGTGTTGGTGTAGTAGAGACCCAAATGCGTGATAGAGTCAGTTTAAAATGTAAGGAGAGTAAGTACCACATGATTGGAAAAGGACGTGTAAGTTGGCAAAAAAGAGGTGGTGGAGTTGGTCTCATTGTAAAAAATTATCTAAATTGGAAATTAGAAGAAATTCCTGTTGGAAATGAACCTGAGAGTGAAGATCTGTTAGTAATAAAGTGTGAAAGAATGCATGCCAGAGAATGTGTTATTGTGACGTTGTATGCTATATGACAACTGATGGTATTTTAGCTCATCAAGAGAATGTAAAAAAGTATGAAATATTATCAAGAATTGTGCAAGAGCATTGCAGGTGCCCTCTGATTGTGATGGGTGATATGAATGGCCATGTTGGTATACTTGGTGAGCCTGTGAATGCAAATGGACAAAAATTGATTGATTTCTGTGATGAGAATGAACTTGAAAACCTGAATGTAACAATAGGAAATGGCTTGCATACATGGCAAAGCAGGGAATGTAAAACTGCAATTGATTATATGATAGTGAATAGTAGAGCAAGAATATGTGTCAAAGAAATGTTTGTAGATGAAGATGATTTTGATATTGATAGTGACCATAAAATGCTTGTACTAGAATATAATTGGGATGGAAAGGAGTCAATGCAGAAGGCCAGCAGAGTAAGAGAAAATTGGCGTATTAAAATGGTAAACTGGAAAGAATTTAGAAATGAATTGAGTAGATGTAACTGGAACAGGTGTGGAAATGTAAATGACCTAAATAAGGAGATTGCAAGAACCTTGTATGATGTGGCAGAGCAAAAGATTGGTAGAATGAAATGCAGGAAAAGTACAGGAAATGCTAGGTGGTTTACAAGTGAGATAAAGGAAGAACGAATGAGAAGGAAGACTTTAAATAAAAAACAATGCTGTATGAGGAAAATGTATGAAAGACGCAGAATTACTGAGGATGAATGGCAGAGTGCATGGAATGAGTACAAGGACCAGCAGAAGAAAGTAAAGAGAATGATCAATGAGGCTAGGGTTAAAGAAGAGAGACACCAAGTTGAAAATCTAAGAAAGAAAGGTCCAGATGGAATAAAAGATTGGTATAGGTTTATACAAGGTAATGATAGAGATAGTGAAGTTCAAGTTGATGAATTAGTAGTCAATGGGTGCAGTGTGCAAGATAGGATGCAAATGGTGAAAGCAGTTGAAGAATACTGGGAGGACATTGGTGGAATGAATGAGCAGGTTACAGATGATGAACCGATAAATTTTCTGATAGATGAACATGAACTGCAAATGGAAGACGAAATCACTTGTGAAGAGATTGTAAGTTTTTTGAAGAAAGTGAAAAATGGAAAGGCATGTGGCCCTGATAAGATACCATATGAGTTCTATAAATGTGGAGGAGAGAGTGTAGTCAGTATGTTGAAATGTTTATTTGATGAGATATGGAAGAGTGAAAGAGTACCGGATGACTGGAACAAGTGTAATGTAGTTCTGTTGCATAAGGGTGGACATAAGAGTATGAAAGAACTTAAAAATTACAGACCAATTGCACTGGGTGACACCGTATGTAAGATCTTTTGTGGTATTTTGAATGAGAGAATGAAAAACTTAGTTGAGGAATTAGGAGTCCTGGGAAAAGAACAGAATGGTTTTAGGCAAGATAGATGTGGGGAGGATAATCTGTTTGTAGTGAGTGAAATAATTGAGCGAATGAAGAAGGATAACAAGAAGGTATATTTAGCATTCCTGGATATTGAAAAGGCGTATGACAGAGTGGATCGGGTTAGGCTGTTTGAAACTTTGAGAAAAGTTGGTTTTAGCAGAAAAATAGTGAACATTGTACAGAGTCTGTATGAGAACACAAGTGCTATCTACAGGTTAGGAAATTTGGAAACAGGGCAAGTGAGGAGTGTTAGAGGAGTGAGACAGGGCTGTACTCTGTCCCTCCTGTTGTTTGGATTGTACACAGAAGAATTAGCAGTTCGACTGAGAGGGAGTGGTTTAGGACTGAAAGTTGGTAATGAGAGACTGAGCTGTTTGTTGTATGCTGATGATGTGGTTGTGGTTAGTGAATGTGGTCATGAACTACAAAGGATGCTTGACATTGTGAATGGATATAGTACAGATTTCAAGATGAACTTTGGTGCCAATAAAAGCAAGGTCATGGTTATAAATAGTGATGAGACTGATAGAGACAGACTGTGGAATATTGGAGAAATCAGAATAGGTAGAACAAAAGAATAAAAATATCTAGGTTGTATGATAAGTGAAGATGGATGTACTAGAACTAAAGGTGAGAAAGTGGCTAAAGCAATGCAGTGGAGTGGACGGTTAGGTAGTGTGGCCAGATACAGAGCAAACAAGTACAAATGTGTGAGAGGAATGTGGAAGTATGTTGCTGTACCTAGTGTCATGTATGGTATGAGTGCTCTTGCTTGGAATGGAAGTGATCTTGAAAAGCTGGATGTGATACAAAATAAGGTAGGACGTGTAGCATTGGGTGCTCCGAAATGGACAGCCATAGAAGCCATTAGAGGTGACCTAGGGTGGAGCCTATTTTCAGAAAGAATGATGAAAGCTGTGCTGAATTATAAGGTGAGAATTGAAAGAATGCAGAATAGCAGGTGGGTAAGGCGAATCTTTGAATGGAATCTGAGTGTAAGCTATTGGGAGAAAGTATGTTGGGGGCATGCAAGGAAACTCAGTATGCAAAAGATTATTCATGTTAGAATTGGGAGACCTGTGGATGACTGGAGTTTAATAAATGTTGGAGGTGTAGGGCCTGAGTGGACTGCAAGAGGTGGAAGAAAGAGATTGAGAGACAAACAAACAAAAGAGTATGGATTGAATAAGTGGAAGCTTAGCATGATGCGGAAGCCTACACTTAACTGGTATATGAAAAAGAAAGCACCTAAGTTTGAGCTGTTCTATGATGGTAGTTTTGGAAGTCAACTCTTGTTTGCTGTGAGATGTAAGTCATTGAGTGTGAACAGACGTACATGGAGATGGAATGAGAATAATAACAGATTATGTCAGCAGTGTAATAGTGGAGTAGAGGAAACAATTGAGCATTTTGTGCTGGAATGTAGTAAGTATGAGCAAGAGAGAGAGAGTTTTATGAATGTGGTGTCTGAGCAGTATGGAGAGAATGAGTGGAATGCCAGATGTGCTGAAGATGATTGCGGTATGAGCTGTCTTGCTGGATTGGATCAGGAGTGTAATGCGAGTATCACTGAGGCTATGAAAGTGTTTCTTGTGCGTGCCTGGAGTAAGAGACAGTGACTGGAATGAGCCAGTCTGGTAGAATGGGCTGTAATGACCCAATGTGCCGGGGGATGGTGTTTTGACACACTGGTTGTCCCGGTGATGCCTTCCAATGGAGGCTTGTGACAAGGATCGTAGATGTTATAGCCTCCTTTCTTTTAGAATCCAAGTTCAAGGTTTTTCAATTTTATTTCCATCTTTTCAAGTCTAAAAATCAAAGGAGTTATTTTCCGAAAGAAAACACGATTCTTTCAACGTGGCCACGTCATTTTTACTTGTTATGATGAAAGGTGTACACAAAATATGACAATGGGGTAGATGAGACTAGCAAATATATAGGAACAATTGTTACATAAATCTCACGCAACTTGAGTATGCAGCGGTGACGAAGTTTTATAATAAGGTCTCGAATTGTACGTTAAATTATTAAGTGAAGTTAACACAGAGTCAGAGTCAAATACGGAGTGCCTCGCCGTATGCAAATCAAACACATCTAATGAGGTGGCACGATGAGACCTTCTAGCGTCGGAGTTTTGCTCTATAATGATGATGCCCTAACCCTCGTCGAACCCTTTAAGTAGCTGTCGTGCTGCAGGAGTTACCGCAGCTGATCATAGCCGTTGAAGTTGACGCCCGCAGTATCGTCGCGGCTACTCATTGCCACTCGGCCACTCTGCCACTCGCTCGCTGCCGCCGCTAATCGCCATTATTTGTTGTGGCTATGGCCCAGCCGCCAGCCTGCTGAGACCGGGCTGCTGTTGCCATCCACACGCTGCCACACTGCCATACCGCTGCCACGCTGATGCCATGCTGTTGCCACGTTGCCACGCTGTAGTTGGGAGCGCAGGCGTCGCCTTCTCCTTTTTTTTGTAACGGCCGAGCCCTCGCTGTGTACACATCGACATCTGGCGCGTTGTATACTGCTGAGCTTTGAAATTTCCTGATAGCAGAGTTCGGTGTAAGCTCTCACGTCCAACCGCCCTTTACTCTTTTTTGTGGCGAAAACTTAACGGTTCGTACTAGGGACATAACAGAATCCCCCCAACCTATATTAATCAACATCCTCCTGGATGTAAAATGGAAGTTTCCGTCTACTGAAGTCACGCATCTGAGATTCGTACTTCATTGCAGGGGCGAAATTAGACAAGCCTTGAGATTTGTGCTTCTGACGCACTTCTGAATCGAAGATCCTGAACAAGCGATAGCTTATTGTAGTCGTCGGGACGTCCTATTCCAATTCACTATCGAAGACCTTCTCTCTTGGCTAATGACGTTCTATCAGAGGCCTTCTGAAGACGTTCAAAGGGGTAAAAACCATCCTAATAAAATATCGAATATGCAATCGATCAGTCTATACTCGACCTCCTGCGTGTAGTTACTACGGACATATTGCTGTCCAACGGTATCTTCTTCATTTTTTCTTCGCCGTTGTTGAATCCGTGTCCGGCGAAAATATAGATGTTCAGGGGAAAGTCCCGTCCTTCGTACGAGTGGGTGTACTGTTGTTGCAGATGTAAGCTGGATCCGCCGATTGCGTCTGTACAGCTGGGGCCGCGGCACGCCAGGACAGCTGAGGCCCTTTAATAGCAAGGTCGTCGCTGACGACGCGTAGTAGAAACAGCTGGTATGGAGAGCGGTGTTGCCATAGCGTTGGTATCGTACTGTGCGCCTGCACACTGCCTCTGGGTCGCTGCACTGTCGCGCTGGCGAGCGGTGCGTGAGTGCTGTGCGCCTGTAGCCCTGTACACGGCTTCCCAGCCGTGGCTCAGCTGCGGTGGAGAGAGGAGGGTGTGTGTTGCCGCTGCTCAGACCCCAGTCGGCGCAGCATTGATGTAATCAATCGTTCCACGTTAATCTCAGGCTTTGACAAAATTTTTCTCTCGGATTTCTTCGACTTATCGTAATCAATTGTGTCCATCTACTCATCACATCTCCCCCATGCCATTTACAGCCCGGTGTATCACCCTTCGATTGTGTTTTAACTAGATCAAGTAATCTAAAGCAATAAGCTCAAAGAAATCCTTTAGAGAACATTATAACTAACACAAAATAAAATAAATGCAAGGTAAATGAAATTTATGAGAGATCAAAGTAATCTAACGCAATAAGCTCAAAGAAATCCGTTAGAGAACACAAAATGTACGGTAAATGAAGTTAATGAGAAATACATAATATGACATTCAATATCTCGGATAATTAGTGGGCTGCAAAGGAAAGTTCCTACGTATTAGCACGCATTCCTGGAGAAGAGCTATAAAAGACATACGAACGGGTTACAAATTTGACATCGAGTAAAATTTTTTCTGATTGATGAGCATCATCAAGGTAAATACATAAATTGACTTATAAATCGACATTAATCATGTAATACATCCTATCTGCATTTTGCTGGAGAAATCATTTAAATTTAAGTCGAAGCACTTATCCTAAAATTGAAATATAAATGAAATGTTAAACACAAGGGAAATGATTAGAAAACATTCTGAATATTAAACATAGAACATTTGGGAGTGAAATGAGATAATCATTATTGAAGTTTGGGACGTGGAAAATCAGTTAATCCTAAGTCAAAGCACGTATCCTAAATTTGTAATACGAAAGAAATGTTAAACACAAGGGAAATGGTTAGAAACATTCTTAATATTAAACATAGTATATCTTTAGAATGAGATGGAGCAATCATCATCGAAGTTTTGGGACGTCCTTGCGAGACACAAATAATCATACATAGTTTGGGCGTCTCGTCCGATTTCTCAGAGAGTACCTAGGGATCATTTCTTCATTTCTCTGGCTTGTGCTCGGCACTGCAGGAATGTCGTTCGTCTCTGCCCCTTGCAGTTCGTCCTTTTCTTCGTCGTTGTTGAAAGGGAAGGCCATGGCGTCGTCAAGATAAGCACGTTTCACACGGTTCAGGTGCACGGTCTGCTCCTTTCGGTCTGAATATAGACCTCTGATAGTGATGTTATTTCCACGTCTGGAGGTAATTCTGTATGGGCCTCTGAAGCGCGAAGGGAAGGCTCTGCCTTCAGTGTGTCCAGTTATGTTCCTAAGCATGATTAGCTCTCCCGCTTGAATGTCACATTCTTTGGCCGTTCGATTATAAATGTTTGCGGCAGCTTGCCTCGCAGCTTCCGAATTCTTCCGAACTGCAGCAAATGCTTTGGACAGTCGGAGCGAGACTTCAGTTGAATACTCTTTGTCACATGCGTAGTTTATAGGCTGCTCCTTGAAGATGTCGTGGAAGGGAAGGTTTGCGTCTCGGCCGTAGAACAGAAAGAACGGCGTGTCCTTAATCGCGGTCTGATAGGAAGTATTCACCGCGAGAGTCGCAAAGGCGACGCTCTCGTCCCAAGTGAACTTATCTTCAGCCGCTAAGTGAGAGATTGCAGTTTTTAAGATACCGTTCATTCTCTCGCAGCAACCGTTCGCCATCGCGTGGTAAGCAGTCGTCGTTTGTGATCTCGCTTTGAGATTTTTGCAGACGTCCTGGAATAACCTATTGGTAAATTCGCTGCCTCTGTCACTGACGATCGTATTCGGGGCAGAGAATTTTCCGACGTATTGGACAAAAGCTCTGGTGACAGTATCCGCAGACTTATCTGTAAGGGGATAAGAATCAACATACCTAGTAAAATGATCAACTATCGTTAGAAGGTATTTGTTGCCTGCGTAACTAACAGGAAGCTCAACAAGGTCAACTGCAACTCTTTCAAGGGGATATGAAATTTCAGGGAATTTTCCCAAGGGAACTTTAAATTGACCCTGCCATTTTGTTCGTTGGCAAGCTAGACATTTCTTCACGTGTTCTTTGACGTCACGAATCTGATTAATCCAGAAGAATTTATCTCTGGCACGTTCAAGAGTTCTCAGGAAACCCATATGAGCGGACAAATCGTTGTCATGGCTCAGCTTTAAAGCTACCTTAACTAAAGACTTAGGAATGACTATTTGTACATTACTTCTACCGTTTCTGCGTTTCTTTCTCGACAATCTACACAGGACATTGTTCTCATCAATAAAATATTCGTCAATGTTTGAAATCTTAATATCACCCAAGTCATTGCCAGTTAACAAGTTTCTTACACCAGACCAAAGTGAGTCCTTTTCTTGCTCTGAAACAACATCATCCAGGCTCAATTGCTTTGCCTCGACGGCAACACTCTTATCACGTTCACTGTACACGGGTGGAGGGCACACGTCGTCGACGGGAACATCTGTCGCATTATTATTAGAACGAGGCTTAATTCTAGAAGGAACATCAGCATTAATCTTAGGACCATTCTTATTACTACAGTTTGACTCAGCAGTGTCTACGACAGCATTGACGACTCTTTCGGATCTAGACAAATAGTCGGGCAAATGGTGTAGTGCTCCCGGCTTGTACCGAACAGAGAAATTATATTCCTGAAGAAGCAGAGCCCACCTTGAAATACGGTGATTACCTGTTTTATTAGCAAAAATGAACGTTAAGGGACGGTGATCTGTTACCACGACGAACTCATTTAAGTACAGGTACGCATCATAATGTTTGATTGAATCATGGATAGCGAGAGCTTCGAGTTCTGTTGCAGAGTACTTAAGTTCATTTCCTTTTAATTTTCGACTATAGTATGCTACAGGTAACTCAATGCCGTCGTGCATCTGAAGTAATGCTCCACCAATTGCAATGCCCGAGGCATCAGTGTGCAACACAAACTCTCTCTGAAAGTCAGGAAATTTAAGTATAGGCGCAGACACAAGTTTATCTTTCAAGTCATCGAAAGCTCGCTGATGGACGTCAGTCCATTTAAATGAGTTCGTCTTTTTTGTTAGCTCGGTTAGAGGTGCCGCGATATGAGCATAATTTTTAATGAACTTTCTAAAGAATCCGGTAGAGCCTAAGAATCTCTTCACCTCTTTAACACTCCTAGGTCTCAAAGCATCCGCTAAAGCTCGCACTTTGTCAGGTCTGGGAGTTAGTCCCTCTGAACTGACTTTGATACCAAGGAAAGTCACGCTACTCGCAGCAAATTGGCATTTTTTGAGGCTTAATTTGAAACCTGAAGCAGCCGTTTGAAGCAACGCCTTATCCAAATGTTCGACATGAGTCTCGAAATTTTTTGAATAGATGATGATGTCGTCAACGTAACAGAACAGAAATTTTGAAATGAATGGAGAAAAAGCCATATTAACTGCTTTTTGAAGTGCAGCCGCAGATGTGATAAGACCTTGGGGTGAACGGCAATACCTATAACTACCTGTCGGTGTTTTGAAAGCGGTGATATCCCTGCTCTCGGGAGACAGTTCAATCTGATGGTAGGAGCTTCGCATATCAAGGGTCGTGAATAAATTTGAGTCCTTTAGACTTTCGAGGGTGTCAGTCATATGCGGGATAGGGAAAGTGTCTTTCTTAACTATTTTGTTGATAAGACGAAAATCGACAACTATCCTATGAGTTCCATCGTTTTTTCTGACTGTCAAAATAGGTGACGACCATGGGGAGTAAGCTGGCTCTATAACTTTCTGTTTCAGCATCTCTTGGACATGCTCTTCAACTAATTGTTTTGTAGCGTGAGGAACTCGATATTGGGGCGTATTGATTGGCTCATGACCCTGAATGTCTAATCTATGTACAGCATTTCGCGCATGACCAATCTCGTCTCCAACCGCGAACGCATTCCTATGATTGTTAATCAAATTTACAAGGGTCGTTCTCTGATCTAAGTTCAAATGGGACAGGTCGACATTGTCAATCATTTCATTGAAATCGGGCTCCCGACGTCTCTCTGCGTCACGTATGAGCCTGCTATTCCTAGCCTCGATCTGCCTATCCTGGTCAGTGCGGCACCGAGCTGACTCGCTCGCGTGTCCACCGTCTCTGTGCACAGCTGTCACTGTCTCGTAGGCCTTGCTCTGCGTCTGCGCTCGAGCATCACTTTCGCTTTCGTCTGAGCCAGACTCCGGCTCCTCAATAGCAACGTCTAGAGTAGCACAAATTTTATTTCTAGGTACAAGAACATTCTTATCATTATAATTTACAAAGACTATTGGTATAGTACCTTCACGGACTGTGGCTAACGTGCGAGGCACTGCTATTCCTTTGCATGTAACGCTCTGCTTTAGAACGACTGTCTTTCCATTCATGTGCTTGGGAACTCTCAAAAAGGAATGACATAACGTGCCTCCTTCAACAGTCAGATCATGTGACATTCTTGCGACACTGAATGATGCATCCTCAGATTGTTTCACAAAATTTACTGAATTAGAAGCAGCAACTGATTGAAATGGGTAAACTTTATTGTTAATCCTCACGTGACCTTTCTCATTCTGACTGTATTTTATTTCAACGCCGAACCTCTTAAGAAAATCTCGGCCTATCAAGACAGCTCCAGGGAAGTAAGAATCTTCCACAATTATAGCAGAATGGCAATACTCAACATCACCTAGTTTAAATTTCAGGTCAATCGTACCTCGAGTGTGGAGATTATCTCCATTTACAGAACAAAGAACTTTAGTGCATCGTTTAATTCGGGGAAGAGTTTTGAATAATTTGCTAATTACACAAGATTTCACAAGAGTCACGGAAGAGCCTGAATCAACGAAAGTGGAGCATTTTTTCTGTTCAACATTTAGCAAAATCACGGGGGAAAAGCTTTTCGGTTGCCGTGGAAGTTTTTTGACTTTACTGCGGCGATGTCACCATTCTGACTCGGATGGCCATTGAATTTGCGTTGATAATTATTAAATGGGCGGGCATTTTTGTGTGAAGCACTTTGCCATTTGAATGGATTCTTAGGCTGGAACGTTCGCTTTTGTGGTGAATTGTATTGACATTTCTCCACCACTACATCACTCTCATGGGCTCGCCTTTTGCGGTTCAACAAAGATCTTTCTTCGATCAAAGATTCCTCAATAGATCTCGCTTTATCTAAGAGTTTGGTCACACTCTCAGGGTCAAAATCATGTGATAATTTTTCACTGATCTTGGGATTCATATTTTTAATGATAGTCGGGATTAGAATCTTTTGTGCATTGGCATCCTCGTAGTGCCATTCTTGGCCGAACACGTCTTTCCAGCTAGCTAGAACGCGAGTTGCAAATGCATTGACACTCTCATCATTCTCTTGACGCAGACTAAATAGGATTTTATGAACGGTTTTTCTATAATTTACAGCCCCCTTGTACACAGAAATAAGCCAAGTCTTGACATCTTCCAGTGTGACCAATTGGTCGGACTTGAGGACATAAGAATCCCAAGCCTTCCCGGTAAGAGCATTTTTCAAATAACGACATTGCAAATCGATGTCATTCGTGTAGATGTCAACTCTGGTCTGAAAGTGTTTTAAAAATGAAGTTACACAGCCTTCGCCGTTAAATTTAGGCAGATCAATTGCATGATTTAAAGTGACAAAATTGTTTTGAGCATTCTCACCGTTGTTATTTTGGTTATCTTCATTATCGTTCCCTGCCATGATTCCAACAGTTATTTAGGGCAAAATTGGCGAGGCAAAATAGGTTCACAATGAACACTGATAGCAATTTAGAGTTTCAAATTAGAAGTTTAAATGCAATATCTCGTACAATATGTTTCCAAATACACAGACATAATTGAATCTTTCGCACAATAAGTTTCCAAATGCACAGAAATAATTGGATAGATCCAACAAAAGCAATGCAATGCACATAGACACGAAATATCAAAAATAGAATACGCAATAATCTTATAAAACGGATCAAATCAATAGGAAAACGGGTTAAATCAGTTAATAAAACGGGTTAAATCAATGAATAAAGCAACACACATGGATACAATGGCATCAAAATAAAGAGCACAATAATCTTATTACGGAAGCGGTTTTGCATGGATTAATACATGTCATAAGGAAATAAATCAATAGGGCTAAGTTAATAAAACGAATTAAATGAATTAATACACACAGTAAAGAAATAAATCAATACGCAAGTAAAGTGACATGAGGACATACACATTTCTAGGGAAATATTACAAATTATAAATGAGATGAATGAGTTTAAATAATTACTTGGGCCATTTAATTTACGTTACAAAAATTTTTTTTTTTTGAATAGGTAGCGTGGCTTAACGGTCCCTTGTGGAGACGTTGAGCGTTATTGGGTTATGATCCCACGTTCGCTGACCACCAATTGTTATAGCCTCCTTTCTTTTAGAATCCAAGTTCAAGGTTTTTCAATTTTATTTCCATCTTTTCAAGTCTAAAAATCAAAGGAGTTATTTTCCGAAAGAAAACACGATTCTTTCAACGTGGCCACGTCATTTTTACTTGTTATGATGAAAGGTGTACACAAAATATGACAATGGGGTAGATGAGACTAGCAAATATATAGGAACAATTGTTACATAAATCTCACGCAACTTGAGTATGCAGCGGTGACGAAGTTTTATAATAAGGTCTCGAATTGTACGTTAAATTATTAAGTGAAGTTAACACAGAGTCAGAGTCAAATACGGAGTGCCTCGCCGTATGCAAATCAAACACATCTAATGAGGTGGCACGATGAGACCTTCTAGCGTCGGAGTTTTGCTCTATAATGATGATGCCCTAACCCTCGTCGAACCCTTTAAGTAGCTGTCGTGCTGCAGGAGTTACCGCAGCTGATCATAGCCGTTGAAGTTGACGCCCGCAGTATCGTCGCGGCTACTCATTGCCACTCGGCCACTCTGCCACTCGCTCGCTGCCGCCGCTAATCGCCATTATTTGTTGTGGCTATGGCCCAGCCGCCAGCCTGCTGAGACCGGGCTGCTGTTGCCATCCACACGCTGCCACACTGCCATACCGCTGCCATGCTGATGCCATGCTGTTGCCACGTTGCCACGCTGTAGTTGGGAGCGCAGGCGTCGCCTTCTCCTTTTTTTTGTAACGGCCGAGCCCTCGCTGTGTACACATCGACATCTGGCGCGTTGTATACTGCTGAGCTTTGAAATTTCCTGATAGCAGAGTTCGGTGTAAGCTCTCACGTCCAACCGCCCTTTACTCTTTTTTGTGGCGAAAACTTAACGGTTCGTACTAGGGACATAACAGTAGATCCTGAGTAGTTTAGTGGACAAGTCTGGTACCAGGCGCTGAACTCTGTATGAAAATTGTGGAGGGAATTGTAGGCCGTTACAAAGGCCCCGACACTGTCGGCCCTCAAGTTCAAGTTCAAGTTCAAGTTCAAGTTCAAGTTCAAGTTTTGTTAAGAGGGTACTAAAATATAGTTTGGTTTGAAAAGTGTTCTATTTTGCCTGTGTTTGATTCATATCAGTGTTTCCACAGTAATGCTGGTATTTTTCAAGAAGAGGATACTAATAGGTTTTCACATTTTTTTACCCCTATTGTGTTAATCAGATCAAAATTAACTACTTTTCTTCTATGCACTCTTCGTTGCAAATGAGTATTAAATGAGTTAGAGCGGTAGGGGGCTTACCGCAATTCTAGTCTTTCAAGCGGGAAAGGTCAATGTGAAGCGTGATATGATCAAAGGAAATGGGAATTTTATTCCCAAGAATCACTAAAGAAACCCATTTAAGAACGTTTTACATGAATAACATTCTGCTGGCTGATGCGTTATTTTAGAATTATTAAACTTTGAACATGGCTTTCGCGTGCCAAGGAAGCGGTTGTGCCGAGTGGAATTTAATTAATAACGGAAGCTAATTAAATTAATAACGGAAGCTAACCCCCTATTACAAACATAGAGAGGTGGGTCGTGAGGAAAAGCCATAGTTCTTCTCGTGAAAATTATAAAAAAAGATTGAAAGCGACCCGTTAAGGTCACGTCAACAATCTTGTTTACATCTGCTCCATGATGGCGGCGTCCGTACCGGGTGGTGCCATCTATGAGCTAACTGTAAAGGTGATGGTACAGGATGGCGGCATCTATGAGCTGACTTTAAAGGTGACAATGTAATAATGATGCCTAAAAAAAGTCAAAAGCACCAAGTACGAGAAATGGTACGTTAACTTTTTTGTGGTATTGACTGATAACAATATTTTTGGTAAATCTGAAGGATATGTCAGTTATCGATTTTCCACTTTTTGGTGCCTGAACCTAATTAATTGAATCAAAATGAACAAGTTTTCTTCCATGCACTTTCCGTCTCAAATGAGTATTTTACGATTTATAGCGGTAAGTTTAGTTTCGTCTTTGATGACGAATGCTCTCGAATAAACAGCTAATCATCGAATTTTGAATTTTTGTTGCTTGAATCATAGTAATAACATCAAAATAAACAACTTTTCTTCTATACACTTTTTTCGTCAAATGAGTATTTAACGAGGCATGGTGGTAGGTTTGGTTTCGTCATTTGATGGCGATCGCGCTGGAAGCGAGTGCGCATGCAGGTATTGCTGTCTGACGTGCTCCTTAAATTACCTGCCGCTTCAAACACGGGAGTTGCGGCAAGTCATTTACCGCTATAACTATTAAAATACTCATTTGAGACGGAAAGTGCATAGAAGAAAACTTGTTTATTTTGATCTTATTAACTATGCTAAGGCATCGTAATTTACAAAATCAATAACTGACATATCTTTCAGATTTACCATATTTTTTGTTATTTCATAACAATTTCTATTATTCTTTCATTTCTACAAAGTTCTGGCAAAAATTTTAACACCTTATGATCCAAACTTTGCCTTTCCCGACCCTAGCTGGTCGTACTCTGTGTTGCACATTTTTGCGCAGGAAAGCGATTTCACCTATAACTTTAAAGCTGAATAATTCTAAAATAATGCATCGGCAAGCAGAATGTCATTCATGTAAAACATTCTTTAATTGGTTCCATTAGTGATTCTTAGGAATACAATTCCCATTTCCTTTGATCACATCACGCTTCACATTGACCATAATGTTTTTGAGTGGGAGACTTCAACGCAATCTCTGTTCTGACGGCTGTTATGCGCTTGAATGATTGTTAAATTATGTTAAGTAAATTAATGATTGTGTCGAGTAACTCGTAAAATACTTATTTGCCGCAAAAGTGTATGGAAGAAAATTAGCTTATTTTGATGTTATTACGTGATTCAAGTAACATAAATTAAAAAATTAATTAGTAGCTGTTTGTTCAAGCCCATTTATCATAAACGAAAATTAACACCGCTATAACTCGGTAAGGTAAATCTGAAGGATATGACTGTAATCGATATAAATTTTGATGCTTAAGCATAGTTAATTTGATCAAAATAAACAAATTTTCTTCTATGCACATTCCGTCTGAAATGAGTATTTTATTAGTTATAGCGGTAAATGACTTACCGCAACTTCAGTGTTTGGAGCGGCAAGTAATTCAAGGAGCATGTCGGACAGCAACACTGCAATGCACTCTCGCTTCCAGCGCGATCGTCATCAAGACTAAACCAAACCTACCGCTATACCTTGTGAAATACTCATTTGATGAAAAAGTGTATGGAAAAAAGTTTTTATTTCAATGTTATCACCATGATTCAAGCAACAAAAGTTCAAAAATCGATGAGTAGCTGTTTATTCGAGCGCATTCGTCATGAAAGAAAAAACTAAACCTACCGCCAATACTCATAATATAATCATTTCAGACGGAAAGTGCATAGAAGAAAAAAATTTTTTCTGATCTAATTAACTATGTTTAGGCAGGAAAAATAAGAAAATCAATGATTGTCCTCGCCTGCATTAATACCGGTTAGATTAGTTTTTTATCTCACATTACTGCTATAACTTGTTAAATAATCATTTGCAATAAAAAGTGCATTAAAGAAAAATTGTTTATTTCTGGTATTTGTTAAGGAGAACTTACCAATCAATTTTCAAATTTTTGATCCTTGTATCATGATAATTAGATCAAAATAAATAAACATTTCATCTATGCACTTACTGGGGAAAATGAGTATTTAAAAAGTTATAGCTTCAGGTTACTTACTGCAATTCTAGTCTTTCAAGCAAGAAAAATCATTTCAACGAGTGACTCCAATAGAATTTCTGTTTCGACATGCTAAGATGATCACAATGTTACGTAAAGTTATGTCAAGTAAGCTTGGGTTATCTTAAGTTACTATAGGTTAGGATGGGTTAGGTTAGATCAGTTCAGTTTTGTTACATTACATTACCGTTATAACTCATTGAACACTCATTTCCCATGGAAAATGCATAGAATAAAAGTTGCTTATTTTGACTAATTACCATGATATAAGCAACAAAATATTTTAAATTGATTAGTCAGTTCACCTTAACATTTACCTTATTTGATCTAACATAAATTGAAAAATTGATTAGTGTCCTCTTCTTAACATTTACCGTTTTGCCTAGAAAATATGCTATTTCTGGCTAGTTATACCTGTTTTTAGGTGATGTTGAAATTAATACTGTTTGATACATTGGAGTTGTAACAACTACACCTAATTACCTTTAGGCTTGAAACAATCTATGCTAAATCACAGTCATGTTAGAGCTCTTAAATGTATGTATAAAGTAATTTTTCCTAACTTTAATGTTTGATTTGTGCTATCTTTCCAATTGTACAAAGAAAGGTTCATTTTCAAATGTGCTTGAATTAACTTTATCAATAAGTTTTAAATAATGAAGTTGATACAGGTTTGCTAATTATCTATAAGCATTATTTTGTTGAAGGTACTAAGCTCATTTTAAACATAGACCCTTTTATAAAGCATCTCCTTTGTTCTATAAACCTGTTAAGACAAACAAATCTTGTAAAATACCTTTTTGCCAAAGTCCTCAGCTTTCTTAGCAAATGTGTCAGATTTCTAGAGACATTACAATTTATTCAGTGCCATTCAGTAATAATAGCCAACATTGTAGCTTACATTGGGGGTGTAACTTCTTTGTAGTGTAACCTTTGCCTCAACTGTACAGTGATGGTGCTAGTATTATGTAGTTTGTAAAGTAGTAATGTAATCTTTATGTGCTGTAGTAATGTAATCATTATGTGCTGTAGTAATGCAATCATTATGTAGTTTGTAAAGTAGGATATTTCGGACTTTTATATGTACCAAACAATTTTTAAAGATTAATCCTTTTCTTTCATTTGTTGTTAGTATTGTTTATTTACTTCCAATAAACAAATAGTTCTGGTTGGTTTAGCTTAGGATATTTAATGAAAGCTATGGCACAACATAGGACATGCTTTGCTATACTGTATTATGCTCTGGAACTTTAGGTGTATAGTGTTCATAAATCATAATTGCCACGTATACTTTGCAGAAATTTTTGTAACGTAAAAGTAATCCCATTAAGTTAAATTATCCAAACAACATGTACTATTTAAATGCTACTCACTTTTTTCAGTTGAATTTTTTTGATTTGAAAATTGAGTAATTTCTCCTAGTAACTATGTTTATGTTGATAAAAGATCTATTAGTTAATTATAGGTTTCTGTTGTTTGCCTTTTTTCCCTGGAATTTGAGTACATGTTACAATTTTTTTCTATTTTAACTTCTGTTTAAGGGATCTATTACCCTGGACTACCCTTTGACTACCAAATTTTACAAATATCTTTTTTCCAATATTTATCGCAACTAGGTAAACAAAAATGCATGCAGATATGTAAAATTGAATGCCAAACACATTTGCATCTATAAAAATTGTTGATTTTTGCAAAAATTAATAATTTATTTCACGATTATTAGGAAAATATAAATCCTTGCGCAAAACCCTACTCACTCTATAATTTTCAACCTAAAAGAGTGATTTTTGCCTCATTTGACCCGGAAGGACTGTACCAAGACCGTAACATAGGATTTTTTTAATTTTTGACCTAGAAAAAAGTTATAGGTACACATATCAAACATTTGAAAAACAATATTGAATTTTTTTCAGTTTATTCCCAATAAAAATTTTATTTAGAATTCAAACATAATTTTGCTTTGCTGTGCTGTTTCCACTGTTAAACTGCATCGAATGAGACCAAAATCACGCTTCTACGTTGAAAATTGTTGAAGGGATGTGGTTTTGCGCAGAAAATATATATATGTATATGTTTATATATATATATATGTTCGCCCAATCACTTCTTTTCTACCGCGAATTTCAAAATTTTCCATGAAATCAGATGTGTTTAGAATTTAGTTTTACATATCGGTATTCATTTTCATTTACCTAGTTGCAATAGAATCCTGTAATCTGAGATTGAAAAAAGTATATTGAATTTGTCTTTTTAATACACTTTTTTGACATATGTAACCATGAATTTTTTCTAATCCAAAATTCAAAAAATCCTACGTTACAGTCTTGGTACAGTCCTTTCGCGTCAAATGAGACCAAAATCTCGCTTCTACGTTGAAAATTATAGAGTGAGTAGGGTTTTGCGCAACTATATATATTTTTCTAATAATCGGGAAATAATTTTTTTTTTTGCAAAAATCAAAAAATTTTCTAGATGCAAATGTGTTTGTAATTAAATTTTACATCCACGTATAAATTTTTGTTTTCCATCGGTGCAATAGAAATGTGTACAGTGAAGTTTGAATGGAGAGGTCGAGTCCAGGGTAGTAGATCCCCTTAACTTATCTAATTAGCTTTGATTATTTCCTTGATGATAATGGTAACTGAATAATTTCAGCTATTTATATCATAGGTTTTCTTGATTAATTCATGTAGCATTTTTTCTAATGTTAACTGAGAATATTTTAAACAAGATTATCTTTCCTTTCAGAGCCACAAAAACCATGAGCAATGAAAACATCTATGCGAATTGTTCTGCATGGATCTGACAAAATCATCTGTCATGTTGTTCACCTTACTCTTCAGTGGCACACCCAGGTGTGCTCAACTTGCACTTTGCTTTCAGATTGTGGCTGTGCAGACAATGCTACTTAGTGGTGTTATGATGTCAGGGTCTCAGTTGCCAAGTGCTGCTCAATCAGACCATTTGAAAAGTTCTTACAGAGATAGATCTTCAGATTACTCACATTTGCTAAGCTCAAACTTACCTTTTGACCACGACCCTGCTGACACTAAGCATGCAGGGGAGCTCTTTGGTGTTAGAGGTAGTGACATTCATTCTCTGGCATGGTCCATCAAGCTACGTGATGGCTGCCTGCTAGATGATGTTATTAGGAGAGTCAACTTCAATTATGTTGAAGAGCCTCATATTCCTGTTTCAAAACTGTGTTCAAACAATTATTTCCAGCTCATTCTAGTTAAGAAAATATCCTTTGATGAGGTGTATGTTGTAGCCCATCCATACTACAGGTTCTATGAACGCAATGTACGTAATGAGAGAAAGAAGTTCAAAAGACACATTTTGAATAAACACTTGCTTGGTATGAATTTCTATAACAATTCATCAAACAAAAATGCTGAGCAAACTGTTAGTGAAAACAATTTTCAATCTTCTATGTCTCTAGATAGAAGAAAAAATACATCAAATGAAGAATTAGGCGTAAGAAGAAGCATTCACATTCCTACAACTCTAAGATGCCCACGCTCAGTGATGTTTTCTGCTGTGGAAAATTTTACTGAAACTTATCTTCAGAAACACCCGTGTGTAGCTTGGCATCAACAGGAAGTGCTGCGAAAGAGACATAGAAGAGCAGCTCTGGGTCAAGTTCCTATCAAATCCAGCAAGGCATCCAAGTCAAGTGGTGTAGACCAAATTTTGGCTCTTAATCGGTCGAAGAGAACCAAGATCAACTTTGAAGATCCCCTCTATGAGCAGCAATGGCACCTGGTGAGACACAATTTTGAGCAGTTGGTGCAGTTAAATAATTGTGTAGCCAATTAGGGCCTTTCTTACCTTAGGATTTTCTTTGGCATCAGGGACTCATAGAACTTGTAGGTAAATAAAATAAATAATTCTGCAATATCATGGCACATTTTGCACTTCATTAGCAAAAAGCCACCAATGAAGAGTATCTCAGCTTTCAAGTAAAAAATGGTTTTGTAAATCCATGAGATTCATTTATTTTTATGACTGATCTTGGATGAATGATCTAGCTACCAGCAGGAATAAAATTCTACCCTATACAAGTTGATTACTAGCTCAATCTCATAGCAACAAATCCTATGGGGCAGGAAAAATTGTATTTCTGAAATTGTTGCTATTTCAATGTATCATTTTCCCTCTGTTTGCAGAAAGACATTGTAGAATTTGATACATAATGTACTTTCAGCACAAATGCTATTCCAAAGTCATTTTGAAAAGTGAGTTTTGAATATGATGCACATATTTGCATCTTTTTTAGAGGAAAGCATTGTCTGGAGAGTTGAACTCACCTTTTCTTCCCTTTAAATATATGCATATGCAATAGGTTTTCTGTAGTGCAGGTGATCAAGTCATTCAAACAATCATTTTATGAAATTTTTTAGGTTTCAAGATCTACTACTGTTTGGATAAGATGTAGAAATTTAATAATGCAAAAAATTATTTTTATTCACATCTTCTTGAAGAACCTTGTTTAAAAAGCTTACCTCTACAGCCCCTACAGATAGACAGCCCTAATTGAGTAACCAGACAAAAAGATGAGCATAACCTCCACACCTGCCCCAACAAACATCCGCATGTACACTCATGCTAAGGTAACCAGACAAGAGGGATGGCATGACTCTCATACAAGCTAATACTAACACACACTTAAAGAAAATCACAAAAGTGAGCCATTACCCAACAATATCAACTGAGACATTTTAACTTCACTCATATTTAAAATATGTCTTACCCATCCAAATGAGAGGTCAGCTTCTATTTACTGGCAACCAAGTTGTTACTGCATTGTAAGGAATCATTTGTAATATTGGCTGCACATTATGCTATGCTCTGAGCAACATTTGATTTGATTGAAATAAGATAAATGTGGGTATCACTGCAAATCATGAAATGTATTCTAAATTCAGCCATACGCAATATCTTTGAAATACTAACCTAATTTTGTTTAAAATTTTAGTAAAATTTTTTCTGTTCTCATTAGTTTTAAGATTAATCTCCTCTGGGTCAGGTTTGTAAACATAACCGGAACATCAGGGTTGGGTGTTGCAGCTTTAGCGTGCTGCAAAACTAAATATTTGTGACTTTGAAGTTGTAAGTAGCTAACATCAACTCATGTAAATGTAAATACTCATAATTTATGTAATTTTAGTTATAAAATAAGTTAGGTTAAGATGTTATTTGGAAATAAAATTGAAGGCAATAGGGAAAAAAAGTTATTTCCAGGATATTTTTTATCATTTTATTGTAAATTTTAAAATTTATCTGTACTTTACCATGTTGACCGCGTTTCTGCAGCTGTTAACAGTTGGTTTGGTTAGGTTGTAAGTAGCTCAGTGAGGAAATCAACTTCTGTTTGAATTCATTTGTATTTTTCCAAACAATATGAAAAACTCAGTTGCACAATAACATTTCATCTTTCATGATAACAGCTACTTTTTAAAAGGGATGTGAAACATAAATGTTCATTCATTTATAACCATATGTAAATGAGCAATTTACATATTGGAACACATTTGGCCCAATATGCGGTGAACTTGTTTAAGAAATCCTTTGGTTTATATCTATACCTATCAGTGTGGGATATGTCTTAGACTGGCTACATCAGGTGCTTTTGAAAAAAATACATTCATGATCATCTCACTGCCTTACCATGTCTAACACCTCATGTTGACGTGAGCAGCACGGTGGCCTGGGCTCAAACTGGACGCTGCCCGAGGAGCAGTCGCCGCTGCTGCACCTGAACCTCAGGAGTGCATGGGAGAGTGGGGTCACCGGGCAGGGGGTCACTGTATGCGTCATTGATGATGGGCTCGAGTGGAACCACGAGGACATCAGAGACAACTACAACAGCTTGGCTTCCTATGACCTCAATGCTGATGATCCAGACCCTTCGCCAGCTAGCAACGGAGGTGCGTGGCTTATTAGGCAGAGTTGTTAACTTGTGAAAGCACAGTGGGGTCAAAATGACCCCAAGTTAATTTTAAACTCAAATAACTATAGTTTTAATCCAAGTATTTGAACATAGTTTTGCAGCTTTTCCCTGAAACTGGTTGTAGCTGAAACTGGTTAACCTTTATGTGCATTGTTACTTCAATAAAAAAGCTGGGGTCAAATTGTGCCCACAGTGTAAGTTTGTTTGAAATAATATCGTGCATCCTCGTGTTATTGTTTCTCTATTTTGTTTCTTTACTCTCAAGCTATTTTTATATAATCATGCATCTGTATTTTGAGAACTTACAATCATATTCCCATATTGTGAGAAAACAGTTTTATTGATTTTAATTTAATTGTTTGTTCTTTTCATGCTATCTTCGTCATAAAATGCTGGGAACAGGAAAATAACTTCCTCAATTTGCTGATATCAATGTCACATGGTATTGCATAAACTACTCTGACCATCATTTTCTGATTGTCATAACCTCTGTAACATGTATTGTAGAGACAAAGCTTCATATTAATCTATTTTTTAGCTAACCTACTCACTCCTAGTGTTTATCCCACTGGAAGCTAGTGGGATAAATACTAAGATTGATTATCCCACTGGAAGCTAGAATAAACAACAGCCAGATCCCATGTAGTCATTTTTCCTAGTGTTGACCCCACTGCAAGCTTGGACAAACAACACCCAGATCACCAGTAGACATCACTCGTTACTTGGTGCGCAGAGAACAACGAGCATGACAATAATACTCAGATCACTTTCAGTAACTTGTTTTCCTATGGTGCACAGAGAACAACGAGCATGGCACGAGATGTGCGGGCGAGATAGCAGGGGTTGCCAACTCGGTGTGCGGTGTGGGCGTGGCCTACCGCGCCTCCGTATCCGGGCTACGGGTGCTGGGTGGCCGCGTCACCGACTCTATGGAGGCTCTCGCCTTCAGCCACCAGATCCAGAGGAACCACGTCTTTTCCTGCAGGTGGGCAGGCTGGGGCAACGTGCTGCAGGCTGGGGCAACGTGCTGCAGGCTGGGGCAACGTGCTGCAGGCTGGGGCAACGTGCTGCAGGCTGGGGCAACGTGCTGCCGTCTGAGGCAATGTGCTGCAGCCTGGTGCCAGTCTTGGTGCAGGCTGGGGCAACGTGCTGCAGGCTGGTGCCAGTCTTGGTGCAGGCTCGTGCCTTTTTCTGCCCTCCCATGGCCAAATCTTGGCCATGTGGCACTGACCAAATCTTGGGCAGAAATTTACGCCCAAACTGTGTGTGCCATGTGTGATCAGGTAATCCCTTGTCTCGGCCAATTTACCAAGGAGAAAGGAGGCTATGTTAAATAATTCTTAGATGTTATTAAAGACAATACATTTCTCTTTTATCTGATACATGCGTTGTTTTGTTTGGTCTTTATGTAAACTGAAAAAAAAAAAACTTTATTTGTCCACACTTTGCTGGTCCACCCGGTAAATCTATTTAATCTCGATAACAAGCAAGCAAATAAGCAAGTCTGCAATCACAGAAGATTGTTGCTTATATTATTGTATCATACATAATGTGTTGAGGGTGTACGTCAGAAGGGTGTACTTGGAATTATGTGCATGCTTGCTACTCTATAACAGTGCCGTAGGAGCAAGCCTCAAATCATCTAATGGGTTTGTCCTAGTTATGTCTCGTCAGCAAGTCTGTGGCTATTGACTCCAGGTATGAGGAGCTCTCTTTCTATGATATTTCCTACTAAATGATGCCTTCATTCTTCCTCTGTTTGGAACGCCGTTGGTGTGGTTAGGGAGGCTTAGGCGATTTGTCGGTGCCAAAGCCAAAGTTTGTCGGTGAGGATGACATGCTTTGTAAGCCTATCTTTATTTGTTGACTGTTGAGGTAGTCTTTGCCTGTTTGCTGTAGCATCAAGAGCTGCCAAATGTTGTGTGCGTTTTTTGAAGGGACTCTTTTGGTTTGTTAGATTGTTGTACAAGAAGCATGGATCCGATTTGCTTCTATTTCTGGTACGTTCTTCTCAAGGACGATTCCGATACTTCACACCACTAATTTCAGAGAATTAACGTGATGGGAAATGAAAAAAATTCTGTACAAGTGGAAAAACTTTCAATCTCGAGTATTCCTGGAACAGCACAAGGGTTTGGGCTGACAAATTTTAGTTATAAACTAGTTGTAATCAATCAATTTAGGTTAGATCAAGCTAAATTAGAAATTAGGTGGCTTACTACTAATAGCTTGGTCAGTTCTGACTCAACGAAATTTATGTAAGACTCCTTGTCAGGGCAAAATCTAGCCCGAAGTTTTTAAAGCCTAATTAAGCGTGGGACTCTTGAATACCTGTTTCTTTGAGGGTTATTATGGCTATAATATATAGTGTGGATAACTGAGGATAAACATTCATGGAAATTAATTACATTCAATAGAAACAAATGTACACAAGGAGCTCGCGAGACTCGAACTCAGGACTATAAATTACCGCGCCGGCACGCTATCGACTGCGCTATCGATCACCCCTATAAAGAGGGCCGCGGGCGCGATCATCTTTTTAGGGGTGATCGACAGCGCAGTAATAAGCGTGCCGGCACGGTAATTTATAGTCCTGAGTTCGAGTCTCGCGAGCTCTTTGTGTACATTTATTTCATTTGAACTTGTGGAAGCAGCAGCTTCCCATACCAGATTCATTAACTGTCTCTGGGGGTTACTAGACTGTGAACTCTCGATACAATAGGGAATAAATATATGTTGGGACAGCACGAACCTGCACTGGGCCAAGCATTGCTTTCGTTGGGCTTCGATTATCTTTTTAGGGGTGATCGATAGCTCAGTCGATAGCGTGCCGGCGCGGTAATTTATAGTCCTGAGTTCGAGTCTCGCAAGCTCCTTGTGTACATTTATTTCATTTGAACTTGTGGAAGCAGCAGCTTCACGTACCAGATTCATTAACTGTTTCTGGTGGTTACTAGACTGTGAACTCTCGATACAATAGGGAATTAATAGAAACAAAGACAAACAAAAACTTCTATATGACCACAAAATTAGTAACTAAGGTAAAGACAAGTTGACAAACAAACAGACCAAGTACACTGAGCTGTTAAGTAAACCGAATAATGAGGGACATAATCTGAACTAAACTGCACACTGAGTTATGAGTTACACCGAGCTGTGCTATTCTGACAAAGGAGTTTGTTGCTTGCGAGGCCTGCAACCAAACAAAACAGAAATTTTGAACAGGTGACGGGCACGAGAAGACTATGGCATTTAACACGTTCGTTGCTGCTGGACGCACGTACATGTGCGTCCAGCGGTCTCATGTTGAATTAAGTTGTAAGTAGCGAAGTTCAAAAAATTACTTTATTATTAGAAAAAAATAGTATCAATCATTAAAAGCTTGAAAATGTTATAGCATGATGATATGAAAAAGATGTTTAAAAAATTTAAATGCTGCTCATTCACACTAACACGTAAATAAACAATTTACCTAGTGGTAAATCGACAGTAAACGTGCTTAAGATATTTTAAAAATCAATGATGGTGCTTTTGTACCATCTATATTGGAAATAAACTGTTTTTTTTTCTTTCTTTCTTAAGTTGTGTACGGGCAAGCAAATTAATTAAATTGTAACGCATTGGAACTCGCCAATCCCAGGGTAGAACAGCAGACAAAACTACTGGAGTTGAGTAGTTCGTTCAAGAAGCAAATAAAGAGGAAGAACTCAAACGAAGAAGTTCGGATTCATCCACCGGCAATTCTGAATGCTTAGAAGCAAAGCCTTGTTTTTGGATATCTGTTTGCCTAAAGATTTGCAATTGCTGAAAAATTCTATAATATAAGTATGTTTATATACATACAAATGTGTATGAATATATTGTTATCAACAGAAACTGAGCTTTTAAAATTATAGTACAAAATATAGAGTACATATAAATATCTTTCGCAAATGAAAAGTTGAGGGTTTTTCAGTGCATTTATTGCAGCATAAGTGGGCTGCTCGAATGATAGGCTATTTTTGAGTTCTTTCTCTGGTTAATTACTGCAGAGAAAGTGTTGGACCAATTCGATTCAATTGCAATTGTCAGTAAAATTTAAAAAAGGATGTAAATAACTTTTTAGTTTCAGGAAATTTTTTGCTGATAAAAAATTACTAGCACCTGCTTAAAATAAGGTTTATGATGAAGCCACCTGACGGTACCCTTGACAAAAATATACTATAAAACGTTTTGATCAATTGTAGTTGGATTAAAATAGGCTAGGTTTGATCAGACAAGTCCTTTCATTTAATGTTTAGTCAGTGTGGAAGAATTTAAAAGCAGTTCGATTTTTATCTCAAAATTTCTAAAGCAAGGACACTTTTCAGAATATTTCATAGATTTTCTGAATTTCCGGTTCCGAATTCTGAAAAGAAGCAGCACACAGACAAAATATATACATTTCTGAAATATACATTTCTAAATGAAAAATATACATTTCTTCAGAATGTATATTTTTCAGAAAAAATAAACATTTTTTTCATGGCAGCTGGGGCCCAGAGGACGACGGGGTGACGGTGGACGGGCCCCGCACGTTGGGCCGACGGGCCTTGCGCTGGGGCACGACGTACGGGCGCAAGGGGCGCGGGGCCGTGTACGTCGTGGCGTCTGGCAACGGCGGCGACGTCAGTGACAACTGTGAGCGACGTTCCATTTCATAAATCACTAATTTACCCCCTTTATTTGAAATAAGAAAGCTGGTGAAATGAAATAAAGGCTAGAGAAATAAAAAATTAAAATTTTTCTAGAGTTGATAAGACCAAGTGAACATGGCCTGTCAAGAATGCCTAATAATGTTTGACAAATCACATGACACACGTTCCTATTTCCAAGCAATACACGTGATATTCATTCCGACTCCGAATCTGTTGCATTAATAAAAATTTCTGTACTTTAATGTATCGTAATGTTAACACATTGACTGAGTTTGTGCAGTGGCTTCTGTTGGTTGAGTTAGTTAGTAAGAAGCAAAGTTGAAAAATCAAGTTTACCTCTCAAGTACTTTTCTATATTTTCTTTTTGAAGAATCGAAAAAGTAATGGTTCAAGGATACTTTACTTGTATGCAAAAGTATATTTGAAAAAAGGTATAGAAATAATTGAAATGTTCATGAATACCGGTACACAAATGAGCAATTTACCTAGTGGTGCCCAGATGTCTCAATACTTGGTGAACGTGTTAAGTAGGGACGCAAGCCCTGTAAACACCATTGCCCCCCGTAGATAACAAATGTAACCAAATTTAAAATCAAAATAAGAAACTTTCCTAACATATTCCAGACTGTGTGACTTTCCCAGGGCGAGATTTGTGAGTCCTGCACTCGTTTTCACACTTCTACTCTTCCCACATGCGGTTGGGGTCTTTCTAATATTGCCTCTATGTTCTACTATTAGCTCGCTGCAATTCAGTTCAGAACCCAGATGTTGAAGACATTTGCCCTCTTCAATCCTACACCTTATGTGCCCCCTTACGCCCACCACAACTCAGTCCAGTAGCTAGAAGGTGGGAACATTTTCCCCTTTTCAGTCCTTCTCATTTATATCCCCCACCTTAATGCACCTTAATTCAGTCCTCCATGATGCACCTTAATTCAGTTCAGTACCCAGAAGTTGAGAACATTAGCCCTCTTCAGTCCTTCACCCATAATGGAAGACATTAGGTTATTGAAGACAATTGCAGTCCTCCACTTTTCATCCAGCCTTGCGCTCACTTACTCGAACGTTGACATTGCGTGCAGGCAACTACGACGGGTACGCGAACAGTGTGTTCACGGTGACGATCGGGGCGGTGAACAGCCGGGGGCGGCCGCCCTTCTACGCCGAGTGGTGCGCCGCCATGCTCGCTGTCGCCCCCAGCAGCGGCCTGCATGGCATGGACATCGTCAGTGCACAGGGCCTCCTGCTGGGGACCTTCTGCTGGGATGCTGGGGAGGCGGTATTTTATATTGGGAGGCAGGGCCTTGTGCTGGGGAGACGGTATTTAATGTTGGGAGGCAAGGCCTTATGCTGGGGAGGCGGTATTTCATATTGGGAGGCAGGGCCTTATGCTGGGGAGGCTGTATTGTATGTTGGGAGGCAAGGCCTTATGCTGGGGAGGCGGTATTTTGTATTGGGAGGCCAGGCCTTATGCTGGGGAGGCGGTATTTTATATTGGTAGGCTGGGCCTTATGCTGGGGAGGCAGTATTGTATGTTGGGAGGCAAGGCCTTATGCTGGGGAGGCAGTATTGTATGTTGGGAGGCAAGGCCTTATGCTGGGGAGGCGGTATTGTATGTTGGGAGGCAAGGCCTTATGCTGGGGAGGCGGTATTTTGTATTGGGAGGCAAGGCCTTATGCTGGGGAGGCGGTTTTTCGTATTGGGAGGCAGGTCCTTATGCTGGAGAGGCGATATTTTATATTGGTAGGCAGGTCCTTATGCTGGGGAGGCGGTATTTTATATTGGGAGGCAGGTCCTTATGCTGGGGAGGCGGTATTTCGTATTGGGAGGCAGGTCCTTATGCTGGAGAGGCGATATTTTATATTGGTAGGCAGGTCCTTATGCTGGGGAGGCGGTATTTTATATTGGGAGGCAGGTCCTTATGCTGGGGAGGCGGTATTTTATATTGGGAGGCAGGTCCTTATGCTGGGGAGGCGGTATTTCGTATTGGGAGGCAGGTCCTTATGCTGGAGAGGCGATATTTTATATTGGTAGGCAGGTCCTTATGCTGGGGAGGCGGTATTTTATATTGGGAGGCAGGTCCTTATGCTGGGGAGGCGGTATTGTATGTTGGGAGGCAGGTCCTTATGTTGGGGAGGCGGTATTGTATGTTGGGAGGCAGGTCCTTATGTTGGGGAGGCGGTATTTTATATTGGGAGGCAGGTCCTTATGCTGGGGAGGCGGTATTGTATGTTGGGAGGCAGGTCCTTATGCTGGGGAGGCGGTATTGTATGTTGGGAGGCAGGTCCTTATGCTGGGGAGGCGGTATTGTATGTTGGGAGGCAGAGCCTTATGTTGGGGAGGCGGTATTGTATGTTGGGAGGCAGGTCCTTATGCTGGGGAGGCGGTATTGTATGTTGGGAGGCAGGTCCTTATGCTGGGGAGGCGGTATTGTATGTTGGGAGGCAGGTCCTTATGCTGGGGAGGCGGTATTGTATGTTGGGAGGCAGGTCCTTATGCTGGGGAGGCGGTATTGTATGTTGGGAGGCAGGTCCTTATGCTGGGGAGGCGGTATTGTATGTTGGGAGGCAGAGCCTTATGTTGGGGAGGCGGTATTGTATGTTGGGAGGCAGAGCCTTATGTTGGGGAGGCAGGATTTCTGCTGAACAGGCGAGATCTCCTGCAGTAATGGCAGCTACCTGCACAGTCCTTCAGATAAATCTGTACAATTTCCCTTCCAGTGCTTAAATCCTAAAAACTTTAGGAAGAAGTAACAATGCCTAAAAATTTTGACACATTGTTTTGCAGAATGAAAGTTTCATTTAATTTATACCTAGCGCAAATCATTTTTCCTGTTTCCAACGTTGCCTGTGATGCTGTTGAGGGGCTTCTCTCAAGTCTGGCCTCAATTTGAGATAAAAAACTCCGGATTCAGGTCCGAAAAGATAACTAGGCATTATATGTATTTGAGCTGATGCTTTGATCCAATAACACCAAGACCCGGTATCACCAACAATACTTACACGACCAGCACGCAACATCACGACCAACACGCAACATCACGACCAGCACGCAACAACACGACCAGCACGCAACAACACGACCAGCACGCAACATCACGACCAGCACGCAACATCACGACCAGCACGCAACAACACGACCAGCTCACGCAACAACACGACCAGCACGCAACATCACGACCAACACGCAACATCACGACCAGCACGCAACAACACGACCAGCACGCAACAACACGACCAGCACGCAACATCACGACCAGCACACAACAACACGACCAGCACGCAACAACACGACCAGCTCACGCAACAACACGACCAGCACGCAACAACACGACCAGCACGCAACAACACGACCAGCACGCAACAACACGACCAGCACGCAACAACACGACCAGCACGCAACAACACGACCAGCACGCAACAACACGACCAGCACGCAACAACACGACCAGCACGCAACAACACGACCAGCACGCAACAACACGACCAGCACGCAACAACACGACCAGCACGCAACAACACGACCAGCACGCAACAACACGACCAGCACGCAACAACACGACCAGCACGCAACAACACGACCAGCACGCAACAACACGACCAACACGCAACAACACGACCAGCACGCAACAACACGACCAGCTCACGCAACAACACGACCAGCTCACGCAACAACACGACCAGCACGCAACAACACGACCAGCACGCAACAACACGACCAGCACGCAACAACACGACCAGCACGCAACAACACGACCAGCACGCAACAACACGACCAGCACGCAACAACACACCAGCACGCAACAACACGACCAACACGCAACATCACGACCAGCACGCAACATCACGACCAGCACGCAACATCACGACCAGCACGCAACATCACGACCAGCACGCAACATCACGACCAGCACGCAACATCACGACCAGCACGCAACATCACGACCAGCACGCAACAACACGACCAGCACGCAACAACACGACCAGCACGCAACAACACGACCAGCTCACGCAACAACACGACCAGCTCACGCAACAACACGACCAGCTCACGCAACAACACGACCAGCACGCAACATCACGACCAGCACACAACAACACGACCAGCACGCAACAACACGACCAGCACGCAACAACACGACCAGCACGCAACAACACGACCAGCACGCAACAACACGACCAGCTCACGCAACAACACGACCAGCTCACGCAACAACACGACCAGCTCACGCAACAACACGACCAGCTCACGCAACAACACGACCAGCACGCAACATCACGACCAGCACGCAACATCACGACCAGCACGCAACAACACGACCAGCACGCAACAACACGACCAGCACGCAACAACACGACCAGCACGCAACAACACGACCAGCACGCAACAACACGACCAGCACGCAACAACACGACCAGCACGCAACAACACGACCAGCACGCAACAACACGACCAGCACGCAACAACACGACCAGCACGCAACAACACGACCAGCACGCAACAACACGACCAGCACGCAACAACACGACCAGCACGCAACAACACGACCAGCACGCAACAACACGACCAGCACGCAACAACACGACCAGCACGCAACAACACGACCAGCACGCAACAACACGACCAGCACGCAACAACACGACCAGCACGCAACAACACGACCAGCACGCAACAACACGACCAGCACGCAACAACACGACCAGCACGCAACAACACGACCAGCACGCAACAACACGACCAGCACGCAACAACACGACCAGCACGCAACAACACGACCAGCACGCAACAACACGACCAGCACGCAACAACACGACCAGCACGCAACAACACGACCAGCACGCAACAACACGACCAGCACGCAACAACACGACCAGCACGCAACAACACGACCAGCACGCAACAACACGACCAGCACGCAACAACACGACCAGCACGCAACAACACGACCAGCACGCAACAACACGACCAGCACGCAACAACACGACCAGCACGCAACAACACGACCAGCACGCAACAACACGACCAGCACGCAACAACACGACCAGCACGCAACAACACGACCAGCACGCAACAACACGACCAGCACGCAACAACACGACCAGCACGCAACAACACGACCAGCACGCAACAACACGACCAGCACGCAACAACAAACACCAACATCACGCCTAACACCCACCAACATCACGCCTAACACCCACCAACATCACGCCTAACACCCACCAACATCACGCCTAACACCCACCAACATCACGCCTAACACCCACCAACATCACCACCACCTCAAACCACCTCCATGTGTGCGCAGGTGACGACGGACTGGCATGGCCGGAGCACGTCGGGCTGCACGCTGCACCACACGGGTACGTCAGCAGCGGCGCCGCTGGCGGCGGGGGTGGTGGCGCTCGCGCTGCACACGCAGCCCTGCCTGGGCTGGCGGGACCTGCAGCACCTGCTCGCCCTCAGCAGCGTCCAGGTGCGGGGGGGTCTGTGGGGTCTGAGGGAGTGTGAAGGTTCAGCAGCATGAGGGCGTCTGGAGAGCTCTTGGAAAATGGTCTGAGAGCTCTACAGGGTTGGATCTCTATGGGTCTGAGAACTCAAGGATAGGGTCACTAGGGGTCTGAAGGCTATGTAGGATGAGGTCTCTATGGGTCTGAGAACTCTAGGATAGGGTCACTAGGGGTCTGAAGGCTACAGGATGGGGTCTTTAAGGGTCTGAGAACTCTAGGATAGGGTCTCTAGGGGCCTGAAGGCTACAGGATGGGGGTCTTTAAGGGTCTGTGAACCCTAGGATATGGTCTCTAGGGGTCTGTAGGCTACAGGCTGGGGTCTTTAGGGGTCTGAGAGCTTTAGGATAGGGTTCTCTAGGGGTCTGAATGCTCTACAGGATGGGGTCTCTAGGATGTTAGGGCTTGTTAAGATGGGGTCTGAGGGCTCTAAGGTGGGGTCTCTGGAGGGCTTCACAATATTGGGGGCCCTAGAGGGGTCTAGGATTTGATTTGAGGGGCTTTTTCTGTGGGAATCTTTAGGATGATGCAGCTCACGCTCCCAATACTCCTCCTGCTCCAGATAGACCCAACACACCAGGACTGGACCACCAACGCAGCCGGTCTGCACCACTCGCACCATTACGGGTTTGGTCTGCTGGATGCCAGCGCCATGGTGTCCGCAGCAGCCGTTTGGGAAACTCTGCCCTTCTCCTCCAAGTACGTCGGGCCTAAGTTGTCCCCTGACGAGAGCTCGCTGGACACGGGCAGTGTGAACGTCTCCTTCACCATCCTCAGCGACACGCTGGACAGGGTCGGGCTCCGCACTCTCGAGACGGTAGAGGTGAGGGGTTTTGAGCACTGTGAAGATTTGGGTATACGTTGCTTGAGCCTCCCTAATTACGTCAAAGGTGTTCCAAAGAGGGGAAGTTTTGGGCGCTAGATTACAAGGTAGTTTGAGCCTACCCAATCTCGTCTAAGGTGTTCCTGAGAGGGAAGATTTTTGGACACTGTAAAGTTCTGTGAGTACGAGGTAGTTTGGGCCTCCCTAACCACATCAAAGGTGTTCCAAAAAGACGAAGTTAAAGGCATTGTAAAATGTTTTTTTTTTCTGAAGAGGTCGTTGCGAAACTCAGGGCTGGTTGGTATGGGAGCTGTTCATTGTTAAATCAATGAATGGTTGTTAGTTGATTCAGTGTTGCATCAACGGTTAGATATCATTTACTGTATATCACTGCTATATTAGTAATTGGTTGTTAGTTGTCTGAAGGAAATTTACGTTTAGAGCGAAGTGTTTATTAGAGTTGAATCCACTTTTAAGGTCTGGCAAAAACACATAAGTCAACGTGAAAAGAATTATTAGTCAATTTTTAGACAATTACTAGTCACCTTAGAGACAATCTCGCAACAAGGAGGCACAGTAGATGTAGCGTTACTGTACATCGGTATGAACTGGTCTTCCGTGGACGGTACTTTAGTGATGGCTAAACTGAGCAGTTTTGTAGCCAAAATGTGACTTTTTCTTCGAGTTTGGTCTTTGACTCGCCTTAATGCATAAGTTTTGCCATTTTCCCTGTCTAAATGGTCGAGTGGCTGACGCACGACTGACGCCTAAGTTAGGCAGGCAGCAATGCAGTAATGCGTCACGTGTGCAGGTGCGGGTGTGGCTGACGCATTAGTTAGGCTGCCAGTAATGCAGTAATGCGTCACGTGTGCAGGTGCGGGTGTGGCTGACGCATTAGTTAGGCTGCCAGTAATGCAGTAATGCGTCACGTGTGCAGGTACGGGTGTGGCTGACGCATGACTAACGCACTAGTTAGGCTGCCAGTAATGCAGTAATGCGTCACGTGTGCAGGTGTGTGTGTGGCTGACGCACGACTGACGCACAAGTTAGGCAGGCAGCAGGGCAGTAATGCGTCACGTGTGCAGGTACTGGTGTGGCTGACGCACGACTGACGCACAAGTTAGGCAGGCAGCAGGGCAGTAATGCGTCACGTGTGCAGGTGCAGGTGCGGGTGTGGCTGACGCACGACTGACGCACAAATTAGGCAGGCAGCAGGGCAGTAATGCATCACGTGTGCAGGTGCGGGTGTGGCTGACGCACGACTGACGCACAAGTTAGGCAGGCAGCAGGGCAGTAATGCGTCACGCGTGCAGGTGCGGGTGTGGCTGACGCACGACTGACGCACAAGTTAGGCAGGCAGCAGGGCAGTAATGCGTCACGCGTGCAGGTGCGGGTGTGGCTGACGCACGACTGACACACAAGTTAGGCAGGCAGCAGGGCAGTAATGCGTCACGCGTGCAGGTGCGGGTGTGGCGGACGCACGACTGACACACAAGTTAGGCAGGCAGCAGGGCAGTAATGCGTCACGTGTGCAGGTGCGGGTGTGGCTGACGCACGACTGACACACAAGTTAGGCAGGCAGCAGGGCAGTAATGCGTCACGTGTGCAAGTGCGGGTGTGGCTGACGCACGACTGACACACAAGTTAGGCAGGCAGCAGGGCAGTAATGCGTCACGCGTGCAGGTGCGGGTGTGGCTGACGCACGACTGACACACAAGTTAGGCAGGCAGCAGGGCAGTAATGCGTCACGCGTGCAGGTGCGGGTGTGGCTGACGCACGACTGACACACAAGTTAGGCAGGCAGCAGGGCAGTAATGCGTCACGTGTGCAGGTGCGGGTGTGGCTGACGCACGACTGACACACAAGTTAGGCAGGCAGCAGGGCAGTAATGCGTCACGCGTGCAAGTGCGGGTGTGGCTGACGCACGACTGACACACAAGTTAGGCAGGCAGCAGGGCAGTAATGCATCACGTGTGCAGGTGCGGGTGTGGCTGACGCACGACTGACGCACAAGTTAGGCAGGCAGCAGGGCAGTAATGCGTCACGCGTGCAGGTGCGGGTGTGGCTGACGCACGACTGACGCACAAGTTAGGCAGGCAGCAGGGCAGTAATGCGTCACGTGTGCAGGTGCGGGTGTGGCTGACGCACGACTGACGCACAAGTTGGGCAGGCAGCAGGGCAGTAATGCGTCACGCGTGCAGGTGCGGGTGTGGCTGACGCACGACTGACGCACAAGTTAGGCAGGCAGGCAGGCAGCAGGGCAGTAATGCGTCACGTGTGCAGGTGCGGGTGTGGCTGACGCACAACCGACGCACAAGTTAGGCAGGCAGCAGGGCAGTAATGCGTCACGCGTGCAGGTGCGGGTGTGGGTGCGGGTGTGGCTGACGCACAACCGACGCAGAAGTTAGGCAGGCAGCAGGGCAGTAATGCGTCACGCGTGCAGGTGCGGGTGTGGGTGCGGGTGTGGCTGACGCACAACCGACGCACAAGTTAGGCAGGCAGCAGGGCAGTAATGCGTCACGCGTGCAGGTGCGGGTGTGGCTGACGCACGACTGACGCACGACTGACGCACAAGTTAGGCAGGCAGCAGGGCAGTAATGCGTCACGTGTGCAGGTGCGGGTGTGGCTGACGCACGACTGACGCACAAGTTAGGCAGGCAGCAGGGCAGTAATGCGTCACGCGTGCAGGTGCGGGTGTGGCTGACGCACGACTGACGCACAAGTTAGGCAGGCAGCAGGGCAGTAATGCGTCACGTGTGCAGGTGCGGGTGTGGCTGACGCACGACTGACACACAAGTTAGGCAGGCAGCAGGGCAGTAATGCGTCACGTGTGCAGGTGCGGGTGTGGCTGACGCACGACTGACGCACAAGTTAGGCAGGCAGCAGGGCAGTAATGCGTCACGTGTGCAGGTGCGGGTGTGGCTGACGCACGACTGACGCACAAGTTAGGCAGGCAGCAGGGCAGTAATGCGTCACGTGTGCAGGTGCGGGTGTGGCTGACGCACGAGTACCGCGGCAGTGTTGGCTACACGCTCGTCTGCCCCTCCGGCACCTCCTCCACCCTCGCCCCCCCTCGTCTCAAGGACACGTCAGTTGTCATCTAAGTTTTGTTAATTTTCCTTCTAGTTACAAGATTGACTTTTGTCTCCGGAAAATTTTGAAAAATTCGCCCATCTAGTAATCAGATTGACAAATTTTGAAAAAAATGGCTAATCTAGTAACTAGATTGAGTTTTGTCTGGGATGTTTTGCGCTAGAATTGTGTATTAATAGTCAGATTTTATTTAGGGCAAATTTTGTCAAAATTGGTTAATCTAGCAACTTAATTGTTTCTTTACGTATGAAAAGTATTTAACTTATGCCAGTAAAGGGACTAATAAATGTAGTAACCATGATAATTTTGTAAGCATTTGCTAAAAAGTTGCTGATTTGGCAACCAGTTTGGCTCTTTCTGGTAAAATAGTACTTAAATGGCTTGAAATATGGCTAGTATAGCAAGCAGATTGTGTTTTTAACCAAAACATATTCAATGTTGGCAGGAAGGGTAATCAGATTACCCTGATGCGCCATAACTTGGTCATTTGCTCAATTGCTGAGACTTTCAATGCTTCACTCTGCATACTCGGAGAGCCACCATTCTGGGTCCAGAGAAATGCCTTGCTCAACTCTAGAGTACAACTGACATGTTTCTTAGCATTTCCCACTGGTTCATGCTATCCTTATTGCAACTATGTGTGGAGTTTTAGTAACTAGTTTGCTGGTGTGTTGATATGAGTGTAGCATCATTCTCCGTCCACCAATCACACCCCGCTACCTTCAATGATATCCCCTCTCCCCTGTCTATACCCCCTTAGTTAGCACCAGCAGTTGTAGACTCCCACCAACACTCAGTGCCAGCTGTTGTAGACTCCCATCAATACTCAACACAAGCTGTCATTTACCCCATCAATACTCAGCACCAGCTGTCGTTGACCCCACCAATACTCAGCGCCAGCGTTCGTGTATTCGCAGATCGACAGCTGGCTTGTCGGGCTGGCCGCTGGTGACGGTGCGTTGCTGGGCAGAGTCTCCAGGTGGCCTGTACCAGCTGCGGGTCCAGCAGAGCCCGCAGCTGGACCGCCAGATGTCGGGGCAGCTAGTGCAGTGGCAGCTGGTGCTGTACGGCAGCAGCGCGTTGCCATCTGAAGTACTGCGACGACACGAGTACGAGACGCTTTACTGGAACTGTGAATTTTTTCTTGTTGCTTGCTGACGTGATGCAATGAGGCATGCTGAGTGTCAACGGTACACTTTCACAGTTCGTTCTGCAGTGTGTACTAAAATATATCCACTGATTTGCGCTGCTGTATACAGGGTGCCCTCTAAATATATATCCGCTTATTTCTAGTACCCATGATACCGTATCTTTGTATCATGTTTATAAAGCTGTATTTTAAGAAGATGAATGCTGAATATAAATATTGGAGCAAAACTGTTACACTGTCCAGCTTTTCTTACGTTGCGTGCACTGGTGCTTGTGTCCCGAGTTGCGTGCACTGGTGCTTGTGTCCCGATTTGCTTGCGCTGGTGCTTGTGTCCCGAGTTGGGCATCTATTTTGTTAGCCACCCGGAGCATCTATTATGTTAGCCGCCCGGAGCATCTATTATTTTAGCCGCTCGGAGCATCTATTATGTTAGCCGCCCGGAGCATCTATTATGTTAGCCGCCCGGAGCATCTATTATGTTAGCCGCCCGGAGCATCTATTATGTTAGCCGCCTGGAGCATCTATTATGTTAGCCGCCCGGAGCATCTATTATGTTAGCCGCCCGGAGCATCTATTATGTTAGCCGCCCGGAGCATCTATTATGTTCGCCTCCCCCAGTGCAGATGCTACACTGGGGCGGCTAACATTAGAGATCCCCTGGTAGAAAAGTCGGACTGAATGATTGGTGTCGCTCTGGCTGTTGTTCCCAGTCTTGGAAGACTTAGGAGTGGGATGCACTGCAGTTTCTGCTGATGGTTGTGTGCAATGGCTAATGATGGTGAATGATAATAGTTGATGTTGAGAGTAATAGAGTGCCGGATAATAAATTGTAATAGGTAATGATAATAATTGACAATTGTCAATAAAAGTCGGTAATAATTGATTGTGATAATTCAGGTTAGGACTACATACCTATGTCACTTTAACATGTACCATTTTATTCTTTTGTATTCTTTCAGTGTAGCCTTTCATTTCCGTAGAATTGCTTTCATTCTAGTTAGCTTCATTTTATTTGTTGCCCCACTGGAATATAACCCGCACCATTGTATTGAAGCATCACCTACGCGAGCAATAAGCTGTACCGCCCCCACGCGTGCAGGAGTGCCCGTGCCGCGATGCGGGGAGAGACGGTCGTCGTGGGGAACAGGTCGCACCTCTGTCACCCCGTGCCCCCTCTCTACCCCCCCACCGCCCCCCTCCCCGCCTCCTGGCTTAAGGTGAGGGGCCGCGCCACGTGAGCTTCTAAATTCTGAATTATCCATTGTTTTGAAACGACCAGGCATGTCAATATTTACAGCTCTCTTTTGCTTGTAAACAGTCAAGGCTATCAAAGTTTCAAATTCCTAACTCGCTGTTTTTAAGAGCTTGGTATCGTGTGTATGCACATACATAGTTTCCGTGTATTGCTTAGTCGATATTAGAAGTCAATATTAGATCACATTGTTTGGAAGCAAACAAGACTAGCGATATTTACAACTCTCCATTGTTTGGGAACAAACAAGACTAGCGATATTTTCACCTCCGTATTGGTTGTGAAGATGCTGGGATGCATGGCAACAACACTCAAGGCTGGTGATGCTGGGTACCACTATTGACACCTGTGCCCCGGTCGTGCAGGTGCTGGTGCTGCTGGGGTGCATGGCAACAACAACAGCCAAGACTACCACACTATTGACACCTGTGCCCCGGTCGTGCAGGTGCTGGTGATGCTGGGGTGCATGGCAACAACAGCAGCCAAGACTACCATACTATTGACACCTGTGCCCCGATCGTGCAGGTGCTGGTGATGCTGGGGTGCGTGGCGGCGGTGGGGGCGGCGGCGACGCTGGTGGAGTACGCGTTCTGCCACAACGCAGAGAAGCGGCGCTTCAGGGAGACGCTCGAGCAGATGGCGCTCGCGCACCGCACCTTCAGGAGGCGCACCAGCGCCACAAGGTGGCAGCAGCAGCAGCACCACCTGGCCTCCTCCAGCTCTGCTGATGGTGCTCACTCTCTTGGGTGCGTGTACTGCTCTCACGCCGCTCGCGTACTCTATATTTACATTGCGGTGATGTTTCTCTTTATATTGCACTCCTGTCGTATGAATAAATTTCTCTGCTGTCGTGTATAGGAAATAGGGTACGGTCGTATATATATGTTGCACTGCTGTCGTATATACAAATTTCTCTGCTGTTGTATAGATCAATTAGGGTACGGTCGTATATATACGTTGCACTGCTGTCGTATATTTTGCGTTGCACTGCGGTTGTTCATTTACATACATTTAGTATATTTATTATCGTACCTCTGAAAGTTGGTGCTCTCATGATTAAGTGTTAGGTCCCGATCTATAGGTTAAGAAAGCCTATGTGTTAAAACAAAAAAAAATTTCATCTTCTACGGAATATCGTTTGTGTATTCCTGTTTCGTAAAAATTCAACTTTTATCTTGATTTATTGCCCACTTTTAATCTTGCTATTTCTCTACGCTGAGTGTGGAGACGTACATTGCGCATAGTTTCCTCTAATTCCATACTAAATGGTGCCTTCCTGTTTCCTCTCCTGATCTGCCTCTGTTGTTAGGGATACTAAAGCTAACATAATATAGTTTTTCTTCGTAAATCTTTTAGGCTTTATTTTCCTCCCTACTTCTGTAAAATTACACTTGGTTTCTAATGGATAATTATTCATTGTTCACCCTTTGTTGAGATAATTATTTAGTGTTCACTATTTGTTGAGACACAATTATTCAGGGTTCACCATTTGTTGAGACACAGTTATTGTGGTGATAATGTTGAGTGGGCAGCAATTATAGTGCAGTGAGTGCCAGGCTAGTGACGCTAGTGGCTGTCACTAGTTGCAAAGGCGTGGTGTCAGTTACGCTAGTGTAGGAAAGACCATTGTTAGTATGTGTCACTAGTGGCTGTACTCACTTGTTGTAGTGGCAGGCCAGTGGCTGTGGCAGTCACGTGTCACTAGTGGCACACTAGTCTCAGCAGTTACCGGTGCCACTAGTGGCCTACTAGTCTCATTAGGTACAAGTGCCGCTAGTGGCAGTGACGTGCCACCAGTGCCCCTAACCCCCTGCCCCATCAGGCTGCCCCTGCTGGCACCCCCCTCCCCCTCCCCCTCCTGCGACGCTGACCAGAGCGCCTCTCCTGACGAGTGCCAGTCCGACGACGATGATGATGAAGGTTAGTGGTGATGGTGGTGGTGGTGGTGGTGGGTAATGGTGGTGGTGGTGGTGGTGGTGGATAATGGTGGTGGGGGGGTAATGGTGGTGGTGGGGGGTAATGGTGGTGGGGGGTGATGGTAGTGGTGATGGGTAGTGGTAGTGGTGGTGGGTAGTGGTAGTGGTGGTGGGCAGTGGTAGTGGTGGTGGGTAGTGGTAGTGGTAGTGGTGGTGGGTAGTGGTAGTGGGTAATGGTGGTAGTGGTTGGTAAGGGTGATGGTGAGTAAAGGTTGTGGTGGATATGGTGGTAACGGTAAAGGTAATGGCCATACTAATGACAGCTGTAGAGTATTAATGGATGGTGATGAGTATTTAAGATGGGTGGTTGCCATTTATAGCAGGTGATTAACATTCATGGTAAATGGGGGACATGTACTGCAGGTAGTGTATGTGTAAGGGATGTGGTATTCTTTACTAGCTTTGGCAAGTATACAGGGTGTTGGAAAGAAAAATTCAGTTCAAATATTTTACCCACAAAATAAGTCATCATAGCCTTACACTGTGGTGTAATTTTTTTGCAAAATTCGGTTTTTCAAAGAAGTTACAGCGCTTTTAATTTTATTCCGAAAAACAATTTTCGCTGTAAAAAAATCATTTTGCGACCGATTTTTATAAAAAATTAGTAACAATGTTAATCTTTCAATGCTCCATGCGCACATGTTGTCAAACTTTGAGTAAAGTGTAAATTAACTAGGCAAATGACGTTCCAATTCAAAATAGGCTGCACAAATTAATGGTCGCTATTGTAAAAAACGAGCAACCTACGATGAAAGCCTATTTCAAGACCCTTCAGATGATGTAATGCATGAATAAATATAATCAGATCAAGTGTATTTGCCAGGAGGAAAACTGATATAAATTCACCAGCATTGACGCGCACCCACATGTTGCCCTGTCACTGCACCAGATAGGCATGGCTACACGAACGTGAGGGGAAACATCAGCAGATTACCAAATTACTAGTAATTACCAAATTACTAGTTACTACCAAGGCGGTAAGTGGGCTTCACTTCGCTTGAGGAGAATGTTAGGATAAAGATACAAATTTTACAGCTTTAACCTTTTTATGGTATTGACAACATCATTATTGAATCTCATTATTTCAACATAAAGTAAATGAAAAACAGGTTCCCATGAACACATTCATGCGTAGATATGAAAGAATAAATTAAAGTGTAATATTACAACACAAAATTATTTAGCTACTGAAGCTCACAGCACACTATGTTACTTTAGTACATGATGTATCATCATTCAAGATTAAGATTCAAGTTACAACAGATGTTCAAAATGTTTTCCAGTTTCTTCTATGCACAACCTGCATCGATTCTTCAAAGACTGCCTTACTCGTTCGAACACTCCTTTCTTTTCTGCTATGTCTCCAGCAGCCACCGCAATCCTGGCAATCAAATCTTGCTCTGATTCCACGGGTGTCTCATGCACGAGGCTCTTCATATATCCCCACAGAAACAAGTCTATTGGGTTCAGATCAGGAGACCTTGAAGGCCAGTTAACTGGTTCTCCATGTCCTCGCCATCTGTCTGGGAACTTAATTCTCAGTGTGTCGCTTGATGCTCTTGAAAAATGAGGCGGGGCACCATCTAACTGAAACCACATTCTGCGGCGAATATCAAGAGGAACATTTTCAAGTAAAACGGAAAGAGTCCTTTGCAGGAAAGCATTGTAAGTATCCCGTGTGAGTGTAGCAGGGAAAATATATGGACCGATCAAGTGATTCCCTGCAATACCTACTCAAACGTTGACACTGTACTGATGTTGGTGTTTGTGTTCAATAATGTTGCGTGAATTTTATTCTGCCCAGTAGGGCCGGTTTCGATGGTTAAAAACTCTCTTGAAAAATTTGCTTCACCTGTAAAAAGATTGGATGAAGAAAAATTCCTATTGTAACGTAGCTTATTAAGAACTTATCTTGAAAATACAACCCGAGTTTGGTAATCTGCTGGTAGCAATCCTTGAAATCTTTCATGTCTGTAGGGATGAAGACCGCTCGCACGCAAATCGTTCCACACTTCAGCATGATCTCTGATCCCCACTGCATCAGCAACACTACAACTTGCATTAGGATGATCCTGAATGTACTCTAAAACTTCTTGACCCGTTCAAGGTTAAATCTTCCACTACCTCCGTCAGGCCGCATAACCTTAAGGGGAACACTCCTATCATGTACCTAATTTTGCAAGCTTCCCTTTTCACATTTCTATTGCAACTAGGTTAATGAAAATGCATACAAATATGTAAATTAGAATTCTGAACACATTTTCTTCTGTAAAAATTTTCGATTTTCGCAATAGAAAAAAGTTATTGTGCGAACATAGGAAAAAATTTACTTGCGCAAAACTTTTCTCACTCTACAATTTTTGCGTTGAAGCGTGTTTTTGGTCTCATTCGACGCGGAAGGACTGTAGGTTCCCCGTAACGAAGGATTTTTTTGAATTTCGAATTCTGAAAAAAAAATTTGATACACTTGTTCAAAATGTGTAAAAATATCTCAGTTTTTTCCCAATAAAAATTTAATTTGGGATTCGAATAGAATTCTGCTTCGCGACGCTGTTTCCACTGTCGAACCGCATCAAATGAGACCAAAGTCACGCTTCTACTCTGAAAATTGTAGAGTTAGAAAAGTTTTACGAAAGTATATTTTTTTCCTATGTTCACACAATAATTTTTTTTGCATTGCGAAAATCGTAAACTTTCAGAGAAGCAAATGTGTTCAAAATTCAATTTTACATATCTGTATCCATTTCCGTTCACCTAGTTGCAATAGAATGTTGCAATCTGAGATTAGAAAAAGTAATTTAGGATTTTTCTGCAAAAAACTTTTTTCAGATAGGTAACAATATATTTTTCTGATTTGAAATTTAAAAAAAAACATTCGTTACGAGGTTTCTACAGTCCTTCCGCGTCGAATGAGACCAAAATCACGCTTCTACGATGAAAAATGTGGAGTGAGAAGAGTTTTACGCAAGTATATATACTTTTTATTATGTTCGCACAATAACTTTTTTAATCGCAAAAATGGAAAATATTTACGGAAGCAAATGTGTTTGGAATTTAATTTTACACATCTGTATTCATTTTCGTTCACCTGGGTGCAATAGTAATGTGTACAGTGAAATTTGAAAAATGAGTTAAAGTGCAGGGTAGTAGGTTGCCTTAAAAGGACAAGTTTCTCGAAGCCTCCTGTGAATAGCAGTGAAGGTCCATGATGATTTGGCACATTTCTGTTCGAGAATTTATTTCTGTACAGAATTTCTACTTGCCTCGAGTTTCCTTGTGCTTCTCCGTAAGTCATATAAATGTCCCCATTTCTTCATTTGTGGATCGTTGCATGACTGGGCAGTGGACAGTGTTGCTCTTAACGCAATGGAGTTCAGAAACGAAATAAGCAACCAATCGTCAAGCGGAAAAAACTTTCTTCCAAGGTAATAAATAATTTATTGCGGTCTGTAAACTTTAAAAGCTTGAATTTTGTCATGTGAAATTACTCACAAAATTTCTTTCTAGAAACTCTTCGTCATATCTTCATTTACTTAAACCATTAATTTGTTTGAATATTAAAAACCCAGTTACAAATGCAATGAGCCTTATTAGGGTTTTAAAGCCGTGATTACTCAATGAAGTGGTTTTCTGTAGTTTTCTAATCATTTGATTCTAATCTACATGCATAATGTATATAAATTTCACCTTGCCTAATAACGAAATATTACAACTTGTGTTTTATCCCAACATACTCCTCGAACGTAGTAAAACCCACTTACCGCAGCCCTCACGTTCGTGTAGCCATGCCTACCTGGTGCAGTGACAGGCAACATGTGGGTGCGCGTCAATACTGGTGAACTTATATGTTTTCCTCCTGGCAAATGCACTTAATCTGATTATTTTTTTGTCATGCATTACATCATCTGAAGGGTCTTGAAATAGGCTTTCATCGTAGGTTGCTCGTTTTTTTTTTAAATTTGAGTAGTAATTTGTGTAGCCCATTCTTAACTGGAACGCCATTTTCTTAGTTATTTTACACTTTTTCCAAATTTTGACACCATGTCCGCATAGGACATTGACAGATTTACTTTGTTACCGATTTTCATCAAAATAAGTTTGAAAATGAATTTTTTAAAGCGAAAATTGTTTTTCGGGATGCAAATTAAAAACGCTGTAACTTTTTGAAAAAATTTAATTTTGCCAAAAAATCTACGCCAAAGTGTACGGTTATGATGACTTCACTTGTGGTTAAATTATTTACACTGAATTTTACAACACCCTGTATGGCAGATGGCATACATTCATAGCAGGCGGTGACCATATATGGGAGTTGATGTACAGTAAAAACATGTAAATACATACATATTTATGGCATGAATGAACACTAAAATCAGTACCCTCTCCCCCGCTGGTATGGTGCAGGTGGGGGCGCGTGCACGTCGACCACGTACCCACGCGACACGACCGACGCACCCCCCTCGTCATCCTCCTGCTGCTCCTCTGACGAGGCCGTGGCGGTGTGTAGGGCTGGTGCCGTGTGATCTGCACGCTCTCGCCCTCCTCCTCTTTGGTCTACACGCTCTCGCCCCCCCCCCCCCCCTCCTCCCCTTTGGTCTACTTGCTTTCGCCCCTCCTCCTCCCCTTTGGTCTACACGCTCTCGCCCCTCCTCTTCCCCTTTGGTCTACACGCTCTCGCCCCCCCTTCCTCCCCTTTGGTCTACACGCTCTCGCCCCCCTCCTCCCCTTTGGTCTACACGCTCTCGCCTCCTTCCCCCCCTCCTCCCCTTTGGTCTACACGCTTTCGCCCCCCTCCTCCCCTTTGGTCTACACGCTCTCGCCCCCCCTCCTCCCCTTTGGTCTACACGCTCTCGCCCCTCCTCCTCCCCTTTGGTCTACACGCTTTCGCCCCCCCCCTCCTCCCCTTTGGTCTACACGCTCTCGCCCCCCCTCCTCCCCTTTGGTCTACACGCTCTCGCCCCCTTCTGCTGGAGTGTGTGCGGTGAAAGTGTTCTTACATGTTCATGTGTTAAGATGCCCTTCTCGCGCTGATGCTCATTTTATCGCTCTAATGATAGTGTTGGTGGTGTTGAAATTATTCAGACACTGCACTACATTGCTGGTCAACTGCATTGGTGAACGAAAATTGTAATCTCACTGAATGCGCCGGTTTTCATGCCGTAGCTGAGGTGGTTGTCGTCACATTCATTATTCCAACTCGATGCATTTGTTCACTCTAGTTTGTATCGCGTAGGTTTCAAGTTTAGAGTTTGATTTTCTTTAGTGACGTGGACATCACTGTCCACTTGCTGCGCTGCTTTCTTTCATTGGAGAGTTTTGGGGGACGCACACCTACAGGACTGTACATTGTTTTGCTTGCGAATGCAGCTATATTTTTTTTAACCATATTTCATATATAGATGGCCACTAGCCAATATTTACTTTGAATTTATTTCGCTAGAACTCAACTTTTTATTCATTGCTTCTCTTTGAGACCCCAGACACGATGTGTTGCTGGTCCTTGTGTGTTGCGTGTTGCGCGTGCCAGCTTATGTTGCGCTGTGCTGCGTGTTAGGCAGTGTTGCCCGTGTTGCCCGTGTTGCGTGTACCAGCTTGTGCTGTGTTGCGTGTGTTGTGGAGTAATGCCTGTGTTGCGTTGCCTGTGCTGTGTGCTGACTGTGTGGTATTAATTATGTTGATCGTGAACGCGAGTTGCAGATGAAGACTGTATGGAGGTCTGTGCGTGTGGTGACTGCTTGCTTCCTGACGGGATATCAACTCGAGAATCAGCCTACAGTGTCGTGATACGAGCCCGCTTTCTGTGAAGTTGTTACCCGTTAATTGTGATGTAGCAGAGCTAGTCAGCCGTTAATTGTGTTTACATTAATCAGCCCGTTAATTATGTTGCCATTTATCAGCCGTTAATTGTGTTGCCGTTTGTGTGTTATAGAGAAGCTAATCAGCCGTTAATTGTGTTGCTGTTTGTTTCTTTAAAGCTAGTCACTCCATTAATTAAGTTCCTATTTGTGTCTACGATATTATAGCCACAGCCCCTCAGGGGGATACAACTATTGTATCTATGGGAATTAGCGCTCCCAGGGGAGAAATGTGAGGGCCCGAGCTGAGAGTTAGGTAGGCCTTCATTTTGTTGAAATAAATTGTTTTTTGTTATGTTAAGGACCTACTTTTTTCGGTTCACTACTGTCCTGTTTTTCAGCACCTCTGCTTTCTTCTTCAACTTTTATCTTATTTCATGAACTTCTTTCCCATCTTACTGTTTCTATGCCCTTTCTCCATAGATTCCTCATTTTCTTATCTCCATACTAAATGGTGCCTTCCTCCTTCCTCTCTTCGATACGCTCTATTTTTGCAGCGGTTAGGGAGGCTTAAACTAACTTATAATCTAATCTAATCTAATCTATTATAGCCACAGTACCAATATAAACGCAATTGCCTTTTGTACGAGCGCACCAGTAGCCAGCATTTGATGCGTCTTGTGCCGTGCTGCCAGCATTTGATGTGTCTTGTGCCGTGCTGCCAGCATTTGATGTGTCTTGTGTCGTGCTGCTAGCATTTGATGCGTTTCGTGTCGTGCTGCCAGCATTTGATGCGTTTTGTGTCGTGCTGCCAGCATTTGATGCATTTCGTGTCGTGCTGCCAGATTTGATGCGTTTCGTGTCGTGCTGCCACATTTGATGCGTTTTGTGTCGTGCTGCCAGATTTGATGCGTTTCGTGCCGTGCTGCCACATTTGATGCGTTTTGTGTCGTGCTGCCACATTTGATGCGTTTTGTGTCGTGCTGCCACATTTGATGCGTCTTGTGCCGTGCTGCCAGCATTTGATGCATTTTGTGCCGTGCTGCCAGCATTTGATGCATTTTGTGCCGTGCTGCCAGCATTTGATGCATTTCGTGTCGTGCTGCCAGATTTGATGCGTTTCGTGTCGTGCTGCCACATTTGATGCGTTTTGTGTCGTGCTGCCACATTTGATGCGTTTTGTGTCGTGCTGCCAGATTTGATGCGTCTTGTGCCGTGCTGCCAGCATTTGATGCATTTCGTGTCGTGCTGCCAGATTTGATGCATTTCGTGCCGTGCTGCGAGCATTTGATGCGTTTTGTGTCGTGCTGCCACATTTGATGCGTTTTGTGTCGTGCTGCCACATTTGATGCGTCTTGTGCCGTGCTGCCAGCATTTGATGCGTTTCGTGCCGTGCTGCGAGCATTTGATGCGTTTTGTGTCGTGCTGCGAGCATTTGATGCGTTTTGTGTCGTGCTGCCACATTTGATGCGTTTTGTGTCGTGGTGCCACATTTGATGCGTCTTGTGTCGTGGTGCCACATTTGATGCGTCTTGTGTCGTGGTGCCACATTTGATGCGTCTTGTGTCGTGCTGCCACATTTGATGCGTCTTGTGTCGTACTGCCACATTTGATGCGTCTTGTGCCGTGCTGCCACATTTGATGCGTCTTGTGCCGTGCTGCCACATTTGATGCGTCTTGTGCCGTGCTGCCACATTTGATGCGTCTTGTGCCGTGCTGCCAGCATTTGATGCCGGGCTGCCAGCATTTGATGCATTTTGTGCCGTGCTGCCAGCATTTGATGCATTTTGTGCCGTGCTGCTAGCATTTGATGCATTTTGTGTCGTGCTGCCTGCATTTGATGCGCTGAATGTCGTGCTGTCAACCATACGACTTGATCATGTTGTCACTAGCTCTCCATTTAACTCGTGCGCACTTGATGGCGCCTGCACCGTTCTGTACCAGCTCAAGTTCACTTATTACAGCCAGTCTTGTGTAAAGTTCCTACTAATCGCAAATTATTAGTTCCATCTGTGGGGAATGTAAACTCGACCAAAGAAACTTTTGTATCGTATAAGAATCCTTCAATTTAGATGGCACGCGTGCCATCTGGTCATGTAGCCGCGTGGGGGAAATGATGCGAAAACAAATTTTTCAGAGATTTAATGGGATCTCGTAACTGCGATGTCTGAAGAAAGTATACACTAGTTAACATGAACACTTTTTTGTGCTGACAGTTAGACCATGAAACATTGATAAAATTTTCAGTATGGGTAGATTATCTTCGATTATCTCTCACTCCGGCTATTTTGTATACTTGGTACCAGCGTAATGAAGATAGAGCCGCTGCAATGGTCCTTAATACGCTAGTATCATGGGTACAAAATCACATGCCAAGTGTGCGGGCTGGATATGCCGTGAATTAAAAAATGGAGGCTTTGACGATTGATACAACTCAACTTGCCACTCAACTCCCTTAAATGTTACGATTGATACACCACAATTTACCGCTCAGCTACCTTAAATGTAAACAATATTTATCTTACGTAGTACGTGAAGGTACATAGTAATGCTAAGAGTATTCTTGGAAGGAACAGCCAGCGCGTGTAAATCTTTGCTATCCAAAGCATCACTCGCAAGTCGAAATATTCGCCATACATATGTGATGCTATTATTCGTGCTATAAAACACTGAAGAGCTCATGCGTTTAATTCGTATTGTTAACACAATTTAGAGGGCCTTGGAGTGTACTCTGAACTTATGCGGGATTCCAAACTCCTTCAGATTAAGTTTACACTTAACCAAATTAGGTAAAAAGGTTGACGCGAATGAAGTTGTGACACTGCCAATCAAAAAGAAACGAGTCGTGCGTGCAAGTGAAGAGCACATTATGGTATGTTCTGATCACATAAAAAACCAAAATATCAAGTGAAAGAGTGATTCAAAGTTATAGAATTAAGTTTGGCGCAACAAATCACCAAAATTTTCAAAATTCGAAATGTAATAATTTACAGTCTTCTAGTATCACTCAAAGAATTTTGCTCCTCGAAACACACATGGAAATGTAAAGAGTCGGCAAACAAATCGAAAAAAACGTTTAAGTGAAATGGTGGTCACAGCATAGACATCAAAAAATTTGTCAAACGTAAGTGAACCACGACAGACTCGCAACTCCCGACGCTGCCCCAAGAGAGGGTCAGTACTCTGCGTGCGCTGAGGGCGGGAGGTTTTGTATACGTTGCGCTGCAAACATTTGAAGCTGAACAAATCGTTTCCGTAGGAAAGAATTCTGCAGTTAAAAATCAAGCTGTAATCATTAAAATTATATAACTGGCCATGCCGATCAGAGAATGAAAGACAAAACTACTTTAAACGAAAACAAATGACGCAAGTTAATAAATACGGTACTCAATCGATGCTTAGCTGGTATTTTGAGACCTTCTAGCCAGCAATCTATTCGCTCCACATTCACGTGATCTTTTAAGCATAAACGAAAACAAAATCCTCTTTGGCTGAAACAAATACAATACAACTCCATAGAGTTCCTCACTACCCTCAAGACAGAAACATAAACACGAGCACATGAGTATTATAAAAATCTTCTGTAAACCATCAGTTGGTGACGCAATTTACCAGCCTTAGCTAATACGCGGCAGGCGTGCGAGTATCCAGGATACAGCTCCTTGTGAGCGTGCGGGACACGCCTGCGCTCCAGTATCTTGGATACCCTCACACTAAAGGAAATGTGAGTTCCAAAGCCCGTAGAGTGAACGCTCCTTACTCTCTTACACGCCCACCCTAAGCTCCGGTGCTCTTGCACCAAGCATATTTTCTTCACATTCACCTTATATGTTAGGTTATTATATACGGAGTTCCACAACCGCTTAAATGTTAGATTCTGTGTATCTGATATATCAAACTCAAATCGACCCTCAAACTATGTGATTTAGAATGTCTTCATCTCCAATCACTAAAAAATAGCAATGCTACGGCAAGAGTACGCATACTGTCATTAACAGTAAAATAAAGCATGCCCGCAGGTTGTCCTCAATGAAAAGCGATTGGAGGTCACGCAAATAGCGGCAGTAAAATCGACCCAGAAAAGTCTCCGAGCAAATTAAGAAAAGATAAAACTGTACATAATAGGGTCAACGATCATTAATACCTTTCTCCAGACGCGTAATTTTAAGACACCGAACTGTCAGCTCTGATTAAGGGGGTCCTCCGGATTGAAAATTTTTTTGATCCGATTGGTCTGAAACTTGGTGAGTATATGTAGTTTTGCAAGACAAACATATTTGAACTTGAAATTTTTCGATTTAGGCCTTAGTTTTTCCGAAAAATTTGAAAAATAGGTTTTTTGGGTCATTTTTATGCATATTTCAAAAGAATAGAAGTCATTGAGTTTTTATGCTAGAACAAATTCAAAGACAGTTTTGGAATCCTTGAAACATTTCTAACAAAGACATATTCGGGGATTTTGCATTTTTTTTTTAATTTTTTTTATTCGCGAAAATTTACCAATGAATAAAAAAAAACGAAATTTTTGAATTTGAACCATTATAAAAAAAAATGAAATGTAAAAATGGAAAAAAGGGGAATATAACTTTGTTAGAAATGTTCCAAGGATTCCAAAACTGTCTTTGTTTTCTTCCTAGCATAAAAACTCAATGACTTCTATTCTTTTGAATTTTGAGAATAAGCGACTTTACAGTATAGGCCAAAAACTAAATTTTTTGTTTTAGTGTGATATAATGGAAAATTTATGTAATTGAATGCTGTTTTCATTTTTATTTCGATTATCTCCATGCATACCATCATATTCACACTGTGAATTGTAATTTCCAAAAAAGGAAGAAATTAAAAAAATTTTTACTTGTATCATAAAAATTATGAAATTTTTTGTTTTCAGTTTGATTCTTATGAAATTTGACTATTATATGTAACTTTTAAAAAGAAACACAATTTCTTCTATACATTTTTTTGATTCAGGTCTTAGTTTTTGAAAAAATTTGACATATTGGTTTTTTGTCCACTGGTATTGATATTTCAAAGGAATAGAACTCATTGAGTTTTCAGGCTAGAACAAAAACAAAGACAGTTTTAGAATCCTTAAAACACATCTAACAACAGTACATTCGCAAATTTTTTATTTCTTCTTTTGTTTTCTTTTTATATGGGGTCGAAATGGGCTCGAAAATTTAAGATTTTGGTCCCCTTACACCCCCCCTGGGGGGGGGGATCTATTGTCCGTAGCGCCATAAAATTTTAGGACCGAATAGTCCACCACCTAAGGGTTCTTTTCCAACAATAAAATGAAAAATGACCATCTGAGAGAAAAGGGGCCCCGGAGGACCCCCTTAACATCATCAAGAGGTTTGTTCAACCAAGGGACAACGCGGTATCCAGGCTACGTCGCAACCAGCAGCGAGTATAGATGTTCAAACAGGAAAATTTTATAAGGCCACGATTTCTCTGAATTTGTAAGCTTCATTTCCGGGTTTAGCTATCGAAAAATATACACTAAACAAAATCACCTTTTGAGGACTATTTACACGCCGCTGCCAAGATGCATCTTAGAATTGATGAGGTTTAAGCTTGACAATTAGGAATTGAAAAGACACTTTCAAAATCAGTAAAGTAAAAGAACCCTTGAAAACGAATAAGGATGGCCCTCAAATCCTTCACAACGCAGAAAAAGGTGATGACGCACAGCACAGAAGGCTCGAGGTAGTTTCTAGCATAATTAAAGATTTTAAAACTTGAATGCACAAGTTAAAATACTCTCCGCGTCACGACGACTAAGCTCCAAGTAAAATCAAAGTGTAAAATAACTAACAGAAGAAATGCCTCAGATTAATAGCTAACAATAGGACAGAGTTTGCTCAAATCCACGAAGCGATCAGCACTCGAGAAGGCTAATATGCTACACTAACTCACACAGTAAACAAACAGATTAGATTAGATGTAAGTTAACAAACAGAACACTGCACAGCAGTGGAGATACCGGCAGGTTACTGCGTCAGCACTATGGTATACAATATCGCGGTATCTAGAATACAGGCCGCGCAGCAGCTCCAAGAACCATCACCCAACCAAGTACTCAGAACCACAGAAATACTGGAGGAGCGCCGCTACAGCTATGACTGCTGCTACCAGTAATGCTACTACTACTACAACTACTACTGGCTGCTACAGTATGTGGCTAGCATAGCTACATTGAGGTTACAAACATGAAATTGTGGGCGTTCTCTGCACGCCGGTATAGCTTTACATACACACATTTCCTTATCAACTGGAAGCTCCTGAGAAAATGTTAATTTGCGTGTGTGATTGAACTGCACAAAACGCGAAATTGCACTTGGAGCCGATAAGAAACGCAGTTTTTGAAGGTTGACATTGACATCCTTACATGCGTCAGAATTTAGCGAAGAGGGAGAGCTAGATGATTGCACAAATTTCAAAAAGAAATGATCTTGTGGTACGAAAACTATAATCTAGCAGTACGAAAACCGTGAACTAGCAATACGAAAGCCATCCTTTACAATGGAACTTGGTAAATTTGTTCATGTATTCTCGAGTTACCGACACAATATGATGGTTAAAAATCGATCAAAATCACCGTTTAAATTAGGATACCAAACCGATCACTAGCGGAGGACTACCATGAAGGGCACTGTGTACTCTACTACCGCGCCGACAGGTACACACTGAAGACACTGAAGTGGTTGTACTGGTAGTTCTTTATCAGGCGGGTGGTCGTCAACATGACTCCCGTCATCTTTTTTGGTCACGTAACATCATTCAACAGATACACGTACGATTCTAACACTAAAACATGTCAAACATTCACACAAGTGTCTTTTGAAACCATGTTCTTTCTCTTGGCACTTTTGACACGACGCAGCTCTAAATTTCAACAGGATATAGAACTGTAAATTCATAACAACAGCAACAATCATTTAGCAGAACACATAAGTCAACCTCAACTGAAACGAGCAAGATGTTGCAGCCCTTCTAATCAGTTTGGCATAAAGGAGCAGTAGAACGAACGGTAATCCTCTACGTGGAGCAAATAATGCGTCAAGGCAGCGAGGTTCTCAGAGCACGAGAGAGTGACGTATCCTGTTGACATTGAGGTGGAGGCACCACGTGAGATGTATCGTGGATACGTAGAGGTGGAAGCCCCACGTGTGACGTATCCTGGATACGTTGACGGTGGTGGCTCCACGTGTGACGTATCCTGGATACGTTGGCGGTGGAAGCCCCACGTGTGGCGTATCCTGGATACGTTGGCGGTGGTGGTACCACGTGTGACGTATCCTGGATACGTTGGCGGTGGTGGCACCACGTGTGACGTATCCTGGATACGTTGGCGGTGGTGGCACCACGTGTGACGTATCCTGGATACGTTGGCGGTGGATGCCCCCCGTGTGACGTATCCTGGATAAGTTGGCGGTGGTGGCACCACGTGTGACGTATCCTGGATACGTTGGCGGTGGTGGCACCACGTGTGACGTATACTGGATACGTTGGCGGTGGTGGCACCAAGTGTGACGTATACTGGATACGTTGGCGGTGGTGGCACCAAGTGTGACGTATCCTGGATACGTTGACGGTGGTGGCACCACGTGTGACGTATCCTGGATACGTTGGCGGTGGTGGCCCCACGTGTGACGTATCCTGGATACGTTGGCGGTGGTGGCCCCACGTGTGACGTATCCTGGATACGTTGGCGGTGGTGGCCCCACGTGTGACGTATCCTGGATACGTTGGCGGTGGAGGCCCCACGCTAGACGTATCCCGGATACGTTGGCGGTGAAGACACCACGTGAGACGTAAATGCCTACCTATCTACCTACGGCGGTATCCAGGTCACCAAACAGGAAGAGGAGACTTTTTTGCGTAACCGCAGACATCACCTGTTCAGGAGGCACATCTGCTGAGTCATGCATCTATTGAGCAGATACCATCCCAAGACAGATAAGAAGATCATCAACGAAGAATTGGACGCACAGTTGCAGCTGCCGTCGCTGATTGCAGCAGCTGCAATCGAGGAGCCCGTGAGCCTGACCATCTCAGGCTGCGGCTCCTCGGCCGCATGTCAATCTTTTGCCAAGATCCAAACTTCGTTCCTGCGCGCCCAGAACTTGATGGGCGAGTCGTAGGCGTTCCTGGAAAATAAAACGCGGTTAGTGACGGGGAAAGAAACGCAGCGGCTTGAGGGAAGTGCATAAGGCTGTGCTTTGTTGTCTAAAATAGGGGGATCTCAGTGGAGAAATTTTTATTGAAATTTTATGAATTACGAAATCGAAGATGAGAGGTTAAGTTAGAAAAATGGGTGGGAAAATGACATAAAAAATTAGAAATGAGCAACGTGAATGTTATGTAATTATACGAAGAAAATTACACCGAATAATATCAAACGAATAAAATGGTTAAAATAGAATACAAACAAGCTAGTAAACGGCAATATACATCGGACAATATACATCGCTCTTAAGCCGCAGCAGAAGCGACAGCAAAATGTCGAATACGGCTGCGTGGAGTGCCGTATTTGATGAAAAGCCTTTATACTGAGCGCGGGCCGTAGCGAGCGCGGGCCGTAGCGAGCGCGGGCCGTAGCGAGCGCGGGCCGTAGCGAGCGCGGGCCGTAGCGAGCGCGGGCCGTAGCGAGCGCGGGCCGTAGCGAGCGCGGGCCGTAGCGAGCGCGGGCCGTAGCGAGCGCGGGCCGTAGCGAGCGCGGGCCGTAGCGAGCGCGGGCCGTAGCGAGCGTGGGCCGTAGCGAGCGTGGGCCGTAGCGAGCGTGGGCCGTAGCGAGCGCCGGCCGTAGCGAGCGCCGGCCGTAGCGAGCGCCGGCCGTAGCGAGCGCCGGCCGTAGCGAGCGCCCGCCGTAGCGAGCGCGGACCGTAGTGAACGTAGCTTCAACTGGACGAAGCTCGGCGTGAACTTAAGTCGCAGCGAACGTGAATTGTTTCGGCGGTCAAGGTTGCTGCGAAGGTCGGTCGTGCGGCACGTACACGTGACGGCCACAAAATAACGGAGTTTGCGGTTGCCGTTGCGGAGGGAGGAAGAGGAACTGGAGAACCGCTCGCGGGCCGGGCCGACCGCATAAGACGTTGCCTCGCTGGCGCGTCCAAGGTGGTGTCGCGCATGCGGCGCGTGCAGCAGGCGTTCTTGTGGACACTTTGTAATTTGGAGTGACTCTGGGCAGTAATAAACGATCTTCTCATGTGTCCTGTTTTTTTTAGAAAAATAATACAACTTTTTCTCTTATACGTCCTCTGTATTGTTTTATTAAAATACTGCAACTCTTTCTTCTATACGTTCTGTGTTTTTTATTATAGTACTGTAAATATTTTTTTTATACTTTCTGCATTTTTATTAAAATACTACAACAATTTCTCTTGTACGTCATGTATTTTTTTATTAAAATACTATACTTCATCATCTCTCAAGAACGCCTGTGTTGTGGTTGGGGAGGCTTGAACGTACTTATAATCTGATCTTCATCGCAGAGAAGAGATTTTCTGTAGCCTTACAGATTACATTATATGTTAGTTTAAGCCTCCCTAACTGCAACAAAGACGTTCCAAAGAGAGAGGAAGGCACCATTTAGTGTGGACTTACGGGAACGCAGAATCTATGCACGAGGTGCGTAGATACAGTAAGTTGAGAGAGAAGTTCATAAAAAAAGATAAAAGTTGAAAAAGAAAAAAGTAGGGGGCTAATAAACAGGACAGCAGTGAACCTAAAAAGATGGTCCTTAACAAAACTATAAATAAAACATTTTATTTCCACTAAAAAAAGGCTTAGCTCTCATCTTAGGATCTGACACATTTTTCTGGGAGAGCTAATTCCCATGTATACAATAGTTGTATCCCCCTGAGGGAAGGCGATGTTACATCACAAGTGGAGGGGACGCCGCACAGTCACAGGATATGCGGTCGCTCCCAACAGGAAGGAGGGCCTCAAAACCACAAGCCAGAAAAAAGCTTCCCCGGGTTCATTCTAGGCTTAAAAACGTCCACGCAAGAAGTTTAATTTGTTCTTAATGAGAGTTAACAAAACACTTAATATCATCCAGGACCTTGAAACTACCGCGTCCGACACAGAAACACGGGCCAAACAGCGGCTCTTGCATGGGGTGCTGTGGGGGGATTTATGGTGGCTCTTGTCTGGGGTGCTGTGTTTGCCCGGGATTTCCGCCTCACCTGGGGGAATGTCCCACAAAAAGACCGTTCTGAACTCGGCAGCGATTTGCGACACTAGCGAGCCCTCGAGCATGAGAAAGCAGATTTGTCCGGACTAGGTTTGGCGGCTCGGTAGTGACTCACACTTCCCTCCACACCGGTCTCTGCTGTGCGGTCGCAGAGCTCATGCTTCAATGATAGTGATGACTGTCACCGTCTCAGTTTTTTCCTTTTCGAAAGTCACTGAACGAGTTCAAGTTTTTTCACGGAACAAACATAGATGGTACATTTTCTCGGTTTTACGCTTAGTTGTTTCACTCAACGACATTACTATAATATTTTTCACATGTTATACCTATGACACATAATTTTTATGTGACACAATACTGTTTATACACAATACCATTAACCAGGTACAATACCATCTCCACATGACCATAATACCATCTTAGACATCCACGAGAAATATTCAAGGTCCTTTTTATTAATTTATTTTCATAAAAATGTGATATAGAATTGACGTACAAGTTTTTCTTACATATCGTACTTTTTTGTATGCAGGGTGGGTGGCGTATGAACATCAATTAGGAGCGCAGCACTGACCTGTACAAGGCGTCCCAGTCCCACATGTGACCAGCATGCCTTAATGAGCTCACACTTAAGCCGCACGCGTATCGCAAAAGCACACGATTTTTTAAACCTCAGTTGACTTGTACAAATTAGAACTTATTAGTGCTCCTGTGCGTAGCTTCTTCATCTACTGGAAACTATGAAACACATGGCAAATGCAATATAAATTTTCAATTACAGCATCATCAAGCGCACATCTTGCCTGAGAGCGCTAATTCCCATAACCAAGTAGGTACCTCACATCTTGCCTGAGAGTGCTAATTCCCATAACCAAGTAGGTACCTCACATCTTCCCTGAGAGCGCTAATTCCCATAACCAAGTAGGTACCTCACATCTTGCCTGAGAGCGCTAATTCCCATAACCAAGTAGGTACCTCACATCTTCCCTGAGAGCGCTAATTCCCATAACCAAGTAGGTACCTCACATCTTCCCTGAGAGCGCTAATTCCCATTAACCCAACACTTGTATTCCCCTCTGAGCTGGAGGGGGATAGAGTACAATCTTGAGGCAAAACAAAAGGAAGTTTTATTCCAATCAAGCCTGATACATATCATATTTAAATTGTTTGCTTCAAATGGCTTGTAACTAACACCAAGACGCAATGACGCTTACCCGCGTTCAAGCCGGTACCCATTTCAAACACCTGGGTAAAGCGGGGAATGGTGGCTGAGTTCTCCCTTTTCCCAACGGGAAAAAACACCGAGCGTCACTGCCCGAATTCGAATCGCCGACACCTTCACGTGAAAGGCGCGCTCTCAACCACTGGGCCACAGTGCCCACACGTAACAAAGTGCACACAGCGAAACAAAATTAACATCAAACGTCTCACCAGTAGACAGTGTCCTCCAAGATGCTCTGTCTGGCCTCCTGCAGCACCTTCGTCAGGGAGTCTGTCTCCGTCCTCCACTCCGCCTCCGTGTCTGCATAGCCTCCGAACTGCCTGTTCGAGTTCGAGATAGAGATTGTGAGCATGATGGCGATATCGAGATTAGATTAGTCGTTAGTTTTAGCCTCCCTACCCAGCAACAATTGCGATCCAAAGAGAGGAAGGAGGAAGGCACCATTTAGTATGGAGTTAAGGAAACGCGGAATCTACGCAGAAAGGCATAGAAACAGTCAGTTGTGAAAGAAGACCATGAAACAAGACCAAAGTTGAAGAAGACAGTAGTAGGTGCTGAAAAACAGGACAGCAGTGAACCGAAAAAAGGTGGTCCTTAACGCAACAAAAACACTTTATTCCAACAAAAAGAAGGCCTACCTAACTCTCAGCTCAGGCCCTCACATTGTCCCCCTGGGAGCGCTAGTTCGGCGATATCGAGATTGTGAGCGTGATGGCGATATCGAGATTGTGAGCGTGATGGCGATATCGAGATTGTGAGCGTAATGGAAATATAGAGATTTGTAAATTTGTAGCCGCCATAATAGACATTGGAATTCATCAAGAAAGAGTGTGTTTTAAACATGACACTTGGATCCGTCAGAACAAAAAAAGTTGCGTTTCTAATCCTTTTCTATTGAGGGTCGAAGCGATGCATTTGAACGCACCCAAACTGTCGTATCGCCTGCAAACAAAAAATTAAACTAAAGAACACGACTCATTAAAGCATCACGACCCTCATTCAATGGAAATTTAGAAACGATGAAAATGGCAAAGTTGGTCATGGAAACCAAACAACAGAAAGATTTCGGATACCGGCTACATCATCAGTCCTGTAGAATTTAAAGTATAATCAGTGCTACGTTAGAATTAAATCACGAAAGATAGCAAATTTTAGGCTTTATGCCCATCAAAATAGAAAAAAGGAATCAATCACATACACTCATTTTCTTCATTCCCAAATTTGTATACAATCTGCGATGTGAGCGAAGGGATGACCTGCGATGTGAGCGAAGGAATGATCTGCGATGTGAGCGAAGGAATGACCTGCGATGTGAGCGAAGGAATGATCTGCGATGTGAGCGAAGGAATGACCTGCGATGTGAGCGAAGGAATGACCTGCGATGTGAGCGAAGGAATGACCTGCGATGTGAGCGAAGGAATGATCTGCGATGTGAGCGAAGGAATGATCTGCGATGTGAGCGAAGGAATGACCTGCGATGTGAGCGAAGGAATGACCTGCGATGTGAGCGAAGGAATGATCTGCGATGTGAGCGAAGGAATGACCTGCGATGTGAGCGAAGGAATGATCTGCGATGTGAGCGAAGGAATGACCTGCGATGTGAGCGAAGGAATGACCTGCGATGTGAGCGAAGGAATGATCTGCGATGTGAGCGAAGGAATGACCTGCGATGTGAGCGAAGGAATGACCTGCGATGTGAGCGAAGGAATGACCTGCGATGTGAACGAAAGGATAATTTGCGATGTGAGGGAAAGGATGACCTGCGATGTGAGCGAAAGGATGACCTGCGATGTGAGCGAAAGGATGACCTGCGATGTGAGCGAAGGAATAACATGCGATGTAAGCGAAGGGATAATCTACGATATGAACTAAGTGCGGGCCGAAGTACGGGCCGGAGCTAAGATTCTTCGGTTTTACACAAAAATCGGAACGCAACTTGTCTCATGGAATACAGCGTGCCCTGAGGCTCTATTGACCCCAGAATTCCTGTTCTACGGCACCTGAGGCGGCAGACAACCCACAGACAAATATAAATAGACGATCATCAGGGACAGCAGGCGTTGTTCATGGCTAAATGCCCCATTAGTCGAGGGCATCGCAATTCTGATCTCCTGCAAGTCATGGGAGCTGCATCCGAACATCACATGCAATTACCTAACACGTTTCTTACATACATGCAACAGGTTTAACATACACGTATTATTAGCGTATAGATGTATCATTGAAGTACACGACATGTGTATTAGCATGTACATGCAATACTGAAGTATACGATATGCGTTATTGAAGTGCCTAATGCGTGTTACTGATGTACAACTGAGTGTGTGTTGCAGCTGCGCTTTTTGTCTTCGCCGTGTCTGAGACAAGTTCGTGCGCTAGGGTTCCGGATCTTCCCGCATCAGAAAATAGCAAATTGTGGATGCAGGATGTCGTGGGTCTATTTTTAGCAGGCAAAAAACGGAGTCCCGAAATGCAACGGTGCTGTTTCTTGCAGGAATACTGCCATGAGGTTTTACTGACGAGTGAGCTTGTAACTTTTTGCTCGGCACCTATGATTTTGGGCCTTCCGAGTATAGCTCCTGCACTCGACGGCTGAAATTATAGAGGCAACGGCGGAAAATTTAGACTTACGGGGGGGGGGGGGGGGGGAGGTGAAGTTCGAAGAACTTAGCTGTTCCATGACTTGGCAGTTGTGTTCCGTCATTATCTGACTCGGATGCGAGCTTTTCTCTTCGAAATTCGGGGCTACATGATATCAAATATTTGCCCTGTGTTCTAGAAACGTACGAACTCAGGCCTGCCTACCCTTAAGCGCAACGTTGTTCCACTGGATATTAGTCTCGACACTTGAAAATTCCACATCATACAAAATGGTCACAAAAACAGGTTTACATTTCATGGATACGTTTAACTCGGCGAAGGCCAGTCGTAAAGACATAACCTTGTATCATTTGACCAAAAACAGTTCATGTTTAAGAGAATATAATTAGTGCAGTTTCACATGTATGATTTTTTTGTTCAATGTAAACGTCAACATCAGCGCAAAGTTTGCAAGTAAAAACATCAATGATTACACCGGGGAACACGCTTTTGGCAGAGCGAGTTGCCACCCTTCATTCTAGTGGGTTTGAGGCCACTAGCTCTGACAATGGCATTTGTATATAAAGATCAGGTCTAGTTTTAATGCTAACGACCGTGTTTTTATTTTAAACAAGAATTTTTTTATAAAATTTAAAATACAGCGCTGGTAGATGAAATTTTGTCACTATATAAGAAGCGTTCATGTTTTTATATATATTTCAAAAAGCTGTTGAATGAAAAATAGCCTTTCAATCGAGTAAAAGAAAATGTTTAGCGTGTCCGGATGCGTTCTGCTACATATGTGATACATTCACAGCACCAAAGCAAAGAAGGATCAATAGTGAATTTGTGAAGCGAGCTTAAGCGAGCCTTACTGATGTTGCTGGTTTTGCTGGTAAATCTCGTCAGCTTATCACATACCCTAGCCTAGGTTCAGTTATCAGACCTGTGCCTTATTCGGATGATGTTCTGAAACCTTTGTTCACTCAACTTGCTTCTGTTAACTCTGACAGTGAATGTGACACTGAGTTGACTGAGGAGTTAACTACCAGGAACAGTGACTCAGATTTTGAGGGCGTTTCAATAGAACCGCAAAGATGTAGCCCGACAGACCTCAATGATTTAGTTCGAGATTTGAGTTTGTCTAAAAAACAGTCAGAATTGTTGGCTTCACGATGAAAGGATAAAAACTTGTAAGGAATATCGGAAAGAAAACATTCTACCGCAACAGAAAAGATAACCTCTTCGATTCTTAATTCAACTTCGTCTACTGTTGTGATATTCCTGGATTAGTAACCTCAGTGGGAGCTACAGGTTATGATCCGAGAGAGTGGCGCCTTTTTATAGAGAGCTGTAAGCAGAGTCTGAAATGTGTTTTATTACTAATACGCAACATTTTTGGCGCAATACCCATAGGACACTCAGTGCACCTGAAAGAAAGATATGAACTCATGAAAACAGTATTGGAGCGACTAAAATCGGTGACCTCAGCGAAATCGGTGACCTCAATTTACCCAAGAGGAGGATTCAAAGCATATGCAACTGACGAATTTGTCCCCAGTGTTATGACAATAGACACGACAAACAAAAACTGCTAAATATTTTTTACCGATAATGATGTAACTAATTTCCACTTAAAGCCTGCACTCAAGATGGCGGCATCGAGACTGTGGGCGCGACGGCGGCATCGAGGTTGTGGGTGGAATACATCGGACGCTTGAGTAACACGCTAATAACTATTACATTTCACTTAAAATAACGAGGCTTCTTCCACCTGTGAAAATATCACTTTTGGTGCATGTGCGCTGAATAAAAAGCGCTCAAAACGCTCAGATTTTGTTGCCCTATCCGCCCATTAAATTGATTTGAGCACCAAATCAGTTAAATTTGAGCGAACTATGAGTATCATAACGTTTCTACGGTCTAAGCAGAGTGAACCGCCCTACAAACGACCGTCACAGCAAACCTCGAGGTCTCAAAATTTGAAACTACGTGGCTCGCTGTGGTCGTCAAAACCAGGCATTACGGTCATCAAAAAATATACAAAAAGAGGAAGAGAGAAAAGAAAATCGTACACATCTCACTTGAATGTTCACAAATTGTGTTCTTGTATCATAATTTAGCGTTTATTTAAAAAAAAAGACTCGTTGAGCTAATGCAAGAAATCGGCTGCCCGAAAGACAGGCCTCTCCCATGAGGACCACTAAATGGTCATCACCAAAGTCTCTACTGTCCTGAGGCAACTATTCGATACGACTGCTGCTGAGAAGCCGATTAGATTAGATGTTATTTTAAGTCTCCTTAACCGCTAAAAAATGAAGTGTTCCGATGAGAGGAAGGAGGAAGGCACCATTTAGTACGGAGGTACAAAAACACAGACTCTTAGCAAAAGGGGTATAGAAACAGGAAGTTGAGAAAAAAGCTTATGAAACCAAATAGAAGTTGAAGAAGAAAATAGCAGGTGCTAAAAAACAGGACCGCAGTGAACCGAGAAAAGGAAGTCCTAAACATATCAAAAAACATTTTATTTAAAAAAAGAAGGCCTACCTAACTCTCAGCTCGGGCCCTCACACAGCTGGTGAGAAGCATCAACACCCTCGAGGCACATGGGTAGGACAAACACTCAACATGTGCTTCACTCGCCTCCAGAGAGCAGCTCATGAACTTTATATGAACTACGCCTCCTTCAAAGATCTTGAAGGGCAAGACATATCCTTCAGAGGTATTGAAGGGCAAGAACATTTAAGTGGGAAATCTCCCTTCATAGCAAACGCGTGCCATAAGAGTCACAATAAAAACTACGCTTTCAATATTTTTAAAATTAAAGCCACAAAATACTCCGCTGTAGACTCGGGAAATACCCAGCAAAGTATCACATTAAGGACAGAATGATGGACTGGCGATAATGTGAATGGCTCTCTCACGACCGCCCCGCTGAGAGCCAGCACCGCGCCCCGAAAAGGAAGGTCGAATGACGGTCGCCCAGGGCTATAATCTCGTGGAAAATTAAAGGGTCATAAATGCAATTTTATATAACCGTAGAACAGGAAATACTGGGTTCTATAAAAGGAGGGAGAAAAGGGGAGGGGAGAGGATGGGAGGGGAGAGAAGGAAGACGAGGTAGACACGTGTCTTTTGCGGTGAGTTAACTTTTGACGTGCATGGCTCTATCCTTGATACGAAATGCTTAGGACTTCAGAAGTTTGGACGGAAAAAGTGGAATAATTGTTGGAGCGCACACACTTCCTCTGACTGAAAGGCGAGCGACGAGGATTGTGGCCAATGACGAGGACTGTGGCCAATGACGAGGACTGTGGCCAATGACGAGGATTGTGGCCAATGACGAGGATTGTGGCCAATGACGAGGATTGTGGCCAATGACGAGGATTGTGGCCAATGACGAGGACTGTGGCCAATGACGAGGACTGTGGCCAATGACGAGGACTGTGGCCAATGACGAGGACTGTGGCCAATGACGAGGACTCTGGCCAATGACGAGGACTCTGGCCAATGACGAGGATTGTGGCCAATGACGAACATTGTGGCCAATGACGAGCATTGTGTCCAATGACGAGCATTGTGTCCAATGACGAGCATTGTGTCCAATGACGAGCATTGTGTCCAATGACGAGCATTGTGTCCAATGACGAGCATTGTGTCCAATGACGAGCATTGTGTCCAATGACGAGCATTGTGTCCAATGACGAGCATTGTGGCCAATGACGAGCATTGCGTCCAATGATGAGCATTGTGTCCAATGACGAGCATTGTGTCCAATGACGAGCATTGTGTCCAATGACGAGCATTGTGTCCAATGACGAGCATTGTGTCCAATGACGAGCATTGTGTCCAATGACGAGCATTGTGGCCAATGACGAGCATTGTGGCCAATGACGAGCATTGTGGCCAATGAAGAGCATTGTGTCCAATGACGAGCATTGTGTCCAATGACGAGCATTGTGTCCAATGACGAGCATTGTGTCCAATGACGAGCATTGTGTCCAATGACGAGCATTGTGTCCAATGACGAGCATTGTGGCCAATGACGAGCATTGTGTCCAATGACGAGCATTGTGTCCAATGACGAGCATTGTGGCCAATGACGAGCATTGTGTCCAATGACGAGCATTGTGGCCAATGACGAGCATTGTGTCCAATGACGAGCATTGTGGCCAATGACGAGCATTGTGGCCAATGACGAGCATTGTGGCCAATGACGAGCATTGTGTCCAATGACGAGCATTGTGTCCAATGACGAGCATTGTGTCCAATGACGAGCATTGTGTCCAATGACGAGCATTGTGGCCAATGACGAGCATTGTGGCCAATGACGAGCATTGTGGCCAATGACGAGCATTGTGGCCAATGACGAGCATTGTGTCCAATGACGAGCATTGTGTCCAATGACGAGCATTGTGTCCAATGACGAGCATTGTGGCCAATGACGAGCATTGTGGCCAATGACGAGCATTGTGTCCAATGACGAGCATTGTGTCCAATGACGAGCATTGTGTCCAATGACGAGCATTGTGGCCAATGACGAGCATTGTGTCCAATGACGAGCATTGTGGCCAATGACGAGCATTGTGGCCAATGACGAGCATTGTGTCCAATGACGAGCATTGTGTCCAATGACGAGCATTGTGTCCAATGACGAGCATTGTGTCCAATGACGAGCATTGTGGCCAATGACGCGGAACGCATCACCAAAAAAGGTGCTAGACCGAACAAATCGCTGCTTTGATTGCGTACAAAAAGAATGCTAGCTACGCGATGAAGGAAGAGCTTTCCAATTACAGGAGCGACAGCGACGATCATGTAACGACCTCAAACCGTCCTCTACAGCGGTCGCTGAGGCAGTCTCACAGTCGGCAACAGGCAATTGTTTCTGAGAAAGAAGAATATTTTTGGGCTTGAATGCAAGCGCATAGGAGGGAAGTGCGAAGGACGCATATTGCCGAACATTGAGCGATTCTTGGGTATATCGGCGGGGTGAAAACTGCGATATGAGCTTTGGCTGAAGGCAATATGAGAATTTTAGGAACCTATGATGGCAACTTGTACCTCGTGTGAGATGGTTAACCTTATTGACCTGCAAGCGAGGGAGTTATTCCAGCAGTTACGTAACTTAACCTCTGTAATATCAGTCAACAGCGCTGCATCACACTTCACGGTCACAATAGCACCACACAAAACATCACCGCCACCATCAATAGTATTACATAACATCGCAGCCACCATCAACATTACATAACATCACAGCCACCATCAGAAACATTACATAACATCACAGCCACCATCAGAAACATTACTTAACATCACAGCCACCATCAGCATTACATAACATCACAGCCACCATCAGAAACATTACATAACATCACGGCCACAATCAGCATTACATAACATCACAACCACCATCAGCATTACATAACATCACAGCCACCATCAGCATTACATAACATCACAGCCACCATCAGCATTACATAACATCACAGCCACCATCAGCATTACATAACATCACAGCCACCATCAACATTACATAACATCACAGCCACCATCAACATTACATAACATCACAGCCACCATCAGAAACATTACATAACATCACGGCCACAATCAGCATTACATAACATCACAGCCACCATCAGCATTACATAACATCACAGCCACAATCAACATTACATAACATCACCGCCACCATCAGAAACATTACATAACATCACAGCCACAATCAGCATTACATAACATCACCGCCACCATCAGCATTACATAACATCACAGCCACCATCAGCATTACATAACATCACAGCCACCATCAACATTACATAACATCACATCCACCATCAGAAACATTACTCAACATCACAGCCACCATCAGAAACATTACATAACATCACAGCCACCATCAGCATTACATAACTTCACAGCCACCATCAACATTACAAAACATCACAGCCACTATCAGAAACATTACATAAAATCACGGCCTCCATCAGCATTACATAACATCACAGCCACCATCAACATTACATAACATCACAGCCACCATCAGAAACATTACATAACATCACAGCCACCATCAGAAACATTACTTAACATCACAGCCACCATCAGAAACATTACTTAACATCACATCCACCATCAGAAACATTACATAACATCACATCCACCATCAGAAACATTACTTAACATCACAGCCACCATCAGCATTACATAACATCACAGCCACCATCAACATTACATAACATCACAGCCACCATCAGAAACATTACATAACATCACAGCCACCATCAGCATTACATAACATCACAGCCACCATCAACATTACATAACATCACAGCCACCATCAACATAACATAACATCACAGCCACCATCAACATTACATAACATCACAGCCACCATCAGAAACATTACTTAACATCACAGCCACCATCAGCATTACATAACATCACAGCCACCATCAACATTACATAACATCACAGCCACCATCAGCATTACATAACATCACAGCCACCATCAACATTACATAACATCACAGCCACCATCAACATTACATAACATCACAGCCACCATCAACATTACATAACATCACAGCCACCATCAACATTACATAAAATCACGGCCTCCATCAGCATTACGTAACATTACATATCACAATCAGTAACATCACACAACATCCCGGCCACAATCAGCATTACGTAACATTACATATCACAATCAGTAACATCACACAACATCCCGGCCACAATCAGCATTACGTAACATTACATATCACAATCAGTAACATCACACAACATCCCGGCCACAATCAGCATTACGTAACATTACATATCACAATCAGTAACATCACACAACATCACGGCCACAATCAGCATTACGTAACATTACATATCACAATCAGTAACATCACACAACATCCCGGCCACAATCAGCATTACGTAACATTACATATCACAATCAGTAACATCACACAACATCACGGCCACAATCAGCATTACGTAACATTACATATCACAATCAGTAACATCACACAACATCACGGCCACAATCAGCATTACGTAACATTACATATCACAATCAGTAACATCACACAACATCACGGCCACAATCAGCATTACGTAACATTACATATCACAATCAGTAACATCACATAACATCACGGCCACAATCAGCATTACGTAACATTACATATCACAATCAGTAACATCACACAACATCACGGCCACAATCAGCATTACGTAACATTACATATCACAATCAGTAACATCACACAACATCCCGGCCACAATCAGCATTACGTAACATTACATATCACAATCAGTAACATCACACAACATCACGGCCACAATCAGCATTACGTAACATTACATATCATAATCAGTAACATCACACAACATCACGGCCACAATCAGCATTACGTAACATTACATATCACAATCAGTAACATCACACAACATCACGGCCACAATCAGCATTACGTAACATTACATATCACAATCAGTAACATCACACAACATCACGGCCACAATCAGCATTACGTAACATTACATATCACAATCAGTAACATCACACAACATCACGGCCACAATCAGCATTACGTAACATTACATATCACAATCAGTAACATCACACAACATCACGGCCACAATCAGCATTACGTAACATTACATATCACAATCAGTAACATCACACAACATCACGGCCACAATCAGCATTACGTAACATTACATATCACAATCAGTAACATCACACAACATCACGGCCACAATCAGCATTACGTAACATTACATATCACAATCAGTAACATCACACAACATCACGGCCACAATCAGCATTACGTAACATTACATATCACAATCAGTAACATCACACAACATCACGGCCACAATCAGCATTACGTAACATTACATATCACAATCAGTAACATCACACAACATCACGGCCACAATCAGCATTACGTAACATTACATATCACAATCAGTAACATCACACAACATCACACAACATCACGGCCACAATCAGCATTACGTAACATTACATATCACAATCAGTAACGTCACACAACATCACGGCCACAATCAGCATTACGTAACATTACATATCACAATCAGTAACATCATATAACATCACGGCCACAACCAGCATTACGTAACATTACATATCACAATCAGTAACATCACACAACATCACGGCCACAATCAGCATTACGTAACATTACATATCACAATCAGTAACATCACACAACATCACGGCCACAATCAGCATTACGTAACATTACATATCACAATCAGAAACATCACACAACATCACGGCCACAATCAGCATTACGTAACATTACATATCACAATCAGTAACATCACACAACATCACGGCCACAATCAGCATTACGTAACATTACATATCACAATCAGTAACATCACACAACATCCCGGCCACAATCAGCATTACGTAACATTACATATCACAATCAGTAACATCACACAACATCACGGCCACAATCAGCATTACGTAACATTACATATCACAATCAGTAACATCACACAACATCACGGCCACAATCAGCATTACGTAACATTACATATCACAATCAGTAACATCACACATCACGGCCACAATCAGCATTACGTAACATTACATATCACAATCAGTAACATCACACAACATCCCGGCCACAATCAGCATTACGTAACATTACATATCACAATCAGTAACATCACACAACATCACGGCCACAATCAGCATTACGTAACATTACATATCACAATCAGTAACATCACACAACATCACGGCCACAATCAGCATTACGTAACATTACATATCACAATCAGTAACATCACACAACATCACGGCCACAATCAGCATTACGTAACATTACATATCACAATCAGTAACATCACACAACATCACGGCCACAATCAGCATTACGAAACATTACATATCACAATCAGTAACATCACACAACATCCCGGCCACAATCAGCATTACGTAACATTACATATCACAATCAGTAACATCACACAACATCACGGCCACAATCAGCATTACGTAACATTACATATCACAATCAGTAACATCACACAACATCACGGCCACAATCAGCATTCCGTAACATTACATATCACAATCAGTAACATCACACAACATCACGGCCACAATCAGCATTACGTAACATTACATATCACAATCAGTAACATCACACAACATCACGGCCACAATCAGCATTACGTAACATTACATATCACAATCAGTAACATCACACAACATCACGGCCACAATCAGCATTACGTAACATTACATATCACAATCAGTAACATCACACAACATCACGGCCACAAACATCATTACGTAACATTACATATCACAATCAGTAACATCACACAACATCACGGCCACAAACATCATTACGTAACATTACATATCACAATCAGAAACATTCCACATCACGGTTAAGATCAGCGTGACCACACAGTACAATTCACTAGCCTAGCTTGCTCTTCGTTGAGTTAAGCATGGTTTTTAAAATTGTCACTGGAGAGAATTTCAGCAAAAAGGTAAAAATGGATTTCCCGTGTCATTTTGCATTATAAAAAAATGGCCACAGATCTTTTGTACCTTATTGAGTGTTGTACAGATTCATTATTGTGTGGTTATATGTAATTGAATTTATAAATTAGTATTTTATACTTCAAAGCTCATGCTTAATATTTTTCTTTCATACCTTATGTTTTCAAAAATGAGTGGACAACAGTGTAAAAATGATTCAAACAGATACTGCTATATATACGCGAAATTAACATTTGCTAAAAACAGCAGCATTACACGCTATATCAAGAAATTGTACAAGGCGTACTTTGATGGTGACATAGATGACCAGGACAAGTCATGAGCTCTTCATGTGAGTTGTCTTACTTGTGCGAAGACATTGAGCGCCTGGTATGCAGGACAAAATGTTTGCATGGAGTTCGGTATGCCAATAATTTTACGTGAGCAGAAAGATCACTCTAATAATTACTATTTCTGTCGGCAAGACTTCACAAGGTATACCACAACAAAGAAAAAGAAACACATTTTAACCTAAATTTGCGATAAGAAATGCGCCCAGTAGAGAACTCAAAAGATTTACCAGTGCCCAAACCTCCATATGAAGAAATGCGGAGTTTCAGCACATGCAGATGAACGTTCCAACGGTGAATATGTGGAGTTCAATGATCCAGGGAACGGAGAGTAAACCAATACTATTTTCTCAAGAGGCTCTTAAGGATTTGTGCAGGGATCTATTCTCTATTTAATCAAAGGCAAAAGTGAGCTTCTGGCATTAAGGCTTTGAGAACGTAATCTTGAGAAAGGAGTTCAGCTATCACTGTACACAAAACGTGCGGAGAAGCTGCTTGCTTTGTTCACAATGAAGGATGGCTTGTGCTTTTGTCATGAAATCACAACTTGTTTGAGCAACTGGAAATACCATATGACACCAACTGACGACTTTTGATAGATGCATTAAAAGACAGTATCAAAGTTGTTCTGCTACACTACGGTAACCTTTGCCGTCTATTCCCATAGCTTGTAGCGCAACCAAGAGGAAATTATTTGAAAACAAGGAAGCAATTCTGAAAAGCAACAGTACGACCATAAATGGCTTATACGTTTAAATTTCAAGGTTGTGGCCCTGCTCACTGACCTTCAGCTTGGCAATACTAAATTTTCCCGCTTCCTGTTCTTGTGGAACCCCAGAGCAGAACTGAACATTGTGAGCGTAAAAATTGGCCGATCCGTGATGAAGCTGTGCAAGAAACACATCATACACAAACCACATGTGAAAAGTGATTTAATTCATTTACCCCCTTATTGTATCTAACTTAGTTTTTTTTAAGCAATATGCGAAAGTCTTGGATAAGGATTTCTCCGCATTTGTATATTTTGCACACAAATTCCCTTCCATAATTCAAGCCAAAATTAACAAAGGCATCTTTCGGTCCCAAAATTCGAAAAATTGTACTCGATCAAACTTTAATCACACATCTCTGGAGAAAAGAAAATCTTTGCCTGTAAGTCACTCAAAAATTTGCATGGTAATTTCGTGGAGAAACATCGTTCAGAAGACTGTGTGCAAGTTCTGAATGATTTGCTGCGTCATTCTCTTGAAATGGGTAACATGTTTAAGTCTAAAAGTTAATGTGATCCACTCTCATTTGGATTTTTTGCGAATAATCTCGCTGATGTGAGTGGTGAACATGTTGAGTAATTCTATCAGAATATTTCAGTGATGGAGCAACGATTCAAAGTATAATAGACCTCTGGTATGTTGGCAAACTACGGCTTTGAAATAAAAAGGATCACACTTCACACAAACGCTTTGAAGGACAAATGTTGTTTAAACTGACAGGTAGTTCATAGTACAGAGAAATGTTGCCCAATCTGAAGGAATAAAGGGCAAATTCAGAATCAGGACATTTTTCACCCCAAAACAGGCGTTACGTAACATGTGCTTCATCCAACCTGAAATTCGTTGTTGCGCCGTTTAGTCTACGGAATTTGCTCCACACAATTCAAAACAAGGTGCTGCGGTGTCCAATGAAATGTGAGCGAAGGCGAAGACGATCGTCTTAGCCATGAACCGCGCCTGCTGTCCCTGATGATCGTCTATTTATATTCGTCTGTGCATGGATTGTCTGCCGCCTCAGGTGCCATAGAACAGGAATTCTGGGGTCAATACGGCCTCAGGGCGGGTTGTATTCCATGAGCCTAAGTTGAGTTCTGTATTTCTTTTGCGTAAAACTGAGGTATCTTAACTACGGAGAGGGTCCCTTCGGTCACATTTATTGGACATTATTCTTGAGCGAGGTTATATTTCAATTCAAAGACGAGCTACAAATACCGTGAAAATTAACACGTGAATGCGCGAATGGAAGTAGAGGTTATCGGAGACAAAACAAACTCACACACCATCATGGCAGAGCACGTGAGGTACAGCAACACAGAGTGTGAGAAGGCCCGCAAGACCAGTTACCAGCATCACCACACCCTGACTAATCCCTTTAGCATCAATCAGAATAACACCAATACATGACAACGGGAATACTCTCACGGCGGCTGCTCAATCTCAATCACTGATGCGCGCGCCCACTGCTTAGGCTCATCAATCTCGACATGCCGTCGGCAAACGACCGCAACTCACAACTCCTCAATTTGAACCTCATGAACTTAAAAGAGCGCTAATAGGATGCCTGGGACGGAATGAGCGATGAATTCTATTGATAAATCCAAATATATGGCGTCAGGTCTGCATAAAAATTCAATCCAAAATACAAATCACAAATCTAAATGCCATCAAGTCTACATGAGCATGGCGTAGTCGTGAGTCTGTGACGTTAGACTTATGAATTTTTAGACACAAAGAATCTGTGTCTCCAAGTGTTCACACACACCACAGACCTACACAACAAACCTTTTGACTTGCCGAAAATCCGAGCATTTACACCAGCAACGTACAACTGGGGACCGCAGGAGGACCGCATCCCATATCTCCACGTGCTAAAATTGAAGCCCTACATTGATGACATTTGACGTCATCTCACTATCACTCGCATCACTCCACTCCCCCATCACTCCACTCCCCCATCACTCCACTCCCCCATCACTCCACTCCCCCATCACTCCACTCCCCCATCACTCCACTCCCCCATCACTCCACTCCCCCATCACTCCACTCCCCCATCACTCCACTCCCCCATCACTCCACTCCCCCATCACTCCACTCCCCCATCACTCCAATCCCCCATCACTCCAATCCCCCATCACTCCACTCCCCCATCACTCCACTCCCCCATCACTCCACTCCCCCATCACTCCACTCCCCCATCACTCCACTCCCCCATCACTCCACTCCCCCATCACTCTACACTCTCTCACTTCCCAGAAATCAGCACGTCGCTAAAACGATCTAATCGCTCCGCACTGGAACTCCCCAGCGTCTGTGAGGGCATTTCCTTCAGTGTTCACAAATGCGGGGTTGCGCAACAAAGGTCATTTTGTTGGGCAACTCCTGCCCTGGCCACAGCTTCAGCTGTTGTGTGCAACTAACACCTGATGTGCGCTGCAGGTATCGGTCTCCCACAGGCGGTGTGCCGGAAATACTCTTGCGTGAGCTCGGTCGAGGTCAGGAGAGTGTGGAGGCCAAATGCAATACTTGTGCAATCCCGTCAGAAATGATGGGATTCAATATTTTGTACGAAAATTATGTCCAGATGTGGATGACAAACAAATATATTCATCCTAATAGTACTCGGAATTAAAATATTCGTGTACTTGTGCGCTGGTGAGACTCGTATCACAGATACGGTCATTCCTTATGAGCACGATAGAAAACGGAAAAAGTGTATACCAAATAAATATGAAAATAAATAAATTTACCAAGGGTGTTATTATGTAATATTCAAAATTGACATCTCGAGTGCCGTGTGACCGAACTGAACGCTACGAATGCCTCCTACATCTCATCCTTGATTTGGTCACATGGTGATGACTTCGCTTTACTGGTCATATTAGCGTCAGTTAGAAAGAAATCAAATGGTATTGAATTTGTAGTATCGTATAATTTCTACCGGAGCTTTGGTGATGTTGAGCATGAGTGATAAAAAATTACATACGTGGTTTGTAATTATACGTAGTGGCTAAATGTTTACCTATTGTGGCAAAATATTATCGACTTCCGGACTTACAAGTACATTACAAGAGGGAATAGCAGTTAGAGCGATAAAGTGCTCGAAAGATCCGAGCTGTTGGCCACTCAAAATTTGAGTGACAGTATAAAATGTTGAATATTTTTGCTAAATTATTTCCCAGCACTGAACTTTTGCTGTGACCAATTTTAAAGACCTCTGGTCTATAGCATCATTATAAAAAAAGAATACAGTGTGAAAGACCTTTACATTCCAGTGATAAATGAGGTTTGTAAGTTACTGATATTGCAAGAAAATGCGTGAGTGCAACATCTCCTTCATTCAAATTTTTTTACATAGTGATACGGGCCAACGCAGCGCCAAAACAAACTCGACTACACTTCTTCATACTGTTGTACCAATAATAATAGGTAAAATTTTTTAATACACTGATTTTACAGGGAAAGTATAATGGCATAACTCCTTAACTTTTTTGAGGCCTCGTCAGCCCAGTTCAAAGGGGGATCAACGATAGATTGAAGCAAATTGAATTTCACCCTTCGGTTCTTCGTAAAAGGCGTGAAATGTCCGACCGATTGTGACGTCACGACTTCTATGAGCAGACGTTGAGATGTAGGAGGCATTGGCACCAGTCTTAACTCTTTAACGTCTGCATTTTGTACTCACATTACCGAACCACAATCACTGAACTGTCACCAGCATCATGTATAGTTACCGACATTACAATGAGGAAGCGACTGCCACTCGACAATGAACTCCAAAGAACACACAAGGGGACAAATTTTAGAGCTGTTTGTAAAAGCGGATTTTGAAATCCCTTTTAACGGTAAAGGGTTAATTAATTGAACGAAAAATGTCATTGAATGAGCGTCGGGATTTTGTTTAGCAAAACCTTTGGATCACTCCAAGGCAGCTGCGCATGTCCACACATGGAGTTCTGTTCCTCACATAAGCGGAACAATAAATTAATGCAACTCGCCGCTGAAGGAGTGCGTGTCACGTTAGCGCAAAACCCCATTAACGAGAGAACTTGAAAAACTTTGTTCAATACGCAGGAGGAAAGGATACCAATATAAAAACATTACGTTCGTTATAAACCGCAAGAGCGAGAGAACCAAAAAAATCTCGTGACCAGTCAAAAATTTTCACCGTTGTTGTATAATTTAAGCCGTCATTTGCAGAATCTATACTCGGACGGCTAACATCACAGACGCCCCATCGATAACGTCAGACTGGGGAAACTTGAAGTGCAGGATACAAACACTAAAAAGTCACATCATTACCGGTGGTGTTACCGGTCTAACACAACGCATTATTATTATTATTATATACGACATTTCACCACCGAAGACGCTACAGAGGGGTTTCATCGGTGTTGTTCATTTGTTCATCATTTCTACACAGTCTAGCACAACACAATTAAACTTGAAGCAGAGGATTATTATTATTATTATAATTATTATTATTATTATTATTATTATATAAGAAAGTTTTAGCCTCCCTTAACTACGACAAAGATGTTCTAAGACAGGAAAGAGGAAGGCACCATTTAGTATGGAGTTGAGGGAACGCGGAATCTATGCACAAGGTGCACAGAAACAGTAAGCTAGGAAAGAAGTTCATGAATCAAGAAAAAAGTTGAAGAAAGTAGTAGGTGCTGAAAAACAGCACAGCAGTGAACCGAAAAAAAAGATGGTCCATAACGAAGCAAAAACCTATATTATTACAACAAAAAGGAAGCCCACCTAACCTTTAGCTCGGGCCCTCACATGGTTCCCCTAGGAGCGCTAATTCCCATAGATATAATAGTTGTATCCCCATGAGGGGTGAAGCAGAGGATACAAGCCCGCAAAAGTCACAGACACATGATGGCTCCCATACCTGGTGTACAAACCCCCACACGTACATACAAAAGCCACACCACGGCGCCCCTACCTGGTGTAGACGACCATGTCGGGACGCTCCCTGATGTAGAGGAGCTGGTTGGTGGGGTGGGGCAGGTCGGGCTGGCGGACGCTGCCGGGGTAGAAGCAGGCCTCGAAGTGCGTGCCCGACCGCTGCCACGGCGCCTCCACGGACACCGGCACCGCCATGTCCATCACCGCACCTGCGGACGGCGGAGAGGGGCGTGTCACATCACGGTGTGCTGGTGTAGGTACACAGGAACGAGTGTTGCTTCATCGTTACGAAGGACAGGCGAGTAATGATTGCGATGGACAGGCGAGTAATGATTGCGATGGACAGGCGAGTAATGATTGCGATGGACAGGCGAGTAATGATTGCGATGGACAGGCGAGTAATGATTGCGATGGACAGGCGAGTAATGATTGCGATGGACAGGCGAGTAATGATTGCGATGGACAGGCGAGTGATGATTGCGATGGACAGGCGAGTGATGATTGCGATGGACAGGCGAGTGATGATTGCGATGGACAGGCGAGTAATGATTGCGATGGACAGGCGAGTAATGATTGCGATGGACAGGCGAGTAATGATTGCGATGGACAGGCGAGTAATGATTGCGATGGACAGGCGAGTAATGATTGCGATGGACAGGCGAGTAATGATTGCGATGGACAGGCGAGTAATGATTGCGATGGACAGGCGAGTAATGATTGTGATGGACAGGCGAGTAATGATTGTGATGGACAGGCGAGTAATGATTGCGATGGACGGGCGAGTAATGATTGCGATGGACAGGCACCGAGTAATGATTGCGAAGACTTTCAACAATCTCCCCTGCCTTGCAGTGATCTACCATCACCAGCAATGACCTACATCTACTCAATAATTGAGCTGGACCTATACGACGCCAGCGCAAGAGCAACATGCTGAGAGTGAACTAGCGGAGCACCTCCGAATATTGACCATGCCGCTACGGTGGTGTGGTGTTGATTGTGTGGTGAGCTGCGTGTGCTGAGCTGTGGTGATGTGTGCGGCCACTCACGGGACACCGCACTCACTGGAGAGACACCACACCGCCACTCACTACTGGACACCACACCGCCACTCACTACTGGACACCACACCGCCACTCACTACTGGACACCACACCGCCACTCACTACTGGACACCACACCGCCACTCACTACTGGACACCACACCGCCACTCACTACTAGACACCACACCGCCACTCACTACTGGACACCACACCGCCACTCACTACTGGACACCACACCGCCACTCACTACTGGACACCACACCGCCACTCACAACTGGACACCACGCCGCCACTCACAACTGGACACCACACCGCCACTCACAACTGGACACCACACCGCCACTCACAACTGGACACCACACCGCCACTCGCTGGACACCACACCGCCACTCGCTGGACACCACACCGCCACTCGCTGGACACCACACCACCACTCGCTGGACACCACACCACCACTCGCTGGACACCACACCACCACTCGCTGGACACCACACCGCCACTCGCTGGACACCACACCGCCACTCGCTGGACACCACACCGCCACTCGCTCGACACCACACCACCACTCACTGGACACCACATCGCCCCTCACTGGACACCACATCGCCCCTCACTGGACACCACATCGCCCCTCACTGGACACCACACCGCCACTCATTGGACACCACACCGCCACTCATTGGACACCACACCGCCACTCACTGGACACCACACCGCCCCTCACCGGACACCACACCGCCACTCACTGGACACCACACCGCCACTCACTGGACACCACACCGCCACTCACTGGACACCACACCGCCACCACTGGACAGACACCACACCGCCACCACTGGACAGACACCACACCGCCACCACTGGACAGACACCACACCGCCACTCACTGGACAGACACCACGCCGCCACTCACTGGACAGACACCACGCCGCCACTCACTGGACAGACACCACGCCGCCACTCACTGGACAGACACCACGCCGCCACTCACTGGACAGACACCACGCCGCCACTCACTGGACAGACACCACGCCGCCACTCACTGGACAGACACCACGCTGCCACTCACTGGACACCACACAGCCACTCACTGGACACCACACAGCCACTCACTGGACACCACACAGCCACTCACTGGACACCACACAGCCACTCACTGGACACCACACAGCCACTCACTGGACACCACACAGCCACTCACTGGACTCCACACAGCCACTCACTGGACTCCACACAGCCACTCACTGGACTCCACACAGCCACTCACTGGACTCCACACAGCCACTCACTGGACTCCACATAGCCACTCACGGGACAGACACCCCACCGCCACTCACGGGACAGACACCCCACTGCCACTCACGGGACAGACACCACACCGCCACTCACTGGACAGACACCACACCGCCACTCACTGGACAGACACCACACCGCCGCTCACTGGACAGACACCACACAGCCACTCACTGGACACCACACAGCCACTCACTGGACACCACACAGCCACTCACTGGACACCACACAGCCACTCACTGGACACCACACAGCCACTCACTGGACACCACACAGCCACTCACTGGACACCACACAGCCACTCACTGGACACCACACAGCCACTCACTGGACACCACACCGCCACTCACTGGACACCCCACCGCCACTCACTGGACACCACACCGCCACTCACTGGACACCACACCGCCACTCACTGGACACCACACCGCCACTCGCTGGGCACCACACCGCCACTCACTGGGCACCACACCGCCACTCACTGGGCACCACACCGCCACTCACTGTGGTTGTTACGCCCGGCGAGGTAGTCAAAGAGAGCCAGGAAGGCCGTCTGCTGCGCTGAGGAGGTCAGGGAGCCTTCGTGTGTCTTGCACACCCACTTCTGCGGCGCGTACCTCCGTACCTCGTACCCCTGCAACAACGGTGGTACTGTATAGTGGTATGTGGGGTGGTGTGAATGGTACCTGCGTACCTCGTACCCCAGCAACAACGGTGGTACTGTAGTGGTACGTGGGGTGATGTGAATGGTACCTGCGTACCTCGTACCCCTGCAACAACGGTGGTACTGTATAGTGGTACGTGGGGTGGTGTGAATTGTACCTCCGTACCTCGTACCCCTGCAACAACGGTGGTACTGTAGTGGTACGTGGGGTGATGTGAATGGTACCTGCGTACCTCGTACCCCTGCAACAACGGTGGTACTGTATAGTGGTATGTGGGGTGGTGTGAATGGTACCTGCGTACCTCGTACCCCAGCAACAACGGTGGTACTGTAGTGGTACGTGGGGTGATGTGAATGGTACCTGCGTACCTCGTACCCCTGCAACAACGGTGGTCCTGTATAGTGGTACGTGGGGTGGTGTGAATGGTACCTGCGTACCTCGCACCCCTGCAACAACGGTGGTACTGTAGTGGTACGTGGGGTAATGTGAATGGTACCTGCATACCTCGTACCCCTGCAACAACGGTGGTACTGTAGTGGTACGTGGGGTGATGTGAATGGTACCTGCGTACCTCGTACCCCTGCAACAACGGTGGTACTGTATAGTGGTACGTGGGGTGGTGTGAATGGTACCTGCGTACCTCGTACCCCTGCAACAACGGTGGTACTATATAGTGGTATGTGGGGTGGTGTGAATGGTACCTGCGTACCTCGTACCCCAGCAACAACGGTGGTACTGTAGTGGTACGTGGGGTGATGTGAATGGTACCTGCGTACCTCGTACCCCTGCAACAACGGTGGTACTGTATAGTGGTACGTGGGGTGGTGTGAATTGTACCTCCGTACCTCGTACCCCTGCAACAACGGTGGTACTGTAGTGGTACGTGGGGTGATGTGAATGGTACCTGCGTACCTCGTAGCCCTGCAACAACGGTGGTACTGTATAGTGGTATGTGGGGTGGTGTGAATGGTACCTGCGTACCTCGTACCCCAGCAACAACGGTGGTACTGTAGTGGTACGTGGGGTGATGTGAATGGTACCTGCGTACCTCGTACCCCTGCAACAACGGTGGTCCTGTATAGTGGTACGTGGGGTGGTGTGAATGGTACCTGCGTACCTCGCACCCCTGCAACAACGGTGGTACTGTAGTGGTACGTGGGGTAATGTGAATGGTACCTGCATACCTCGTACCCCTGCAACAACGGTGGTAATGTAGTGGTACGTGGGGTGATGTGAATGGTACCTGCGTACCTCGTACCCCTGCAACAACGGTGGTACTGTATAGTGGTACGTGGGGTGGTGTGAATGGTACCTGCGTACCTCGTACCCCTGCAACAACGGTGGTACTGTATAGTGGTACGTGGGGTGGTGTGAATGGTACCTGCGTACCTCGCACCCCTGCAACAACGGTGGTACTGTAGTGGTACGTGGGGTGATGTGAATGGTACCTGCGTACCTGGTACTCCTGCAACAACGGTGGTACTGTATAGTGGTATGTGGGGTGGTGTGAATGGTACCTGCGTACCTCGTACCCCAGTAACAACGGTGGTACTGTAGTGGTGCGTGGGTGATGCGAATGGTACCTGTGTACCAGGGCGGGGTACCTAATCATAGTTCACGGTACCTTAACGTAGGATTTTTGTGAGAAACGTCATTCAAGTACCCTTGCAATTTACAATGTACAATGTACCTTAAAACGTACAGAATTTTAGGACTGTCCCATTCATTGAATATATTCAAAAATTCCAACACTATTTTTCTCACAAATACAAGACAGGCCGAGAGAAGAGAGGGGCGGCCAAAAGTGAAGTAATGACACAAATGGTGGGTGCAATGTGAAGGAGACAACTATGGATGGTCAGGCCGAGAGAGGGGCGGCCAAAAGAGGGGAAGATGCGCAGCCCAAGAACGTGCGACCAAACGGAGAACGTCCGTGGGCAGGTCGATCATTTCTGACGCGCAAGTCAGAGTTGGCAGCTGGTCACTTGCGCGAGCGTGACTGTACGTACCGCTGTCACGTGTCACACATGTGCGAAAATTTACAGCGCGTGTATGTGCAGATTGAATTCTGAGTTAGTAAAGCCTCCCTAACCAGGACTAAGGTGTTACAAAGAGAGGAAAGATTAGATTAGTGTAATCCTCCTTGATTGCATCAAAGGTTTTCAAAGACAAGAAGGATTAGATATATAGTTTAGGCTTGTTAAGCCACTACAAAAGTGTGACAAAAAAAAGAAGGAGCAAGGCACTATTTAGTATGAGGTGATGGGAACGGGAAATCTATGCACAAGGTGTGTTCCCACTCAAGACACCTTCTGCGCAAAAACAGTAAGTTAGTACGAAAAATTATGAAACAAGGTATAAGCAGATGAAGAAAGCTAAAACTGCTCATAAAAAGATAGCTTTTGACCAAAAAATGATGGCCCGTATCAAAACAAAAAACTTATTATATTTTAACATGAGAAAGGGCCTACCTAAAATTTAACCTAGGACCTCGTATTGCATCAGATGCAAGTATTGCATCAGATGCAATACTTGTATCCCCTTGTATAACACAAGCAAGCACCGTAACGAAGATAGTATTTTTCAGCAGAACCTGCCCCGCTCGCAACAGCCACTCCAGCTCACACGAGCGGGTGCAGCACCGAACTGCAGCCAAGACTCGGTGTACGCAGCACTTGATTGAGTCATTATAAATGTATTTTAGCCCCCTTTATCAAAACGAAGATGTTATTATTATTATTATTATTATTATTATTATATAAGAAAGTTTTAGCCTTCCTTAACCACGACAAAGATGTTCCAAGAGAGGAAAGAGGAAGGCACCATTTAGTATGGAGTTAAAGGGAACGCGGAATCTATGCACAAGGTGCACAGAAACAGTAAGCTAGGAAAGAAGTTCATGAAACAAGAAAAAAGTTGAAGAAGAAAGTAGTAGGTGCTGAAAAACAGGACAGCAGTGAACCGAAAAAAGATGGTCCGTAACAAAACAAAAACCTATTTTATTACAACAAAAAGGAAGCCTACCTAACCTTTAGCTCGGGCCCTCACATGTCCAAACGAAGATGTTCAAAAAGAGAACAGATGGAGGCACTGTTTAGTATGAGGTTAGGGGAACGCGGATTCTATGCACAAGGGACGTACGTTCCCGCGCAGAATCCCATGCGCAACGAAACAGTAAGTTGAGTAGGAAGGTAAAGATTAGATTATTAGTTAGTTTAAGCCTCCCTATCTGCAACAAAGGCGATCCAAAGAGAGGAAGAAAGAAGGCATCATTTAGTATGGAGTTAAGAGAACGCGGAATCTATGCAGAGAGGGCATAGAAACAGTAAGATGAGAAAGAAGTTCAGGAAACAAGATCAAAGATGAAGAAGAAAGTGGTAGGTGCAGAAAAACCAGGATAGTGAACTAAAAAAAAGATGTTCCTTAACGAAACAAAAAACATTTTATTTCAACAAAAAGAACGCCTGCCTAACCTTTAGCTCGGGACCTTACGTATTTCTCCGGAGAGCGTGCTCACAATAATAAAATTTGAACTAACCTTACAGCACAAGACGCATCAGAAATAGTTGTGTAACTCGAGCACGTCCACACACGCAGCGGCCTCAATAAGTGATGCTCATTTTGACCTTAACTACTGTACTACTGTGTGAACAAGGAACGCTCCGCGGTTCACTATGAAAGCAAAGCTCAACACTTTAACTGTGAGTACTAAATATAAAGTTATTTATATTATACCTAACTCAAATTTAAAGTCAAGTATAATAAACTATATTGAAAATACCAAACATGAACTGGATCGTGGCTTCATTTAGCTTTGATTAAATATTTATGAAAATTGAGTTTGCGACTACTATCCGGTCAGCAGCATTGTGAAAATTACCTCCGTGTACCACCGGTAGCACACGTCGCAGTCAAAGTGTTGAATGGTGCCTTTATCCATCCCCTCTTTGAGCACCTTGCTGTGACAAGAGAAGCGAAAACCAACTCACCGCATGTAACCAATCAATCTGAAACCAATAGCTTAAATAATAACTTCATCCTTCCTATCTTAGGGCATCATTCTTGTGGTAAGGGAGCCGAAATATAGGCGCAGGACCGATCCTGAAACGAAAGCCTCCTTTTCTACCGCCGGTTCTCGCACGAAGTTCGTTTGCGATCACAGCCAGGGCCGTAATTCCAGTGTCTGGATTTTTCCGGACGCCGAGGCATTTTCCGGATGTGCTTGTCGGCGGTCAGGCGGCACTGACGAGCGCAGGTGACCTCGAAAGGCACCGCGTGTTGTGTCGGATGTGTGGATTTGGTGCGGCTGTGTGCACATGGCGCAGGGTTTATGGCTGCGTGCATACGGCGCAGGGTTTGTGGCTGCGTGCGTACGGCGCAGGGTTTGTGGCTGCGTGCGTACGGCGCAGGGTTTGTGGCTACGCGTGCATACGGCGCAGGGTTTGTGGCTGCGTGCATACGGCGCAGGGTTTGTGGCTGCGTGCATACGGCGCAGGGTTTGTGGCTGCGTGCATACGGCGCAGGGTTTGTGGCTGCGTGCATACGGCGCAGGGTTTGTGGCTGCGTGCATACGGCGCAGGGTTCGTGGCTGCGTGCATACGGCGCAGGGTTTGTGGCTGCGTGCATAAGGCGCAGGGTTAGTGGCTGCGTGCACATGGCGCAGGGTTCGTGGCTGTGTGCAAATGGCGCAGGGTTCGTGGCTGTGTGCACATGGCGCAGGGTTTGAGGCTGTGTGCACATGACGCAGGGTTTGTGGCTGTGTGCACATGGTGCAGGGTTTATGGCTGCGTGCGTACGGCGCAAGGTTTGTGGCTGCGTGCATACGGCGCAGGGTTTGTGGCTGTGTGCACATGGCGCAGGGTTCGTGGCTGTGTGCAGATGGCGCAGGGTTTGTGGCTGCGTGCATACGGCACAGGGTTTGTGCCTGCGTGCATACGGCGCAGGGTATGTGCCTGCGTGCATACGGCGCAAGGTTTGTGCCTGCGTGCATACGGCGCAGGGTTTGTGGCTGCGTGCATACGGCGCAGGGTTCGTGGCTGTGTGCACATGGCGCAGGGTTTGTGGCTGCGTGCATACGGCGCAGGGTTTGTGGCTGCGTGCATACGGCGCAGGGTTTGTGGCTGCGTGCATACGGCGCAGGGTTCGTGGCTGCGTGCATACGGCGCAGGGTTTGTGGCTGCGTGCATACGGCGCAGGGTTCGTGGCTGCGTGCATACGGCGCAGGGTTTGTGGCTGCGTGCATACGGCGCAGGGTTTGTGGTTGCGTGCATACGGCGCAGGGTTCGTGGCTGCGTGCATACGGCGGAAGGAATTGCCTCCAACGGAAGGAATTTTTTAAGCGGCGACACAGGGTTGGATTATAAAACGGTTCACTTAGTCATAACGGCATAGCTGACAGCGTAGATTCTTGAAACTGAATTTAACTAGGCTTAGTGCATGGCTTAGTGCAATGATAAGTTCATGACATCACTATTATAAAAGTAGCCGCGTCCGTCCGTCCGTCCCTCCGTCCGTGTGACCCCCTCTTGATTATGGTATCCACAATACGCAATCGACTTTTTTTTAGAAATAGAAATTTTCTATGTAGTTGAATTTCTGTTGTTGAATTCCTCACTCTGTTGAATTTCATCATGTCGCTTTGATGTTTTTAATTATGCAAAAAAGAAATGTTTTAAATTTGTTCGACCAGTTATCTGGCTACCACTTGGTATAAGGCCCAAGATTTTGGAACTTGAGTTATTGTTTTCGAAATTGTGATTTTCTTGAAAAGCTTCGAAGAGATAATAGATGACATTTCACAATAAAATTATGGCAAAAGAGGCCACCGTGGATAGAAATGTGTCCAACCGCATGAGAGAAGTAGCAAGACTTCGACAGCAAGAAAAACGCCGAAGACGATCGGATGAACAACGCGAAATGGCAAGACGAAGCAATGCTACTCGCCAACGAGAAGCTAGAGCTAAATTGACCCTTGACCGGCGTTTGGAAATTCTACGGAATAATGCAGAGCAACACCGAGTAGCTAGAGAGAGCTAAGCACATGAAAGAAGCTAGGAAATTCTTTGGCATAACGCTGGACAACATCGAGTGGAACGAGAGAATTAACTCCAGAAAGAAGGGGTGAAATTCTTCAGACTAATGCCGACCAGCGCATGTGCACTAGTTTAAATAAAATGGCAACATTTGGGCACAATGAGCATTCGGCATCTCGCAACCCTCTGCAAAGAATCTGAGTTTGCTTGGAAAAACTTATGCTGGCTCAATGCCGCTACGACGACTTGAAATGTTTGAATTTATCTTAGAGCGACAGCACTAATGGCAATTTTTATAAAGATTCGATAAATGACAAATACAATTAAAATGACATCCGATATTTCGTGACGCTGTGAGCTGGAGTCGACAACTTACCTTTATCACAGATTAGCGAACCATTTTTCATTGTGGAATTTTATTCGGTGTTGTATTCGAGCTTGAAAAAAGTGAATCTCAGTGTCCAAGTTTTCAAGTCCACTCCGTACCGGAGCCACAGTAATTTTAAGAACTTTTTAAATGAAAGTAGTTCTATAACTACTAGAGTACACAACCCGTCAAAAATGACGGGATTCGATATTTTCTCTACACAAATTTTCCAGATGTGGATGACCAACAAATATTTCCATTTTAATAGTAGCTGTGATTAAAATATTCGTGTACTTGTGCACTGGTGAAACTCGTATCACTATTACGGTCATTAAAGCATCCTAATGAGCGTGACAGAGAGACAGACCAACCAATTTAATGTGTTCAATGAGATTCCTATCTTAATAACATTAGATAAATTAAGCACAAAAATGTATAGATTTATTCATTTGTACATTTAAAGAGACACCTGGCGTTTTATTATATAGTATTCTTTCTTTCATTTAGATGCACAAACGAACTTGTCTCGCTGCCATCAAAGAAAACGACATGTGGTTAACTAGTTTCAGCGGCGCCATTCCACAATCATCCTTTAAGACAACGGGAAAATTCCTTGCCTCCTTATTTACTGGTTGGTGACTGACGTGATATATTAACGCATGATTGTTGATTGCCTCATAACTTCAAACATCAATTGGATATTTCCCGTCTGTGATACGATTTATGACTTTGCACCCCATGACGGTCGAGTAATTATGTAACATGAGAAACGATTTTGCATCATCAGGGTTTCAAATCATTTTGCATCATGTATTTTGCAACAATCCATTTTATAACATGTATGATGCACGAATTTATAGCACATAACAGTTGAGCAATTCAACAACACGCTTGATTTACGACATTTGTTCGCATCCCAGTCACCTTACTTTACACGTGCGACTCACGACTTTACAGCATGTCCACTTCAAGTTGCTTATTATCGTGAATATTTACCTCAGGTCGTACAAATGTTCGACCTAAAGAAGGCGTCGTTGTAACAACTTACATTGAGTAATGTAACAACACGTATGACTTATGACTTTATAGTATATCCCCGTGAAGTAATGCAACAACACATATGACTTACAAGCTCTATAGCATATCCCCGTAAAGTTATTTAAGAACACGTATGAGTTACAATCAACTTTACAACACATCTCCGTGAAGTAATTCAATAACACATAGGAATTACGATTTACAGCAAATCCCCGTCAATTAATCCAACAACACGCATGATTTACAACTCAAAATTACATGTGTGAAGCAACAGACGACCAACTCTGAGCGACTCGGTCGTGACTCGCATCCCACCAGCGCCTTTGCACCACAATGGAAAATACGAATTCAGTAAGACGCTCGGGCGGCCAAAATTTGAATGCAGTCATGAATTCAGTAAGACGCTCGGGCGGCCAAAATTTGAATGCAGTCATGAATTCAGTAAGACGCTCGGGCGGCCAAAATTTGAATGCAGTCATGAATTCAGGAAGACGCTCGGGCGGCCAAAATTTGAATGCAGTCATGAATTCAGTAAGACGCTCGGGCAGGCAGAATTTGAATACAGTAATTTGAATGCACTTATGATTGGTGCTGGAGGTTCTTAGTTCGCAGCGAACGATAATCTGTCCCCTGCTGAGCAGGTTATAAAGCGCTTATGCTGCAAGGACGTCTGCTGTTGCGTTCGTTTGCGACTCCCTAGCCACAACTAAGGCGATCCCATGAGAGCCATCAAAGCGGACCACTGAGCATGGGCTTGAATAATGAGGAGTCTATGCGCATGGTGTGCTCCCCCGCAGGATACCATGTGCATATAAATAGCGAATTAAGGAGAAGAAGAAAAGACAAAGAAAAGGAGCCTATGCACGTGGAGGGTCCCTCCACAGGATACCTTGCGCATAGGAATAACCAATCAAGAAACCAGAAGAAAAGACAGGAAACGTATTAAAAGAAAGACATGAAGAAGCAAAATGTGCACGAAAGTGACGAGGCCTGAAGGTGAAGCTTTACCACGCAATTCCTCGGAGGTGACCTAACAGTCTCTCCCCTAAGGGGAGGGGGCGGAGACCTTAATGATCTCTTAGGAACACCTCTGTTGTGGTTAAGGAAGCTTAAAACGTTAACTGCGATGGGTTGAACTGAAGTTCAGTATTCAACCTAAATTTCAAGTCAAACCTTGTAGGCAATTTTAGAAACACCAAACAATAACTGGGTATATTTAATGCCATTAATTCTGAAAGTTCGTTCAAATTTTTCAAACGACCCACCGATAAGTCGTTTCGAAATTGGAAAAATTTAAGCACGACCCATCGGTGGGTCGCATCGAAAGCAACGTGTTTAATTTACTTAATTAAAGTTAATTAAACATTGATTAATTTATCTAATCTAATATATTGAGGTTCCATAACGATCGCTTAATGTTGCTGTTTGGGCGTGAATTCCCGTGAATTCTGCAATGCGCAGAGTTTGGGCATGAATTCCCATTTTCGTGTTCAATAAAGCCTTCCTTCATCCTCTCTTGGGAACACCTCTGTTGTGGTCAAGGAGAATGCAAGGGTAACGTTGATATACACCTCCCGTTGGGGGGGGGGGGGGGAAGGATTGTGTGGTACTGAACAGGCTTCGTACCTAACGACCCATAGAATAAACAAACACGTTAATTCCACTTTGGTACTGATAAAAAAATATCAAATTTTCAAATACGCACTTGAACCAGCTCGTCAGGTCCAATAAACGCCCATTTTGACCAGAATAAAATGTTCATACTTGAGGTCTTTTTAAAAATCAAAACGAGAGCTCATCTAGACTACAGCTCAGAGAGTGGTATTACTCAGAACCGACGTAAATTACGAAGGTCAAGCGATAAAATTTTGAGAACTCCAGCCAGATACGAGGAGTAACCAGTACGCGCGTATAGTCAAAATATGAACCGCGTAGTCTGGTGTACGCGGGTCATTAAAAATGATGGCATTCGGTATAGTGAAACATGTAAACACGGTTCGTTAAAACAAACTATTTACCGTTTTTGAATGGATAGAGAAAGTCTTAAATCTCGTACCTTATAGTGCAACTGTGGGCGCATTTAAACGAGTTATATCGTGTATCAGTGCTACGGACCTCAAGTGTCCTAAGCGTGATGGGCAGACAAAAGTACAGACAGACGGAAGAACAGAAAGACGGACAGACGCGTTACTTACACTATGAATTTACTATTTTATGCGTAGGCGGAGCAGCAAGCTTTACTTCTTAGAAGCGTCTACCCCCAGAACTCGTGGTGCGGGGCGCAACAATACTTGGTCTTGTGTTCATAACCTAATTCCTCAAACGTATTGTCAACGCTGCGCAACAATCCTCATGATATGAGCAAGAACCTCAATCTCTTAAAAGCTAATCGCCTAAAAAAACAACATCTGAGCTCACAACAAACTGAGGCATTTCTCCGCGAGCTATCAAGGCCGAACTTGAGTCTGTGGTGATCTTTTCTCAGAATATTGCCGCAAAATTCGTATGATAAATTCAGAGATTCGCCTGCCGATATCCGACAGACTCGAACACATGAGAGATACTTTTCTATTAATTTGGATTTTGGAATGAAGTCGAGTTTTTGTTCTTTAAAACTGTCAAGTTTTGATATTTGGTTAAGTGTACATTGTTATGTTAGTTTACTTCTGAGAGTGTGTATCTCTACGCAATAAAGGCGGAATTTTTTCCACCAATATACGTGGTCGTAGAGACACAGCTGACAGCGTAGTTATTCTGACCAGAATCAGCAACGCACTGCCCCACGTATTTCAGCCAAATCTGCTTGGAAGAACTTACGCTACGAGCTGCACCGCTACGACCAATACTCGAAATCCTGCCCTAGGCCTCACGATAAGGCAGACCACAGTAGAAGAAACAAGGTGGGGTAATTTCTATGGGAGAAAATACGCCTCCTCTTGTTCAGCTAGCCAATAGAAAGGCTTTACTTCAAACAAACTTTATGACGTCACCAAAACACCAAGTCGTTAGGCCAATAGTGGAGCCAGATTTGGAGGTAGCAGTGCTACCAGACGCAATATGAGCGCTGCTATTGGTTCGTTGCCGTGACGTCAGCAAAACCACAACGTCAAGAAGAAAAAGACTCGTTTGAACCTACCTTGTTTCCTCTACCATGAGGCAGACCGAGCCACACGCCTCAGGCCGGCGGAATTACACTTTTCACGAGACTTTAACACGGTGACTGCGACGAGTTAACGCATTAATTAAGTGCGGCGGGTTAAACTGAAGTTCAATGTTCAACTCAAATTAGAGTTAATTTAAGAGACCAATTTTGAAAGTAATGAACTTTAAATAAATCGCGCCTTCAAATAGTTTTCATTGAGCGTTTATCGAAGTTGAGTTAGTGACTGATGGTTGGTCAGCAGCACTATGAAAATCCAGTGGGTAGCATCGCACAATTAAAGTGTTAAATTGATGTTCAGTATTTTACTCAAATTTAAATTCAAAAGTTGTTAGCAATTTATAAATACCAAACATTAACTGGGTCCATTGAATGCGAATAATTTTTAAAAGGTTGTTAAAACTTTTTAAAACGATTCATCGATAGGTCGTTCCACAGCAGGAAGAACTGAAGCACGGTCCATCGATGGATCACATCGCCTGCAACATGTTAAGTTGAAGTCTAAGTGAACATTTCATTTCTTCTATTACCAACACTTTGACTACGTTGTGGGACAAATGTGTACCACTATGCAAATTGCTCGTTTACGCAAAAATGTAAATGAATAAAATTTCAAACCATTTCGCGGCCTCTTTTTGAAGGAATTTTATCGCAGGAGGATAATTTTGTTGTTCACTTGTATTTTGTACATTTCTTGCAAAGGATGGAAACTTATTCGACCAGGTGAGTCGACTTTCCCGTTCTATTTTTATACAACCTCACCGAATCAACTTTACGACCCTCGCAATGGCAGTCACCATGCTAACCAAGCAGCCTCTGCTCCAGAGAAAAGGCAGTTACTCACGGCCACTTCGTGTTCATCATATGGCAAACGAATCAAGCTGCTAACTCGTGAATAAAGATTTTAAAGCACAAGTTCAAATCCGACGCCGTTGGACTGTAATGTGATTCCCAGACAGTTACTATATCAAGGCAATAAATAGGCAGGATATTCCTTGAGCACGAGTAAGGTATCAGGAGAAACTGTTCTGCAAGACTGATAGGAATGACTCGAGGGTGAAACAGAGAGGTTGGGAATTTAAAATCAAAATTAAAAGACAAATTCGGATGATTTGTTCAACGCCTCAGCACTTGTACGTAACGTACGTGATGTAACCCCTCACTCCCCAGCCCCTCACTCCCCAGCCCCTCACTCCCCAGCCCCTCACTCCCCAGCCCCTCACTCCCCAGCCCCTCGCCCCCAGCCCTCAACCCCCAGCCCCTCAACCCCCAGCCCCTCAACCCCCAGCCCCTCAACCCCCAGCCCCTCAACCCCCAGCCCCTCAACCCCCAGCCCCTCAACCCCCAGCCCCTCAACCCCCAGCCCCTCAACCCCCAGCCCCTCAACCCCCAGCCCCTCAACCCCCAGCCCCTCAACTCCCAGCCCCTCAACCCCCAGCCCCTCAACCCCCAGCCCCTCAACCCCCAGCCCCTCAACCCCCAGCCCCTCACCCCCAGCCCCTCACCCCCAGCCCCTCACTCCCCAGCCCCTCACTCCCCAGCCCCTCACTCCCCAGCCCCTCACTCCCCAGCCCCTCACCCCCAGCCCCTCACTCCCCAGCCCCTCACTCATCAGCCCCTCACTCCCCAGCCCCCCACTCCCCAGCCCCCCACTCCCCAGCCCCTCACTCCCCAGCCCCTCACTCCCCAGCCCCTCACTCCCCAGCCCCTCACTCCCCAGCCTCTCACCTGCGCCTTCCTGAGCACGACGTAGGGCGCCTCCTCCTGCTGCGTCACCAGACTGCTGACGGAGGAGCCGAACACGTCCTGTGGACATGGCAGTGTCATAAGTGGACATGGCAGTGTCATAAGTGGACATGGCAGTGTCATAAGGGGACACGGCAGTGTCATAAGTGGACATGGCCGTGTCATAAGTGGACATGGCAGTGTCATAAGTGGACATGGTAGTGTCATAAGTGGACATGGCAGTGTCATAAGTGGACATGGCAGTGTCATAAGTGGACATGGCAGTGTCATAAGTGGACATGGCAGGGTCATAAGTGGACATGGCAGGGTCATAAGTGGACATGGCAGGGTCATAAGTGGACATGGCAGGGTCATAAGTGGACATGGCAGGGTCATAAGTGGACATGGCAGGGTCATAAGTGGACATGGCAGGGTCATAAGTGGACATGGCAGGGTCATAAGTGGACATGGCAGGGTCATAAGTGGACATGGCAGGGTCATAAGTGGACATGGCAGGGTCATAAGTGGACATGGCAGGGTCATAAGTGGACATGGCAGGGTCATAAGTGGACATGGCAGGGTCATAAGTGGACATGGCAGGGTCATAAGTGGACATGGCAGGGTCATAAGTGGACATGGCAGGGTGACGTGATGCAAGAGCCACTTTTAGATAAAATAGTTCACTCAACGAGCAAATACCAATCAAACATTGGAAAAATACCAATAAATAAATGCCAAACAAACAAATACCGAACCGTAACTAAGAACTAATACAATAATTACTTCTACCATATATACTATACTTATTGTTCATGATAAATGCCATCCAGCATGAAACACGCCACACATAACACATCAAAAATATAATTTTGTGAGTCCACGCTCACAAAATACACAACACAATACACGCACAGCCTACAATACACACACAGCCTACAATACACACACAGCCTACAATACACACACAGCCTACAATACACACACACAGCCTACAATACACACACACAGCCTACAATACACACACACAGCCTACAATACACACACACAGCCTACAATACACACACAGCCTACAATACACACACAGCCTACAATACACACACAGCCTACAATACACACACACAGCCTACAATACACACACAGCCTACAATACATACACAGCCTACAATACATACACAGCCTACAATACATACACAGCCTACAATACACACAGCCTACAATACACACACAGCCTACAATACACACACAGCCCACAAAACACACACAGCCCACAAAACACACACAGCCCACAAAACACACACAGCCCACAAAACACACACAGCCCACAAAACACACACAGCCGAAGTAACGAACACAGCCCACGATGCATATGTTCATAAAATATACTTGCCAATTTTTTTCCGGCTCTAGGCATCGTTCAAGCAAAATAACAGAATTTAGCCCCACTTCATAGAAAATTCTCTCTTATACTTTTTTCTAATTTTGAGGCTTTGAATTTTGTGGTCGTTTAAAAACCTCAAAGCCAGGTCAATAGTTCCAACATCGGTAGAACACAGAAAGACGCACTTGTTCTTTCGGCCGCTACCGGGTCGCACTATCACCTTAAAGATTAATTAATCATTCTAATTCTACCACCTTCTGCTGAACATCAGAATAATCAAATGATGTTCAAAAAGCTCAGTTCAATTATTCACAAGGATACTAGCTTCAGTCGATGCCAAGATCTGATGTTGAATCTCTCTTCACCAACGCAGGTCACCTACACAAAAGATGTAATTCCGACTGCATCTTAAGTCCCACCTCGGACGCCTAAAATAGTAAAACTTTCAACAGTTTGACTGCGGCAGGTAAAACAGAAGTTCAATTTTCAATTCAAATTTAAAGTCCAAAATAGTAAACGATGTTGAAAATACTAAACATTAACTACGTCGTATTTTCATTTTGTTTTGATTAAGTATTTTTTAAATTTAGTTTGTGACTACTGACTGGTTGGTCAGCACCATGCTGGAAACTCCCTCAGTGACCAAACATGGCGCACGTCACCGTCGAAGTGTTGATCGTGTACAGCAGATCGTGCCTACTAAACGCACTGATCGCACCCAGTGTTTCAATGCTGCATTCATTGAGGGTGAAAATTGCATATTTGTACGTGGTAGAACTTGAAAATTTCACAATTTTTGCGAAGTAAATTTTTGGAAAATATTTCCGCTTATAGAGTATCTCAACAAACAAAACCTACAAACAAAATTGAATTGTATTCACGCTACTCAACCAAAGCTTCATAAGCTGAGAAAAACTTCAAAGCATCCGTTAATAACCAACGCGCAAATTCTTCGACTCGCCCTTCAAAAAGTAGACATTCGAAGAAAAAAAGAAAGGTAACTACCAATCAAGTGAACTGTATCCTTAACATTATCAGAGCACGCAGAAAAAACGAAAGAAAGCTTTTGCAAATAATTGCAAACATGCGACACTCGACCAAAATCCCCTCAAGAAATTCATAATCTACTGCAAAAGCTACAGTAAAATCTCAGGCTCAAAAAATCCTTTACCCAAATCGCCATTCAGGTAAGAACACACGTGCGAATTGCTCGTGACCACGGCTGTGAAACCGGTTTGGGTTTAGTTACGTCTACACGACTACAGCTACATGGAACGTTTCACCGCGCGTTCTACAAGCTACACTTACACTACACTCTTTTGTCTTCTACAAGCTACACATAGCCACGACTCTATTCTGCCACGGGGAAACCTTGATATCTCTCAACACGTTGACTGCGTATTGGGGGACATACGTGTACCACTAGGTAAATTTTTCATTGACTTATCGGTGTACATTAACAGCACATCAATTTTTTCAACACCTTTATGGGGAGGAGGTTTTAGCATATGAGGTAAATTATCATCGCGCTATTTTATTTTTCTCACTTGTTTTGAAGATACAAGTTTTTTCCGAGAGTCGTTTCTTTTCTAGACTCGGCAACTTGAAACCAAACTTGAACGACCGCGCAAACTCTGTCAAGACAAGTTTTTAGTTTTCCGTAGCAGATCAGGTTACAAGTGACTCCAAATTTCGTACTTGAGTTGGGCCCTACAGCTCAAGTCTGTGGTCAGGTCATTGCCAGTCAGTGGCGAAGTGAATGGAGGAGGCAAAAGTTAGAAACTGAGGTTATGACCGCGAATGTACTTATGCAGTCTGCACATCCGGCACCGTCCTGCTGTACGCCCTCGACCTTCACTTTTACGATAGCAGGCAACAACAAAGCGACGCCAGATATTGCGTTCATTCCTGGCATCTCAGAGGAAATTTACTACTTCCTGCTTCTCGGTAGATTTTATCGTTTTTTAAGCAAAATCCGGCTCGGAAACGACCATACAAATTAGTTATTGCATTTTAGAACAGGATGATATTCATTTGTTTTTATTAAGCAAAATCCGGCTCGAAAACGACCATACAAATTGGTTATTGCATTTTAGTACAGGATAATATTCTTATGGTTCATCATCAAAGTTTTTAAGGTTTTATCAATTCACAAACTAAAGCAACACGCGTTACAAAACTTCATTTTACCATCTCTCAGAGAACTGACGCCAGTCGACAGCTTGTTATTGACGAGCGTATGATAGAATACAGAATTGAGTTTACCTCCTAATATCAGAGCGAGTAAGTCTCCCAACAAATACGTCTTTGTTCGGTCCCAGGAAGTTGCGATAATAAATAGAAGCGATCGCTCATAAAGCTCTACAGAATAGCCCCTGGGAGTCAACACAGCTCAGCGGGCAGCATGTATTACCAACCCTTCTTGTTATTCTATTGTTGTGCTCAGTGTTTTGTGCGTCTAATTCTGGAGGCTGCCTATGAGGCGAACGCTGCCGCCTGGAAACTGACAGCTTCCGTCGAAACTGTTGTGTATTAGGTGGATGATGAACAGCTGTTCAGGTAATTTGTGAAGTATTCAATATTGACGTATATGTTAAACATTGCCCAGCACGTATTTTTGAACCGCATATGGCTGATTGTAGCAGTTATCACAACTTACAAATAGACGCAAAAAAACGTGTGTAGATATCTACACAGACATTCAGAAACGCAAACACACATCCACACGAGTACACGACGAGATACACTCACGGGAAAACATTCCCACGGACTGATTCACTGGCAGAAACACAGTGGTACACACACGGGTACAAAGTACACAGACATTCAGGCGGGCATACCATACCTACGGACACAAACAAACACATAAGACACACATATGCGCCGTAGAAGCCCGGCGCAACCGGCGTCAATTACCGGTACCCTGAAGACAATCTCCCCGTAGAAATCCCCTCTAATTTCCCCCTGGATATCCTCTCTAATTTCCCCAGCGAGCACCGACCGCTCGCCGCCATGGCGCCAGCGCGGAGACAGCTGCTACGGATCGAAGTCAGCACAAAAAACGCCTAAAATCCCCAGAAAGTACCACAAAAAGCGAAAAAATAAACTCCTTTAGATCCCTGAAAGCAAAACCTCAGGCTCTGTTTTTTCTGTTATTTTTTTGAGTTTTTAGGAACTATTTCAGGGTTAATGAATGCTTTTCTAAAGCCAACTCTTCGGCCTGTTGCTGAGGTCTGCTGGGGCGCTTATAGACCGCACCGGTCTGAAGCGGCAGAGACGGTCTACGCAGAACTTTGACTGCGGTAAGAATATATTTTGTTTGATCTAAAGATGTATTGTCGTGGCTTCACTAACTTGACACAGCAAGTCTCACACGCATCCTTTTTAGGCAGAACCGTCCAACACACCAGCTTTATATCACGCACTTCCCCACTGCTGTAATTCGCACAGGAAATGCACTCCACACAGGAAGGATGTGTTGCACCAGACCTGACACATGCTAGTCCCGTCCCTATGCATTTCCCGCGTGGGCAGGCGAGAAGGAACTACAATTTGGAAACAGGGAAGCCAATATTATCAGAAAGGCGGAGGAATTTCCTTCAACTTGAGGTCAGCGTGCAGCATGAGGGGAGCAGGGGGTGAAGAGGAAACGTTTAGAAACGGGTTCGGCGAATGAAAGTCTGGCAGGTGGAAGATATAGAAAGGGGGATCGGGGAGCGGGGGAAAGGGCATCTATCTAACCTAATAATACCCGTGGTGTGATTATTTATTTGTATCCTTATTTGGTGTCCGCTTCTTCCGCCTATTTTTCACGCTCTAAAAGAACGCTCAATAACCGTATCTGTGCATGATACGAGTTTGACCAGTTCACAAATACAAGAATATTTTGATCGCGGGTACTATAAGGATGGATATATTTGTTTGTCATCAACATGTGAACAATTTATTGAAGCAAAATACCGAATCCGTCATTTTTGACGGGCCGTGTACGCTTGAAATAGATAAAATCAACGTTGATCAAATGTAAAGCTTATGCTACAAAGTTGCCTAACGTACGTAGCTTTTCTCATAGCTTTCCGACTCGTTACAACTGAATGGCAGAGGGAGTGCACGGTTTGTCTTTGAATTTTTCCTAGAAACGAGGCCTCCTGAGAAGCACAGCATGCATTAGATCAACGGCATTCTCTTCTGGAGAGAGGGCATAAGAAAGTCTGGGCTTGAGGGTAGCCAGAGTTCTTCACCAGAAAATCAACTAAAACTCTCATAAAACTTCTGTCTCACGGGGTACTGAGCAGAACAATTTTAACAGAACACATTTTTTTTATCTTTCGGTTTGCCAAAGAAGCACTTTTTCGTAGTTCACGAAAATTTCAGAATTTTTTATAGATACTATCCGACTTGTTGAGCCCAATATTCTATCAAGAAAAATTCCTGAAATATGTAGTCTATCTTCATGGTAGTGCACCACAAGTGAAAATTTCTAAATTTCAATAAAAACTCTTCACCGATTTCAAAGCCCCATCATGACCTTGCGTTTTATAAGACATAATTATCGAAGAAATCACCCTCTCGAGTCATTTCAAGGCATCCAATACGCAATAAAAAGATATTTCAAGCGCTACGTGCTGAATGTCAAGGAAATCTTTAGGAAGCGTGTGAAACGAAGTCGACGGCCACACGTTCATGGCGCGCCCGACAGGCAACAGACCCAGACCCCTAAAGTGCTCCGTCCATTAACACTTTGACAGTAATTTATTAAACTGAAGTTCAGTACTCATTTCAAATTTAAAGTCAACTGCAGTAAGCCATTTTGAAAATAGCAAAAATTAACTGGATTGTGCCTCCATTTAGCTCCAATAAAGTATTTATGGAAATTGAGTTTGTGACAACTGGTCGGTGAGCAGTATTGTGAAAATCCCCTCCGTGGCCAACAAGAGGCGCTCGTTTCAGTCTAGTGGTAATTTTCAAGGAAGCAATTACTAGGCAGGCATCAGATCGCTAAAGTGCTCCATCCATTAATGTTTTATGTACCAGGGAAGCAATTACCCAATAATTTCCACGAGGAAGAGGTTGACTCGACACATCACACAGACGTTGCAGCTGGAGGAATGGGACCTCACATGTCGCCCCTGCACTCGCTTCAGGGTTCAGCTGACACTTCCTCACGTGACCCACGTGCTGCCTAATTTACACAACTTATGTGACTCACGTACGGGGTTCCTGTGACCCACGTGACTCACGTGACCTACGTGTCTCATGTACGTGACTCGTGTAACTACAAGGCACACACATTTAACGTCCCACGCTATGACGTGTCTAACTTATAAGTAACGTAACCACGTGCCTCATTTGTATCACCAAACCTAACCATTTGCTTAAAATACGTGACTCGCGGGCCCAATTTACATGACTTTATTAAGCATTAGTGACACGAACACAGAAAGTAAACGCCATCCAACTCCGAGCATTTCATCGAGGCTAAAAGACGTCACAAGTTGCGGCAAGTTGAGGATGCCGGTCACAACATCAACCAGACGCCGAAATGAAATGCAAAGTTACTGCCAAAACGAAAGACAAAATGTCGGTAAGCCGAACGACAATGTCGCCTATGCAAAAGAAAAATTTGCGTCAAAAAAAGGACAAGATGACGCCAAGACGAAAGACAAGAACACGACACAACGAAACAAAAAACGACGAAGGGCAAAATTAGCCTCGATAATGCAGACTCCAGCGGAAGGACAGCCCTCCATGGAGTAGCATGACCTGGGGAGGGACAGCCTCCCCCTCACAAAGTGGAATGACCTGCGGAGGGACAGCCCCCTCCCCCCCCCACAGAGTGGCATGACCTGCGGAAGGACAGCCTCCGCCTCCACAGAGTGGCATGACCTGCGGAGGGACAGAGTCACAAAAAAAAACAGTTTCCAGTGTCACAAAAAAAAATATTTTCCAGCGTCACAAAAATATTTTCCAGCGTCACAAAAAAAACAGTTTCCAGCGTCACAAAAAAACAGTTTCCAGCGTCACAAAAAAAACAGTTTCCAGCGTCACAAAAAAAAACAGTTTCCAGCGTCACAAAAAAAAACAGTTTCCAGCGTCACAAAAAAAAACAGTTTCCAGCGTCACAAAAAAAACAGTTTCCAGCGTCACAAAAAAAAAAGTTTCCAGCGTCACAAAAAAAAAACAGTTTCCAGCGTCACAAAAAAAAAACAGTTTCCAGCGTCACAAAAAAAACAGTTTCCAGCGTCACAAAAAAAAACAGTTTCCAGCGTCACAAAAAAAAACAGTTTCAAGCGTCACAAAAAAAACAGTTTCAAGCGTCACAAAAAAAAACAGTTTCCAGCGTCACACAAAAAACAGTGTCCAGCGTCACACAAAAAACAGTGTCCAGCGTCACAAAAAAACAGTTTCCAGCGTCACAAAAAAAACAGTTTCCAGCGTCACAAAAAAAAACAGTTTCCAGCGTCACAAAAAAAAAACAGTTTCCAGCGTCACAAAAAAAAAAGTTTCCAGCGTCACAAAAAAAAACAGTTTCCAGCGTCACAAAAAAAGCTTCCAGCGTCACCAAAAAAAAACTTCCAAAGTCGCAAAAAAAACAGTTTCCAGCGCCACAAAAAAAAACATTTTCCAGCGTTACAACAAAAACGGCTTCCAGCGTCACGAAAACTGCTTCCAGCATCACGAAAACTGCTTCCAGCATCACGAAAACTGCTTCCAGCATCACGAAAACCAGATTCCAGCGTCCCAGTGAGTGTCACAGAAACCAGGCTTCAGAATCACAGATACCAAGTCTGAACAAATTGAAATAATGTGAGGGCAGTTTTTGGCTGGACTACGGAAGCGGAATAGACGCATGGAACAAGTAACGGTGAGGGCGCTCATTAGATTTCATGGCCGACTGAAATGACCAGCCTCGGCTGCACGGGTCACCGGGGCCAGCCATGAAACGGCCTTGAGTATCTAGGATACTGCGACTGGAGGGGAATATTTCAAAGATCCCGAAAAAAACACACGGTTGTTGTTTGTTCGCTTGTTTGTTTGTTTGTTTGTTTGTTTTGACCATGAAGTGGCCTTGAGTATCAAGGATACTGCAGACTGCGATAGATGGGAATGTTTTCAGAATACCGTAAAAAACATAAGTTTGGTAGTTTTTTGCTTGCTTGTTTGGTTGTTTGTTTACTCTGTGAGTCCTTCCCGACTACCTCCCGCTCGGTAAACTGGATTTCAGAACATTTTGAATTGATCGTAAATTTCAGTGCTAGTTTATTAAGTTTCATTCATGCGGATTAAATTCATGCGGAAGTTTCATTCCTGCGGATTGGTGCCGATGTTGTAACACCCCTGCAGATATGTACATGGAGATATCGAGTGGAGAAAAGACGCGAATTTGAACTCTTCATTCCAAAACAACTAACTCGATTGAGTTATAGCTCTGAAAAAATTCTGTCGTTATCATCCCATACGTGATAAAACGCCAAGTGTCTTCTTAAATTTCTAAAAAAACTAAACCTATATAATTTTTTCTGTGCGTAATTTCACCTATGTTATTTTAATGGGAACCTCATTTAGCACATTAAATTTGTAAAGAATAATATAAGTAATAAATAATGATGCACACGTACTGCTTGTTTTGTTGGTCCGTCTCTTTGTCACGTTCTTCAGGATGCCTAATGACCGTATTTGTGATACGCGTTTCACCAGCGCGCAAGTATAAGAATATTTAAATCGCGTGTGTTATTGGGATGGATATATTTGTTCATCACCCACATCTTGAGAATTATTCAAGGAAACTATCGAATCCCGTCATTTATGGCGGGTCGTGTCCACTAGTTGATGAATAAAGTGCCTTCTGGAACAGACGCTTTTTGATATGAGACGAGAGAAGCAAGTATACAAGCTCCCGCAAGGAAATAAATGTCTACAGATAACGTGACCAAGGCAGGCCTGTGTGCCACGATCAGACGCACTAATCATTCCTCTTGTGCTGAGGCTGTGTTGTTAGGTTGGATTTTCAGAGAATGTTCTTTCCAAAGGCGGCATTTTCACGGCCAACATACCTAATTTGACCTTTTCATAGCTAATATCCTATAACTTAGAGCCTTTCATAAACAGAATTTTCAAATTAATCCTTTTGATCTCTAAGAATAGCAGACTTGTGTTATTACGGCCAAAATTATGATAAACAATGTGTCTTAATGACGAAAATTATCCAAACACTCCTACTTTAGTGTGCGCGACGCGTGCATGTGCGCGACGCGTGCATGTGCATGACGTGTGCATGCGCGCGACGTGTGCGCGTGCGCTACGAGTTCAATGACGAACACACAAAGTCTATTCAACAGAGAAAGCAAAGAAACACACAACACAAGCTTCAACGTACAACGTACTCAAGCCATCGCAGCACGCGGTATGCTATTTGCAACACAGTACACATCATACAACACACCCCACACCATACACACAAAACACAACACACAAACGACATTACACATTCGCAACATTACACACACACACGACTATACACATACACTATGCACATACACTATGCACACTACATTACTAATACAACACACTACACATTACTAATACAACACACAGTACTCACCAGTATAGACGCAGACAATGCCCCATGCAGGAGCAGGAGGAGCAGGAAGGCACGCCTGCCTGCAGCAGGTAGTAACGCAGTAGACGCCATGGTGTTGCCAGCAACTCTGCAACACTGACGGCTCTCCTCTGCCAACACTGAGTTGTCTTCAGAACACAACGCAAGAACGTAAACTACTCTGACGCTTCGAAATTAAAAGTTAAATACTCTAGCGGACTTGCAATCTAACTTCTGCAACAAACGAAAAGAAGGTTAAGAAAGAGCAGATGTATATTCTTGAAATTACTGATGGTTATCAACAAAATTCCGAGTTCATTGGGAATTTTGCACGCAAAGTTTATTGCAGTTAGTGCTTAGTTGCCGAGTCATTGTAGGCATCGAGCGTCGCGCGCTCTGATTGGCTGAGGCGCTTGCGGGTGAGGGAGTCTGTCTCCCACGCCCTTATTTCCTCCCTCTGCATGCCCCTCGCATTACCTCATGTCCGCTTCACCGAAAGTTTGTTTCCATGAGGGAAGCAGAGCCAGCAGCTCTCTCACCTCGTATAGCTGTAGCAATAACAGCTGCAAAATCAGCGGCAACAACAGCAGGTGCAGCACGAAACAACACCAGCAATAACAGCAGGTGCAGCCAGCAACAACACCAGCAATAACAGCAGGTACAGCAAGCGACAACAGCAGCGACAACAGCAGCAACAACAGCAGGTACAGCAAGCGACAACAGCAGCGACAACAGCAGCAACAACAGCAGGTACAGCAAGCAACAACACTAGCAACAATAACAACAGCCACAACATCACTCGCACCACCCCGCCATGGAGGGGAGGGGAGGGGAGGGGAGGGGAGGGGAGGGGAGGGGAGGGGAGGGGAGGGAGCCTGACCAGCTCCCATTGATGCGCAGGAAGTGAAAGTGTGCCGGTGTTGCGTGAGAACTGGTGTTGGGCCGGGCGGGCAGGCCGTCCACACCTACCCCACACAGTCGTTGCTTCATATCTGGGGAAGATGGAGGCCACTGACCACTGCAGGGCAGTCAGTATGTGCATGTGCGCGCAACGTGGGCATGTGCGCGCATGTGTGCATGCGCTGCACGTGCTATAGACACACTGCACGTGCCATGGACACACTGCACGTGCCATGGACACACTGCACGTGCTATGGACACACTGCACGTGCTATGGACACACTGCACGTGCTGTACACACACTGCACGTGCTGTACACACACTGCACGTGCTATACACACACTGCACGTGCTATACACACACTGCACGTGCTGTACACACACTGCACGTGCTGTACACACACTGCACGTGCTGTACACACACTGCACGTGCTGTACACACACTGCACGTGCTGTACACACACTGCACGTGCTGTACACACACTGCACGTGCTGTACACACACTGCACGTGCTGTACACACACTGCACGTGCTGTAAATACACTGCACGTGTTATGGACACACTGCACGTGTTATGGACACACTGCACGTGTTATGGACACACTGCACGTGCTGTACACACACTGCACGTGCTGTACACACACTGCACGTGCTATGGACACACTGCACGTGCTATGGACACACTGCACGTGCTATACACACACTGCACGTGCTATACACACACTGCACGTACTGTACACAGCAAGCACAGCTGAGCGCAAAGCTTGTCAGCTCGAAAACTTCAACAGGGTGCAGGACAGTGGCGTTGTCAGGCCTGGTGGTAACAAGTATCTGTTGCGTTATAGTTTAAACACATGAATGCGCCTGCAGTTGTTAATGCTGGTCTTGGGGATGGTCAAGTGATACGCTCCCTCTGAAAGACTAGTTAATCAATAGACTAGAAAGACAATATAGACTAGAAAGACAATATAATGAACAAGCCTTATATTTAAGAAATATTTGAAGCATTCTGTTTTGATGAAGTCTTGCTTTCACGTTAAATCAAGTGTATGCATCTTAAATTAAGATACATTTCTTGAAGTCATATTGAATCATTTTCGGCAAACTTGAGGGACGTGAGCGATGAGCAGGGTGAACACTTTCACCAGGATTTCAAAATCTTGTAAGATTGATATCAAGGTCGCTGGGACGTTCACATGATGGCCGACTATTGCAGGAGCATTCAGCGAGACTGCACAGAGAAGCGGTATTCTAGACGGTCCATTCAACGCAAGTTTCTGCCTCAATAAATGTCATTCTTCGCAAACGCTAACTAATGAATCCATGATATGTTTACCGAGGTAAGTAAAAGTAATTATAAATTAATTCTGCATGTTTGTAATGGGTTTTGAATTACATTAATTTGTAGCGGCTTGGAATTCCATCTGTAGTATCTGATGGTCTACCTATATATTGCCGATAGTAAACGGGAAGACACTCGTTGCAGGAAACCCGACTCGACAGAAAATAACCCATACCATATTTAGAATCAGTGACCTCAATTCACACTGAACGGGTTTCAAAGTGTATGCAACTGACAATAGTAGAACTTAGTTTCGCGATGATATAGATTAGATATTATGATAGCTTGAGCTTCCCTACCCACAGTCGAGGCGTTCTCAAGATAGGAGAGACATCGTTGAGGAAGAATTCATTTCGTAAACAATTAAAAAAAAACGGCAATCTATGTAAACCCTGCCCATAAAAAACAGATGAAAAGGAAATTATGGAACATGATAATAATTGAAGAAAGAAGTATATGGCGCCGAAAAAATGGTTTCTATGAACCTAAAGGATTGTCCATAAGAAGAAACTTTTCTAGTTCAACAAAAAAATTGCTACCTAACCCTCAAGTTTGGGACCTCCATTTCTCCCTGGGAGCGTTAATTCCTTAGATAGAGTATGAAAAGTATTTGTATCCCCTTGAGGGGACTAATAAATAGATGAGCAGGCGTTGGGGTTGCCGACTAGTGGCCGGAACAGACGGGAGGTGGGTTGCTTATCAGTGACTAAGCGAAGCTTCTGACATCGTCCTGTGCTTGATCTAATTTTAGAACTCCGTCGTCACGGAGACATACTCGGTCACCTGAGAGATAGCTGGACTCCGCGTGAATGAGAAACATTTTCGCTCAGTGGCAGCGCAGGTGTTAAGTTCCTTGTCCTACGCAAAAATGGACAGAAAAATTAAGGCGTCCACAGCCCATCCCAATAGGTCTACAAATATACTCACCACACTAGCCCTACACACAGACCGAGCAGGTTACTACGCTGGTCTGCACAGCTGGCGCCATCTCGAGTCTGATGAAAGCTGGAAATTCCAGTCCGAACGTACAGTGAAATGACGCTACCTACTGTCTACTGGTGCTCAGCACACTGTACGTATCTTTATTTGTATCAGCACAAGATCTACTGTCTACAGCTAGTGTGAACACAGTATATGTAGTATTGCACTAGCATACGATCTATTGTATACAGCAACTTTGAACACAGTATATGTAGTTATGCATTAGCATAAGATCTACTGTATACACCTTCTAGGCAAACAGTAAATGTTTGTCGGTGCCCACCACAAACACGCTTGTTTGCTTGCTTTTATTGCACTACAAGGGCGAATAGCGGGGAGGTTTTTTTTTTGGGGGGGGGGGGGAGGAGGAGCTAGGGAGGGGGGGGGAACAGCCTCCCCAGCTTTCTGGATCAATGAGAGGTGTCCAGTACTCTAACCCCCTCCCTTTCCCCTCCCCCCCCCCCGGTTGCGGGTGCCCAACCCCTCCCCCACCACACGGTGCCTCACGTGGCTGTGCGTCACCATCTGCAGCGGACCACACGTAAGTACACGCACATGTACGAGGGCAACGTCTGTGCGTGCGTGTGCACGCACACACAGACGTCACTTGACCAATTCAGTATTAATGTATTCACAACGTGGGGTTTAATTGTAGAAGGTCAGCGGTCTGGTCTCTCTTTTTGTGATCTTTGTATGTAGGATAGGGCTAAAGCGGCAACGTACACGGGACGCAAAACGTACACGGGACGCAAAACGTACGCGGGATGCAAAACGTACGCGGGATGCAAAACGTACACGGGACGCAAAACGTACACGGGACGCAAAACGTACACGAGACGCAAAACGTACACGGGACGCAAAACGTACACGGGACGCAAAACGTACACGGGACGCAAAACGTACACGGGACGCAAAACGTACACGGGAGGCAAAACGTACACGGGAGGCAAAACGTACACGGGACGCAAAACGTACACGGGACGCAAAACGTACACGGGACGCAAAACGTACACGGGACGCAAAACGTACACGGGACGCAAAACGCACACGGGACGCAAAACGCACACGGGACGCAAAACGCACACGGGACGCAAAACGCACACGGGACGCAAAACGCACACGGGACGCAAAACGCACACGGGACGCAAAACGCACACGGGACGCAAAACGCACACGGGACGCAAAACGCACACGGGACGCAAAACGTACACGGGACGCAAAACGTACACGGGACGCAAAACGTACACGGGACGCAAAACGTACACGGGACGCAAAACGTACACGGGACGCAAAACGTACACGGGACGCAAAACGTACACGGGACGCAAAACGTACACGGGACGCAAAACGTACACGGGACGCAAAACGTACACGGGACGCAAAACGTACACGGGACGCAAAACGTACACGGGACGCAAAACGTACACGGGACGCAAAACGTACACGGGACGCAAAACGTACACGGCACACGAAACATACAACTTGCAATGTACAGAAAACGTACAACATAGGCAACCCCAGTTCCACATGGGCGCAACATACTGGAGAATGCACACGGGCAACCGTAACTTTACACAGAAAAATACGTATAATGAGTGGACACACACGGGCAAGCGCAGCTGCGCACATAGAATAACACGTAGAAATTCGAGCGATTGTACGCGACCACTGCTTTTTATAAGATGTTAGATGCATTGCTAAAACACGGGCAAGCCAAAACTCGTACGGGTAAAAATTCGTTCGTTATTTGTATTATTGACAGTCAATGTTTCTTAAAAGATAGAGGTAAAAATTCGATCATTTTTTGGATTATTAACCATCACTGCCTTCTAAAGGATGTAGGAGGCAGAAATTAATTTTTTATATTACTGACGATCAATGCTTCCTAAAGAATGCAGGAGGAATTGGCACAACACGGGTGAAGCCAATGCATCATACCTCACTGGCACAGCACGCAAATGCTCAAGGAATTCTGTGCGACATCTGAAGGAGCACCGGAGCACGTGTGTACGCAGGCCGCTTACAACATTGGTCAACAGTTCGTCATGTTGCCATCACTGGCGACGGTGGCGTGCCTTCTGATTTGGTGCCTCACAAAACAAAGGAGAATGCAGCGGACTGGATCGTTATCTAGTTTTAGATATGTATAATCGATCCTCGAGATACAAGGTGTCACCTAAGGCTTAAGCGAACCTCAGCTTATTTGGGCGAAAATTTGTCCCTGTTATTCATCTGATTCGATGCTCAGTGTAAATTGTGAACAACCGGGAACACCTGGGACTATTTTTAATCTTCGTTAGTCAGAGTTCGCATAAGATGGAGCGCAGTTCCAATACCGATGTTTCTAGTTCATTCGACCGCTACTTAATACTTCGTCGCACAGACGCTGCTTTTTCAGCTCATTGGCTTCGTATATTATATTCTACATCTACGCCACGGAAAAAATTTCTGCCAGCCTCTGCCTTGCAATACCCAGATTAGATTAGTCGTTAGTTTTAGCCTCCCTACCCAGCAACAATGCGATCCAAAGTGAGGAAGGGATAAGGCACCATTTGGTATGGAGTTAAGGAAACGAGGAATCTACGCAGAAAGGCATAGAAACAGTAAGTCGTTAGAGAAGATCATGAAACAAGACAAAAGTTGAAGAGGAAAGTATAGGTGCTGAAGAACAGGACAGCAGTGAACCGAAAAAAGGTGGTCCTTAACATAACAAAAACATTTTGTTTCAACAAAAAAGAAGGCTCGGGCCCTGACATTGTCCCACTGGGAGCGCTGGTTCCCATAGATACAATAATTGTATCCCCCTGAGGGGCTTGCATTACCCAGTGTGTCTTGCAATTGTACATTATATCATGCCATTTATCAAATATGTTTCATTATCATGTATTATATATTATCATTGCATTATTCCCCACCACGTAAAAAATAAGACCACGATCATAACAAGACATCAAAAATAAGACCACGATCATAACAAGACATCCAAAATAAGACCACGATCATAACAAGACATCCAAAATAAGACCACGATCATAACAAGACGTCTAAAATAAGACTATGATCATAACAAGACATCCAAAATAAGACCACGATCATAACAAGACATCCAAAATAAGACCACGATCATAACAAGACATCCAAAATAAGACCACGATCACAACAAGACATCCAAAATAAGACCACGATCATAACAAGACGTCCAAAATAAGACCACGATCATAACAAGACATCCAAAATAAGACCACGATCATAACAAGACATCCAAAGTAAGACCACGATCATAACAAGACATCCAAAATAAGACCACGATCATAACAAGACATCCAAAATAAGACCACGATCATAACAAGACATCCAAAGTAAGACCACGATCATAACAAGACATCCAAAATAAGACCACGATCATCAAAAGACATCCAAAATAAGACCACGATCATAACAAGACATCCAAAATAAGACCACGATCATAACAAGACATCCAAAGTAAAACCACGATCATAACAAGACATCCAAAATAAGACCACGATCATAACAAGACATCCAAAATAAGACCACGATCATAACAAGACATCCAAAATAAGACCACGATCATAACAAGACATCAAAAATAAGACCACGATCATAACAAGACATCAAAAATAAGACCACGATCATAACAAGACGTCCAAAATAAGACCACGATCATAACAAGACATCCAAAATAAGACCACGATCACAAAGCATCCAAAATAAAACCACGATCATAACAAAGCATCCAAAATAAGACCGCGATCATATCATAGCATCCAAAAGAAGACCTCGATCATAATTCAAGACATCCAAAATAAGACCACGATCACAACAAGACATCCAAAATAAGACCACGATCATAATAAAGCATCAAAAATAAGACCACGATCATAACAAGACATCCAAAATAACACCACGATCATAACAAAGCATTCAAAATAAGACCACGATCATAACAAGACATCCAAAATAAGACCACGATCACAACAAGACATCCAAAATAAGACCACGATCATAACAAAGCATTCAAAATGAGACCACGATCACAACAAGACATCCAAAATAAGACCACGATCACAACAAGACATCCAAAATAAGACCACGATCATAACAAGACATCAAAAATAAGACCACGATCATAACAAGACATCCAAAGTAAGACCACGATCATAACAAGACATCCAAAATAAGACCACGATCATCAAAAGACATCCAAAATAAGACCACGATCATCAAAAGACATCCAAAATAAGACCACGATCATAACAAGACATCCAAAGTAAAACCACGATCATAACAAGACATCCAAAATAAGACCACGATCATAACAAGACATCCAAAATAAGACCACGATCATAACAAGACATCAAAAATAAGACCACGATCATAACAAGACATCAAAAATAAGACCACGATCATAACAAGACGTCCAAAATAAGACCACGATCATAACAAGACATCCAAAATAAGACCACGATCACAAAGCATCCAAAATAAAACCACGATCATAACAAAGCATCCAAAATAAAACCACGATCATAACAAAGCATCCAAAATAAGACCGCGATCATATCATAGCATCCAAAATAAGACCTCGATCATAATTCAAGACATCCAAAATAAGACCACGATCACAACAAGACATCCAAAATAAGACCACGATCATAATAAAGCATCAAAAATAAGACCACGATCATAACAAGACATCCAAAATAAGACCACGATCATAACAAAGCATTCAAAATAAGACCACGATCATAACAAGACATCCAAAATAAGACCACGATCACAACAAGACATCCAAAATAAGACCACGATCATAACAAAGCATTCAAAATGAGACCACGATCACAACAAGACATCCAAAATAAGACCACGATCACAACAAGACATCCAAAATAAGACCACGATCATAAAGCATTCAAAATAAGACCACGATCATAACAAAGCATCCAAAATAAGACCACGATCATAACAAAGCATTCAAAATAAGACCACGATCATAACAAGACATCCAAAATAAGACCACGATCATAACAAGACATCCAAAATAAGACCACGATCACAACAAGACATCCAAAATAAGACCACGATCATAACAAAGCATTCAAAATAAGACCACGATCATAACAAAGCATCCAAAATAAGACCACGATCATAACATAGCATCCAAAATAAAACAACAATCACAACAAGACATCCAAAAAAAGACTACGATTACAACAAGACATGCAAAATAAGACCACGATCACAACAACACATCCAAAATAAGACCACGATCATAACAAAGCATTCAAAATGAGACCACGATCACAACAAGACATCCAAAATAAGACCACGATCACAACAAGACATCCAAAATAAGACCACGATCATAACAAAGCATTCAAAATAAGACCACGATCATAACAAAGCATCCAAAATAAGACCACGATCATAACAGTTTATTAGTTTATTAGTTAGTTTAAGCCTCCCTATCCTCAACAATGAGATGTAAAGAGAGGAAGGAAGAAGGCACCATTTAGTATGGAGTTAAGGGAACGTGGAATCTATGCAGAAAGGGCACAGAAACAGAAAGCTAAGAAAGAAGTTCATGAAACAAGAAAAAGTTGAAGAAGAAAGTGGTAGGCGGTGAAAAACAGGACAGCAGTGAACCGAAAAAAAGGATGGTCCGTAACACAACAAAACCTATTCTATTTCAACAAAAGAAAGCCTACCTAACCTTTAGCTCGGGCCCTCACATTGTCCCCCTGGGAGCGCTAGTTCCCATAGATACAATAATTGTATCCCCCTGAGGGGCCACGATCATAACAAAGCATTCAAAATAAGACCACGATCATAACAAAGCATCCAAAATAAGACCACGATCATAACAAAGCATTCAAAATAAGACCACGATCATTACAAGACATCCAAAATAAGACCACGATCACAACAAGACATCCAAAATAAGACCACGATCATAACAAAGCATTCAAAATAAGACCACGATCATAACAAAGCATTCAAAATAAGACCACGATCATAACAAAGCATCCAAAATAAGACCACGATCATAACATAGCATCCAAAATAAAACAACAATCACAACAAGACATCCAAAATAAGACTACGGTCACAACAAGACATGCAAAATAAGACCACGATCACAACAAGACATCCAAAACAAGACCACGATCACAAGTCTCTCAGCCTCTCCTGCCAGAGAACAGGAGCTGAGCTGCAGTCTCGAGCCAGAGAACACGGTCACACAACTGCACGAGCGTCACTGTGTTTGTGTTGTGTGTGTGTGCACTAACGGCACCAACAAGGGCTGCAATCGACTCCGTTACACGCGTGCGTCACGTCCGTCCGTGAGTATTTGCCATGAGACAACAGGCGGGAAACGTTGACTTAGCGAACACGTGAGAGTTCACTGAAGAAGTCACTCAACTCAAGTTAAAGTGACGGGGCTTCTGCAACGTTTATGATAAATAAGCGAGAATTACATGGCTGTATTGAACAAAGGACGCCCACAGCAATATGAACTGTTCATGACCCTAAAGGACCACACTGTCATCTTCTCAGGAACAACTCGCATCTGTTGTATTTCATGGGGAATTTGTACCCTAACGCGTTCTTTGAAGTTCATTGTCAAGTGACAGTTCCTTCTTCATTGTGATTTCGGTGAGAATTTGATCCCAGTGTCCAGTCTATTGAAGGTAGTGGTGGTGGTTGTAGTATCGGTGATTGTTTTCAACGAGTGTGATAGCTACGAGGGTGGTTGTACTAGGGGTAATTTTAATAGAAGTAAAGAGTAAAAATCATGCTGCTTTAGAGCTGAAAACAGCCCGCTTGAGCGACAGCCCGGTGCGTTGCACACACACACTCTCCACAGGCATGTGTTTGTGCGTGTTCGAAGTATTAACACACGCGTGTTTAAAGAGTAAACCCTCCTTTCAACACACCCGACAAGCTTACATACCTTTAACTAACCAATATCAGCCCGGCTTAGGAACACACACACACACACACACACACACACACACACACCAAGGTTTACTCTCCTCAGAATTCACCGTAAATATTCGCTGCACAAGCAAGGTTTTGAAAAGACGAGCGAGTCGAATCGATGAGTTGTGTCCACACAGGCAGCGCTCTGCGCACATCCTCGTCAATAATTGAGCAGGTGCCTCGGCAGTGAGAACGTTCATCGTTCGTTTAGGTGTAGTTACCGAGCACACGACCGTACTGGAGATATGTGCAGCGAGTCAAGCGTCCATATGAAGTGGGCGTGTTTTGGTATTAACCGAGGGTGCGTTTGAATTGAATTAAACAATGTTAATGAAAAGAAAAGCTCACATAGCTAGTTGAGAAAGGATCCTACCCGTTCACATACCGTTGATTACAATCAGATCCTTATGCATTACCAATAATTGAGGTTTTCTATATCGCTAGTAGTGCTGATTACAACCAGGCGCTAATGCATTTTTACGAATTAACTATAGGATGCTTATAGTATCTTATGCACACTTACCACGGTTAATTACGACCAGAAACTTATGCATTAGTATTTACCAATTGGAGGCATTTTATGCTACTCTACTAGTCCTGATAAAAATCAGTGACGCATGTTTATTGAGCATTCCACCAAGTTCGTATCACAGATACTCCCACCACCGCTATCTGCACACAAACACTCGCCGATCGCAGTAGAAAGAACCGAACAAACGCAAGCTGCGAGATTTTCTTCGGCGAGATCTCACTTGGTATTCTGCCGACACGCAAGTTCGGTTTGTTCGTGCGGTTGCAGGACGCGTTACAGCCTCGGTGGAGGAGTAAAATGGCAATATAAGGTGAAAGGGTACAATTTGTGCAGTAAATTACAATCGAGCACGACTGCATTATTCGTTTATTTTGCGCAATTTCTCAAATTCGGCTATTTCTCCACTAAAATATGGCTATAAAAATCCCTCGACTTACTATAACCTATCAGGGTTGCCACAACGGATTGGCAGACTTTACAGGGGTGTTCAGTGATTTTTCATGCTTAAACATCACTCAAAACTCCAAAATTCCTTATTTTAGCTAAAGACAGTCCAAACCGGCAGTCAGGTTATAAAACACTAATTACAGCAAGAATACACTCGTTCAACATGTGAAATGGGTATTACGATACCCCATGTGTGAATATCAAGTAAGCATGTTTTAACGTTAAAGGTATTTTAAAAACCAATGTCCAACATTTCATCTTTGAACTTCATTGGAAATTAACTTTTTTTCTTCAGCGCAGCAAACAAAACGGCGGCTGAGAGCATCGGGTATGCCGCATGCGACTCTTGAAAACCCGGTGACCGAAATCTGTCCTCGAGACTTGAGCTTCCAGATGTCGCTCACTTTCTCCGCGAAGAATAACACAGAAGCGGAGTGGAGAAATGCAGACACGTATTAGACATCAACACTTCGGGGAATTAAGACGACGGTAAAATTGAGGCGGCAGGGATTGGTCTCCATGAGGGTAATCCTGCGTTTCCCCTCTCTCCCCTCTGGTGACGGCTAAAGTGCAACAGCAGCCAGCGTTACCCTCGCACAACTAAGGCCCAATTAGACGCGTTACCCTCACACAGCCAGACAACCAGCCAGCCAGACAACCAGCCAGCCAGCCAGCCAGCCAGCCAGACAACCAGCCAGCCAGCCAGACAACCAGCCAGCCAGCCAGACAACCAGCCAGACAACCAGACAACCAGCCAGCCAGCCAGACAACCAGCCAGCCAGCCAGACAACCAGACAACCAGCCAGACAACCAGACAACCAGCCAGCCAGACAACCAGCCAGCCAGCCAGACAACCAGACAACCAGCCAGACAACCAGACAACCAGCCAGCCAGACAACCAGCCAGCCAGACAACCAGCCAGCCAGACAACCAGCCAGCCAGACAACCAGCCAGCCAGACAACCAGCCAGCCAGACAACCAGCCAGCCAGACAACCAGCCAGCCAGACAACCAGCCAGCCAGACAACCAGCCAGCCAGACAACCAGCCAGCCAGACAACCAGCCAGCCAGACAACCAGCCAGCCAGACAACCAGCCAGCCAGACAACCAGCCAGCCAGACAACCAGCCAGCCAGACAACCAGCCAGCCAGACAACCAGCCAGCCAGACAACCAGCCAGCCAGACAACCAGCCAGCCAGACAACCAGCCAGCCAGACAACCAGCCAGCCAGACAACCAGCCAGCCAGACAACCAGCCAGCCAGACAACCAGCCAGCCAGACAACCAGCCAGCCAGCCAGACAACCAGCCAGCCAGCCAGACAACCAGCCAGCCAGCCAGACAACCAGCCAGCCAGACAACCAGCCAGCCAGCCAGACAACCAGCCAGCCAGCCAGACAACCAGCCAGCCAGCCAGACAACCAGCCAGCCAGACAACCAGCCAGCCAGCCAGACAACCAGCCAGCCAGCCAGACAACCAGCCAGCCAGCCAGACAACCAGCCAGCCAGACAACCAGCCAGCCAGACAACCAGCCAGCCAGACAACCAGCCAGCCAGACAACCAGCCAGCCAGACAACCAGCCAGCCAGACAACCAGCCAGCCAGACAACCAGCCAGCCAGACAACCAGCCAGCCAGACAACCAGCCAGCCAGACAACCAGCCAGACAACCAGCCAGACAACCAGCCAGACAACCAGCCAGACAACCAGCCAGACAACCAGCCAGACAACCAGCCAGACAACCAGCCAAACAACCAGCCAAACAACCAGCCAAACAACCAGCCAAACAACCAGCCAAACAACCAGCCAAACAACCAGCCAGACAACCAGCCAGACAACCAGCCAGACTACCTCATCAACACACACAAAACTACACCAATGAGCCAAACAACCAGCCAAACAACCAGCCAAACAACCAGCCAAACAACCAGCCAAACAACCAGCCAAACAACCAGCCAAACAACCAGCCAAACAACCAGCCAAACAACCAGCCAAACAACCAGCCAAACAACCAGCCAAACAACCAGCCAAACAACCAGCTAGACAACCAGCCAGACAACCAGCCAGACAACCAGCCAGACTACCTCATCCACACACACAGAAAACTACACCAATGAGCCAAACAATAAACCAAACGGTCACCACCACGCAATTTGGAGTCCTCCAGTTGTACTGAGTCCAGCTGATCTGGAGCACGTTGAGACGCCGCCGCTTGCTGGCCAGAGGTTAGACCATGTCAGTAATGTTAGCAGGCTGTTCCCAGCCCCGGAGTGGTTGTGAAAATTAGATTAGTCGTTAGTTTTAGCCTCCCTACCCGCAGCAACAAATGCGATCCAAAGAGAGGAAGGAGGAAGGCACCATTTAGTATGGGGTTAAGGAAACGCGGAATCTACGCAGAAAGGGCATAGAAACAGTAAGTTAGAAACGAAGATTATGAAACAAGATCAAAGTTGAAGAAGTAGTAGGTGCTGAAAAACAGGACAGCAGTGAACCGAAAAAAAAGGTCCGTAACAAAACAAAAACCTATAATATTTTAACAAAAAGAAAGCCTACCTAACCTTTAGCTCGGGCCCTCACATAGTCCCCCTGGAAGCGGAGTGGTTGTGAAGAGTATTGTAATCCTTTCCAGAAACCTGAGCATGTTATCTTCACAGGCCTCCCCAAATTCTCAGAGTTCACTCAACACTTTGACTGCGGCAGGTAAAAATGAAGTTTAAGATTCAACTCAAATTATACGTCAATTGTCGTGAATAATGTTGAAAACTCTAAACATAAACTGGATCATGTTTTCATTTAATTTAGATTTAGTGTATTTTAACACTGAGTTTGTGGTGACTGGTTGGTCAGTAGCATAATGAAAACTCCCTCGGTAACCCAATATGGCTCACGACGCATTGTTGAGCACACCGCCAGATAGACTGAGTCCCAAGGACTGTTCACGGATAGACTGGCCGCTGCCCTGCCATAGAGCAAGGGAACAACCCAGGGCCTCCGAAGGGATTACGCTGCAGCATCTGCGGACCTGCACACAAGAACTTGGCCACAAGTCCACAAACGATCTCTCTTGTGCAGATGATGTATGATGCTGCTTTTATAGGATTAAATGCATGGAGATGCAGTTCAGTGTTTGCCTATAATGCAGACCCTGCACCGGGATTTCAGACGTCACGTCTGAAATCCCGGTAGTGAATATTCTCTGGACGTCTTCCAATTTCCCGATGTTGCCTATCGTTCTGAGCGCAGGAGCGTCATGAGTTACGTAGTTGGGAGCAATATCCGCAGAATCAAAGCCTTACAAGGAGCAGTAGGGGCTTAGGATCCCTGAACCTACAGATCCTCTAGATCGAGACAATTTTTCGTCGGAATTTGCTAATAACGGTCAAGGTTCTTCTGAAAATCACCGTTGTTGATTAATATACTGTTGAAATCCCCCGTTTTCCACGATATGCTGTTGAAATCCACCGGTATTTTCCACGATATGCTGTTGAAATCCACCGGTATTTTCCACGATGCGGTGTTAAAATCCATCGTTGTTTTCCACGGTTTGCTGTTGAAATTCACCATTATTTTCCACGGTTTGCTGTTGAAATTCACCTTTGTCTTCCACAAGATGCTCTTAAAATCCACCGTTGCTTTCCTCGTTATTCCCCTGAAACCAAATATTTATTGTCTTCCACCTTGGAGTCTCTTACGAAAGCCATTTTTTTATTGTGAACACCTTCGCTTTAGCGTGCATGATATCTTCAGTAAGGTGCCTCTCATCTCGTTGCAACTCAAACTTTCATACATTGAATTCTATCTCAGCGTTTTATATTCACGCGCATATGTTCTTCACATACTCCAGGATTCCAACTCAGTAGTCACCACCCTTTAGATCAGATAAATTACTTTAAGCCTCACTATTCATAAACAAAGGTGTTCCAGAGAGCGGAAGGATGACGGCACCATTTAGTTTGGAGTCAAGGGAACGGGAATCTCGGTACAAAGTTTGTTCCCACACAAGATCATCTGATCATAGAAACAGGATGTTGAGGAAAAAATTAACAAAATAAGATGAAAATTAGAAAGTAGTAAGCGCCAAAACCAGAAGGTCCGTAAGACAACAAAAAAAATTCTATTTCAACACAAGGAAGGCTATAGAACTTTCAGCTTGGGACCTCACACTTTCCACGCAAGAGTGCAAATTCCACGAGTCACCACCCTGATCTGTCTCGCATCGGGCGTACGATATAACCAACCAAATACCATCGAACCAAACATAGCCAAATCAAATAACACAACCAAACAGAGCACTACACAACCCAATACAACTGTACCAAACACTACACAACCCAACACAACTGCACCAAACACTACACAACCCAACACAACTGCACCAAACACTACACAACCCAACACAACTGCACCAAACACTACACAACCCAACAACTACAAAACACTACACAACCCAACACAACGGTACAAAACACTACACAACCCAACACAACGGTACAAAACACTACACAACCCAACACAACGGTACAATACACTACACAACCCAACACAACGGTACAAAACACTACACAACCCAACACAACGGTACAAAACACTACACAACCCAACACAACGGTACAAAACACTACACAACCCAACACAACTGTACCACACACTACACAACCCAACAACTGTACCAAACACTACACAACCCAACACAACTGTACCACACACTACACAACCCAACACAACTGTACCACACACTACACAACCCAACACAACTGTACCACACACTACACAACCCAACAACTGTACCACACACTACACAACCCAACAACTGTACCACACACTACACAACCCAACAACTGTACCACACACTACACAACCCAACACAACTGTACCACACACTACACAACCCAACAACTGTACCACACACTACACAACCCAACAACTGTACCACACACTACACAACCCAACAACTGTACCAAACACAACACAACCCAACACAACTGTACCACACACTACTCTACCCAACACAACTGTACCACACACTACACAACCCAACACAACTGTACCACACACTACACAACCCAACACAACTGTACCTAACACTACACAACCCAACACAACTGTACCACACACTACACAACCCAACACAACTGTACCACACACTACACAACCCAACAAAACTGTACCACACACTACACAACCCAACAAAACTGTACCACACACTACACAACCCAACACAACTGTACCAAACACTACACAACCCAACACAACTGTACCAAACACTACACAACCCAACACAACTGTACCAAACACAACACAACCCAACACAACTGTACCAAACTACACAATCCAACACAACTGTACCACACATTACACAACCCAACACAACTGTAACAAACACTACACAACCCAACAACTGTACCACACACTACACAACCCAACACAACTGTATCACACACTACACAACCCAACACAACTGTACCAAACACTACACAACTGTACCAAACACTACACAACCTAACACAACTGTACCACACACTACACAACCCAACACAACTGTACCAAACACTACACAACCCAACACAACTGTACCAAACACTACACAACCCAACACAACTGTACCAAACACTACACAACCCAACACAACTGTACCAAACACAACACAACCCAACACAACTGTACCAAACTACACAATCCAACACAACTGTACCACACATTACACAACCCAACACAACTGTAACAAACACTACACAACCCAACAACTGTACCACACATTACACAACCCAACACAACTGTAACAAACACTACACAACCCAACAACTGTACCACACACTACACAACCCAACACAACTGTATCACACACTACACAACCCAACACAACTGTACCAAACACTACACAACCCAACTGTACCACACACTACACAACCCAACACTACCACACACTACACAACCCAACACAACTCTACCAAACACAACACAACCCAACCCAACACAACTGTATCAAACCATACGATGACTATCGACTGTCACGAGCTGTTCGGAGTACGGAAGACGATGACGTACACAAACGTGCACAAAAACACGCACACACAAAAAACACACTCACCACTACATGTACGAGTGTTCAGTCCATTGTTGGCAGGAGAGGCGCGTGAGCTGCGCAGTTAGCGCAACAGTCTGTGACAGACACGGTCAGTCACATCCAACTTGCATCAAGCCGCCCAGCCCCAACCAAATTTATCAAATAAGTTAATCGAATGTTAATGTTGCAGCATTAATAAGTTCATGGAAGTTGCAGCATTAATACAGCATCAATAATTTTATGTTCGCGGCCACATTAATGCAGCATTAATAAGTTCATATAAGTTGCAGCATCAATGCTAAATTCAGCGTGGAAGACTCGTCACAAACGACTAAGTAGGTTCAACAAAGTACGGAGATCATCGAATTAAGCAAATAAAATTGTGGGAAAATTAAGATTAATTAATTGATCAAGAAACTAATTAAAATTGATTAATTATTTAATTCCTCAGACGTATATAGTCACGCCATGTATCTAGGATACGAGAAGAATTAATTTAATGTTCAAACCGGGTATTTCATTTCCAGGTAAAAGTTTCGCTGGAAATACTAGATATCATTTGATCACTGGGAGTGGTTTTAGAATAAATATAAACATCGTGGCAAAGAATACAGGCAAGAGACATGTTACTTCCCTCCAATACAGAAAGCCTAATGTGTTATTATTATTATTATATAAAAAAGTTTTAGCCTCCCTTAATTGCACGACGAAGATGTTCTAAGAGATGAAGGAGGAAGGCACCATTTAGTATGGAGTTGAGGGAACGCGGAATCTATGCACAAGGTGCACAGAAACTGGAAGCTAAGAAAGAAGTTCATGAAACAAAAAAAGCTGAAGAAGAAAGTAGTAGGTGCTGAAAAACAGGACAGCAATGAACCGAAAAAAGATGGTCCGTAACAAAACAAAAACCTATTTTATTACAACAAAAGGAAGCCTACCTAACCTTTAGCTCAGGCCCTCACATAGTCCCCCTGGGAGCGCTAATTCCCATAGATACAATACCTGGTATCCCCCTGAGGGGAAAGCCTAATGTGATACATTAAAGGATTAAGCTAACAAACACATGCGCATAAACATCGTGACAAAGAATACAGGCAAGATACATATTACTGCACTCTCTAATTCTGAAAGCGTGATGTGATACATTTAAATTAAGCTAACGAACGCATGCGCAACTTCGCTTGGATAATTGATTAGTGTAAGCCTCCTCACCAGAATGAATGCGTTCACAAGAGAGGAAAGAGGATCGCCTCATTCAGAATGGAATTGAGTGAACGGGGAATCCATGCACAAGGTGTCTCACTTTCAGCGCATAGAAGCAGCAAGATTGGAAGAAGCTCATCAACTAAGGGTAAATTTGGAAGCATCAAGTGCTGAAAAAGAACGACAAATCGTGAAAAGATGGTGCGCAATAAAATCGAATAAAATTATTTAAAATTTTTTTGTTAATTTTTAGCTCGGAATATAACACCATCCGATAAATTATCATATAGTTAAAATTAAACCAGATCACCGATTATTTTTATTAATAATTTCAAGGTTTAACATTTATTTCCGCTTGTTTCGCGAATATCTTGGAGAAGCTCGAGTTCAAGTTCAAGTTGCACGCGACCGCGCAAAACTGGAGCTCCTCGGTTCGCGCAGCCCGTTACGCTGGCAAAATAACACGAGCTTTTCAGTGACATGGAATAATTAAAGACGAATTAAAATTAAAAGACGAAAGCACTCGAAGGATTTTGGTTGGACGGTACACCGGCCTGTCCAAACCGAAGAAAGAAATGAAGAATGACCGATGGAATACTGCCTAATGATGGACGATAAATCCTGCCTAACGATGGACGATAAATCCTGCCTAACGATGGACGATAAATCCTGCCTAACGATAGACGATAAATCCTGCCTAACGATGGACGATAAATCCTGCCTAACGATGGACGATAAATCCTGCCTAACGATGGACGATAAATCCTGCCTAACGATGGACGATAAATCCTGCCTAACGATGGACGATAAATCCTGCCTAACGGTGGACGATAAATCCTGCCTAACGATGGACGATAAATCCTGCCTAACGATGGACGATAAATCCTGCCTAACGATGGACGATAAATCCTGCCTAACGATGGACGATAAATCCTGCCTAACGGTAGACGATAAATCCTGCCTAACGATGGACGATAAATCCTGCCTAACGATGGACAATAAATCCTGCCTAACGATGGACGATAAATCCTGCCTAACGATGGACGATAAATCCTGCCTAACGATAGACGATAAATCCTGCCTAACGATGGACGATAAATCCTGCCTAACGATGGACGATAAATCCTGCCTAACGATGGACGATAAATCCTGCCTAACGATGGACGATAAATCCTGCCTAACGATGGACGATAAATCCTGCCTAACGATGGACGATAAATCCTGCCTAACGGTAGACGATAAATCCTGCCTAACGATGGACGATAAATCCTGCCTAACGATGGACGATAAATCCTGCCTAACGATGGACAATAAATCCTGCCTAACGATGGACGATAAATCCTGCCTAACGGTAGACGATAAATCCTGCCTAACGGTAGACGATAAATCCTGCCTAACGATGGACGATAAATCCTGCCTAACGGTAGACGATAAATCCTGCCTAACGATGGACGATAAATCCTGCCTAACGGTAGACGATAAATCCTGCCTAACGATGGACGATAAATCCTGCCTAACGGTAGACGATAAATCCTGCCTAACGGTAGACGATAAATCCTGCCTAACGATGGACAATAAATCCTGCCTAACGATGGACGATAAATCCTGCCTAACGGTAGACGATAAATCCTGCCTAACGATGGACGATAAATCCTGCCTAACGATAGACGATAAATCCTGCCTAACGATCGACGATAAATCCCGCCTAACGATCGACGATAAATCCTGCCTAACGATCGACGATAAATCCTGCCTAACGATCGACGATAAATCCTGCCTAACGATCGACGATAAATCCTGCCTAACGATCGACGATAAATCCTGCCTACCGATAGACGATAAATCCTGCCTAACGATCGACGATAAATCCTGCCTAACGATCGACGATAAATCCTGCCTAGCGATAGACGATAAATCCTGCCTAACGATCGACGATAAATCCTGCCTAACGATCGACGATAAATCCTGCCTGGCGATCGACGATAAATCCTGCCTGGCGATCGACGATATATCCTGCCTAGCGATCGACGATAAATCCTGCCTAACGATCGACGACAAATCCTGCCTAACGATCGACGACAAATCCTGCCTGGCGATCGACGATAAATCCTGCCTGGCGATCGACGATATATCCTGCCTAGCGATCGACGATAAATCCTGCCTAACGATGGACGATAAATCCTGCCTAACGATGGACGATAAATCCTGCCTAGCGATCGACGATATATCCTGCCTAGCGATCGACGATATATCCTGCCTAGCGATCGACGATATATCCTGCCTAGCGATCGACGATATATCCTGCCTAGCGATCGACGATAAATCCTGCCTAGCGATCGACGATAAATCCTGCCTAGCGATCGACGATATATCCTGCCTAGCGATCGACTATATATCCTGCCAAGCGATCGACGATATATCCTGCCTAACGATGGACGATATATCCTGCCTAGCGATCGACGATATATCCCGCCTAGCGATCGACGATATATCCTGCCTAGCGATCGACGATATATCCTGCCTAGCGATCGACGATATATCCTGCCTAGCGATCGACGATATATCCTGCCTAGCGATCGACGATATATCCTGCCTAGCGATCGACGATATATCCTGCCTAGCGATCGACGATATATCCTGCCTAGCGATCGACGATATATCCTGCCTAGCGATCGACGATATATCCTGCCTAGCGATCGACGATATATCCTGCCTAGCGATCGACGATATATCCTGCCTAGCGATCGACGATATATCCTGCCTAGCGATCGACGATATATCCTGCCTAGCGATCGACGATATATCCTGCCTAGCGATCGACGATATATCCTGCCTAACGATCGACGATATATCCTGCCTAGCGATCGACGATATATCCTGCCTAGCGATCGACGATATATCCTGCCTAGCGATCGACGATATATCCTGCCTAGCGATCGACGATATATCCTGCCTAGCGATCGACGATATATCCTGCCTAGCGATCGACGATATATCCTGCCTAACGATCGACGATATATCCTGCCTAACGATCGACGACAAATCCTGCCTAACGATCGACGACAAATCCTGCCTAACGATCGACGATAAATCCTGCCTAACGATCGACGACAAATCCTGCCTAACGATCGACGATATATCCTGCCTAACGATCGACGACAAATCCTGCCTAACGATCGACGACAAATCCTGCCTAACGATCGACGATAAATCCTGCCTAACGATCGACGATATATCCTGCCTAGCGATCGACGATATATCCTGCCTAGCGATCGACGATATATCCTGCCTAGCGATCGACGATATATCCTGCCTAGCGATCGACGATATATCCTGCCTAGCGATCGACGATATATCCTGCCTAGCGATCGACGATATATCCTGCCTAGCGATCGACGATATATCCTGCCTAGCGATCGACGATATATCCTGCCTAACGATCGACGACAAATCCTGCCTAACGATCGACGACAAATCCTGCCTAGCGATCGACGATATATCCTGCCTAGCGATCGACGATATATCCTGCCTAGCGATCGACGATATATCCTGCCTAGCGATCGACGATATATCCTGCCTAACGATCGACGACAAATCCTGCCTAACGATCGACGATAAATCCTGCCTAACGATGGACGATAAATCCTGCCTAACGATGGACGATAAATCCTGCCTAACGATGGACGATAAATCCTGCCTAACGGTAGACGATAAATCCTGCCTAACGATGGACGATAAATCCTGCCTAACGATGGACGATAAATCCTGCCTAACGATGGACAATAAATCCTGCCTAACGGTAGACGATAAATCCTGCCTAACGGTAGACGATAAATCCTGCCTAACGATGGACGATAAATCCTGCCTAACGGTAGACGATAAATCCTGCCTAACGATGGACGATAAATCCTGCCTAACGGTAGACGATAAATCCTGCCTAACGATGGACAATAAATCCTGCCTAACGATGGACGATAAATCCTGCCTAACGATGGACGATAAATCCTGCCTAACGGTAGACGATAAATCCTGCCTAACGATGGACGATAAATCCTGCCTAACGATAGACGATAAATCCTGCCTAACGATCGACGATAAATCCCGCCTAACGATCGACGATAAATCCTGCCTAACGATCGACGATAAATCCTGCCTAACGATCGACGATAAATCCTGCCTAACGATCGACGATAAATCCTGCCTAACGATCGACGATAATTCCTGCCTAACGATAGACGATAAATCATGCCTAACGATCGACGATAAATCCCGCCTAACGATCGACGATAAATCCTGCCTAACGATCGACGACAAATCCTGCCTAACGATCGACGATATATCCTGCCTAACGATCGACGACAAATCCTGCCTAACGATCGACGATAAATCCTGCCTAACGATCGACGATAAATCCTGCCTAACGATCGACGATAAATCCTGCCTAACGATCGACGACAAATCCTGCCTAACGATCGACGATAAATCCTGCCTAACGATCGATGATAAATCCCGCCTAACGATCGACGATAAATCCTGCCTAACGATCGACGACAAATCCTGCCTAACGATCGACGATATATCCTGCCTAGCGATCGACGATATATCCTGCCTAGCGATCGACGATATATCCTGCCTAGCGATCGACGATATATCCTGCCTAGCGATCGACGATATATCCTGCCTAGCGATCGACGATATATCCTGCCTAGCGATCGACGATATATCCTGCCTAGCGATCGACGATATATCCTGCCTAGCGATCGACGACAAATCCTGCCTAACGATCGACGACAAATCCTGCCTAGCGATCGACGATATATCCTGCCTAGCGATCGACGATATATCCTGCCTAGCGATCGACGATATATCCTGCCTAGCGATCGACGATATATCCTGCCTAACGATCGACGACAAATCCTGCCTAACGATCGACGACAAATCCTGCCTAACGATGGACGATAAATCCTGCCTAACGATGGACGATAAATCCTGCCTAACGATGGACGATAAATCCTGCCTAACGGTAGACGATAAATCCTGCCTAACGATGGACGATAAATCCTGCCTAACGATGGACGATAAATCCTGCCTAACGATGGACAATAAATCCTGCCTAACGATGGACGATAAATCCTGCCTAACGGTAGATGATAAATCCTGCCTAACGGTAGACGATAAATCCTGCCTAACGATGGACGATAAATCCTGCCTAACGGTAGACGATAAATCCTGCCTAACGATGGACGATAAATCCTGCCTAACGGTAGACGATAAATCCTGCCTAACGATGGACAATAAATCCTGCCTAACGATGGACGATAAATCCTGCCTAACGATGGACGATAAATCCTGCCTAACGATGGACGATAAATCCTGCCTAACGATGGACGATAAATCCTGCCTAACGATAGACGATAAATCCTGCCTAACGATCGACGATAAATCCCGCCTAACGATCGACGATAAATCCTGCCTAACGATCGACGATAAATCCTGCCTAACGATCGACGATAAATCCTGCCTAACGATCGACGATAAATCCTGCCTAACGATCGACGATAAATCCTGCCTAACGATAGACGATAAATCCTGCCTAACGATAGACGATAAATCCTGCCTAACGATCGACGATAAATCCTGCCTAACGATCGACGATAAATCCTGCCTAGCGATAGACGATAAATCCTGCCTAACGATCGACGATAAATCCTGCCTAACGATCGACGATAAATCCTGCCTGGCGATCGACGATAAATCCTGCCTGGCGATCGACGATATATCCTGCCTAGCGATCGACGATAAATCCTGCCTAACGATCGACGATAAATCCTGCCTAACGATCGACGACAAATCCTGCCTGGCGATCGACGATAAATCCTGCCTGGCGATCGACGATATATCCTGCCTAGCGATCGACGATAAATCCTGCCTAACGATGGACGATAAATCCTGCCTAACGATGGACGATAAATCCTGCCTAACGATGGACGATATATCCTGCCTAGCGATCGACGATATATCCTGCCTAGCGATCGACGATATATCCAGCCTAGCGATCGACGATATATCCTGCCTAGCGATCGACGATAAATCCTGCCTAGCGATCGACGATAAATCCTGCCTAGCGATCGACGATATATCCTGCCTAGCGATCGACGATATATCATGCCTAGCGATCGACGATATATCCTGCCTAACGATGGACGATATATCCTGCCTAGCGATCGACGATATATCCTGCCTAGCGATCGACGATATATCCTGCCTAGCGATCGACGATATATCCTGCCTAGCGATCGACGATATATCCTGCCTAGCGATCGACGATATATCCTGCCTAGCGATCGACGATATATCCTGCCTAGCGATCGACGATATATCCTGCCTAGCGATCGACGATATATCCTGCCTAGCGATCGACGATATATCCTGCCTAGCGATCGACGATATATCCTGCCTAGCGATCGACGATATATCCTGCCTAGCGATCGACGATATATCCTGCCTAGCGATCGACGATATATCCTGCCTAGCGATCGACGATATATCCTGCCTAGCGATCGACGATATATCCTGCCTAGCGATCGACGATATATCCTGCCTAGCGATCGACGATATATCCTGCCTAGCGATCGACGATATATCCTGCCTAGCGATCGACGATATATCCTGCCTAGCGATCGACGATATATCCTGCCTAGCGATCGACGATATATCCTGCCTAGCGATCGACGATATATCCTGCCTAGCGATCGACGATATATCCTGCCTAGCGATCGACGATATATCCTGCCTAACGATCGACGATATATCCTGCCTAACGATCGACGACAAATCCTGCCTAACGATCGACGACAAATCTTGCCTAACGATCGACGATATATCCTGCCTAGCGATCGACGATATATCCTGCCTAACGATCGACGATATATCCTGCCTAGCGATCGACGATATATCCTGCCTAGCGATCGACGATATATCCTGCCTAGCGATCGACGATATATCCTGCCTAACGATCGACGATATATCCTGCCTAGCGATCGACGATATATCCTGCCTAGCGATCGACGATATATCCTGCCTAGCGATCGACGATATATCCTGCCTAGCGATCGACGATATATCCTGCCTAGCGATCGACGATATATCCTGCCTAACGATCGACGACAAATCCTGCCTAACGATCGACGATATATCCTGCCTAGCGATCGACGATATATCCTGCCTAGCGATCGACGATATATCCTGCCTAGCGATCGACGATATATCCTGCCTAGCGATCGACGATATATCCTGCCTAGCGATCGACGATATATCCTGCCTAACGATCGACGACAAATCCTGCCTAACGATCGACGACAAATCCTGCCTAACGATCGACGATAAATCCTGCCTAACGATGGACGATAAATCCTGCCTAACGATCGACGATAAATCCTGCCTAACGATGGACGATATATCCTGCCTAGCGATCGACGATATATCCTGCCTAGCGATCGACGATAAATCCTGCCTAACGATCGACGATAAATCCTGCCTAACGATCGACGATAAATCCTGCCTAACGATCGACGACAAATCCTGCCTAACGATCGACGATATATCCTGCCTAGCGATCGACGATATATCCTGCCTAGCGATCGACGATATATCCTGCCTAGCGATCGACGATATATCCTGCCTAACGATCGACGATATATCCTGCCTAGCGATCGACGATATATCCTGCCTAGCGATCGACGATATATCCTGCCTAGCGATCGACGATATATCCTGCCTAGCGATCGACGATATATCCTGCCTAGCGATCGACGATATATCCTGCCTAACGATCGACGATATATCCTGCCTAGCGATCGACGATATATCCTGCCTAGCGATCGACGATATATCCTGCCTAGCGATCGACGATATATCCTGCCTAGCGATCGACGATATATCCTGCCTAGCGATCGACGATATATCCTGCCTAGCGATCGACGATATATCCTGCCTAGCGATCGACGATATATCCTGCCTAGCGATCGACGATATATCCTGCCTAGCGATCGACGATATATCCTGCCTAGCGATCGACGATATATCCTGCCTAGCGATCGACGATATATCCTGCCTAGCGATCGACGATATATCCTGCCTAACGATCGACGACAAATCCTGCCTAACGATCGACGATAAATCCTGCCTAACGATCGACGACAAATCCTGCCTAACGATCGACGACAAATCCTGCCTAACGATCGACGACAAATCCTGCCTAACGATCGACGACAAATCCTGCCTAACGATGGACGATAAATCCTGCCTAACGATGGACGATATATCCTGCCTAGCGATCGACGATATATCCTGCCTAGCGATCGACGATAAATCCTGCCTAACGATCGACGATAAATCCTGCCTAACGATCGACGATAAATCCTGCCTAACGATCGACGACAAATCCTGCCTAACGATCGACGACAAATCCTGCCTAACGATCGACGACAAATCCTGCCTAACGATGGACGATAAATCCTGCCTAACGATGGACGATATATCCTGCCTAGCGATCGACGATATATCCTGCCTAGCGATCGACGATAAATCCTGCCTAACGATCGACGATATATCCTGCCTAGCGATCGATGATATATCCTGCCCAACTATAAATGAAGAACCACGACGGAGTCTTGTAAAGTGTTGCTTATATTTAGTGTGCAGATGAGGTATCCCTGAGGAGCGATAATTCCCAGCAATGACGCCGACAGACACCATCAACAAACTTTAGGTACCTGAAATTGTTAAAGATGTGTTAATTACTTACACTCGATGCAAATAATGAGTTCAAGACTAAATGTAGCTGTGGAATCCTACATATTCGTGGAGGCAGCAGGTCTTCAACACGTTGACTGCAGTGGGTTGAACTGAAGTTCAATGTTCCCCCCAAAGTCAGTTGCAGTAAGAAATTTTGAACAAAGCGAACATTAAACCAATCGAGCTTTAGCTTAGCTTGGCTCGTGTATATATGACAATTGAGTTCGTGACTACTGGTCGGGCAGCAGCATTATGAAATTCCCTCTGTACACCGGCGGCTCACGTCGCAACCAACGTGTTCTGACACGCTGAAGAACGATCCTCCCTCTGCACCTCCATCGGCCCACCCTCCCTCTGCACCTCCCTCGGCCCACCCTCCCTCTGCACCTCCCTCGGCCCACCCTCCCTCTGCACCTCCCTCGGCCCACCCTCCCTCCCTCGGCACCTTTTTCAGTCCACCCACCCACCCTCCCCCTGCACCTACATCGGCCCACCCCTCCCTCTGCACCTGCCTCGGCCCACCCTCCCTCGGCACCTCCCTCAGTCCACCCGCCCACCCTTTCTCGGCACCTTCACCGGCCCACCCTCCCTCTGCACCTCCATCGGCCCACCCTCCCTCTGCACCTCCATCGGCCCACCCTCCCTCTGCACCTCCATCGGCCCACCCTCCCTCTGCACCTCCATCGGCCCACCCTCCCTCTGCACCTCCATCGGCCCACCCTCCCTCTGCACCTCCATCGGCCCACCCTCCCTCTGAACCTCCATCGGCCCACCCTCCCTCCCTCTGCACCTCCCTCGGCCCTCCCTCCCCTCGGCGCCTCCCTCAGTCCACCCACCCACCCCCCCTCCCTCTGCACCTCCCTCAGCCCACCCACCCACCCTCCCTCGGCACCTCCCTCAGCCCACCCACCCTCCTCGGCACCTCCCTCAGCCCACCCACCCACCCACCCTCCCTCGGCAGTTCCCTCAGCCCTCCCACCCAACCTCCCTCGGCACCTCCCTCAGTCTACCCACCCACCCACCCTCCCTCGGCACCTCCCTCAGCCCACCCACCCACCCACCCACCCACCCACCCACCCTCCCTCGGCAACTCCCTCAGCCCACCCAACCAACCCACCCTCCCTCCCTCGGCACCTCCCTCAGCCCAGTGCCGCAGTGTGACGCGGTCTCCAGGCTGCGCTACCCAGCCCCGCCCCTCCCCCAGACCTAGCACCACTTTCCCACCCCCCTTTTTTTGATGAAACGTTCTATTTCTAAGCATATGTGTTCAATTTTTGTGACGCGTTTTCAGTGTCGAGCTCACTCACAGCTGAAAAGGCACTAAATTGACGTTTACAGTTGTCTGTGGCTGACTTTATTATTATTATTATTATTATTATTATTATTATTATTATTATTATTAAATAAGAAAGTTTTAGCCTCCCTTAACCACGACAAAGATGTTCCAAGAAAGGAAAAAGGAAGGCGCCATTTAGTATGGAGTTGAGTGAACGTGGAATCTATGCACAAGGTGCACAGAAACAGTAAGCTAGGAAAGAAGTTCATGAAACAAGAAAAAAGTTGAAGAAGAAAGTAGTATACAGGTGCTGAAAAACAGGACAGTAGTGAACCGAAAAAAGATGGTCCGTAACAAAACAAAAACCTATTTTATTACAACAAAAAGGAAGCCTACCTAACCTTTAGCTCGGGCCCTCACATGGTTCCCCTGGGAGCGCTAATTCCCATAGATACAATAGTTGTATCCCCCTGAGGGGTCTGTGGCTGACTTTGAAACGTTCACTTTTGGAGGAATTCGGTCGGCGAGCGCTGCGCAGTGCGCAGGCCTGATGAGGTGAAGTTAACTCGCAGGGCAAGGTTTATTAGTCACTTCGTGCAATAGCTGGCGAACTTCAGTCATTCAATTCAAAGTTCTAACATGCACTTGCAAACCATTGAAAAGGATTTTCAGAATCGACTGAAAACTGCTCATACGAATTCCCGCAATATATTTCTATTAAATCGAGTTAATGATTAGAATTATACAGGTTTTATGGACCAGAGAACGTGCTTTAGCTGGCGACCCTCAATCATTCAATTCAATTATAATGTTTTAACCTGCACTCACACACCATAGAAAAGGATTTCCAGAATCGATTGAAAACTGCTTGTACGAATTTCCTACAGTCTTTATGTTAAATCGAGGTAATAATTAATTGAGATCATACAGGTTATGGACCACAAAAACATAATTTGAGCGAGCAGTAGAGACAGCGCTCGCCCTCAACGAAGGACACGAGCGCGGCTGCAAAATGAACGCTGTGTTAGCAACGACCGCTCAAACATCACAAGTTTTCCGCTGAAACGATATGCACTATGTGATTGTCTCCATTTGTAAAGGGCATTTATGAATGTGAAATGTGATTATCAGCTACCTGCCGTACATGAGACCCCTACAGTCATCAGTCAATTGTCAGCTACGTGCCGTACATGAGACCCCTTCAATCACAAGTCAATTGTCAGCTACCTGCCGTACATGAGACCACTTCAACCATCAGTCATTTGCCCGCTACCTGCCTTACATGAGACCCCTTCAATCACAAGTCAATTGTCAGCTACCTGCCGTACATGAGACTACTTTCAGAAATTGCACAACTTCGCGGGTAGCGTATTTTCAGTATGAATAAAATCACAAAAGCATTATTTAAAAACATTTACTCTTGGCATTCAGACCAGCTGGTTTCGACTAAAACAATGTCATTATCAATGAATACCATCTGTAAACAGAAAAAAACATACATACCGTTTATTTAAAGTAGAGAAATATATAACAGTGAAATATAAAGAAATTCTAAGATATAGTGAATAGAGGAGCGGCAGATTGGTCAATATTTAAAACAGGCCTAAGTTTAAAAATGTACAAGGATTCTAAAATTCGCAAATCAGTATTAGAAGTACAATCTAAAATTTTAAAATGATTCAGAGATAGAGAATGTTTGGTGTCGTCACAGTGCTGTCTAGGGGATGAATGAGGTGCGACTGAAAGCGGGAGTTTGGTTCGGAAAGATTGGCCCAGATGATAGAACCTAATGGCGGACTGTTTCTGCGTACTCCCAATGTAGGAGCTCTAGCAAGCTCCGCATTGAAATTCATAAATAATATTGGAGAGTAACACAGAAGGCAGCCTGTCTTTGAATTGAAAAAAATTTTTAATAGAGTGATTATTCTTTAATGATATATGGAAATCCAAATGTGGGTAATACTTCGCTAAAACATTACTAAAATATTTGGTCATTGAGTATGAATTTGGACCAATGAATGGCAGTGATATGAATATCTTCCGCTTATCCACTGTGCAAAGCGGAGGTTTCGGTACAAAAATTTTGTTAAGGAATTTACGAAGAATATTATCGAACATCGTATGTGGGTAACCATTATTTTTTAAATAGGCCCGGAGGATATCAGCTTCTTGTGAAAAAATGCTGAGGGAAGATGACAATGAATATGCTCTATGAATAAGCGTTTTGATACTATTGATTTTGAATATCATTGGGCAGAAACTGAAAAAACTGCACCCTAGACCAGTAAAAGTGGGCTTCCGATAGATTGAAGTGGAAAAAGTTGCGTCAGATTTTTGAATTTTGACATCTAAAAACGCTAGAGAGTTGTTTGATTCGCTTTCCATAGTAAAATTTATATTCGGATGATACGTATTTACATGATTTAGGAATGAATGAGCATGCGTTTGGTCATTAAAAATAGCAAAGGTGTCATCAAGGTAACGTTTGTAAAATATAGGTTTAAACTCCATTGGGCACTCAGCGAGAAATTTAGTTTCTAAATGACACAGAAAAATATTAGCTAAAGTAGGGGCAAGGGGGTTGCCCATTGCAAGTCCTTCGATTTGTTTATACAGTTTGCCTTGAAAGTAAAAATAGGTTTCAGTCACAGCTAATTTTAAAAGTTTTAAGAAATTTGTACGATCAAATCCATTGTACACATGACTAGATGAAAAAATATTATTGCACACAATTTCAAGGGTTTCCAACAATGGAACGTTAGTATAGAGCGAAGATACATCATAACTGACCATAAAGTAATTCGGTTTCGCTGGAATTGCAGTTAGGGACTCGTGGAACGCACGAGAATATCGAACAGTATATTAGTTAACAGAAAATTGTTCGATCAGAGGAATTAGGAATTTGGCAATTTTAAACATGGGTGTTCTAAAAGCGGCCAGAACAGGTATTAATGGTATATTTATTTTGTGTACCTTTGGCAGCCCATATAGAACTCCAGGGGCGGATCCTGTCACAAACAATTCCTTGTAAAAAACGTGATTTTCAGATTCTCAAAGGGTTGGGTAAAATGGAAAATTTAGTCATTTGCAGGCCTGACAAGGGAAGAGGGGTAGTACTCCAAAGTGGATTATGTTCGTAAAATGTTATGTGTAATTTCCGATGTTAGCAAATTTAGCTTGGTTACTGAATCAGGTCATCTTGCATTAGTTATACGATTGGAAGATAAAATAAATAGATTCCTGTCAAAAATAAAGTCTCTTGCTATTATTACGGAGGAAATCTACAAGGAATTGTTTGTGACAGGATCCGCCCCTGGAGTTCTATATGGGCTGCCAAAGGTACACAAAATAAATATACCATTAAGACCTATTCTGGCCGCTTTTAGAACACCCATGTTTAAAATTGCCAAATTCCTAATTCCTCTGATCGAACAATTTTCTGTTAACTAATATACTGTTCGATATTCTCGTGCGTTCCACGAGTCCCTAACTGCAATTCCAGCGAAACCGAATTACTTTATGGTCAGTTATGATGTATCTTCGCTCTATACTAACGTTCCATTGTTGGAAACCCTTGAAATTGTGTGCAATAATATTTTTTCATCTAGTCATGTGTACAATGGATTTGATCGTACAAATTTCTTAAAACTTTTAAAATTAGCTGTGACTGAAACCTATTTTTACTTTCAAGGCAAACTGTATAAACAAATCGAAGGACTTGCAATGGGCAACCCCCTTGCCCCTACTTTAGCTAATATTTTTCTGTGTCATTTAGAAACTAAATTTCTCGCTGAGTGCCCAATGGAGTTTAAACCTATATTTTACAAACGTTACCTTGATGACACCTTTGCTATTTTTAATGACCAAACGCATGCTCATTCATTCCTAAATCATGTAAATACGTATCATCCGAATATAAATTTTACTATGGAAAGCGAATCAAACAACTCTCTAGCGTTTTTAGATGTCAAAATTCAAAAATCTGACGCAACTTTTTCCACTTCAATCTATCGGAAGCCCACTTTTACTGGTCTAGGGTGCAGTTTTTTCAGTTTCTGCCCAATGATATTCAAAATCAATAGTATCAAAACGCTTATTCATAGAGCATATTCATTGTCATCTTCCCTCAGCATTTTTTCACAAGAAGCTGATATCCTCCGGGCCTATTTTAAAAATAATGGTTACCCACATACGATGTTCGATAATATTCTTCGTAAATTCCTTAACAAAATTTTTGTACCGAAACCTCCGCTTTGCACAGTGGATAAGCGGAAGATATTCATATCACTGCCATTCATTGGTCCAAATTCATACTCAATGACCAAATATTTTAGTAATGTTTTAGCGAAGTATTACCCACATTTGGATTTCCATATATCATTAAAGAGTAATCACTCTATTAAAAATTTTTTTCAATTCAAAGACAGGCTGCCTTCTGTGTTACTCTCCAATATTATTCATGAATTTCAATGCGGAGCTTGCCAGAGCTCCTACATTGGTAAAACTGAAGTTTATCGTTTGACCCAAATTGAATAATCGATTTTTTAACATGTAAAAAAGAAAAAATCTTTTCCAATTCAATCTAAACATCATTCCTTCAAACGTCGTTTGCTGTTTCCCGTGGCGACATAGGCGGAAAGTGCATATTTAGCCGATTCCACGGTCGGTAAATGGAAAAAAATATCATTTTTATATAATTTAGTTGGACGTCGCCACGGGAAACAGAAAACGACGTGATTTTAAAATTTAAATGTTTCTTTGGTAATGAAAAATTCTGTGTTTTCCTCCTGTTAAACAGGTTGAAATTTTTCAGCTCGTCGCCACGGGAAACAGCAAACGACGTATTGCAATACTCCACTGTGAACTTTAAGACACCACACTTGCAAACTTTTCTTAATGTTGACAATATCACTTGTGATAAGCGCTCTTATAAACAAGAGGAGCTGCTGACAAAATATCGTGTGAACTATTCGTTTAATTATCTTATGAATCGGCCGAATGCGGTGAAAATCACGTCGTTTGCCTTTAGCTACGGTCGCTAACCATTCTACAAGGCGGAGTACGCAGAAACAGTCCGCCATTAGGTTCTATCATCTGGGCCAATCTTTCCGAACCAAACTCCCGCTTTCAGTCGCACCTCATTCATCCCCTAGACAGCACTGTGACGACACCAAACATTCTCTATCTCTGAATCATTTTAAAATTTTAGATTGTACTTCTAATACTGATTTGCGAATTTTAGAATCCTTGTACATTTTTAAACTTAGGCCTGTTTTAAATGTTGACCAATCTGCCGCTCCTCTATTCACTATATCTTAGAATTTCTTTATATTTCACTGTTATATATTTCTCTACTTTAAATAAACGGTATGTATGTTTTTTTCTGTTTACAGATGGTATTCATTGATAATGACATTGTTTAGTCGAAACCAGCTGGTCTGAATGCCAAGAGTAAATGTTTTTATATAATGCTTTTGTGATTTTATTCATAATGAGACTACTTCAACCATCAGTCAATTGTCAGCTACCTGCCGTACATGAGACCACTTCAAACACCAGTCAATGTCAGCTACTTTCCGTACATGAGGCCTCCTCAGCCCCCAGTCTATGTCAGCTACCTGCCGTACATGAGACTACTTCAACCACCAGTCAGTGTCAGCTACCTGCCGTACATGAGACCACTTCAACCACCAGTCAGTGTCAGCTACCTGCCGTACATGAGACCACTTCAACCACCAGTCAGTGTTAGCTACCTGCCGTACATGAGACCACTTCAACCACCAGTCAGTGTCAGCTACCTGCCGTACATGAGACCACTTCAACCACCAATCTATGCAAATTCACCAGGAAATGCCAAAACTGACTCAATTGGAGCCTGGAAATTAACAAATTCAGAGGCATACTAACGGTACAGATGGCAGCGTAAGATCTTTTACGTGGATTTGGCTTCACTATTTACATACGTGCGGGAGTAAAACACGAAGTTAGATTTACGGCAAATATTTTCAAGAAATATCATGGACTTATCAAAGCCTAACTGAATAAAAGAAGAAACAAATTCATGGAGAGGGAGAAAAAATGAGCTAAAATAATGTATGAATAACAGAAGAACTCGAGTAAATTAAGCCGTCAGTTATTCGCTACGACGACTTGAAATACTTTAAATCAGGCTCTGGAGTCGAGAATTGAATTCAATCCAGCCTCTGGAGTCGAGAATTGAATTCAATCCAGCCTCTGGAGTCGAGAATCGAATTCAATCCAGCCTCTGGAGTCGAGAATTGAATTCAATCCAGCCTCTGGAGTCGAGAATTGAATTCAATCCAGCCTCTGGAGTCGAGAATTGAATTCAATCCAGCCTCTGGAGTCGAGAATTGAATTCAATCCAGCCTCTGGAGTCGAGAATTGAATTCAATCCAGCCTCTGGAGTCGAGAATTGAATTCAATCCAGCCTCTGGAGTCGAGAATTGAATTCAATCCAGCCTCTGGAGTCGAGAATCGAATTCAATCCAGCCTCTGGAGTCGAGAATTGAATTCAATCCAGCCTCTGGAGTCGAGAATTGAATTCAATCCAGCCTCTGGAGTCGAGAATCGAATTCAATCCAGCCTCTGGAGTCGAGAATCGAATTCAATCCAGCCTCTGGAGTCGAGAATCGAATTCAATCCAGCCTCTGGAGTCGAGAATTGAATTCAATCCAGCCTCTGGAGTCGAGAATCGAATTCAATCCAGCCTCTGGAGTCGAGAATTGAATTTAATCCAGCCTCTGGAGTCGAGAATCGAATTCAATCCAGCCTCTGGAGTCGAGAATTGAATTCAATCCAGCCTCTGGAGTCGAGAATTGAATTCAATCCAGCCTCTGGAGTCGAGAATTGAATTTAATCCAGCATCTGGAGTCGAGAATTGAATTTAATCCAGCCTCTGGAGTCGAGAATCGAATTCAATCCAGCCTCCGGAGTCGAGAATCGAATTCAATCCAGCCTCTGGAGTCGAGAATTGAATTCAATCCAGCCTCTGGAGTCGAGAATTGAATTCAATCCAGCCTCTGGAGTCGAGAATTGAATTCAATCCAGCCTCTGGAGTCGAGAATTGAATTCAATCCAGCCTCTGGAGTCGAGAATTGAATTCAATCCAGCCTCTGGAGTCGAGAATTGAATTCAATCCAGCCTCTGGAGTCGAGAATTGAATTCAATCCAGCCTCTGGAGTCGAGAATTGAATTCAATCCAGCCTCTGGAGTCGAGAATTGAATTCAATCCAGCCTAGTCGAGAATTGAATTCAATCCAGCCTCTGGAGTCCAGAATTGAATTCAATCCAGCCTCCGGAGTCGAGAATTGAATTCAATCCAGCCTCTGGAGTCGAGAATTGAATTCAATCCAGCCTCTGGAGTCGAGAATTGAATTCAATCCAGCCTCTGGAGTCGAGAATTGAATTCAATCCATCCTCTGGAGTCGAGAATTGAATTCAATCCAGCCTCTGGAGTCGAGAATTGAATTCAATCCATCCTCTGGAGTCGAGAATTGAATTCAATCCATCCTCTGGAGTCGAGAATTGAATTCAATCCAGCCTCCGGAGTCGAGAATTGAATTCAATCCAGCCTCTGGAGTCGAGAATTGAATTCAATCCAGCCTCTAGAGTCGAGAATTGAATTCAATCCAGCCTAGTCGAGAATTGAATTCAATCCATCCTCTGGAGTCCAGAATTGAAATAATCCAGCCTCTGGAGTCCAGAATTGAATTCAATCCAGCCTCTGCAGTCCAGAATTGAATTCAATCCAGCCTCTGGAGTCCAGAATTTGTTCACCGCCCAGCCGACCGATCAGATCTGCCGAGCGGCGCACGCGACTCGCGCAGGGAAGTCAAGCAGCAGACGCGCACGTGGACCGATTACACGGTCACGTGGGCGTCTTTTGTTGGTACTGGTGCGAGCAACGGTTGGACCATGCCTAGGCTTGTTGGTACTGGTGTGAGCAACGGTCGGCCCGCACCTAGGCCTGTTGGTGCGAGCATTGGTTGGACCTTGCGCAATCCTAAAGTCACTGGTACCAACACGTAGTATCACATGGTACCATCAACAGGTTTACAGTAACAGAACCTACGCGTCTTGCTGGTGGTACTAGGAATAGTTTGACCGCAGCAGCACTAGAAAGTACTATTTTTTTTCTAGAAAAAACGGCATCAAGTGATGATGTGGAGAGATGTTCAGGACTGCCATATTGTCTTTCTTACGAAATTTATTCAACTTAGCTGATTTTTAAAGAAAAACAGAAAATTGTTCAAAATTTAGCTGCCCTGCAGATGTTAAATCAGGTACAAACACGCACCTGCCAGGCACACACGTGCAAATACACGCACCTGCCAGGCACACACGTGCAAATACACGCACCTGCCAGGCACACACGTGCAAATACACGCACCTGCCAGGCACACACGTGCAAATACACGCACCTGCCAGGCATATGCGTGCAAATACACGCACCTGCCAGGCACACCCGTGCAAATACACGCACCTGCCAGGCACACCCGTGCAAATACACGCACCTGCCAGGCACACCCGTGCAAATACACGCACTTGCCAGGCACACTCGGGCAAATACACGCACCTGCCAGGCACACAAGGGCAAATACACGCACTTGCCAGGCACACAAGGGCAAATACACGCACTTGCCAGGCACACACGGGCAAATACACGCACTTGCCAGGCACACACGGGCAAATACACGCACTTGCCAGGCACACACGGGCAAATACACGCACCTGCCAGGCACACACGTGCAAATACACGCACCTGCCAGGCACACGCGTGCAAATACACGCACCTGCCAGGCACACAAACGCACTTGCCAGGCACAGGCGTGCAAATACATGCACCTGCCAGGCACACAAACGCACTCGCCAGGCACAAACGTACAAATACACACACCTGCCAGGCACACAAACGCACCTGCCAGGCACACAAACGCACCTGCCAGGCACACATGCACACACTCGCAAGCAACAAGCGCACGCAGCACCGCTACACGCAGCGGCGCACGAGAGAAAGCGGAGCATTAGCAATGACGCAGCAGCAGCGGCGGCGGCGTACCTGTGCTCGTCACTCGCCTCACGCGGGGCGCTGATCAATACCGCCTCAATTATTACGGGAGCGCCGCCAGATGGCAGGCGGTCGCGTCTCAGCGTGGCGCGAAGTGAAGTGCGGACACGAGGATGCGCTGTGTTGCAGCGCTGGCCAGTGTGCGGGTTATTTAGTATGGGTTACAGGAGATGGATTAGATTAACATGGATTAGTTTAGCATGGATTAGCTCAACAAGGATCAGTTAAACACTTTGGCTGGGGCAGGTAGAACTGAGGTTGAATACCCAACTCTAATTTAAAATCAGTTGTAGTAAGTAATGTTTAAAATAGCATGCATTAACTGTTCCCTGTCTTCATTTAGCTTTGATTTAAGTATCCATGACAATTGAGTTTGTGACTACTGGTCGGTCAGCAGCATTATGGGAACTCCCTGTGTGACCGCCGGTGGCGCACGTCGCAGTCAAAGTGCTAAGGTTCCCTAACCGCCACAAAGGCGTTCCAAAGAGAGAGAGGAGGAAGGCATGGTTTAGTACAGACTTGAGGAAACGCGGAATTTATGTATAAGGTGCATAGAAACAGTGAGTTGTTTATGAAACAAGATAAGAGTTGAAGAAAGTAGTAGGTGCTGAAAAGCAAGACAGCAATGAGCCAATAAAAGATGATCCGTAACAAAACGAATAGCCTGTTTTGTTGCAGCAAATAGAAAGGCCAACCTGACCTTCAGCTCGAGACCTCACATATTCCCCCAGGGAGCGCTAATTCCAATAGATACGCCAGTGCATTGATACTAGCTGCATATTGCAGGTGTGTTAGGTTGGGTACAGCTAATGTTGTACGAAGATTGTATTGTACAAAGCTAGGAGTCTTAATTTGACGTTTTACGTGGAATTTTTCTCCCTATAACTCAAGTACGTAATTACCATTCTATTGGGATTACGTTGTGCCTAGCTAGGAGTCTTATATTATTTTTTGTTGAGTTGGAATCCCAATGACTCAAGCACTCATTTAGAAATGATGAGTGTTATTAAATATCTTAGGCTTGACCGTCAGAAAAAGGATCCTGCTTAGGAACTTCCAGAACGCGTGTGCTGTATGAATACGAAGTAGGTGAGTCAACTGCACAAGCGGTGAGGTAAAGTCGAACTGTACGTGGGAGCGGCGGCAAGACTGATCAGAAATGCCATCGGAGGTGCTCCACGTTCTCGTCTCTAGGATCGTTTTCGTTAGGGGAGACTCAAGTCATTTGAAAAAGATGTCCTTAACACTTCCAGACATGAGGTCCTGAACCTTAACCCTTCCAGACCTGAGGCTCTGAAGCTGACCCTTAAATCTTCCAGGCCTGGGACCCTGAACCTTAACCTTAACCCTTCCAGACATGGGGCCCTGAACCTAACCTTAACCCTTCCAGACATGGGACCCTGAACCTAACCTTAACCCTTCCAGACCCGAGATCTTGAACCTAACCATAACCCTTCCAGATCTGAAGCCCTGAACCTAACCCTAACCCTGACCTGAGGTCTTGCACCTCACCTTAACCCTTCCAGGACTGAGGTCTTGAACCAACCCTTACCCTTCGCCTTCGAGACCTGAGTCCCTGAACTCAACCTTAACCCATCCAGATCTGAGACCTTGAACCTAACTAACGCTTCCAGACCTGAGGCCCTGAACCAACTGTTAAAAACGCTAAACCACACCAAATCAATCCGAACTCACCGGCAGACATTCATTTGCACTTGCTAACCATCAGGTTTGACCACGTTTGGGTTAATTATTTGTAGTTAACGAGCATTTCTTCACGCATTAGGCAGGGTACCGAAAATTAGGTACAGCGGCAAATTCGAAAATTACTGAAATATCAGGAAGGGCTGTAAAAAGATGATGTAAAAATTTAGCGCGAAGTTGACCGGTAGGGAATATTAGGTTATATTATAAACTGGTTTAACACTTTGACTGTGACGTGCGCCACCGGTGGTACACGGAGGTAATTTTCATAATTCTACTGACCGACCAGTAGTGGTTAACTCAATCATCATGAATATTTAATCAGAGCTAAATGAAGGCGCGATATTTGGTATTTTCAAAATAGTTTACTACAATTTACTTGAAATTTGAGTTTGGTGTTGAACTTGATATTTAGTTGCCGCAGTCAAAGCGTTAAGACTGCCTAACAACCACACAAGAGTTTCCAAGAGAACAAAGAGGGAGGCACCATTTAGTATGGTATTAAATGAAAGAGGAATTTACACCCAAAGTGAGTCCCCACGCCCTGCGCATTGAAATATCAAGATCAATAGAAGTTTACGAAACAAGGCAAATGTTGAAGAGGAAAATACGAAATGCTGGAAAAAGATAGCACAAAACTGAAAAAGGTGGTCCGAAATAAAATCGAAATCTAATTGTATCAAACTAACGGAAGGTCAATCAAACCTACATCTCACAACCTCGCATCTTCCCCCTAGACGTATTATTTCCCATCGATACAATAGTGGCATTTCCCTGGTGGGTTGTCATCGATTAAACTGTCGGCGTTTTGAAATTTGATTTTCTAGGTTTGTCTCCATATAGTTGTTCGTTGATGTAGTTGGTTACATTATAGGCTAAATGGAGGGTTAACTTTGAAGCTAATTTGAACAATCAATTATGTGTATAATTTTTTTTATTATTTACAATTATTATTTTTTTTATTATTTACAATTATTGTTATTATTTACATTATTATTTACAAATTATTATTTACAATTTAGGTTATTATTTATGTTATTATTTACAATTCCCTGACGTAACAATAACGCACAAAAAATTGTACATTCGGAAAAGTTTGGAATAGTCACAGTGCTACATTTGAGAGATATAAGAGCTGTGGTATGAAGGTGATCCTGGTTAGTATGCACAAAGAAAATTATGTTAGTCCTTGTTCGTCTCCAAATCGTTCGTAGAATAACTTTATCTACGATGATAAAGAGTCGAGAGTAAATGCGTATCAAGATTCATGAGGTAGGCCTCATCGCTAATTTCTAAAACTGAAGCGTAATAGCTAAGCTCTGCAGAAGAACCAACTTCTGCTACTTACGGAAACTTTGGGGATGGTTTGTCGAACGTCAACCAAAGCGCTAAACAAAAAGGGATTAGTTCCACAATAGACTCAAAAGTTGGTAAAATCAGAACGATAAATCGGAATTAATTCAAAATATATTTCCAAATAGGACATTAACACTTTGACTATGACGGGACCCACCGGTGGTCGCGGAGAGCATTGTTATAATGTTACTGACCGACCAGCAGTCACAAATTCCATTTTCATAAACAATTAATAACAAGCTAATGAAGGCACGATCTATTAAATGTTCGTTATTTTCGAAATTGATCTTTAAAATTACTTCCAGTTGAATATTAAACTTGAGCTTAAACAGCCACAGCTAAAAAGTTAAAGTAGCGAAATTTGACCGACAGCAATAACAGCGTGAGTCCATGATACAAAAGGGTGACGCAGCAGTGTCTGGCCCTCCAAGGACCTAAATTCGGAATGTTGCTCCGGGATCTATTTTGGTCCAAAGTTACACGGTGAAGTTTTTGTGGCGAAGGACTTTTTATCACAGCTTCTTATAACCAGGAAAACATCGCAGTATTAGAATACCAGAATAAAGCAGTTCGCATCAGAGTTTTTTACTATAAAATCAAATTACTCCGCAGACTACTCCGAAGAAGTAGTTCGCTGACTGCGAAAACGAGATGTGAAAAGCTAGATTAAAAATGCAGGCTCAAGCTTCTTTTAACCACAGTAATGGTTTTTCAGAGACTCTTTAGTGTGGAGTTGAGTAAGCTGGAAATCTATGCGGTAGATGTTTTCTCATACAGGTTTCCCTGCTCACAGAATCGTAAAGTTCATGGAAACAAGGTATGAGTAGAAAATTAAAGTATATAGTCCTAGAAAACAGAACAGTAGTGAACCGAAAATGAAGATGCATAAAAAAGTTCTATTTCAACAAAGTAAAGGTCTACCTAACCTTCAGCTCGGGACCTAAGAGTTTCAAAGTAAAAAATTTGCAGCAAGAACCTTCTCTAAACTGTATCCTCAGCGTCATAACCTTATAACATCAATGTGACGTTGTGTTCCAGAAGTGATATTATGGGCGTGCACTGAGGCGTATCTCAACACAGATTTCATCAAGTTAGTGTAATCATCCGAACATCGATTACCTTAAATTATTCAACTTATTTCAAGCATCTGAACACCGATTATCGTAAATTATTCAACTTATTTCAAGCATCTGAACACCGATTATCGTAAATTATTCAACTTATTTCAAGCATCTGAAAAACGATTACTTGAAATTATTCAACTTATTGCAAGCATAAGACCACCGAATCGGTTAGACTATTTATGTTCGTATGAGAGCACCTGAACGCCGATTATATTGAGACTATTCAAGTTTGTATAAGCATCTGAACACCCGTGGCGAGAACGCTCAGCACCGCATCCGAGCAGCGGATGGACCGTCGTAACATCCACAATCAATCCCCATAGAAGTGCCGAGCAATCTTCGATTCTGAGTCATCAGACGCTCTTTGCCTAAGTGCTCAACAAGATTGTTTCTCTAAATTCACTTGTTCTAGTCAAGACTTCACGTTTGTTTGCTCAGATGAATTAGATGTTCCTTTCCATTCAACACCTAACTAACCTCCGCTCACCCCCTCCATGACGCATTCTACATATTTACCTAGCACTGCGTGCTGGTTACTGCGTGCTGACTAAATGAATTAAATATTGGATTTGCACTTATGCAATTCATTTGGCACAAGCTGAAGTACATTTCGTTTATAATCACTAATCGAATTTGTCATTTCAAGGACATTTATAGGTAAATGTAAATAGGTAAATTTTCGGTGCCTAAACATAGTAAATTGGATCGAAATAAAGTTCATTTCTATAGACAATTATATCTATGAAATAAAACATGAAAATAAACAAGTTTATTTCCATGCATTTTCCGTCGCAAATGAGTATTTAACGAGTTATAACGGTAAATGAGTTACCGCATCTCTAGTGTTTGAAGCGGGAAGTAATTCATAAACTGCGTCGGATGGCAACATTGCAATGGAGTCTCACTTTCGACGCGCTCGCCATCAAAGACGAAACTAAACCTACCGCTATAACTCGTTCCATATTCATTTGCGACGGAAAGTGCATAGAAGAAAACTTGTTTATTCCGGGTAAATCTGAAGGATATGTCAGTTATCGATTTTCCACTTTTTGGTGCCTGAACCTAATTGAACCAAAATAAACCAGTTTTCTTCTATGCACTTTCCGTCTCAAATGAGTATTTTACGATTTATAGTGGTAAGTTTAGTTTCGTCTTCGAGGACGAATGCGCTCGAATAAACAGCTACTCATCGATTTTCGAATTTTTGTTGCACGAATCATGGTAATAACATCGAAATAAACAACTTTTCTTGTATACACTTTTTTCATCAAATGAGTATTTAACGAGGTATAGCGGTAGGTTTGGTTTCGTCTTTGATGACGATCGCGCTGGAAGTGAGTGCGCATTGCAATGTTGCTGTCCGACGTGCTCCTCGAATTACTTGCCGCTTCAAACACTGGAGTTGCGCTAAGTCATTTACCGCTATAACTAATAAAATACTCATTTGAGACGGAAAGTGCATAGAAGAAAACTTGTTTATTTCGATCTAATTAACTATGCTTAGGCATCGAAATTTACAAAATCGATAACTGACAAATCCTTCAGATTTACCTTATTCCGATCTAATTAACTATGCTTGACACTGAAAACTTTAAAATCGATTACTAGCAAACGCTTTACATTTACTCATTTATGAGGCATGAAATTGAACCCAACGAAATGCAGTACTTGCTTCGTTGCAACTTCAATTTCCATTCCCTCCGTCCACTTTTACTTCCATTCCCTCCGTCCACTTTTACTTCCATTCCCTCCGTCCACTTTTACTTCCATTCCCTCCGTCCACTTTTACTTCCATTCCCTCCGTCCACATTTACTTCCATTCCCTCCGTCCACTTTTACTTCCATTCCCTCCGTCCACTTTTACTTCCATTCCCTCCGTCCACTTTTACTTCCATTCCCTCCGTCCACTTTTACTTCCATTCCCTCCGTCCACTTTTACTTCCATTCCCTCCGTCCACTTTTACTTCCATTCCCTCCGTCCACTTTTACTTCCATTCCCTCCGTCCACTTTTACTTCCATTCCCTCCGTCCACTTTTACTTCCATTCCCTCCGTCCACTTTTACTTCCATTCCCTCCGTCCACTTTTACTTCCATTCCCTCCGTCCACTTCAATTTCCACTCAATCCACCTACTGCAATTTCCGCTCTACCTCCCAACTTCTATTCCCTCTCTATAGGTCTTCCACAATTTTTTATCATTCAACTATTTACTATTCATCGTCAATCTGCCTGGAGTATTTCGAGTCATTTCCAATCAATGAACCCCCATTCTCATACAATTTGAATGCTATCATTTCCACTCAGAAACACAATCTATTGCTGTTAAACATATCTTACAATTCTAATATCACACTAAGCAATTACACCTGATGACATACTAAGGCAAGCATCCGTGTATTATCTAACTGTACTGCCTTGCGAACATCAGTTTGACGAAGAAAATAATGAACTTCCTATTTTCTAGATAGTTTACTCCACAGTAATCTCGTGGCAGACACATTCTGACGATCGACTATTCATGCAAATTGATACGAAAAAACAAAATATCAACAATGAAAGCGGAACGTTAGAATGCAGAAATGGTGCAAATGGAACTTCGTACATCGGCCACCGATGCGAGCGCGCGTGTTCCAGCCAGCATCAATAAAGAAAGGTCGAAGCAGTACCTGAACTCGAGAGGCATCTATCGTTCGAAAACCACGGAGCAGCGAAGGTGTTGAAAGCAGTGCAACGGACAGCATTTCAGATCAGCTGAGCTCGCTCGAGGGGACGGACACAAAATAGAGCTATCCAGTTCCGCCACGACGACTTTCCCTCTCAGGAAAGAGTTGCATCACGTTATGTTTCTTTTTCGACATCGTTGGCACCAAAAGTAGAAGTCACAACAACTTACGATAGTCTTAGTAACGCTATCAAATGAGTTCAAGCACGAAAAGGATTGAAACGGAGTAACAACGCCGGTTTCCAGTCGATGCGGAGCTGCGTCTGCCGTACACCTCCTACCCGCTCGCCACTGCTACACTGACACGGAGTGTTCCAGGTCGAGTATTTATAGTTCCCTGGAACGGCATCGCTGCAGTAGACAGGATGGAACCAAAAGGGCTGGTCATCGGAGGCGGGCTGGACACTTCAATAAATAATATGAGGCTCGATCTTAACTCATACCAGGAAGGAATTCCCCCTGCCAGTAAACGTAATTGAAGGCCATCTGTGAGTAATGTTATGAGTTATGTTATGAATTCAAATAAATGGCACAAGCAACACATACCAGGAGATTTACATTCTGGATCTTCATATCTTAAAAAGGGAAATTTTGTCAATAAGAAATTGTTAGGATTTTAGCAGGAGCCAACAATGCAGATTGAGGCTACACGTTGAGCGAAGAAAACGTCCAGTACTAGGGAACGAAGCTGAACTATGCACAAAAACGAATAATACGCTCGAAAACGAATTATTATATTGCCCACAGCACGCGATCGGACCCAAGGTAAGAGAATTTAACCTCTCCTAGAATAATTAAGCCCTTCCTGGATGGAGTTCACCTCTCACAAATGGAGCTCAGCCCTTATAATTAGAGTTCAGCCCTCAAAAATGGAGTTCAGCCCTCACAAATGGAGTCCAGCCCTCATAAATGGAGCTCAGCCCTTATTAATAGAGTTTAGCCCTCACAAATAGAGTTCAGCCCTCACAAATGGAGTTCAGCCTTCATAAATACAGTTCAGCCCTCAAAAATGGAGTTTACCTCACATAGACGGAATTGAACCCTTGAAAATGGAGTTCAGCCTTTAAAAAATCAAATGTATAGTGCATAAATGCGTGCAAATCGATAATATATTAATTTTAGGTTTATAGATGAGGTGATTTCTGGTTTATTTATTCTTAGATGTAGGAAGAGCAGTCGTCATGCAGAGATGTGCAGTGTTTGAGAAAAATAAGTTATGGCTAAGGCAGTTCTGAAAGTGATAATGTTCAATTTTGATCTTTTTTTCGCGTTCGTTTGTTGAAATGTGCGGGACTTTCGTAGTGACTGATGATTTTCGATGATGTAGGATCAGATCATCAGTATGTAAGGAATGCTGAGGATTTCTGATTATGAAGGATCAGTATGTAGGGGATGCTCAGGATTTCTGATGGCGTAGGATCAGTAGGTGAGAGACACTGACGATTGACGATGCAGAATCAGTTGTAGAAAATAAAACCATAGCAGTCTAAACAGTATCACCACTAGCTAATTCCTACTTTCCGGTAACAACTTTGAATACAACATACTAGCACTAAATGCAAACTGCACGCAGTACTTATATGCCAACTGCTAGAAGAGCACGCAGAAAACTCCAGACCCTAAAGCCGTTGACCTCCAATAATCTTTTCTCGACCGTTCTGGAGACGCGAAGGTTGTAATCAAGGAAGTTGTATCCAACTTCCTTGGTTGTAATACTCTCCTCATAGAGAAGATTTTCGTCAACATGGCGAGCTAAGCCGTCAAGTGCCATAGACGTCGTCCTGTCGTCCGTCCCGCATTCCGTCACCCCTACGAGGGATAACTTCAGGCGAGTCTGCTGGACGCTTCTCAAGACCATCCCACACCGCGTCGGTCTTCGTCCTCTCCTTCGTCTCATGGCCAACGTTCTAGAGGTTAGTTACTGGTTAGCTTGGCGTTAGCTTTAAAACCTACAACGTAACCCACGCTTGCCTGGGCCAAACCTATAAATCTAGCTATATACATAGCTAGCCTTTAAGTGTTGTTAGTACGCCCTATAACTAAGTGCTATTAATACGCCCTATAACTAAGTACTATTAGTACGCCCTATAACTAAGTGCTACTAGTACGCCCTGTAACTCAGTGGTATTAGTACGCCCTATAACTAAGTGCTATTAGTACGCCCTATAACTAAGTGCTATTAGTACGCCCTATAACTAAGTGCTATTAGTACGCCCTATAACTAAGTGCTATTAGTACGCCCTATAACTAAGTACTATTAGTACGCCCTATAACTCAGTGCTATTAGTACGCCCTATAACTCAGTGCTATTAATACGCCCTATAACTAAGTGCTATTAGTACGCCCTTATAACCTTTATCTCACCAGGCAACGGGAGATGGAGATGGGAGTTGAGGACCTGCGCCCTTCTGGTCCTCTACCAAAGCGATTCCTACTCCATCGCAGCGTCCGGGAACTTCTCTATTACTAACTCGATACCCACTTAATTGTCAGTTTGTATTAGGTGGCATTAAAGTAATCCCGGCTGCAAATCTTCTATTTATTAAACTCCTTTCCCCAAAATCTTTCGTATCAGTATGTGAGAGATGCTGATAATTTCTGATTATGAAGGATCAGTATGTAAGGGATACTGAGGACTTCTGGTGATGTAGAATCAGTATGTGAGAGGTACTGAGGATTTCTGGTGATGTAGAATCAGTATGTGAGAGATACTGAGGATTTCTGGCGATGAAGGATCACTATGTAAGGGATACTGAGGATTTCTGGTGATGTAGATCAATATGTAGAAGACGGTGATATGATCTAGTATTATAATTATGTAAGATAGTATGCGAGGGATAATTTTGTGAAGTAGCCTGACCTCACGGAACTTATGCTCCAGGGACGGAATAAAATACACAATGCTGCAGAAACTGCAAGGAAATGAACAAGTGCAACAGATATTTTACCTAAATTGCTTAACCTTTACCTAAATTGCTTAACCTTTACCTAAATTGCTTAACCGTTCCCTAAATTGCTTAACCTTTACCTAAATTGCTTAACCTTTACCTAAATTGCTTAACCTTTACCTAAATTGCTTAACGAGAGCTAAGTTCGCACCAAACAAACTCGATTTTGTTCTTATCGTATCAGAAATAATAGGAAGAAACCTATTTTTCCATAGACTCATTCGACAGAAAAGTGTCTCTGAATGCCTCCCAAAATATTGCTGGTTGATTTCAACATTCGTGAAATCTACTCTACAGATAAGAGGTAACTTAATTTCGCCCTCTTCAATCAACTCGGATTAGATTATTAGTTAGTTTAAGCCTCCCTATCCGCAACAAATGCGATCCAAAGAGAGGAAGGAAGAAGGCACCGTTTAGAATGGAGATAAGGGAATGCGGAATCTATGCAGAAAAGGCATAGAAACCGTAAGGTGAAAAAGAAGTTCATGAAACAAGATCAAAGTTGAAGAAGAAAGTAGTAGGTGCTGAAAAAACAGGACAGCAGTGAACCGAAAATAAATGGCCCGTAACAAAACAAAAAACTATTCTATTTCAACAAAATGAAGGCCTACCTAACCTTTAGCTCGGGCCCTCACATTGCCCCCTGGGAGTTCAAATTCCCATAGATACATGTTCAATCAACTCCAATTTCGGCAAACCTCAGACCGCTAGTGTGACGTCACGAGTCCCATGAACAGACCTCGAGATAAAGGAGGCACGGGTTTAACTCTCCCTGAATGTGATTCAGCCCCTCTTATTTACAGCTCACCTCCAGTGAGATGGGGTTCATCCCATTCCAAATGGAGTTTGCCTCTTCTAGACAGGGTTCAGCCGCTCACGTATGTGGGTTCAGGCTATCCTAGATGGGGTTCAGCATATCCTAAATGGGGTTCAGGCTATCCTAGATGGGGTTGAGCCTATCCTAGATGGGGTTGAGCCTATCCTAGATGGGGTTGAGCCTATCCTAAATGGGGTTGAGCCTATCCTAGATGGGGTTCAGCCGATCCTAGATGGAGTTCAGCCTATCCTAGATGGAGTTCAGCCTATCCTAGATGGGATTCAGCCTATCCTAGATGGTATTCAGCCTATCCTAGATGAGGTTCAGCCTATCCTAGATGGAGTTCAGCCTATCCTAGATGGAGTTCAGCCTATCCTAGATGGGATTCAGCCTCTCCTAGACAAAATTGAGTAATCTAAAATGCGATTCACTCCTTTCTAAATGTGGTTTCAGCCCTCCTAGATGGGACTTAATCTTCCTTAGATCGTGTTCAGTTTCATTGACACAGAGGTTGCCCCCAACAGATGGAATTCAGCCCAGGAAATGGGGTTGAGCTCCTTCTTCATAGAGTTAAACCGCCCTTAGATATTGTTGATCGAGCCTTTCCTAAATGGTCCTTTCAACCATCTTACACAAACAGGCTCTGCTATGATTCTTTTAGCAACAGTTTAAAGCGGTATCTTCCCCTCCTAACGAAGAACCAAATATTTTCTATCTCAATTTTCGCTCGACTTTCTATACCAATTTTCTATCCCAATTTTCGCTCGACTTTCTATGCCAATTTTCTATCCCAATTTTCGCTCAATCATGTTTACAGCGAAGTGGTCAATTTTGGTCAACGCTGCGGGTATTTCATTTGTAACAGTCATACTACAGTCATTTCCGATGGCACGGCTACCTTTTTCTGAAAGTGAAAACGGCCTGACGCTGCACTGCAATGCATGTTGCGACGTATAAAATGTGGGGCGACTTGAACAAAATTCAGGGTGAATTAAACGAAAATCCGGGGCGACTTGAACGAAAATCTAGGGGGACTTGAACGAAAATCTGGGAGACTTTAACGAAAATCTGGGGGGACTCGAGTGAAAATCCAGGGCGACTTGAAAGAAAATCTAGGAAGATTTGAACGAAACTCCTGGGAGACTTAAACGAAAACCCGGGGGGACTTGAACGAAAATCCATGAAGATTTGAACGAAAATACAGGGAGACTTAAACGAAAATCTGGGGCGAGTTGATCGCAATGACTCCAGCCAAGTGTTCAGTTTTATTAGATTAGATTAGTGGATCATTTAGTTTAAGCCTCCCTATCCGCAACAAAGGCGATCCAAAGAGAGGAAGGAAAAAGGCATCATTTAGTATGGAGGTAAGGAAACGCGGAATCTATGCAGAAAGGGCACAAAAACAGAAAACTAAGAAAGAAGATCATGAAACAAGAAAAAGAAGTTGAAGAAGAAAGTAGTAGGTGCTGAAAAAACAGGACAGCAGTGAACCGAAAAAAGATGGTCAGTAACAAAACAAAAACCTATTCACTTTTAACAAAAAGAAAGCCTAACTAACCTTTAGCTCAGGCCCTCACATGGGAGCTAAAGGTTAGGGCTAATTACCATAGATACAATAGTTGTATCCCCCTGAGGGGTGCTCAGTTTTATACAAGAATACATCGTACAACCATATTAGCTGATTATATCATTGTCGTTGTAATCTTCTTATAATCTGATTATATCATTGTCGTTGTAATCTTCTTATAATCTGATTATATCATTGTCATTATAATCTATCAGCAATTTTTCACTTACCAATACTACTGTGAATTCTTCCTTATTTACCACTACAGTTATTATTACGCGTAAACCATATTAGCTGATTGTATCATTGTCATCATAATCTTTAAAATTTATTCCCTCTTGTATGTGAACTTATGAAAACGCCCTCAGCAATCTGTTTGCACCAATTTAGTGATATCGAACTCCAATATTATAACAAATAAATAATAGATGTGTGTGTAAACATCTATGACAACTGTGTGTCACATTTTGTAACATCGCAATTAGTAATTTTTCACCAACCAATGTTACTGTGAATTCTTCTCTATTTACCACTACAGTTATTATTACGCGTAAACCATATTAGCTGATTGTATCATTGTCGTCATAATCTTTAGAAATTTATTACCTGTTGTATGTGAACTTGCGAAAACGCCCTTAGCAATCTGTTTGCACCAATGTTGTGATATTGAACTCCATTATCACTCGCTCATGGACTGAGTTTGTGTGTACTCACGAAATCGCGCTAGATTTTTCTTTTTTACTCTATTCTCTCTTACTTAATAAGCTACTTTTTAGACTGAAATATCCCTTTAAGCTTGACTCTGTATTTCGTCTTAAGCTCTATAGTACCTAATTCTTACTTTTACTTATTTTAAATGACTGATCACCCTGTAATATTTGAGGAAATCGATCCAGATTTCAATCATTTGAACAGAATATATCCAAACCTAAACGACTCTCATGAGTGTAGGTATACTAATATATCAGAATTCAACGAAACTATACGAATAACTGACCGAGATTTCTCACTCCTGTGTTGGAACTGTAGGTCACTCTATCCAAAATTGGAAGAGATACAATGTACTATTACTGAACTTAAATATAACCTAGACGTGATTAGCTTCACCGAAAGCTGGCTAGATGACTCGACTAAAGACATGATTCGATTTGAAAATTATCATAGTTACCATTCGCTAAGAAAAAACCAGCGGGGCGGAGGCATCAGCACATATATATCTAACCACATAGACTCGAGAACCATAGCAAGTGCAACCATGAATCAGGATCATATAGAATCACTCTTCGTAGAACTTTTTAGAGATGGTAAACGCATTGTGCTTGGAACGGTGTATAGGCCTCCTACAGCCTGTCCTATATCCTTCCTGAATGAATTGAATCGTATTATTTCTCAGTTCAACAGGCCCTTATACAATGACATAATAATATGCGGTGACTTCAATTATGATCTACTGAAACATGAAAGCCATGAACCAATCTCTAATTTCCTAACTACCTTTCAGTCTCAATCCTTCCTTCCGATCATTACAAAGCCTACACGAATAACCTCAGAGTGTGCTACGCTGCTTGACAATATCTTTATGACAGACCCTAGTGATTTTCTTGCTGGAATAATTACTTCTGACTTATCAGATCACTTCCCAGTTTTTCTTATTAAGAAAAATGTCTATATTGCTTGCAACACCAAGGCACGGGCTGAAACTTACTCATATCGTAAAATAAACGAATCAAATCTTGAAGAAATGCGCACCGTTCTAGAAGAATCAATGCCTACATTGCACATCTCTCAACAAAACAATAATACTACGAGCATTGATGAAGCAGTAGTAAAGTTGACTGAAACTATAATGACCGCATACAATCAGTGTTGCCCAATTGTAACTCGTACAGTTACCCCGAAAAATAAACATAAGCCCTGGATTACCAGAGACATCGTGATAAATATAAAGAAACGTCAAGCGTACCTAGCCCTCCTTTGCGAAGGACGAATATCTAGAGAAACATATAACCGATTTAGAAACTATGTAACAAACCAGATAAGAACATCAAAAAAGAACTACTTTACGCTCAAGTTTACTCAATTCAAAACTGACGTTAAAAAGATTTGGCATCTCCTTAACTCCTGCTGTAAACCGAATAATGCCGATAAAAAGAAAATTGAATATGTTGTTCAAGATAATGTAAAATATCATGAGAAGAAAGAAATTGCTAATCTCTTTAACAACTTCTTCGTAAACGTAGGGAAAACAATAGCTGATGGTATTCCAAGTGAACCTACTGATCACCTGGAATTTATGGATCATATTCGAGAACCCAACTCCTTTTTCTTTACGCCTACAAACTCCTCCGATGTAATTACGTGCATAAACAACATGAAAAATAAATCGAGTGGGTTACAAACGTTTCCGACTAAAGTACTTAAAGTTATTGCTGACATTGTAGCCCCACTAATATCAAATATTATTAACCAATCTCTCTTACTAGGCACTTTCCCGAACTCCCTCAAAGTTGCTAGAGTAACCCCTATCTTTAAAAGTGGTGAAAAAACCTGTGTAAACAATTATCGACCTATCTCCATTCTACCAATTATTAGCAAAGTATTCGAAAAGATTGTGTATAAATAAGTGTACTCTTATTTTGAACAAAAATCATTTCTTTACGATAAACAATACGGTTTTCGCTCTAAAAAATCAACAACACAGGCTATATTAAATCATTTACAATTCCTCTATTCTAATATAGATGAAGGAAAGCCTGTCTTCTCTGTATTTCTTGACTTCCGAAAAGCATTTGATTGTGTGGACCATAAAATACTATTATCGAAACTACACTGTTATGGCATTCGAGGGATTGCCCATGATTGGTTCAGATCATACCTAACAAATCGGAAGCAATACGTTGTCATTGACGACGCAAAATCAGACCCACAGACAATTAGCCAAGGAGTTCCACAAGGATCTGTTCTCGGGCCTCTCTTGTTTCTGATTTTTATCAATGATATTGTAAAATCTACATCATTCTTCAAATTCATACTTTTTGCCGATGACAGTACGCTTTCTGCGGTCCTTCCGAACCAAAATCCTGCTATGATTGTGGAGAGTATAAATACTGAACTTCACAAGGTTTCATCGTGGCTCAAAGCTAATAAAATAAGCCTAAATATCGATAAAACAAATTATATTACTTTCTCATACAAGAAAGATGTATCTCTCCCATGCATTAAAATTGGCGAAGGTGAAATCGAAGAAACCAACTCATGTAAGTTTCTGGGCATCATAATAGATAAACATCTGACCTTCAAAGAGCACATCACTCATATTAGTTCTAAATTATCAAAATCCATCGGAATCCTAAATAAAGTTAAAAATTTTCTGCCTGAAACAGCTTTACAAATGCTCTACCGTACGCTCATTTCCCCATACTTGCAATACGGAATAGAAGCATGGCACGGAACTGATAAAAATAAAACCAACAAAATTTTTACTCTGCAGAAAAGGGCTGTCAGAGCGGTAAAGAACCTAGAATATAATGCTCACACAAATGATTCTTTCAAAAATTTACAAATACTTAAACTTTCGGATCTCTACAAAATCTCCATCTGTAATTTCATTTACAAAACATTAAGAAATGATGGCGACAATAGCCTAAGACAATTATTGACAGCGCAAACTGGTCATCACGACCATTTAACCCGAAATAGAAGTAAATTCATGCTTCCTTATTATTCAAAGGCCAGGTCGCAACACAGTATTCTCTTCGTTGGAACCAAAACTTGGAACTCTATACCTGCAGAGATCCGTGAATGTAATTCGTACAAAGTATTCAAAAGACATCTTGAGTCTCACTTCCTATCAGAATACTAGTAGTGTAAGATCACCGTGTCGAAATCTTGCCTCATACATGTAACTAATGATAATGTCATAATGTAACTTGCCTTGTGTACCATAACCAATCTTCTCTCTGCTCTTGAATCGTTTTATCGAACATACTGTTAAATATAGCCGACTTGTAAAATATCGAGTTAATTATCTCAATGATCAGTCTAATGAGAAACTAGGTTAAGTGAACTAGGTTAAACTTTTGTACACCCTAGAATAGCGTGATGGTAGGATGCCCTAGAAGTCGCTGAACTTATTCGGGCCCACAGGTAGCTATATTCAAACTTGTCCATTGTACTAGACTTAAGAAACATTCTACCTCTGTATCTCCTGTGGTAAATAAATTGTTTAAATTGTTTAAATTGTTTGATGCACTGGCGTATGAATTGCACAGTAAAACAAATTAAAGTACGTGCAGTCTCAGTTCACCAATATTGAATTTCTTTCACACACACACAATTACTTTAGCTGTACACGTTCCAACTCGCACGTTTTATAATTTGTGTGCTTTAACCTTGCTGTGGGCCTATACTTGTAGCCTAAAGTGAAGACACTCAGCCTCTGTTGTCGATGTCTATCGAAGGTAATATTGCAATGTCCCTTTCTATCTTACTTCTCCATTTTCCCCCTCCCTCTCCATCTCCTGGAAAAGCATGGTACTCACAAGAACATGTTACTCTCCTCACCGAGCATGCTCACACCAGCCACGTGAAATAAGCCCGATCGCTCTAAAATACACGCGATCGCCCATAAAACAAACATGTGAGGCAGAGTAACAGAGCGTCACACGCAGTAACATGAATCGGCGCACATTGTCTTCCTATCCTTGTTCTCTTTCTTCCTATTCCCTCCCCTCTCCAAGCATGTTACCCACACCAGCACACAAAACACACGTGTTCGCTCGGGCCCCGAGACAAAAAACATGTGACGCAGAGTAACAGAGCGTCACACTCAGCAACATGAATCGGCGCATATTGAGGTCCAGAACGCCGCAGCTCCGAATCAGGCAACACGGTGTCTACGCCTGGTTTTTTCGTCGGACAACGGGCGCCCCAAGCTCGCCTACTGCTTTGGCAGCTTTGATTGTGCAGGAAAAACGATAGAAATTTAAGTTTTAACAGAAGATTTGCCGGAGTTTCTGTACTAAATCTGCCGCGCTGAGAGTATTCTTGACTTAACCCTTTCGGTACGATAATTCAAATTGTTTGGGTAAAAACTTCCAGGGGAAAAAGTTGTCATTACCCTTAATTGTCAGTGAAATTGTCCTAGTGTGGTGCTTTTAGCTTAAGTAAGTGCCTTCTTCATTATTTTAATTTTGAAATTTTTTGTATCTTTGAAGCTCGATGCTTGGCGACAGAAATTTTTGATGTTGATAATAAAGTTTTCGTATTTACGAAGAAATTATTTATACGTTTTTGCCCGAATTTACCAAAAATCAACAAAGTTCAGAAAAAACTTGCTCAAGTTAAATGGAAAGGGTATTGAATATGTTGCTCGGGTCCTGCAGCATGAACTTACGCGTGCTACAGGGTCCTATGGTAATTACAGGGGCCTATGGTAACCTATGGTAATTTACGCGCGCAGGTTTCTGGAATTGTTTAAAAACTAGTTTAATGAATGGTTGTAATTTCCCTAATTTTGTTATTACTCCAAAATATTCCCTCACTAGTTAAATTAGTTTAAAACTAGGTTAGATGCCCTAAACTGGAAGCACTAGCCAACTTGGCACTGGAGTAGCCGTCAGGACCGAAAGAGTTAAAAGTGTGATGGGTTTTAGATACGACTCAGTCTGATGGCATAGGCTAGCCATGCTGAAGCCTGTGTTTTACATAGCTTAGATAGGACAACACCTGAACTCGACGTGGTCTGGATACGAAATAGTCTGCCTAGGATATGGTCTGGATACGACATTGTCTGAATAAGATATGGTCTGGATACGACATTGTCTGAATTGGATATGGTCTGGATACGACATTGTCTGAATAGGATATGGTCTGGATACGACATTGTCTGAATTGGATATGGTCTGGATACGACATTGTCTGAATAAGATATGGTCTGGAGACGACATTGTCTGAATAGGATATGGTCTGGATACGACATTGTCTGAATAGGATATGGTCTGGATACGACATTGTTTGAATAGGATATGGTCTGGATACGACATTGTCTGAATAGGATATGGTCTGGATACGACATTGTTTGAATAGGATATGGTCTGGATACGACATTGTCTGAATAGGGTATGGTCTGGATACGACATTGTCTGAATAAGATATGGTCTGGATACGACATTGTTTGAATAGGATATGGTCTGGATACGACATTGTCTGAATAAGATATGGTCTGGGTACGACATTGTCTGAATATGATATGGTCTGGATACGACATTGTCTGAATAGGTTATGGTCTGGAGATGACATTGTCTGAATAGGATATGGTCTGGATACGACATGGTCTGAATAGGATATGGTCTGGATACGACATTGTCTGAATAGGATATGGTCTGGATACGACATGGTCTGAATAGGATATGGTCTGGATACGACATTGTCTGAATAGGGTATGGTCTGGATACGACATTGTCTGGTTACGGTAGAGGTTCCCAAACTGGGGTGTTCGCACCTTATAGGGATGCGAGATGATATTCCAGGCGGTGCAGAATAAGTCCAGGTAAATAATAGGGTATATGCTTTATACTGGCATTTACGTTTCAGAAGGTGCGAGGTTTGAGTGGAATTTCTTTAGGGGTGCGGGGTGAAAAAAGTTTGGGAACCGCTGGGATACGACATAGTCTCTGTTGCACGTAGTCTAAATACGACGTAGTCTGGATTCCACGTCGTATAGACTGGATAGTCGAGAATCAACATATGCAAGGAATATAAGAACGGCAAAAACAAGACATCAGCGTAACTACGAGTGCAAAAAACATAGACGTCAAGAATAGTATGAAAAACTAGCCAAACCTTCATCCACTAACCATTTTTTCTCGAAACCGGGATTCCAACGAACAGGTCTTCAAAAAGGAAGGAGGGATTGAACTTACGGCTTAACCAGTTTCTCATCTAAAGAGTGTGCAATATTTTTAGAGCTACTGCATTGTGCTTCAATGTAAATTATGTCAACACCCTCCGATACTATTATTCTTTATTCGTTCATTTATTCGGTTTATTCGTGTACTTATTCCATTGAAGTAGTCTCGAGATCCTTACATGCCATCAGACCTTTTTATCTGATTTTTAAAATTAATAGTTCACAATTACTGCGCGAAATTTTCAATAACGATGTTCATTTCCTAAACTTCTACATCGAGAGCAATATAAAACGTAATTCTCTTCTAATTTGACCAAAATGAAAATTTAACCGCTTCACATGCATGCATCTGGACTCTGTCCACAATTCTCAAAAAGATGCAAGCCTGTGTGTGTACAGAGTATGTGCGACATGAGCGTGTATAGCGTGTGTAAGCAACATTTTACAGCGTGTGTGTGGCGTGTGTTCGTGTAGCGTGTGCTTGCAACACATAAGCGTGTATACGTGTGTAATACCAAAAGCTAGAATTGCTCGAATTGTGACAGCATATGCTACAAAATTCAAAGGAATTAGTTGAAAACCTCGCACTATGTGGCCATAATCCACACGCATGAGACAAGAAAGACCTTGGTTCTGTCCCATGCAGTTCGGCACCCGTGGTTTTTTCACGAGAGTAAGTGCAGCGCCTCTGGCGAATTTGCCAACGGAAAAAACGTGGGGTTGGAAGGATAGAGATAAAACTCTCTCTCATTGAGCGTACATTCGATTCACTCCCTCTCTTTCAGAGTTGAGACCGTGGAAAAAACGTTTGTACAGCACGATTGTAATAACGCAAGGGAACAAAATTCCACTTTTTGTGAGTTGCATACGCTTTGGAAGCTGCTCGCGGGTAAATTGAGGTCACTGATTTCAAATATGGCATGAGTTATTTTCTATCGGGTCAAGTTTTCTTGCAATGAGTTGCCTCCTATTTTCTACTGGCAATATATGGGTAATCCACCAGAAACTACTGATAAAATTCTAAACCAGTACAAATTAGTGTAATTAAAAACCAATTACAAATTTGCAGAATTAATTTATTAATTTATTTAACTCTACTTACCTTAGCAACTACATTGTGGATTCATCAGTTGCTCTTGCGAAGAATGGCAGATTTATTCACGTAGTAACTTGCGTTCAACGAACCGTCTAGAACAGTGGTTCTTAACTTTATTACTCCCACGCCCCCCGTAAAAATTTTCGGGGTAAATTGTGTGTAGATGGATAGGTAAATAAAAGCTCACAACAAATAAAATTGTAAATAGGTCCTCAAATATATTCAATAGTGAAAGTTCAATTTGCTGTCGAAAACGTTACTGGGAAAACATCAAGCTTTACTGCGGAGGCTCACGCCTCCAAGGTTAAGAACCCCTGGTCTAGAATGTCGCTGTCCCCTGTGCAGTCTCGCTGATCCGAATGCTCCAGCAATAGTCGACCATCATGTGAACGTCCCAGCGACCTTGATATCAATCTTACAAGATTTTGATATCCTGGTGAAAGCGTTTACCCTGCTCATCATTCACGTCCCTCAAGTTTGCCGAAAATGATTCAATATGACTGTTCAAGAAATGTATATTAATGTTCACGTTGCAACCTAACACTTGGAAATTTCCATTAAATATTCAGTTACAGTTCTTTATATTCCTTTGATTTGTTGTTTTAAAGAAAGTTCTTCACGATAGAAACGAATGCTTCCCTTGCATCTTTCACACTAGTCATAGATTGAGTGAAAGCTTGATCTTTAATCAGCTTCCTAATTTTACGGCCGTCGAAAATACCTGCTCTGAGTTTTTCTCTCGTTACACCGGGGAACGCGTCACACAAATACTTGAAACCGTCACTGTCGGGAGTGAGCGCCTTGACGAACTGTTTTATGAAGCCTCGCTAGATATGAAGGGGCGGCAAAAAATTTTTCGTATTCCTCTCGGGGTTCATGAATTAAGTTCTTTTCCCTAACATTCTAGGTTTCACTAACAGGTTATTCCTTCTGAATCCAATGTCTGTCTTTGGCTCTGCTGTCCCAGACTCACATAATGCAGGGGAATTTTGTGTAGCCACTTTGCTGTCTTTTCAAAGAATTGACAGTTTTAGATAAACACAAATGAACCATTTGTGTTCTTCATATTTTAGTGGCTTCAATATTGTTTTGATGTTTTCATACCTTTCTTTCATTTGCACTGAGAGCCATATGGGTATTGTGCCGAAGATATTGCGTATTAGTATTAAAATACGTATCAGACTCCGCTTAGAGTTATCCATAAAAAGGCGCCACTCTTTCGGATCATAACCTGTAGCTCCCATTGTGGTTACTAATCCAAGAATATCACAACAGTAGACGAAGTTGAATTCTTAGTAAAAAAACTGTTAAAGATTTTCTTCTCTGTTACGATAGAATGTTACCTTTGCGTCCATTACCAGCACGTTTTTTGTCTTTTAATCGTGAAGCCAACAATTCTGACAGCTTTTTAGACAAACCCAGATCCCGAACTAAATTATAAAGTTCTGCATGGCTAAATGTTTGCTGTTCTGTTGGAACGCCTTCAAAATCTGAGTCACTGTTTCTGTTAGTTGACTCCTCTGTTAACCCAGTGTCGCATTCGCTGTCAGAGTTAACAGAAGCAAATTAAGCGAAGATAGGCTTCGGAACATCATCTAAATGGGACACAGGTCTGATTGCTGAAACTCGACTAGAGTACGTGATAAGCTGACGAGATTTACCAGCAAAACCAACAACATCAGCAAGGCAGAAGTAACTCCGTGACACGGTCTTGTAGTTTATGCCATCTCGTCGGAATGTCAAAATTTACAATATTTTTCCCTTTAGTCCATTGACGCAAATTTTTTTCACAGGAATGACATACCTTACGTGGTGCCCAAGGTTTATCTTGATCTCCAAGTTTCACTTGAAAGCGAAAAATGTAATCTCGCTTCACAAATACACTGATATTCCTTCGTTGCTTTGGAGCTGGGAATGTACCACATACATATGTAGCAGAACGCATCTGGACTCGTCACACATTTCCTTTCACTAGATTTCGAAGCCATTTTTTCTTTAATAGCTTCCTGAAATGTGTAAAATACTTGAACACTTGTCATAGGATTTCATTTGCCAGCACTGTGGAATTAAATTTATCAAAATTCTTGATTTAAGTAAAAATACGTTTGCGTCGCATGAAAACTAGACCTGATCTTCAAAACGAATGCCATTTTTTAAATCATTGACCTCAAATCCACTAGAATCAAGTGCCAGAACTCATGCAACCAAAAGTGTGCTCCCAGTGTTATATAAGTGCGGCAAACCCACTGAGAAGTCAATTCGTGATGGTATATGATGGTTGCATCCCTCGCTACCGCTTAATAATTCCCTAGTTAGTAATTCACTAGCCAGCAATTCACTATCACACTAGTCAGCAATTCACTAGTCAGCATTCACTAGTCAGCAATTCACAAGTCAGCAATTCACTAGTCAGCATTCACTAGTCAGCAATTCACAAGGCAGCAATTCACAAGTCAGCAATTCACTAGTCAGCAATTCACTAGTTAGTAATTCACTAGTAAGCAATTCACAAGTCAGCAATTCACTAGTCAGCATTCACTAGTCAGCAATTCACACGGCAGCAATTCACAAGTCAGCAATTCACTAGCCAGCAATTCCCTAGTTAGTAATTCACTAGCCAGCAATTCACTATCACACTAGTCAGCAATTCACTAGTCAGCATTCACTAGTCAGCAATTCACAAGGCAGCAATTCACAAGTCAGCAATTCACTAGTCAGCAATTCACTAGTCAGCAATTCACTAGTTAGTAATTCACTAGTAAGCAATTCACAAGTCAGCAATTCGCTAGTCAGCAATTCACTAGTCAGCAATTCACTAGTCAGCAATTCACTAGTCAGCAATTCACTAGTTAGTAATTCACTAGTAAGCAATTCACAAGTCAGCAATTCGCTAGTCAGCAATTCACAAGTCAGCAATTCACTAGTCAGCAATTCACTAGTCAGCAATTCACTAGTTAGTAATTCACTAGTAAGCAATTCACAAGTCAGCAATTCACTAGTCAGCAATTCACTAGTCAGCATTCACTAGTTAGCAATTCACAAGGCAGCAATTCACAAGTCAGCAATTCACTAGCCAGCAATTCACTAGTCAGCAATTCACTAGTGAGCAATTCACCAGTCAGCAATTCACTAGTCAGCAATTCACTAGTCAGCATTCACTAGTCAGCAATTCACTAGTTAGTAATTCACTAGTAAGCAATTCACAAGTCATCAATTCGCTAGTCAGCATTCACTAGTCAGCAATTCACAAGGCAGCAATTCACTAGCCAGCAATTCACTAGTCAGCAATTCACTAGTTAGTAATTCACTAGTAAGCAATTCACAAGTCAGCAATTCGCTAGTCAGCATTCACTAGTCAGCAATTCACAAGGCAGCAATTCACCAGTCAGCAATTCACTAGTCAGCAATTCACTAGTCAGCAATTCACAAGTCAGCAATTCACAAGTCAGCAATTCACTAGTCAGCAATCCGCAAGTCAGCAATTCATTAGTCAGCAATTCACTAGTCAGCAATTCACAAGTCAGCAATTCACAAGTCAGTAATTCACTAGTCAGCAATCCACAAGTCAGCAATTCACAAGTCAGCAATTCACAAGTCAGCAATTCACAAGTCAGTAATTCACTAGCCAGCAATTCACAAGTCAGCAATTCACTATTCAGCAATTCACAAGTCAGCAATTCACTAGTCAGCAATCCAAAAGTCGGCAATTCACTATTCAGTAATTCACTAGTCAGCAATTCATTAGTCAGCAATTCACTAGTCAGCAATTCCCTAGTCAGCAATCCACAAGTCAGCAATCCACTAGTCAGCAATCCACAAGTCAGCAATTCACTAGTCAGCAATCCAAAAGTCGGCAATTCACTATTCAGTAATTCACTAGTCAGCAATTCATTAGTCAGCAATTCACTAGTCAGCAATTCCCTAGTCAGCAATCCACAAGTCAGCAATCCACTAGTCAGCAATTCACTAGTCAGCAATTCACCAGTCAGCAATCCACAAGTCGGCAATTCACTAGTCAGCAATTCCCTAGTCAGCAATCCACAAGTCAGCAATCCACTAGTCAGCAATTCACTAGTCAGCAATTCACCAGTCAGCAATCCACAAGTCGGCAATTCACTAGTCAGCAATTCCCTAGTCAGCAATCCACAAGTCAGCAATCCACTAGTCAGCAATCCACTAGTCAGCAATTCACTAGTCAGCAATTCACCAGTCAGCAATCCACAAGTCAGCAATTCACTAGTCATCAATTCACTAGTCATCAATTCACTAGTCAATAAGAACGTCACACACGGTCACGGCTGCACTGCGAGACCTGCGCGGCGGCCGTGTGGCGCTGAGGTGCAGGCAGAGAACGGGTTGTGGGAACGGTAGGAAGTGAAAGCGAGGTTCGATATAATCAATTACAGAATCAATTAACACTGTCATCAATTACGCAATAAAAGGTGTGTATTCGAACTTCGTGAAGGAGTTGTGAGGTCAAAAATAAGTTGTGTTGCGGGGCATAGCATCTGCGTATGTATGATACCGAGCATCTGCGTATGTATGATCCCGCACCCTGGGCTGCGGGTACATTAGTGCAGGGAAATATCCTGGGCCAGATTTTCAACAAAAAAATGTGGCATCGGACCAGATCAGCTGGCTTGGTAAGTTCTTCTGAGTCGATTTGGGTACGCTACGTATCACAGCACGCGGAAGAACAGCCAACTGTAGCGCTCCGACGACGTATTTTTTTAAAAACACAGCCCTATGGTAAAATGAAATCAATACCATTTAAAAGTGAGAAATATAATTCCACATATACGACACCGAGGGCAAATAAAAATCTCTGCGGAGAACAAATTCAAGTCTCGAGACGAACTACTGAGAACACATATTTTCCAAAGGATGTTAGACATCAACGAGAATAACATGGACAACCCCGTAGAAATGTTTGCAAAAGCACGGAAAACCCTCCGAATGCCTGATGCTTTTGTTATTCAATGCAAGTTTGTTCTGTTACTGTGAGTGGAGTCCCGTGCTCGCGTAATCATTCGCGCATAGAGTTGATGCTGGGATGCCCTAGAAGTTATTGAACTTATTAGGGCCGGCAAGTAGCTATACTCAAATGCGTCAATTGTAAATTTACTAGACTTGAGAAATAATTTACTGCTGTATCGCTTGTGGAAAATGAATTGTTTAAATTGTTTAAATTACATCAGTTTACCTAACTCTTTAATTTCATAACCCAACTTCCTCGTAGGTGCGTATTTTGCAAAGTTTCTCTAATATTTTCCTCTACATTCTTTTGTTGAGATTCTCAGGCAATTTCCATTGCATCTTTCGACTACGTTCGCTCATCAAATCTCTGTTACATTCTCTTACCACACTTCCTCGTCCAATGGCTCCTACACTGTTTTGCCAAGTTTCTTTAGGCAATTTCCTCAGCATTCTTTTTTTTGTGACAGGTGTGATATTTGGCACCTGTGAGCAGCGTAAAATTGGCGATCCACGATTTTGCAACTGCAACTCGGGAGACCCTAACCAACTTTCCTTTTGGCGCCCTCGTCTTTGTGTCCGACTCCCATTCAGTCACCAATCGCTGGTGCTGCGGCACGAAAGAAAAGTAAACAAGCAAGGGTAGTTCATTACTAATACAGTTGATGCAAGATTCCTTTTTTGTCTTTTGGAGTGTCTTAACGTAAATAACCTTAATTAGTAATCGATCGTTGAAGAAGAGACTGAGAGAAAAACATGGAAATGTATTCCCTTGATTGAGTATTATTCTAAGATTGATAGTGCTTATGAATACAAGTAACAAAAAAAAAGACAGTGACACATTGATGTCAAACGTTTTTGACAATCTGCTCTTACATTGACTTAGAAGCTTAGGTTTCTTCAATATCAGAGAATGGTACTAAAAGGACGATGAGCGAAAGCATATGTTCTGCGTCTAAGATTAAAAAATCTGTTTGGGTGATATTCAATGCTATGTTTTAGTGCATACATGTCAACAAGTACCGAGTAACTAGCTCGGGAAACAAGTTTTACTACACCACGAATTCATGATATTTCCTGCATAAATATCGCTGACATTAAAGATTTACAGAAGTTAAAAGCAATAAAAGGATTTTCATTTAATGAAACGTTGTTCCTTACGAATAGAATAAAGAAATAAATATGTATGCGGACGAACTAGTATCTTTAGTATATGTACTGCCACCACGAGGCGTATAGAGCCTCGACTAAAATTAGGGTATCTAAAATCTTAATGCTCTACATTGAGAAATGTATAATGATTAGAGAAAGTATTTTCACAACTATTTTATCGAAATGTACTGCAGCACACAGTTTCTGTTGAGACACAAAATGACGTGCTATTTTGGTCTTGGAAAGATTTCTCTTTCATAGAGCTCAACAAGTGATCTCATCTCTGTACGTTGTAAAATTTCTTCCATCCAATATTCCGAAGTAAAATACAAATCAGAGGATTGATGTCTTAGTTATTTACTGTTTATGTGACCTGGGGCAAAAATCGCTGCCAGTTTCTGGAGCTCGTTTGTGGAATACGCTTCCCCAGCGCAGAAAAAATTCTCGTACTGTAAACGAATTCAAGGCAAACGCGTCATGCCATTTCACATCTCTGTTATAGAGAATAACGTACTACGACATTTCATTGTAAATTCAAATTAAACGATCAACAGTATGCTATAAATCTGTCCACTGCTCCTGTGTGATCAGTATTTCAAACTCAGTGAGGCTTAAATGACTTTACTTGTTCAAGGCAATTTTGTTCATTTCTGGTTATCCCTGCTGCGAAAACCTCACGCTTGAAGCGCAATCGATCATGAAACCTGAATAAGGTCCATTTATAAGGTTCATTTTTTTATTTGCCCGAAACGTTCTCAGTATAATAAAATATTTATCAGCGATTTTTGCTCTCCTATTTTCTTACTGAAATTGAAGAGAATTCCAGAAAATGTACCTGATTAGGTTCATTTATTATCTACGAGCGGTAATTTTGTAGCAATTTATTACTTTTAAGCGATATCCACATATATCACCGTGTCTCTATTTTATCTCATGTACCCATGTCTTCATGTTATTATTGGGAATACCGAAAGAGCTTTTAGACTGTAACTTGATTTTTCTAAAATTTTTATGAAAACATTTGAAACTAGACAATTCTTTTATTTCCTAAGTTATTATTATTTTTATTTTTCATGAATTATCTCTTTCGACTACACTGAGGGTCAATTTACATGGAGCAGGCAGGATGAAGTATTTTTTTCGAGAAAAAAAACACGGAGTCATGACAATTACATAACGCTCTGCAGCCAATTGGCAGTGAACTTTTAATCAGAAATAACTCGAAATTTCCGCAAATAAAGTTAGTACACTGGTTCACTGTTTCAAAAAGAGATCTATTGCAGCCCCAGTGACCGTCGCACGTTTTTGTATCGCAAAATGTAAATAAATAAATGAAAATAAGCGCAATCTATGCTTAATAAGCGTAATTTATGCTTATTCATAAGCGCAATCTATGCTTAATAAGCGTAATTTATGCTTATTCATAAGCGCAATCTATGCTCAATAAGCGTAATTCATGCTTATTCATAAGCGCAATCTATGCTTAATAAGCGTAATTTATGCTTATTCATAAACAAATCATCCCACGATAAATCAGCTCTGAAATATAGTATTGTGTTTATGTTCGTTTATTTGTTTAAGATGTGCGTGTGGTGCTCTGTTTTTCCATACGAGGCCTGTCTAAAAAGTATCCGACCTTTGGTCAGAAAAAATATTTCGAATACCTGTCGGAGTTGGGACCCTAATCCCCTTCAAAGTATGCCCCTTGTGCTTGCACACACTTAGCCCACCGATCCTTCCACTGCTGGAAACACCTCTGGTAGTTTTTTTTTAGAATGGTGTTCAGCTCCATCGTCGCATTGCCTGTTTGACTCCTTCGATGCTGACTGTTTTCTTTGATGTCCGTGGAATTGTGCATCACGAATACGCACCGGAAGGACAAACAGTGACAAAGGAGTACTATCAGGATGTTCTCCGGCGACTTCGTGATGCAGTTCGGCGCAAAAGACCAGACATGTGGACTGCGAACAACTGGCACTTGCATCACGACAACGCGCCCGCACATTCATCCCATTTGATCCGCAATTTCTTGGCCAAACATGGAATTACGACCGTTCGCCAACCTCCCTACTCTCCAGACCTGGCTCCTTGCGACTTCTGGTTGTTTCCAAAATTGAAGACACCACTGAAAGGATCCCGTTTTGAGAGTAGAGAAGAGATAATGCGGAACGCGACGACAGAGCTGAACACCATTCCAAAAGAAGACTTCCAGAGGTGTTTCCGGCAGTGGAAGGATCGGTGGGCTAAGTGTGTGGAAGCACAAGGAGCCTACTTTGAAGGGGATTAGGGTCCCAACCCCGTCAGGTTGTTGAAGTATTTTTTCTGGCCAAAGGTCGGATACTTTTTCGACAGGCCTCGTAAATTAGTTTTGACCAAACTTTTCTTGCGACTTGAAAATCATTTAGGACGGTATTTGAGCTTGTTTCAGTAGAGTGTTTCATGTCTTTTCTTCTTTCATTTTAACTTGAAGCGAAGAACCTCAAATGCATTCTACAGTAGTATTTAAAGTATTTATAAGCCTTCAGTCATCTCGCCTCGGATAAAATATCCAAGAGAAAATATTGTAATGGCATCTCTCAACAACAAAATTAACCCCTGACACGGGTATTGAATACCTCGTATGGTTTGCCTATCAATTAAGGACCGTTATTTTTAGAAATTTCAAGAGTCCAACGTGTTATGCATTTCACACATCAACTTTCTTAAAAATAAACGGTTTTTCTTTCGTATAACATCAACCTCTATGTAGTAGAGAATGTAAGCAGACCATACATTTACTTCAGTGAAGAAAATATATAAATTGCTGCCCAAACGAAATGAAGTTAACAAAATGTTAGCAAAAAAGATCCTCGCTTCGAGGGCAATGAATATAAAACAAAGTTTGCAAACACGAACGAACTTTTTATAACATATCGACCTTCACCCTAAGAAGCCGTACCGTTTCAGGCAGAGAAGATGCCCAGTTCTCGACCTGTTAGATATGTGATCCTTGAACCTCAACTGGGTATAGCAGGGGAGTCCAAATTACAGAGAACTGTCCAGTTGATCAACTGTTTCGCACATTCTGCAACTCATGACTTGCGCAACAACTCGCCCAGTGGCGACGGCTTGACGGTCTCGTAAATCGAGAGCTGCAAACCCCGCCAGTTCAGCCGTACCTGCCTTCACTGTGACATTTGTGTCTCGAGGGCACGCTGCCGACGAGAAATGACTCGTTGCTCGTAAATTTTTAAGGCTCCATGCCTCTAGTGTACGTGCAATAAAATGAATACAGCAAGGTCAGCGAGATAAATATCGGCAATCATATTCGTATTCAGACTCGTAAGTGCACGTCCTCAACATAGCAGTATTCTAATTATAACGTAGACGACGTTCGCTCTGTTGCTTCTATGCCTTCTGTATATATATATATATATATATATATATTCGAGTAATTATTTTCCGCAACTCAACAGCTTTCCTTCGATAGAACGTTCGTATTTCCACGAGCAATGTGAATTGGTTTATTATCTGCATACATATTGTTGTGTTGGAATTGGTTGCGTGCGACCGTAAATTATTCGTACTCCGAGTATAACAGCGCGTTCACATCACACGGATGCAATATTTTAATGGCTTCCAAGTACATGGAAGGATGGGAGGAATGACGAACGCATCAATTACTGCTCCTGTAATGACTTGGCCTGAAGCCACCGCAATTATACAGGGTGAGTGTCACCTCCTTTACGATGTATTGGTGCAGCCATCACCTGCTCGGACCGCCTGATGTCCTTGGATCACTAAATATACCCAAGGCTCCCTGCCGGTAAATGAAATCTATTACATTGCTTGTGGAAATAAATATGCTCGTTCTGTCAAAGGAAAATTGTTGAGTTGCATCTCGGCATTGCACGTGTATTCGAACGAGTGCCAATAACTCTCACAATAATGATTTTATTGTTATCCTTCAAACTAATTGACTTCTGTAGTTTAAACATTAAAATAGTGCAAGATCTTTTTGTAAACTCCTGTGATGTAGTCTGTCGACGAGTTAATGTAATTTTAGTAAACGAGTTGCACTTACAATAGTTTTTCCGCAGCTCAGCAATGCAAGTCTCCTCATCAACTTTACAGAAACTGTGCCAGTTTTAGGGAGTTAGTTGGAAAGTTTCGGCTTGCTTTACCGCTGAAAACATTCTCCCCTTTAAAGGGAATGCGTGGGGAAAAAATTCTTAGCTGTCGCTCTCAGAAATGAGCGATTAGTCAAAATTTTGGGCTGTCGCTCTCAGAAATGAGCGATTAGTCAAAATTTTGGGCTGTCGCTCTCAGAAATGAGCGATTAGTCAAAATTTTGGGCTGTCGCTCTCAGAAATGAGCGATTAGTCAAAATTTTGAGCTGTATGAACCGTCTTTGGTGCAAGCAGCGAACACCAAAAATCAAGGATGGAGTTGAAATGCTTCGAGAATCTTATTAACGTTGAAATGGCCTTCATTCATGACCCAAACCAAAATATTATATTCAGATGTGTGATGGAGAAAACGTGGGGCTACATTCACCAAAAAACTAGGAGGCTTAGACAGGTCCTGAGCTACAGCAAGTCCTAGAATCCCCAAGCTTATCAGAAAATTGCTTCTTACTTTAACTTGATTGTTTTTCATTCTTTTCAGACGTGTGATAACCTTGAAATTTAACCAGTCACACCTAAACCACGTTGCGCCGATTTTCACAATTGGCGTCCGACAGTCTGAGACCACAACTTCACAATTTCGTACATCGTTTTTCCAAATGGTGGTCATTTGATAGTACAGTTTATTCTTATTCCCGTAATTTTTTAATATTTTTGAAATACGCATCATTGCTTTTTAATAATTTAATATAATAATATACAACTAAATTGTAATTATACAATTGATTCTTATTTTCGAAATTCATTTATATGTATTTTTGAAATACGCATTCCTTTCTCACTCCAACTGTTCTCAAAATGTTCCCGGGTGTTGAAGAAATATTGTTTTGCGATATTTTTTACAGTTAGACCTAGGAACTCAGAAGGGACTGGAAAGAAAATTGGATCTGTTGGAAATATCCATCAGTGGGAATTCTGACTCTAACGGTGCGCAGTGTGCATCGCAGAGCGCTGGCAACGCAGCAGGTGTTGCCACATCACACAGGGTAAATTACTGCATAACATTTTTGAATTGACGCGCGTTCACATTTGCGTTTGGCGCACATGCATATGGCTTTCATATGGTTTTGTTCTTTTGACAAAACAATGCAATTTTTAAAATCGTCATAACTTAAACGTTTTTTTAGAAGGTTTATCATTACTTATTCGACAGGCTTAAACTCGAAATCCTTTCGAATGAAGACTTACCATTACACATTAATTAATGTTTAACTTCCGATTGCAGTAAATCATAAACTGAACTGATGAAATCTTGTTCAAAGATTCATTCACTAAACTCTATGAGAGTGCTGGCCCTCAGTCGGTTCTTGTACTCAAGTATTTTGCGAGCAGGAGGCACGGACTTTATGCTAGTCATTCCCTGGAACGATCTCTACAGAGGATCCATTGTTATTACGCTAATACACAAGCTCGGGAATTTCCTCTCGGTGGGAACCCACAGAACCAATACGTGACGCAACGCCGTGCACAATACGCGGCGATTTTGCACGACAAAAGAAGTTAATTGCGGGTCCTGGACGTGCCAAACTTTTCCTGTTCCGAGCCTGTGAGTGGTGAGTGGGCTACCCTGCCTCAGCGGATGCCATGGGAGGAGAAACTTTCTTCTACGGTGGGGGACGCGTGGCAGTGCAGCGGATCCTTGTTACTTAATGAATCAATCAAGGATCCTTAAATAATTGGAACACCTTCATGAAAAAGTGTTGTTACAATCGTACAGTACAGATATTTTTTGTGGTGATGAACTAACCTTGTAACAACCTCTTGAAAAAGTGTCGTTACAATCGTACTGTATAGATGTTTTCCGGCTGATGAACCAAAATGAGGAAATGAGTTGAGGAAGAGAAAAAAAAATCCTCCTTGAATTTCTTTTACCAGACGTCACTCTTTTCTTCTTTCTCTAGAATCAGCAGAGGAAACACACACCCTCCGGGGAAAATACTGAGAAGGCCGTTCTAGTTACCGTGCTTAAAACCCTTCGCAACGGAGGAAAAATTACGTAATTTTCCTCCCACGACATCCCAATCGAGTCATAATCTACTGAATAATCTATACTATCTCAAGAGCCGCGTCCGTCCGTCCGTCCGTGTGTCACACCCACCAGCCTGCAGTGATGGTCATTTTCATTTTCTCCGATGGTCATTTTTCATGTTTTTGTTGGAAAAGGACCCTTAGGTGGTGGACTATTCGGTCTTGAAATTTTATGGCGCTGCGGAGAATAGATCCCCCCCTAGGGGGGGAGGGGGGGGGGGTGTCAGGGACAAAAATCTTAAATTTACGACCCCATTTCGACCATATATAAAAAGAAAACAAAAGAAGAAATAGAAAATTTGCGAATGTACTTTTGTTAGATATGTTCCAAGGATTCTAAACCTGCCTTTGTTTTTGTTCTAGCATAAAAACTCAATGAGTTTTATTCTTTTGAAATAGCAATACCAGTGGACTAAAAACCAATATGTCAAATTTTTTCAAAAACTAAGGCCTGAATCAAAAAAATGTATAAAAGAAAGTGTGTTTCTTTTCAAAAGTTACATATTAAAGTCAAATTTCATAAGAATCAGACTGAAAACAAAAATTTCATAATCTTATGAAATAAGTAAAAAAAAATTTACAATTTTTTTTGTAAATTGCAATTCACAGTGTGAATATGATGTTATGCATGGAGATAATCGAAATAAAAATGAAAACAGCATTCAATTACATAAATTTTCCATTATATTACACTTCAACAAAAAAAATTGGTTTTGGCCTATACAGTAAAGTCACTTATTTTCAAAATTCAAAAGAATAGAAGTTATTGAGCTTTTATGCTAGGAAGAAAACAAAGACAGTTTTAGAATTCTTGGAACAATTCTAACAAACTGACATTCCTCGATTTCCCAATTTGTACGTCGTCTTTTTTTTGTGTAAGTTTAAAACCTAAAAATTCGGTATATTTTAGGTATATGGCATATGCCATATCGCATATATATAAAAAATATCAAATAGAAAATTGAGGAATGTCAGTTTGTTTGCAATGTTACGAGGATTTCAAAACTGTCTTTGTATTTGTTCTAGCATAAAAATTCATTGCCTTCGATTCTTCTGAAAACATCCCAAAAATGAACCAAAAAACGAGTTTTAAAAAAAAACTAAGGCCTAAGTCAAAAACTTCTCGAATAAAATATGTTTCTCTAGCAAAAATACATATAGTGGCCAAATTTCAGACCAATCGGATCAAAACTCAATTTTGACGGGAGGGCCCCCTTAACCCAACAGATTGGGAGCCGGAATGAATATCACGTGTAGTGAGTGGTAGGATAGATTAGGTTGTATAGAATATCAGCGGTTGAGACTTAGGGAAGTATAGGAAAGCCATAGAAAAGCATGAGAAATCATGGGAGAGCCATGTCGAAGCTCAGTTGGTCTGTCACTCTGTCACGCTGTCAAGGAAGCTTAATGACTATTTTTGATAGGAGTTTCACCAGTGCACAAGATTAAGAATATTTCAACTGCGGGTTCTGTTGGGTTGGATATATTTGTTTTTTAGTTCAAACCTGAAATATTTTTTATGAAATTATCGATTCCCGTCGTTTTTGACGGGTCGCGTACACCAAAAAACCTACACACCTCGATCTTCTCGCAGCGCCAGCAGCGTAACATCACCACCCTTCTCAAAAAAGGGGAGTGTATAGCAATAATAATAATGCAGAGTTGTTGCTTGCTTGGTAGGTTGGTGCGTACGTCACGCTCGCAAGGATGCTTAACACATTCAATGTGGCATGACCCACCGGAGGGTTGTGCTCAAGTTTTTCAGCTGCAGAACGATCCATCGATGGGTCGTTTGAAAGTTCTTTAATAATCTTTTTAAATTACATAATGGCGATTATTTAACTCAGTTAATGTTATCAATTTATATAATGTTTAAAAACTTTCGACTTTAAATTTGATTTGGATATTGAACTTCAGTTTAACCCATCGCAGTCAGTGTGTTAATGACTGTATCGGTGATACGAGTTTCACCAGTGCACCAGTACAAGATTGTTGTAATCGCGCGTTCTATTAGGTTGGATATATTTGTTGCTCATTCACATCTGCAAGATTTATTTAAGGAAAATATCGAACCCCGTTATTTTTCACGGGCCGTGTACACTAGTGCATCATATTATGCAAACCTCAATATACCTCCCCAACGATAAAAATCACTCCCAATTATTCATCTAATACAATGCTTAATTGATACTTTAAATCATTGAGGGTAAATTAAGGTTCGTGCTAGATGATGTACAAGTCAATGATTGACTACTTCTAGCGTGAAACTAAATCTAGCAACTACCCTGCCATAAAACACTGAATCTAGCAACTAACCTGCCATAAAACACTAAATCTAGCAACAACACTGCCATTAAAAAACAAATCTTGCAACTACACTGCCATAATACCCTAAATCTAGCAACTACATAGCCATAAAACACTAAATCTAGCAACAAAAACACCGCCATAAAAATATAGCAACTACATTGCCATTAAAAAACAAATCTAGCAACTACACAGCCATAAAACACTAAATCAAGCAACTACACAACCATAAAACAGTAAATCTAGCAACTAACCTGCCACAAAACTGTAAATCTAGCAACTACACAGCCGTAAAACACCAAATCAAGCAACTACACAGCCATAAAAAAAGTAAATGTAGCAACTAACCTGCCACAAAACCCTAAATCTAGCAACTACACAACCATAAAACACTAGACAAAGCATGACCCGTTGGGCTGAGCTCGCTGTATGGATTTTTTTTTAAATAGTGTACATATAATAGATACTTGCAATAGATTGTAACCACAGAACAGTTTATCGGAGTTCTGAATTTTGCCCTATGGAATTTTTTCAAATTTTTATGAGCAGTTTATCGGAGTTCTGAATTTTGCTTTATGGATTTTTTTTTCAAATTTTATGAACAGCTGAGGTGTACGGTGGCGAGCAAGAAACGAACTTTTCAGAGTACCGCGGGCATTCTAAGTACTTTTTAGATTACTTTTTTCGACCGGGTAACCTTACCTCGTCCTGACCTGCCTAGAAGCGTGTCCGACGTGGGTGTGCCGTGCGCACGGAACGTTCTGCTCCACCGGAATGTTTTGGTGCATAATTTACAAGTGGGGAGACAATTTTGGCCACATGTCGATGTTCTAGCAGCAGGTTGTGAATTTTAAAACTTCTCTATGCTTCTTCCTATTTGTATGAATTTGCCACTCTCAGTTTCCAACTGATAGGATAAATTTCGACATTTCTCAATGTCGTCACCATGTACATTATTTTCGACATTTGTCTCTGCTTACAGACTATAGTGTAATTTTTAGCATTTTTAGATATTTTCATGAGTGTGAATTTGATATTTTCAGAGGAACTGTCATATTTGTATGTAGCACATTTTTTCAATTAAAAATATTATTCTAGCTCGGGACATCGTACTTCACGTATGTGTGATAAATACATGGAAACATTGACCAACATGTTCATACACAGTCACAAAACTTGAAGTAGTCACGCAGTTATATATTTAGGATGAAATTAAACCGTTAATCGATGTCTCAGGTTCGTTAAATCCCTTACGAGGCTGAGTCACTGCCAGGATCATGGCCGTGACATAAAACGCTTACTACCGCTAGAGCGTGGGAGACCTGCTACTTATATTTCTAAAAAGTGTCAACCTTTGTGCGGCTCTTGATTTTTCTTAATTAGTGCCAGCCTTTGAGTGGTTCCTTATTTTTCTAATTAGTGTCTACCTTTGTGTGGTTCCTTATTTTTGTAATTAATTTCTACCTTTGTGTGGTTCCTTATATTTGTAATTAGTGTCTACCTTTGTGTGGTTCCTGATTTTTGTAATTAGTGTCTACCTTTGTGTGGTTCCTGATTTTTGTAATTAGTGTCTACCTCTGTGTGGTTCCTTATTTTTCTAATTAGTGTCTACCTTTGTGTGGTTCTTTGTATTCTAATTAAAATCAGCCTTTGAGTCGTTCCTAATTTTATTTCTTATTTTTGAAGCCCATTTTCCTGTTTTATAATTTGGAGTAACGGCGAAGGCATTGTTTTTTCTACCACTCGTGAGCAAATTTAGTCAGTGACTTTACCCAGAATTAAATATATTTTTCATGGCGAATGCCACCTTTGAAGCGCCGTGTTCATTTGACCTGACATTCATCGGAACTCTGAGGTGGAGGATCACAATATATTCGAAATAACGCCTTACTTCATTTTGCAGCCCTAAAAATTTATTTTCTGATAATCTTATTTTCAAATATGAACTAGGGGTACGAAGAGAGCAAAGCAAGTTCTTCGAACAAAGAGCACAAGTTCTGTCAAGGTCAAGGGAAGATATGCATCGGGCTGTACTGCCACAACAACCTGAATTGCTTCAAAGTCGTCCTATTAACACCTTTTCTGCCCCATTTACGGTAGGCCGCAAAAAAATTTAGCGGTCACGGGCTGGATGGGGCGGGTGACACCCACACGACCGCAATGGATGACCTACAGCGCTGCGTGCCCTTTCTTGGAACCTTGCTTGACCCTTGGCTTCCGCTTGAGGGTTGCCTCCTCTGGGTAAGGAGATAGGCTAAAAAATCGTATGAAATCAAATCCTAGTATTCCAAACGTAGAAATTTTCTGGAAAAGTCGTAAATGTCATTGTTTATGAGAAAATTTGAATGTTTCCTTCTTGTGTTCAGAGTATTCGATACACGGGCGTTTGCAGTTGTTCCACGAGTGAAATGCTTCAAATCGTCCATATGCCTTCTCGCTTCAGGCCGAGTTTCCCCGCGATGTTGAGTATAGGTTAGATAAGTTCTTTGAAGTGCCCAATTCGAGGAGGTATTAGCCTGCAAATTTAAATTTATGGGTCTGAATAATTAAGTTATGGAAGACGCACCAAGATCCTGGAAACGATGGTTTGGAGCCGAATACAGATATTTCCTTAATCAACATTTTGACTGCGACTACTAAATATTAAGTTCAATTCCAAAATCTAATTTAATGTCAATTGTAGTAATACATTTGAAAAATACCGAACATAAACAGGATCGTGCCTTCATTTAGCTTCGATTAAATATTCATAAAAATTGAGTTTGTACTGGCCGGTCAGCAGATCATAAAAATTACTTTTGTGTACCACCGGTGGCACACGTCGCAGTCAAAGTGTTGAGAGTTGGCCTTAGTATGGGCAATGTTCTCTGTCGTACAGGTATGAAAGTTGAAGTTCAGCCAGCCGCGAAACCAAACCTCCATGCTGAGAGACTGTTTGCGCAATACTTCGAGGATATTGGACGTGTTGACGAAACATGTCGTTGCAATTTCCAGAATTGACACCTCTGAATGGTGTTGATGTCAGCATGGAAAGTGGTAAACAGGAAACGGAGACCTATATCTGGCGGTCGAGTATCTGTTATTTTCTCAGAACGGGCGCCAAGCCTCCAGGCGACCGATTGCTTCAGTCAAGGTCGATTGCAGTGCAAATTCTCATAAATCTCGGTTTATCTCTCAAACTTACCCTTTTAACTATGAGTCCCGATGTTCATTCAGAGTTAAAGTTAAAACACTGCGTCTCTCTCTCGAATTTTAAAATTAACGATTTGTTCATGGTTTATACCTTTCTTGCTTGCTTTGTCTCCTACTCCTATCTCGTAAACTGGATGCCTGACCCTGAACCTGAACGTACGTGATGACTGCGAATTTCTGATTTCGAATAACAGAAATTACAGTTTGTTCGTATTGATAGAAATTTAATAAAAAATTACATAAACACTAAAATATAGGGTCAATATGCAGTTTAAGCCTTTCACGGAAATTAAAAATTCCGTTCCAAAGAATCACTATAGGGACACATTTAAAAACGTTTTACATGAATGACATTCTGCTCGCTGATGCGTTATTGATGTTGAGATGTTAAGATTAAGATTATAAGTTAGTTTAAGCCTACCTAATCGCTACAAAAAAGAGCGTATCGAAGAGAGGAAGGAGGAAAGCACCAATTAGTATGGAGATCAGAGAATGAGGAATCTGTGCAGAATGAGCATAGAAACAGTAAGTTGAGAAAGAATTGCATGAAACAAGATAAAAGTTGAAGAAGAAAGTAATAGGTGCTGAAAAACAGGACAGCAGTGAACCGAAAAAAAATGATTCGTAACAAAACAAAAAACCTATTTTATTTCAACAAAAAGAAGGCCCACCTAACCTTTAGCTCAGGCCCTTACACAGCCCCCCTGGGAGCGCTAATTCCCATAGACACGATAGTTGCATCCCCCTGAGGGGTGCTCAGTTTCCACTTCGCGTCTTAGCCGTGTTGCTTTCGAACCCGCCTCCGTGCAGGCAAACCCGGGTTCGAGTCCCGGCGCTGGATGGCGATTTTCTCTGTTGGGTAAAGGAGAAAAATTCCAAGCACAATACCCCACTCTACCCAGGTGTCTGAAATGGGTACCGGTCTTGACCGGGGGAAAGCGTCATGGCGTCCTTGCGTTAGTTATAAGGCATTTGAAAATCCAATGGACAAGGTGATATGTATCAGGCTTGAAATTGGAAATAAAGCATCTGTAGATGCCTTCATTATCATTGTATCCCCCTGAACGGGGTATATAGGACGTCAACACGTTGGTCGCGACGTGAGCCGCCGGTGTACACGGGTATTTTTATGATACTCTTGACCGAACAGTTGCCACAAACTCAATTTTCATACATACTTAATCAAAGCTAAAAAAAGGTACGATCCAGTTAATGTTTGATATTTTAAAAATTACTCATAACAATTGACTTCAAATTAGAATTGAATACTGAACTCCAGTTTCACTCAACCCAGTCAACATGTTTTAAAACGAAAAGTATAAATTCGGACACTAAGCAGGGACTCGTAAAATAAACACTTTTTTACGCACAACAAATGTTTTGAAAAGCTTAGTTTTTGAGTATCTGAGGTTTAAGGTTTGAAATTTCAGGCCCAGTTTGTCACATTTTCCAATCTCTAAAAGGTAATTATAAAATTGCCTGCTACCTTTAAATCTGTCATCACTCGAGTTGTCGGTGCCAACGAATTCGTTCTCGCTCAACACACTGTATTGATGACACCATGGTATCTCAGTCCATGGTGGTGTGATGACACCATGGTATCTCAGTCCATGGTGGTGTGATGACACCATGGTATCTCAGACCATGGTGATGTGATGACACCATGGTATCTCAGTCCATGGTGGTGTGATGACACCATGGTATCTTAGTCCATGGTGGTGTGATGACACCATGGTATCTCAGTCCATGGTGATGTGATGACACCATGGTAACTCAGTCCATGGTGGTGTGATGACACCATGGTATCTTAGTCCATGGTGATGTGATGACACCAAGGTATCTCAGTCCTTGGTGGTGTGATGACACCATGGTATCTCAGTCCATGGTGATGTGATGACACCATGGTATCTCAGTCCATGGTGGTGTGATGACATCATGGTATCTTAGTCCATGGTGATGTGATGACACCAAGGTATCTCAGTCCATGGTGATGTGATGACACCATGGTATCTCAGTCCTTGGTGGTGTGATGACACCATGGTATCTCAGTCCATGGTGATGTGATGACACCATGGTATCTCAGTCCATGGTGGTGTGATGACATCATGGTATCTTAGTCCATGGTGATGTGATGACACCAAGGTATCTCAGTCCATGGTGATGTGATGACACCATGGTATCTCAGTCCTTGGTGGTGTGATGACACCATGGTATCTTAGTCCATGGTGATGTGATGACACCAAGGTATCTCAGTCCATGGTGATGTGATGACACCATGGTATCTCAGTCCATGGTGGTGTGATGACACCATGGTATCTCAGTCCTTGGTGGTGTGATGACACCATGGTATCTTAGTCCATGGTGGTGTGATGACACCATGGCATCTCAGTCCATGGTGGTGTGATGACACCATGGTATCTTAGTCCATGGTGGTGTGATGACACCATGGTATCTCAGTCCATGGTGATGTGATGACACCATGGTATCTCAGTCCATGGTGATGTGATGACACCATGGTATCTCAGTCCATGGTGGTGTGATGACACCATGGTATCTCAGTCCATGGTGGTGTGATGACACCATGGTATCTCAGACCATGGTGATGTGATGACACCATGGTATCTCAGTCCATGGTGGTGTGATGACACCATGGTATCTTAGTCCATGGTGGTGTGATGACACCATGGTATCTCAGTCCATGGTGATGTGATGACACCATGGTAACTCAGTCCATGGTGGTGTGATGACACCATGGTATCTTAGTCCATGGTGATGTGATGACACCAAGGTATCTCAGTCCTTGGTGGTGTGATGACACCATGGTATCTCAGTCCATGGTGATGTGATGACACCATGGTATCTCAGTCCATGGTGGTGTGATGACATCATGGTATCTTAGTCCATGGTGATGTGATGACACCAAGGTATCTCAGTCCATGGTGATGTGATGACACCATGGTATCTCAGTCCTTGGTGGTGTGATGACACCATGGTATCTCAGTCCATGGTGATGTGATGACACCATGGTATCTCAGTCCATGGTGGTGTGATGACATCATGGTATCTTAGTCCATGGTGATGTGATGACACCAAGGTATCTCAGTCCATGGTGATGTGATGACACCATGGTATCTCAGTCCTTGGTGGTGTGATGACACCATGGTATCTTAGTCCATGGTGATGTGATGACACCAAGGTATCTCAGTCCATGGTGATGTGATGACACCATGGTATCTCAGTCCATGGTGGTGTGATGACACCATGGTATCTCAGTCCTTGGTGGTGTGATGACACCATGGTATCTTAGTCCATGGTGGTGTGATGACACCATGGCATCTCAGTCCATGGTGGTGTGATGACACCATGGTATCTTAGTCCATGGTGGTGTGATGACACCATGGTATCTTAGTCCATGGTGATGTGATGACACCATGGTATCTCAGTCCATGGTGGTATGATGACACCATGGTATCTCAGTCCATGGTGATGTGATGACACCATGGTATCTCAGTCCATAGTGATGTGATGACACCATGGTATCTCAGTCCATGGTGATGTGATGACACCATGGTAACTCAGTCCATGGTGATGTGATGACACCATGGTATCTTAGTCCATGGTGGTGTGATGACACCATGGTATCTCAGTCCATGGTGATGTGATGACACCAAGGTATCTCAGTCCATGGTGGTGTGATGACACCATGGTATCTCAGTCCATGGTGATGTGATGACACCATGGTATCTCAGTCCATGGTGATGTGATGACACCATGGTATCTCAGTCCATGGTGGTGTGATGACACCATGGTATCTCAGTCCATGGTGATGTGATGACACCATGGTATCTCAGTCCATGGTGATGTGATGACACCATGGTATCTCAGTCCATGGTGGTGTGATGACACCATGGTATCTCAGTCCATGGTGGTGTGATGACACCATGGTATCTCAGACCATGGTGATGTGATGACACCATGGTATCTCAGTCCATGGTGGTGTGATGACACCATGGTATCTTAGTCCATGGTGGTGTGATGACACCATGGTATCTCAGTCCATGGTGATGTGATGACACCATGGTAACTCAGTCCATGGTGGTGTGATGACACCATGGTATCTTAGTCCATGGTGATGTGATGACACCAAGGTATCTCAGTCCTTGGTGGTGTGATGACACCATGGTATCTCAGTCCATGGTGATGTGATGACACCATGGTATCTCAGTCCATGGTGGTGTGATGACATCATGGTATCTTAGTCCATGGTGATGTGATGACACCAAGGTATCTCAGTCCATGGTGATGTGATGACACCATGGTATCTCAGTCCTTGGTGGTGTGATGACACCATGGTATCTCAGTCCATGGTGATGTGATGACACCATGGTATCTCAGTCCATGGTGGTGTGATGACATCATGGTATCTTAGTCCATGGTGATGTGATGACACCAAGGTATCTCAGTCCATGGTGATGTGATGACACCATGGTATCTCAGTCCTTGGTGGTGTGATGACACCATGGTATCTTAGTCCATGGTGATGTGATGACACCAAGGTATCTCAGTCCATGGTGATGTGATGACACCATGGTATCTCAGTCCATGGTGGTGTGATGACACCATGGTATCTCAGTCCTTGGTGGTGTGATGACACCATGGTATCTTAGTCCATGGTGGTGTGATGACACCATGGCATCTCAGTCCATGGTGGTGTGATGACACCATGGTATCTTAGTCCATGGTGGTGTGATGACACCATGGTATCTTAGTCCATGGTGATGTGATGACACCATGGTATCTCAGTCCATGGTGGTGTGATGACACCATGGTATCTCAGTCCATGGTGATGTGATGACACCATGGTATCTCAGTCCATGGTGATGTGATGACACCATGGTATCTCAGTCCATGGTGATGTGATGACACCATGGTAACTCAGTCCATGGTGATGTGATGACACCATGGTATCTTAGTCCATGGTGGTGTGATGACACCATGGTATCTCAGTCCATGGTGATGTGATGACACCAAGGTATCTCAGTCCATGGTGGTGTGATGACACCATGGTATCTCAGTCCATGGTGGTGTGATGTCACCATGGTATCTTAGTCCATGGTGATGTGATGACACCATGGTATCTTAGTCCATGGTGATGTGATGACACCATAGTATCTCAGTCCATGGTGATGTGATGACACCATGGTATCTCAGTCCATGGTGATGTGATGACACCATGGTATCTTAGTCCATGGTGATGTGATGACACCAAGGTATCTCAGTCCTTGGTGGTGTGATGACACCATGGTATCTCAGTCCATGGTGATGTGATGACACCATGGTATCTCAGTCCATGGTGGTGTGATGACACCATGGTATCTTAGTCCATGGTGGTGTGATGACACCATGGTATCTCAGTCCATGGTGATGTGATGACACCATGGTATCTCAGTCCATGGTGGTGTGATGACACCATGGTATCTTAGTCCATGGTGATGTGATGACACCAAGGTATCTCAGTCCTTGGTGGTGTGATGACACCATGGTATCTCAGTCCATGGTGATGTGATGACACCATGGTATCTCAGTCCATGGTGGTGTGATGACATCATGGTATCTTAGTCCATGGTGATGTGATGACACCAAGGTATCTCAGTCCTTGGTGGTGTGATGACACCATGGTATCTTAGTCCATGGTGTTGTGATGACACCATGATATCTCAGTCCATGGTGGTGTGATGACACCATGGTATCTCAGTCCATGGTGGTGTGATGACACCATGGTATCTCAGTCCTTGGTGGTGTGATGACACCATGGTATCTTAGTCCATGGTGGTGTGATGACACCATGGTATCTCAGTCCATGGTGGTGTGATGACACCATGGTATCTTAGTCCATGGTGGTGTGATGACACCATGGTATCTTAGTCCATGGTGATGTGATGACACCATGGTATCTCAGTCCATGGTGGTGTGATGACACCATGGTATCTCAGTCCATGGTGATGTGATGACACCATGGTATCTCAGTCCATGGTGATGTGATGACACCATGGTATCTCAGTCCATGGTGATGTGATGACACCATGGTATCTCAGTCCATGGTGATGTGATGACACCATGGTATCTTAGTCCATGGTGGTGTGATGACACCATGGTATCTCAGTCCATGGTGATGTGATGACACCAAGGTATCTCAGTCCATGGTGGTGTGATGACACCATGGTATCTCAGTCCATGGTGATGTGATGACACCATGGTATCTCAGTCCATGGTGATGTGATGACACCATGGTATCTCAGTCCATGGTGATGTGATGACACCATGGTATCTCAGTCCATGGTGATGTGATGACACCATGGTATCTCAGTCCATGGTGATGTGATGACACCATGGTATCTCAGTCCATGGTGATGTGATGACACCATGGTATCTCAGTCCATGGTGATGTGATGACACCATGGTATCTCAGTCCATGGTGATGTGATGACACCATGGTATCTCAGTCCATGGTGATGTGATGACACCATGGTATCTCAGTCCATGGTGATGTGATGACACCATGGTATCTCAGTCCATGGTGATGTGATGACACCATGGTATCTCAGTCCATGGTGATGTGATGACACCATGGTATCTCAGTCCATGGTGATGTGATGACACCATGGTATCTCAGTCCATGGTGATGTGATGACACCATGGTATCTCAGTCCATGGTGGTGTGATGACACCATGGTATCTCAGTCCATGATGATGTGATGACACCATGGTGATGTGATGACACCATGGTATCTCAGTCCATGGTGATGTGATGACACCATGGTATCTCAGTCCATGGTGGTGTGATGACACCATGGTATCTCAGTCCTTGGTGATGTGATGACACCATGGTGATGTGATGACACCATGATATCTCAGTCCATGGTGGTGTGATGACACCATGGTATCTCAGTCCATGGTGGTGTGATGACACCATGGTATCTCAGTCCTTGGTGGTGTGATGACACCATGGTATCTTAGTCCATGGTGGTGTGATGACACCATGGTATCTCAGTCCATGGTGGTGTGATGACACCATGGTATCTTAGTCCATGGTGGTGTGATGACACCATGGTATCTTAGTCCATGGTGATGTGATGACACCATGGTATCTCAGTCCATGGTGGTGTGATGACACCATGGTATCTTAGTCCATGGTGATGTGATGACACCATGGTATCTCAGTCCATGGTGGTGTGATGACACCATGGTATCTCAGTCCATGGTGATGTGATGACACCATGGTATCGCAGTCCATGGTGATGTGATGACACCATGGTATCTCAGTCCATGATGATGTGATGACACCATGGTATCTCAGTCCATGGTGATGTGATGACACCATGGTATCTTAGTCCATGGTGGTGTGATGACACCATGGTATCTCAGTCCATGGTGATGTGATGACACCAAGGTATCTCAGTCCATGGTGGTGTGATGACACCATGGTATCTCAGTCCATGGTGATGTGATGACACCATGGTATCTCAGTCCATGGTGGTGTGATGACACCATGGTATCTCAGTCCATGGTGATGTGATGACACCATGGTATCTCAGTCCATGGTGATGTGATGACACCATGGTATCTCAGTCCATGGTATCTCAGTCCATGGTGATGTGATGACACCATGGTATCTCAGTCCATGGTGATGTGATGACACCATGGTATCTCAGTCCATGGTGATGTGATGACACCATGGTATCTCAGTCCATGGTGATGTGATGACACCATGGTATCTCAGTCCATGGTGATTTGATGACACCATGGTATCTCAGTCCATGGTGATGTGATGACACCATGGTATCTCAGTCCATGGTGATGTGATGACACCATGGTATCTCAGTCCATGGTGATGTGATGACACCATGGTATCTCAGTCCATGGTGATGTGATGACACCATGGTATCTCAGTCTATGGTGATGTGATGACACCATGGTATCTCAGTCCATGGTGATGTGATGACACCATGGTATCTCAGTCCATGGTGGTGTGATGACACCATGGTATCTCAGTCCATGGTGATGTGATGACACCATGGTATCTCAGTCCATGGTGATGTGATGACACCATGGTATCTCAGTCCATGGTGATGTGATGACACCATGGTAACTCAGTCCATGGTGATGTGATGACACCATGGTATCTTAGTCCATGGTGATGTGATGACACCATAGTATCTCAGTCCATGGTGATGTGATGACACCATGGTATCTCAGTCCATGGTGATGTGATGACACCATGGTATCTCAGTCCATGGTGATGTGATGACACCAAGGTATCTCAGTCCTTGGTGGTGTGATGACACAATGGTATCTCAGTCTTTGGTGGTGTGATGACACCATGGTATCTTAGTCCATGGTGGTGTGATGACACCAAGGTATCTTAGTCCATGGTGATGTGATGACACCAAGGTATCTCAGTCCTTAGTGGTGTGATGACACCATGGTATCTTAGTCCATGGTGATGTGATGACACCGAGGTATCTCAGTCCTTGGTGGTGTGATGACACCATGGTATCTCAATCCTTGGTGGTGTGATGACACCATGGTATCTTAGTCCATGGTGGTGTGATGACACCATGGTATCTCAGTCCTTGGTGGTGTGATGACACCATGGTATCTTAGTCCATGGTGATGTGATGACACCATGGTATCTCAGTCCATGGTGGTGTGATGACACCATGGTATCTCAGTTCTTGGTGGTGTGATGACACCATGGTATCTTAGTCCATGGTGATGTGATGACACCATGGTATCTCAGTCCATGGTGGTGTGATGACACCATGGTATCTCAGTCCTTGGTGGTGTGATGAGACCAAGGTATCTCAGTCCATGGTGGTGTGATGTCACCATGGTATCTTAGTCCATGGTGATGTGATGACACCAAGGTATCTCAGTCCATGGTGATGTGATGACACCATGGTATCTCAGTCCATGGTGATGTGATGACACCATGGTATCTCAGTCCATGGTGGTGTGATGTCACCATGGTATCTTAGTCCATGGTGATGTGATGACACCATGGTATCTTAGTCCATGGTGATGTGATGACACCATAGTATCTCAGTCCATGGTGATGTGATGACACCATGGTATCTCAGTCCATGGTGATGTGATGACACCATGGTATCTCAGTCCATGGTGATGTGATGACACCAAGGTATCTCAGTCCTTGGTGGTGTGATGACACAATGGTATCTCAGTCTTTGGTGGTGTGATGACACCATGGTATCTTAGTCCATGGTGGTGTGATGACACCAAGGTATCTCAGTCCATGGTGATGTGATGACACCAAGGTATCTCAGTCCTTGGTGGTGTGATGACACCATGGTATCTTAGTCCATGGTGGTGTGGTTACACCATGGTATCTCAGTCTTTGGTGGTGTGATGACACCATGGTATCTTAGTCCATGGTGATGTGATGACACCGAGGTATCTCAGTCCTTGGTGGTGTGATGACACCATGGTATCTTAGTCCATGGTGATGTGATGACACCAAGGTATCTCAGTCCTTGGTGGTGTGATGACACCATGGTATCTTAGTCCATGGTGGTGTGATGACACCATGGTATCTCAGTCCTTGGTGGTGTGATGACACCATGGTATCTTAGTCCATGGTGATGTGATGACACCATGGCATCTCAGTCCATGGTGGTGTGATGACACCATGGTATCTCAGTTCTTGGTGGTGTGATGACACCATGGTATCTCAGTCCATGGTGATGTGATGACACCAAGGTATCTCAGTCCTTGGTGGTGTGATGACACAATGGTATCTCAGTCTTTGGTGGTGTGATGACACCATGGTATCTTAGTCCATGGTGGTGTGATGACACCAAGGTATCTTAGTCCATGGTGATGTGATGACACCAAGGTATCTCAGTCCTTGGTGGTGTGATGACACCATGGTATCTTAGTCCATGGTGGTGTGGTGACACCATGGTATCTCAGTCTTTGGTGGTGTGATGACACCATGGTATCTTAGTCCATGGTGATGTGATGACACCGAGGTATCTCAGTCCTTGGTGGTGTGATGACACCATGGTATCTTAGTCCATGGTGATGTGATGACACCAAGGTATCTCAGTCCTTGGTGGTGTGATGACACCATGGTATCTTAGTCCATGGTGGTGTGATGACACCATCGTATCTCAGTCCTTGGTGGTGTGATGACACCATGGTATCTTAGTCCATGGTGATGTGATGACACCATGGTATCTTAGTCCATGGTGGTGTGATGACACCATGGTATCTCAGTTCTTGGTGGTGTGATGACACCATGGTATCTTAGTCCATGGTGATGTGATGACACCATGGTATCTCAGTCCATGGTGGTGTGATGACACCATGGTATCTCAGTCCTTGGTGGTGTGATGACACCATGGTATCTCAGTCCTTGGTGGTGTGATGACACCATGGTATCTTAGTCCATGGTGATGTGATGACACCATGGTATCTCAGTCCATGGTGGTGTGATGACACCATGGTATCTCAGTCCTTGGTGGTGTGATGACACCATGGTATCTTAGTCCTTGGTGGTGTGATGACACCATGGTATCTTAGTCCATGGTGATGTGATGACACCGTGGTATCTCAGTCCATGGTAGTGTGATGACACCATGGTATCTCAGTCCTTGGTGGTGTGATGACACCATGGTATCTCAGTCCTTGGTGGTGTGATGACACCATGGTATCTTAGTCCATGGTGATGTGATGACACCATGGTATCTCAGTCCATGGTGGTGTGATGACACCATGGTATCTTAGTCCATGGTGGTGTGATGACACCATGGTATCTCAAAAACCAATGTCGATTTGAGATCAACTTCAATATAAATGGGTTTTCTTTTCTTTTTGATTCCAATCAACACAAAGCCAGCAAAAACCGGCATTCACAATAATAATTTAGCGCAGTTTACCAAGCTAAAGGAAGAGCACTCAAATTGGGGGATGTGGACACGACTCATGTCAATGCTAGAGGCTCTGCCAGATTGTATTAGATGAGGCTTCCAATGGATATCTTTTCCGGGCATCGCATGGGTACAAGCACACATTGCTGTCTACGCGAACGTAGAAGCTTCAACGGGAACTGGAGAGGTTCGTTGAAATTTTGATTGTAGCAGCTTGAACGTATTTGTGTATTGTGCTTATAATGTTTCAGTGCTCTGTGTCAGAATGTGTTTAGAGAGCACTCTGCCATTCGAACGGTTTTCGAGGGTTCTGACCCTGTTTTTTTCCCATTCCACCTCCCGCCGTAGCCCTGTAAACAACGTATTCGTAGTTGCAAGCCTAGCCTGTTTTGTTGCGCATTCACTGAAATATATCGTGTTGGTGTCCTTATGAGTCGTGATTACCCTAACCTAAATTAACAAGGTTTTGGACGGTCCAGGGAATAACGTGGTGAAGTTAAGGACGACGTGGTGCAATAATTCAGTGACAGGCATCATGGAATACCAAACCGCGTTGAAGTATTGCGTATTCTCAGTAACGACAACCTACATACTCACCATTCAAGAAAATTCAAGATTTACTCTCTACCGACAATATCCCATGTAAACAGTTCATACGCTGGGGCCTGACACAACAGCGCGAAGAAAATTTCTTGAATCATGTTATATTCAATGACGAAGCCACTTTCACACAAAACGGGACGTTCAACACGCATAATTTGTACTCCTGGCGAGAGGGTGATCGTCATGAAGCGCATTGGTTTAACTACCAAGATCGGTGCAGCGTTTCTGTGGGCTGAGATTTTAAGCAACTGTCTTATTGGAATGCATCTGTAGCCCGCTCCCGTATATGGATAATAATAATGAGAGGTGTTGATACAATCAACATTAAAGCACGGATACGGGTCCTTTACTGCTCCTTTATATGGACCAGTTTCTGTCGCGTTTCTAAAGCTCCTTTTACACTAGCGGTGTGGAGCGACGGAAACATTCCTACAGCTCCTCCCACGCAAAGATTGAGCGTCAGAGCACACCGGCTTTCTTTTACATTGCCGCTAATTCGACGCTCCCTCCCCCGAGATAGTAATCGTCAGGATTGCTCTTGCAATACTGACAGAATAAGTTGCAGAACATGGATGGAGCGACGGTGTGGAGCGCGAAGACACCGTCAATGTAAAAGGGCCTTAAGGGACGTGTTGCTTGCACTGCTTGAGGATGCACCTCAAGGTATGTGATGTCGAATGAGGTCCCAGCACGACGGAGCTCCAGCCCATTGCGACATGAATGTTTGCCAATATCTGTCTTTCCAATCAGGTGTATAAGGCGTAATGAACAGGTGGACCTCCAGACATGAGTTGTATGAGAATAAGTCCACATCCACAAGTGTCCAGACATGGGTGTAATGATCTCCAGACCTGAGTTCTTTAAATTTCTTTCCCTGAGGTAACATGTAATCATTCATTCAACCCAATATGTATATACTAAGACTTTACATACCTTTCACAACAACTTATGTACTCCGACACAATTTCAGAAACGTCTTGAAGGAAATTATGTGGAGAATGCATTTACTACCATGGCATTCCATTCCATCTGAGAGCAGGACTCGGGCAGTCTCAGCGCAGGACTCGGGCAGTCTCAGAACAGGACTCGGGCAGTCTCAGAACAGGCCTCGGGCAGTCTCAGAACAGGCCTCGGGCAGTCTCAGAACAGGCCTCGGGCAGTCTCAGAACAGGACTCGGGCAGTCTCAGAACAGGACTCGGGCAGTCTCAGAACAGGACTCGGGCAGTCTCAGAACAGGCCTCGGGCAGTCTCAGAACAGGACTCGGGCAGTCTCAGAACAGGACTCGGGCAGTCTCAGAACAGGACTCGGGCAGTCTCAGAACAGGACTCGGGCAGTCTCAGAACAGGACTCGGGCAGTCTCAGAGCAGGACTCGGGAGTCTCAGCGCAGGACTCGGGAGTCTCAGCGCAGGACTCGGGCAGTCTCAGCGCAGGACTCGGGCAGTCTCAGAACAGGACTCGGGCAGTCTCAGAACAGGACTCGGGCAGTCTCAGAACAGGACTCGGGCAGTCTCAGAACAGGACTCGGGCAGTCTCAGAACAGGACTCGGGCAGTCTCAGAACAGGACTCGGGCAGTCTCAGAACAGGACTCGGGCAGTCTCAGAGCAGGACTCGGGCAGTCTCAGAGCAGGACTCGGGCAGTCTCAGAGCAGGACTCGGGCAGTCTCAGAGCAGGACTCGGGCAGTCTCAGAGCAGGACTCGGGCAGTCTCAGAGCAGGACTCGGGCAGTCTCAGAGCAGGACTCGGGCAGTCTCAGAGCAGGACTCGGGCAGTCTCAGAGCAGGACTCGGGCAGTCTCAGAGCAGGACTCAGGCAGTCTCAGAACAGGACTCGGGCAGTCTCAGAACAGGACTCGGGCAGTCTCGGAGCAGGACTCGGGCAGTCTCGGAGCAGGACTCGGGCAGTCTCGGAGCAGGACTCGGGCAGTCTCGGAGCAGGACTCGGGCAGTCTCGGAGCAGGACTCGGGCAGTCTCAGAGCAGGACTCGGGCAGTCTCAGAGCAGGACTCGGGCAGTCTCAGAGCAGGACTCGGGCAGTCTTAGAGCAAGATTGAAGCAGGTGAGGTGGAGAGAGGCAGAGTGACTCCATCTTTTTTATAATTTTCCCAACTTGCACTTACAAAAATAATTTACGTCAAATATTAAACACGGCTTCTTCATGAAACGGAATCACGTAGAACTGGTGAGAGTTCCAAGGAAATTTTTTGTCAGAAGTGGATAAGGAATTCAACGCACATTTACAATGTACTACAATCACCATTTACAAAACATGAAATGGAGACACAAATTAAGCATGACACTTTTCAGTCATGAAGCAATGAATGTGAAACTTCAAGCAAATGCGCGAGAGCCAAACAGGGCTTGCTGAAACGTTGATCTTTTGATGCTTTACATAACGTTTACATAACTAATTTTTCTATACAGTTTGTAATTCACAACTTTTCAAAGAAATAGCAAATTTCAGCAAAATTTATGTTCAAGTGAAAGAGCTACAAGAAAAATTGGTAGCCTGCACACCACAGCCGATAGCGCAAAAAATCTTGACCTCACCGCCTTGCATGCAGGCTACCTTGGAATTTGTGTTATGAATCAGGTGATGCAATGTTCATGTGATGTAGGATTACACACTAACTACGTCACACAATGATAATATTGGCATCAATGAGAAATTTTATAAGAAACTTTAAAGGTTTAAATAAGGGTTTAAAAAAGGGTTTAAATAAAGGTTGCCCAATTGGCCTTCAATATGTTTGAAAGTTTCATATCTTGACCAGATTCATGTGGAGGAAGCCAAATTTTTGACTGGTACAAATTTGACATTAAAATGTTGATATTGAACTTTCGGGTGAAAGCACAGTGCCTGGTTCGAGACTTTTGAAGCAAAAAAAACTATATTTCAAATAGGACAATTCTCAGGAAATCTCACGCGTAAGATAATAATAAAAACGCGCATTTTTGCAATGGTTCTTTTTATTTTACACGGGAAAAAAAAGCTATTCCGAGCTCCGTACCACCACACTGCATTAACGGTGTTAATGAACTATTAACTTACTTCTCCTCCCTGGTGTTAGAGCGACGATAATCGTAGACGATCTGCGGTTCTATTATAAATGTTTCTGAAGCATTAACACGTTCAAACGTTTCCGCGGTGGTCAAAGGTTAGCTTGGTTAAGTTGCAAGAGCAAGAAGGGGGAAGTTGACTTTCCTCCTCACATACATTATTATCCTTCTTGAAAAATATGAAAAATACAATTGCATGACAACATTTTACCTGGTACAATTCAAATAATTTTTTGAAACGGTTGTGAAACAGATGAAATGTCATTCATTTATACCGGTACATAAATGAGCAGTTTACCTAGTTGGACACATATTGCCCAATATGCATCTAACGTGTGGTACTTTTAATGCGACTTATCGTCTTGCAAAACGTTTCGAAAGTGGCCCCTGTGAGGTTTCAGATGAAGAGGCAACTTGAAATATTCATTCGGTTGTTTTGTAGCTAGAAATTTCATGTGTATCTAAGAGCCAGAATGTGAACCAGTGTTGCGTGCACTGGCATTTTCAGTTACAGAGTTGCTGCGTTGGTTCAGAAAATGCTTTCGAGAAAGATATGAACGAGGAACCACTGTTTTTTTTTCAATTAGCCATTATATTTTCTACTGTAGTGAAACTTTAGCGGTGATGGTCACGTAGCAATAAAATTATAATGGTTACAGATGTTTACTACCACCATAGTCAGTTACACGTGAAATGTGATTGAACGATTCAATTGCAATAATAATTTGAAGTCATTGCTTGGTTTGAACTCACTCCTTTTCTATTGCATTGATCGCACAGAACAAAACGTCCAAACGAGGCAACCAAAACATTACGAGATGTTTTCCCTATATTTTTTGGTAGATACATCGTCTACTTGTCTGCATTTGCTACAACACCTCCCGTTTCTCTAGAAGCACTTTCTGCCTTCAATGAAGTGCTTTTTGCATCCAATGAAGCACTTTCTGCCTCCAATGAAGCACTTTTTGTCACTTTGGAGGAGCTTTCTACCTTTTCAGCAGCACCGCGGTTTCTGGTCCGAGCGTCGGTGAGCACTTGCATCATGGAGGCGGGGAACTTGTTGAGTGTGTGCTGCAAAACGAACAGACCTTGTGACTTGTGCTTATCATCATCGTAGCTGTTGATAAAAAATGTCCAGGGATATCAAGTTTTCTAATCAATCAGGTTATTTGGCTGCTGATAACAAATGCTCAGGAATTTTGAGTTTCCAATTCAATCAGGTTATTTGGCTCCGCACACTAAAGTTCTACAAAGCAATGCTTCCATTATTCATTTTCTCGAGATGAAAGGGGGCGAGCGTGGACATACTGAAGTGATGTGAGTGCAGACTTCAAGAAGAATTTGAGTCTCACATATTTTAATCGCAATTGAGTATTTTGTTCACATTGCACATTTTTCAAAAAAAATAATTAACTTGCAGATAAAAAGTCAGAGTACTGTGCCTCATTTTTTTCATTATTGAGGAAATAGGGAGTAAAAAGAGTGGAGGTCTCAAGACGAATTTAGGTCTGACATATTTTAGGAGCAATCGAATATACCTTGGTAACTAAAGAACACTAATCTTTCTTTTCACATTGCACATTTTACAGAAAAGCGATAAATTGCAGACGAAAGCTATTGCACATAGCTTTTGTTATTATTGGCAAAAATGGTAGGGCAACATGACCCACAGCTCACGTGAAGTGAGTTGCCAGACTATCAAGCAATTCCTTCCCTCCTCAAAGGGACTCCAATATTAAATGATTTATATTTATGTAGTTCTGATTTACTCATATTTTAAGCTCCTGGCTCAAAATGGGAAGCAGAATTTGGTCCTGTAAATTTCTATTTGCACATATTTTTATAAAAAAGTCTCAAGACAACATTCATTTGAGTTCCTATCAAAGTCTGACCTGCACAACAACGTACAGCAGTGACCGACCTCAATTATCTTTTTGTGAAATTCTATTTGCACATCTTTTTTGCAAAAACTAAAATCTCAAGACAACATGCATTTGAGTTCCTACCAAAGTCTGACCTGCACAACATCAACATTGCATGGCAGTGACTGACCTCAGTAACCTTCATGATGACGCCCTCAGGACACATGCGCTGGATGTACTCAATGAAGGTGTCGGCCGTAGAGCCAGTGAGGTGGAAAGCCGTCAGCTCCATGGGGTAGGTCTGCATCTCGTACTGGGCGCGGTGCTTGCCGTGGATGTGCACTGACTTCAGCAGGGTGATGCGCTCGTGCGTTGCGGTGCCATGCACGCTGGGTACCAGCACAACATCATGAGTTATTTTGGCGTGTATCAATGGTTTGTTGCTTGTGATACATCAAACCTGGCTTGTATCAATGGTTTGTTGCTTGTGACATGCCAAACCTTGAGTTATTAAAATCGTTCACCGCGTTTCTGTGATTGCTAATGGTTTATTTGGTTAGGTTTTAAGTAGCAAAATAAGTAAATTGATTAAATTCATAAATTCATTTTTATCTTTCCTAAGAAATTTGAAAAAATAATTGTCCAATAACACTTCATGTCATATCCTAGGTGTTATTTTTTCAAAAGGTCAAGAAACAGATGAAAGGTCATTCATTTATACCAGTTTGTGAATGAGCAATTTACCTATCGGTACACATACGGCTCAATGCTTGGGGAACATGTTAACACATTTCCTGAGAAGGGACCCACCGATGGTCTCTTAGGTGATTTTCATAGTGCTGCTGATTCACCTGCAGTCACTAAGTCCTTTTTTATCAATACTAAATGAAGGCCCGATTTAATTAATGTTTGCTATTTTCAAAGTTGATTACCACAATTGACTTTAAAGGTTAAAGGTTAACATCGGCATCTTTGGGATGCTTTATTTCCAATCAAGCCTGATACATATGATCTTAGCATTGGTTTTTCAAATATCTTATAACTAAGCCTATATATAGGACACCATGACGGTTCCCCCGTAAAGCCGGTACCCATTTCCGACACCTGGGTTGAGTGGGGTATTGTGCTTGAGCTTTCCCTTATACCCAACGGGGAAAATCTCTGCGCCAGCGCTGGGAACGAACCCGCGACTTCCAGCATACAAGTCCGATCCCTTAACCGCTGTGCCACGGAGAGCACTTTAAATTTGAATTGAATATTGAACTTCAGTTTAACCCATCGCAGTTAACGTGTAAAGCTTGTATCAATGGTGTGTTGCTTGTGATTTGCCAAAACCTGACTGTATAAGGCATTTTGTAAGGTAAATCAGGAAAGGAGTATTCACTTTTCAACATCAGTAGGAAGGGAATATATTTTTTCCATTCAAGTACATGGATTACTAATATAGCATCACCACAGAATTGTGATTGCCAGCTATCAAGATGATGGAAGTTTGGTTTTCCACCTAAAAGAAATCTCCTTTCTCATAAAAATAAAGAGAACATGTTATTTATTCACTAATGCATTAACTACCCCACCAACAAAAACGCACAAAACAAACAATAAAGATGATCAACATATTCAGAAAACTACGATTTATTTGCAATAGATGAATTGGCTCTTGCTTTCACAACTCTAACAAGTCAATAAAAAAATTAATAAAGCAGAAAACAAGCATAGCTATAACATTACTTTGTGCAGATAAGAAACACGAAATAAATAAGGACAAAATCTAGTTAACTATGTCCAGCAGGTACTGACAAAATCTTCTCATGCAGATAAGAAAGAGAGGGTAAATAAAAGCTAAATCTAGTTCACTAAGTGTAATGGGTACTGACGCAGGGCCAGCATTGATGCCGAGATGCTGGCAAGTCATCTGCAGGAACCTGCCGTAGCTCTTCATGACCGCCTTGTCGTGACCCTGGCAGTGCACTTCCAGCTTCCATATGAGTCGATCAGGTATGATTGCATCCTGAAGAGAGAGCCAAGTTTGAAAATATGTTTTCACAAGTTGTGCTGTGCATTTAACATAACAAAAATTGAATACATTGACATTGAAGTTGAAACCAAGTGAAAATGTTTTAATATGAAATTGCCTACATATAGCCATTTTTTCTCTTTTTAGTAGAGAGTGGCTGAGTATCGTTGACCTCATTTTCCTGTTGTTTAGTGCCCAGGTGACATTCCTAGAGGACAGTGACCACACTGCAGGCAACGACCCTGATTTGCCGCGTCAGCGTTTTTCATGCCAACTGCTGTGTACAGGGCTTGAACCCGTGCAGGAAGCACAGAACGCAAGCGCTCTGTACACTCGGCCACTGCAAGGCTGAGAGCTTACATATAGATATTCAATTTCTCCAGGAGCACAGTCATATCTTGCCATACGATTACCTTAACAAATGAAGTTCCAACATACAATGTGAAATTTGATCAAATAATCGACTATAGCAAACAGAGAATCCAACATACAACGACAAAGTTATATGGTTAGCCAGCAATGCGGCAACACTCACGACGGGATAGAGTTCAGTTCACAGTTGCGCTTTGCTCTGTTAACAGCTTTGGTGAATGGCTTTTATTTCCTAGTGATAATTTGTGTTATTTTTTCATGCATTTTCATTATTCCATTGTCATGGGTCCCAAAGCTCGTGTGAGTGGTAGTAGTTGTGAAAAAAGATAATGCTTCCATTAAAATCAGAGCCAGAAGTCATAGAAAACCATGAACACGGTGTGCGTGTAAGCGCTCTGGCTAAGCAATATACCTGCAACATATTTACAATCTCAATGATTATAAAGCAAAAGGAAGCCATGCTATGGTTGGTTTTTGGGCTGTGAAACAAATTAAATGGTTTTACATATATTCCTATGAGATTAATTGATCCAATATACACATAATTCAATACACAATGTAGGTCCGAGAATGAATTAAACTCGTATGTTGCGGTTTGACAGTAATTTGAACATATTGAATGTAACCATCATTGTTAGCTAAATTTGGATAAATGAGATCTTAGGCAGAAAAATCTGAAAATAGATAAGAACTAAAATAAATAAAAAAAGATCTACAAAAATAAATAAATTAATGTGTTGTAGTTTAATAGAGTAATAATAATTATAAAAATGGCCTTCATATCTTGAACTGCAAATTAACTAACAAGAAATGCAGTCAATTTCATCACACAAATACAGAAACACATTCACTGCCCAGATATTTATACAAAATTCGAGCCAAAACCCCATTCATGAGCCAATTAGAGACCAGTCCCATACACTAGTAAAATATTATAGATTCATTATGGCTCACTCATGGTGTATAAATTTAACCAGTTGAGACTCATAGACGATCAATTTAATTGTCAAAATCATTGACTCAATATATTGATGAAATTTTTTTTGCCCGCTAAGTCAATTATTTGACGGTCATCAATCAAGCCCACAGACGATCAATTAAATTGTCAATATTCATAATTTTCAATTATATTAACTATAAAATTGATCGTCTATGGGCCACTTTACTCTTCCCATTGCAGAATATTCCATTGTCATACAGTTGAAGCATTCCTGGTAGTGAGGCAACAAGCTAAATCATTAGCAGTTCTGTGTCGATTGACATAACACCTACCTTCAAGTTTGCTTCAGAACGGCTCACTGTAGATGAGACTGAAGCTGAACTTGCTTGGCAGCTTGCATGCAAGGATCTCACTCTGGACCAGGAGCATCCTTGGTGCTGAAAAAACATTATTTCACATCAGCCAACAAAAACTTTGGAAATTGATAATTAAATGATCAATTTTAGTGCAACAATACCTGCCTAATTGCATAACTGCACTAGGTACATTATAGAAAACTTGCATGAAGCATCAATTATTCCAGATACAAAGTTACTTTGGAAAATGCTAATCAGGCAAGAAGAATTAATGGTTAATATTTCTTTTCCTTAGAAAATAAAAAATATAATTTTACCTTTGCGTAAATAAAATTTGCCTATGACTATTAAAACTTGAAAAAGAACATACACCAAATACAGGTCAGCATGTTAGTAATAATTTAGCCCAAGCAACCCCTTAGTATGTTTGTTTTTCCTCATGATTACCATTTTTATTACAGAAATATTAGCAGGAATCAAAAGCAATGCAGGCTAAAATTTTGAGGCAACTTGCTCACTTGAAATTGATTAGTCATACTATAAGTTATAAGCTGTTCCATACATGTCAACATGTTTACATTAGCACACTTGGGTTAGGTTAGGTTGTGTGTAGCAAAATTGAAGAAATGAATTTACTTAAGTACATTACTATTCTTTCAAAAATCTGCGAAAAATACAATTGCAAGATAATATTTTACCTTGTAGGCTAATATCTATTCCAGAAATGATGGAGAAACAATGAAAATGTTTTGCATGTTATGCCAGTACATAAAAGAGCAATATACCTAGTGGTACACATTTGTACCATTATGTGTTCAACATGTTGATATAGGGTTGAGAAGTATGAGACATATTTTATACTTCTTTGATACTCACAATTTTTTATTATCTTTATACTTGTAACTATATTGCCATTGTCTAATTTAAAAAATTGACCTTAAAATTTAGAGTGATATATATAAATGGAAAACTGATTTTTGATTTAAGTTGCTTTCTTTAATGGCCAACTATTCATCACCTGATGCCATGCTTTTCAATAAAAAATTTAAAAATTCTAAAGGTACACTTTTACACATTACAAAGAAAAGTAGCATTGACACTGGAGATACATATCAGATACACTTGAATTTTCATGAATAGTCTTTCTCAATAAAGTGAAGACCCAGACTGTCAATATACATCACTGACATAAACTTTTTTCAAAATCTTACAGGGTGATACTTTCAAAATTCTAAAATGCGTATGTTTATACCAGAAAGTATGTACCCTGTGTTAGGCTAGCCTTAGTTATGTTCAGTCAAAACAAGAAAATCCTGAAAAATACAACTTATTGTCTTTTCAAAAAATTTGTCTTCAAAATAATAATAAATTGGTAGATTTATATCAGTAATTTTTCATTGAAACTTGAGAAAATAATACATAAAGAGCATAGATTATTATATTAAAAACTTTTCAGCCGGGTATAAATAATAAATATTGTACAATAGTAATTTCATGACAAAAACATTACAGGTAGACAAAATTTTTGGTTAAAATTCAAAATAATAGATCAAAATATATGCTCTAGAATTACCAAAATTTAAGGTGGCATTTTTCAAGTCAAAAACTCAAAAACCTTATTCTCAAATATCTAATATCCTTACCTCAATGGATGATAGATGGTTGCAGGAGAGAGGTTGCAATCTCTTCAAAAGAGATCTCAAGCCAGAAAAGTTCTTGCTAGCCATTTTTAGACCACTTCAATTGTATCTTCAGGAAATTTACAGTTTAACTAGGGAATCAAATTTGCTGAAAAATAAAAAATGTAGTTCTATTAAGAAGTAAAAATACAGATCATATATATTAGACTATTCAAGTTGGTGATAAACTTAGAAACAATGGCTTGTGGAAGTTGGTTCCTTAGTTAGAGCAAAGGTTAAAACAAACGTAAAATAAACCAGACTTTACAAATTCAAATATTACTCAATTATTTCATATAACATCAAGCAGTAAGCACCATTGAGAGGATCAATTAGTTATTGGTAAAATTGCAGGGGTTCTAATGGGTAATCCAAGTCATAGCATTTATACCACCAGATTACAGTGATTAAAATAGGCCCTGTCAACATGTTTCCATGTTCAACAATAATAATAATGAAGGCATCTACGGATGCTTTATTTCCAATCAAGCCTGATACATATCACCTTGTACATTGGATTTTCAAATGCCTTATAACTAACGCCAGGACGCTTTCCCCCAGTCAAGACCGGTACCCATTTCAGACACCTGGATAGCGTGGGGTATTGTGCTTGAAATTTTTTTCCTATACCCAACAGAGAAAATTGCCACCAGCACCGAGATTCAAACCCGGGTCTGCCGCACGGCGGCAGATCCTCTAGCCCCACGGCTACGGCGAGCACAAACCTACACATTCATACTTGCTTTTTTACACCTAACCACACAGTTAAAACTATTTTTCCGCACATGGCTTTACCTATTTTTGCACCTCTAGTTTTTGAGTAACTACTTTTACATAACATATAAGATATTTATATTTCAGCACTTATTGCAACTCCTTCAGTATTCCAATGATTAATTAGTTAGACTCATTTGCATTCATAAAAATAAATCCACCTATATCTATGTCAAATTTGACTAAAATTTCAACTAGGGCCTATATCTACTCACAGTCTCGACTCTCGAGCATAGTTTGTAATTAGTTTTGATTCACTAACCAAAGCAGCATCATTTGTAAACAACAAACAACTCGGTCTATTCTCACCAACTTGCAATAAAAACATGACATAAACTACAACGTGAGTGGTTTATTTTCACCACTCAAAATAAACCCTTTACTTTCAAGTGAGCAGAAAATTCTTCTACGTACAAACAAAACTACAAGAGAGACAAAATACAAGCTTTGCATCCCTTTTCACCAGCCCAGTGCCTAGTTAGTTTCTAAATTACCCTGCCGGTAAATTGCACAAGTACTTCTTCTTCTTCTCGAGGTGAGGGATGGTCTATCCCTCTTAAAGCCGCTGGTCTTGCAAAGAGAACCGTTGGGCCTGGGAGCTTATTTTCAAAGTTCTTCATCCACAGGTTTCTTCTTCCTTATTGGTTGATTTTACAGAAAAGCAGAAAAGTCTACATTACAAGTACAGTAGTTTTGTACAGCTCCTCTTACATCATAACACAAAAGCGATTAGTCTTCCAACACAGAGAAAAAAATTATATCAGGCCTCTATTCTGAGGACATTTATCTAACTTACAATATAGATAACCTGTCAGTACTTTTCAGGAAAGTACCCAGTGAACTGAATACTCTTTTCTCAGTGCTAATAGGATAATTTCCTCCTCCTAATACATTTTTCAGATTAAATTCAACCTCCATACTTTCAATACACACCTTAAACACAAATCTCTGTTGACTATACTTCACACAATACAATATATAATGGGGGATGGTCTCAGGGACATTGCAGCAGTCACAGTTTGGGGTAGGGCTCATATTAAAATGAAACAAATGGGCCTGTACACCTGCATGTCCCACTCTCAATCAGCTAATAGCACTTCAACAATACAAGGGGTTCCCCTTGGGTGCATTAGCATTCTGGGTTGATCAAAAAGATTCCTAAGAAAATGACCTTTGTTAGATGTCTTGACTTGAAGGCGCCACTGGGTGCACCACAGTTCGACTTTTTGCTATCTTCTAGCATTAATCTAATTTCTCAGGATATCAGAAAGCCTTGAACCATCAAGTCAATCAAATCTCATGTTAACAAAAAAAACTAATATGAACTTGAGGGCCAACAGTGTCGGGACCTTTGTAACGGCCTACAATTCCCTCCACAATTTTCACACAAAGAGTTCAGCGCCTGGTACCAGACTTGTCCACTAAACTACTCAGGATCTACCAATCCTTGTCACAAGCCACCATTGGATGGCATCACTGGGACAAACAGTGTGTCAAAGCACCATCCCCAGGCACATTGGGTCATTACAGCCCACTCTACCTGACTGGCTCATTCCAGTCACTGTCTCTTACTCCAAGCACGCACAAGAAATACTTTCATAGCCTCAATGATACTCACATTACACTCCTGATCCAATCCAGCAAGACAGCTCATACCGCAATCATCTTTAGCATATCTGGCATTCCACTCATTCTCTCCATACTGCTCAAACACCACATTCATAAAACTCTCTCTCTCTTGCTCATACTTACTACATTCCAGCACAAAATGCTCGATTGTTTCCTCCACTCCACTATTACACTGCCAACATAATCTGTTATTATTCTCATTCCATCTCCATGTACGTCTGTTCACACTTAATGACTTACATCTCACAGCAAATAAGAGTTGACTTCCAAAACTATCATCATAGAATATCTCAAACTTAGATGCTTCCTTTTTCATATACCAGTTGAGTGTAGGCTTTCGCATCATGCTAAGCTTCCACTTATTCAATCCATACTCTTTTGTTTGCCTCTCAATCTCTTTCTTCTGCCTCTTGCAGTCCCACTCAGGCCCTACACCTCCAACAGTTATTAAACTCCAGTCATCCACAGGTCTCTCAATTCTAACATGAATAATTTTTTGCATACTAAGTTTCCTTGCATGCCCCCAACATACTTTCTCCCAATAGCTTACACTCAGATTCCATTCAAAAATTCGCTTTACCCATCTGCTATTCTGCATTCTTTTAATTCTCACCTTATAATTCAGCACAGCTTTCATCATTCCTTCTGAAAATTGGCTCCACCCTAGGTCACCTCTAATGGCTTCTGTAGCTGTCCATTTTGGTTTTTGGAGCACCCAATGCTATACGTCCTACCTTATTTTGTATCACATCCAGCTTTTCAAGATCACTTCCATTCCAAGCAAGAGCACTCATACCATACATGACACTAGGTACAGCAACATACTTCCACATTCCTCTCACACATTTTTATTTGTTTGCTCTATATCTAGCCACACTACCTAACCATCCCCTCCACTGCATTGCTTTTGCCACTTTCTCACTTTAGTTCTAGTACATCCATCTTCACTTATCATACAACCTAGATATTTGCATTCTTTTGTTCTACCTATTCTTATTTCTCCAATATTCCACAGTCTGTCTCTATCAGTCTCATCACTATTTATAACCATGACCTTACTTTTATTAGCACCAAAGTTCATCTTGAAATCTGTACTATATCTGTTCACAATGTTGAGCATCCTTTGTAGTTCATGACCACATTCACTAACCACAACCACATCATCAGCATACAACAAACAGCTCAGTCTCTCATTACCAACTTTCAGCCCTAAGCCACTCGCTCTCAGTTGAACTGCTAATTTTTCTGTGTACAATCCAAACAACAGGGGGAACAGAGTACAGCCCTGTCTCACTCCTCTAACACTCCTCACTTGCCCTGTTTCCAAATTTCCTAGTTAACCTCTAGATAGCACTTGTGTTCTCATACAGACTCTGTACAATGTTCACTATTTTTCTGCTAAAACCAACTTTTCTCAAAATTTCAAACAGCCTAACCCAATCCACTCTGTCATACGCCTTTTCAATATCCAGGAATGCTAAATATACCTTCTTATCATCCTTCTTCATTTGCTCAATTATTTCATTCACAACAAACAGATTATCCTCCCCACGTCTATCTTGGGTCAATGTGAAGTTTAATGCAATCATGGAAAATAATAATGCCAATCCCAGGAATCGCTAAAGGAACACGTTTCAGAACGTTTTACAAGAATGACATTCTGCTCGCTGATGCGTTATTTTCGAATAATTGAACTTTGAAGTTGGCCTTGGCGCCAAAGGAAGCGAGCGCGTGAAACAGAATTTAATTAATAACGGAAGCTATTACAAACGTAAAGAGGTTGGGTCGTGAGGGGGAGGCACAGTTCTTCTAGTGAAAATTATAAATAAAGCTTCTAACCTACCCATTAGGATGACGACAGCAATCTTGTTGACATCGGGTCCAAAATGGCGGCGCCCATGGTGGTCGCCATGTTAGACCCGATGTAAACAAGATTGCGGTCGTCACCCTAATGGGTGGGTTAGAAGCTTTATTTATAATTTTCACTAGAAGAACTGTGCCTCTCCCTCACGACCCAACCTCTTTACGTTTGTAAAAGGGGGGTTAGCTTCCATTTTTAATTAAATTACGCTCGCTTCCTTTGGCGCGGGAAGGCCAACTTCAAAGTTCAATAATTCAAAAATAAAGCATCAGCGAGCAGAATGTCATTCTTGTAAAACGTTCTTAAATACGTTCCTTTAGTGATTGTTTGGAATATAATTATTAATTTCTGTGATTGCATTAAACTTCACATAGACCCTATCTTGCCTAAAACCATTCTGTTCTCCTCCCAGGACTCCTAATTCCTTAACTAAATTTTTCATTCTCTCATTCAAAATACCACGAAAGATCTTGCATACAGTGTCGCCCAGTGCAATTGGTCTGTAATTTTTAAGTTCTTTCATACTCTTATGTCCACCCTTGTGCAACAGAACTACATTACACTTGTTCCAGTCATCCGGTACTCTTTCACTCTACCATATCTCATCAAATAAACATTTCAACATACTGACTACACTCTCTCCTCCACATTTATACAACTCATCATATGGGATCTTATCAGAGCCACATGCCTTTCCATTTTTCACTTTCTTCAAAAAACTTACAATCTCTTCACAAGTGATTTTGTCTTCCATTTGCCGTCCACGTTCATCTATCAGAAAATTTACGGGTATACCTTCTCCATCTATTTTTTCACTCTTCTCACTATCAATAATCGGGAGGTTTTGATCGTGCACCGGCTGGTCCGGTTCAGCAAGATTGGAACTGTGCGTTTTTAATAACATTAACGAAACCGAATGTAAAACAATAGCTGTACTAAACAATTTTTTGAATGTAATCAATGTGTAAAAGCCTGCTGGTGAAGATATATAAACTTGGGAGTATAAGACAGCTCAGTATCTAAAAGATTGTTTCTATTGTAATTGATGCACCTGTATTTTATAGATAATTAGTCAAGGATTATGGGTAGATATAGCTTGTGAGAACCAGTGGCATGCTAAATATGCTGAAAGTGTGTTAGGAGTAAATCTTGTAAAAATGTTATATTATTTTTGTAAGGTAGTACATTTTGTAGAGTATGTTTAAAAAAAAAATTAACATGAACTAGTAGGTAGTTCCTACCAGTTCCTTCAGAATGCTTCTAGGGTAATTCATCAAATGTCGAACAGAAACCACGTGTGTCTAGAAACAACCTTCATAAATCGGTAACTTTTGCTCTGAATAACTGTTGCGGGCCTCAAGATTATTCTTGAACAGTTGCTTTCTTGTTCTGTGATGTCGCTTTAAAGAGAACGTAGATTGTTGGAATTTATTTATTGTTCTAAAAATCGAATTCTTTAATAACATAATTTCATCAATATCGAACATGAATCGAACAAGAATTTTGATTCGAACAGGATGGTTTGTCAATTAGTTCTCCTCGTATGGAACATTTGTTAGACTATTAGCACGACACGTATGGTTTGTCTATTAGTACGCCTCGTATATTTTGTCCATTAATATGCCTCGTACGGTCTATCTATTTGTACACCTCTGATAGTTTGTCTATTAGTACACCTCGAATAGTTTGTCAATTATTATGCCTCATATGGCTTTTCTATATGTACACCTCTGATGGTTTGTCAATTAGTACTCCTTGTATGGAACTTTTGTTTTAGGACGTCCTATATTAAGAAACTTTTTAAAACCCAATATGTTGGCATGTATCTCATGTGGCCACTTGGAAAATAAACGTTTTTCTTTCATTCTTTTTTTTCTTTGGTGCACTGGCTTTTCTTGGAAATGCTCGCGGTGGCACAGCGGTTAAGGGATCGGACTTGTATGTTGGAGTCGTGGGTTCGTATCCCGGCGCTGGCGCTGCGATTGTTTCCGTTGGGTATATGGGAAAGCTCAAGCACAATACCCCACTCGACCCAGGTGTCGGAAATGGGTACCGGCTTTACGGGGGAACAGTCATGGTGTCCTATATCTAGTGTTAGTTATAAGACATTTGAAAAACCAATGCTTAAGATCATTTGTATCAGGCTTGATTGGAAATAAAACATCCCAAAGATGCCGCTGTTTGTTTTGTTTGTTTGTTTGAAATAACTGTCTCATTACTTATTTTCAAGATGCATTTGAATGGAGGGTTATCAAAATTTGAATATGATGTCAATGTTTCATTTGCAGTGTTTGTTGAACCATCATTGTGATCATCAACCTGTGTGACCTTTTTTGGAGTAGAGTGTAAAGCACTCGTCAATGAATTATTATTGATGCTTGCATCAATTTTCTTGGCAAGGGATTGATCATCAGTAAATGTAGCCAGACGAATCATTGATGATCTTGAGGGCCTTGGAACACCAGCAGCTGATTGGTAGCCCCTCACCAGAATTCCCATCTTCAACTATTCAATGTTATTATCAAGCGTTAATACAATATTTTAATGAAATAAAACAGGCGTTCAATAGATCGATTCAGTTATTTAAAAGAATTAAGAATCGAAAAGCCTTGTTCGAGGCATAAATTCATGATTTTTAAGGAATTTTGATTCGAACACCTTGTTCAGTATTTAATACTGACATGAAAAAGGAACTGAATGTCGAACATGGAATGACTATCAAGTTTTTGGCGGAAAAGAAAAAAATACAGCAACAGAACATCATATGACAACACTACTCTCTAGTTATGACGGGAGGTTGACGGTGACCCAACAACAATTAAACCGTCGCAATTTTCCCGAGGTGCGTAAGATTTTTCGAGTGAAAAAATTCGACCAATTTGTAAGGGTCGTACAGAAAATGCGTTTGCAACTGCTGGTAGCAGTTTGCAGCTCACAGAAATGAGTTTTTATCACTAAAATAGGAGTTTCAGATGTAAGATCACTGGCACTGAGCAAGTTTGGATGCTTACTAAATTTATTACGCGCATATTTCCAAAGTTGTTCGATAATCAGTTCAGTTCGATATTTGATGAATTACCCTAGTAGGTTTAGGTTAGTCAAGTTTGTTTAACCTATGCTCTAACTTAGAGATTGATGGACCAATGTTGATAGTGTTGAATTACTTCAACAATTTAGGCTATAGGTAGAATTTTAGGGCTTCTATCTTTCATGCCCATTATGCTTCTTTTCAACTGCATCCCATTTTTAGCTTTTAGTTGGCTGCTTTTTCTTCCTCCCCTTTCCTAACTTGGTATTTCTATCTTTTGGTTTGAAAACTTTGTGCACAGATTCCCGGTTTTTTTGTCATTTATACCTAAAGTTTCTGCTCTTTGCTCTCATGACATTGGCTCTGTTATAGAAAAAGGTTATCAAGCTACCTATAATAGTAACAATTTGATCCATCAGTCAGTCTCCTTGCTAGGATTGTTTTAACTTGAATGCTGAAGGGCTTGTCTATAATGAACTAACATTCCCAATGATCATTTAATTTTTATGATTGATATAGAATATCCCACAATGACCCTGAAATAAAAATACACAATAAATAGTCAGATATACTAAAGGTCAATGTGAAGTTTAATGCAATCACGGAAAATAATTATTTGATTCCAAAGAATCACTAAAGGAACCCATTTAAGAACGTTTTACATGAATGACAATCTGCTCGCTGATGCGTTATTTTCGAATTATTGAACTTTGAAGTTGGCCTTCACGCGCGAAAGGAAGCAACGGAATTTAATTAATAACGGATTTAATTAATTACATCGGCTCCAAGATGGCGACCACCATGGGCGCCGCCATCTTGGAGCCGATGTAAACAAGATTGCGGGCGTCATCCTAATGGGTAGGTTAGAAGCTTTATTTATAATTTTCACTAGTAGAACTGTGCCTCCCCTCACGACACAACCTCTTTACGTTTGTAATAGGGGGTTAGCTTCCGTTATTAATTAAATTCCGTTGCTTCCTTTTGCGCGTGAAGGCCAACTTCAAAGTTCAATAATTCGAAAATAATGCATCAGCGAGCAGAATGTCATTCGTGTGAAACGTTCTTAAATGGGTTCCTTTAGTGATTCCTGGGATAGGAATTATTATTTTCCGTGATTGCATTAAACTTCACATTGACCATACTAAATTAGGATATGTTGTGGTATCATTCATTTTTATGCATTACATAGACCTAATAAAAAATGCTGTATCACTCCTATATGAAAGTTATATTGTGTGCTTTTATGCATCATCATACAAACCCACAATGACTAGATATCAGTGACACTATTAGATAATAAATATAGGTATGCTGTTTTGTACTTTAAACAACTATCAACAAAAATATTGCAAATTTTGACCAATATTGAGTTTAATGTTGTCAATGATTTTAATAATTTTCTTGGCATAGATAGGTAATATGAAAGATTTTAAGACATTTTTAAAGAATGACAGGTCAATGTTCAGCGTGATGCAATCAAAGGAAATGGGAATTTTATTCCCAAGAATCACTAAAGGAACCCATTAAGAACATTTTACATGAAAGAAATATTCTGCTCTCTGATGCATTATTTTTGAACTATTCAGCTCTGAAGTTATACGTAAAATTGCTTTCTTGCGCAAAATGTGGAACACAGACTATGACCAGGTTGGGTCGGGAAAGGCAAAGTTCGGATCATGAGGTGTTTTGCCAGAACTTCTTAGAAAGAAAAGAATGATACAAATTATTAATGAAATAATAAAAAATATTGTTATCAGTTAATAACATGAAAAAGTTAACGTACTATTTCTTGTATTTGGTGCTTTTGATGTTTTTATTACGTCATCACCTTAACAGTCAGCTCATAGATGGCGCCACCCGGTATGGCGACCGCCATCATAGAGCAGATGTAAACACAACTGTTAACATGACCTTAAATGGGTTGCTTTCAAGGTTTCAACCTTTATTTATAATTCTCACTAGAAGAACTGTGGCTACCCCTCACGACCCAACCTCTTTACGTTTGTAATAGAGGGTTAACTTCCGTTATTAATGAAATTCTGGTTGGTGCGCTCGCTTCCTTTGGCGCGCGGAAGCCAATTTCAAAGTTGAATAATTCCAAAATAACGCATTAGAGAGCCGAATGTCATTCATGTAAAACGTTCTTAAATGGGTTCCTTTAGTGATTTTTTGAAATAAAATTCCCATTTCCTTTGATTGCATCACGCTGAACATTGATTGAATGACATTCTGCTTGCTGATGCTCTATTTTTGAGTTATTCAACTTTGAAGTTGGCTTTCGCGTGCCAAAAAACGCGAGCACGCCAGGCAAAATTTAATCAATAACGGAAGCTAACGTCCTATTACAAACGTAAAGAGGTTGGGTTGTGAGGGGGAGCTACAGTTCTTCGAGTGGAAATTTTAAATAAAGATTTCTAATGACGTCCGTTTACATTATCTCCAATGGCGGCCGCCATCTTGGATCTGATATAAACGGATGTCACTAAAAACCTTTATTTATAATTTTCACTAGAAGAACTGTGGCTCCCCCCCACAACCCAACCTCTTTACGTTTGTAATAGGGGGTTAGCTTCAGTTTCTATCGCAAAAACAATGACTGCTTCTGCGCTAAAAAGGCCATTCAGGAGTGCCGTTTGTATAACTTTAATCTTGAGTAACTCAAAAACTAAGCATTTGCGAGCACATTGTCATTCATGTAAAATGTCTTAAAATCTACTATATTACCCATCTATGTCAACAAAATTATTAAAATCGATGACAACATTAAACTCAATATTGACCCAAATTTTTCAGCTTCTCAGTAAAGTATTTCAACTATGTTTTGTTTGTATTTGGTTTTAAAGAATTATAAATTGATTTTAGCAAAAAAATTGAAGTCAAAGGCACCAAAAAATAGCAACTCCAACCTTGATTTTACCACATTTAAATATAAAACTCTAACTCCCTCTTAACCCCTTTCCCCGGCAGAAATGAGTATACTCGTTTTCACAAAATGTTCGTTTTTCGGTCGTCAACAAGTATACTCGTCTAAAACTTTACCCTCAAAAACCAGCTCCATACGTATATACTCGTCAATTTTAAGCCTTTGTAAGTCATTCTACGTGTGAAACGAGTATTCTCGTCAAATTGTATGCCTGGCAAAGGCGATAGGGTAGAGCTGTGGGATTTCAAGGACATTGTTACTAGACTTGCTTCGACAGCCATTGACGTTGGATGGGTGTTGTTTGCATCCACATTCCCATTCATTTTTTTTGTACCATTTTCAAGTGTTACACCCTAAGTGTCTAGTTCAACAGAAGATAGTGAATATGAACCTTCCCTCAGGAGCTTGAATACTTCTGATAACTCTGCCAGTTCATCAGACAATGACTATTTCTTGACATCCGACAATTACTATTTGACTCGTTTTTTCTGACAAAGGTATTTTCAAAATAAAAAGTTATCCACAAAAATGGGAAGTAAAAAGAATTACAAACTGTTTTCATTATCAGCATCAAAAATACTAAATAGAACCAAAATAAAAAATTAGTTTGAAAAAGCAACGTTTTTAACAAAAATTTTTTTGGGAAAGGGGTTAAAACATGCAACTCCAGACTCCAACTCCACCACATTCGAATGAACAACTTTGACTCCACTTAAAATGAACGACTTTAACTTCACCGCATTCGAATGAACAACACCAACTCAGTAACCCTGCCCTAATTACAATAAAGGTTTTTCAAAAAAGACTTCAAACTTGTTTTGCAGGAAAAGAAAGGTTCAAGGTGCATGTTACAAAGCAAATTTATGAAAGTTGTTTCATCACAGTATTGGTAAAATTTGATTTGAATTTTATTTGTCAGAGATTGGATAGTTCTCTCAACACAGAGAATGAGTCTCTATGATGATATTGAGATGGAAAAGACTGCCCCCTCAGGCTGGGCCTCTGGACTGAAGTTGATGCCAAATCAAATGGCTTTCAAAAAAGCTTCATTTGCTGGGGTGAGTGCAACAAATTCTTTTGTATTTGTATTATTTTTTTTTTACAAGGATAATATCATTTAGGCTTAATAATAATTCAAATATTAATTTCAGTTGATGTACATTTGTTTCGATTTGTCTAGACTATTTTCTTTGATGGAAAATATCTTGAAGCTGGTGTTTGTTTGATGATCAATTTAGAGTTGATGTGTATTTGTACTTCCATAAACTACCATCTTCTGATGATTGATGATATAATCTTCTAAAATTTTTGATGTGTAGTCAGATGGTTTCATTAAATAAGGTAAATTTTTTTTGTAGTACGTCAAAGGATGATAGTAATGTTCTGTAAGTAGCTTATACTTCTTATTACATATATGCAATATTTTTAAAATTCATCATTGTTACTAGTTATGTAGCTGATTTAGTGCTAGCTTTTCATATTCAAATATTTCCGTTAGATGAAAAGGAGAACTAATGCTAAAAAGTACAGTGTTTATTGCGAAATTTTCCGAACGTTAAAATTCATTCTTCAGTGCAGTAAAATTGATAAAGGTAACAGTGAAATTTCTCTAATTTTCTCTAGTTATTTTTTACTGTTCCCTTTACCAATTTTACTGCACTGAAGATGCAATTCTAATTTTTTATAATGTTTGCAATAAAAAACATTGTATTTTAACATTTGTTCACCTCTTCATCTTGAACTGGCAATTTCTCAAGAATCAATTTATTATAAATATGAATCTGTTAGGGTATATAATTGAAGACATAAGGACTGCTGGTATGTCATATAAATGTTAATATGTTGTATATTTGTATATTCTGTTTGTGAACATCATAAGTTTTACATATATGAGTGTATTAATTCAAATTTTTGCATGGAGAGTTGAAATAATAAGGAGAATGTAATGGGAAAATTTAATTTTACGAAGTTTTATATACATTAAATTCATTAAAATATTTTACTTGTAGCTTTTACTTTTACATTTGTTATTGGTTTTTTGAAATGCTGCAAAAATCACTAAGAAATGCTAATAAAAATAAACTCTAACTGCTCTTGTACTACAGTACTATTTGGCTTCCATGTTGAAACAACTGCTCAACCCACAGACACGGCGAGATCAGCGAAGAGGAAACGCCAAGCTACCTCCTGTTATTGACCTCAAGTCTCGGCGGGAGGACGACGACAGCACCTCCCCTCCTGTCACCACACAGATGCTGCTTGCGGCTGCTGGTCGAACACCTCTCAATGTTGGTTCATGATTCTGTTTTGCACTATTTTCAATTAGTATCTGTTGCAATACTTTTATTCTTAGGTATACTTGTGTGTGCGTGACTGCATTTCTTTTGGTTGCTGTCTATGAATGTGTATTATAATGATATTTATTCTACTCTCATATAGTGTTGTGGCCTCTAGCCCCTGTGTTGGTGTGCTAACTGCCATCATTGTGGCCTATACAAGGATACTTTTTCCATGCAAGCTTTCAAAAGCAAAAAAACTTATTAAAAAGGTATAAATTATTGATAATTTAATTATTACTATTTGATAAATTATTTAGAGGTATCCATGGTATATCTCCACACACTTCAACAGTAATTTTTTTTGAAGAGTATTTGTGAGACTGTTTTCACTAACTTTGCACTCCTTTTTTATGATAGGATTTTTGCAATGAAAATATTGATATTGGGTTAAATATATAGTTGATCTATTACTGATACTGCTCTTGGATAATCCAGCTATGCAAAATCAGAATGGATTCTCTGTGTGCATGTCTTGGAATCATCTGCTGAATTTCTTCTGACAGATAATTTGTGGATATTGAGCAGGACCCTTGTAGAGAAAACAAGGTAGGTTCAAACCAGTCTTTTTTTCTCTGATGGTGTGGTTTTGGTGACGTCACAACAACGAACCAATAGCAGCGCTCATATTGCATCTGGTAGTACTGCTACCCCTAAATCTGGCTCCACTATTGGCCTAACAACATGGCATTTAGGTGAAATCACAAAGTTTGTTTGAAATAAAGCCTTCCTATTAGGTAGCCAAACAAGAGGAGGTGAATTTTTTCCCATAGAAATAACACCACCTTGTTTGCTCTACCGTGAGCAGGACCCCCCAGTGAGTGCTGTGAGTGGCACCATCGGACAGATGGACCCTGAGTGGCGTTTCACCAACGAATATCATCCTCTGTGGCCCAACGATTATGAGAAAGTTGTGAGAGGTGAGCCAGTAAGGGGTATAAGTTATACGGGTAAAGTTTTCTTAGCCAGGAGATTATTTCAATGATGCACGCATTCCCATGAGGTTGGCTGCTGAGCGAGTTGTTTCATTTGCTGCATGTTGTGTGGTGGTGCTGCTATAGAGCATAAATCCTAATGTTTCCTGGTGATTTTTGAAACTCCTTCAAGTTTTGGTAACTACACAAGCTTTTTTGTATTTGTTTTTGTGTAGTTCAGTCAATTATTTTGCCTCTTAATTTTTCTTAAGTAGTGCTGTTTTAAATAACTTGGCTTGCAGAAATATGTTTTGGATCGCATGAAAATATTGCATAATTCTTATTTACAGTTTGGTTATAGTTGTGTGCACTCTTTTTTGTTTGGGGCTAAATAAGCTTTTGATTTTGCTAGCTGGCTAGGACTAATTTTCCTGTTCATTTTTAGCCTGAGTGAGATCTGGTGTAAAGCCTTCAAATTTTTGAGCTTAATTACCAGTTTAGCCTTTAGTTTAGCTGAGTGAATTATTTGCACAGGTCCTTTTTTAAATTTAATTTCAATGGAAAGAGTTATTGGTCACCATCAATGTTGCCAGATGTTGAATGCTCTTCATGCTCAAATATTATTAAAAAAATAACCAAGCTGAGAAATTTTCTAAAAGAAAAGCCAGTGTGGCATCTCAAGGCATTTAAAAACTCATGTATTCCTTAGTGCTTGGAATATTGATTCACCACTAGCAGGTCCATTGTTGGCTGTAGGACATGAAAATGAACTCAATATCCAACATTGAGCTATACATCTAGCATTGTGGACTACTGTTCTATCCTATAGGCTTCTATGGCAAGCTATGAGGAGAGCAACAGTTGTGTTCTGCAGGTTATTGATTGTTCTATTATGTGAAAGTTAAAAACTCTCATGAAATCCTCTTTTTAAGCGCTGTAAATGTTCTTCTTTCCACAATAAGACTAAAATACTGTACAGACATGCGGGAGCGGCGCGACAAAGAAGAGAAGGAGAAGCGGCAGCAGGAGAGAGAAGAGCGTGAGAAGAAGTGGCGAGGGTGAGTCGTGGGAGTTGATTCATTCCTTCATGGCAAGTGAGGAACTTACTTTTGAGGATGAGGGTAAGGTATTCATAGTTCGGAGATTATTTCAATGTTTCATCCATTCTTCTGAGGTTGGCTGCTCAGTGAGTTGTTTCATTGCATCATTGGTCTCCGCAATGAAACGTCGCTCTCCCTCATTGGACTCCTCTAGTGCCTGTGTATGATTGGTGTCTGACGAAATGGAACTTGGATAGCAACTCGAGATTGGCCATCTCAATTCCTCCCTGTTGCTGTTTTCTGTTGGGTTTTATCCCATTCTATTTTTGCTATTTTATTCCATTTCATCCTCTTTTTTATTTCATTTTATCCAATTCTATTCAATGTCGTTCTCTTCTGCTCTTTCCCATTTCCTTTTCTGTTGTTCTACCCATTCTATTTTATTCTCTTCTGCTCTATCCCATTCAATTTCATTCTCTTTTGCTCTATCTTATTCTATTCCATCTAATTTTTTGTTCTTTCCGTTTTCTTCTATCCTTTTCTATTTCATTAGCGCCAGCCCATGGGCGATCTATAAAACGCCTCATTACACTCGACATAACGCAAGCGGCTGGTATCACGACTACAAAGTGCATACCTTATCACTGATGCCACTCAACCCTCACCACGGCAGAGGAAACAAGGTAGGGTCATTTCTATGGGAGAAATCACCTCCTCTCGTTCGGCTAGCTGGTAAAATAGGCTTTATTTCAAACAAACTGTGTGACGTTACCAAAACGCCATGTCGTTAGGCCAATAGTGGAGCCAGATGTGAGGGTAGCAGTGCTAGCAGATGCAATATGAGCGCTGCTATTGGTTCGTTGCCATGATGTCAGCAACACTACACCGTCAACACAAAAAGACTGGTTTGAACCTACCTTGTTTCCTCTACCGTGCTCTACCCTCACTATGGCAGCCTAAGGAATGCCCTTGTTTGTTTGTAGGGCGCTCCAAACTTCTGGAGTCGAAGGGGAAGTGTCCCCCTATTGTGTTCATCTTCAAAATCTGCTGCTGGTCTGGTTTAGCGTAAGATCACGCGTGTGCTGTGTGTGTTTGTGGTGTTGTGCATAGGTGACACTGGTGTAGCTCAGGGTACTGATTTTGTTCAGCTTCTGGTTATGAAGGCTTTAGGCTTCAGGGGCGATCACGTGCTGAAATAATGCAACTTGTAATGGGTGGAGTAAACAAAGAAATCTGTACTAGAAAGCCCAAAAGTGACTTCTCAGGTTGTACAATTACTGGGTCAATGTGAATTAGTTCTTTCTGGAGGAATTTGTGAGTTGCTGAGCTAAAAGTTAGGAAGGCCTTTCTTTTCTTCAATTAGAATAGGTTTTTGTTTTTTACAGTCTATCTTTTTGGTTCATTGCTATCCTTTATTTTAGCAACTACTTCTACTACTACTACTACTACTTTCTTCAACTTTGATTCCTGTTTCTATTTGGAGGGGTCTTGTGCGGGAACACACACAGCGTATAGATTTCTCAATTTCAAATTCTCACACTAAATCGTTCTTTCTTCGTTTTACTCCTTGGAACACCTTTGTTGTGGTTACAAAGCTCAAACTAACTTGTGTAGCCTAATTTATCTGCAAAGTGGAGTGTGAACAGTGCTCGATAAGAAAGTGCTGAGTCTGTATTTCATGCTAAATGTTAGATGCTGTTCATGTAGTGAATTAGTTTGCTTTGATGTTCAACGTTTGTTTGTTGTTTGTCTCTTGATGCTTAAACTATGGCTTATTCTGGAGCTCATTCTCTGTGTTGCACCACCTGATTGTGTTCCTAGTTCTGAACTGTGGCTCATTCTCTGTGTTGTGAGAATTAAAGTATGGCTCATCATCTTCATCTTTTGATTTGCTGCGCTGCATACGATTGAGTTCTTGTAATGAGACTGGTCTGTGGTTGTGTGCAGACAGAGCAACGTGTCGCTGGGTAGCGAGCAGGGTTTCTCTGCCAGGCCTCGCGACTCGGACAGTGAGGAGGAGGAGGAAGAAGAGGACCGGCCAAAGAGAGGTCAGCTTTCTCTTTAGCTTTTGTTGTGAAAAGTTGAACAAATAGTTCAGCTCTGAATGTAGTGGGAAATGAATTCTGGAAATTAAGTCTAACTCTGGCAGTGAGGAAGAAGAAGAAGAAAAAGAGGACTGGTCATAAAGGGGTCAGTTTTCTCTTTAGCTTATGTTTTGAGATGTTGAAAAAAGTAGTATAGCTCTGAGCGTAGGAGGAGATACATTCTGGAATGTGAGTCTTGTTGGCATTGTGTGCGAAGAGGTGCTGAGGAGAGGTGATCTCTCCTTGTATCTTTTGACTTCCATCTTAGAAATTCTAAAAAAACTATAGTTCCCTAAATATGGTTCACATGTTCCCCACGTTTCCGCGGTTGTTAGCTGTTGGTTAGGTTAGGTTAGGTTGTAACTAGCAAAACTGAGAAATTGATTTTACCTCTTGAATACATTTTCACTCTTCCAAATGAATATGAATAAGATAATTGCACAATTACTTTTCACTTCGTGTGCTAAGTTATTTTTTAAAAATGTCGCAAAACAGATGAAATGTCGTTCATTTATACCGGTACATAAATGAGCAATTTACCCATTGGTGCACATTTGGCCCAATACACGGGGAACATGTTAACAATATGTGCACGGAAGTCATCATAGGTTTAGTTGCGTGGAACCGGAATGTCAACTCCTGCTAACAAAATCAAGGGAATTAATATTCTAAGTACAGGGGCCAATGCGCACAAGAAAGTAAGTCTAGGCTGCAGCTAAAGGCCCTGATAAACTAGGTAACTCTCACTTCAACTGGCGGCCAGATCCACTGCCGCATTGTCTCGAGTCATGAACGCCAATGTATCAGGGCCTTAACGTAGCCTTTGTGTCCCCAGCGAGCGGCGTGGGTGCTGCCATCGCGCCGCCGTCGTCCCTGGACGCGGAGGCCCCTGTCAAGCCTCCCCTGGGGGTGGCTGCTGGGGGCGGTCTCACCTTCAACAAGTTTGGCGGCTCCTCCATTGCTGCCAAGATTATGGCCAAGTATGGCTTCCGGGTGAGTGTGTGTTGAGGCAAGGTGAACATCTTAGTGGTGATCATCAAAACAATCTTCAGGGTGAGTTCCATTGCTGGTAAGGTTATGGCCAAGTATGGCTGCCTGGTGAGTGTGTGTGATGAAATTCTTGGTGATGGTCATCAAAACAATCTCAGGGATTTTAATGCTCTGAACCCGTTAAAAACTTGATGCAGTTTCGAGAATGGAGGTAATAAATGCAGGGTTTGGCTTGGACATATTTAAAGATAATAGTGATATCAACTGTGAAAATAGCATTCATTAACTGGATCGGGTCTTAATTCAGCTGTCATTAAGTATTAACAAAAAATGAGTTAGTGACTGCTGGTGGGTCAGCAGCACTATGAAAATCTCTTAAGTGACCACCGGTGAGTCACTCTGCATGAAATGTGTTAAGATTAATTTTAAGGTTGTCTGTCCTATGCTGTGGGGACTAGCGCCTACAAGGGGAGACTGCTAGGTTTTCTCAACTAGAGATAGGCTTTTGGGATTGCTGTCTTTCAAGCCTAGTTTACTGTTTTTAGTTTTCATGCCTTCTTTGTTATCTTTTTTTTTGTCTTTTCTTACTCTTTCTTCTAAACTTGCTGTTGTTATGCACAGGGTATCTTGTGTGGTAGATTCCCCGTTACCTACAAGTCATGCTAAATGGTCCCTTCTCTTTGCTCTCTTGAGATTGCCTTTTTTGTGTCTAGGGAGTCTTGAACGACTACAATAATAATAGTAATAATTATCAATTATTCACTGGATTGAGTATTGAGGTAACTCATATTTCCACTGTGTTAACGAGAATGGGAGGGCTATGCTCTGTGCTGTTTTCACCGAACGCTTATTACCTAAATATTATATATCAAAAGCAACCGAACTGTGCCTCAAAAGTTCATCACCTACATTTATATCAAAAGTAACCGAGAGCTGTAGGTCAAAAGTTCATCACCTACATCACCTAACTATGTTCATCACTTAACTATGGGTCAAACTCTCATCTCCTAAATATTAAATTCCAAATGCAACCCAAAAGTGGGTCAAAAATTCGTCATCTCTATGTATCTCAAAAGCAACTGAACACTGGGTCCAAATCATTACGGACTGTGTCATCCAAAAAAATTTGTTGTCATAATTGAAATGCTGTTCTTTCACACCGATACGTAAATGAGCGGTTTACCTCGTGATAAATCGGCAGTGAAGGTGTTCATGTTTGATATTTTCAGCATTGCTAACTACAATTGGTTAGGGAGTTTTAGCCATACTAAATTGTGCCTTCCTCTCTTTGGAACGCCTTTGACGCGATTAGGGAGGCTTAACCATACTAAATGTACCTTCCTGTCTTTTGAACGCCTTTGATGCGGTTAGGGAGGTCTAACCATACTAAATGTTCTTTCCTCTCTTTTGAACGCCTTTGATGCGGTTAGGGAGGTCTAACCCTACTTAATGTTCTTTCCTCTCTTTTGAACGCCTTTGATGCGGTTAGGGAGGTCTAACCATACTAAATGTTCTTTCCTCTCTTTTGAACGCCTTTGATGCGGTTAGGGAGGTCTAACCATACTAAATGTTCTTTCCTCTCTTTTGAACGCCTTTGATGCGGTTAGGGAGGTCTAACCATACTAAATGTTCTTTCCTCTCTTTTGAACGCCTTTGATGCGGTTAGGGAGGTCTAACCATACTAAATGTTCTTTCCTCTCTTTTGAACGCCTTTGATGCGATTAGGGAGGTCTAACCCTACTTAATGTTCTTTCCTCTCTTTTGAACGTTAAAGGGAGGCCTAAACTAACATATCTTCCGTGATGGCGCGACAGGAGGGGCAGGGGCTGGGCAAGTCCGAGCAAGGCATCGTGCGCGCCCTCGAGGTCGAGAAAACGAGCAAGCGGGGCGGTCGCATCGTGACGGAGAGGGACGAGGGGCCCCCCTCGCCCCCACCCCCGGGAGGGGGGCCTGTTGGGTCCCCTCCGCCGCCGCCCCTCTCTGATGACGGCTTCGCGGCCCCCATGGGACCCCCGCCTCCCCCTCCCAAGATATCAGGGCCTGACAAGCCGGAGACCAGCATCTCTGATATCCTTAAAAGCCCCTCCAAGGTGGCTGTGCTCAGGGTGGGTGCTGTGTGTCCGTCTTGTGTGCATTGTGTGATGTGGGTGCTGTGTTTTGTATGTAGTGGGTGCTCTGTGTGTCTTGTGTGTTGTATGCTGTCTGTGTGTCAAGTGCGCATTGTCTGTGTATGTTATATGCACTATTTGTATTGTGTACACTGTCTGTGTTAGATGTGCTGCTTGTGTGTTGTGTGCATTGTCTGTGAGTGTCTTGTGTGCACTGCTTCTGTGTTGTGTGCCTGTTTGTGAGTTGTGTGCTCTGCCTGTGTGTGTTATATGCTCTGTCTGTTTGTCTGTGTTTGTGTGTTGTGTGCACTGCCTGTGTGTGTTGTGTGCACTGCCTGTGTGTGTTGTGTGCACTGCCTGTGTGTGTTGTGTGCACTGCCTGTGCGTGTGTGTGTGTGTGTTGTGTGCACTGCCTGTGTGTGTGTGTTATGTGCACTGCCTGTGTGTGTGTGTGTGTGTTGTGTGCACTGCCTGTGTGTGTGTGTGTGTGTGTGTGTGTGTGTGTGTGTGTTGTGTGCGCTGCCTGTGTGTGTTGTGTGCACTGCCTGTGTGTGTTACATGCACTGCCTGTGTGTGTTACATGCACTGCCTGTGTGTGTTACATGCACTGCTTGTGTGTGTTACATGCACTGTCTGTATGTGTGTTACATGCACTGCCTGTATGTGTGTTGTGCGCTGCACGCGTGTGCTGTGCCGTGTCCGTGTGCACGTGCACCACCACCACGCCCCAATAACACCCGCCACGCCCGCAGAACATGGTGGGGCCGGGCGAGGTGGACGACGACCTGGAACCCGAGGTGCGGGAGGAGTGCCGCGAGAAGTACGGCGCCGTCGTCCAGGTCCTCATATTCCAGATCCCACGCGCCCCGCCGCACGAGGCCGTCAGGATCTTTGTCGAATTCCAGAGGGTCGAGGCTGCCATCAAAGGTAACCGGTGGCTCCCATTGATGGTAACCACGGACTCCCATTGATGGTAACCAGGGGCTCCCATTGATGGTAACCAGGGGCTCCCATTGATGGTAACCAGGGGCTCCCATTGATGGTAACCAGGGGCTCCCATTGGTGGTAACCAGGGGCTCCAATGATTGATGGTAACCAGGGGCTCCAATGATTGATGGTAATTAGCGGCTTTCACTGAAGGTTACTGGCTGGCGTTAGTGGTAATTTGAGGTTGCAAATAAAGATAATTTGAGGGTGTCATTAATTAAGGGTAACAGTGGCTTCTACTAGTGGCAACTAGTGGCTGCCATTGCTTGCTCATTTGTGGCTCTCATTGCCTGCTCTATGCAGAAGGGTGATGTTATGAGTGCTGACATTTTTATTCCAGGTGGTGCAAAAAATGTCAAGGTAAATTTGAAATATTGGCTAGAAGTTGGCATTTTTGTTGAAGGGTTGCGAGAAAAGTTCAGGTAAATTATAGGATGTTGGCTATATGCTAATATTTTTTGTTCTAGGGGGTGCGAGAAAAGTCTAGGCCAATGAAGGATATTGATTATATGTTCACATTTTTGTTTCATGGTATGCGAGAGTAAAATGGAATTTCTTTGGGGCTGCGGGGCGAGAAAAAAAGGTTGGGAACCCTTGGTTTAGAAGGTTTGTATTTGCGGTTGATTGCGTCAACTGAATGACCAGAATGTTTTTGGCCACGTGTTAGTAAAGACCAGTGAATGCTTGAGCGTTTCGGAGGCGGTGGGGAAAAAACTGAAAAATTCAAGGTGATGGGTTAAATGGCTCCATGATGCCTTGCTTGTTTTCGTTCTCATTTGTTTTTGGTGCTCATGCCATGGATCAATGATTTGCATCTTGGGGAAATAATTTGCGGCTGCTATTTTCTAGGACTCAGTCTATGTCTGCTTATGCTGCTGCCGTATCTTTCTCTTTATCTTTAACTGTACTGGCATTGACACTGCTATATTTTCCCATGGCTATGAAGGCTGCAACTTGCGCTCTACTGTAGGTATTATACTGAATTTTTTTTTTTGACAGCTGTGATCGACCTGAACGGAAGGTTTTTCGGAGGACGCCAGGTCGCGGCGGGCTTTTACGACCACGCTAACTTCAAGGCATTCAAACTCAACGAGCCCATCTCTTAACGGAGGGGGGATGAGTTCACCTAGTGAATGGAGATGGGACACTTAATGGATGGAGAAGTGGCACCTAATGGATTGTGAAGAGGCACCTAATGGATGGAGAAGGGATACTTAATGGATGGAGAGACCCATCTCTTAACGGAGGGGGACGAATTCACCTAATTGATGGAGAAAGGGAAGTAACCATCTCGGCCACTAAATTCTGCATGTGCTGCAGACTTTTTACTTCAGAGCGCTGTGTTCATTGGCACTTTCTCTCAGCTGTTCTCCTGTTCCAACGTTTGACGCTTCTGCTCTCTTCATCTAATGGTGCTACGTCGTCTGCCATTTCCTGAGTTTAGAAGTATGTTTCACTGTACAGTAAATTTAAATGAAATCGCTCAATAGCTTCATTTAAATATCTTTAGTTTTTACATTGAGGGACCGACTCTCGGTAACGAAGCCGTCATGTCACTTTTAAATAAATTGAGTTCCACTCATTCATTGAACGTTATGTTTTGTGTCATCCATAACCGATTGTGGTACCGAATCAGAACAGTTCATTCATTAAATACTGGCTTTTTTGTGTCCTGCATTGCCTGTAGTAACTGGAATCAGACATGCCAGTATCATCGATACATCTTTTCCATAAACTTTTATCCATAAAATTTTATAGTGCCTGCTTGAAAGATGCCAATTGCGGCGCAGTTTATTATGAGAGCTCCTGTGATGTGCACTGAAAACCTAAATGCCGTGGACGTTAGCGAAAGAACTGCAAGTGACATTATGCTGTATATTTTAAGGATATGTTGACAAAAATGTACAAATATTTGTGACCATCAAAACGATCTGTCGTTTGTGTTTGCACTACGGATTTGGTGTCCCAAATAGCCAAGTATTTCGGACAGTGTTTCAATTATTATGATGTTAAATTTATGGGGGTGGAATTTTTATAAACGGTTACGTCTGAGTGCTGGCGGTACCTCCTTGACGATATGTGTAGGCTCAAGAACTACTTATCGTGAGGGGAGGTTTAGTCGCTGGAATTACCCTCAGTAGGGTTTACCCAGTCACAAGAAGAACCCCTCTTCAGTTCGAGGCGCGGTAGACACCCAGCAGCTTACAGGAAGTGTGTGCTGGCGGTGTGCTAATAATATTCATTGGAAACGTTTAGTTTTATCTGCGGATTGTCCTCAAACAATGTACCCTCTCTTTGACTGCCCAGTAATCAGGTTATGAAGTGTTAAATGACATTGATGCAAGTCTATTGAGTTGTATCAATGAAAAGAATAAGATTTTGTAAAATGAAACTCTATTTGCATCTGGAACGAAAAAGGAAAACTACGTAAAGGATCGCCGGTCAAAGCATGAAAACAGTTTTTTGTGTTCCTGTATATAGTACTTAGAAACTTAGACAATGTTGTAGGTTTGCTTGTGCGCTTGATGGGTTGCCGCTCTGCTTTCAGCTATGAGAGACGGCAAAATTCAACTCTGTTTGTAGTATTATCACATGACAAAATCTTGAATTATTTAGAACATCTAATTTAAAATTTCTACACGTCTCCTTTTTACGATCTCGTACAAACCCTCATTTCAAGAATATTTCTCAATTATGAAATTCAAACACTTGTGTTAGCAACCTGATGAGGCACGAGTGGTCAGGTTGTCACTATTTAGATACGATCGTCTAAGACACTTTAGAAGCGGATGTACATATGTAGAGAGTATCGGTCTTGTCTGTACGCTAGGTTGCAGTGTCTGTATCTGTGTGTGTGTGTGTGTGTCTCAGAATCTTCAATAAATGATGAATTTGTTGTCATTTTCTCTCTCCCCCCCCCCCCCCCCCCCCCCCCCGCGTTTAATGTAATTCTTCCTGCCATTTTGTATCGCGTGGATGTTATTTTGCGGCATGGAAGTCTTGCAGGATCAGGCAAGCTGAACAAATTTGATGAAAGCTATTTTTGGGGGCATCGAAGAAAGATTTTGACAAGAAACAATTTTGTCAAACTAAAATATGGTTTTATTAATATTGAACTTGATCTCATCACAAAGGAATTTACTTTGATACAATAAAATTTGGTGGTAACAAAACTAAAAAATTCACAAAATTGTGTGAGGCCTATAATGAGAAACGAGTTCTAATTTTATTTTCATGTATTAGTTTTGCGAAGCGTTCAAGTGCGGCTTGCTTGTTTTTGACCAAAGACCATTTTGAAAATTTGTGCCCATTTCATATGTTTAAACCCTGTCAGATCTTGCTGAACGTCTGAGGGAAAATCATGGTTTCATTTAAATAGCTGAAAATTTTTAGGTACAGTTTCTTTTTCGTCTTCAAATATTAATAGCAAGTGAAACGAGTAAAATAGAAATTCTTCGAAACTTTCTATAGGATCATGAGTGGCAAAACATGGAATCTGTTTACAGGGTGGGGGCGTTGCACCAACATTCACAAACATTAAGGAAATGAATTCATCTGCGACAGGTTCCATTTCCTTCACATGAGTTGAGCGGCCGATCTTTCTGAAATGTTATTTAAGTGGCGTTCTCATCATTCTAGCTAGCAAAGTTTTCACAGCGCGAAGTTAAAGCAGTCCACTTAGGAAAGGAAAGACTATAGTTCGACTCCAGGCCAGACAGCCGTATTTTCATGAGTAGGCCGCTCCTCTGGTAATGATAGGGAACGAAGGAGAGATCCATTAACAAAACACTTTGGCTGAGACGTGAGCCAACGGTGGACACGGAAGGGATTTTCGTAATGCTGCTCACCGACCAGTCGTCGCAAACTCAATTGTCATAAATACTCGCAACTAAATGAAGGCTCGACCTAGTTAATGCTTGCTATTTTCATCATGCTTTCTACAAGTGGCTCTAAATTTGGTTTGAATGCTAAACTTCAGTTTTACCTGCCGCAGAGAAAGTGTTGAGCTTGCACTACACTTGCTTCCCTTCGGTAAAGAAACTACGGAATATTTTTAAAATGTGATTGTAATGTTGGAGCGGACGATGAAGATGCTTCCATTGAATATTCTCTTCACATGACTCCCGCATTCGCAGCACACGAGTTATCAATAATATATAATAAAACGCCCTAAATTTATAAATTTAAATAAATAAATTGATATTTTTCTTCTCCATGGTTTCTCTTGTGTTATTACAACAGGAATCCCATTGAACACATTAAATTGGTTGGTCCGTCTCTCTTACAGACCCATAAGGATGCTCAATGACCGTATCTGTGTTACGAGTTTCACCAGTCAAAAGTACAAGAATATTTTTACTGCAGGTACTATTAGAATTAATATATTGGTTTGTCATCCATATCTGGAAGGTTTGTTTAAAGAAAATATCGAATTCCGTCATTGTTGACGGGTCGTGTACACTAGTATACAATATTTGAGCGAGAACAGACTGCTTCTCAGAGCGTCAGGTATGAAAGAAGGAAAAAAAAAAGAGAAAAAACGTTCATATCCAAGTTGCCACATGAAAAAGGAGGCCAATCCGTGTGGCACTAAATTCATGAGGTAACTTGACTGGATTATGAATTGATGAGGTAACTTGACTGAATTACGAATTTATGAGGTAACTCGACTGAATTATGAATTGATGAGGTAACTTGACTGAATTATGAATTGATGAGGTAACTTGACTGAATTATGAATTGATGAGGTAACTTGACTGAATTATGAACTAGTTGCGTGTGCAAGCTGTTGAAGAGGGTCGTAAACATTCGCCTTGTCCGATGGCTGGAAGCGGAGGAAATCTTGAATCCTACCCAATTCGGCTTCAGGCAGCTTCGGGGGACCACCGATGCGTCGTGAGGCTGCAGAGTCATCTAGTCCAGAATATTGCGGCCATAAACAGAGCTTATGTGTCTTTTTCGAACTGCACAAAGCGTATGATACCGTTTGGAGACATGGGCTCCTCCAACGTGCTTATGGATGTGGCCTTCGGGGCAATTTGGCTTTTTTGCCCAGCAGTTCCTCCAGGAGAGAAGTTTTCGTGTAAAAGTGGGAGCCACATTTTCGCCTTGGCAAACTCAGCAGGAGGGCCTACCCCAGGGTAGTGTGCTGAGCTGCACCCTCTGCTCTCTGGCCGTAAATGACATCACCACCACACTGCCAGCCGATGTCTCGTCGTCATTGTACTTCGATGACTTCATGATCTACTCTTCATCGGCGTATTTACCGGCACTGGCGCGCAGAGTGCAGTTGGCTATCAACAGTGTGAATGACTGGGCGACTGAAAACGGCATCGTATTCTCCCCTGGAAGACTGTGGCCCTGCACTTTCAGGGACGCTGCCGACGGGACCCTCCACAGCTACTTCTCCGGGGAGTACCGATAAACTTTGCTCATAGTGCCAAATTTCTGTGGCCTGATTTTTGACGACAAACTATCGTGGAAACCCCATCTGGCCGCGCTGAAGTCTGATTGCAACAGAAGAATGAACCTGTTGAAATGTGTATCAGGCATGGCATGGGGAGCTGACCGTGTAACGCTGCTGCGCGTATGCAGAACCCTGATCATAAGTAAGCTGGACTATGGATGCACTATATACCAGTATGCAAGGGAAACTTCGTTATCAGTGCTGGATCCGGTGCACCACAAGGCCATAAGGCTTTACACGGGCGCCTTTCGGACCTCCCCCTCGGTCAGTTTGTGTGTGGAGAGTGGAGAACCACCACTATGGCTCCGCCGTGTGCAGCTGAGCCTACAGTACCTGGCTCGTCTAGATCAGCTGCCTTTGTCTTCTACATGGAGAAGTGTGCACGCGCCTTTTGGGCGACATCTGCCTTTCCCGTATTGTCTGCCCTCATCACTGAACTATCCTGCGCTGACGGCTGCTATGCAGCTGGGACCCATGAGAGTGCAGCCTGTGCTTTTTGACTGCTCTCCGACATGGCGTGTCCCCGTGGAGAGCTTCTGTCCTGGATGTCGAACGCCAAAAAAGGAGTCGATGCCGGTTAACATCCTGAAGTTAATTTTCATGGAACACATACTGGAGAAACACGCAAACTTTGTGAAGATTTATACAGACGGCTCCAAGACAGGAGATGCTGTGGGATGTGCCGCTTTGTCCGGGGAAATGGTGAGGATTAGGAGACTGCTTCCAGAGACCTCGATTTTCTCAGCAGAGCTGTATGGTGTGATGGAAGCGATACAGCTGATCGAGGAGCACACATATCACTCCTTCATTAATTTTTTAGACTCGAAAAGTGTAATAGATGCTGCTCAGATGTATAACAGCACCCACCCCATTATTGCGGAGATCGTCATAAAGCTGGCACAGTTCGTAAATGAACAGAAGAGTGTCGTTCAATGCTGGGTGCCCGCGCATGTGAGGATATCTGGAAATGAGAGGGCAGACCGGGAAGCTAAGCAAGCTGCTGGGTCAAGTGAGAGAACACTGAATTTGATGGTCCCTTCCCGTGATTATTATCCTCGCATCAAAGCGGCGGTGAAGGATCTGTGGCAGTAAAACTGGATGGATACAACTGACAATAAATTGAGAAACATCAAGCCCACTGTTCGAGAGTGGTCATCATCTAGCTGCCGTGCCCGTCGAATGGAGGTGATACTTTGCCGCCTCCGAATCGGCCATACTCGTATAACGCACGGCGACCTTATGGAGCGACAGCCGCAGCCGCAATGCGAACGGTGCCGTGTTCCTGTGACCGTCATACATTTTCTTTATTTTCGTGTTCCCAAGATACTCTGCTACTCGCAATGTGTGTTTCCCAAATCTCAAAGGTGAACATCAACATTATATGAATATCAAAAATTATATGATCATGAGTACAATTACAACTCAAAATTATAATCGTCTCCCTTATTGAAATTTTGTACATAATACGGTACATTCGAACACACTGGGCAGCCACACCCCGTAAGAGGTTTCAGATGCCCACCCATTTATGGCCGGACGGCTGAAACCCCTTACGGGGTGTGGCTGCCCAGTGTGTTCGAATGTACCGTATTATGTACAAAATTTCAATAAGGGAGACGATTATAATTTTGAGTTGTAATTGTAATCATGATCATATAATTTTTGATGTTCATATAATGTTGATGTTCACCTTGCGTGGTAAATCGGAAAGCCTGATACTGATTAAATTACGTGACCTTCGGTGCGATATAGTTTGAATAACTGAAGCGCTAGCAAACCTTTGTTACTACTACTACTACTACTACTACTACTACTTGACTGAATTATGAATTGATGAGGTAACTTGACTGAATTATGAATTGATGAGGTAACGACTGAATGACGAATTGATGAGGTAACTTGACTGAATTATGAATTGATGAGGTAACTTGACTGTATTATGAAGTCATGAGGTAACTTGACTGAATTATGAATTCATGAGGTAACTTGACTGAATTATGAAGTTATGAGGTAACTTGACTGTATTATGAATTCATGAGGTAACTTGACTGAATTATGAAATCAGCCGTCACACGCTCTCCGATTTTAGTGCAACTCATCACCATTCACTTTAATTTGAGTCAAATGACAGTTTTCCAGGAACTTCTATCAATCGAGATCCATTCCAGGGTTTCCAGAGTAACTTTCAGGAATCCGAAATGATCTCTGGAGGCGTTAGAATATCCCCGGCCTGATAGTAAACGTGCCATGTTCAGCAGTTCGGGCTGTCTATAGTACCTCTAAATATTAATTAATTATTAATATTACCTCTATATATTAATTTAGAGGTACTATGTACTCAAAATGTTAATTTAGGGCTGCATTCTCTTGGAATATTAAATTAGAGGCGGTAGTACCTCTAAATATTAATTTAACGCTGCTTTCTCTTGAAACATTAACTTAGGGCTGCAGTACCTCTAAACATTTACTTTGCGCAGTATTATCTCTAAATTCTAGCTTTGCGCTGTATTATCTCTAAATTTTAACTTTGGGCTGTATTATTTCTAAATTTTAACTTTGGGCTGTATTATCTCTAAATTTTAACTTTGGGCTGTATTATTTCTAAATTTTAACTTTGGGCTGTATTATCTCTAAATTTTAACTTTGGGCTGTATTATTTCTAAATTTTAACTTTGGGCTGTATTATCTTGAAATATTAACTTTGCGCTGTATTATTTCTAAATTTTAACTTTGGGCTGTATTATCTCTAAATTTTAACTTTGGGCTGTATTATTTCTAAATTTTAACTTTGGGCTGTATTATCTCTAAATTTTAACTTTGGGCTGTTTTATCTCTAAATTTTAACTTTGGGCTGTATTATCTCTAAATTTTAACTTTGGGCTGTATTATCTCTAAATTTTAACTTTGGGCTGTATTATCTCTAAATTTTAACTTTGGGCTGTATTATCTCTAAATTTTAACTTTGGGCTGTATTATCTCTAAATTTTAACTTTGGGCTGTATTATTTCTAAATTTTAACTTTGGGCTGAATTATCTCTAAATTTTAACTTTGGGCTGTATTATCTCTAAATTTTAACTTTGGGCTGTATTATCTCTAAATTTTAACTTTGGGCTGTATTATCTCTAAATTTTAACTTTGGGCTGTATTATCTCTAAATTTTAACTTTGGGCTGTATTATTTCTAAATTTTAACTTTGGGCTGTATTATTTCTAAATTTTAACTTTGGGCTGTATTATCTTGAAATATTAACTTTGGGCTGTATTATCTCTAAATTTTAACTTTGGGCTGTATTATTTCTAAATTTTAACTTTGGGCTGTATTATCTTGAAATATTAACTTTGCGCTGTATTATCTCTAAATTTTAACTTTGGGCTGTATTATCTTGAAATATTAACTTTGCGCTGTATTATCTCTAAATTTTAACTTTGGGCTGTATTATTTCTAAATTTTAACTTTGGGCTGTATTATTTCTAAATTTTAACTTTGGGCTGTATTATCTTGAAATATTAACTTTGGGCTGTATTATCTCTAAATTTTAACTTTGGGCTGTATTATTTCTAAATTTTAACTTTGGGCTGTATTATCTTGAAATATTAACTTTGCGCTGTATTATCTCTAAATTTTAACTTTGGGCTGTATTATCTTGAAATATTAACTTTGCGCTGTATTATCTCTAAATGTTAACTTTGGGCTGTATTATCTTGAAATATTAACTTTGCGCTGTATTATCTCTAAATTTTAACTTTGGGCTGTATTATCTTGAAATATTAACTTTGCGCTGCATTATCTCTAAATTTTAACTATGGGCTGTATTATCTTGAAATATTAACTTTACGCTGAATTATCTCTAAAGTTTAACTTAGGGCTGTATTATCTCTAAATTACAACTTAGGGCTGTCGTGTCTCTAAGTATTAACTTGCAGCTGTTGTCATTCAGAATTAACTTGTGCTGACAATCTCTAAATCGAGGGAAAATACCTAAGCGCATATTCATATATAATTGAAATATGGTAAAAATAATAGTTACATACTCTGACTCGTACAAAATCGTTGACTACGTAATGCTACATGTGTGTGTCAATTAGCAAATTGCTCATTCGCTTACCTGCATGTATGCACAGCATTTCAGCTACTCCTCAAATTTCATTTAAAGCTACGTTGCAGTACGGAAAAAATACATATCGTGCTGCTATATTTTAAACTTTTCTTAGCAACGCGTTCGAGCAGCAAAATATTTTTAGTTGTCCTGATTCAGCCTAGCCTAAATTACCGTGCAAACCTACTCAATGTGCCCAAATCCTAATTTGCTCTCACGATGCATAGAAATTCATAGATGTTGATATTAATATAACAAAGATTTTAATATGTCGCTTCTGAACTTCTATATTAGTATCTATGTGTCGTTACTGAGCTTCTATGTTAATATCTTTATAATGGTAATTTCTACAGAATGATTTTATAAATAAAAAATAAAATAAATTTTTCGTGCAATAAACAAAACTTGTAATTTTCATATCAATCATGCTTGTATACTGGTATCCGTGTGCATGTGTGTGTCTATGCATAGATATATGTGTTTACTGAGCTTCTACATTAATTTCTATATAATATTAATATCGACAGATATTAATTCGTGGTTCTCCTAGTCATCACATGCCGTGCATCCTCAGTGATATAAATTTCTAACATTCCCCAAATTCTTCTTGACTATTTTCAACACAGTTTTATCAAAGAACTATCACTCCCGAAGTGAGAGAGCCATTCCCAAAGTTTGTTTCTTCAACAAAACCGACAGCACAAACTTCCTGCAACTCGAGGCAAGAGCGCCGAGGACAAAGTTCCAGTCCTCTGTGATTTAAATGATAAATTGAAAGTAAAATTTGGCAGTCTCTGCCATTTTACCGTTTAATTTTCGTGTTGCGGAGGCCTGAATATTTAATCAGATAATTCTGCTGTGGGAAATTGTACGCGACTGAGATGTAAGATTTCATTCGAACATTAAGCTTCAGTTTTACCTACTGCAGCATTTTCAATCCCTTAATTTTTATATATTATTGTGCCAAAAATCATTGAGTAAATAGTTTATTTCGCACAGATGAATTGGAATTTCAAATTTCATGAAGTCAAAAGTTGTTTTCACAAAATTAAATTAAAAATTACATTTCTCCCTGATCACTTCAACATTTACGTTTCTCAAACAGAATTTTCTTTGATGAAACAAGGTATTGCTGGAATTAAATCAAGTTTACCTTCATTAATTCACATTCACCCCACATGAAATGAAAGGACTCTTCCATGAAATCTAAGGCCGCATAATTGTGATCAAGTTTCGTCTGATAACTTTAAAAATGCATTTATGATTATTGTTATATACGACGTTTCGCCACAGAAGACGCTACAGAGGCGTTTCATCGGTGAATTCGAAATTGCTCATTTCATAATTTCTGCTCAAAAATTGCAGTTCTTCGTTCCTGTCGGCACAAGCTTTCTGAAGATGTGGCCTGAAAGTGGCGGAAAAATTTTACAAACCAACGCAATTCACATTAGTTATTAATTTTATAACAAATAAACTGCTTTTATTTTTTATTTACTTCCTCTGTTTTTGAAGGTAGGCGCCTAGCTGCGTAGAGGCGTAACTCATGTTCACAGTGGCCGAGGGGTTAAGAGCGCGCGCTGTTCACGGGAAGGGTCACCGGTTCGAATCCCGGCAGAGCTGCCTGGTGACTCTCCCCGTTGGGAAAAGGGAAAACTTAGCCACAATTCTTGACTCTACCCAAGCGTCGGAAATGGGTGCCGGCTTGACTGGGGGTAACCGTCATTGCGTCCTTTAGTTAGCCAAAAGGCATTTGAAAAACCAGTGTACAAGATGATGTGTATCAGGCTTGATTGGAATAAAAAACAACCTTTACGTCATGTGACTCTCCTGACCGCCGCAGGAAGACGTGAGTTCCAAAGTAAGGCGCCTTGTAATGACAGAGCTTTCTGCCCAATGTCAGATGAACGATTGTTGACTAAGAAATTATTACTCCAATTCGGCTTTAGGTTGGTTACAGTGGGAGATGGAATTGGATGATATCAGCATTGCTCTCATGAAGATATAAAGAGAAAAAAACGTGATACGTGAGCGTTAAACTTCAAAACCAAACTCGTGCCTCCAGTGGTAGAAAGGAAGGCATCACGCTCTGGACAAGAAAAATACCGATTCGATCCTGGCCTTTCGACAGCGGTATTTTCTCGGTAGTTAAAGGAGCTCCTCCAGAGGTGACAGAAACCTGAAATTACATGTAGAAGCTTTCGTGAAGCTAAACTAAACGTATCAGATACACATAAGAAACACCTTTCCCTTATTTATTGATTCATCCATTGGTTCGGTCAGATTGCGGCGACGGGCATTAGCTTTTTGATCTATAGGCAGGGGAAATGGGTGAGTGAAGAGCGAGCGCAGTGAATAGAAGAGTTCCGCCCTCTGTCATTTTCTGCTCATCCACTCCGTTTGCCATTATCACCAGAAAGCTTCGTTCTCATGAAAATATTGCAGGTATCGATCTGGAATCGAACTTGGATTTTTCACGTCCAAAGTCTGATTTCTATACCCCGGCGTGTCATAGAGAAGATTCTTAAATTTCACTTTATATTTTGAAGTATCTGAAGTATCATTTAGATTTTGAAGCGTACTTGAACGACCATTGATATTTTGAAGCACACTTGCACGACCATTCATATTTTGAAGCACACTTGCACGAGCTAACTCTTCACTCACGCACTTTTTCTTCAAGGTTGCGAAGCTGGAAAGCTAATCGTACGACGCGATCGAAGTAATGAATTGATCTATAAATAACTAAGCGTTTCATCCAGCGCTTTGATCAGATCACCAAACGTCAGACCTCCCAGTAAAAATTCTTATTATTAGCGTAAAAGCGTTCAAAGGTTTTCTGTATGAACGTTAAAATGTTTCTCTCTCCGCCTGCTCCGTGACATCTTTAAGATATTTTCGCAATTTTTTCTAACTTATCAGGAACAAAGAGAGCACTTTTGTATTATTTTGCTCGTATCTGGTTCAACCGGGCTATAGATATTGGAAATACCTTTCCTGGAATTTACTTCAATTAAATGTAAAGACCTTAAGATTAAAATCAACTAGTTGGCTTTCTGTATAATTTCTTTGGAGACATAGGGCTTTCTTTCTCACATGTGCTGAGAAGTTCTCATGCTACATCAACTCATCCGTGATAATCTACTGCACATTCGTTGTGCGGTCACTGCACCACTCGTGAACACCTTCGTAATTTGCTCTCAAAAATACGCATACGGGAAATAATCATTTTAATCCGCTCATTAAAATACGCATTCGAGAAATAATAATCCTGATCTACTCTCAAAAACGCGCACACGGAAATAATCATTTTAATCCGCTCATTAAAATACGCATTCGAGAAATGATGTTATACGTCCCTTCTCTGATGACCGTTAGAGCAAATCCTGGCGAAAGCTTGGGTCAACAAAAACCTTTGTTTGTCTTACTCTGTTCAGGGAAAGAAAAAATTGAAAAAGACCGGACCGGAGCGATAGTTTCGGAGTTGCTCGACCATCTTTCCAGATAACGACGTTCGCTGAGTTCCCCTCGCCGTCCGGAGAAAATCTTCTGCTTAAAGTTTTAGCGCAAAGTTTAAGCACACAGAGCAGTAGGCGCAGTGAGGGACGCTCCCACAATAATTATAAATTGCCGCTTTCCTTTTTTGTGCCGCACTTGCGCCGCCATTTCTGTTTTGCGGCGCAATTGCACGACCATTTATATTTTGAAGCACACTTGCACGACCATTTATATTTTGAAGCACACATGCACGACCATTTATATTTTGAAGCACACATGCACGACCATTTATATTCTGAAGCACACTTGCACGACCATTTATATTTTGAAGCACACATGCACGACCATTTATATTCTGAAGCACACATGCACGACCATTTATATTCTGAAGCACACTTGCACGACCATTTATATTTTGAAGCACTCATGCACGACCATTTATATTCTGAAGCACACTTGCACGACCATTTATATTTTGAAGCACACATGCACGACCATTTATATTTTGAAGCACACATGCACGACCATTTATATTCTGAAGCACACATGCACGACCATTTATATTCTGAAGCACACTTGCACGACCATTTATATTTTGAAGCACACATGCACGACCATTTATATTCTGAAGCACACTTGCACGACCATTTATATTTTGAAGCACACATGCACGACCATTTATATTCTGAAGCACACTTGCACGACCATTTATATTTTGAAGCACACATGCACGACCATTTATATTTTGAAGCACACATGCACGACCATTTATATTCTGAAGCACACATGCACGACCATTTATATTCTGAAGCACACATGCACGACCATTTATATTTTGAAGCACACATGCACGACCATTTATATTCTGAAGCACACTTGCACGACCATATATATTTTGAAGCACACATGCACGACCATTTATATTCTGAAGCACACTTGCACGACCATTTATATTTTGAAGCACACATGCACGACCATTTATATTCTGAAGCACACTTGCACGACCATTTATATTTTGAAGCACACATGCACGACCATTTATATTTTGAAGCACACATGCACGACCATTTATATTCTGAAGCACACATGCACGACCATTTATATTTTGAAGCACACATGCACGACCATTTATATTCTGAAGCACACTTGCACGACCATTTATACTTTGAAGCACACATGCACGACCATTTATATTTTGAAGCACACATGCACGACCATTTATATTCTGAAGCACACTTGCACGACCATTTATACTTTGAAGCACACATGCACGACCATTTATATTCTGAAGCACACATGCACGACCATTTATATTTTGAAGCACACATGCACGACCATTTATATTCTGAAGCACATTTGCACGACCATTTATATTTTGAAGCACACTTGCACGACCATTTATATTTTGAAGCACACATGCACGACCATTTATATTTTGAAGCACACTTGCACGACCATTTATATTTTGAAGCACACATGCACGACCATTTATATTCTGAAGCACACATGCACGACCATTTATATTTTGAAGCACACTTGCACGACCATTTATATTTTGAAGCACACATGCACGACCATTTATATTCTGAAGCACACTTGCACGACCATTTATACTTTGAAGCACACATGCACGACCATTTATATTCTGAAGCACACATGCACGACCATTTATATTTTGAAGCACACTTGCACGACCATTTATATTCTGAAGCACACATGCACGACCATTTATATTTTGAAGCACACATGCACGACCATTTATATTCTGAAGCACATTTGCACGACCATTTATATTTTGAAGCACACTTGCACGACCATTTATATTTTGAAGCACACATGCACGACCATTTATATTCTGAAGCACACTTGCACGACCATTTATATTTTGAAGCACACATGCACGACCATTTATATTTTGAAGCACACTTGCACGACCATTTATATTTTGAAGCACACATGCACGACCAATTCTTACAATTGTGAGTTCATGTGATATGCAAGAGAAATAATGCACATCCACGAGCACTGAATAATCCGCGTACTGCTAAATAAAGACGACACTTGAAGGAGATTTGAATATTCATCCAAAATGCGTTTCAAAAATAATTACAAAACAAAATGTTTATGTTCTTTCTTCAACTGTGAAAATTTTGCCAGCTTTCGAAGTCTGTCTGCGAAGTTGACTAAGCTCTCAACAGTGACCGCTGAATAGAGCAAAAACACTGACCTTGTTCGAACGACTGCTCGAGATATTTTACGTAATGGTACGTAATATAAAGTGAGGTGTGTTCTAACATTCGTGGTGAATGGCAGTCATCTGATGTAGGTATTACTGAAGGATTTGAGAACTTCGTGCATCACTGGCATGTATACAAAGACTGAACTTGGCTAAACTAGAGACACAAGGGTGAACTTGGCGTCTAATGTTCAAAATATATACAGTTAATGGTGAAAGAATGAAAGTTAGCTAACGTTAATTCCAGTTAACGCGTTAAATCAAACCACTCTGAGAAATTGGAGCAGGAGAAGTGTATCTATTATTTTTCACTAATAACATTTGCATAGAGCATTAAACTTCAGAATTACACTTCATTTTAACGCGTTTTATCAGACCGCTCTGAAAAATTGCAGCAGCAAGAACACAGGCCTGGTCAATGTCAATAATGAACTCGAGAATTTATATAGAGCGTTAAACTTCAGAATTCTACTTTATTTAACGCGTTCAATCAGATCACACGGACAGTACATTAAACTTCAGAATATCACTTCAGATAACGCGTTGTATCAGACCTCACTGAAAAATTGGAGCAAGAAGAACACAGCCCTGACGCGCCGCACACCCGACACGCGTGAGCGCCGCAGTTTATGCAGGAGGAGAAGATTAAGATGCGGCGAGCACCGCGGTGCCCCCCGCTTGCAACGGCTGTTGTGTGAGAAGTTCACTTGAGCAAAGTCGCTAATGTCGGCCACGTCGGAGAAAAACTTGAGAAATTCGACACTGATGTTTAAAATTCTGCTGGCGAAAGCTGCAGGATAATAATTTAAAAGTTGTTTAAACCAAGGCTTAAATATAACCCTTCATGAAGTGCCGGACTCATTTGGCGGCGTGAAAAGTTCGCGCTCAGGTCTTTTCGCGCCTCTCACACTCTGCGTTGTGTTGGCGATGTTGTGTGTTTTGTATTCCTCTAAAATTGGTGAAAATGTAACGTGGCATTTTCTCTCTCCTTCAGTTGTTGTACTTGAAATTCCTCCCACGTTGTTCGTTATGATAAATAGCTCTCCGGTATGGTTATTATTTCAAATAGCTTTTCTCTACTGCTGTTCTTACTAATAGCTCTCCTCTACGCTTAAATAAAAAATAGCTCTCCTCTCCGGTTTATATTAATAATAGCTCTATTCTACGGTTGTTTTTAAAAAAGCTTTCTAGTACAGTTTTTATTGCTAATAACATTCCTCTACGGTTGTCAAACCAAAGAAATCTCCTCAACTGTTGTTTTACAAATAGCTCAAATAGCTCTCCTTTACTCTTTGTATAACAAATAGCTCTCCTTTACGGTTGTTAAAACAAAACGTTTTCTTCTACGGTTGTTGTAACAAAACGCTTCCCTCTACGCTTTATATTAAAAATAACTCTTAACTACGGTTGGAAATTGAAAACGAAGAATGCCGCCAGCATTGAAGCATTCCATTTCTGTTGTTAAAACAAAAGGCTTTTCTGTACGGTTGTTAATTCAAATAGCTCTCGTGCACGGTCATTCCGGTGCAAGTGCTGGATTACTATCTGACGTCAAGGGACTCGGGCATGAGACCAAGAAAAGCTGGAGGCTGTGGCTTTATATCAGTTTATCTCTTATTGTCATCGCCCCTCACACCTCTGTCTTAATGAAGAATTACCATAACAGTCGGTGACATCGACAAGAACAGGCTGATACTTTTAATATTCATGGTATTGGGGATCGCAAGGGAGTGATAGAAAATCTCAACAAAGGAAAAGATAGACTTACCAGTCTTTTCGGTTTCAAGTAAATGTTTTTTTTATTCCAGGCGCCAATCTTCAGCACGCGTACGTATTGAGCTTTTATGGCGTTGTTTCATATCTTCTCAGCGGTACGTCAGCACGAGCCTGCATCGCTAGCAAATATTTTCATGCGATACAAAAATGTGGAAAACTGAGCGTTGACAGTCCCTCTTTGATTGCTATCGACTTGATCCTATTTGATTGCGTTGATGCTATTTGGTTGATGATATGTTGGGTTTGTCACTTCTCTGATATTCTAAGAACCCTGATCTTTTTCCACGTTTTCTTCGCAAATCCCAGAACCTATAACCGACCTTCACATCCTTTTGAAGCTTCGACACTGTGTTCGATGAACAATGAAGCAAAGGTAGGTAAAAAGATAGCCGGTTCTTTTTACATGTTTTCCTATAAGTCGCGAAAAGTATTTTCAGTCGCTTCAATGGACGGCAAACTTAATCAACAACAAAATCCCAGGAATTATTTCACAAACAAATAAATTTTCTACATTGAACCATAAGAGGATCAACCAATTAGAATATGTTCTGGGAAAAATATGAGGTCCTGAGCAGAAGGGTAGGCAATATTTTCTTCTTTTGTTCTTGTATAAAAGGTTTTTATTAAGTTACAAGTTGTCATTTTCAGTCATTTTTCGGTCACTGCTGTTTTTTAGCTCCTGTCACATTGTTCGTAAGCTTTTACTTAGCTTCATAAGCTTTTTTAATTTTAATGTTTTTGTGCACAGAGCGTTGAGGCACTCCCTGAGCATAGATTTTCATTTCCCTTAGTTTTATTTTAAATGGACCCATCCTCTTTCTTCTCCTGCAAACATCACTGTTGTGGTTGGGGAGGCTAAATATAACTTACAATCTAATCTGATTACTCGTAGTTACTGGTTCAGAGACGAGTTTATTCCTAAGTTTGACTTTTTCTGCCTCCATGCACCGTTAGTCTGAGCCAGAACTGCACCGAGACGACATGGCTAAATGCGCCGAGACGACATGGCTAAATGCGCCGAGACGACATGGCTAAGTGCGCCGAGACGACATGGCTAAGTGCGCCGAGACGACATGGCTAAGCGCGCCGAGACGACATGGCTGAAAATCAATGTAGAAGAAGTGATGAAGTGATGCGGTGGAAAAATTACAACACCGCCTGTATCAGCGCTGTTAGAGCTACGTGAGCATAATTTGAAGGGGACAGGGACTTCTCAAAACGAGTTTTCATTGCCAGTTCCCTCCTAGATGGGGCTGCCAGTTTCCTCCTAAATATGGTTGCACTTCTCTTCCTAGATGTGGTTGCCAGTTCCCTCCTAGATGTGGTAGCCACTTCTCCTCCTACACGCGGTTGCCAGTTCTCAATTTAAATGTGGATACAAGTTTTCTTCCAAGATGTGGTTGCCAGTTCTCCTTTTTAGGTGTGATTGATTTTTAAAATCCAGCTCACTGTGTGGTACTTCAATCCTTTGAATATATGAAATTTGAATAAAATCCAGCTCACTGTGTGGTACTTCAATCCTTTGAATATATGAAATTTGAATAAAATCCAGCTCACTGTGTGGTACTTCAATCCTTTGAATATATGAAATTTGAATAAAATCCAGCTCACTGTGTGGTACTTCAATCCTTTGAATGTATGAAATTTCACATCTGAGTATCTCCACCACGAGAGCAGGAATGTTGAAATGTTTCCCTTCATATGAGGAAGTTTTTTTCCAACTCCTGCTTATTCTTAATGAGATTAAAACTCGTTTTTTTTATCTCAAATAAGGACCACATGTAGTCAGCTTCTTGCTCTCCGGCTTTTTGTTTTGCATATGAGATAAAAACTCGTACTTTCCTCTCGAATAAGGACCACCTGTAGTCTGTTTCTTGCTCTCTTGTTTATTTTTTTCAAATGAGTTTAAAACTCGTTCTACAAACATCAGCCTTGAATGGGCGTCCCCCAACTCAGTAGGGGCTCAACGAACTGCCCTGCTCCATTTTTGACCCGAGAATACAAGTCCCAAAGGCTCACTGATGCCCTCGCAGGGCTGCGTTAAAAGAAACCCAATTGAAACACTCCGCACGAAGCCCGTGCTCATGAAACTTGTTTTCCAAGGTAATTTTGTTTTTAATTTCGTTAGAAGCCGCTGAATGTTTGATCACACCATGAGGCCTCAAAACTCCCCTACTGAATTTACTCGACTGCGGACCGGTTCAAAGCGGCTTCTGGTAAAGCGATTTGATTACACAAATGAATAAAATTCGGTCCTATCGAGCAACTTGCGGCGATGTTTTGGAGCAATCGCGAAACTTTCAGAAGAGAATATTTACGGCACAGTTTAAAAAAGTCTCCGGAGTTCAATTCGCACATTTCAGTTGATATCGAGTATTTCAACCGGCAAAAGCAGAAACAGATTAAAATTGAGCTATTTTTGACGCAAGGGGAACTTTTCGAGCCACCTCCATCGGGCGCACGTGACAAAAATACAATAGATTCAACACTGCTGCCGCTGTGCAATTAAAGCGGCTCAGCAAGATCGGCCTCACCATTTCCAGGAGTGGGTGAGCGATGGCAGGGGTGAACAGGAGATCTTTTATTTTTCCATTTCTTCTGAAATGCAACGATGGAAGTGGCGGTCGATGGTGGAGGATAGAGGATGGTGGTGTGCGGGTGTTCAGTACAAACACAGTAGCGAATGCAAACGGCTGAGTGGACGCAAACTAAATGAAAAGATAAAAACGTGTCAGGCAATCAGCGACCGGCATCGGAGGAGTCACTGGAGTGATTGCATTAGCTGCGCTGCGGGTGGCAAACGTGCAGCGAACTGATGAATTCCAATTGATAACTCTAAGAATTCCAAGCTGAAGAAGGAGGTAGTATCGTTGGTTAGTAGGTTTTTTACAATGGTCGATGTCAGAGTGTTTTATAGAAATAGTTTTAAGATTGCATCCGTTTTTAGCAGGCAGGAACGAATGGATGAGTGCCTGTAGAGTGGTTGTGTCTATTTTTATAAGTGCGACTGCTGCATGCAGTCTTACGTTGGTAGTACCAAACTCCAACAATTCATCAGACATAGCCAACACGCAGGAATATCTCACAGAACCGGCCGTGCACTAATCACCCCACCCCAATCAGCAATTAGGGATCACTGTGAAAATTCAAATCATTCATTCAAAACTACAAATTTTTCAACTCTGTGCCGAGCTAATAGTGAGCATGACCTAAGAATTCCAGAGTCCCTCTTCATATTCACTCATAAACCTAACCTAAACACAGACATTAGTGACGTAAAGTTATTAATTGCCCCCACCTGCTGACGTAATTCTGTATGTATGTATGTGTGTGTGTGTGCATAGTGTGTTTCGCTGTTGTATCTGAATTAGCGTGTGCATGTGTGCTTGTGTGAATTAGGAGTATGCCATTGTTTGAGTATGAATGAAAAAATTAGGCTTTTTAGACGTTTAGAGAATTTTGTGGAATATATATGATTTTTGTTTTTAAAATAGACAATTCATCTTTTTTCTCTCTCTTGTTCCAGCACTGATGATGGAATTTTAATTTCGAAACGTTTGCATTAAATGTAATGTTCGTTTTTACACTGGTTCTTCTTTTTATTCTACCAATAAGATTCTCGAAGCATCGCCCTATTCGAAAAATAAGTATTTTCTACGCGTTAATCAAGGTAAAATGTTGTAATTGAAACTAAAAGCAAGTTTGCTAAACTTAGAATGTAGTAAGTCTCACCTCAGCTAAGGTAAGAAGCCACCAGCCATTATATTATATAAAAGAATCAGTAACGATCATCAGACTTTTAGTTCGTTCCTATGAATTTACTACACGAATTAGAATGAATTAGCATTTCATGCCAATGAAATATAGAAGAGTTTACGTAAGAAAATTTGGAATTTTTAAAGACTGAATTTCTGAATACTGTTGATTTAAAAAAAAGTAAACAAAATATCGCTTCGCTAGATATCGTATGATATTAATTGAAATAGAATACTCTGTTTCGTTGAAAATGCAGTTTGAAAACTCATATTACATTGAGTGAGAAATCTTTTATTTTCACTTTCGTTATTGTACCTTCTTTTTCGAGGGAAAAGTAGTTCTTCACAAAACATGTTTTTGTCACATTCCATTCTTTTTCGAGTAAGCCGTACACGCGATCTTGGTTTTGAGCATTATACGGCTCTTAGCCTCTGGTTCAGTTATCTTCCGAACCTTCCCGATCTCAACATTGACGAGTGGGTTGAGGTCAGGACGCTGAGATGGCCAAGACGTGAGCGGAACACTTTTCACTTTAAAAAGTCGCCACACAGCCTCGTGATAAGGAGCACTGTCGAGTTGAAAGCTAGATGTTCTGAAATAAGTTCTTGAAAGCTTCATTAACAAGCATCGGCATTTAAGGATGCTTTATTGCCAATCAAGCCTGCTACATATCACCTTGAGCATTGGTTTTTCAAATGCCTTATAACTAACGCCAGGACGCCATGACGCTTCCCCCGGCCACGACCGGTTCCCATTTCAGACACCTGGGTAGAGTGGAGTATTGTGCTTGGAATTTTTCCCCGAAACCCAACGGAGAAAATTGCCACCCAGAGCCGGGATTCGAACCCTCGACACCTTCACGGAAGGGCAGGTCCTTAAACCACTCGGCTATTAAAGCTTGGTTCCATGTGCAGGCACTAGATTTCACCAATGCTGTGTGACTTCTTGCCAATAAAGAAAGTTCACCAGACCCACATCGTAAGCTAGAAATAACTTTAGAAGCTAAACTTAAACTTCAACGATAACTTTTAATACAAAAGAGCAGTTTGCTTGTATCTGATGCTGGTGAAGTTGCTCCTCGAACTATCAAAGAGTCTTCTTTAAACTTGAGCGTCCTTTCATCACACTCGAGTGACAGTCTCAGAACTTGAGTGTCTTTTCATCACACTCAAGAGACAGTTTCTTTCCCGCCCGTCCTGCGACGAGCTTACATGTTCAACACGTTGAACGCGTTTCATCAATGCAGATGAACTGTACAAGACTGCTCATCTCGCCAGTCCATTTACATTTACACGATTTTTTATTCTACATTTTATGGAAATCACAAGCCTCGCTGCAGGAAACAACTTTTCAAACGTTATATTTAGCAAGCGAATAAAAACTGATCTTCTTGATCTATTTTTGCCAGACTCTTCCCTAGAAAAGGAAAATTTGATGCAGAAGTTTCGATGCAGCTTTTGAAGTTGTTCAAACGATCATTCAATCTACTCACTTGTATGTTTTTGAGAAGCCTGTCGATATTAGGGTTTCATTCTGAGCAACATGTCTGATGACGACATATTACATAATGCAGAGTATTATTTCTTCTTTAAATAATATTTACGTTTTCTGAAATTGATATTTTTGATGTTTTTCCTTAAGAGATAGAATTGGATGCTAAGATGCCGCCATCTTGGTTACTGATAAATCATTTTGTGCGTTCTAGACGGGAAATAAGTTCTTTACAACACAGTTTCGAAACAAAATATACCCATTCTAGTCGTTGCAACAATGTTCCGCACATTTTCACTAGAGAAAAATGTAAGTTTCCATGTTATGTAACGGTATCATATGAACGCTTTATTTTTGTTTGTTAATTTTTGTATTTTGAAAGCTATTACATTTCATTCCAATGTGGCATCATGCTTCACCACTCTGAAGCACTGCAGCCTCACCACCCTGCAGCACTGCAGCCTCCCCACCCTGCAGCACTGCAGCCTCACCACCCTGCAGCACTGCAGCCTCACCACCCTGCAGCACTGCAGCCTCACCCCCAGCAGCACTGCAGCCTCACCACCCTGCAGCACTGCAGCCTCACCTCCCAGCAGCACTGCAGCCTCACCAACCTGCAGCACTGCAGCCTCACCACCCAGCAGCACTGCAGCCTCACCACCCAGCAGCACTGCAGCCTCACCACCCAGCAGCACTGCAGCCTCACCACCCTGCAGCACTGCAGCCTCACCACCCTGCAGCACTGCAGCCTCACCACCCTGCAGCACTGCAGCCTCACCACCCTGCAGCACTGCAGCCTCACCACCCTGCAGCACTGTAGCCTCACCACCCTGCAGCACTGCAGCCTCACCACCCTGCAGCACTGCAGCCTCACCACCCTGCAGCACTGCAGCCTCACCACCCTGCAGCACTGTAGCCTCACCACCCTGCAGCACTGTAGCCTCACCACCCTGCAGCACTGCAGCCTCACCACCCAGCAGCACTGCAGCCTCACCACCCTCCAGCACTGCAGCCTCACCATCCTGCAGCCTCACCAGCAGAGGCAGTGAGGCAGCGTCGGGGTTAATTGGAGGCAGAGCGCCAATTAGCCACTTTCTCCGGTGGGGGTGAGGGGGTGAGAAGATGGGTGGGGTGAGGGGCAGAGGGGTTAGAGGAGGGGAGGGATGAGCTAAAGAAGGGGTGAGGGGGTGTAAAGGGAATGGGGTTAGAGGGGGAAGATGTGGTGTCAGAACTCTATGCCTCCTTGTGGCAGAACTCTATATCTCCTGGTGTCAGAACTCTATGCCTCCTGGTGTCAGAACTCTATACTTCCAGGTGTCAGAACTCTATACCTCCTGGTGTGAGAACTCTATACCTCCTGGTGTGAGAACTCTATATCTCCTGGTGTCAGAACTCTATACCTCCTGGTGTGAGAACTCTATACCTCCTGGTGTGAGAACTCTATACCTCCTGGTGTCAGAACTCTATACCTCCTGGTGTGAGAACTCTATACCTCCTGGTGTGAAAACTCTATACCTCCTGGTGTCAGAACTCTATGCCTCCTGGTGTCAGAACTCTATACCTACTGGTGTCAGAACTCTATACCTCCTGGTGTGAGAACTCTATACCTCCTGGTGTGAGAACTCTATACCTCCTGGTGTCAGAACTCTATACCTCCTGATGTCAGAACTCTATACCTCCTGGTGTCAGAACTCTATACCTACTGATGTCAGAACTCTATACCTCTTGGTGTGAGAACTCTATACCTCCTGGTGTGAGAACTCTATACCTCCTTGTGTCAGAACTCTATGCTTCCTGGTGTCAGAACTCTATACCTCCTGGTGTCAGAACTCTATACCTCCTGGTGTCAGAATTCTATACCTCCTGGTGTCAGAACTCTATACCTCCTGGTGTCAGAACTCTATACCTCCTGGTGTCAGAACTCTATACCTTCTGGTGTCAGAACTCTATACCTCCTGGTGTCAGAACTCTATACCTCCTGGTGTCAGAACTCTATACCTCCTGGTGTCAGAACTCTATACCTTCTGGTGTCAGATCTCTATACCTCCTGGTGTCAGAACTCTATACCTCCTGGTGTCAGAACTCTATACCTCCTGGTGTCAGAACTCTATACCTCCTGGTGTCAGAACTCTTTACCTCCTGGTGTAAGAACTCTATGCCTCCTGGTGTCAGAACTTTATACCTCCTGGTGTCAGAACTCTATACCTCCTGGTGTCAGAACTCTATACCTCCTGGTGTCAGAACTCTATACCTCCTGGTGTGAGAACTCTATACCTCCTGGTGTCAGAACTCTATACCTCCTGGTGTGAGAACTCTATTCCTCCTGGTGTCAGAACTCTATACCTCCTGGTGTCAGAACTCTATACCTCCTGGTGTGAGAACTCTATACCTCCTGGTGTCAGAACTCTATACCTCCTGGTGTCAGAACTCTATACCTCCTGGTGTCAGAACTCTTTACCTCCTGGTGTCAGAACTCTCATACCTCCTGATGTCAGAACTCTATACCTCCTGATGTCAGAACTCTATACCTCCTGGTGTCAGAACTCTATACCTCCTGGTGTCAGAACTCTATACCTCCTGGTGTCAGAACTCTATACCTCCTGGTGTCAGAACTCTATACCTCCTGGTGTCAGAACTCTATACCTCCTGGTGTCAGAACTCTATACCTCCTGGTGTCAGAACTCTATACCTCCTGGTGTTAGAACTCTATTCCTCCTGGTGTCAGAACTCTATACCTCCTGGTGTGAGAACTCTATACCTCCTGGTGTCAGAACTCTATACCTCCTGGTGTGAGAACTCTATACCTCCTGGTGTCAGAACTCTATACCTCCTGGTGTCAGAACTCTATACCTCCTGGTGTCAGAACTCTTTACCTCCTGGTGTCAGAACTCTATACCTCCTGATGTCAGAACTCTATACCTCCTGATGTCAGAACTCTATACCTCCTGGTGTCAGAACTCTATACCTCCTGGTGTCAGAACTCTATACCTCCTGGTGTCAGAACTCTATACCTCCTGGTGTCAGAACTCTATACCTCCTGGTGTCAGAACTCTTTACCTCCTGGTGTCAGAACTCTATACCTCCTGATGTCAGAACTCTATACCTCCTGATGTCAGAACTCTATACCTCCTGGTGTCAGAACTCTATACCTCCTGGTGTCAGAACTCTATACCTCCTGGTGTCAGAACTCTATACCTCCTGGTGTCAGAACTCTATACCTCCTGGTGTCAGAACTCTATACCTCCTGGTGTCAGAACTCTATACCTCCTGGTGTCAGAACTCTATACCTCCTGGTGTCAGAACTCTATTCCTCCTGGTGTCAGAACTCTATACCTCCTGGTGTCAGAACTCTATACCTCCTGGTGTGAGAACTCTATACCTCCAGGTGCCAGAACTCTATACCTCCTGGTGTGAGAACTCTATTCCTCCTGGTGTCAGAACTCTATACCTCCTGGTGTCAGAACTCTATACCTCCTGGTGTCAGAACTCGATACCTCCTGGGGTGTGAGAACTCTATACCTCCTGGTGTCAGAACTCTATACCTCCTGGTGTGAGAACTCTATTCCTCCTGGTGTCAGAACTCTATACCTCCTGGTGTCAGAACTCTATACCTCCTGGTGTGAGAACTCTATACCTCCTGGTGTCAGAACTCTATACCTCCTGGTGTCAGAACTCTATACCTCCTGGTGTCAGAACTCTTTACCTCCTGGTGTCAGAACTCTATACCTCCTGATGTCAGAACTCTATACCTCCTGATGTCAGAACTCTATACCTCCTGGTGTCAGAACTCTATACCTCCTGGTGTCAGAACTCTATACCTCCTGGTGTCAGAACTCTATACCTCCTGGTGTCAGAACTCTATACCTCCTGGTGTGAGAACTCTATACCTCCTGGTGTCAGAACTCTATACCTCCTGGTGTCAGAACTCTATACCTCCTGGTGTTAGAACTCTATTCCTCCTGGTGTCAGAACTCTATACCTCCTGGTGTGAGAACTCTATACCTCCTGGTGTCAGAACTCTATACCTCCTGGTGTGAGAACTCTATACCTCCTGGTGTCAGAACTCTATACCTCCTGGTGTCAGAACTCTATACCTCCTGGTGTCAGAACTCTTTACCTCCTGGTGTCAGAACTCTATACCTCCTGATGTCAGAACTCTATACCTCCTGATGTCAGAACTCTATACCTCCTGGTGTCAGAACTCTATACCTCCTGGTGTCAGAACTCTATACCTCCTGGTGTCAGAACTCTATACCTCCTGGTGTCAGAACTCTATACCTCCTGGTGTCAGAACTCTATACCTCCTGGTGTGAGAACTCTATACCTCCTGGTGTCAGAACTCTATACCTCCTGGTGTCAGAACTCTATACCTCCTGGTGTCAGAACTCTATACCTCCTGATGTCAGAACTCTATACCTCCTGGTGTCAGAACTCTATACCTCCTGGTGTCAGAACTCTATACCTCCTGGTGTCAGAACTCTATACCTCCTGGTGTCAGAACTCTATACCTCCTGGTGTCAGAACTCTATACCTCCTGGTGTCAGAACTCTATACCTCCTGGTGTCAGAACTCTATACCTCCTGGTGTCAGAACTCTATACCTCCTGGTGTCAGAACTCTATACCTCCTGGTGTCAGAACTCTATGCCTCCTGGTGTGAGAACTCTATGCCTCCTGATGTCAGAACTCTATACCTCCTGGTGTCAGAACTCTTTACCTCCTGGTGTCAGAACTCAATACCTCCTGATGTCAGAACTCTATACCTCCTGATGTCAGAACTCTATACCTCCTATGTCAGAACTCTATACCTCCTGGTGTCAGAACTCTATACCTTCTGGTGTCAGAACTCTATGCCTCCTGGTGTGAGAACTCTATACCTCCTGGTGTCAGAACTCTATACCTCCTGGTGTCAGAACTCTTTACCTCCTGGTGTCAGAACTCTATACCTCCTGATGTCAGAACTCTATACCTCCTGATGTCAGAACTCTATACCTCCTGGTGTCAGAACTCTATACCTCCTGGTGTCAGAACTCTATACCTCCTGGTGACAGAATTCTATCCCTCCTGGTGTCAGAACTCTATACCTCCTGGTGTGAGAACTTAATACCTCCTGGTGTCAGAACTCTATACTTCCTGGTGTCAGAACTCTATACCTCCTGGTGTCAGAACACTATACCTCCTGGTGACAGAACTCTATCCCTCCTGGTGTGAGAACTCTATACCTCCTGGTGTCAGAACTCTATACCTCTTGGTGTGAGAACTCTATACCTCCTGGTGTCAGAACTCTATACCTCCTGGTATGAGAACTCTATACCTCCTGGTGTCAGAACTCTATGCCTCCTGGTGTGAGAACTCTATACCTCCTGGTGTCAGAACTCTATACCTCCTGGTGTCAGAACTCTTTACCTCCTGGTGTCAGAACTCTATACCTCCTGATGTCAGAACTCTATACCTCCTGATGTCAGAACTCTATACCTCCTGGTGTCAGAACTCTATACCTCCTGGTGTCAGAACTCTATACCTCCTGGTGACAGAATTCTATCCCTCCTGGTGTCAGAACTCTATACCTCCTGGTGTGAGAACTCAATACCTCCTGGTGTCAGAACTCTATACCTCCTGGTGTCAGAACTCTATACCTCCTGGTGTCAGAACACTATACCTCCTGGTGACAGAACTCTATCCCTCCTGGTGTGAGAACTCTATACCTCCTGGTGTCAGAACTCTATACCTCTTGGTGTGAGAACTCTATACCTCCTGGTGTCAGAACTCTATACCTCCTGGTGTGAGAACTCTATGCCTCCTGGTGTGAGAACTCAATACCTCTTGGTGTGAGAACTCTATACCTCCTGGTGTCAGAACTCTATACCTCCTGGTGTTAGAACTCTATACCTCCTGGTGTCAGAACTCTATACCTCCTGATGTCAGAACTCTATACCTCCTGGTGTCAGAACTCTATACCTCCTGGTGTCAGAACTCTATACCTCCTGGTGTGAGAACTCAATACCTCCTGGTGTCAGAACTCTATACCTCTTGGTGTCAGAACTCAATACCTCCTGGTGTGAGAACTCTATACCTCCTGATGTCAGAACTCTATACCTCCTGGTGTCAGAACTCAATACCTCCTGGTGTGAGAACTCTATACCTCCTGGTGTCAGAACTCTATACCTCCTGGTGTGAGAACTCAATACCTCCTGGTGTGAGAACTCAATACCTCCTGGTGTCAGAACTCTATACCTCTTGGTGTCAGAACTCTATACCTCCTGGTGTCAGAACTCTATACCTCCTGGTGTCAGAACTCTATGCCTCCTGGTGTGAGAACTCTATGCCTCCTGATGTCAGAACTCTATACCTCCTGGTGTCAGAACTCTTTACCTCCTGGTGTCAGAACTCAATACCTCCTGATGTCAGAACTCTATACCTCCTGATGTCAGAACTCTATACCTCCTATGTCAGAACTCTATACCTCCTGGTGTCAGAACTCTATACCTTCTGGTGTCAGAACTCTATGCCTCCTGGTGTGAGAACTCTATACCTCCTGGTGTCAGAACTCTATACCTCCTGGTGTCAGAACTCTTTACCTCCTGGTGTCAGAACTCTATACCTCCTGATGTCAGAACTCTATACCTCCTGATGTCAGAACTCTATACCTCCTGGTGTCAGAACTCTATACCTCCTGGTGTCAGAACTCTATACCTCCTGGTGACAGAATTCTATCCCTCCTGGTGTCAGAACTCTATACCTCCTGGTGTGAGAACTTAATACCTCCTGGTGTCAGAACTCTATACCTCCTGGTGTCAGAACTCTATACCTCCTGGTGTCAGAACACTATACCTCCTGGTGACAGAACTCTATCCCTCCTGGTGTGAGAACTCTATACCTCCTGGTGTCAGAACTCTATACCTCTTGGTGTGAGAACTCTATACCTCCTGGTGTCAGAACTCTATACCTCCTGGTATGAGAACTCTATACCTCCTGGTGTCAGAACTCTATGCCTCCTGGTGTGAGAACTCTATACCTCCTGGTGTCAGAACTCTATACCTCCTGGTGTCAGAACTCTTTACCTCCTGGTGTCAGAACTCTATACCTCCTGATGTCAGAACTCTATACCTCCTGATGTCAGAACTCTATACCTCCTGGTGTCAGAACTCTATACCTCCTGGTGTCAGAACTCTATACCTCCTGGTGACAGAATTCTATCCCTCCTGGTGTCAGAACTCTATACCTCCTGGTGTGAGAACTCAATACCTCCTGGTGTCAGAACTCTATACCTCCTGGTGTCAGAACTCTATACCTCCTGGTGTCAGAACACTATACCTCCTGGTGACAGAACTCTATCCCTCCTGGTGTGAGAACTCTATACCTCCTGGTGTCAGAACTCTATACCTCTTGGTGTGAGAACTCTATACCTCCTGGTGTCAGAACTCTATACCTCCTGGTGTGAGAACTCTATGCCTCCTGGTGTGAGAACTCAATACCTCTTGGTGTGAGAACTCTATACCTCCTGGTGTCAGAACTCTATACCTCCTGGTGTTAGAACTCTATACCTCCTGGTGTCAGAACTCTATACCTCCTGATGTCAGAACTCTATACCTCCTGGTGTCAGAACTCTATACCTCCTGGTGTCAGAACTCTATACCTCCTGGTGTGAGAACTCAATACCTCCTGGTGTCAGAACTCTATACCTGTGGTGTGCTGTGGTGTGGTGTGATGTGCTGTGGTGTGCTGTGGTGTGCTGCGGCGTGGTGTGATGTGCTGTGGTGTGGTGTGATGTGCTGTGGTGTGCTGTGGTGTGCTGCGGCGTGGTGTGATGTGCTGTGGTGTGGTGTGGTGTGGTGTGCTGTGCTGTGGTGTGGTGTGCTGTGGTGTGCTGTGGTGTGGTGTGATGTGCTGTGGTGTGCTGTGGTGTGCTGCGGCGTGGTGTGATGTGCTGTGGTGTGGTGTGATGTGCTGTGGTGTGCTGTGGTGTGCTGCGGCGTGGTGTGATGTGCTGTGGTGTGGTGTGGTGTGGTGTGCTGTGCTGTGGTGTGGTGTGCTGTGGTGTGGTGTGATGTGCTGTGGTGTGCTGTGGTGTGCTGCGGCGTGGTGTGATGTGCTGTGGTGTGGTGTGGTGTGGTGTGGTGTGGTGTGCTGTGGTGTGGTGTGGTGTGGTGTGCTGTGCTGTGGTGTGGTGTGCTGTGGTGTGATGTGGTGTGGTGTGCTGTGCTGTGGTGTGATGTGGTGTGCTGCGGCGTGGTGTGATGTGCTGTGGTGTGGTTTGGTGTGGTGTGGTGTGGTGTGCTGCGGCGTGGTGTGGTGTGCTGTGGTGTGGTGTGGTGTGGTGTGGTGTGCTGTGCTGCGGTGTGGTGTGCTGTGGTGTGCTGTGCTGTGGTGTGGTGTGCTGTGGTGTGCTGTGGTGTGGTGTGATGTGCTGTGGTGTGCTGTGGTGTGCTGCGGCGTGGTGTGATGTGCTGTGGTGTGGTGTGGTGTGGTGTGCTGTGGTGTGGTGTGGTGTGGTGTGGTGTGCTGTGCTGTGGTGTGGTGTGCTGTGGTGTGATGTGGTGTGGTGTGATGTGCTGTGGTGTGCTGTGGTGTGCTGCGGCGTGGTGTGATGTGCTGTGGTGTGGTGTGGTGTGGTGTGGTGTGGTGTGCTGCGGCGTGGTGTGGTGTGCTGTGGTGTGGTGTGGTGTGGTGTGGTGTGCTGTGCTGTGGTGTGATGTGCTGTGGTGTGCTGTGCTGTGGTGTGATGTGCTGTGGTGTGCTGTGGTGTGGTGTGATGTGCTGTGGTGTGCTGTGGTGTGGTGTGATGTGCTGTGGTGTGGTGTGGTGTGCTGCGGCGTGGTGTGGTGTGCTGTGGTGTGGTGTGGTGTGGTGTGCTGTGGTGTGGTGTGATGTGGTGTGGTGTGCTGTGGTGTGGTGTGGTGTGCTGTGGTGTGATGTGCTGTGGTGTGCTGTGGTGTGCTGTGGTGTGCTGCGGCGTGGTGTGGTGTGCTGTGGTGTGGTGTGCTGTGGTGTGGTGTGCTGTGGTGTGGTGTGCTGTGGTGTGCTGTGGTGTGCTGCGGCGTGGTGTGGTGTGCTGTGGTGTGGTGTGCTGTGGTGTGATGTGCTGTGGTGTGATGTGCTGTGGTGTGCTGTGGTGTGCTGCGGCGTGGTGTGATGTGCTGCGGCGTGGTGTGGTGTGCTGTGGTGTGCTGTGGTGTGGTGTGGTGTGGTGTGCTGCGGCGTGGTGTGGTGTGCTGTGGTGTGCTGTGGTGTGGTGTGATGTGCTGCGGCGTGGTGTGGTTTGCTGTGGTGTGCTGTGGTGTGCTGTGGTGTGGTATGATGTGCTGCGGCGTGGTGTGGTGTGCTGTGGTGTGCTCTGATGTGCTGTGATTGTGGTGGGCTGTGGTGGGCTGTGGTGTGCTGTGGTGGGCTGTGGTATGCTGTGATGTGCTGTGATGTGCTGTGGCGTGGTGTGGTGTACTGTGGTGTGCTGTGGTGTGCTGTGGTGGTGGGCTGTGGTGGTGGGCTGTGGTGCGCTGTGGTGTGCTGTGATGTGGTGTGCTGTGGTGGTGGTGGGCTGTGGTGTGCTGTGCTGTGGTGCGCTGGGGTGTGCTGTGGTGTGCTGTGATGTGCTGTGGTTGTGGTGGGCTGTGGTGTGCTGTGGTGTGCTGTGGTATGCTGTGATGTGCTGTGGTTGTGGTGGGCTGTGGTGTGCTGTGGTGTGCTGTGATGTGCTGTGGTTGTGGTGGGCTGCGGTGTGCTGTGGTGTGCTGTGGTGTGTTGTGATGTGCTGTTGTTGTGTAGGGCTGTGGTGTGCTGTGGTGTGCTGTGATGTGCTGGGGTTGTGGTGGGCTGTGGTGTGCTGTGGTGTGCTGTGATGTGCTGTGATGTGCTGTGACGTGGTGTGGTGTGCTGTGGTGGTGGTGGTGGGCTGTGGTGTGCTGTGGTGTGGTGTGATGTGCTGTGATGTGCTGTGGTGGGCTGTGGTGTGCTGTGATGTGCTGTGGCGTGGTGTGGTGTGCTGTGGGGGTGGTGGGCTGTGGTGCGCTGTGGTGTGGTGTGATGTGCTGTGATGTGCTGTCGTTGTGGTGGGCTGTGGTGTGCTGTGGTGTGCTGTGATGTGGTGTGCTCTGGTGTGCTGTGGTGTGCTGTGGTGTGCTGTGGTGTGCTGTGGTGTGCTGTGGTGTGGTGTGCTGTGATGGTGTGCTGTGCTGTGGTGTGCCGTGGTGTGCTGTGATGGTGTGCTGTGCTGTGGTGTGCTGTGGTGTGCTGTGATGGTGTGCTGTGCTGTGGTGTGCTGTGCTGTGATAGTGTACTGTGCTGTGGTGTGCTGTGGTGTGCTGTGATAGTGTACTGTGCTGTGGTGTGCTGTGATAGTGTGCTGTTCTGTGGCGTGCTGTGATAGTGTGGTGTGCTGTGGTGTGCTGTGATAGTGTGCTGTGCTGTGGTGTGCTGTGATAGTGTGCTGTGCTGTGGTGTGCTGTGATAGTGTGCTGTGCTGTGGTGTGCTGTGATAGTGTGCTGTGCTGTGGTGTGCTGTGATAGTGTGCTGTGCTGTGGTGTCCTGTGCTCCAATTCTCTTCTCCTGCGCTACCCAGTCCAACTTTATCGCCGCCTGCATGCATGTTTTTCGCCACCCCAGTAATTATATCGCCTTGGCGGCGAAAAACGTGCATGTTCCGATGAAAAAGTTAGGCTGGGTAGTATCTAGTACGTCGGATCAGATTCTCTTATTTCTGGCGTTTCCATCTCATATGTAGCCGAGTTATGATTATGGAACTATCATACTGAAGCCTTATTTTAACTGAAGCCTTATACTGAAGCCTTATTTTAACTGAAGCCTTATACTGAAGCCTTATTTTAACTGAAGCCTTATACTGAAGCCTTATTTCAACCTAGGAATTCCGCTCACCACCTCTTATTATATGGCCTCATAATTTAATTAGTTTATGCAATGTGTTTTTAATTTGAGTTGGTTAATTTTGTGACAGGTTACTGGTGAGATGAAAGGTAGTAAGTGTAATTTATTTGGTTTCAATTATGTAAACAGGGCAGCTCAATTTAGTATTTGTAATGGGAATTTTTTAAGGTATGTATCGATATGGAGCACGGTCGAGGAAACAAGGTAAGGTCATTTCTACGGGAGAAAGTATACCTCCTCTTGTTCGGCTAGCCAATAGAAAGGCTTTATTTCAAACAAACTTTATGACGTCACCAAAATGCCAGGTCGTTAGGCCAATAGGGGAGCCAGATTTGGGGGTAGCAGTGCTACCAGAGGCAATATGAGCGCTGCTATTGGTTCGTTGCCGTGACGTTAGCAAAACCACACCGCCAACGAAAAAATACAGGTTTGAACCTACCTTGTTTGCTCTAACGTGATATCGAGGGACTTAATTTATCGTTTACTTGTTTTTTCTTACCATACTAAATCACTATTATAAAAGTAGCCGCGTCCGTCCGTCTGTGTGACCCCCTCTTCTAATCGATAGCTTTGATAGCAACAAGGATAAAGCTTAAGAAATACAAGAAATCATTCGATTGCATTATTTTTCTGTGGCGATTCAATTCCCTTTCACTTGGATTATGGTATCCAGAATACGCAATCGGCATATTTTTACAAATAGAAATTTTCTTTGGAGCTTTCTCTGTTGAAATTCATCATGTTGCTTTGATATTTTTAACTGATAATGCGAAAAAAAACGTTTTAAAATCATTTGACCAGTCACCTGGCTACCACTTATAATAAAGCCCAAGATTATGAAACTTGCGGTATCGTTTTCGAAATTGTGATTTTCTTGAAAAGCTTCTACATTTCAGAATAAAATTCCGACAAAAGAGGCCACCATGGATAGAAATGTGTCCAACCGCAAGAGAGAAGTAGCAAGACTACGACAGCATGAAAAACTCAGAAGACGATCGGATGAACAATGCGAAATGGCATGATGAAACAATGCTGCTCGCCAACGAGAAGCTAGAGCTAAATTGACCTTTGAACGGCGCCTGGAAATTCTACGGAATAATGCAGAGCAACACCGAGTAGCAAGAGAGAGCTAAGCACATGAAAGAAGCGACGAAATTCTTTGGCATAGCGCTGGACGACATCGAGTGGCACAAGCGAATTTAACTCAAGAAAGAAGGGTATGAAATTATTCAAATTAATGGCGACCAGCACGTGTGCACTAGTTTGTCCAATGTAAGCTGGCTAGCTCGCGAATGCTTCTTTGTTCACAAACATCAATCTGCTTCTCACCAACAACGTTCAGATTCGAGGCGTAATTATTTCACTTCAACGTAATTTCCCAACGCAGTCTTGAGCTATTGTTTGATGTCCGCTTCTTCCGTCTCTCTGTGACGCTCATAACGATGCTTAATGACCGTATCTGTGATACGAGTTTCACCAGTGCTAAAGAACAAGAATATTTTAATCGCGGGTACTATTATATATTTAAATATTCGATATATTTACGATGGATATATTTGTTTGTCATCCACATGTGGATAATTTATGCTAGGGAAATATTGAATCCCATCATTTTTGATGGGCCGTGTACACTAGACCAATTTTCTATTCTGTAATAGGTGCCGCGTCCGTCTGTGTGTCCGTCTGTTACTCCCACCAGCCTGCAGTGTGAGATGAGCGTATCTGTGATACAAGCTTCACCAACTCTACAATTTTTGGTGCCTTAACCCAGCAGATTGGGAGTCGGAATGTATATCACGTGTATTGGTAGGTTAGATTAGGTTGTATAGAATATCACGTGTATTGGTAGGTTAGATTAGGTTGTATAGAATATCACGTGTATTGGTAGGTTAGATTAGGTTGTATAGAATATCACGTGTATTGGTAGGTTAGATTAGGTTGTATAGAATATCCCGTGTATTGGTAGGTTAGATTAGGTTGTATAGAATATCACGTGTATTGGTAGGTTAGATTAGGTTGTATAGAATATCACGTGTATTGGTAGGTTAGATTAGGTTGTATAGAATATCACGTGTATTGGTAGGTTAGATTAGGTTGTATAGAATATCACGTGTATTGGTAGGTTAGATTAGGTTGTATAGAATATCCCGTGTATTGGTAGGTTAGATTAGGTTGTATAGAATATCACGTGTATTGGTAGGTTAGATTAGGTTGTATAGAATATCACGTGTATTGGTAGGTTAGATTAGGTTGTATAGAATATCACGTGTATTGGTAGGTTAGATTAGGTTGTATAGAATATCACGTGTATTGGTAGGTTAGATTAGGTTGTACAGAATATCACGTGTATTGGTAGGTTAGATTAGGTTGTATAGAATATCATGTGTATTGGTAGGTTAGATTAGGTTGTACAGAATATCACGTGTATTGGTAGGTTAGATTAGGTTGTACAGAATATCACGTGTATTGGTAGGTTAGATTAGGTTGTATAGAATATCATGTGTATTGGTAGGTTAGATTAGGTTGTATAGAATATCACGTGTATTGGTAGGTTAGATTAGGTTGTATAGAATATCACGTGTATTGGTAGGTTAGGTTAGGCTGTATAGAATATTACGTGTATTGGTAGGTTAGATTAGGTTGTATAGAATATCACGTGTATTGGTAGGTTAGATTAGGTTGTATAGAATATCACGTGTATTGGTAGGTTAGATTAGGTTGTATAGAATATCACGTGTATTGGTAGGTTAGATTAGGTTGTATAGAATATCAGTGGTTGAGACTTGGGAAAGTATTGGAAAGCCATAGAAACGCATGGGGTATCATGGGAAAGCCATGTTAAAGCTCAGTTGGTCTGCCACTTTATCACGCTGTCAAGGAAGCCTAATGACTATCTTTGATAGGAGTTTCACCAGTGCACAAGATTAAGAGTATTTTAATCGCGGGTTCTGTTAGGTTGGATATATTTGTTTTTGACCCACATCTGAAGTATATTTTTTAGGAAATTATCGATTCCAGTCATTTATGACGGATAGCGTACACCAAAAAACCCTACACCTCGACCTTCTCGCAGCGTCAGCAGCGTAACGTCACCTCCTCCCCCCTTTTAAAAAATCAGGGGTGTACTAGTAACCAATAAAGGACACGCATTGAGCAAGTCATTTGAAAACATTTCCAGGGTTAGCTGCTGTTCTGAATTTGAAATGACTCCACCATTTTTAAGCCTTGAGTACGCTAGTGCCACGTACAGGGTGGACACTAAAAATGTATCCACTGATTTTAAATAAAAAAAGTTACATGTGTCTGTGATACGACATTATTCCATGATGTGGTAGGAAAGAAACAAATAAAAAATACACCAGAATTAAACGGTTGTATGGTACCACAGATGCATCCTCTCATTATAAAGTTACAAAATAACATGGGTCTATGATAAGATATTATTTTAAATGAAGCAATACACCGGAATCAAACCGTTGTACGGTATCACAGATACACATCATCAATAATACTAAAAATTAGAGGATGTATTTTACGTGTGGAAATTGAATCTGTTCGTTCAGTGCTCGATCAGGCAGCTGAAACGCAAGATTGCAATATTGCAATCTGCGTCCCCGCTCGCGGCTATTCCAGTTGTTACGGATGTAACCGGATTTTACCAACGTAGCAATGTAAGTAATAAATGTTGTTACGAATGCTACGAATGTTGTGGTGAAAGTTACGATCGTAACAATATTATGAAAATGAGTGTTGTTACAAAAGTTACGAATGTTGTTACGAAAGTTACGAACATTGTTACAAAAGTTACGTGTGTTGCTACAAAAGTTACCTATGTTGTTACAAAAGTTGCGAATGTTGTTACGAAAGTTACGAATATGACGTACGTTTTTACGAATGCTGCTGCTCATGTGCCCTATTTACTCTTCTTCTATGTTTACCAATAATGAAATGAACATTTTTTTAACGAAATCTAGGTTATTGTGCAAAAAGTTCCATGGAAATAATATCACCAATTTCATATCTCATATCAGTTGCTTGACAAAAAGAGAAGAAATGCGGTTTCAAAAGATGATGACTGCACTTCTGCATAAAATATCATCAGAATAACTTCTCACACATACAGCCATGTGGCATATCAATATTATTCTCAATTGAAGCGTAGTAAAATAAATACTCAAATATCGAACCTAATCTCAACACTACGGTATGGAATATTTGATGAGGATAATATCACACAGCCCGTATCATATCTACGTTTCTGTATTCAAGAGTAGCAAAATAAATACTCAAATATAGAACCTAATCTCCGCTACGGTAGGGAATATTTAATGAGGATAATATCACACAGCCCGTATCATATCTACGTTTCTGTATTCAAGAGTAGCAAAATAAATACTCAAATATAGAACCTAATCTCCGCTACGGTAGGGAATATTTAATGAGGATAATATCACACAGCCCGTATCATATCTACGTTTCTGTATTCAAGAGTAGCAAAATAAATACTCAAATATAGAACCTAATCTCCGCTACGGTAGGGAATATTTAATGAGGATAATACCACACAGCCCGTATCATATCTACGTTTCTGTATTCAAGAGTAGCAAAATAAATACTCAAATATAGAACCTAATCTCCGCTACGGTAGGGAATATTTAATGAGGATAATACCACACAGCCCGTATCATATCTACGTTTCTGTATTCAAGAGTAGCAAAATAAATACTCAAATATAGAACCTAATCTCCGCTACGGTAGGGAATATTTAATGAGGATAATACCACACAGCCCGTATCATATCTACGTTTCTGTATTCAAGAGTAGCAAAATAAATACTCAAATATAGAACCTAATCTCCGCTACGGTAGGGAATATTTAATGAGGATAATATCACACAGCCCGTATCATATCTACGTTTCTGTATTCAAGAGTAGCAAAATAAATACTCAAATATAGAACCTAATCTCCGCTACGGTAGGGAATATTTAATGAGGATAATATCACACAGCCCGTATCATATCTACGTTTCTGTATTCAAGAGTAGCAAAATAAATACTCAAATATAGAACCTAATCTCCGCTACGGTAGGGAATATTTAATGAGGATAATATCACACAGCCCGTATCATATCTACGTTTCTGTATTCAAGAGTAGCAAAATAAATACTCAAATATAGAACCTAATCTCCGCTACGGTAGGGAATATTTAATGAGGATAATACCACACAGCCCGTATCATATCTACGTTTCTGTATTCAAGAGTAAATCATTAAGTACTGAAATATAAAACTTAATCTCAGCACGTATCATATCTACGAGTCTGTATCAAGCAGTAGCGGAATAAAAGCCACCTTTCTCAGGATGCGGACTACGTTTTTGTGGAAGCATCCCGCCGGGATAATATCCCGGACACCCTGGCACGTATCCTAGCTACGCCTCAGTATTCTATCGGAACAAAAAATAACACATTCTGGCTTCCAGGCTGCGAGACTCGAGACGTTTTGCATCCGGGATCTTTTTGTTCGAGATGCGGAGTGGCCGTTGCAAAGACGGCAGAAAAATAAAGATGTCTCAGTGCGGACCAGCGTAAAGAAAAGGCCCGAAGTTTCAAGCCCAAGCTCTCGAAAACAAGAGCAGGTAAAGAATCTTTTAGAATTTGGCTTGGAAAAATTTAGGGTAAGTCTAAGTTATCATGAGGAAACCAGGGTAACATGATTCTTCACTAGGATTTCAGAGACTCTTCGAGCATTGATTGAACTTTATTTGCTAAACTTTCGGAGTGCTGAAAGCATGAGAATTTCCTCATAAATATCGTGGGACCTCAATGTTCATTTGACCATAATTTATAGCGCACACGCGCTGAAATGTTGACGAGAATTTTATCAATTCATCAATTGATAGACGTTTGCAAACAATTACGAAGTGCAAAGTAGTTGTGAGATTTACACACAACTTCAAATTAAACATAAATGCACAAAAAAACAGCAACACTAAGAATTTAAAGACTAAGAATACAGCACGGATAGGTATCATATTTAATAGAATTTAACGAAACTAAATTTAAAATATCTGAATTAGTCAATTTTAAACGTTTCGGAGACCAGCTCCATCTTCATTAAGTCTGAAAGAATAAAAACCAAAATTGGTTAGTTCTTGACAAAAGTGTCAAAATTGATCGGTTAGAAAAAAACTACGCAAAAATTTCTAAAGGAAATGAACTATTAGCATTATTTAAAAGCGGCTTCTCTTTTGCAATGTGAAGGGATTCTAAAATGCACAAATCTAACTCGTTAGGTGCAGAGCATAAAATAGAAAAATTGTCCTCGGAAATACGGCTGCTACACTGTTCGGTATGAAGGTGGATTGATGAACGAGGAGGCTGAGCTCAAGGTCTCCCGGTACGAACGCTAACTCCGCGGTGCTGGGCGATCCTGACGTAAAAAGGCAGCGTCGTCATGCCGACGTAGCCAGACGTACACTGTACGAAACTAAATTTATATACCAGGGATGCCCGCATCCGCTTAGGAATCCTATCTTTGTACCGAAAGAAAGAACCAACTCGCAGCAGATTCACAGTAATTACATTTAATTTTACCGCAGGAAAGTGGTGTTTAAAAAGGTTTTCAATATCCCGGGACATCTTGCTCGTAAAATCACCAAAATATGGAAATACGCAGTAGAGCTGCTGCACCCAACCAGCGACAGCGTTAATATCTGAATATTTCTTGGCTAAAAATTTTTTAATATGAGCATGAACAATTGAGGAACGGAATCCGTTTTTACAAAAAATGAGACTAAAAAATTAAATTCAGCATGCAGATCCACAGAACTAGAACAAATGTTGTAGGCACGATTTAATAAGGCTTTAATCGCATTAATTTTAAATATATAGCTACAGTTACTGTAGAAACTTATGCCCAATCCAGTAAAAGTAGCTTTAAGAAAAACTAAAAAAGTGAGAACTTTACCTACTTGAGTAATTTTTGAGTCCAAAAAAGATAACGAACCATTATTCTCAATTTCGATTTTAAATTTTATTGATGAATGTTTCTCATTTACATAGTCCCTGAACATTTGAGCATGACTTGGATCACGAAACAACAAAAACGTGTCATCAATGTAACGGAAGAAACACAACAAAGAAACACATGTAATATAATTGGGACAGAAAGTATACTTTCAGTTCAATTTATTTTCGATAATTTGAACGGAAGTACTATTTACGAACGTGAACACACTCATGCAAAAGATAGTTTAATGCTGGTTGCATTTTCCGTAGACTTTTGTAATTGTTTTTGTCTCTGAACTTCCTGCTTAAATTTTTGGTGCAGTGCTATTTGAAATAAGAATAATCACAAGCACTGTTTTTGGTGCGTTGTCTTGTTATGGTATGATGAATTAACTTTAATAATAATCACATAAATTAACTTATAAATTCAAAAATTCTGCAAATGAAATGAAAAAGTTCTATGATTCTAAAAATTAAAAATGCCTAATAAATTCAAAAAATACTAAATTAATAAATTAAAAAGTTTAAATACTAACACTTTTGCCATCACCTAACGGTCAAAATTTATGCGATCCCGTATACCGATTAAAACCAGGAAAATATTGCATTTGAAAAAATGAATTGTTTTTCAAATTTTCCTGGCGTTTTATGAGCGTGACCACAGCGTGCACTGCGCCGTCTTATGAAGAAGGCATCAATAACAGTAGCTTTATCGACAACACTTGATCGTAGCGGAGCAGGTGTGAACGTAAGTTATTCTAGCTGGACACACGACGACTTATGTTGCTTAGCTGCAACGTGCACCACCGGTGGTCACACAGGAAGTTTTCAAAATTCTACTAACCGGCCAGCAGTCACAAACTCAATTTATATTGATGTTTAATCAAAGCTAAATGAAGGCACGATACAGTTATTGTTTGCTATTTTCAGTCTTGTTTAGTATATTTAACTTTTGATTAGAGTTGAATGTTGAACTTCAGTTTAACCTATCGCAATCAAAGTGTTAAAAATATGGCTCCTGTCTGGATTTTAGCCTTTCACCGTAAACATAACAGTACACATCGTGTAGTACTTCACATAGCTCACACACAGCACCGTGTGCACACACAGCACCGTGTGCACACACAGCACCGTGTGCACACACATCACCGTGTGCACACACAGCACCGTGCGCACACACAACACGCTGTGCACGCATCAACACACAACACAATTCACAACACACAGCACAACACAGAACAAGACAGCGCCGCGTGGGGGCAGTACGCCGCCGTCACGCGAGGCCCCAGAACGGGTCCCCACGGCTACGTTGTGCTGAGAGGCCAGGCCTCAGCTCCCTGCGTTTGGGCCCTTGGGGACCTGCCTCCCTCGCTCACCCACCTCCCTCCTCCCCACCCTCATTCCCCACCTCCCCACTTCTTACACTGTCTTTCTCTGGCTCATCCTATCTCTCTCTCTCTCATTGTCTGTCTCTCACATCCTATCTCTCACTGTCTGTCTCTCACATCCTGTCTCTCTATCTCAACCTGTTTCTCTCTCTGTTCTCTGCTGCCTGCCGGGTTTTGAATGGTCTGATGATGTAAGTGTTGTGGAGGTGTTTGCCATTTGCTGGTGAACTTTTGATGGTGAGTGATGGTAGTGGTGAATGGTGGTAGTGGTGAGTTGTGGCAGTGGTGAGTGGTGGTAGTGGTGAGTGGTGGTAGTGGTGAGTGGGGGTAGTGGTGAGTTGTGGTAGTGGTGAGTGGTGGTAGTGGTGAGTGTGGGTAGTGGTGAGTGCTGGTAGTGGTGAGTGGTGGTAGTGGTGAGTGGTGGTAGTGGTGAGTGGTGGCAATGGTGAGTGGTGGTAGTGGTGAGTGATGGTAATGGGGAGTGGTGGTAGTGGTGAGTGGGGGTAGTGGTGAGTGGGTGTGTGGTGAGTGGTGGTAGTGGTGAGTGGTGGTAATGGTGAGTGGGGGTAACGGCGAGTGGTGTTAGTGGTGAGTGGTGGTAGGGGTGAGTGGTGGTAACGGTGAGTGGGGGTAACGGTGAGTGGGGGTAACGGTGAGTGGTGGTAACGGTGAGTGGGGGTAACGGTGAGGGGGGGTAACGGTTAGTGGGGGTAGCGGTGAGTGGGGGTAACGGTGAGTGGGGGTAACGGTGAGTGGGGGTAACGGTGAGTGGGGGTAACGGTGAGTGGGGGTAACGGTTAGTGGGGGTAACGGTGAGTGGGGGTAACGGTGAGTGGGGGTAACGGTGAGTGGAGGTAACGGTGAGTGGGGGTAACGGTGAGTGGGGGTAACGGTGAGTGGGGGTAACGGTGAGTGGAGGTAACGGTGAGTGGGGGTAACGGTGAGTGGGGGTAACGGGGAGTGGAGGTAACGGTGAGTGGGGGTAACGGTGAGTGGGGGTAACGGGGAGTGGAGGTAACGATGAGTAGGGGTAACGGTGAGTGGGGGTAACGGTGAGTGGGGGTAACGGTGAGTGGGGGTAACGGTGAGTGGGGGTAACGGTTAGTGGGGGTAACGGTGAGTGGGGGTAACGGTGAGTGGGGGTAACGGTGAGTGGAGGTAACGGTGAGTGGGGGTAACGGTGAGTGGGGGTAACGGTGAGTGGGGGTAACGGTGAGTGGAGGTAACGGTGAGTGGGGGTAACGGTGAGTGGGGGTAACGGGGAGTGGAGGTAACGGTGAGTGGGGGTAACGGTGAGTGGGGGTAACGGTGAGTGGGGGTTACGGTGAGTGGGGGTAACGGTGAGTGGGGGTAACGGTGAGTGGGGGTAACGGTGAGTGGGGGTAACGGTGAGTGGGGGTTACGGTGTGTGCCGACATGGTTACGTACTTGTTTCGTACCCATGTCAGTAAGTACGTAATGCCACTCCTTGGTGCGACTCGAGCACAGTGTGCGCCGCTGAGTCAGCGAATTATAGCTATAAATAGGGCGTGTTCAGCGCTGCAGAGCGCATTTGGTTGTATTACCTCTCTGCGACAAGTACAAGTAAAAAGTCTACCCGTCTACTCAATATCCACCCTGACGTAAGCCACAGATACGGCACACTGGTGGATCAGTTCGTACGTACCCACGACGTGAAATTAACTTGGTACTTGTGCCGTGATTTGGATGGTGCAAGTACGGTGATTGAAGATATCGGGAATTTCCATCTGTTTTGTCGACGACGATTTGGAGATCGCGTGTCTACAGAGGTTGGAGGAAGTTCTACGTTGGTGTTCTACGCTTCGCTTCGTGTAACGTGAAAATTTTTGGTGCAATCAACAACTGTGCTATGGAGAAGACTGCGGCAACGGGACGTGAACTTCAAGAAGCACCGAAAGTCTATAACAACGTGTTCAGATTTTTTGTGAAACGGGTTCCTGAAAAAGATATGCTGGATTCTTACAAGTTGGACCTGCACATTCCCGTAGGAGTGCCCTACAAAGCGCGTGTAGATCTGGAGCTGGACGGTGATCACTGTGTGATTAAATTGTGCGTAAATTTCCATCGGAAAGAATAACGTGGTAATTTATCAGTTGAATGCATAAGTGATTGTGTTCATTAATTTCTACGAACATTTTCCTGTGATACTACATCTTCGAGAACATTTGTGACACGTGTATGTGATAAATAGATTGCATACCCAAGTGTGTTTACTTAAAGTTATAAAGAAACTGTGTTAAAGATTATTAATACGTGTACATAAACAGTGGGCTGTGATATTACACGCAGTCTGGAACCGTGAATAAACGTAAACACACCAAGAACGTGCTCGTGCTTCCATCGCTACCCCGCTGTGTGTCGGCGCTTCGTGTACGAGTTTGGCATCTGGCACTCTCGACGTCTGGCCGTGCTGTGACTGCGCTACGCAGACGACCTTGAGCCAGGCTGCACGGCATCCGCTGTTACTGTTCCTGGGCTGTCTACCAGACCGACAGCTGTGGCTACTCCCTGACTGCAGGAGCTGCCTTGCCGACAGCTGCGTTGCTGTATTATCAGTTAAGTGTGCTATAACTATATTGTTCTTGTTGAAATTGTTAGGTAATTTTCCGTGACTTCGTCAGTTTTTATTTTGTTAATTTTTATTGTTTCAGAAATTGTTGGGATCGATACCTTTGAATTCGTGTAACGAGTTCCTTGTTAGTAATTGATTTAGGTTCGGTTTGCAAGTCGCAAGAAAAAATTTTGGGATTTCAATTTTCAGTGATATGTAATTGGAGAGTTAACCGGGTACTATCCCCACGATTGGTGTAACGTGTGTCTTTAGCGTTACGTTATGTGATTAATTTTTTGCGAGGTAAAGTATTTTTTTTTGAGGTTCTACAGCCTTATTTTTTTGTGGCGTAGGAATATTGCGTTGGACTGTGGCATTATTGATTTTTAGATTTGTGCGAAAGCATTGTTTTCTTGTTACGATAACTGATGGGAGACTCAGATTCAGATCCAGAATTTATCCGTTCGACGAGTATTATCACTGGTAGTGGAAGGGTTTCTGTTCCAGCATTTAGTGGTACGTTACCTGGTACGTGCGCACATACCTCATCAAATGTGATTATGTCTGGACCACAGACCACGACGGTCATTACGACCACTGTTAGCACACAAACTGTGTCGTTCAGTACGCCGAGTGTTAGTACAATGACGTCCTCGAGCGGACCGATGACAGGTGGTGGTGTAACAACCACGTTACAAAGAGGCAGTACTATTTTGTCCAGTGCAGAGCTTCCCTTGTTTAAAGGCCGTCAAAGGGTCAGAGATCCGATTTTCTCTGAAACGAAAAGTTTTCGAACGCATGTAGCAAATCTTAAATCCTATATGTGTTTATTGCCCGACGTCACTTCAGATAACGCCAAAAAAGAGTTACTTGTGCGCAGCGCTCACAAAAGCGTGGGTGACTTTAATGGCGTCGTCACAAAATTAGTAGACCCTGCTATTAATTATTCATTTGATCAGGTTATCGATATTCTCGACGACATCTATGTCTCGAAAGGTGAACGATCTGTACATGCTTTAGCTTGCGACCTTAACCAGCTACGGCTGTTACGAAACGAAGGGTTGTCTGCCCAATTGGTTATGGCAATGTCAAAAATTAGAAATTTGAGTGACCACATTCTTAATAGTAATGAGGTAGGAATACAAAGACATCCATTTGTTGCTGCTAGTACAAATCAAGCTGAATTGAAAAAGTTCTCTGGAGATCTAGTTGTTTTCAGCCTTGCTACAGCCATTCTTGCACCATTATTGGAAGAGAACTTTTGTAAAAAAATCTTCTCGAAACCGTTCAATACCTCTGAAGAATTGTTAGCTCGCCTCGTTTCCGCTGTGCGTAATAACCCTGAGGGAAGAGAAATACTTGCGCGCAAAAATAATACCCAGTACCCTTATCAAACCAGAGAGACTTATCTTGCGGTCGTGCCCGAAGAGGGAGAATGGGATGAGAAAGATTCGTCCCCCGAGGTCTTGTATGCATCACAAAATACCAGCCGACGATTTCAAGGTCGAAGACCATTTTTCAGAAACAATTGGAGAGCTGCTAGATTTCCAAGGGGGAGACAGCATGCTTACTTCGGAGATCGACCATTAGGTTCCTTGGAGTGCCATGAGGCTCAGGTGGTAAACCCACAACAGACTAATAATGATAAATCTAAGTCGTTTTGTTCACTGTGCAATTCCGCAGGTCATATTCAGAGTATGTGCACGAGTAAAAGAGGCCAAAGCAAATCAAATTTCCGAGGCCATGCTTGTTACGCTTGTGGGAAGACGGGTCATTTTGCACGTGAGTGTCTTTCGCGTGGTCGTAGTAGAGGACGAGGTGAAGCGTTCTACGCTGCATCTTGCGAGGGTGAAGATTTTTTAGAGTAGACAAAGAAAAATCGGAAAATTCAGAGTGTCTTGTAGTAGAGAAGGAGTTGCCAATGCCCGGGGTTGGAGCTGCTATCCTCGTCAACAAAAATGTGGTGTTGAAACCAGATACTATTAATAAGTCGACGACTGTGGTGGATCCGCTTTTCTTGTGTAAAAATAAATTTGAATTACTAGGTGAACAAGAACTTGATGTAGGTGCAAATTCTGAACTACCTGTAGAAGTTTGTTTGTCAGCGACGATAATGAAAGAAGGTCGTCTAAGGAAAGAAAGTGATGGATTATTTTCAGTACGGCGTTCTAAGAAGCCTACAATTATATTACGTAATGATAACAAATTGATGAGCGCACTGATCGATAGCGGTAGCGACAGATGTTTAGTGAGTTACCGGAATTTAAAAGGTATAAACGAGCAAATTAAGCCCAGTGCTCTGAGTATCAGAGGTGTAAATTCCAAAAGCCAGGTATCAGGAGAACTAGATCTTTGTATTACGCTGCCTAATAGTAAGGAAATCAATACCAGTGCTTTGATTTTGAAAGATGCCGAATTCAAATATGATGTAATCCTTGGTAGGGATATTTTACAAGACGCTGTGATTAATTTCAAAGAAGGATTCATTGTTCTCGACGGCGTAAAAGTACCGTTTCATGATGTGCAGGAATTGCACGAGCAAAGTAGGAAGGAGATATTTTTGAACACTGTAAGTAATCCAGAATGTCTGATGGCGGACATGCTTACGAATAGGAGGAAATTAAGGAGATATCAGCTGAAACAGAGAGAATCAAAAATTGCGAGCCAGGAAAGTGGCGATACTAATGGTAGAGAGATAAATACTGCAGAAGAGAAGGGTATCCCAGGCCCAAAGACAGGGCGAGAGAATAATGGGAAAGTAAAAAATAAACAACATGCGAAGAAAATAAGAGAAACTAAGGAACATGCGAGAGGTTTGAAATGTAGTAAAAAACGAGAAATAGTTGTTCATTGTGGAGCAGTGGAAATGCCCAGAAACTGCTTACGTGTTATTAATGGGTATGTCAAAAAGGCAAAGCCCGGAAGGTATATTATGAATAAGACAATTCTCGCGAATGGTATTTATGTCGCCGAATCTGTTGTGGATATCAAGTCAAATGGGTTTGTCCCTGTAATGCTTTTGAACGTCTCGGAAGACGTGGTATATTTGAGTGACAATACGATGTTAAGTACGATTGAAGAAATTAACGACATGGAAATTGAACACGAGAGTTACATGTCTACCGTGCACGAAGCTGTGCGAGATGCAAATTTATGCGATGCTCGAGATAATGCGGATCTACCCAAAGTCGACAGTGTTAATGGTGGAAAGTTCAATGCCATCTCTGATAAAGACGTTGGTTTGGTATCTGCAAAAACGAGGCATTGTGGTAACGATAATCGTGTTGATGAAGTGGGAATTAATAGGGACAAAGATGTTGTCCCAGAAGGAGGCAGTAACGAGAGACGTCCTCTGACGTGTAACGATGTAAATTGTGAAAACGATGATGCTAAACAATTACTGATGAATTTATTAAACAATTTTAGGGACGTAATTACGCTCGAAGGCGAAAATATTGCAGTCACGAATGTAATGCGACATGATATTGTATTAAAACCTGATGCTCCAGTACTTAACATCCCTCCATATCGAATTCCACATAAGTATCAAAATGAATTATTGGAAGCCAATAAACAGATGTTGAATCAAGGAATAATTGAACCTTCAAGCTCCGAATACAATTTTCCTTTAATCGTGGTGAAAAAGAAGTCGGGCGAGATTCGACCCGTCATAGATTTTCGTGAACTCAATAAAATAATTATCAAGGAAAGTTACCCAATCCCACGAATTGACGAGGTTCTTTATTCTTTAGGTGGTAATTGTATTTTTTCAAGTCTTGATCTCCGCTCAGCCTTTCATCAGGTCGAGTTGGAAGAGAAATGCCGTAAATTCACCGCGTTCAGTATCGGTTATGAGAAATTTCAGTTCAAGAGGTTACCATTCGGGTTATCCTCGAGTCCATCAGTTTTCCAAAGAATCATTTCTTCTGTTCTTGCAAATATCATCGGTAAATTGTGTTTTGTATTCCTTGATGATATACTAGTATTTTCCAAATCCATGAATCAACATCTGAAAGATTTACAGAGTGTTTTTGAGAAGCTACGTAGTGGAAATCTGTCCCTTAAACTTGAAAAATGTCATTTTCTCAAAAGCTCCATTGAATATCTTGGACACATTGTGTCGGCAGACGGAATCCGTTGCAAGGAATCGGAAAAATTACAAAAATTCCCGATTCCAAAAAATGTGAAAGAACTACAAAGTTTTCTAGGTGTGGCGAACTATTTCCGCAATCACATTCCGATGTTTGGTTCCATTTCGTATCCTCTCTATCAATTGTTACGAAAAAACGTTGATTTTATCTGGACGCCTGAATGTCAGAAAGCTTTTGAAAAGATTAAATCTGTTTTAACATCAGATACCGTTTTAAAGCACCCTGATTTTTCCAAGCCTTTTCATGTATTTACAGATGCTTCAAACTATGGCATTGGGGCAGTACTTTTGCAACAAGATAATGATTCAAAAAAATCCATGAAGGCTATAGCATATTACAGTAAAAGTTTGAATTCAACACAAAAGCGCTATTCAACGACGAAAAAAGAATTCTACGCCATTGTGAGCGCACTTAAAGCATTTAAATATCTCATTCTTGGATATCCGATCTATTTATACACTGATCACAAGCCCTTACAGCCCTTGTTTTTCAAAAAGCTTCCTGACGATTCGGCTATGTCTCGATGGTGTCTAACAGTGCAATGTTTCGAACCAATAGTAAAGTATTTCCCCGGAAAAAAGAATCTAGTTGCAGATTGCCTAAGTAGACTACCCGAGCAATTAACTATTTCTGATCTTGAAGAATGCTCAGAGTTCGACGAGGTCGACGTGTTGGCAGTAACTACTCGCCGTGGTGCACTGACCGCCGGCGTAGACGATACAGACGCGACGCCCTCAAACCAAGTGGCGCCTGAGCCGACTGAAAAACCCCGACTGATTGACTACGTACCTCAGTTAAAAGACGTATCATGGACTTTAGACGAATTCCGAAATGAACAACAACTAGACCCATTCTGTTCTGAAGTTAAAGACGCATTACTATCTAGTAGACAATCTACGATCCCTGACTTACAAAAATACTTAATTCTGAACGACATACTTTATAGACGACGACAAATAGACTCTAGGGAAAGTACTATTCTAACTTCGGTAATACCAACATCGCTCATGCACAAGGCGGTGCTGAGTATACATTCATTGTACCATACTGATGCCACGCATACGTTGTTTAAATTTAAGTTGCGTTATTTTCATTTATTGGAGAAGAGTATCATCCGTAAATTTGTCAAAATGTGTGATGTATGTAAGATTCTGAAGGCCAGCTGTACTGTACCTATTAAAATTTTAGACGCTCCCATCGCTAAAGAACCATTCGAGGTGGTATCCATGGACTTCCTGGGCCCTCTACCGGTCACAGATCAGCAGAATAAATATATTCTCATTTTGATTGATTTATTTTCGCGTTACTGTAAGCTTTACGCGACAGCAGATCGATTAGCAGATACAGTTGTCTCTTGTCTGGACAGCTGCTTCTCAACCTTTGGCTATCCTAAAACACTTTTAAGTGACCAAGCTCTTGAATTTAAGTCTGCGGCAGTTAAAAAATTCTCTCAAATTCATTGTATTGCGAAAAAAGAAGTACTACCTTGGAGCCCTCACAGTAACGCTATTGTCGAACGCAATAATCGCAAAATTACGAACCTTTTGAAACTATACATAAATTCCCTCGTACATACCGAGTGGGACGACTGTCTTAACGTAACAGAAAATGCAATTAACAATAGTTTAAATACCACATTGGGGGATACACCATCGTTTATTATGTTCAACCGCGACACGTGTCCGAGCTTTAGCGCCGTAACTTTCGAACCTAATTACAGTCACGACACGACTGTGGATATCATAAAATTTCGTGCTCAAGAAGCTGTCCGCATTTGTGAGAACGTTAGAGCTGTAATAATTAATAACACCAGCGAAAGAACTATGTATCACAACCTTCGACGTAAAAATAAAAATTTTGAACTTGGTGACCGCGTATTGTTGCGCAATAACATGCGAAAAAATAAGCTTGACATCGCCTGGAAAGGTCCTGGAATTATCACTAAAATTAATCGAAATTATGTAGAGTTGAAAATAGGAAACAAAACGTTTAAATCTAATAAAAATCATGTCTTACCCTTACGTAAAAAGTGTTGAATAACATAACTATACGACTGACGACTAACTATGTTACAATGTTCACATAAAAATTATTGTGTGACTCTTGTTTCGATGTTAACTTTAAATATCATATTAATCGGATTTATAGTTATATGATCATATGTAATTGTTTAAGTTCAATTTCTTGATGTACCATGCTTTTATACGTACGCATTCAATGTTCTGTCGCATTCAGAATTCTTTCAAATTCAAAATGTATCGCATTCAATAATCTATCGCATTCAGAATTCTTTCAAATTCAAAATGTATCGCATTTAATATTCTATCGCATTCAGAGTTTTTTCAAATTCAAAATGTATCGCATTCAATGTACTATCGCATTCAGAGTTCCTTCAAATTTAAGATGTATCGAATTCATCTGTATCGCATTTGATTTTACAGCTAAGGTTTGCACCTGCTCGAGAGCATTACACGGGTCATTACACTCCGTATGTTTAGAAACACGGGAGCTCAATGTTGTGGGACCGTGTTCTGGCACCACATGTTGTTGGGGAAGGCGTTCCGATTTGTTTTGAAACTATGCCCGGCAGCAGAGGAGCCGTGCGAGACTTGCAGAGTGCAGACATGTTTAGGGTCTGTAACATGCAGACATCTGTTGGTTTCTTTTCATGTTCACTATTCTTTCATTTCCTTGTTTTTTTACGATGATTAATTTACTTTGTTTAAATTAAAGGGCCATGCTAATTTGATCCGTCTTTGTTCTCAATTTCAGATTGCGCACGCATCGTTCCTGACCTTCACAATGGGGAATAGACTTACGCATGTCTCGGTGGAGGCTCTAACCAATGCGTTAGAGAACCACCAAGGACGTGTTTCCAAGGACTGGATTGCGGCAAACGCGATGGTAGACATCCTGCCTGACCGCGTTACAGATTTAGGTCTTCTCCTTCTTTTCCCAGCGACAATAGCAATAGGAGTCTGTCTCTTCTATTTCCGTCGTGAGCTAAATATGCTTGCAGAAAGGTTCCGGTCTGAAGACGCGTTGCTCCGTCGTCAGATGCTCAGGTCGAGCACTGCCGATCCACCGTTACGTCATCCAACGGCGACGAGCGAGATGTAGGCGTCGCGTGGACTGCTTGTGAGAGCGTGATGTAGTTACACGCGAATATCGTTTAGCGACAACGATGTTTCTTTTTCTGTAAACGGAATGTTTAGTGTTTAACTTCAATATATTCTCAGGAATTAACTTTTAGATTTTGCGTTCTTTTTCTACTTTTCTATTTGTATGCGTATTATAAACTTTACAGTATTGTCGATGATGTTCACGAAGAATACCATGTTTAAGTAAAACAGCATGTATTAATAGATCTCCGATTTAATTAAATGGTTCGACATGAATGAGTCATAATTACATTTAGGTAAGAATGCGTTTAAAATTTTCGTGATAGTTTCTTTTTTTTTTTTTTTCTCGTTCACGAGTGTATTGTTTATTAACTTTCACGGGAGGTATAAATATTACAGGCTTAATTACGTTTGAAATAAAATTTTTCTGGTTCATGTTTCGACGTTGCTACTTTCTATTTTTATTTTTCCTAAGTTAGCAATTGAAATGATTATCAAAAATCCTATAAAATATTTGCGATACTTGTGTATTAAGGGCAAATGTTCTCGTACCTATACGAGGTACATTGATGCGTTGTTTCAAAATATTTTTTTTCTTGGTAATAAATTAATACTTCTTTTCAAAATTTTTTTTCTCAATAGTAATTAAAATTTATTTCATGAATTTCCTTGTTCCTTTAGCGTTGCATAAGATGACTGCGAGTATTAATAATGTATTTCTTTTCTTCCATGCTTGCGTTTTATTTGCGAACTGTTCTTTACGTAAAAACGATTGAAAAGATAGTTAAATATTTGTTCCTTTATCCGTGATTTTTTTTTCGTTCCTATTGCTACATGTTCTTGCTGCCTTTAAAAAGTTAATTACGGGTATTTCCAATATAATAGATAGTTAAATGCTGGTCGCTTGTACCGTAGATTTTTTGGTACGATATTTCTGTATGTGTTCACTATTTACGTGGTACTCTGATATAGTTTCTGTTGCGTTCTTGTCGAATTTACCTCGACGCGTTTTGCTTTTATTTTACGGATGTTTTTCAATTTCGATGAATATATTATTGTTGTTGTACTTGTACGCCTTTCACTACGGGGTATCGTTTAAAAAAGAAGATATGTTTTCACTATTGTTTACGGCACAGGTTCCTACCCTGCGGCATATCACCTTCTTCTTTTGTTGGTGGGGGTATATTGCGCATTTTTCACCTTGCATACCTAAATGCCAATTACATTGATGTGTTTACTTCACTGATTGTCACGAATTAGTAATTATCATTTTTAAACACTGATGCCTTGAGATACCCTTGTTGATTTTGAAGTTATGTCTTTTCAAATTGATTGTTTTATTCAAAAAGGGATTTTCACCAGGCATGGTGGGGGAGGTGTGTGCCGACATGGTTACGTACTTGTTTCGTACCCATGTCAGTAAGTACGTAATGCCACTCCTTGGTGCGACTCGAGCACAGTGTGCGCCGCTGAGTCAGCGAATTATAGCTATAAATAGGGCGTGTTCAGCGCTGCAGAGCGCATTTGGTTGTATTACCTCTCTGCGACAAGTACAAGTAAAAAGTCTACCCGTCTACTCAATATCCACCCTGACGTAAGCCACAGATACGGCACAGGTGAGTGGGGGTAACGGTGAGTGGGGGTAACGGTGAGTGGGGGTAACGGTGAGTGGGGGTAACGGTGAGTGGGGGTTACGGTGAGTGGGGGTAACGGTGAGTGGGGGTAACGGTGAGGTGAGCTCGAAATATCCCACCAATAAATATTCAAGAGCAGAATTCAGACAACTCGTCAGTAAAAATTTCGTTGAAAATTGGGCCCTAAGTAACTTGTAATATTTTTTTAAATAAATTTTGTTAGAAAATTTGAGTTTTATCATTTTTTATAACACATGGGGTGCGTTTAACGCGCTTAATAATTCGTTTGAACACGGATGAGAAAGAGTTTTTGGGTATTTTTCCGAGTGATTTTTATCCTTTTGTCGAAAATCCAAGGGGTATCTCCTAATGGAAATGTAATCTTTAAAATTAATATTTCGAAGTGAATGAATTCTGAATTGAATGAATGAATTCTGGTCATGGATGTATATTCAATCACCGATTTCAAAAAACACGTCAGTTCTTCGAATTTCGTCAAAAATTGTGACCCAGCAAACTTGCAAAATCATTTAAGGGAAAATAAAAAATTTTGTCTCCAACAATCACGGCACAGCCACGTGTGCCCTGACACGGCACAGCCACGTGTGCCCTGACACGGCACAGCCACGTGTGCCCTGACACGGCACAGCCACGTGTGCCCAGACACGGCACAGCCACGAGTACCTTTACACGGCACAGCCACGTGTGCCCTGACACGGCACAGCCACGTGTGCCCTGACACGGCACAGCCACGTGTGCCCAGACACGGCACAGCCACGAGTACCTTTACACGGCACAGCCACGTGTGCCCTGACACGGCACAGCCACGTGTGCCCTGACACGGCACAGCCACGTGTGCCCAGACACGGCACAGCCACGAGTACCTTTACACGGCACAGCCACGTGTGCCCTGACACGGCACAGCCACGTGTGCCCTGACACGGCACAGCCACGTGTGCCCAGACACGGCACAGCCACGAGTACCTTTACACGGCACAGCCACGTGTGCCCTGACACGACACAGCCACGTGTGCCCTGACACGGCACAGCCACGTGTGCCCTGACACGGCACAGCCACGTGTGCCCTGACACGGCACAGCCACGTGTGCCCTGACACGGCACAGCCACGTGTGCCCAGACACGGCACAGCCACGTGTGCCCAGACACGGCACAGCCACGTGTGCCCTGACACGACACAGCCACGTGTCCCCTGACACGGCACAGCCACGTGTGCCCTGACACGGCACAGCCACGTGTGCCCTGACACGGCACAGCCACGTGTACCTTTACACGGCACAGCCACGTGTGCCCTGACACGACACAGCCACGTGTGCCCTGACACGGCACAGCCACGTGTGCCCTGACACGGCACAGCCACGTGTGCCCTGACACGGCACAGCCACGTGTGCCCTGACACGGCACAGCCACGTGTGCCCAGACACGGCACAGCCACGTGTGCCCAGACACGGCACAGCCACGTGTGCCCAGACACGGCACAGCCACGTGTGCCCTGACACGACACAGCCACGTGTGCCCTGACACGGCACAGCGACGTGTGCCCTGACACGGCACAGCCACGTGTGCCCTGACACGGCACAGCCACGAGTACCTTTACACGGCACAGCCACGTGTGCCCTGACACGACACAGCCACGTGTGCCCTGACACGGCACAGCCACGTGTGCCCAGACACGGCACAGCCACGTGTGCCCAGACACGGCACAGCTACATGTGCTCTGACACGACACAGACACATGTGGGCTGACACGGCACAGACACATGTGCCCGGACACAGCCCCACCCAGATCAGTCGCAGTTCGGATATCGTGCCGTAAAAACTTCCTTATTTATCGACCAACTCGGCGTAGGAGAAACGATGTGAACTAATTTACTGAAGATTGGAAACAACGGACAGTTTACAGATCAGTTCGAAGTAGCGATGCAGTTTATTTTGTGCAATTCTGTGCGTGGATGAACTGGCTTTTGTCAGTGATCCACTTTCCACTACTTTAAATTATCTTGTCGAGTGTGCTAAGTGCTTTATTCCGTTCTTGCAATGGACGCATCCAACGATATTTCTTATTTTTTGATGGAAAAGATGATAGTTATTATTACCTATTTACTCGGAATAGTATCGGGATTGGTAAGGCTCTGATGTACGCTTACTGGCTAAGGAAAATAAGGACTCTTATGATCCTCCATACAGTATGAGCAGCTTGTGAGCTTTCAGCTCGATGTATCTCTGTTCGATGTTTTGCCTTCATTGTTTATGTGGGACGGAGTTCGTCTGCGTCTTGAAACATGTTTCCTTATAACACATGGGGAAAATGAGCGTGTCGTTCTTTTCTCAAAATTGAGGCGTCACAACGCTGATAATAAAGCCTGGTCCCTGTCACAACGCTAATAATAAAGCCTGGTCCCCGTCACAACGTTAATAATAAAGCCTTGTCCCCATCACAACGCTTATAATAAAAACTTGTCCCCGTCACAACGCTGATAATAAAACCTTGTCCTCGACACAGCGATAATAATGAAGCCTGGTCCCCGTCACAACGCTAATAATAAAGCCTGGTCCCTGTCACAACGCTAATAATAAAGCCTGATCCCTGTCACAACGCTAATAATAAAGCCTGGTCCCTGTCCCAACGTTAATAATAAAGCCTTGTCCCCATCACAACGCTTATAATAAAAACTTGTCCCCGTCACAACGCTGATAATAAAACCTTGTCCTCGACACAGCGATAATAATGAAGCCTGGTCCCAGTCACAACGCTAATAATAAAGCCTGGTCCCCGTCACAACGCTAATATTAAAGCCTGGTCCCCGTCACAACGCTAATATTAAAGCCTGGTCCCCGTCACAACGCTAATAATAAAGCCTGGTCCCCGTCACAACGCTAATATTAAAGCCTGGTCCCCGTCACAACGCTAATAATAAAACTTTGTCCTCGTCAAAACGCTAATATAGAACAAATAACTCTGATCAGTGCCAAGAATACTTTAATATGGTGCATGATATTAACTGGGAAATGGCGGTGTCTGAAGCACAAACAGAAAATTTTCAGAGTAGGAACAACCTCTTAAACCAGACGCCCGACACTGCATTCGAACCTGACCTTGATTTTCTTTCTCTTGCTCACCGCAGTAAATCTTCACACTCAGCTCAGATTTTTGCTTTGATCAAAATTCTCGAACCTTTTACCTCTGTGGCACCACTGCTTTTTGTCATCAGTGATTTGTGCGGATTTGAACTTTAATCTGCGCAGCAAGTTTTTTGTAGCAACCTGATGCCAGATCAAAGTTTCCAGATGTTTGGTCTCAAATGGAAATTAGTTTCCCACAATGCTACCCTCAGTTTAGATTTCTTCAAATTATAATATTTTTAACACCAAAAAAGCTTGGAAGCTCTAGACAGTACTCGCACTTAATCGTTTGATTCGCATCCAAGTCTGAATCTCAAAGCCTGCTATTTTGAAGCAAACCTCAATCGTCGTTGCAACGTAAGATAGCATCCCAACATACAACTTTTAAATCTATTACACCTTTACAATGGCCATGCTCGCAGCGACGACTGGATTGCAGATTACAATTCCACAAAAAGTTGGCCCTGGGCACCGCAAACGCCAAACGCAAGAGAATTCAATTTCTTCACTCAGTGAGACTCTCCCCTTCACTCCCTCTCCCCTTCACTCCCTCTCCCCTTCACTCCCTCTTCCCTTCACTCAGTGAGACTCTCCCCTTCACTCCCTCCTCCTCACATACGCAGAAGAAAAACTGGCATTTGGCGCTCGTGTTTGGGTCCCTAAAAGGTTTTACGCTTTCAATCAACCGCGAATTCAGGGCCCAAAAAACAGCCATGAAAACGATAAGTCCTCAAAGTTTGCCGCTTTGACAAAGTTGTGGGCGCGATAGGGGAACTTTTTGGAGCTTCTTGTGGCACCTCACGCAGTCCGCCTTTATTTCCAGGCCTTGATATTCTGGTGCCTCACGCAGCGGCTGCGTGATGCAGTCTGCCTATATTTCCACGCTTTGATCCGCCTTTATTTCCGCGCCTTGATCCGCCTTTATTTCCGCGCCTTGATCCGCCTTTATTTCCGCGCCTTGATCCGCCTTTATTTCCGCGCCTTGATCTGCCTTTATTTCCGCGCCTTGATTCGCCTTTATTTCCGCGCCTTGATCCGCCTTTATTTCCGCGCCTTGATCTGCCTTTATTTCCGCGCCTTGATTCGCCTTTATTTCCGCGCCTTGATCCGCCTTTATTTCCGCGCCTTGATCCGCCTTTATTTTCGCGCCTTGATTCGCCTTTATTTCCGCGCCTTGATCCGCCTTTATTTCCGCGCCTTGATCCGCCTTTATTTCCGCGCCTTGATTCGCCTTTATTTCCGCGCCTTGATCCGCCTTTATTTCCGCGCCTTGATCCGCCTTTATTTCCGCGCCTTGATCCGCCTTTATTTCCGCGCCTTGATCCGCCTTTATTTCCGCGCCTTGATCTGCCTTTATTTCCGCGCCTTGATTCGCCTTTATTTACACGCCTTGATTTTCTGGCACCTCACGCAGCGGCTGCATGATGCAGTCCACCTTTATTTCGACGCTTTAATCCGCCTTTATTTCCAGTCTTTGATATTCTGGGGGAGTTCGGCAGGGCTCAGTAGCCGGGATCCGGAACAGCGAGTGCCGCGAACGTGTGAATTACTGCAGCTTCTTCCAATTTCTGGGCCTTAATGTCCTGTTTTTGGGATGCGAGAACAAAAAATTGCGCAGGAATAGGAAAGTGGTGATGCAGCAACAAAAGATGAGGTAATGCAGGAGAAAATCGAAAGCCGAGGGCTGGAGAGGTAAACAATAGCTTTCCTTTTGAGTTCAGAACTGCGTTATTTGCTGCTCCTTTCTCATGCGGTATTGAATCGCCTCACTGACATCCATCTACTTCTGAGAAATTTTGCTGGTTTACCAAAGTACGATACATGGATTAAAACCTCTACCGTTTCTAGTCACGTCTGGTTAGTGTACTCGTGTCTATACTCTTTACTAAGTGTCTATACTCTTCACTAATTATCACAACTCAAGAGCATTTTTAAACTCTGAAGTCAAATATTTTTAAATTTCATTTTCATAATCATCACCTTTACTACCTATCGTAATTCATCGACTTAAGAGCTTTTCCAATCACCGCGGCCACTCCCGGATAAAATTACATTTTGGTTTTATTACTACAGCTTTTTTTTTACCAACCACAACTCCACGACTCATGAGCCTGTCTTATCACTACGGTATCTGAGTTTAAAATGATATTTGCCTTAATTACGGTGGTGTTTATAACCTACCTCAACTCCACAACTCAAAAGGCCCTATAGTCAGAATACTCACTGAATGCGCGATAATGAACGGTAAGGTATTACTTTCTTTTCTAGGGCCTTTATTGTTCATGTTGCACGGTCGCGTAGCATGGAAACTAGCGGACAGCAGCTGCTGTAACATTTGCGAGGAAAATTTGGTCATTCAACTTGCACAGTCGCGTATCATGGATACTAGCGGACAGCAGCTGCTATGACATATTATTGCAAGGAACATTTTATCGTTCACCTCGCACAATAGCGTAGCATGAACACTAGCGGATAGCAGCTGCTGTCCGCTGCTGTCAGCAAGGAAAATTGGGCATGGCCGATGGGCTTGATTTCCTCATGTGGCGCATGGACGGCGAAGAGAAAGTTAGAGTATGGACTTGAACTATTAACTCGTTAACCGTCACTGCGGTGTGGCCGCTATGCATCTGCACTGTCAATTCAGTGACTGCCCTCAGTTATTTTACATAATTGATGTGTGGACAGTGACTATTATAGATAAAAACCCACGCATCTACTTAAGTGGGTAAATAAGATTAGGGAACACTTTGCGTGAGCTAGTTAAGTGGACTATGACAGAGAAAATGCAATCAACTACGGGCCGATAACTGGACACGGACGGTTGAAGGCGAATCAGTTTTACGAAATATGGTACAAGTGATTAATCAACAGTAAATAGGTTCCAAGAGTAGCCTAACGATGTATTTGTTTCTTGCAGCGCCTACGAATCCCTCACTCAGCCTTTGGCTGATTAGGACCTTCTTGAATACCTTGGAACGTTTGCTTCATTTTGTGACGGCCATACACCTGTTCCATTGAAGGAAACCGCGTTATTGGGTCACCTGCAGTCACTGAGGTAACTATGTTTCAATTTAAAGATGCAGTTTCGTTCACACAACACGCTCTGTCGGAAATATACTAGTTTCATTACTACATTGTTTCATTTGAGGCATTAATTTTATTCATGGAGAAGTAGCTTTGTTCGGTCAGCGAAATTTCGCTCGAGGAAGAATACTCTTCAAGATTAAACCGCAAATCCAGATCATAACTTTGCTACAAGCCAAAACATCTTTCCGACAAAGCCACCAAGTTCAAACAATAGGCCTCATTCGAACAATATCTTATTCTTGGTAGAAAAAGTTTCCCCAGACAATACCTTCGCGTTGGAACAATACGCTGCCCGGATAATGACGTCTCCAGTGGACAAAAACAATAACGCGGCGCCTGAACAGCGGACGCAGGGGAACAGCGTGCCTTTACAGGCCGCATTACAGCTCCCGAGACAAAAGCCAGCGCTGCCTAAAAACCAACTTTATAGCTGCTGGTACGCGACTCGATCCCTTGGGAATGCGAGGCACTCTTCACGCCGACTGTACACAAACAATGCATTCCTATTTTGCTCGCGAGCTCGCCTGAGCGAAACAGAAAGGACGCGACGGACGAACTCATAATTCCTGAAGCCCAAAATGAATCGTTCCATAATGCGGGAGTCCGTCCAAGCTTGCGAGGACGAAACAAAACGAGAAGGCGAGCGAGAGTCTCGAGAAATTCGAGACGTTTATCAGGGCATGTAACTGGAGCACAATGGTAGCACTGATACGGAGCCTTGCAGCTACTTCAGTGTCATGCGAGCGGCTTAATGAAGGAGGGGGGAGTGGGGGAGGGGGGGCATTTTATGGCTAAGACTTGACTGAGCGAAGGTAGAGTCTTGCGTTGGTTCATATGAGCCTCTTGGATATTAGTTCTGTGAAATTAGGGAAGCAGCTCCAGTGCTTGAACTTGAGGAAATTCTAGAGCTCATATGCTCTCGAGATCAGATGTGGATCCTTTTCATGGTGTGTACTTGCCTTGTCCACACAGACTGCAATACTGACGGATATGCATTAGTTAGTGTTTGTGAACCAATGACTAGAGTTGGTGGTAGTGAACCAATAACTAGAGGTGGTGTTCGTCAACCAATAACTAGAGGTGGTGTTCGTCAACCAATAACTAGAGGTGGTGTTAGTCAACCGATAACTAGAGGTGGTGTTAGTCAACCAACAACTAAAGTCAGCCGTACTATATAACGGTTGGATCCAATGTAAAATCGAGGGTCTCCAGTACCAGTGGTAAGGGCAGTAAAACAGTAATTTTTTGAGTAAAATTAAAAAAAATTAAATGAAAGCTGTGCACTTTGTGCTGGCTCACATCTAATGATAAGATTAGACGATGGGTATAATTCAAAAATGAAAAATTGAAAGATAGAAGCAATACACAATGGACAGAAGGATGACACGTTCCCTGACTGCGGCGCAGCTGCTGCAGCGATGCGATGTTCTGGGGCCAGGGCTTCGATCCTGAGCGGTGCTTGTGTGGCGCTAATGTTAAAAAAAGTACATAAAATTTGATGTAAACAGTAATTATCAGAAAGGGTTTTTTAGATCAAATGTGATATAACAAAAATGGTAAAAATTTTAAAATTTAATATAACAAAAATAATCAAATTTGGTCTTTTGAAATGAAATTTGATGCAACACAAGTGTTCAAATTTGACCTTTAGAGAATGAAATTTGGTGAATTTGGTCACAAAAAGAGCAAAATGGCAACCTGGTGAGAGGGTGACAATTACAGTTCGTGAATTTGAACTCAATTGAAAATTTTAGGATTTTTTGAGAATTAAAATAATTTTTGTTCAACACAAATAATTTGTTGTTCAATTCAAAAAATATTTTTTGATGTTTCAAGTCCAATCAAGCATTTAGTGGCGACAGTCAAAAATGAATAATTACTGCTGGAATGAGCAGTGTCCAGGCTATAAAGTTATAAAGTGCTAGAAGCTGATGAAAATATTTTTTTAGGACTATCGCTTCAACACATACCGAAGGACAGATTATTAAATTAAAAGCATTGTTTTTATTATCTATGAAATTTGTGAATTTAAGGTAAACTTTTTTACGCATGACTCACTTCTAGACTTGTTGGATGCAAGGAGGACCAATTTCACAATACACTAACATTTGTTTCTTTACTGATATAATTTGAACTTAGTGAAGGATTTTCCTATGCCTTATTAAGCTCACGAGCGTTTCTTCAGCTCATGGCAGCCACAGCTGCAGTGAGAGACAACTGCTGCAGGGGCAGACAACAGCTGCTGGGGCAGACAACAGCTGCTGGGGCAGACAACAGCTGCACATCTGCTGTGCTGTAATGAGCAACTCTACAGTATATCGCTGCAGGCTGTTGGTAACTGCTGGTCAGAGTGTGTTGGGCTCAGGCTTTGTGACCTCTGTAGTGAGAACAGCTGTGATAACAACTGTGAGAAAAACAGTGGAAACAACTGTGAAAACGACAGTGTAAATAACGGTGAGAAGAACAGTGAAGCAATGTTGAAAACAACGGTGAGAACAATGGTGAAAACATTTGTGAAAACAAAAGTGAAAACACCGGTGTAAGCCACAGCGAGAACAATTGTGAAAACAACAATGAAAACACCGATGAAAACAGCAGTGAAAACAACTGTGAAAACAACTACGAAAGCACATGCGAAAATAAGAAAGCAAACAACCATGACAATAACAACGAGAACAATCTCAAGAACATCTCTGAGACCATCACAGCGACAGCGACAACAAAAACCGCGGGAACAGCTACGCTGCCGAGAAGAACACTTTAAAAACGAGCTTTGAAAAATGTTGCGCTTCTAATTGCCTGAGTTGGTCATGATTGTCTTCATTCCAGGCGTGCCAGCGCCGCCATTCCTAAAGAAGACATTCCTCAGCAGGCCAGAATGTCCTCACAACGTCGCGAAACTTTACTCTGAGGCGCCCCTCCTGCTCTCCCCTCCCTTTCCCCTCTTTTTACCACCTCCTCCCTCCACTCCTCCTCCCTCACCTCTTCCCGAAATGCACAAAATTGGGAGGCACTCTGCAAGGGGGAGCCAAAGTGTCTGTGTGTATGTTTTTGTGAGCATGTGTGTGTGTTATGTGTGCCTATGTTTTTGTGTGCATGAGTGTGTGTTATGTGTGCCTGTGTTTTTGTGTGCATGTAAGCATGTGCGTGATTGCGTGCATATGTGTGTGAGTTATGTGTGTGTGTGTTTTTGGGTCTATGTGCGCATGCGTGCGATTCGTTAGATGAGTTGCGTGTGTTCGTTTGCGCGATTGTAGTTTTATGTGTATGTGAGGCAGTGTGCGGCTGGCATAATTGTGCAGATTTGTGAGCGTTTGTGAGTTACTGTGAGTTTGTTAAAGGGTAACTGGGTGGATGCGTATGAGTTTTGTTTGCTTGTGTGCGTCATTGTGTATTTTTGCTCGCGTGTATGTGGTTAGATAGATGTGTGAGAACTTTGTGTACTTATGTGAGTGCATGTATATTTGTGTATGAGCGATTTTGTATGTGATTAGGTGGAATTATGTAAGTCTTGTATGTTCATTTGTGTATTTATGTGTGCATGAGTAAATGTATATGTGTTCAAGTGTATGATTGTTGGTGTGCTTCTGATGGTTTTGGTTGCGTTGGAAGCATGAAAGTAAATAGTGTGATGGAGTTGAATTTTTCCTTGAATTTTCTCATTTTTGTACTTGTGCTCACGAATGTAGGCAAATTCTTTTATACATAAATAAGATAAATTAGTTTAAAGAAGTTACCACGAGGACACAATGTTAGTCTTCATAAATTGCTCCTGCGAGCTTATGAAAAGATACTTAAATACTGGTAGCATTTTCCGTAGACTTATCCGCAGCATAACAGATACTTAAATAATGGGAGCATTGTCCGTAGACTTAAATTCATCACTGCAGCGTGCCACATTTTATTCTCATCTTTTGATGTAGATAGCATCTTCTAAAGTTGCAATTAAAATCAAAATTTTAATTTATTGAAGTTTATGTTAATATCACGCTCAAGCTGCCCCAAAGTTTCCATGAATTTTTATTTTACAGCTTAGCTCTTGTCAACATGCTTCATTAACTGCAGGGAAATGTTTTCCAATGATGGCTGTTTCGTGCAGAACACTCTTATAAAATTCATTAAAATTTGTTTATATTTTTTTGCAATTTTTCATAAAACAAAAGATCAGATTCATTGATTTTCAAAACGAGACGCTTGCCTCCATTCCCTAGCTATTTTTGGCGATGGATACAATGCGTGGATACAATCATAAACAATGTTGCACAATGCTATTGCAGCACTGACGCGCTCTCTATGACTGACGTTTGGTATGGAAACTCAGAAATCCGTTATAAATGAGATTTGAATCAAATTTGCGCTCTTCAACTCCAATATAATCACAATATTTAAAAAACATCACAATATTAAAAAAACATTAAACTCAGAAATCCGGTATAAATGAGAATTGTAACAAATTTATTCTCCTCGCCTAAGCTGTTCATCAAATTTAAAATCGTGTTTAAATGAATTTTAAACAAATTTGACCCTCTTCTCCTGATATCTTCATCGCAATGTTAAAAAAACATCATAATTTATGAAAGAACAAAAAAACAAAAACAGCGGCGGTGCGTGATGTTCAAATCCCTGAAATAGCTTGGGCTGAGTTGAGAGGAGTCGAGCATTGATGAGTTCGAACAAAAGAAATGTAAGTTTCTCAGGCATTTACCTTTGATGAACTCACTCTATACGATTGACTGGAGGTTGTATGAAAGTTAAAATGCTATATCTGAACTTGTCAGTCGTTCGTTTGAATCGTATATTTATGAGGAACTTAAAAATAAAGAAAATTCCAAGGAAATTAATCATATTTAATTGGGAAGATATATGATTCTCATCATATATGATTAATTTTCTTGGAATTTTATCATTTTTAATTTCTTTATAAAATGTTGCGGATTACTTTACGCTCCCTAACGAGAGGTCATATATAACCAGCGCCCAGAGGTTATATCATGCATCCAGAGGTCATATCATGCACCCAGAAGTCATATCTTACACCTAGAGCTAGCACGTCATGTTTCCAGCTTGACTTATCCATCATTCCAGACTGTCATATCATGTTTCCAGCTTGACTTATCCATCATTCCAGGCTGTCATATCATGTTTCCAGCTTGACTTATCCATCATTCCAGGCTGTCATATCATGTTTCCAGCTTGACTTATATCCATCATTCCAGGCTGTCATATCATGTTTCCAGCTTGACTTATATCCATCATTCCAGGCTGTCATATCATGTTTCCAGCTTGACTTATATCCATCATTCCAGGCTGTCATATCATGTTTCCAGCTTGACTTATAACCATCATTCCAGGCTGTCATATCATGTTTTCAGCTTGACTTATATCCATCATTCCAGGCTGTCATATCATGTTTCCAGCTTGACTAATATCCATCATTCCAGGCTGTCATATCATGGTTCCAGCTTGACTTATATCCATCATTCCAGGCTGTCATATCATGTTTTCAGCTTGACTTATATCCATCATTCCAGGCTGTCATATCATGTTTTCAGCTTGACTTATATCCATCATTCCAGGCTGTCATATCATGTTTCCAGCTTGACTAATATCCATCATTCCAGGCTGTCATATCATGGTTCCAGCTTGACTTATATCCATCATTCCAGGCTGTCATATCATGTTTTCAGCTTGACTTATATCCATCATTCCAGGCTGTCATATCATGGTTCCAGCTTGACTTATATCCATCATTCCAAGCTGTCATATCATGTTTCCAGCTTGACTTATCCCTCATTAAAGGCTGTCATATCATGCACCCAGGGTGCCGTATGCACCCAGGTTGCCACTCTAAGCTTTCATATCATGCTTCCAGGCAAACATGTCATACCTCAGCGTGGTCATTTCATACCGCCAAGAATCGGTATCGGGTTTTGAGCTCGTCATGCGGTGCCATTAGGATGACCAATTGAGCCTCCACGGTGCTGCTTCAAATTTGCTAAATGAGTTCATCTGTCGTTTATAGATTTTTCTCGTACGAAACGAATTTAATGCTGCACACACACACACACACACACACACACACAGCAGTGTTTGTGTTTATATATACATATATATATATTTAGGGAACATTTAGGGAACATATTTAAATTTCTTTGGTTAATCGTCGTTATGAACAGAGCAGATTATAAAGCAAAACTTCATGAAATTCTAAGTAATGAACTAAAATTTACTCGCATCGCTGGCAACCCAATAGCGGCATTAAGAACCCAAAATCGAAAAATTAATTGTCGACATTAACAAAAATAAACTCGACAAAATAATCCAAACCAAAATCGGTGAATAGAGCCCGGGATACATGCACGGTACAGTCGAACTACCCAAAACGGGCCATCTCTCATATCACACCGCATTTTACAACTCCATCATGTGAAGTAGCCAAGCCACTCAATAGAATAATTACACCTGGCTAAGTGATTAAATACCAAATCAACTCCACCGACGAATTTTCACAAATCATCAAAGCCACCAATCCCCACGGAGTTGTTGCATCGCTCGACGTCGAGTTCCTTTTCACAAACGTTCCCGTCCTTTCTTCCCTCGACTTAATTTGTGAAATACTGCACGAAAACCCCCAGACGGCCCCAATAATTGGGCCGAGCGCACTTGAAAACTTTTAATTGCTCGTATGACTGAATGCCCGTTTTTGCGCGTAAACGGCTATATATATCTACAAAAAGATGGTGTTGAGTAATGTTTGGCAATATTGGGAGTAGCAATAGCCAATTTTTCCAGAGCATACCTCGAAAATAGAGTCATGGAAAATTTGACAGATGAAAAACGTCGAGTACACTGCCGCTATGCCGATGGTTGCTTTTGTTGCTACTGATGACCTTCAATCAATTACAAAACTTAAAGAACGATTCGAAGCATATTCTACATATTTTGAAATTCACGGTGGAGCTCGGCGTGCAAAATGAAATAATCTTTCTTGACGTTCACATAGAAACAAACGGCAACAAATATGAAACATCGGTATACCAAAAACCTACAAACGCCGGCATTTACTTGCGCGCAAAAAGCAAAACTCCGCAACGGTACAAAGACACCAATATTAAAGCTTTAATCCCAGGACTTAGAAGATATCTTCTGCTTGGCAGCTTTTTCATGAAAGCGTTGGGAAACTGATTAACGACGGCTACTCCTACACCTTATTCGGCGAAATCTCTAGTAACTATGTAAAAAAATTAACAGAACCTTGCAGAATGAACCAAGTAAACCCCCCTACACATGACTGAATGACTGAAGTAAATATATATGTATATATATATATATATATATGAACCTCCTACATAATAAAACCACTTACACAGTGTACTACTAAAATCAGTATTCATCAGCGTACAAAACCGTCCAACGTATACTGCAACAAATCATAAACAACAACACGAAATGCAACTCCGAATATGAAGGCGTGCAAAAAATAGTCTACTACAAGAGGTTTACCACCTCCAGTCTGATTTCCAAGGACAACAAGAGGACTCAATTTTTTGTTTTAAAACAAACAAATGTGTACAGGTAAAAGTGTAACCGTGGGGACTGTGAGCCTCACAACCACTCATACATTGGCATGACAACTACCTCTCTCTCTCTCTCGAAGACGGAGAATGCCCTTAAGTTCTGGAGAGGTTAAAAAGCACGAAAAAGAAGAACACAACAGTTATCCAACTCGCGATCAACTGGTGAACAACACTAAAATACTGTTCTAAGAACCAGAGTACATCCGACTGCAAATCCCCGAAGCAATATTGATCCAGCAGAACAAACCGTCCATTAACAAGCAGAGCGCCGGAATTCATCGCACTCGTAAACATTTTTGACGGACTGAACTTCTGAAAGCGCCAGCTTTCGGAAGTCTGACTGCTCAGCGCATCTACAGGGTGGGCTAGAAGTAACTGACCCTTTTAATTTGTTCATAAAAAGAAAACTACGAACGCTAGGAAATTGAAGCTTGATTTATTTGAAAGAAAAACATTTTTATCGTTTATCAATACTCTGTTTATAATAAAAAAACGGTGACATTGTCGGGAGAGTGCTTTCCAAATAATTTCATTTTACGGTTTGGTAACATCCCTTGGCCTCTTCGTTCTCCAGATTTGTCGCCATGCGACTTTATCTTGTGGGGTATATCAAGTCACGAGTTTATGTAACAAATGCCACAAATTTACAAGAACTTAAAAACAATATTCATTACGAAACATCTCCACTCTCGCCTGATGCGCTAAAGAGCGTTATAAAAATGACATAGAAAAGAGCCCTAATTTGTCAAAACAGCCGTGGCAGCCATTTAAACGACCTTATATTCAAAACATAGTGTTGATAAGCCATAAAAATGTTATTCTTTCAAATAAAACAATTTTCAACTTCCTCGCGTTCATTGTTTTTATTTTATTAGCAAATTAAAAGAGTTAGTTACTTCTGGCTCACCCTGTACAAGAAGCCCACATAGCGGCCCGCAACGAACAAGGGCAGACCGAAGAAGCCACAGCTGCACCTACAACAAATGTTTGATAATGGCGGACGTACGCCGAAGCGCGTTACAACCTGTAATTTCAAATTAGACAATTTCTAATCTTTCTGAACTTCTAAAGCCGTAGGCTGATTGTATTTTTAAAAAATAGAAAACTCTAATAAAAAACTGGTTTCTGCTAAGTATGGCGTAGTTTTGGACCATACGTATATACATATACAATTTAAAATCGGAAAAGCAATAAACGAAGAGTTTCACTTTTTAGCAATATATGTCATCATATGTGTATATGTATTGCCAAATTTCTATACATATGATACATAGGTTTTATAAATAGATATATATTCATGCACCATAGACTTTTCACAGCCTCCCAAGCGACAGCTGCCGCACGTCCCAGCCATACCAGCCACAGCTGCACTCCGTCCCAGACACACTAGCCACAGTGCACCACGTCCCAGCCACACCAGCCACAGCTGCGCCACACCACAACCACACCAGCCACACCGGCCACACCAGCCAGAGCTGCCCCACGTCCCAGCGACACCAGCCACAACTGCGCTACATCCCAGCCACACCAGCCACAGCTGCGCCAGGTCCTAGCCACACCAGCCACAGCTGCGCCAGACCTGTCACACCAGCCACAGCTGCGCCACACCTGTCACACCAGCCACACCAGCCACAGCTGTGACACACTACAGCCCCACCAGCCACAGCTGCGCCACACCAGCCACAGCTGCGCCACACCACAGGCCGAACGTCTGCACGGCGCAGCAAGACAAATAAAACGCCGGCGGACGCGCGGCATTCAAACGTCCTCTCAATAAATCATTATTCTGGGCAAGTTCTCCAGAGAACACTTCCTGGAATTCCGATTCTCTGGAGCACGACGATTTCCAAGCAGGAATTTACACAGAAAGTCGCCCATTGTGCTCGGCGTCGACTTGAGCACAGTTTGGGAAGTGTCACGGGTGTGGGGGGCACTTGTAGAGCACAGTTGTGGGAGGCACTTGTGGAACACAGTTGTGGGAGGCACTTGTGGAGCATAGTTGTGGGAGGCACTTGTGGAACGCAGTTGTGGGAGGCACTTGTGGAACACAGTTGTGGGAGGCACTTGTGGAGCATAGTTGTGGGAGGCACTTGTGGAACACAGTTGTGGGAGGCACTTGTGGAACACAGTTGTGGGAGGCACTTGTGGAGCACAGTTGTGGGAGGCACTTGTGGAACACAGTTGTGGGAGGCACTTGTGGAGCACAGTTGTGGGAGGCACTTGTGGAACACAGTTGTGGGAGGCACTTGTGGAACACAGTTGTGGGAGGCACTTGTGGAGCACAGTTGTGGGAGGCAATTGAGGAACACAGTTGTGGGAGGCACTTCTAGAGCACAGTTGTGGGAGGCACTTGTGGAACACAGTTGTGGGAGGTACTTGTGGAACACAGTTGTGGGAGGCACTTGTGGAACACAGTTGTGGGAGGCACTTGTGGAACACAGTTGTGGGGGGCACTTGTGGAACACAGTTGTGGGGGGGCATTTGTGGAACACAGTTGTGGGAGGCAGGTGTGGAACACAGTTGTGGTAGGCAGGTGTGGATCACAGTTGTGGGAGGCACTTGTGGAACACAGTTGTGGGAGGTACTTGTGGAACACAGTTGTGGGAGGCACTTGTGGAACACAGTTGTGGGGGGCACTTGTGGAACACAGTTGTGGGGGACACTTGTGGAACACAGTTGTGGGAGGCAGTTGTGGAACACAGTTGTGGGAGGCACTTGTGGAACACAGTTGTGGGAGGCACTTGTGGAACACAGTTGTGGGAGGCACTTGTGGAACACAGTTGTGGGAGGCATTTGTGGAACACAGTTGTGGGAGGCACTTGTGGAACACAGTGGTGGGAGGCAGTTGTGGAACACAGTTGTGGGAGGCACTTGTGGAACACAGTTGTGGGAGGCACTTGTGGAACACAGTTATGGGAGGCACTTGTGGATCACAGTTGTGGGAGGCACTTGTGGAACACAGTTGTGGGAGGCACTTGTGGATCACAGTTGTGGGAGGCACTTGCGGAACACAGTTGTGGGAGGCACTTGTGGATCACAGTTGTGGGAGGCACTTGTGGAGCAGAGTTGAGGAATTCCGCAGAGAACACAGTTGTTGAAGGCAGTTATGGAACACAGTTATGGAAGGCAGTTATGGAAGACAGTTATGGAAGGCAGTTTTGGAATTCCGCAGCGAACTCTGTTATAGAAGATGGTTTGTGGAGGCAGGTATGGAAAAAGTTATGCAAGCTATCACGTAAGACAGGGATGGATTGCTTGAAAATAAGGATAAAAACATCACTTTCGCGATTGAACTTACTTTAAAATGAGAGACTGAAATGATGTATATGCAACGGATCCAACTTTTTCACCTCTGATATTTGGTCAGTGGAACTACATAGAGATGAATATCAAGAAATGCTGCGAAAATGAAGTTTTCTTCTTTGATTTTTCTGTAGCAGAACTAGAGATGAATATCAAACAAAGGACCAAAATTAGCTGCTGCTTCAGTACTTGTAAACATAAGTTTGACTAGCGTTCATCAGGGATGCAGTGAAAGATTCAAAATGCGCTGAGTTCTGGAGTCTGGTCGTAGGAATGTCTGATGAAATTATTCAGCAGGCATGAATTTTCTTCCTAATTCATTTCACAAGAAATAAGAGCACGAACAAAACAATGAGCTGAAGAGTAAAAATTCAATCATGAATGGGATGATTCTCAACATATGCTCTATTTTCAAGCTAGTGGTAATCTTTTTACATTCTATGCTCATAAACAGCCAACGTACCTCTACGGGAACACGTAACCATGTTCACTTTTCTCTTCTGAATAAAAAATAAACGCACCAACAAAATAATGGGCGGAGGAGAAAAAATTAATCATGAATAGGATGATTATCCACATATGTTCTATTTTCGAGCTATTAACAGTCTTCTCACTTTCTATGCTCACGAACAGCCAACGCACTTTTTGGAGCACATGCGTATGCAGGATACGGGAGCACAAAACCGCGTCCGCGGGATGATGTAAATGAGCCGGACGCCCTGGGGAGATGCTGCGGTCAATAAATGTGTTGAGACCTCCACTTGCTTTCCCCCTCAGGGAGTCGCGTGTGTGAGTTTTGCGAGCGCTTATGCAGGCAGAATATTCATGCTGTAATATCCTGAGTCATATGATTCTGAAGTGAGGGAAAATACCTCCCCACTCGAAGTGATGTAATGCCATTAGAGGGCGACGACATTTTATCTAATGTCCGAGATATAATGTTGCGTACTTAATTGAACATTATGAAGGAACGTCATTTTTGGCGGGCTGAGCAAGGTAGAAGATTATTGCATGCAAGTAACGATTGAGGCACAATTCATATTTCTCGCTATAATGTTTGTATCTACGTGTCAATTGTAGTGGTGATAATTTGACTGCATTTACAGCATACTTTCCAAGTTATGAGTACACGTATTCGTAAAGAAAGGTAAATGCATTTCTATTTCAGAACCAAGAGGGCAATTATAGCTTGGATATTACCTGCTGTCGCCCAGCACAAGGGCCCATGACACAAAAAAATCACAATAAAAATTACAAGAACCAAAATGGCAGTTATAACATTGAGATAACCTGCCGTCACCCAGCCTAAGAGTTCATGACACCAAAATCCCACAAAAAAATACAGGCGCCTCCCTGAGGGGGAGAGCAAGTGGCGCTCTCAACACACTTATTGACCACAGCATCTCCCCAGGGCGTCCGGCTCATTTACATCATCCCGTGCAGATGTGAGCCGCGCGCGGACAAGGTTTTGTGTTCCCGTATCCTGCATACGCATGTGCTCTAAAATGTACGTTGGCTGTTCATGAGCGTAGAATGTGAGAAGATTGTCATTAGCTCGAAAACAGAGAATCTGTAAAGAATCATCCTGTTCATGATTAAATTTTTGCTCATCAGCTCATTATTTTGTTTTTGTGTTTATTTTTTTTAAAGTCAGAAGAGAGAAGCGGGCGTGGTTTGTGTTCCCGTATCATGCATACGCATGAGGGGGCCCAAAATGTGAGTTGGCTATTCATAAGCGTAGAATGTAGAAATATCGTTTATTCCTCGAAAATAAAGAATATGTTGAGAATCATCCCCTTCTTATTAAATTGTTGCTCTTTATATTGCTAGTGAGTTTATTTTTTTAAATTAAAAGAGAAAAGCGAACTCGGGTGGTGGTTTTTGGAGTTCCCGTATCATGCATACGCATGAGGAGGACCAAAAAGTGCATTAGATATTCATGAGCATTTTAATACCAAAAATAGTGGCAGTGGAACGAGGTATTCAGAGTTCCTCGTAAATAGAAGGTATGCTAAGAATAAAACCATTTATGTGCAAGTTTTTGTTTCCAGTAAACACTTTGGTGCACGATACTCTTTTTTCTTTAGATACAGAATCATTCTGCCTGCTGAAAATCTCCGTGACGCTCCCATAAAATTCCAAAACTCGGCGCATTTTGATTCTCTTCCAGCATTCCAGACCGTGGCAAATGAAACTTGAGCTCACAAATGCTGATGCAGCCTTTCTTATCGTCGAGCTACTCGACATTTATCTCTACTAGCGTTCGACAAAGATCAAAGACGGAAATGTTATTTTCCTTGCACTCATTTCATTTGATTCTAATACTTTAAACTTTCTCGTTTAAAATGCAATTCTTCGAATTTCTTTCATTACTGATAAACAGCCATCTTTTGTTCAATTACTGCTTTCTATAACTATTCATTACTGTTTTCCACAACTATATACTAGAACTGTTCTCATACTTGCCTTCCACTATTATCTTCTTAACCCTTTGCTGATAGGGAGGTCATACGTTCTAATACATAGGTAAAATAAACATTCTATACTGAAAACAATGCAGGTATCGTGGCTGTTGTGTCTTGATCTCTGGCCCTACGTGTTGGACCACTCTGAGGCAGATCTGCAACATTTCCAGTTGTCTGAATTTGCAAATAAGGTCTGCCACCGTGTCGTGTGTGATGCTCATTCCGTGTTTTCTGTTAAAGTTTCGTGCAACCATGCGACAGTTTCCCAGTCTCGGTATAAGTTCATTTCGTCGCTCTTTTGTCAAACGCATGGACTCGAGTGCCTGAAAAATAGAAAAATATACATTATACATTCGCCTATGTATGGAAGCTTATGGCCTCCCCTTTTTAGCGGTATTTCACAACTGCTTCCATAACTGTTTATAAAAATGCCTTTCGTAATTGAATTTCTCAAGTGTATTCAAAATTGTCGTCATACCTACCTTCCGAAATCTGATTACACAAAATTTTTTATAACTGCCTTCATTCCTGACTCCTACAACTGTTTGCAGAACTGTCCTCTATAATTGGATTTTACAAATGTTTTTATACCAGCCTTCATGCTTGTCTTTATCAAATGTGTGCATGACTGTTTTATTTATTTGAATTCTATAAATGCTTTTAAAACTGCCTTCATGCCTGTCATTCCTAACTGTCAGCATAACGTTCCGTAACTGAATCCCAATAATATTTTTATAACTGCCTTCATGCCTGTCTTTTACAACTGTCTGCATAACCGTCTTCCTTAATAGGATTACACACATATTTTCATACCTGTCCTCACGCCGTTCTCCATACCTGCTATCATTAGGGCCCCACGCAACTGTAACGTACTCTGAACTCTGCCCAGGTCGATGCCGGATACAATGGGCGACATGCTGTATAAATTCGGGTCTGGAAATTCTCGGGTTCTATAGAATTGGAAATGCACGAGGGGTTCTCCCGAGAACTTGACGAGAATAATGATTTATTGAGAGGACGTTTGAATGCCGCGCGTCCATCGCTTTATTTTTTTTTGCTGCATCATGCAGACTCAGCTGTGGCAGCTGTGGTAACTGTGGCAGCTGTGGCAACTATGGCAGCTGTGGCTAGGAGTGCCAACAAGCGGATGCGCCACACCAGAAGTGACGTAGAGCTTCCGTGGCTCATAATGTATTTTAAGTTCACTTGAAGGTTTAGCAGGTTGGCTTAAGAACAGTACGCGCCACACTGTGGTTGTGATGTGGCGCTGCTGTGGCAAGCCATGTGTGCCACACGACTACAGCGTGGCAATGTCTCAGTGCCGTTGGAGAACATTCACGCCATAAAGGACCTCAGCGCAGCAGCTTTGAGGCTGCAATATCAACGGCCCATGAAAAAATGTATTGCAAAAATGAAATGTTTTTGCAGCCCAGAAGGGAAGCAGGGCTGCCTGCAGGCTTGGTATGGTGGCATGGAAGGATAATATAGCACCTGGAGCCTGATGTAGCAAATTGAGGGCATTTTGTGGCATTCTATAAAGCAAGGTGAGGGCATGTTGTGGCATTCTATATAGCAAGGTGAGGGCATGTTGTGGCATTCTATATAGCAGGATGAGGGCATGTTGTGGCATTCTATATAGCAGGGTGAGGGCATGTTGTGGCGTTCTATATAGCAGGGTGAGGGCATGTTGTGGCATTCTATATAGCAGGGTGAGGGCATGTTGTGGCAGTCTATATAGCAGGGTGAGGGCACGTTGTGGCTTTCTATATAGCATGGTGAGGGCATGTTGTGGCATTCTATATAGCAGGGTGAGGGCACGTTGTGGCATTCTATATAGCAGGGTGAGGGCATGTTGTGGCATTCTATATAGCACGGTGAGGGCACGTTGTGGCATTCAATATAGCAGGGTGAGGGCACGTTGTGGCATTCTATATAGCAGGGTGAGGGCATGTTGTGGCATTTTATATAGCAGGGTGAGGGCACGTTGTGGCATTCTATATAGCAGGGTGAGGGCACGTTGTGGCATTCTATATAGCAGGGTGAAGGCATGTTGTGGTATTCTATATAGCAGGGTGAGGGCACGTTGTGGCATTCTATATGCAGGGTGAGGGCATGTTGTGGCATTCTATATAGCAGGGTGAGGGCACGTTGTGGCATTCTACATAGCAGGGTGAGGGCATGTTGTGGCATTCTATATAGCAGGGTGAGGGCATGTTGTGGCAGTCTATATAGCAGGGTGAGGGCACGTTGTGGCTTTCTATATAGCATGGTGAGGGCATGTTGTGGCATTCTATATAGCAGGGTGAGGGCACGTTGTGGCATTCTATATAGCAGGGTGAGGGCATGTTGTGGCATTCTATATAGCACGGTGAGGGCACGTTGTGGCATTCAATATAGCAGGGTGAGGGCACGTTGTGGCATTCTATATAGCAGGGTGAGGGCATGTTGTGGCATTTTATATAGCAGGGTGAGGGCACGTTGTGGCATTCTATATAGCAGGGTGAGGGCACGTTGTGGCATTCTATATAGCAGGGTGAAGGCATGTTGTGGTATTCTATATAGCAGGGTGAGGGCACGTTGTGGCATTCTATATAGCAGGGTGAGGGCACGTTGTGGCATTCTATATAGCAGGGTGAGGGCATGTTGTGGCATTCTATATAGCAGGGTGAGGGCACGTTGTGGCATTCTACATAGCAGTGTGAGGGCATGTTGTGGCATTCTATATAGCAGGGTGAGGGCACGTTGTGGCATTCTATATAGCAGGGTGAGGGCATGTTGTGGCATTCTATATAGCAGGGTGAGGGCACGTTGTGGCATTCTATATAGCAGGGTGAGGGCACGTTGTGGCATTCTATGTAGCAGGGTGAAGGCATGTTGTGGTATTCTATATAGCAGGGTGAGGGCACGTTGTGGCATTCTATATGCAGGGTGAGGGCATGTTGTGGCATTCTATATAGCAGGGTGAGGGCACGTTGTGGCATTCTATGTAGCAGGGTGAAGGCATGTTGTGGTATTCTATATAGCAGGGTGAGGGCACGTTGTGGCATTCTATATGCAGGGTGAGGGCATGTTGTGGCATTCCATATAGCAGGGTGAGGGCATGTTGTGGCATTCTATATAGCAGGGTGAAGGCATGTTGTGGCATTCTATATAGCAGGGTGAGGGCATGTTGTGGCATTCTATATAGCAGGGTGAGTGCATGTTGTGGCATTCTATATAGCAGGGTGAGGGCATGTTCAATTCTATTTGGGCACGTCTCGGTATTCTAAATCAGGCATGCTAAAAGAATGACAAGAGATCCTGAATGCTCTATAGGACAGCCTGGAAGTTTGATACGATATCTTGAAAACGTCATGGCGACGTGCAAACTCGATTCGAATTCCGATATGCAGCCCTAAAATCAATATGGCATCCCTGAAGCTCGTTACGTCAACCTCAGTGCGCCTGAAGAAAGTCGCAGCTCGGAGGCATGAAGTGACAGGTAGAGGAGCGTATCGCTGAGCGACACTGGGATTTTTTGGTCTTCGCTGTCCGAATGTGCCAGTTTTGGTGATCTAGGGCCATCGTAATCGATACAGGTAACGCGTGAAATTTGCTCGTCCATACGGTCAGAACTCAACACTTTAAAGAGAGTTCGTCGGAGAAATCTGCTTAGGCAAATTAGCCCTTTCATGCCCAATGTGTTAGGGTTAGCCCAAAGAAAGGTTTACCCCATTGAGAGGGTAAACTAAGTGAAAGGGTTAACCCAGTGAAAGAGTTAACCCAGTGGAAGGATTACCCGAGGGAATGGGTTAACCCAGTGAAAGGTTTAACCCAGTGGAAGGATTAACCGAGGGAATGGGTTAACCCAGTGAAAGGTTTAACCCAGTGGAAGGATTAACCGAGGAAATGGGTTAACCCAGTGAAAGGTTTAACCCAGTGGAAGGATTAACCGAGGAAATGGGTTAACCCAGTGAAAGGTTTAACCCAGTGGAAGGATTAACCGAGGAAATGGGTTAACCCAGTGAAAGGTTTAACCCAGTGGAAGGATTAACCGAGGAAATGGGTTAACCCAGTGAAAGGTTTAACCCAGTGGAAGGATTACCCGAGGGAATGGGTTAACCCAGTGAAAGGTTTAACCCAGTGGAAGGATTACCCGAGGGAATGGGTTAACCCAGTGAAAGGTTTAACCCAGTGGAAGGATTAACCGAGGAAATGGGTTAACCCAGTGAAAGGTTTAACCCAGTGGAAGGATTAACCGAGGAAATGGGTTAACCCAGTGAAAGGTTTAACCCAGTGGAAGGATTAACCGAGGGAAAGGGTTAACCCAGTGAAAGAGTTAACCCAGTGGAAGGATTACCCGAGGGAATGGGTTAACCCAGTGAAAGAGTTAACCCAGTGGAAGGATTACCCGAGGGAAAGGGTTAACCCAGTGAAAGAGTTAACCCAGTGGAAGGATTACCCGAGGGAATGGGTTAACCCAGTGAAAGGTTTAACCCAGTGGAAGGATTAACCGAGGAAATGGGTTAACCCAGTGAAAGGTTTAACCCAGTGGAAGGATTACCCGAGGGAATGGGTTAACCCAGTGAAAGGTTTAACCCAGTGGAAGGATTAACCGAGGAAATGGGTTAACCCAGTGAAAGGTTTAACCCAGTGGAAGGATTAACCGAGGAAATGGGTTAACCCAGTGAAAGGTTTAACCCAGTGGAAGGATTAACCGAGGAAATGGGTTAACCCAGTGAAAGGTTTAACCCAGTGGAAGGATTAACCGAGGGAAAGGGTTAACCCAGTGAAAGAGTTAACCCAGTGGAAGGATTACCCGAGGGAATGGGTTAACCCAGTGAAAGAGTTAACCCAGTGGAAGGATTACCCGAGGGAAAGGGTTAACCCAGTGAAAGAGTTAACCCAGTGGAAGGATTACCCGAGGGAATGGGTTAACCCAGTGAAAGGTTTAACCCAGTGGAAGGATTAACCGAGGAAATGGGTTAACTCAGTGAAAGGTTTAACCCAGTGGAAGGATTAACCGAGGAAATGGGTTAACCCAGTGAAAGGTTTAACCCAGTGGAAGGATTAACCGAGGAAATGGGTTAACCCAGTGAAAGGTTTAACCCAGTGGAAGGATTAACCGAGGAAATGGGTTAACCCAGTGAAAGGTTTAACCCAGTGGAAGGATTAACCGAGGAAATGGGTTAACCCAGTGAAAGGTTTAACCCACCAAAAAAGTTAATCCAGTGAAAGGGTTAACCCAGAGAAAAGTTAACCCAACGAAATGTTGAACCCAGCATAAGAGTTAACCCAGAGAAAGAGTTAACCCCGTGACAGGATTAACCTAGGGAAAGGTTAACCCAGCGAAAGGTTCAACGCACATGTGAAGTTCAACGCTCGTTTGCTGCGTGGCGCTTTGCATGTAACGCGCTTTGGTGCTGTGAGGGGATGAGTGTTGTTCTTTTTAGATATTATGATGAACAATTAAGTGGAAAAGCGCAAATTGATTTTGAGATCAGTTCTGCATGAGTTCTAAGCTTAAACAGAAAACAATAGTCATAGACGCTGCGTCAGTGTAGGAACAGGTGTTTGTAATAACATATTTGGAAAAAACTTCGTGAATAAAAACTAAACAATCTCGTTAAACTTAATTGGATTCTAAATTTCACGTTGGACAACAGGTTTTGAAAATTAATTAAAAGCTTCAATCACATTTCCGAAGTGTTTTCTGCGCGATGGGAGTCTTCGTAGAAAGATGTTTTTATATTTATGACGCATGAGGTCATTGAGCTTGGTTTTGTTATCGCAAAGTGAAACTAATGAGTTGGTTGTGTGACAAAAATAGCGCGAAAATGAAATTAGCTTATGAATTGAGTGAACTTTTATCGGGCAAATTTAATTTTGCTTTTAGATCGTAAGCGCAAAACTTACTTCATCCATAAAAGACAAGCATAAGAAATTTCACTAGTAAATTAGATGTGAAATAAGTCTACGGAAAATGCTCCCAACATTTAAGTAACTTTTCAAAAATCTCAAAGGAATTCAATGAAAGCGAATATTGTTTTTTCATCGATTTATATTAAATCTGAAATGACATAGGTATATTTTCAAGAGACGATATTAAATTTGCCAGTGCACAAATTTTCTCGATAATAGAAAATTCTTGAAGTGGAAAAGTTTTTCCAGCATTTAATCAAGAGCCATCGGCCTAACAAACGAGCAATGCGTCGCATATTGCATCACAAGATATTGCAACATGTCCCCTGCACACAGCCTGCACACAGCCTGCACACAGCCTGCACACAGCCTGCACACAACCTGCACACAGCCTGCACACAGCCTGCACACAGGCTGCACACAACCTGCACACAGGCTACACACAGCCTGCACATAATCTGCACACAGCCTGCACACAACCTGCACACAGCCTGCACATAGTCTGCACACAGCCTGCACACAGCCTGCACACAGCCTGCACATAGCCTGCACACAGCCTGCACACAGCCTGCACACAGCCTGCACACAGCCTGCACAGAGTCTGCACACAGTTTGCACACAGCCTGCACACAGCCTGCACACAGCCTGTACACAGCCTGTACACCCTGCACACAGCCTACACACAGCCTGCACACAGCCTGCACACAACCTGCACACAGCCTGCACACAGCCTGCACACAGCCTGCACACAGCCTGCACACAGCCTGCACATAGTCTGCACACAGCCAGCACACAGCCTGCACACAGCCTGCACACAGGCTGCACACAACCTGCACACAGCCTGCACACAGCCTGCACATAGTCTGCACACAGCCTGCACACAGCCTGCACACAGCCTGCACATAGTCTGCACACAGCCTGCATACAGCCTGCACACAGCCTGCACACAGCCTTCACACAGCCTGCACACAGGCTGCACACAACCTGCACACAGCCTGCACATAGTCTGCACACAACCTGCACACAGCCTGCATACAGCCTGCACACAACCTGCACACAGCCTGCACACAGCCTGCACACAGCCTGCACACAGCCTGCACACAGCCTGCACACAGCCTGCACACAGCCTGCACACAGGCTGCACACAACCTGCACACAGCCTGCACATAGTCTGCACACAACCTGCACACAGCCTGCATACAGCCTGCACACAACCTGCACACAGTCTGCACACAGGCTGCACACAACCTGCACACAGCCTGCACATAGTCTGCACACAACCTGCACACAGCCTGCATACAGCCTGCACACAACCTGCACACAGCCTGCACACAGCCTGCACACAGCCTGCACACAGCCTGCACACAGCCTGCACACAAGCTGCACACAGCCTGCACACAGCATGCACATAGTCTGCACACAACCTGCACACAGCCTGCACGCAGCCTGCACACAGCCTGCACACAGCCTGCACACAGCCTGCACACAGCCTGCACACAGCCTGCACACAGCCTGCACACAGCCTGCACACAGCCTGCACACAGCCTGCACACAGCCTGCACACAGCCTGCACACAGCCTGCACACAGCCTGCACACAGCCTGCACACAACCTGCACACAGCCTGCACACAGCCTGCACACAACCTGCACACGGCCTGCACACAGCCTGCACACAGCCTGCACACAGCATGCACACAACCTGCACACAGCCTGCACACAGCCTGCACACAGCCTGCACGCAGCCTGCACACAGCCTGCACACAACCTGCAAATAGTCTGCACACAACCTGCATACAGCCTGCATACAGCCTGCACACAACCTGCACACAGCCTGCACACAGCCTGCACATAGCCTGCACACAACCTGCACACAGCCTGCAACCAGCCTGCACTCAGCCTGCACGCAACCTGCACACAGCCTGCACACACACCGCAAACACAAACACTTCACCCAATGCAAATAACTCCACAGCTGGAAAACTCAGCTCTTGTTTTTAAGCTCATGTAAATGAGAAGCTGGAATGCAGAATGCGATCAGTTACGCGGAGGGGAAAATGGTAAATGAATTATCATTGATACGAGTTTTGCCCGTGTTCCCTTCCGCTTATGGTTGTGTTTTGCTACAATATGTGGCAAAAGCACTGTGTGATTCTAATGTGACAAGAATATGTGACAATACACTCTACATACTGACAATACAAATATGTGATAAGAGGCACACTGTGGCGGTGCTTCTTGTGTGTATGGTAGATGTTGTTAGGCGCTCCTTGGTTGGGAGTTGCCGTTTTGTTGCTGGCAACGCTCTCGCTACACTTGGACAGCGCGATGGCAACTCGAGGGTAGCACAATTGTAATACATATAACACACAGGCAACACACAGGCAACATGCAGGCAACACGCAGGCAAACCACAGGCAACACGCAGGCAACACGCAGGCAAAACGCAGGCAACACGCAGGCAATAAAAACACACACAACATGCAGGCAAAACGCAGGCAACACAAAGGCAACACGCAGGCAACACGCAGGCAAAACGCAGGCAACACGCAGGCAACACACAGGCAACACACAGGCAACACGCAGGCAACACGCAGGCAACACGCATGCAACACACAGGCAACACACAGGCAACACACAGGCAACACGCAGGCAAACCACAGGCAACACGCAGGCAACATGCAGGCAACACGCAGGCAAAACGCAGGCAACACGCAGGCAACACGCAGGCAATAAAAACACACACAACATGCAGGCAAAACGCAGGCAACACAAAGGCAACACGCAGGCAACACGCAGGCAAAACGCAGGCAACACGCAGGCAACACACAGGCAACACACAGGCAACACGCAGGCAACACGCAGGCAACACGCAGGCAACACACAGGCAACACAGGCAACACGCAGGCAACACAGAGTCAACACACAGGCAACACACAGGCAACACGCAGGCAACACGCAGGCAACACGCAGGCAACACACAGGCAACACACAGGCAACACGCAGGCAACACAATGGCAACACGCAGGCAACACGCAGGCAAAACGCAGGCAACACGCAGGCAACACACAGGTAACACACAGGCAACACGCAGGCAACACACAGGCAACACACAGGCAACACACAGGCAACACGCAGGCATCACGCAGGCAACACGCAGGCAACACACAGGCAACACACAGGCAACACACAGGCAACACGCAGGCAACACACAGGCAACACACAGGCAACACGCAGGCAACACGCAGGCAATAAACACACAGGCAAAACACAGGCAACACACAGGCAACACACAGGAAACACGCAGGCAATAAACCGACAGGTAAAACACAGGCAACACACAGGAAACACATAGGCAACACACAGGTAACACACAGGCAACACGCAGGCAACACGCCGGCAACACGCAGGCAACACACAGGCAACACACAGGCAACAAACAGGCAACACGCAGGCAACACGCAGGCAATAAACACACACACAACATGCAGCAAAACGCAGGCAGCACAAAGGCAACACACAGGCAACACACAGGCAACACACAGGCAACACACAGGCAACACGCAGGCAACACGCAGGCAATAAACACACAGGCAAAACACAGGCAACACACAGGCAACACACAGGCAACACGCAGGGAATAAACCGACAGGTAAAACACAGGCAACACACAGGAAACACATAGGCAACACACAGGTAACACACAGGTAACACGCAGGCAACACGCAGGCAACACGCAGGCAATAAACATAAAGGCAAAACACAGGCAAAACACAGGCAACACACAGGCAACACACAGGCAACACATAGGCAACACGCAGGCAACACACAGGCAACACACAGGCAACACACAGGCAACACACAAGCAACACGCAGGCAACACGCAGGCAATAAACACAAAGGCAACACACAGGCAACATTCAGGCAACACACAGGCAACACACAGGCAACACGCAGGCAACACGCAGGCAACACGCAGGCAACACGCAGCTAATAAACACACAGGCAACACACAGGCAACACGCAGGCAACACACAGGCAACACGCAGGCAACACGCAGGCAACACGCAGGCAACACGCAGCTAATAAACACACAGGCAACACACAGGCAACACGCAGGCAATAAACACACAGGCAACACACAGGCAACACACAGGCAACACACAGGCAACACGCAGGCAATAAACACAAAGGCAACACACCGGCAACACACAGGCAACACACAGGCAACACACAGGCAACACAAAAGCAACACACCGGCAACACGCAGGCAACACGCAGGCAATTAACACACAGGCAACACGCAGGCAACACACAGGCAACACGCAGGCAATAAACACACAGGCAACACGCAGGCAACACGCAGGCAACACGCAGGCAATAAACACACAGGCAAAACACAGGCAACACGCAGGCAACACACAGGCAACACGCAGGCAATTAACACACAGGCAACACGCAGGCAACACACAGGCAACACACCGGCAACACACAGGCAACACACAGGCTACACGCAGGCAACACGCAGGCAATTAACACACAGGCAACACGCAGGCAATAAACACACAGGCAACACACAGGCAACACAAAGGCAACACACCGGCAACACACAGGCAACACACAGGCAACACACAGGCAACACGCAGGCAATAAACACACAGGCAACACACAGGCAACACACAGACAACACACAGGCAACAAACACACAGGCAACACACAGGCAACACACAGGCAACACACAGGCAACACACAGGCAACACACAGGCAACACACAGGCAACACACAGGCAACACGCATGCAACATGCAGGCAATTAACACACAGGCAACACGCAGGCAACACGCAGGCAACACGCAGGCAATTAACACACAGGCAACACACAGGCAACACGCAGGCAACACGCAGGCAATAAACACACAGGCAACACACAGGCAACACGCAGGCAACACGCAGGCAATTAACACACAGGCAACACGATGGCAAAACACGCAGGCAATTAACACACAGGCAACACACAGGCAACACACAGGCAACACACTGGCAACACGCAGGCAATTAACACACAGGCAACACGCAGGCAACACGCAGGCAATTAACACACAGGCAACACACAGGCAACACACAGGCAACACGCAGGCAATAAACACAAAGGCAACACACCGGCAACACACAGGCAACACACAGGCAACACACAGGCAACACAAAGGCAACACACCGGCAACACGCAGGCAACACGCAGGCAATTAACACACAGGCAACACACAGGCAACACGCAGGCAACACGCAGGCAACACACAGGCAACACACAGGCAACACGCAGGCAATAAACACAAAGGCAACACACCGGCAACACACAGGCAACACACAGGCAACACGCAGGCAACACGCAGGCAATTAACACACAGGCAACACGCAGGCAACACGCAGGCAATTAACACACAGGCAACACGCAGGCAACACGCAGGCAATTAACACACAGGCAACACGCAGGCAACACGCAGGCAATTAACACACAGGCAACACGCAGGCAACACGCAGGCAATAAACACACAAGCAACACACAGGCAACACACAGGCAACACGCAGGCAATAAACACAAAGGCAACACAAAGGCAACACACCGGCAACACACAGGCAACACACAGGCAACACGCAGGCAACACGCAGGCAATTAACACACAGGCAACACGCAGGCAACACGCAGGCAATTAACACACAGGCAACACGCAGGCAACACGCAGGCAATTAACACACAGGCAACACGCAGGCAACACGCAGGCAATTAACACACAGGCAACACGCAGGCAACACGCAGGCAATAAACACACAAGCAACACACAGGCAACACACAGGCAACACGCAGGCAATAAACACAACGGTAACACACCGGCAACACACAGGCAACACACAGGCAACACACAGGCAACACGCAGGCAACACGCAGGCAATTAACACACAGGCAACACGCAGGCAACACGCAGGCAATAAACACACAGGCAACACACAGGCAACACACAGGCAACACGCAGGCAATAAACACAAAGGCAACACACAGGCAACACACAGGCAACACACAGGCAACACACAGGCAACACGCAGGCAATAAACACAAAGGCAACACACCGGCAACACGCCGGCAATAAACACACAGGCAACACACAGGCAACACACAGGCAACACACAGGCAACAAACACACATGTAGCCATGGCAACTAGCAACGATCCATCAGAGGCACTTCAGATTTTCTCCACAGCTGCTGTCTCGCAAATACCGCCGGCGGGGGTGAGGGGGTGGAGGGGAGGGGGTGGAGGGGAGGGGGAGGAAGGGGAGGGGGGAACGGGAGAGGATGGGAGGAGGCAGAGATGGTGAGAAGAAATAGAAGAAAGGGGACAAGAAAAGAGAGAAGAAAGAAAGAGAACAAGAAAAAGAGGAAAGGGAGGCGCTTGGTAGACTGGAGACTCGGTTGGGTCGCGTCCTGCTAAGTCATTCTTATGAAATGAAATTATTTGTAAAGCTACAAGAATTATAATTTTGTAATGATTATTGTAAAACTATGAATTATCGATTATTAACGCAGTTCGTTGCTCACTGGCTTGACCTTCTTCTCTTAAGGTCACGCTTGTCTGTGAGTGCCATAAATATGAATAAACTATAAAAATAAATTATAAATGTTGATTTCATGAATAAATAAAAAACACAACAAAGAGTACCTCGGTTATGTTCGCGTGCAAAATTTCGTAAATGTAATTTTGACTTCACATTAATGACTTGCACATTAATGACTTGCACATTAATGACTTGCACATTAATGACTTGCACATTAATGACTTGCACATTAATGACTTGCACATTAATGACTTGCACATTAATGACTTGCACATTAATGACTTGCACATTAATTAGACATGGTTAACTTGCGCGTGCGTCTAAAGGCATATTGTCCACAAAAAATGAACTTGTTGAGCCTAAATCACAGATACGCTCCTCACGCACTTCACTTCGCCAAATATTGAGACATTTGACGTAGCTTTGCATTATCAAGTTTATTTGGAAGATTCAAATCTCCTACGAGTCAATGGAGCTCGATAAGACAAAACGTTGCCTGATATTTGCTGGTTCCCTGGTTGTGGGATGGGACATGCAGAGCGTCAGTATGAATCTTCAATTGTTACAGCACCACAGCACAGCACCACAGCTCACAGCACCACAGCACAGCACCACAGCACCACAGCACAGCACCACAACACAGCATCACAGCACCAGAGCACAGCACCACAGCACCACAGCACAGCACCACATCACAGCACCGCAGCACCAGACCACAGCACCACAGCACAGCACCACAACACAGCATCACAGCACCAGAGCACAGCACCACAGCACCACAGCACAGCACCCGAGCACCAGAGCACAGCACCACAACAACACAGCACCACAGCACAGCACCACAGCACAGCACCACAGCACAGCACCACAGCACAGCACCACAGCACCACAGCACCAGAGCACAGCAACACAGCACAGCACCACAGCACCAGAGCACAGCACCACAGAACAGCACCACAGCACAGCACCACAGCAAAGCACTACAGCACCAGAGCACAGCACCACAGCACAGCACCACAGCACCACAACAACACAGCACCACATCACCACAGCACCAGAGCACAGTACCAGAGCACAGCACCACAGCACAGCACCCGAGCACCAGAGCACAGCACCACAACAACACAGCACCACAACAACACAGCACCACAGCATCACAGCACCACAGCACCACAGCACCACAACACCACAACACCATAGCAAGAGAGCACAGCACCACAACACCAAAGCACAGCACCACAGCACCACAACACCACAACACAACAGCACTAGAGCACAGCACCACAGCATCAGAGCACAGCACCACAGCACCACAGCACAGCACAGCACTGCACAAGAACACAGCACCAGAGCACAGCACCATAGCACCACAACACCACAGTACGAGAGCACAGCCCCACAGCACTAGAGCACAGCATCACAGCACCGCACCACAGCACCACAACATAGCACTGCATGAGAGCACAGCACCAGAGCACAGCACCACAGCACCACAACACCACAGTACGAGAGCACAGCCCCACAGCACCAGAGCACTGCATCACAGCACCACAGCACCGCACCATAGCACCACAGCACAGCACTGCATGAGAGCACAGCACCAGAGCACAGCACCACATCATCACAGCACCACAGCACCACTTCACGAGAGCACAGTACCACAGCACCAGAGCACAGCATCACAGCACCACAGCACCACAACACCACAGCACCCACAATACCACAGCACCACAGCACAGCACTGTTCAAGAACACAGCACCACAACACCACAGCACCACAGCACAGCACTGTACAAGAACACAGCACCACAGCACCACAACACCACACCACAGCACCACAGCACCACAACACCACAGCACCACAGCACCACCCAGCAAGTCAAAACACCACAGCACCACAGCACCACAACACCACACCACAGCACCACAGCACCACAGCACCACAACACCACAGCACCACAGCACCACTCAGCAAGTCACAACACCACAGCACCACACCACAGCACCACAGCACCACAATACCACACCACAGCACAACAGCACCACAACACCACAGCACCACAGCACCACTCAGCAAGTCACAACACCAGTGCTGTGATACAAACACGACTTGGTAATATGCCGCCCCCACCACCGTGCGGGGGGGGGGGGTGCAATTGGGGGTATGGAGGGAGAGGGAGAGAGAGGGGCATGCATTAGATTTATGAAGGACACGATATAGAATGTGATATTCCAGGCGACCGGAGCGTGGGGGACCGTCCCCCCCCGGAGGGGAATTGGGGGACCATCCCCTCCCCGAGGGGGAGTGGGGGATCACGAAAGACATGTCGGGGGAATAGAACACGCTGGGGAGAACATTCCTCTCACGCTGGGGAGTTGTGAGAGTGAGTTAGGATGAAGATTTAGACTTAAGAGTCGTGAGTGGTTGTGATGCTTGAGGGGGAAGGCTGGTATGATGGGTATAGACTTGAGTATTGGTGTCGTATAGGTGGGGGAGCACCGGTATAATAGATATAGGTTTGAGCATTGGTATAGGTTGAATGGGCACTGGTATAATAGATATTGTTATGAGTACAGGTATAAGTATCGGTATATGTCTTGGTATAAGTATTGGTATTAGTATTGGTATAAGTATTGGTATAGGTATTGGTATAAGTATTGGTATAAGTATTGGCATAGATATTGGTATAAGTATTGATATAGTTATTGGTATAAGTATTGGAATAAGTATTGGAATAGGTCAGGTAGCACTGGTATAATAGGTATTGGTATAAGTAATGGTATAGGTTGGTGGGGGTCACTGGTATAAAACGCAAATTAACATGCCTGTTGAGAGCATGCAGTGCACGGTCTAAGGCCTCCTGGTTCTCATGGCTTCTAAAACCTATTGCGGACTCAACAGATATAAAAATTTTTATTTTTTTGAAGTATCACAATGATGAAAATATTAGCCCCTGATCCTGTGCGTCGGAACTTAATTCGTAGGAAAAGCATGAACTCAGTCTCAGAATATTGATCCTTTGACATCTTGAAATACGGTCTCCTCTCCCTATACCAGTTGGCGGCTGGAAAATAGGCGTAAATAACTGCAGTCTATCTAGTCTGCGCTGGTCTGCGCTGGTTTGCGCTGGTTTGCGCTGGTCTGCGTTGGTCTGCGCTTGGTCTGCGCTGGTCTGCGCTGGTCTGCGCTTGGTCTGCGCTGGTCTGCGCTGGTCTGCGCTGGTCTGCGCTGGTTTGCGCTGGTCTGCGTTGGTCTGCGCTGGTCTGCGCTGGTCTGCGCTGGTCTGCGTTAGTCTGCGTTGGTCTGCGCTGGTCTGCACCGGTCTGCCCATACACCAACGAGGAGATGTAACTGGGCTCCTGTTTCAAATATAATTAAACTTTGAAATTATGTTTTCCAATTCTAAAGACATTTATAGGGAGAAATCGGAGAATTTCTAACATTACAAGCAGAGAAACTTTATAGGTGCCCACTCGTTGAAATACTCTCACTTAATACTCTTTAAATAACGTATAACTTTCCTGCGCGTGCAGAAGAAAATCTCACACAATATGCAGATTCCCAAAACAAACGTGTCGTAAAATACAGTGCAAGTCGAACCAACATTAAAGCTCAAAAACGTCATGTTAATCCCAAAAAATATACATATTCCTTGGACCAACGACTAGAGGAAGCAAATTTAAAGAAAAAATATACATATTTCCTGGACCAACGACTAGAGGAAGCAAATTTAAAGAAAAAATATACATATTCCTTGGACCAACGACTAGAGGAAGCTAATTTAAAGAAAAAATATACATATTCCTTGGACCAACGACTAGAGGAAGCTAATTTAAAGAAAAAATATACATATTCCCTGGACCAACGACTAGAGGAAGCAAATTTAAAGAAAAAATATACATATTCCTTGGACCAACGACTAGAGGAAGCTAATTTAAAGAAAAAATATACATATTCCTTGGACCAACGACTAGAGGAAGCAAATTTGAAGAAAAAATATACATATTCCTTGGACCAACGACTAGAGGAAGCTAATTTAAAGAAAAAATATACATATTCCTTGGACCAACGACTAGAGGAAGCTAATTTAAAGAAAAAATATACATATTCCTTGGACCAACGACTAGAGGAAGCTAATTTAAAGAAAAAATATACATATTCCTTGGACCAACGACTAGAGGAAGCTAATTTAAAGAAAAAATATACATATTCCTTATACCAACGACTAGAGGAAGCTAATTTAAAGAAAAAATATACATATTCCTTGGACCAACGACTAGAGGAAGCAAATTTAAAGAAAAAATATACATATTCCTTGGACCAACGACTAGAGGAAGCAAATTTAAAGAAAAAATATACATATTCCTTGGACCAACGACTAGAGGAAGCTAATTTAAAGAAAAAATATACATATTCCTTGGACCAACGACTAGAGGAAGCTAATTTAAAGAAAAAATATACATATTCCTTGGACCAACGACTAGAGGAAGCTAATTTAAAGAAAAAATATACATATTCCTTATACCAACGACTAGAGGAAGCTAATTTAAAGAAAAAATATACATATTCCTTGGACCAACGACTAGAGGAAGCAAATTTAAAGAAAAAATATACATATTCCTTGGACCAACGACTAGAGGAAGCAAATTTAAAAAAAAAATATACATATTCCTTGGACCAACGACTAGAGGAAGCAAATTTAAAGAAAAAATATACATATTCCTTGGACCAACGACTAGAGGAAGCTAATTTAAAGAAAAAATATACATATTCCTTGGACCAACGACTAGAGGAAGCAAATTTTAAAAAAAATTCCATATTCCTTGGACCAACGACTAGAGGGAGCAAATTTAAAGAAAAAATATACATATTCCTTGGACCAACGACTAGAGGAAGCTAATTTAAAGAAAAAATATACATATTCCTTGGACCAACGACTAGAGGAAGCTAATTTAAAGAAAAAATATACATATTCCCTGGACCAACGACTAGAGGAAGCAAATTTAAAGAAAAAATATACATATTCCTTGGACCAACGACTAGAGGAAGCTAATTTAAAGAAAAAATATACATATTCCTTGGACCAACGACTAGAGGAAGCAAATTTGAAGAAAAAATATACATATTCCTTGGACCAACGACTAGAGGAAGCTAATTTAAAGAAAAAATATACATATTCCTTGGACCAACGACTAGAGGAAGCTAATTTAAAGAAAAAATATACATATTCCTTGGACCAACGACTAGAGGAAGCTAATTTAAAGAAAAAATATACATATTCCTTGGACCAACGACTAGAGGAAGCTAATTTAAAGAAAAAATATACATATTCCTTATACCAACGACTAGAGGAAGCTAATTTAAAGAAAAAATATACATATTCCTTGGACCAACGACTAGAGGAAGCAAATTTAAAGAAAAAATATACATATTCCTTGGACCAACGACTAGAGGAAGCAAATTTAAAGAAAAAATATACATATTCCTTATACCAACGACTAGAGGAAGCTAATTTAAAGAAAAAATATACATATTCCTTATACCAACGACTAGAGGAAGCTAATTTAAAGAAAAAATATACATATTCCTTGGACCAACGACTAGAGGAAGCAAATTTAAAGAAAAAATATACATATTCCTTGGACCAACGACTAGAGGAAGCTAATTTAAAGAAAAAATATACATATTCCTTGGACCAACGACTAGAGGAAGCTAATTTAAAGAAAAAATATACATATTCCTTGGACCAACGACTAGAGGAAGCTAATTTAAAGAAAAAATATACATATTCCTTATACCAACGACTAGAGGAAGCTAATTTAAAGAAAAAATATACATATTCCTTGGACCAACGACTAGAGGAAGCAAATTTAAAGAAAAAATATACATATTCCTTGGACCAACGACTAGAGGAAGCAAATTTAAAAAAAAAATATACATATTCCTTGGACCAACGACTAGAGGAAGCAAATTTAAAGAAAAAATATACATATTCCTTGGACCAACGACTAGAGGAAGCTAATTTAAAGAAAAAATATACATATTCCTTGGACCAACGACTAGAGGAAGCAAATTTAAAGAAAAAATATACATATTCCTTGGACCAACGACTAGAGGAAGCTAATTTAAAGAAAAAATATACATATTCCTTGGACCAACGACTAGAGGAAGCAAATTTAAAAAAAAATTCCATATTCCTTGGACCAACGACTAGAGGGAGCAAATTTAAAAAAATATCCATATTCCTTGGACCAACGACTAGAGGAAGCAAATTTAAAGAAAAAATATACATATTCCTTGGACCAACGACTAGAGGAAGCTAATTTGAAGAAAAAATATACATATTCCTTGGACCAACGACTAGAGGAAGCAAATTTAAAGAAAAAATATACATATTCCTTGGACCAACGACTAGAGGAAGCAAATTTAAAAAAAAATTCCATATTCCTTGGACCAACGACTAGAGGGAGCAAATTTAAAAAAATATCCATATTCCTTGGACCAACGACTAGAGGAAGCAAATTTAGAAAAAAAATCCATATTCCTTGGACCAACGACTAGAGGAAGCAAATTTAATAAAAAAATCCATATTCCTTGGACCAACACTAGAGGAAGCAAATTTAAAAAAAATATCCATATTCCTTGGACCAACGACTAGAGGAAGCAAATTTAATAAAAAAATCCATATTCCTTGGACCAACGACTAGAGGAAGCAAATTTAATAAAAAAATCCATATTCCTTGGACCAACGACTAGAGGAAGCAAATTTAGAAAAAATATCCATATTCCTTGGACCAACGACTAGAGGAAGCAAATTTAAAAAAATATACATATTCCTTGGACCAACGACTAGAGGAAGCAAATTTAAAAAAAAAAATCCATATTCCTTGGACCAACGACTAGAGGAAGCAAATTTAGAAAAAAAATCCATATTCCTTGGACCAACGACTAGAGGAAGCAAATTTAAAAAAATATCCATATTCCTTGGACCAACGACTAGAGGAAGCAAATTTAAAAAAAAAAATTACATATTCCTTGGACCAACGACTAGAGGAAGCTAATTCGAAAAAAATATACATATTCCTTGGACCAACGACTAGAGGAAGCAAATTTAAAAAAAAAATTCCATATTCCTTGGACCAACGACTAGAGGAAGCAAATTTTTAAAAAAAATATCCATATTCCTTGGACCAACGACTAGAGGAAGCAAATATAAAAAAAAAATTACATATTCCTTGGACCAACGACTAGAGGAAGCAAATTTTTAAAAAAAATATCCATATTCCTTGGACCAACGACTAGAGGAAGCAAATTTAAAAAAAATATACATATTCCTTGGACCAACGACTAGAGGAAGCAAATTTTTAAAAAAAATATCCATATTCTTTGGACCAACGACTAGAGGAAGCAAATTTTAAAAAAAATTCCATATTCCTTGGACCAACGACTAGAGGAAGCAAATTTAAAAAAAATTCCATATTCCTTGGACCAACGACTAGAGGAAGCTAATTTAAAGAAAAATATACACATTCCTTGGACCAACGACGAGAGGAAGCTAATTTAAAGAAAAAATATACATATTCATTGGACAAACGACTAGAGGAAGCAAATTTAAAGAAAAAATACACATATTCCTTAGACCAACGACTAGAGGAAGCAAATTTTTAAGAAAAATATACATGTTCCTTAGACCAACGACTAGAGGAAGCAAATTTAAAAAAATATATATCCATATTCCTTGGACCAACGACTAGAGGAAGCAAATTTTTTAAAAACATATCCATATTCCTTGGACCAACGACTAGAGGAAGCAAATATATTCCAGCACTTTGCTCGGTGCGGCCGTCCTCGCGATTTTATTCTCTGTACGAGGCCGTGCTGGCCTCCGCTGGGGCCACCGCGGCGGCGGCCAAATATTGGCCTCATCTGAGCCCAGATAATGGGTGCGTGATGGCCTCACGCCTCATCAGTCACCCCAGAGGCTGGGGAGGCGGGGTTGGGGAGGCGGGGTTTGGGAGGGATGTCCCAGGGCTCCACACACCCGCAAAATGGGGAGGCAGAGCGAGACGGATGAGGGAGACTTAATGCATCCTGGGGGGCTGGTGTGCAGTAGTTGTATGGCTGTTATATAGCTGTTTTATAGTTGCTCTACAGCTGTTGTATAGCTGCTCTACAGCTGTTATATCGCTGCTCTATGGCTGCCTTTTAACTTCTCCACAGCTGTTATACAGTTGTTATATAGCTAATATATAGTTGCTATAAAGCAGTTATATAGCTGTTCTACAGCGCTTACATCGCTGCTCTATGAGTGCCATGTGACTGCTCCACAGTTGTTATATAGCTGCTCTATGACTGCTATATAGCTGCTCTACAGCGGTCATATTGCTGATCTATAGCTTCTCTACAACTACTGTATAGATGTCCAACACCTGCTCTATAGCTTTCCTACAGCTGTTGTATAAGTGCTTTATAACTGCTATATTGCTTCTCGAGAAGCTGCAGCTGCTCTGCAACTTCTTTGCAGTTGCTATGAAGCTTCCCTATAGCTGCTCTACAGCTGCTTTAGAACTGGCTCTCAGATCTTCACTAACTGCGGTGCGAGGGCTTCATCTTATGGTGGCTTTTGAATTGTTTGCTGAATTCTGTACGTTTAGTTAACAGGTGTCTGTGCTGTGTCACTTCACCGTGGCCGAGTGGTTAAGAGCGCGCCTTTCAAGGGAAGGGTCGACGGTTCGAATCCCGGCAGTGCCGCCCGGTGTCTCTCCCCGTTGGGAAAGGGGAGGACTCAGCCACAATTCCTTACTCTACCCAGGTGTCGGAAATGGGTACCGGCTTGTGCTCGTCGTAGCCGTATAGTTAAAGGACCCTCCCTTCCGTGAGGACGTCGAGGGTTCGAATCCCAGCGCTGTGTGGCGACTTTCTCCGTTGGGTATAGGGGACGAACTCAAAGCACAATACCCCACTCTACCCAGGTGTCGGAAATGGGTACCGGTCTTGACCGGGGAAACCGTCATGGCGTCCTGGTGTTAGTTATGAAGCATTTGAAAAACCAATGTACAAGGTGATATATATCAGGCTTGGTTGGAGATAGAGCATCCTCATATGCCAATGTTTGTTTGTTTGTTTTGGCCAGGGGTACCCGTCATTATGCTCTGGTGTTAGTTATGAGGCATTTGAAAAACCAACGTACAAGGTGATATATGTCAGGCTTGGTTGGAATAAAAGGTCTACTTTTACTGGCTGTTGCTGCCTCACACCTCACCTGTTCCACATCCACTAACCTTTGCTATGAATCCTTACCTCTTGCTCATCACTCATCATATTAGACCTCAGTTAGACTTGCCGCAGTCAAAGAGTTAGGGAATGCAATAGGGAGCAAAAAGAAAAACAAATGTACAAGACTTTCATCTTTTGGGCTAAACAAGACTTGTAGAAACGCCGTAGCAGACACTGTAGGAAGAAAGAAGAACAGTTCATTTCTGCTAAAGAGATACAGAAAATCTCATTTCTTTTTTAAATGTTCTTAAACGGAAGAATTGGATCCATGCCGGACGTTGTGGGGCGCATTGTCAAGAATTTTCAAGTTTTAGGAAACTATCCCTGCGCAACTCAACGGGTTTTCTATTAAGCCTAACTCTGCGTCACAAATTCGAAAAAATGGGAATTACTATTCTATCTAGGTTCAAAAAGCCCCTTATATTGTGTTGCATGAGAGTTGCGCCAGTACGCAAAACCCCTCGTGTAATTGTTATTGATAAATCACTGTTTTGTTCACGTAGACTCTCAGGTACGCGATACTTCTTCGTACAGTGCCCTACTAAGTGTAGTGATATTAATATCGTATCCTGAATTTCTCACTAACGTGACGCCACATCAACAACACCGGCTACACCAGGAACACCAAAAACACTAGCAACACCAACAACATCACACGCAACACCACCACACCACCACACCACCACACCACACCACCAACACCACACCACCACCACCACCACCACCACCACCACCACACCACCAACTGGCACAGACCGGACCTGTTTACAGCCCCGTAAACTTTACGGAGCGCAGGACCAGCATTACATTAGCCTTATTAAATCAAAGGCCACCGTCTGCGTCATTATAATGCCCTTATAAAGTTGGCGAGAGGCCGACCTTCCATTATACTGTCAGTATACAACCTTTTGTAGGCCAGGTCTCCATTATACTGTCAGTATATAACCTTTTGTTGCCCGGTCTCCATTATACTGTCAGCATAAACTGTATGGGGGCAAAGGAATAGGCTTAGGTCAGTTAGGTTTGTCTATCCTAGCGGCACAAAGGAACAGTTTTGGGTTAGTTAAGTTTGTCTATCCTAGGGGAACAAAGGAACAGGTTTAGGTTGGTTAGGTTTGTGTATCCTAGGGGGACAAAGGAACAGCTTTAGGTTAGTTAAGTTTGCCTATCCTTGGGGGACACAGGAACAGTTTTAGGTTAGTTAAGTTTGTCTATCCTAGGGGGACAAAAGAACAGGTTTAGGTTGGTTAGGTTTGCGTATCCTAGGGGGACAAAGGAACAGCTTTAGGTTAGTTAAGTTTGTCTATCCTAGGGGGACAAAGGAACAGGTTTTGGTTAGTTAAGTTTGTCTATCCTAGGGGGACAAAGGAACAGTTTTAGGTTAGTTAGGCTTGTCTATTCTAGGGGGACAAAGGAACAGTTTTAGGTTAGTTAGGCTTGTCTATCCTAGGGGGACAAAGGAACAGTTTTAGGTTAGTTAGGCTTGTCAATCCTAGGGGGACAAAGAATAGGAATAGGGTTAGGTCAGTTAGAGTTAGGTTTGTCTATCCTAGGGGTACTGGCACCTCAAGACGACACCGTTAGGGTACTTCCGCTGTAGATAACCCTTCGGAAATTCTGTCTTTCATGCCCACTGAGCGTCTCTCTGTTTTCATGCATTTTTTCAGATCTCTTATTCTTAACTTATGATAACTTGACTAGGGGGAAGCTTTGTCATGTTCTTCAATCAATCCTCCGTTCAACCATTGACATACGTATTTTGATACCCAGGTATCTTTCTCGACTAAGTATCTTCATGTTAAAGGTGATATTTGCTCAGATTTTGTTATATTATAGTTTTTCTCTCTATTCTGCTAGATGTTCATGCGTAGGGCTGCAGATAAGCTTCTTTATTGCGCATCTATCTCATGAATATTTACGTTCTTAATTCATGTTTTATTTTATTTTATTTTTGCTTTCAAAGCGCATTTATCTCTTGAATATTTACATTTGTAATTCTTGTTTAATTTTATTTTTGGCTATCAAAGCGCATTTATCTCGTGAATATTTACATTTGTAATTCTTGTTTTATTTTATTTTTGGCTTTCAAAGCGCATTTATCTCTTGAATATTTACATTTGTAATTCTTGTTTAATTTTAATTTTGGCTCTCAAAGCGAATTTATCTCTTGAATATTTACATTTGTAATTCTTGTTTAATTTTAATTTTGGCTCTCAAAGCGCATTTATCTCTTGAATATTTAAATTTGTAATTCTTGTTTAATTTTATTTATGGCTCTCAAAGCGCATTTATCTCATGAATGAATATTTACATTTGTAATTCTTGTTTAATTTTATTTTTGGCTCTCAAGCCAGCTGTAAGCTGGCTGTATACGTCGCAGTTTTGAGGTGCTATTCATGCGTAGAATGAAATTTGTAAACTTAGAAACGTTCTCGCGACTCACCTACATTTTTGTACCACCTGCTGCTGTGTCTGTCTGCCTTCATCTGTGTGCTCTTTTTGTTCCTCCATCGCTGCTCCTTTATCTTTTGTTGGGAGGCTTTAATTCCTGCTTCGCGGATTATCTCTTACTCTTTTTTGGCTTAATTTTCTAGTTCTTTTTTGAGTTGTCTTCCTTGTTCTTTTGAAAGCAACCCGCTCGTATCATGACAGTTGTTGGTGTTGTTATTGGTGTTGTTGTTGGTGTTGTTGTGTTTGGTGTTGTCGTGTCGGTGTTGTTATTGGTGTTGTTGCTGGTGTTGTTGTGTTTGGTGTTGTTGTGTTGGTGTTGTTTTTGGTCTTGTTGTTGGTCTTGTTGCTGGTGTTGTTGCTGGTGTTGTTGCTGGTCTTGTTGTGTTTGGTGTTGTTGTGTTGGTGTTGTGTTTGGTCTTGTTGTTGGTCTTGTTGCTGGTGTTGTTGCTGGTGTTGTTGCTGGTCTTGTTGTGTTTGGTGTTGTTGTGTTGGTGTTGTTTTTGGTCTTGTTGTTGGTCTTGTTGCTGGTGTTGTTGCTGGTGTTGTTGCTGGTCTTGTTGTGTTTGGTGTTGTTGTGTTGGTGTTGTTTTTGGTCTTGTTGTTGGTCTTGTTGCTGGTGTTGTTGCTGGTGTTGTTGCTGGTCTTGTTGTGTTTGGTGTTGTTGTGTTGGTGTTGTTTTTGGTCTTGTTGTTGGTCTTGTTGTTGGTGTTGTTGCTTGTGTTTTTGTTGCTGACGTTGTTGGTGTTGTTGCTGGTCTTGTTGTACTGGTGTTATTTCTGGTGTTGTTGTGTTGGTGTTATTGCTGGTCTTGTTTTTGATGTTGTTGTTTGTTTTTTTGTTGCTGATGTGGTTGGTGTTGGTGGTGTTGTTATTGGTCTTGTTATTGGTGTTGTTGCTTGTGTTTTTGTTGCTGATGTTGTTGATATTGTTGCTGATGTTGTTGGTGTTGTTGCTGGTCTTGTTGTGTTGGTGTTGTTGCTGGTTTTATTGTGTTGGTGTTGTTGCTGGTGTTGTTGTGTTGGTATTGGTCTTGTTTTTGATGTTGTTGTTTGTGTTTTTGGTGCTGATGTTGCTAGTCTTGTTGCTGGTGTTGTTGCTAATGTTGCTGTTGGGGTTGTTGACGTGGTTATTGGCGGTTCCACGAGTGTTATTGCAGTTATCGGGGCTGCAGGCGTTATTGCTGTTGTGATTGCGGGTGTTGTAGCCAGTACTGTTGTTGCTTGTGTCGGTGTTGGTGATTACGGTGGTGACGCTGCTTATAGAGTTTTTTTGGGAATAGTTGATATTGTTGATGTCGTTAGCGCGAGCGTAAGTATCGCTTTAGCTTTTGTTGCATAAGCAAAACTGAGATAATGTTAAACAATCAAAATTTTCTTCATAAAGTTATCGATTCGGTAACAGTAAGGACTTTGATTCTTGTGAGAACCCAGATAGATTATTTGCACGTCCGGAAATCCTACAGAATTGCTTGTACAACATGATGCAAAAAGCATCGTCTATGTCACTGTCAAGTGGTCAGTGTCAAGTGGTCACTGTCAAGTGGTCAGTGTCAAGTGGTCACTGTCAAGTGGTCAGTGTCAAGTGGTCAGTGTCAAGTGGTCACTGTCAAGTGGTCACTGTCAAGTGGTCAGTGTCAAGTGGTCAGTGTTAAGTGGTCAGTGTCAAGTGGTCAGTGTCAAGTGGTCACTGTCAAGTGGTCAGTGTCAAGTGGTCAGTGTCAAGTGGTCAGTGTCAAGTGGTCAGTGTTAAGTGGTCAGTGTCAAGTGGTCAGTGTTAAGTGGTCAGTGTCAAGTGGTCAGTGTCAAGTGGTCAGTGTCAAGTGGTCACTGTCAAGTGGTCACTGTCAAGTGGTCAGTGTCAAGTGGTCAGTGTTAAGTGGTCAGTGTCAAGTGGTCAGTGTCAAGTGGTCAGTGTCAAGTGGTCACTGTCAAGTGGTCACTGTCAAGTGGTCAGTGTCAAGTGGTCAGTGTCAAGTGGTCAGTGTCAAGTGGTCAGTGTCAAGTGGTCACTGTCAAGTGGTCACTGTCAAGTGGTCAGTGTCAAGTGGTCAGTGTCAAGTGGTCAGTGTTAATTGGTCAGTGTCAAGTGGTCAGTGTCAAGTGGTCAGTGTCAAGTGGTCACTGTCAAGTGGTCAGTGTCAAGTGGTCAGTGTTAAGTGGTCAGTGTCAAGTGGTCAGTGTCAAGTGGTCAGTGTCAAGTGGTCAGTGTCAAGTGGTCAGTGTCAAGTGGTCACTGTCAAGTGGTCAGTGTCAAGTGGTCACTGTCAAGTGGTCAGTGTCAAGTGGTCAGTGTCAAGTGGTCACTGTCAAGTGGTCACTGTCAAGTGGTCAGTGTCAAGTGGTCAGTGTTAAGTGGTCAGTGTCAAGTGGTCAGTGTCAAGTGGTCAGTGTCAAGTGGTCAGTGTCAAGTGGTCAGTGTCAAGTGGTCAGTGTCAAGTGGTCAGTGTCAAGTGGTCAGTTTCAAGTGGTCAGTGTCAAGTGTTCAGTGTCAAGTGGTCAGTGTCAAGTGGCCAGTGTCAAGTGGTCAGTGTCAAGTGGTCAGTGTCAAGTGGTCAGTGTCAAGTGGTCAGTGTCAAGTGGTCAGTGTCAAGTGGTCAGTTTCAAGTGGTCAGTGTCAAGTGTTCAGTGTCAAGTGTTCAGTGTCAAGTGGTCAGTGTCAAGTGGTCAGTGTCAAGTGGTCAGTGTCAAGTGGTCAGTGTCAAGTGGTCAGTGTCAAGTGGTCAGTGTCATGTGGTCAGTGTCAAGTGGTCAGTGTCAAGTGTTCAGTGTCAAGTGGTCAGTGTCAAGTGGCCAGTGTCAAGTGGTCAGTGTCAAGTGGTCAGTGTCATGTGGTCAGTGTCAAGTGGTCAGTGTCAAGTGGTCAGTGTCAAGTGTTCAGTGTCAAGTGTTCAGTGTCAAGTGTTCAGTGTCAAGTGGTCAGTGTCAAGTGTTCAGTGTCAAGTGTTCAGTGTCAAGTGGTCAGTGTCAAGTGGTCAGTGTCAAGTGGTCAGTGTCAAGGGGTCAGTGTCAAGTGGTCAGTGTCAAGTGGTCAGTGTCAAGTGGTCAGTGTCAAGTGGGCAGTGTCAAGTGGTCTATGTCAAGTGGTCAGTGTCAAGTGGTCAGTGTCATGTGGAGCGTCAAGTGTTCAGTGCCAATTATTCAGTGTCAAGTGGTCAGTGTCAAGTGGTCAGTGTCAAGTGGTCAGAGTTAAGTGGTCAGTGTCAAGTGGTCAGTGTCAAGTGGTCAGTGTCAAGTGGTCAGTGTCAAGTGGTCAGTGGCAAGTGGTCAGTGTCAAGTGGTGCGTCAAGTGTTCAGTGTCAAGTGGTCAGTGTCAAGTGGTCTATGTCAATTGGTGTGTCAAGTGGTCAGTGTCAAGTGGTCAGTGTCAAGTGGTCACTGTCAAGTGGTCAATGTCAAGTGGTGTGTCAAGTGGTCAGTGTCAAGTGGTCAGTGTCAAGTGGTCAGTGTCAAGTGGTGTGTCAAGTGGTCAGTGTCAAGTGGTCAGTGTCAAGTGGTGCGTCAAGTGTTCAGTGTCAAGTGGTCAGTGTCAAGTGGTGCGTCAAGTGGTCAGTGTCAAGTGGTCAGTGTCAAGTGGTGTGTCAAGTGGTCAGTGTCAAGTGGTCAGTGTCAAGTGGTGCGTCAAGTGTTCAGTGTCAAGTGGTCAGTGTCAAGTAGTCAGTGTCAAGTGGTGTGTCAAGTGATCAGTGTCAAGTGGTCAGTGTCAAGTGGTCTATGTCTAGTGGTGTGTCAAGTGTTCAGTGTCAAGTGGTCAGTGTCAAGTGGTCAGTGTCAAGTGGTGTGTCAAGTGTTCAGTGTCAAGTGGTCAGTGTCAAGTGGTCAGTGTCAAGTGGTCAGTGTCAAGTGGTCAGTGTCAAGTGGTCTATGTCAAGTGGTGTGTCAAGTGGTCAGTGTCAAGTGGTCGGTGTCAAGTGGTCAGTGTCAAGTGGTGCGTCAAGTGTTCAGTGTCAAGTGGTCAGTGTCAAGTGGTCAGTGTCAAGTGGTCACTGTCAAGTGGTCACTGTCAAGTGGTCAGTGTCAAGTGGTCAGTGTTAAGTGGTCAGTGTCAAGTGGTCAGTGTCAAGTGGTCACTGTCAAGTGGTCAGTGTCAAGTGGTCAGTGTCAAGTGGTCAGTGTCAAGTGGTCAGTGTTAAGTGGTCAGTGTCAAGTGGTCAGTGTTAAGTGGTCAGTGTCAAGTGGTCAGTGTCAAGTGGTCAGTGTCAAGTGGTCAGTGTTAAGTGGTCAGTGTCAAGTGGTCAGTGTCAAGTGGTCAGTGTCAAGTGGTCACTGTCAAGTGGTCACTGTCAAGTGGTCAGTGTCAAGTGGTCACTGTCAAGTGGTCAGTGTCAAGTGGTCAGTGTCAAGTGGTCACTGTCAAGTGGTCACTGTCAAGTGGTCAGTGTCAAGTGGTCAGTGTTAAGTGGTCAGTGTCAAGTGGTCAGTGTCAAGTGGTCAGTGTCAAGTGGTCAGTGTCAAGTGGTCAGTGTCAAGTGGTCAGTGTCAAGTGGTCAGTGTCAAGTGGTCAGTTTCAAGTGGTCAGTGTCAAGTGTTCAGTGTCAAGTGGTCAGTGTCAAGTGGCCAGTGTCAAGTGGTCAGTGTCAAGTGGTCAGTGTCAAGTGGTCAGTGTCAAGTGGTCAGTGTCGAGTGGTCAGTGTCAAGTGGTCAGTGTCAAGTGGTCAGTTTCAAGTGGTCAGTGTCAAGTGTTCAGTGTCAAGTGGTCAGTGTCAAGTGGTCAGTGTCAAGTGGTCAGTGTCAAGTGGTCAGTGTCAAGTGGTCAGTGTCAAGTGGTCAGTGTCAATTGGTCAGTGTCATGTGGTCAGTGTCAAGGGGTCAGTGTCAAGTGTTCAGTGTCAAGTGGTCAGTGTCAAGTGGCCAGTGTCAAGTGGTCAGTGTCAAGTGGTCAGTGTCATGTGGTCAGTGTCAAGTGGTCAGTGTCAAGTGGTCAGTGTCAAGTGTTCAGTGTCAAGTGTTCAGTGTCAAGTGGTCAGTGTCAAGTGGTCAGTGTCAAGTGTTCAGTGTCAAGTGTTCAGTGTCAAGTGGTCAGTGTCAAGTGGTCAGTGTCAAGTGGTCAGTGTCAAGGGGTCAGTGTCAAGTGGTCAGTGTCAAGTGGTCAGTGTCAAGTGGTCAGTGTCAAGTGGGCAGTGTCAAGTGGTCTATGTCAAGTGGTCAGTGTCAAGTGGTCAGTGTCATGTGGAGCGTCAAGTGTTCAGTGTCAATTGTTCAGTGTCAAGTGGTCAGTGTCAAGTGGTCAGTGTCAAGTGGTCAGAGTTAAGTGGTCAGTGTCAAGTGGTCAGTGTCAAGTGGTCAGTGTCAAGTGGTCAGTGTCAAGTGGTCAGTGGCAAGTGGTCAGTGTCAAGTGGTGCGTCAAGTGTTCAGTGTCAAGTGGTCAGTGTCAAGTGGTCTATGTCAATTGGTGTGTCAAGTGGTCAGTGTCAAGTGGTCAGTGTCAAGTGGTCAGTGTCAAGTGGTCAATGTCAAGTGGTGTGTCAAGTGGTCAGTGTCAAGTGGTCAGTGTCAAGTGGTCAGTGTCAAGTGGTGTGTCAAGTGGTCAGTGTCAAGTGGTCAGTGTCAAGTGGTGCGTCAAGTGTTCAGTGTCAAGTGGTCAGTGTCAAGTGGTGCGTCAAGTGGTCAGTGTCAAGTGGTCAGTGTCAAGTGGTGTGTCAAGTGGTCAGTGTCAAGTGGTGCGTCAAGTGTTCAGTGTCAAGTAGTCAGTGTCAAGTGGTGTGTCAAGTGGTCAGTGTCAAGTGGTGTGTCAAGTGGTCAGTGTCAAGTAGTCAGTGTCAAGTGGTGTGTCAAGTGGTCAGTGTCAAGTGGTCAGTGTCAAGTGGTCTATGTCTAGTGGTGTGTCAAGTGTTCAGTGTCAAGTGGTCAGTGTCAAGTGGTCAGTGTCAAGTGGTGTGTCAAGTGTTCAGTGTCAAGTGGTCAGTGTCAAGTGGTCAGTGTCAAGTGGTCAGTGTCAAGTGGTCAGTGTCAAGTGGTCAGTGTCAAGTGGTCTATGTCAAGTGGTGTGTCAAGTGGTCAGTGTCAAGTGGTCGGTGTCAAGTGGTCAGTGTCAAGTGGTGCGTCAAGTGTTCAGTGTCAAGTGGTCAGTGTCAAGTGGTCAGTGTCAAGTGGTGTGTCAAGTAGTCAGTGTCAAGTGGTCAGTGTCAAGTGGTGTGTCAAGTGGTCAGTGTCAAGTGGTGCGTCAAGTGTTCAGTGTCAAGTGGTCAGTGTCAAGTGGTCAGTGTCAAGTGGTGTGTCAAGTGGTCAGTGTCAAGTGGTCAATGTCAAGTGGTGTGTTAAGTGGTCAGTGTCAAGTGTTCAGTGTCAAGTGGTCAATGTCAAGTGGTCAGTGTCAAGTGGTCAGTGTCAAGTGGTCAGTGTCAAGTGGTGCGTCAAGTGTTCAGTGTCAAGTGGTCAGTGTCAAGTGGTCAGTGTCAAGTGGTGTGTCAAGTGGTCAGTGTCAAGTGGTCAGTGTCAAGTGGTGCGTCAAGTGTTCAGTGTCAAGTGTTCAATGTCAAGTGGTCAGTGTCAAGTGGTCAGTGTCAAGTGGTGTGTCAAGTGGTGTGTCAAGTGGTCAGTGTCAAGTGGTCAGTGTCAAGTGGTCAGTGTCAAGTGGTGTGTCAAGTGGTCAGTGTCAAGTGGTCAATGTCAAGTGGTGTGTCAAGTGGTCAGTGTCAAGTGTTCAGTGTCAAGTGGTCAGTGTCAAGTGGTCAGTGTCAAGTGGTCAGTGTCAAGTGGTCAGTGTCAAGTGGTCAGTGTCAAGTGGTCAGTGTCAAGTGTTCAGTGTCAAGTGTTCAGTGTCAAGTGTTCAGTGTCAAGTGTTCAGTGTCAAGTGGTCAGTGTCAAGTGGTCAGTGTCAAGTGGTCAGTGTCAAGTGTTCAGTGTCAAGTGTTCAGTGTCAAGTGGTCAGTGTCAAGTGATCAGTGTCAAGTGGTCAGTGTCAAGTGGTCAGTGTCAAGTGGTCAGTGTCAAGTGGTCAGTGTCAAGTGGTCAGTTTCAAGTGGTCAGTGTCAAGTGTTCAGTGTCAAGTGGTCAGTGTCAAGTGGCCAGTGTCAAGTGGTCAGTGTCAAGTGGTCAGTGTCAAGTGGTCAGTGTCAAGTGGTCAGTGTCAAGTGGTCAGTGTCAAGTGGTCAGTGTCAAGTGGTCAGTGTCAAGTGGTCAGTTTCAAGTGGTCAGTGTCAAGTGTTCAGTGTCAAGTGTTCAGTGTCAAGTGGTCAGTGTCAAGTGGTCAGTGTCAAGTGGTCAGTGTCAAGTGGTCAGTGTCAAGTGGTCAGTGTCAAGTGGTCAGTGTCATGTGGTCAGTGTCAAGGGGTCAGTGTCAAGTGTTCAGTGTCAAGTGGTCACTGTCAAGTGGCCAGTGTCAAGTGGTCAGTGTCAAGTGGTCAGTGTCATGTGGTCAGTGTCAAGTGGTCAGTGTCAAGTGGTCAGTGTCAAGTGTTCAGTGTCAAGTGTTCAGTGTCAAGTGGTCAGTGTCAAGTGGTCAGTGTCAAGTGTTCAGTGTCAAGTGTTCAGTGTCAAGTGGTCAGTGTCAAGTGGTCAGTGTCAAGTGGTCAGTGTCAAGGGGTCAGTGTCAAGTGGTCAGTGTCAAGTGGTCAGTGTCAAGTGGTCAGTGTCAAGTGGGCAGTGTCAAGTGGTCTATGTCAAGTGGTCAGTGTCAAGTGGTCAGTGTCATGTGGAGCGTCAAGTGTTCAGTGTCAATTGTTCAGTGTCAAGTGGTCAGTGTCAAGTGGTCAGTGTCAAGTGGTCAGAGTTAAGTGGTCAGTGTCAAGTGGTCAGTGTCAAGTGGTCAGTGTCAAGTGGTCAGTGTCAAGTGGTCAGTGGCAAGTGGTCAGTGTCAAGTGGTGCGTCAAGTGTTCAGTGTCAAGTGGTCAGTGTCAAGTGGTCTATGTCAATTGGTGTGTCAAGTGGTCAGTGTCAAGTGGTCAGTGTCAAGTGGTCAGTGTCAAGTGGTCAATGTCAAGTGGTGTGTCAAGTGGTCAGTGTCAAGTGGTCAGTGTCAAGTGGTCAGTGTCAAGTGGTGTGTCAAGTGGTCAGTGTCAAGTGGTCAGTGTCAAGTGGTGCGTCAAGTGTTCAGTGTCAAGTGGTCAGTGTCAAGTGGTGCGTCAAGTGGTCAGTGTCAAGTGGTCAGTGTCAAGTGGTGTGTCAAGTGGTCAGTGTCAAGTGGTCAGTGTCAAGTGGTGCGTCAAGTGTTCAGTGTCAAGTAGTCAGTGCCAAGTGGTGTGTCAAGTGGTCAGTGTCAAGTGGTGTGTCAAGTGGTCAGTGTCAAGTAGTCAGTGTCAAGTGGTGTGTCAAGTGGTCAGTGTCAAGTGGTCAGTGTCAAGTGGTCAGTGTCAAGTGGTCAGTGTCAAGTGGTGTGTCAAGTGTTCAGTGTCAAGTGGTCAGTGTCAAGTGGTCAGTGTCAAGTGGTGTGTCAAGTGTTCAGTGTCAAGTGGTCAGTGTCAAGTGGTCAGTGTCAAGTGGTCAGTGTCAAGTGGTCAGTGTCAAGTGGTCTATGTCAAGTGGTGTGTCAAGTGGTCAGTGTCAAGTGGTCGGTGTCAAGTGGTCAGTGTCAAGTGGTGCGTCAAGTGTTCAGTGTCAAGTGGTCAGTGTCAAGTGGTCAGTGTCAAGTGGTGTGTCAAGTAGTCAGTGTCAAGTGGTCAGTGTCAAGTGGTGTGTCAAGTGGTCAGTGTCAAGTGGTGCGTCAAGTGTTCAGTGTCAAGTGGTCAGTGTCAAGTGGTCAGTGTCAAGTGGTGTGTCAAGTGGTCAGTGTCAAGTGGTCAATGTCAAGTGGTGTGTCAAGTGGTCAGTGTCAAGTGTTCAGTGTCAAGTGGTCAATGTCAAGTGGTCAGTGTCAAGTGGTCAGTGTCAAGTGGTCAGTGTCAAGTGGTGCGTCAAGTGTTCAGTGTCAAGTGGTCAGTGTCAAGTGGTCAGTGTCAAGTGGTGTGTCAAGTGGTCAGTGTCAAGTGGTCAGTGTCAAGTGGTGCGTCAAGTGTTCAGTGTCAAGTGTTCAATGTCAAGTGGTCAGTGTCAAGTGGTCAGTGTCAAGTGGTGTGTCAAGTGGTGTGTCAAGTGGTCAGTGTCAAGTGGTAAGTGTCAAGTGGTCAGTGTCAAGTGGTGTGTCAAGTGGTCAGTGTTAAGTGGTCAATGTCAAGTGGTGTGTCAAGTGGTCAGTGTCAAGTGTTCAGTGTCAAGTGGTCAGTGTCAAGTGGTCAGTGTCAAGTGGTCAGTGTCAAGTGGTCAGTGTCAGGTGGTCAGTGTCAAGTGTTCAGTGTCAAGTGTTCAGTGTCAAGTGTTCAGTGTCAAGTGTTCAGTGTCAAGTGGTCAGTGTCAAGTGGTCAGTGTCAAGTGGTCAGTGTCAAGTGTTCAGTGTCAAGTGGTCAGTGTCAAGTGGTCAGTGTCAAGTGTTCAGTGTCAAGTGTTCAGTGTCAAGTGGTCAGTGTCAAGTGGTCAGTGTCAAGTGATCAGTGTCAAGTGGTCAGTGTCAAGTGTTCAGTGTCAAGTGGTCAGTGTCAAGTGGTCAGTGTCAAGTGGTCAGTGTCAAGTGGTCAGTGTCAAGTGGTCAGTGTCAAGTGTTCAGTGTCAAGTGTTCAGTGTCAAGTGGTCAATGTCAAGTGGTCAGTGTCAAGTGGTCAGTGTCAAGTGGTCAGTGTCAAGTGGTGCGTCAAGTGTTCAATGTCAAGTGGTCAGTGTCAAGTGGTCAGTGTCAAGTGGTCAGTGTCAAGTGGTGCGTCAAGTGTTCAATGTCAAGTGGTCAGTGTCAAGTGGTGCGTCAAGTGTTCAATGTCAAGTGGTCAGTGTCATGTGGTCAGTGTCAAGTGGTCAGTGTCAAGTGGTGCGTCAAGTGTTCAATGTCAAGTGGTCAGTGTCAAGTGGTGCGTCAAGTGTTCAATGTCAAGTGGTCAGTGTCAAGTGGTCAGTGTCAAGTGGTGTGTCAAGTGGTCAGTGTCAAGTGGTCAGTGTCAAGTGGTGCGTCAAGTGTTCAGTGTCAAGTGTTCAATGTCAAGTGGTCAGTGTCAAGTGGTCAGTGTCAAGTGGTGTGTCAAGTGGTGTGTCAAGTGGTCAGTGTCAAGTGGTCAGTGTCAAGTGGTGTGTCAAGTGGTCAGTGTCAAGTGGTCAATGTCAAGTGGTGTGTCAAGTGGTCAGTGTCAAGTGGTCAGTGTCAAGTGGTCAGTGTCAAGTGGTCAATGTCAAGTAGTCAGTGTCAAGTAGTCAGTGTCAAGTGGTGTATCAAGTAGTCAGTGTCAAGTGGTCAGTATCAAGTGGTGTGTCAAGTGGTGTGTCAAGTAGTCAGTGTCAAGTGGTCAGTGCCAAGTGGTGTGTCAAGTGGTCAGTGTCAAGTGGTGTGTCAAGTAGTCAGTGTCAAGTGGTCAGTGTCAAGTGGTGTATCAAGTAGTCAGTGTCAAGTGGTCAGTGTCAAGTGGTGTGTCAAGTGGTGTGTCAAGTAGTCAGTGTCAAGTGGTCAGTGCCAAGTGGTGTGTCAAGTGGTCAGTGTCAAGTGGTGTGTCAAGTAGTCAGTGTCAAGTGGTCAGTGCCAAGTGGTGTGTCAAGTGGTCAGTGTCAAGTGGTCGGTGTCAAGTGGTGTGTCAAGTAGTCAGTGTCAAGTGGTCAGTGCCAAGTGGTGTGTCAAGTGGTCAGTGTCAAGTGGTGTGTCAAGTAGTCAGTGTCAAGTGGTCAGTGCCAAGTGGTGTGTCAAGTGGTCAGTGTCAAGTGGTGTATCAAGTAGTCAGTGTCAAGTGGTCAGTGTCAAGTGGTGTATCAAGTAGTCAGTGTCAAGTGGTCAGTGTCAAGTGGTGTGTCAAGTGGTCAGTGTCAAGTGGTCAGTGTCAAGTGGTCAGTGTCAAGTGGTGTATCAACTAGTCAGTGTCAAGTGGTCAGTGCCAAGTGGTGTGTCAAGTAGTCAGTGTCAAGTGGTCAGTGTCAAGTGGTGTATCAAGTAGTCAGTGTCAAGTGGTCAGTGCCAAGTGGTGTGTCAAGTGGTGTGTCAAGTAGTCAGTGTCAAGTGGTCAGTGTCAAGTGGTGTGTCAAGTAGTCAGTGTCAAGTGGTCAGTGCCAAGTGGTGTGTCAAGTGGTGTGTCAAGTAGTCAGTGTCAAGTGGTCAGTGTCAAGTGGTGTGTCAAGTAGTCAGTGTCAAGTGGTCAGTGCCAAGTGGTGTGTCAAGTGGTCAGTGTCAAGTGGTGTATCAAGTAGTCAGTGTTAAGTGGTCAGTGTCAAGTGGTGTGTCAAGTGGTCAGTGTCAAATGGTGTGTCAAGTAGTCAGTGTCAAGTGGTCAATGTCAAGTGGTGTGTCAAGTAGTCAGTGTCAAGTGGTCAGTACCAAGTGGTCAGTGTCAAGTGGTCAGTGTCAAGTGGTCAGTGCCAAGTAGTCAGTGTCAAGTGGTCAATGTCAAGTGGTCAGTGTCAAGTGGTCAATGTCAAGTGGTCAGTGTCAAGTGGTCAGTGTCAAGTAGTCAGTGTCAAGTGGTCAGTGCCAAGTGGTCAGTGTCAAGTAGTCAGTGTCAAGTGGTCAGTGTCAAGTGGTCAATGTCAAGTAGTCAGTGTCAAGTAGTCAGTGTCAAGTGGTCAGTGCCAAGTGGTCAGTGTCAAGTGGTCAGTGTCAAGTGGTCAGTGTCAAGTGGTCAGTGTCAAGTGGTCAATGTCAAGTAGTCAGTGTCAAGTAGTCAGTGTCAAGTGGTGTATCAAGTAGTCAGTGTCAAGTGGTCAGTGTCAAGTGGTGTGTCAAGTAGTCAGTGTCAAGTGGTGTGTCAAGTGGTGTATCAAGTAGTCAGTGTCAAGTGGTCAGTGCCAAGTGGTGTGTCAAGTAGTCAGTGTCAAGTAGTCAGTGTCAAGTGGTCAGTGTCAAGTTGTGTATCAAGTAGTCAGTGTCAAGTGGTCAGTGTCAAGTGGTGTATCAAGTAGTCAGTGTCAAGTGGTCAGTGCCAAGTGGTGTGGCAAGTGGTGTGTCAAGTAGTCAGTGTCAAGTGGTCAGTGTCAAGTGGTGTATCAAGTAGTCAGTGTCAAGTGGTCAGTGTCAAGTGGTGTGTCAAGTGGTGTGTCAAGTAGTCAGTGTCAAGTGGTCAGTGTCAAGTGGTGTGTCAAGTGGTGTGTCAAGTGGTGTGTCAAGTGGTGTGTCAAGTGGTGTGTCAAGTGGTGCGTCAAGTAGTCAGTGTCAAGTGGTCAGTGTCAAGTGGTGTGCCAAGTGGTGTGCCAAGTGGTGTGTCAAGTAGTCAGTGTCAAGTGGTCAGTGTCAAGTGGTGTATCAAGTAGTCAGTGCCAAGTGGTCAGTGTCAAGTGGTCAATGTCAAGTGGTCAGTGTCAAGTGGTCAGTGTCAAGTGGTCAGTGCCAAGTGGTCAGTGTCAAGTGGTCAGTGTCAAGTGGTCAGTGTCAAGTGGTCAATGTCAAGTAGTCAGTGTCAAGTAGTCAGTGTCAAGTGGTCAGTGCCAAGTGGTCAGTGTCAAGTGGTCAGTGTCAAGTGGTCAGTGTCAAGTGGTCAGTGTCAAGTGGTCAATGTCGAGTAGTCAGTGTCAAGTAGTCAGTGTCAAGTGGTCAGTGCCAAGTGGTCAGTGTCAAGTAGTCAGTGTCAAGTAGTCAGTGTCAAGTAGTCAGTGCCAAGTGGTCAGTGTCAAGTGGTCAGTGTCAAGTGGTCAGTGTCAAGTGGTCAATGTTAAGTGGTCAGTGTCAAGTGGTCAGTGTCAAGTAGTCAGTGTCAAGTGGTCAGTGTCAAGTGGTCAGTGTCAAGTGGTCAATGTCAAGTAGTCAGTGTCAAGTAGTCAGTGTCAAGTGGTCAGTGCCAAGTGGTCAGTGTCAAGTAGTTAGTGTCAAGTGGTCAATGTCAAGTAGTCAGTGCCAAGTGGTCAGTGTCAAGTAGTCAGTGTCAAGTGGTCAGTGTCAAGTAGTCAGTGTCAAGTGGTCAATGTCAAGTAGTCAGTGTCAAGTAGTCAGTGTCAAGTAGTCAGTGTCAAGTGGTCAGTGCCAAGTGGTCAGTGTCAAGTAGTCAGTGTCAAGTGGTCAATGTCAAGTGGTGTATCAAGTAGTCAGTGTCAATTGTCAGTGCCAAGTGGTCAGTGTCAAGTAGTCAGTGTCAAGTGGTCAGTGTCAAGTGGTGTATCAAGTAGTCAATGTCAAGTGGTCAGTGTCAAGTGGTCAAGGTCAAGCGGTCAGTGTCAAGTGGTCAGTGTCAAGTAGTCAGTGTCAAGTGGTCAGTGCTAAGTGGTCAGTGTCAAGTAGTCAGTGTCAAGTGGTCAATGTCAAGTAGTCAGTGTCAAGTAGTCTGTGTCAAGTGGTCAGTGCCAAGTGGTCAGTGTCAAGTAGTCAGTGTCAAGTGGTCAATGTCAAGTGGTCAGTGTCAAGTAGTCAGTGTCAAGTGGTCAGTGTCAAGTGGTGTATCAAGTAGTCAGTGTCAAGTGGTCAGTGCCAAGTGGTGTGTCAAGTAGTCAGTGTCAAGTGGTCAGTGCCAAGTGGTGTGTCAAGTGGTCAGTGTCAAGTGGTCAGTGTCAAGTGGTGTATCAAGTAGTCAGTGTCAAGTGGTCAGTGCCAAGTGGTGTGTCAAGTGGTCAGTGTCAAGTGGTCAGTGTCAAGTGGTCAGTGTCAGGTGGTCAGTGTCAAGTAGTCAGTGTCAAGTGGTCAGTGCCAAGTGGTGTGTCAAGTAGTCAGTGTCAAGTGGTCAGTGTCAAGTGGTGTGTCAAGTGGTCAGTGTCAAGTGGTCAGTGTCAAGTGGTGTATCAAGTAGTCAGTGTCAAGTGGTCAGTGTCAAGTGGTGTGCCAAGTGGTGTGTCAAGTGGTCAGTGCCAAGTGGTGTGTCAAGTGGTCAGTGCCAAGTGGTGTGTCAAGTAGTCAGTGTCAAGTGGTCAGTGCCAAGTGGTGTGTCAAGTGGTCAGTGTCAAGTGGTCAGTGTCAAGTGGTGTATCAAGTAGTCAGTGTCAAGTGGTCAGTGTCAAGTGGTGTGCCAAGTGGTGTGTCAAGTGGTCAGTGTCAAGTGGTCAGTGTCAAGTGGTCAGTGTCAAGTGGTCAGTGTCAAGGGGTGTGTCAAGTGGTGTATTAAGTAGTCAGTGTCAAGTGGTCAGTGCCAAGTGGTGTGTCAAGTGGTCAGTGTCAAGTGGTCAGTGTCAAGTGGTCAGTGTCAAGTGGTGTATCAAGTAGTCAGTGTCAAGTGGTCAGTGTCAAGTGGTGTGTCAAGTGGTGTATCAAGTAGTCAGTGTCAAGTGGTCAGTGTCAAGTGGTGTGTCAAGTGGTGTATCAAGTGGTCAGTGTCAAGTGGTCAGTGTCAAGGGGTGTGTCAAGTGGTGTATCAAGTAGTCAGTGTCAAGTGGTCAGTGCCAAGTGGTGTGTCAAGTGGTCAGTGTCAAGTGGTCAGTGTCAAGTGGTGTGTCAAGTGGTCAGTGTCAAGTGGTCAGTGTCAAGTGGTGTATCAAGTAGTCAGTGTCAAGTGGTGTGCCAAGTGGTGTGTCAAGTGGTCAGTGCCAAGTGGTGTGTCAAGTGGTCAGTGTCAAGTGGCGTGTTAAGTGGTCAGTGTCAAGTGGTCAGTGTCAAGTGGTCAGTGTCAAATGGTCAGTGTCAAGTGGTCAGTGTCAAGTGGTCAGTGTCAAGTGGTCGGTGTCAAGTGGTGTATCAAGTAGTCAGTGTCAAGTGGTCAGTGTCAAGTGGTGTGTCAAGTGGTCAGTGTCAAGTGGTGTGTCAAGTGGTCTGTGTCAAGTGGTGTGTCAAGTGGTCAGTGTCGAGTGGTGTGTCAAGTGATGTGTCAAGTGGTCAGTGTCAAGTGGTGTGTCAGATGAACAATATCACTACGTAAGTACATGAAACCCTAAAAAGGTAAAATCAAACATACATATAACACAAAACAAATTTATATACTCGTACGTGCATTACAACGAAAACCGTCGCTATCTGGGAGCACACATGCACTCTCGTCTTTTTACTTCAAAATTAAATCGATAACTAGACCTTACGTCCCTGTGCTACTTCCACACCATCATATAACGACTCAACTAACGCACAAAAAAAAAAAACTAAAAAAACGCAAAAAAATCTAAAAAAAATGCGCAAAAAAAAATAACAAAGCCAAATCATTCGAGTTTGAATGAGCTTTGCAGGGTAATTACTCGCAAGCAATTACGCACTTTGCAAGTTCCCTAATAACGTAGCATTTAAAGACATGTTAGCTGAGCGGAGCACGTCTGGTAATGGCCCGGAGGTTAATTTCAGCTCGGTAAATATTATAGAGAACATTTGTGCAACATTTGGGCGCAAAACAAAGGGATGTTCTGCCCTAATTGTTTCGCGAGTGGCGGACTGGAATGTGGCATGTAAGGAATGTGGCATGTAGAGAATGTGGCATGCAGGGAATGTGGCATGTAGGGAATGTGGCATGTAGGGAATGTGGCATGTAAGGAATGTGGCATGTAGATAATGTGGCATGCAGGGAATGTGGCATGTAGGGAATTAGGCATGTAGGGAATGTGGCATGTAAGGAATGTGGCATGTAGAGAATGTGGAATGTAGGGAATGTGGCATGTAGGGAATGTGACATGTTGGGAATGTGGCATGTAGAGAATGTGGCATGTAGAGAATGTGGAATGTGATTAATGTGGCATGTAGGGAATGTGACATGTAGGGAATGTGGCATGTAGAGAATGTGGCATGTAGGGATTGTGGCATGCAGAGAATGTGGCATGTAGGGAATGTGGCATGTAGGGAATGTGGCATGTAGTGAATGTGGCATTTAGGGAATGTGGCATGTAGGGAATGTGGCATGTAGGGAATGTGGCATGTAGGGAATGTGGCATATAGTGAATGTGTCATGTAGGGAATGTTGCATGTAGGGAATGTCGCATGTTGCGAATGTGGCATGTATGGAATGTGGCATGTAGGGAATGTGGCATGTATGGAATGTGGCATGTAGGGAATGTGGCATGCAGAGAATGTGGCATGAGTTACACCTGCTACAGCCGTACACCTGCCACAGCCACACACCTACCACAGCCACACACCTGCCACAGCCACACCACAGCCACACCACAATAACCCCACCCGCTGGGGTGCAGCTAAGCTCCATTACAGCTGTCCCCACGAGGCCCGGCACCTCTCCCCCCCAGGTGGGGAGGACATTAGCCTCCATTAGGGGAATTACGGCCCCCTGATGATCGGCCTCCCCGCACGGGATCATTGCGACGCCCGGGCCTTCAGGGAACGTCATCACGGCTGAGTTGTGGGTCGTGAATGTGTTGCGTGAATGTGTGTAGCGTGGACACGTGCAGCGTGAATGTGTGTATCGTGAATGAGTTTAGCGTGAATGAGTGTAGCATGGATATGTGGAGCGTGAATGTATGAAGCGTGAATACGTGGAGCGTGAACGTGTGTAGCGTGAACGTGTGTAGCGTGAATGTGTGTAGCGTGAATGAGTGTAGCATGGATATGTGGAGCGTGAATGTGTGAAGCGTGAATACGTGTAGCGTGAACGTGGGGAGCGTGAATGAGTGTAGCATGGATACGTGTAGTGCGGACACGTGTAGCTTGAATGCGTGTAACGTGAACGCATGAACGCGCGTAGCATGAATACGTGAAGCGTGGGTACGTGCAGCATGGATACGTGCAGCTTGAACGCGTGTGGCGTAGATACGTGCAGCGTGAACGCGTGTAGCGTAGATACGTGCAGCGTGAACGCGTGTAGCGTAGATACGTGCAGCGTGAACGCGTGTAGCGTAGATACGTGCAGCGTGAACGCGTGTAGCGTAGATACGTGCAGCGTGAACGCGTGTAGCGTAGATACGCGCAGCGTGAACGCGTGTAGCGTAGATACGTGCAGCGTGAACGCGTGTAGCGTAGATACGTGCAGCGTGAACGCGTGTAGCGTAGATACGTGCAGCGTGAACGCGTGTAGCGTAGATCCGTGCAGCGTGAACGCGTGTAGCGTAGATACGTGCAGCGTGAACGCACGAACATAACGGCACCCAACACTCACGGTTCATCATTAAAAGATTTGCGTTAATGAGCCTCCTCTCATTGTGGGGATTTGGGGAGTTTGGGGGGATGGGGAGGGGGAGTTTTAGTGCGTGTGTAACACGTCGTTCCCACTAGTGTGTAGGTGTATCACAGCGTACATGTGCGTTTTCTCAGAATCTCCATGTGTGAATATTATGTGCGGGTTTAAGACCTGGCTTTAGGTGTACGGGGGATATATATGAAGCTAGCATTACTCAGTCTGACTTTTTCGTCGCCTGCATGCATTTTTTTTGCCGCCCAAGTAATTAAATCCCTTAGGCGGCGAAAAACTGGCATGCTCCGGCGAAAGAAATTAGACTGAGTTACTATTGTATATTTGTTATTATAAAGCATGATACAGGGTATTTGCTAAAAAAGTAACCCATTTAAAATGTTCAAGTTTGTAAAAATCGTAGTGCCAGATGGCTGTAATAAGTTTTATTGTAATTATCATGAGTTAAAATTTTATATTGGGCCAACAATTTTGTCTATTTGGCTCACAATAGACACAGAAACAAGAATTAATACGGTAAGGACTTCAATAAACGGTGATAAAACAATATCAGTGGGAAAATTCTCTGCCGAGACACAAGTAAAGAAAACTACTGTCCATTTTCTTTTCAAAAAACTTCAAAACTGCATTAAATCGGCAAATTTCACGGCGTCCTGAAGATCGGAGTTATCATTTTGCTTTAAAAGAAAAAACATGAGCAGTTCTGAACAAATGATGTCGCATGACAAAATTTGTAGTGATGCACAACACATTTATTTGAAAGGTATTGCAAACAGACAAAATGATAGAAATAAAATATAGCTTTAGAACACGCTTTTTTCAGTGCAATGCTATCTGAGGCTTCAAGCACTTATATTTTACCAACTGAATCATTTTTAAATTCGTGTTTTTAAGCAGACTATTGTTGCAGTGTAAGTACTTTTGCTGTCAGTACAGTCCAAAAAAAAACTCCATTCTACATTATACAAATGTTTCACGCAGAAAAATTTCTCCCTGTTTAAATATGACGCTGACACGAGCGAGCGTATTTGTCTTTGATATGCACCACTGAGTGGTTTTGTGATGTTAATGGGAGCGTGGTGACACTAATGGGAGCGTGGTGTCACCAATGGGAGCGTGGTGACACTAATGGGAGCGTTGTGTCACTAATGGGAGCGTGGTGTCACTAATGGGAGCGTTGTGTCACTAATGGGAGCGTGGTGTCACTATTAGGAGCGTGGTGTCACTAATGGGAGCGTGGTGTCACTAATGGGAGCGTGGTGACACTAATGGGAGCGTGGTGTCATTAATGGGAGCGTGGTGACACTAATGGGAGCGTGGTGTCACTAATGGGAGCGTGGTGACACTATTAGGAGCGTGGTGTCACTAATGGGAGCGTGGTGTCACTAATGGGAGCGTGGTGTCACTAATGGGAGCGTGGTGTCACTAATGGGAGAGTGGTGTCATTAATGGGAGCGAGGTGACACTAATGGGAGCGTGGTGACACTAATGGGAGCGTGGTGTCATTAATGGGAGCGTGGTGACACTAATGGGAGCGTGGTGTCACTAATGGGAGAGTGGTGTCATTAATGGGAGCGAGGTGACACTAATGGGAGCGGGGTGTTATTAATGGGAGCGTGGTGATACTAATGAGAGCGTGGTGTCATTAATGGGAGCGTGGTGTTCACTAATGGGAGCATGACCACACTAATGGGAGCATGACCACACTAATGGGAGCATGACCACACTAATGAAAGCATGACCAAACTAATGGGAGTATGACCACACTAATGGGAGTATGATCACACTAATGGGAGTATGACCAAACTAATGGGAATATGACCACACTAATGAAAGCATGACCAAACTAATGGGAATATGACCACACTAATGGGAGCATGACCACACTAATGGGAGCATGACCACACTAATGGGAGCATGACCACACTAATGGGAGCATGACCAAACTAATGGGAGTATGACCACACTAATGGGAGTATGATCACACTAATGGGAGTATGACCAAACTAATGGGAGCATGACCACACTAATGGGAGCATGACCACACTAATGGGAGCATGACCACACTAATGGGAGTATGACCACACTAATGGGAGCATGACCACACTAATGGGAGCATGACCACACTAATGGGAGCATGACCACACTAATGGGAGTATGACCACACTAATGGGAGCATGACCACACTAATGGGAGCATGACCACACTAATGGGAGCATGACCACACTAATGGGAGCATGACCACACTAATGGGAGTATGACCACACTAATGGGAGTATGACCACACTAATGGGAGCATGACCACACTAATGGGAGCATGACCACACTAATGGGAGCATGACCACACTAATGGGAGCATGACCACACTAATGGGAGTATGACCACACTAATGGGAGCATGACCACACTAATGGGAGCATGACCACACTAATGGGAGCATGACCACACTAATGGGAGTATGACCACACTAATGGGAGCATGACCACACTAATGGGAGCATGACCACACTAATGGGAGCATGACCACACTAATGGGAGCATGACCACACTAATGGGAGTATGACCACACTAATGGGAGCATGACCACACTAATGGGAGCATGACCACACTAATGGGAGCATGACCACACTAATGGGAGCATGACCACACTAATGGGAGCATGACCACACTAATGGGAGCATGACCACACTAATGGGAGCATGACCACACTAATGGGAGCATGACCACACTAATGGGAGCATGACCACACTAATGGGAGCATGACCACACTAATGGGAGCATGACCACACTAATGGGAGCATGACCACACTAATGGGAGCATGACCACACTAATGGGAGCATGACCACACTAATGTGGTCCTGGGATGTGGTTCAGTGAGTGGGGAGGGATCTGGAAGCTCAGCAACGGTTTGCTGTCATATTATCACTTATATATAAAACGCCACGTGTCTCCGTATAGGTACAAATAAATGAATATATTTTTGTGTGCGTAATTTTTTCTATGCTATTATGATGGGAATCTCGCTGAACACATTAAATCGGTCGGTTGGACCGTCTCGGATGGTTGGCTCTTTAAGATGCTCAACGACCGTGTTTGTGATACGAGTTTCACCAGTGCACAAGTACAAGAATATTTTAATGGCGGGTACTGCTGGGACGGATATATTTGTTGGGCATCCGCATCTCGAGACTTGTTTTTTCAAGGAAACAATCGAATTCCATCATTTTTTGGCGGTACGTGTGAATATATTCCCCAGTTACACTATTATTTCTTCATTAATATCTCACAGCTTCTTGCTCGCTTGTTTGCCTGCTCGTTTGCTTGCCTTGTCGATTGCTTGCTCGTTTGCTTGCCTTGTCGATTGCTTGCTCGTTTGCTTGCTTGTTTGCTTGATCGTTTGCTCGCTTTGTCGATTGCTTGCTTGTTTGCTTGCATTGTCGATTACTTGCTTGTTTGCTTGCTCGTTTGCTTGCTTTGTCGATTGCTTGCTTGTTTGCTTGCTCGTTTGCTTGCTCGTTTGCTTGCTTTGTCGATTGCTTGCTTGTTTGCTTGCTTGTTTGCTTGCTTTGTCGATTGCTTGCTTGTTTGCTTGCTTGTTTGCTTGCTTTGTCGATTGCTGGCTTGTTTGCTTGCTCGTTTACTTGCTTGTTTGCTTGCTTGTTTGCTTGCTTTGTCGATTGCTTGCTTGTTTGCTTGCTTGTCTGCTTGCTTGTTTGCTTGCTTGTTTTTCTTGCTTTTTCGATTGCTGGCTTGTTTGCTTGCTCGTTTGCTTGCTTTGTCGATTGCTTGCTTGTTTGCTTGCTCGTTTGCTTGCTTTGTCGATTGCGTGCTTGTTTGCTTGCTCGTTTGCTTGCCTTGTCGATTGCTTGCTTGTTTGCTTGCTTGTTTGCTTGCTCGTTTGCTTGCCTTGTCGATTGCTTGCTTGTTTGCTTGCTTGTTTGCTTGCTCGTTTGCTTGCTTTGTCGATTGCTGGCTTGTTTGCTTGCTCGTTTGCTTGCTTTGTCGATTGCTTGCTTGTTTGCTTGCTCGTTTGCTTGCTTTAACGATTGCTTGCTTGTTTGCTTGCTCGTTTGCTTGCTTTGTCGATTGCTTGCTTGTTTACTTGCTTGTTGGCTTGCTCGTTTGCTTGCCTTGTCGACTGCTTGCTTGTTTGCTTGCTCGTTTGCTTGCCTTGTCGATTGCTTGCTTGTTTGCTTGCTCGTTTGCTTGCCTTGTCGATTGCTTGCTTGTTTGCTTGCTCGTTTGCTTGCCTTGTCGATTGCTTGCTTGCTTGTTTGCTTGCCTTGTCGATTGCTTGCTTGTTTGCTTGCTCGGTTGCTTGCTTGTTTGCTTGCTCGTTTGCTTGCCTTGTCGATTGCTTGCTTGTTTGCTTGCTCTCTTATGTGTTTGCCTGCACGTTTGCTTGCTCGCTCGCTTGCTTGATTGCTTGCTTGTATGTTTGGCATGCCTTCCGCTACGCCCCCTGTGGACCGGGTGCCAGAACACCACGCTGCATATTTCTATTTACATTCAAATAAAGTCATTAAGCTAAATACACGGATGAAAAAAAGATTGTAATCGTTTCTAAATTATCAATTTGAAAACAGTATTCGCCAAAGATTTATAGCTCTAACTTAAGATAACGACTTCGTTTAGAACAACAACTTTGCGGCGTGAACTTAACAACAACTTAGCAAACTTCACCAAAATTACCCTGCGTAAGTTGCCTTTAACTTTACTGTACACCTAAACCATTTCCCCACACTTATTGGCAAGATTAACTTTATCATGGCTGTACACTATAAAAAAGTTTTCATTTTAGTATAGTTATTTTACCTAATAAACAAGAAATAAACTCAAGAGTTCGTTTGGTCATCGCCGGAAAAGTTGAGGTCACAAGTTGCGTCGTGGTAGGATACCTGAGTGGTGCTGAATATTGCCGGAATTTTCCCGCACTTGCGATACTCTGCCCAGATTTAGGGTAAAAAGAAAAACCTACGTGGCTAAGAATATCATAAATCTGCCCAGATTTTCCCGCACCTTCTAGATTCTGCCAAGATTCAGGATGAAAAGGAAAACCTACGTGACTAAGAATATCACGATAAATCTGCCCAGATTTTCCCGCACCTTCTAGATTCTGCCAAGATTTAGGATAAAACGGAAAACCTACGTGACTAAGAATATCATAAATCTGCCCAGATTTTTCTGCAACTGTGAGACTCTGCCCAGATTATGGCCGCTCTGCATCATCAAGTGCATCATCATTTTAACGGGTGCGGTTCTGCTTAATAATAATTTAAAGTTTGTCTATTCACACTGCCTAAGAATAATTTAAATTTTGTCTATTCACACTGCCTAAGAATAATTTAAAGTTTGTCTATTCTCACTGCTTAAGAATAATTTAAAGTTGGAATAGTAAGAATAGTTTAAAGTTTTCAAAGATAGCAGTGACTGCCAAACCGAGCAAGCAAGCAGACAAGCAAACAAACAAGCAAGCAGACAAGCAAACAAACAAGCAAGCATTAAAACCAGCGAGAAAAAAACGAGCACAATTAATAGCTGTTTTATTGCAGACTGAGACAATACCACCTCCGCACCCCACACCCTCGGCCGTCGGCCCACACATCCCTCTCCCCCCCACACATCCCCCTCCTCCCCACACATCCTCCCACCTCCCACACATCCCTCTCCTCCCCACGCATCCCCCTCCTCTCCAAACATGCCTCTCCTCCCCCCACATCCCCCTCCTCCCCACACATCCCCCTCCTCCCCACACATCCCCCTCCTCTCCAAACATCCCCCTCCTCCCCACACATCCCCTTCCTCACCACACATCCCCCCCTTCCCCACTCATCCCCCTCCTCCCCACATATCCCCTACTCCCCACACATCCCCTTCTCCCCACACATCCCCCTCCTACCCACACATCCCCCACCCCCAAACATCCCCTCCTCCCCTCACATCCCCCACCTCCCCCCCCTTCCCCCCACACCGGAGCGTGTGTCGCCATCAATCTTCCTACATTCTTAATCTGCCCCCCTGGGCGCTGATGCACACAGCGCACAACTCATCTTTTTATGGGAGTTACGCCCGTGTCCCGGCGCCCCCGGCGCCCTGGCGCCCTCTGTGGAGTTCCAAGCTTCTCAATATATTCTCTTATCGTCGGTGTGCCGCGGCCTTGAAGCTCCAAGTTTCGGAATGTCTGAGAACAATAAATGGCCACCAGAGGGCGTATCGTTTCATTTCACTAAGTGGCTCCGACTCGGTCGTGCGATAAAAAAAGCACATGCTGCGGTCTGGGGCTTTGTGTTCCTAAATTTGACGTCTCTACAAAAGTTTGAACGGACGCCTTCATTTGGCACCGGGGCTGGGATGAGTGATTGATGAGTCACCACCCATGAGAGTGATGAGGCTAAGTATCCTTATCATCCGTGAGTAGCTCCGTATATTTCTCGCTGCTCAACTTTACCAATTTCGGAAGGACATTTCTGGCACGACGCCATTGTTTGCTGCACGGCCGAGGTGAAATGAGGGATTTGCTCGGCTGTCGCTGGCGCGGGGCAGGGCTGGGTAACATCGTAATGTAGTTATAATAATAATAACAAATAATAGTAATGATTACGATATTTACGGAGGCATGGTTTGATAATATTGTAATATAATAGGAATGATACTTAAGGAGGCATAGTTATTGTAATATAACAATGATAATATTTACAGAGGCTTGGTTTGATATTCTTATAATAATGATAATGACAATGATTATGATATTCATAGATGCCTGGTTTGATATTATTGTAATATAATAGGAATGACATTTTCGGAGGCATGGTTTGAAATTGTTGCCATAATAATGGTAATAATATTTAAGGGTGCATTGTTTGATATTATTGTAATATAATAATGATGATATGGGTGGAGTTATGCTTTGATACTATTGTAAGAATAATGACAATGACGCACATAATATTTATTGATGTCAACTTTACGTGACAGTTACATTACACATGTATGTAAATACCAAACCAGATATGCACCACACAGAACACCATTCACCACACAGCGCGCACCATAATACACCAACACACACATACACCAACACACACATAAACCAACACACACATACACCAACACACACAGGCACCATACACACATACACCAACACACACATACACCAACACACACATAAACCAACACACACATACACCAACACACACATACACCAACACACACATACACCAACACACACATACACCAACACACACATACACCAACACACACATAAACCAACACACACATGCACCAACACACACAGGCACCAATACACACATACACCAATCACACACATACACCAACACACACATAAACCAACACACACATACACCAACACACATATACATCAACACACACATACACCAACACACACATACACCAACACACACATACACCAACACACACATACACCAACACACACATACACCAACACACACATAAACCAACACACACATACACCAACACACACAGGCACCAATACATACATACACCAACACACACATACACCAACACACACATAAACCAACACACACATACACCAACACACACAGGCACCAATACACACATACACCAACACACACATACACCAACACACACATAAACCAACACACACATACACCAACACACATATACATCAACACACACATACACCAACACACACACATACACCAACATACACATACACCAACACACACATGCACCAACACACACATGCACCAACACACACATGCACCAACACACACATACACCAACACACATACACAGCCTATACGGCTACACACCCTATCATATAAGGCGTGTGTGGTGTGTAGTGCATAGCGTGTGGTGTGTAGTGCGTACTGAAGAAGAGTGTTGAAATAATTCATGGAGTGTTGGAGTGGGGTAGTAAGAGTGGGAGTGTTGGAGTGGGGTAGTAAGAGTGGGAGTGTTGGAGTGGGGTAGTAAGAGTGGGAGTGTTGGAGTGGGGTAGTAAGTGTTGGAAATAAAAGATTTTTCTTAATGTATTCGTCCATTTTTAATCTCGTTAGTCTAAAAATGCACCTTGGCCCCGGGAGTGTCTAAAAAAGCCTTTTTAAAAATGTAAATTGCAACCTATTTTTCGTAAGCCGTGATTGAAAGATTAAACCTATAAAACCCTTAAAATTTCGACGACCTACGCTCCAGGAAGTCATCACGTAACCTTTTGCAGCACTTTGAGCCTATACCAGCATCGTCTTGTAGAATCGGCGCAGAACGACACGCACTCCATCTTTCAACTCTTCTCCTGCACGGCGCAATTTTTTCATCTCCGTACTTAACCCCGGGAATTTTCTTCATTTGAGTTTCGCAGAGAAATCGTACGCCATGTCAGCTGAGTAGAGGTCGACCTCTGCGCGGCCTGCGTTGGGCAGCCGCTGATCCTGGAGGCCTCCACTGCACCTGCTCCCTGTGCGCCGTAGACCCGCTAGTTCAGACGTAAGTCGAACTCGTGAAAACTTGCTTCCGATGTCTGACGTGGCCTACACTTGGCTAGCTTCGGTGAACCTGGGTTAGGGTAAGCTTCCAAATCCGGCTTACGATGTGGGTGTTCCCGAACTAAGCAGTAGCATTGTTCCTGTATTGAGGCCAGGGTACGTACTCCCTGATGAAATACTTGAGTATAATCTGTAGGTGTGCCAATGGTACCGTAATTGCATTTCGAATCTTTATTTTGTCATAGATAAGATTTACTCAAAATTTGTTACTACTATTCTATTTATATGAACGCGAACATGTATGTGTTACATGAATGAAATTACCTGTGTAAAAAGTATAACTAATTGATTTTGGGGTTCCGGTTCTTTAGCGTGTGCGTGAGATTCAGCAGGTTTTGGGGTTGCGCCGTCTGCTTTGCTCAACCCCGTTTCTGCCTTTTTCAGGCGGCAGCTGTCAAACCAGCCCGCCACCCGAGGTGCTCTACATTCGCGCCGCCTGCCCTCAAGCTTTTAGTTCAATTTTAAAAAAGAGAAACTATTCGTGCTATTAAATCTATTTATTCGTAATTATCGAATGAAATCGTGCAACTTACCTTTTTTCTGTATCCTCTTAAATAATTTTTGAATTCACAGAAAGCCTAATCAGAGAAACTATTACGGAAAAGTTACTCAAAGAGAGAATTTTTCTACAGTAAGAGTGGGAGTGTTGGAATGTGGCATGGAGTGTGGGAGTGTTGGGATGTGGCATGGAGTGTGGGAGTGTTGGGATGTGGCATGGAGTGTGGGAGTGTTGGGATGTGGCATGGAGTGTGGGAGTGTTGGGATGTGGCATGGAGTGTGGGAGTGTTGGGATGTGGCATGGAGTGTGGGAGTGTTGGGATGTGGCATGGAGTGTGGGAGTGTTGGGATGTGGCATGGAGTGTGGGAGTGTTGGAATGTGGCATGGAGTGTGGGAGTGTTGGGATGTGGCATGGAGTGTGGGAGTGTTGGGATGTGGCATGGAGTGTGGGAGTGTTGGGATGTGGCATGGAGTGTGGGAGTGTTGGGATGGGGCATGGAGTGTGGGAGTGTTGGGATGGGGCATGGAGTGTGGGAGTGTTGGGATGTGGCATGGAGTGTGGGAGTGTTGGGATGGGGCATGGAGTGTGGGAGTGTTGGGATGGGGCATGGAGTGTGGGAGTGTTGGGATGAGGCATGGAGTGTGGGAGTGTTGGGATGGGGCATGGAGTGTGGGAGTGTTGGGATGTGGCATGGAGTGTGGGAGTGTTGGGATGTGGCATGGAGTGTGGGAGTGTTGGGATGGGGCATGGAGTGTGGGAGTGTTGGGATGGGGCATGGAGTGTGGGAGTGTTGGGATGGGGCATGGAGTGTGGGAGTGTTGGGATGTGGCATGGAGTGTGGGAGTGTTGGGATGTGGCATGGAGTGTGGGAGTGTTGGGATGGGGCATGGAGTGTGGGAGTGTTGGGATGAGGCATGGAGTGTGGGAGTGTTGGGATGGGGCATGGAGTGTGGGAGTGTTGGGATGTGGCATGGAGTGTGGGAGTGTTGGGATGTGGCATGGAGTGTGGGAGTGTTGGGATGGGGCATGGAGTGTGGGAGTGTTGGGATGAGGCATGGAGTGTGGGAGTGTTGGGATGGGGCATGGAGTGTGGGAGTGTTGGGATGAGGCATGGAGTGTGGGAGTGTTGGGATGTGGCATGGAGTGTGGGAGTGTTGGAATGTGGCATGGAGTGTGGGAGTGTTGGGATGTGGCATGGAGTGTGGGAGTGTTGGGATGGGGCATGGAGTGTGGGAGTGTTGGGATGTGGCATGGAGTGTGGGAGTGTTGGAATGTGGCATGGAGTGTGGGAGTGTTGGAATGTGGCATGGAGTGTGGGAGTGTTGGGATGTGGCATGGAGTGTGGGAGTGTTGGAATGTGGCATGGAGTGTGGGAGTGTTGGAATGTGGCATGGAGTGTGGGAGTGTTGGAATGTGGCATGGAGTGTGGGAGTGTTGGAATGTGGCATGGAGTGTGGGAGTGTTGGAATGTGGCATGGAGTGTAGGAGTGTTGAGATGTGGCATGGAGTGTGGGAGTGTTGGAATGTGGCATGGAGTGTGGGAGTGTTGGGATGTGGCATGGAGTGTGGGAGTGTTGGAATGTGGCATGGAGTGTGGGAGTGTTGGGATGTGGCATGGAGTGTGGGAGTGTTGGAATGTGGCATGGAGTGTGGGAGTGTTGAGATGTGGCATGGAGTGTGGGAGTGTTGGAATGTGGCATGGAGTGTGGGAGTGTTGGGATGTGGCATGGAGTGTGGGAGTGTTAGGATGTGGCATGGAGTGTGGGAGTGTTGGAATGTGGCATGGAGTGTGGGAGTGTTGGGATGTGGCATGGAGTGTGGGAGTGTTGGGATGTGGCATGGAGTGTGGGAGTGTTGGAATGTGGCATGGAGTGTGGGAGTGTTGGGATGGGGCATGGAGTGTGGGAGTGTTGGGATGTGGCATGGAGTGTGGGAGTGTTGGGATGGGGCATGGAGTGTGGGAGTGTTGGGATGGGGCATGGAGTGTGGGAGTGTTGGAATGTGGCATGGAGTGTGGGAGTGTTGGGATGTGGCATGGAGTGTGGGAGTCTTGGGATGTGGCATGGAGTGTGGGAGTGTTGGGATGTGGCATGGAGTGTGGGAGTGTTGGGATGGGGCATGGAGTGTGGGAGTGTTGGGATGGGGCATGGAGTGTGGGAGTCTTGGGATGTGGCATGGAGTGTGGGAGTGTTGGGATGTGGCATGGAGTGAGGGAGTGTTGGGATGGGGCATGGAGTGTGGGAGTGTTGGGATGGGGCATGGAGTGTGGGAGTGTTGGGATGGGGCATGGAGTGTGGGAGTGTTGGGATGTGGCATGGAGTGTGGGAGTCTTGGGATATGGCATGGAGTGTGGGAGTCTTGGGATATGGCATGGAGTGTGGGAGTGTTGGGATGTGGCATGGAGTGTGGGAGTGTTGGGATGGGGCATGGAGTGTGGGAGTGTTGGGATGGGGCATGGAGTGTGGGAGTCTTGGGATGTGGCATGGAGTGTGGGAGTGTTGGGATGGGGCATGGAGTGTGGGAGTGTTGGGATGGGGCATGGAGTGTGGGAGTGTTGGAATGTGGCATGGAGTGTGGGAGTGTTGGGATGTGGCATGGAGTGTGGGAGTGTTGGGATGTGGCATGGAGTGTGGGAGTGTTGGGATGGGGCATGGAGTGTGGGAGTGTTGGGATGTGGCATGGAGAGTGGGAGTGTTGGGATGTGGCATGGAGTGTGGGAGTGTTGGGATGGGGCATGGAGTGTGGGAGTGTTGGGATGGGGCATGGAGTGTGGGAGTGTTGGGATGTGGCATGGAGTGTGGGAGTGTTGGGATGGGGCATGGAGTGTGGGAGTGTTGGGATGGGGCATGGAGTGTGGGAGTGTTGGAATGTGGCATGGAGTGTGGGAGTGTTGGGATGGGGCATGGAGTGTGGGAGTCTTGGGATGTGGCATGGAGTGTGGGAGTGTTGGGATGTGGCATGGAGTGTGGGAGTGTTGGGATGTGGCATGGAGTGTGGGAGTGTTGGGATGGGGCATGGAGTGTGGGAGTGTTGGGATGGGGCATGGAGTGTGGGAGTGTTGGGATGTGGCATGGAGTGTGGGAGTCTTGGGATATGGCATGGAGTGTGGGAGTGTTGGAATGGGTCATGGAGTGTGGGAGTGTTGGAATGTGGCATGGAGTGTGGGAGTGTTGGGATGGGGCATGGAGTGTGGGAGTGTTGGGATGGGGCATGGAGTGTGGAAGTGTTGGGATGGGGCATGGAGTATGGGAGTGTTGGGATGGGGCATGGAGTGTGGGAGTGTTGGGATGGGGCATGGAGTGTAGGAGTGTTGGGATGGGGCATGGAGTGTGGGAGTATTGGAATGGGGCATGGATTGTGGAAGTGTTGGGATGTGGCATGGAGTGTGGGAGTGTTGGGATGTGGCATGGAGTGTGGGAGTGTTGGGATGGGGCATGGAGTGTGGGAGTGTTGGGATGGGGCATGGAGTGTGGGAGTGTTGGGATGGGGCATGGAGTGTGGGAGTGTTGGGATGGGGCATGGAGTGTGGGAGTGTTGGGATGTGGCATGGAGTGTGGGAGTGTTGGGATGTGGCATGGAGTGTGGGAGTGTTGGGATGGGGCATGGAGTGTGGGAGTGTTGGGATGAGGCATGGAGTGTGGGAGTGTTGGGATGGGGCATGGAGTGTGGGAGTGTTGGGATGTGGCATGGAGTGTGGGAGTGTTGGGATGTGGCATGGAGTGTGGGAGTGTTTGGATGGGGCATGGAGTGTGGGAGTGTTGGGATGAGGCATGGAGTGTGGGAGTGTTGGGATGGGGCATGGAGTGTGGGAGTGTTGGGATGAGGCATGGAGTGTGGGAGTGTTGGGATGTGGCATGGAGTGTGGGAGTGTTGGAATGTGGCATGGAGTGTGGGAGTGTTGGGATGTGGCATGGAGTGTGGGAGTGTTGGGATGGGGCATGGAGTGTGGGAGTGTTGGGATGTGGCATGGAGTGTGGGAGTGTTGGAATGTGGTATGGAGTGTGGGAGTGTTGGAATGTGGCATGGAGTGTGGGAGTGTTGGGATGTGGCATGGAGTGTGGGAGTGTTGGAATGTGGCATGGAGTGTGGGAGTGTTGGAATGTGGCATGGAGTGTGGGAGTGTTGGAATGTGGCATGGAGTGTGGGAGTGTTGGAATGTGGCATGGAGTGTGGGAGTGTTGGAATGTGGCATGGAGTGTAGGAGTGTTGAGATGTGGCATGGAGTGTGGGAGTGTTGGAATGTGGCATGGAGTGTGGGAGTGTTGGGATGTGGCATGGAGTGTGGGAGTGTTGGAATGTGGCATGGAGTGTGGGAGTGTTGGGATGTGGCATGGAGTGTGGGAGTGTTGGAATGTGGCATGGAGTGTGGGAGTGTTGAGATGTGGCATGGAGTGTGGGAGTGTTGGAATGTGGCATGGAGTGTGGGAGTGTTGGGATGTGGCATGGAGTGTGGGAGTGTTAGGATGTGGCATGGAGTGTGGGAGTGTTGGAATGTGGCATGGAGTGTGGGAGTGTTGGGATGTGGCATGGAGTGTGGGAGTGTTGGGATGTGGCATGGAGTGTGGGAGTGTTGGAATGTGGCATGGAGTGTGGGAGTGTTGGGATGGGGCATGGAGTGTGGGAGTGTTGGGATGTGGCATGGAGTGTGGGAGTGTTGGGATGGGGCATGGAGTGTGGGAGTGTTGGGATGGGGCATGGAGTGTGGGAGTGTTGGAATGTGGCATGGAGTGTGGGAGTGTTGGGATGTGGCATGGAGTGTGGGAGTCTTGGGATGTGGCATGGAGTGTGGGAGTGTTGGGATGTGGCATGGAGTGTGGGAGTGTTGGGATGGGGCATGGAGTGTGGGAGTGTTGGGATGGGGCATGGAGTGTGGGAGTCTTGGGATGTGGCATGGAGTGTGGGAGTGTTGGGATGTGGCATGGAGTGTGGGAGTGTTGGGATGGGGCATGGAGTGTGGGAGTGTTGGGATGGGGCATGGAGTGTGGGAGTGTTGGGATGGGGCATGGAGTGTGGGAGTGTTGGGATGTGGCATGGAGTGTGGGAGTCTTGAGATATGGCATGGAGTGTGGGAGTCTTGGGATATGGCATGGAGTGTGGGAGTGTTGGGATGTGGCATGGAGTGTGGGAGTGTTGGGATGGGGCATGGAGTGTGGGAGTGTTGGGATGGGGCATGGAGTGTGGGAGTCTTGGGATGTGGCATGGAGTGTGGGAGTGTTGGGATGGGGCATGGAGTGTGGGAGTGTTGGGATGGGGCATGGAGTGTGGGAGTGTTGGAATGTGGCATGGAGTGTGGGAGTGTTGGGATGTGGCATGGAGTGTGGGAGTGTTGGGATGTGGCATGGAGTGTGGGAGTGTTGGGATGGGGCATGGAGTGTGGGAGTGTTGGGATGTGGCATGGAGAGTGGGAGTGTTGGGATGTGGCATGGAGTGTGGGAGTGTTGGGATGGGGCATGGAGTGTGGGAGTGTTGGGATGGGGCATGGAGTGTGGGAGTGTTGGGATGTGGCATGGAGTGTGGGAGTGTTGGGATGGGGCATGGAGTGTGGGAGTGTTGGGATGGGGCATGGAGTGTGGGAGTGTTGGAATGTGGCATGGAGTGTGGGAGTGTTGGGATGGGGCATGGAGTGTGGGAGTCTTGGGATGTGGCATGGAGTGTGGGAGTGTTGGGATGTGGCATGGAGTGTGGGAGTGTTGGGATGTGGCATGGAGTGTGGGAGTGTTGGGATGGGGCATGGAGTGTGGGAGTGTTGGGATGGGGCATGGAGTGTGGGAGTGTTGGGATGTGGCATGGAGTGTGGGAGTCTTGGGATATGGCATGGAGTGTGGGAGTGTTGGAATGGGTCATGGAGTGTGGGAGTGTTGGAATGTGGCATGGAGTGTGGGAGTGTTGGGATGGGGCATGGAGTGTGGGAGTGTTGGGATGGGGCATGGAGTGTGGAAGTGTTGGGATGGGGCATGGAGTATGGGAGTGTTGGGATGGGGCATGGAGTGTGGGAGTGTTGGGATGGGGCATGGAGTGTAGGAGTGTTGGGATGGGGCATGGAGTGTGGGAGTATTGGAATGGGGCATGGATTGTGGAAGTGTTGGGATGTGGCATGGAGTGTGGGAGTGTTGGGATGTGGCATGGAGTGTGGGAGTGTTGGGATGGGGCATGGAGTGTGGGAGTGTTGGGATGGGGCATGGAGTGCAGGAGTGTTGGGATGGGGCATGGAGTGTGGGAGTGTTGGGATGGGGCATGGAGTGTGGGAGTGTTGGGATGAGGCATGGAGTGTGGGAGTGTTGGGATGGGGCATGGAGTGTAGGAGTGTTGGGATGGGGCATGGAGTGTGGGAGTGTTGGGATGGGGCATGGAGTGTGGGAGTGTTGGGATGGGGCATGGAGTGTGGGAGTGTTGGGAGGGGCATGGAGTGTGGGAGTGTTGGGATGGGGCATGGAGTGTGGGAGTGTTGGGATGGGGCATGGAGTGTGGGAGTGTTGGGATGGGGCATGGAGTGTGGGAGTGTTGGGATGAAGCATGGAGTGTGGGAGTGTTGGGATGGGGCATGGAGTGTAGGAGTGTTGGGATGGGGCATGGAGTGTGGGAGTGTTGGGATGGGGCATGGAGTGTGGGAGTGTTGGGATGGGGCATGGAGTGTGGGAGTGTTGGGATGGGGCATGGAGTGTGGGAGTGTTGGGATGGGGCATGGAGTGTGGGAGTGTTGGGATGGGGCATGGAGTGTGGGAGTGTTGGGATGGGGCATGGAGTGTGGGAGTGTTGGGATGGGGCATGGAGTGTGGGAGTGTTGGGATGGGGCATGGAGTGTAGGAGTGTTGGGATGGGGCTTGGAGTGTGGGAGTGTTGGGATGGGGCATGGAGTGTGGGAGTGTTGGGATGGGGCATGGAGTGTGGGAGTGTTGGGATGGGGCATGGAGTGTGGGAGTGTTGGGATGGGGCATGGAGTGTGGGAGTGTTGGGATGGGGCATGGAGTGTGGGAGTGTTGGGATGGGGTAGTAAGAGTGGGAGTGTGGGAGTGGGGTAGTAAGAGTTGGAGTGTTGGAGTGGGGTAGTAAGAGTGGGAGAGTAGGAGTGGGGTAGTAAGAGTGGGATTGTGGGAGTGGGGTAGTAAGAGTGGGAGTGTTGGAGTGGGGTAGTAAGAGGGGGAGTTTTGGAGTGGAGTAGTAAGAGTGGGAGTGTTGGAATGGGGTAGTAAGAGTGGGAGTGTTGGAGTGGGGTAGTAAGAGTGGGAGTGTTGGAGTGGGGTAGGATGAGTGGGAATGTTGGAGTGGGGTAGTAAGAGTGGGAGTGTTGGAGTGGGGTAGGAAGAGTGGGAATGTTGGAGTGGGGTAGTAAGAGTGGGAGTGTGGGAGCGGGGTATTAAGAGTGGGAGTGTTGGAGTGGGGTAGTAAGAGTGGGAGTGTTGGAGTGGGGTTAAGAGTGGGAGTGTGGGAGTGGGGTAGTAAGAGTGGGAGTGTTGGAGTGGGGTAGTAAGAGTGGGAGAGTGGGAGTGGGGTAGTAAGAGTGGTGTTTTGGGAGTGGGGTAGTAAGAGTGGGAGTGTTGGAGTGGGGTAGTAAGAGGGGGAGTGTTGGAGTGGGGTAGTAAGAGTGGGAGTGTTGGAGTGGGGTAGTAAGAGGGGGAGTGTTGGAGTGGGGTAGTTAGAGTGGGGTAGTTAGAGTGGGGTAGTTAGAGTGGGTGTGTTGGAGTGGGGTAGTAAGAGTGGGAGTGTTGGAGTGGGGTAGTAAGAGTGGGAGTGTTGGAGTGGGGTAGTAAGAGGGGGAGTGTTGGAGTGGGGCAGTAAGAGTGGGAGTGTTGGAGTGGGGTAGTAAGAGGGGGAGTGTTGGAGTGGGGTAGTAAGAGTGGGAGTGTTGGAGTGGGGTAGTAAGAGTGGGAGTGTTGGAGTGGGAGTGTCGGAGTGGGTAGTAAGAGTTAGAGTGGAGCATGTAGTGTGGGAGTGTTGGAGTGGGGCATGGAGTGTGGGAGTGTTGGAGTGAGACATGGAGTGTGGGAGTGTTGGGATTGGGCATGGAGTATGGGAGTGTGGGAGTGTTGGAGTGTTGGGGTGGGGCATGGAGTGTACGAGTGTGGGATGGACTATGGAGAGGCACTGTAGCTCACCAGCACTTGGGACCTGTAAAAGGAACGCTCAGTGGGATACAACGTTCCAACACGCAGTCCGTGTGCCACACGACCCTCTCTGATGTGTGGCCAGGGTACGTGTTATCTGCAAGCCGTGACCCGTGGCGGGTATTCTCGGGGACGGGCGGCTTCTGATCACTAGAACTTACTTACTTTAATGACGGGACAAATTTAGAAGTCCTTTATTTATAGGAGCTGTGACCTCGGGAAACGGCTGGCGCGCGGGGTTGGAGCGAGGGCGGACGAAAATAAAACAGGCTAGCCGATCTAAATGACGCGAAATATTTCTGTGGATTATCGTGACGGGCGAAGACGAAGGTTTCTTCCGGCTGGTGGTAATGCTGTTAGTGACCTCGAGCAGAGATCTGCTATACTGCAGGAGCAATGCGAATTTGTTTTCAGGGAATCAAAGGATAACGACTTAGACAGCTTAATTCGTGCGTTGGTACACAGTTTTTCAAAGCATAGCATGAAGAACTACCCAGTCTAACTTTTTCGTCGCCTGCATGCATGTTTTGCCGACCAAGTAATTAAAGCGTTTGGGCGGCGAAAAACATGCATGCTCCGGCGAACGAGTTGGACTGGGTTATGTGTTTAGAAAAAGCTGAGAGAGAGAGAGAGAGAGAGAGAGGATGGGTTCTCAGCAATTCTTGAAAATCTGCAACCAGGTGTACAAAACCCCGTCTATATTCTGCGGGAGCCCCCAATGATAGAAAGTACCAAACCAAAGCCTCAAGAATTGGATGCCATCATCCCTGCGTTCAAAAGAGGATAAACACTAGCCAAAAAATACCGGCCAGTTGCCCCAACATCTCAGTGAAGACACTCAAGAGAATGGTTTTGAAGCGGATAGTCGAATATCGTGTCGCGGAGGGCCTTTTAATGAGACTCAGCTCGGTTTTATATAGGGTAAATTTTGTCTTTGGTAAATACTTCAGCGTCAAAGGACTGTTAACGAAACGCGGTGAAAATCAAAAGTTGTCGATGTCGTATACATGAACTTCACAAAGCCTTCGACAAAGCTGACCATCGTGTCTTTCTAGGGAAGCTTCCAGTCGTCAGCACCAAAGGTACATTGCTGAGGCTATTTTTCAGCTTTCTGACAAAGTAGAGACAGAGAGTCAAAGTATTTCTTTACCGAGTCTAAAGGCCCGTCTACACTATCCAACTCTGCGTCAATCACAAACACACCAAAACGCGAACAAAACACAAACTTTTCTGAGTCGTGTCCAGACTACGTTTTCGGCGGCGTGAAGTTGTTCGCGAGCAGTGTGCAAACAGACAGGGCTGCAGCTTGAGTACGTTTTAGTTAATTGAAGTATATTATTGTTAAATTTTATTTGTTGGGAGTTAGTAAATATAATATATCTGTTTGTCAAAATGTGAACAGAAAAGGTTAAGAATCACTAATGTACTTTCAGAACATTTTGAATACTACCACTGTCACAGTGGGATGGGATCAGGGGATATACTTCTACCTTTTGCTGCAATGCTCTTCATAAAAGTCGAAATCTATGGACTAGGGCTTAAAACATTATGCACAACACATAAACAAGTGAGTGTTCGCTACGAAAGTGTGTGTTCGAAGTTTTCCAACAGTTTTGAAAACACGAATACACCGAAATCTGGCTGTTTTCTATCTGTTTTCGTGTTCTAAGGCTGCCAAAAAATCACAACATTCGGTCGAAAGATTGATAGTGTGGACGCGCCTTAATCTAAGTAAGTAATCATTGTTCCCCAAGGCTCAGTACTTGGACCGCTTCAGCTCTGGATCCATATCTTAGACCCGGACTTTTGCTGCTAACATTTAAAAAAACCAATGATCGTTTTTGAATCATCTTTATTGGAAATAAACTGTTTTTCTTTTCTTTCTTTCAATTGCGTGCGTCATAGTTCACCGATAATGCGATAACTTGAAGGAAGTATCTTGCGTATCCAAAAAGACGTTCCTCGAATCTTGGGGAAAAAATTGTATGTAATGTGTCGCAAACCAATTTGAGGTTATTAAATACAATAACTGACTAGGTTCCTACATTTTCTATAAGACCGAGAAATAGAAAACATTAACTGGATTGTACTTTCATTTTGCTTTGATTAATTTTTCTATGAAAATTGGTTTTGTGACTACTGATCGGTCAGCAGCATTATGAAAATTTCCTCCGTGTACCACCGGTGACTCACATTGCGGTTAACGCGTTAAATCCTTTTCATACGTAAGATTCACTCAGCACTCAGTGTTCCTACACGGCTGTGATGCGCTAGACTGTCAACACTTTGACTGCGACGTGAACCACCGGTGGTCAGTTTTCCTAGTGCTCGTGACCCACCAGTAGTCACAAAATCAATCTTTACAAACACCATCAAAACTAAATTAAAAGTATATAGTTTAGGTTTGATATTTTCAACATTGCTTATTAAAATCGATTTCAATTTTGAATTGTATAATAAACTTCAGTCTTATCTGCCGCAGTAAAAGTGTTGAATAGGTTTTTTGAACTATTTTACGAGATTCTAAACTTTACACTGCGCCCTAAGTTGTCTGTGTCGGTTGTTAATTAATCAACGTATTGCTTTAATGAGACACAAGCATTCTTGCCGTGCCTAGGGATATTCACAATCAAAATGCCCGAAAAAATGGCAACATCTCTTAATTATATTTGCCCAAAAAACCTAGATCTTATTTATATAACGCAACGCCATAATCAGACACCGCCATTCTTGAAGAGTCGAGGGATTTCCAAGGCTAAAATAGCCGTAAAAATGGCGACATATCTTAGTCATTTATGCCCAGAAAAACCTTCCCATTTTTCCCAAGCAACACCGCAGCGAAAGGGCAAAATATGGGTATACCGTAGCAGTTAAAGGCAATGCAATGCATTGAAAAACCTTTTTTCCTCAGCCCAAAAATACTGAGGGAATATACTTAAGAATAAATAAAAAACCTGGAGAAAAAACCTAGGAATAAGTCAAAAAACCTAGGGAATAAATCAAGGAATAAGATAAATAACCTAGGGAATAAACTTAGTAATAAATAAAAACATAGGGAATAAATCAAGGAATAAGTAAAAAAACCTAAGGGATAAACCTAGGAATAAACCAAAAACCTATTAAGTAACCCTGGACACGACAAACGCGACCGAAGACCAACCCTTCAAAAACGCAGGCGTCCAAAAAAGTATAGAATTAACAACAAAAATGAACGTTTTCGGTGTTGATAAATGTTCAAAAAGTAAAGTAGTCTTGAAACCTTCAAATTTAAAGTCTATAGCGTTGCATCCACTGCTGAATAGAAATACGCTGTTGAATGGCAACTGGTGTGTACAGCGTGTTGTATGGCAACTGGCGTGTACAGCGTGTTGTATGGCAACTGGCGTGTACAGCGTGTTGTATGGCAACTGGCGTGTACAGCGTGTTGTGTGGCAACAGGTGTGTACAGCGTGTTGTGTAGCAAATGGCGTGTACAGCGTGTTGTATGGCAACTGGCGTGTACCGCGTGTTATGGGGCAACTGGCGTGTAGCGCGTGTTGTGTAGCAAATGGCGTGTACAGCGTGTTGTATGGCAACTGGCGTGTACCGCGTGTTATGGGGCAACTGGCGTGTACCGCGTGTTGTTTGGCAACTGGCGTGTACCACGTGTTGTGTGGCAACTGGCGTGTACAGCGTGTTGTGTGGTAACTGGCGTGTACAGCGTGTTGTGTGGCAACTGGCGTGTACCGCGTGTTGTGTAGCAAATGGCGTGTACAGCGTGTTGTAAGGCAACTGGCGTGTACCGCGTGTTATGGGGCAACTGGCGTGTACCGCGTGTTGTTTGGCAACTGGCATGTACAGCGTGTTGTGTGGTAACTTGCGTGTACAGCGTGTTGTGTGGCAACTGGCGTGTACAGCGTGTTGTGTGGCAACTGGCGTGTACAGCGTGTTGTGTGGCAACTGGCGTGTACAGCGTGTTGTGTGGCAACTGGCGTGTACAGCGTGTTGTGTGGCAACTGGCGTGTACAGCGTGTTGTATGGCAACTGGCGTGTACCGCGTGTTGTATGGGAACATCAAAACGGCAACAAGTTTTAAAATAAGATAACATTTTTAAATGACAAAAAATTTTGAACTATAAAAAGTCTTAACTGTCAACAGGTATTTAATTATCATGAGGTTTTTAAATGAGGAATCCCTTATAAAATGACGACTGATTTCTAAACAGGAGATTGTTTTGAATGGCATCGAGTAATCCCAATGCGAGCATGGCAACACGCCGGCAATGTTGCCATAATCTCCCGCTTGCCACCCGCTCGTAAACTTCCCCTCTGGTCGCATCTCACTCTGCCCCGTCTGGGGGGATGCGGAGTGGGGGAGTGGCGAGGGGAAAAATGATAGGGGGAAAATGGCCTGGGAAAAATGGAAAGGGAAAAATGGCAGGAGGAAAATGGAAAGGGAAAATGACAAGGGGAAAATAATAAGGGAAAAATGGAATGGGAAAAATCGTAAGAGGGTAAATGGAAAAGGGAAAATGGCGAGGGGAAAATGGTAAGGGGGTAAATGGAAAAGGGAAAATGGCAAGGTGGAAAATAGCAAAGGGAAAATGGAAAGGGAACCTTGGCAACTGAAAAATGGCTGATTGATAAATGACTTTTGAAAAATTGCAAATGAAATATTGAAAGTAGTGAAATGGCAGGCGGGAAAATGGCGGGGAAAATAACCAGTGTAAAAATGGCAATAGAAAAATGAAAAAAGAAAAACGGAGAGGGAGAATGGCTATGGAAAAAATGGCAAAGAAGTAATGATAATATCGATGGGGAAAGTGCCTGAGCAGCAGTTAGAAGAAGTAAGTAGTGGTATAACAACGAGAAAACCCCCAGCTCAAGTAGCGAAAAGATGCCGAGGAAAATCGCAACTGCAAAAAACCACGAATACAAAAATCGCAAAGGAAATATCCACGACTTTAAAATGGTAAAATAAAATTTGCTAGTGACAAAAAACAAACAAAACGAACAAGTGATAGAAATAAAGAAAAAAAAACAAGTGACAAAAAAAAATAAAAAAAAAAAAACAGCTCATAAGGAAAAGCTGGAAAACAACAACCGGAAAACATAGCAGATGCATAAAGAACCGCTGAAAAGATATATTTGTTGAAAAATAGGAAGCTGATTAATTCGCAGGCGGGGAAGTGCTGCGCGACCCAACGCATGGGCAGTGAGGACGGCGCGACTGTGTGCGCCTGTACGTTTGTGTGAGGGCTGGTGTTGCTGGTGACTTGTTATTGGCAACCAGCTACTGGCAACCAGCTACTGGCAACCAGCTACTGGCAGCCAGCTACTGGCAACCAGCTACTGGCAGCCAGCTACTGGCAGCCAGCTACTGGCAACCAGCTACTGGCAGCCAGCTACTGGCAGCCAGCTACTGGCAACCAGCTACTGGCAACCAGCGACTGGCAACCAGCTACTGGCAGCCAGCTACTGGCAGCCAGCTACTGGCAGCCAGCTACTGGCAACCAGCTACTGGCAGCCAGCTACTGGCAGCCAGCTACTGGCAACCAGCTACTGGCAGCCAGCTACTGGCAACCAGCTACTGGCAGCCAGCTACTGGCAGCCAGCTACTGGCAGCCAGCTACTGGCAGCCAGCTACTGGCAACCAGCTACTGGCAGCCAGCTACTGGCAACCAGCTACTGGCAACCAGCTACTGGCAGCCAGCTACTGGCAACCAGCTACTGGCAGCCAGCTACTGGCAGCCAGCTACTGGCAACCAGCTACTGGCAACCAGCGACTGGCAGCCAGCTACTGGCAACCAGCTACTGGCAGCCAGCTACTGGCAGCCAGCTACTGGCAGCCAGCTACTGGCAACCAGCTACTGGCAGCCAGCTACTGGCAACCAGCTACTGGCAACCAGCTACTGGCAACCAGCTACTGGCAGCCAGCTACTGGCAACCAGCTACTGGCAGCCAGCTACTGGCAACCAGCTACTGGCAGCCAGCTACTGGCAGCCAGCTACTGGCAACCAGCTACTGGCAGCCAGCTACTGGCAACCAGCTACTGGCAGCCAGCTACTGGCAGCCAGCTACTGGCAACCAGCTACTGGCAACCAGCTACTGACAGCCAGCTACTGGCAACCAGCTACTGGCAACCAGCTACTGGCAGCCAGCTACTGGCAACCAGCTACTGGCAGCCAGCTACTGGCAGCCAGCTACTGGCAACCAGCTACTGGCAGCCAGCTACTGGCAGCCAGCTACTGGCAACCAGCTACTGGCAACCAGCTACTGACAGCCAGCTACTGGCAACCAGCTACTGGCAACCAGCTACTGGCAGCCAGCTACTGGCAACCAGCTACTGGCAGCCAGCTACTGGCAACCAGCTACTGACAGCCAGCTACTGGCAACCAGCTACTGGCAACCAGCTACTGGCAGCCAGCTACTGGCAACCAGCTACTGGCAGCCAGCTACTGGCAACCAGCTACTGGCAACCAGCTACTGGCAGCCAGCTACTGGCAACCAGCTACTGACAGCCAGCTACTGGCAACCAGCTACTGGCAACCAGCTACTGGCAACCAGCTACTGGCAACCAGCTACTGGCAGCCAGCTACTGGCAACCAGCTACTGGCAGCCAGCTACTGGCAACCAGCTACTTGCAGCCAGCTACTGGCAGCCAGCTACTGGCAACCAGCTGCTGGCAGCCAGCTACTGGCAACCAGATAGTGGCAACTAGCTACTGGCAACCAGATGATACTGGCAACAAGCTACTGGCAACCAGCTACTGGCAATCAGCTACTGGCAACCAGCTACTGGCAACCAGCTCCTGGCAACCAGCTATTGGCAACCAGCTACTGGCAGCCAGATACTGGCAACTAGCTACTGGCAACCAGATACTGGCAACCAGCTACTGGCAACCAGCTACTGGCAGCCAGCTACTGGCAACCAGATACTGGCAACCAGATACTTGCAACCAGCTACTGGCAACCAGATACTGGCAACTAGCTACTGGTAACCAGCTACTGCCAACTAGCTACTGGCAACCAGATACTGGCAACCAGCTACTGGCAACCAGCTACTGGCAACCCGATACTGGCAACCAGCTACTGGCAACCAGATACTGGCAACCATATAATGACAACCAACAACCAACAACCAGCAACCAACAACTCACAACCAACAACCATCAACAACCAACAACCAATAACCAACAACCAGCAACCAACAACCAACAACCAACAACCAACAACCAACAACAAACAACAAACAACCAACAACCAACAACCAACAACCAACAACCAACAACCAACAACCAACAACCAACAACCAACAACCAACAACCAACAACCAACAACCAACAACCAACAACCAACAACCAACAACCAACAACCAACAACCAACAAACAACAAACAACAACCAACAACCAACAACCAGCATCCAACACCCAACAACCAACAACCAACAACCAAACAACCAACAACCAACAACCAACAACCAACAACCTACAACCTACAACCAACAACCAACAACCAACAAACATAAACCAACAACCAACAACCAACAACTAACAACCAACATCCAACAACCAACAACCAACAACCAACAACTCACAACCAACATCCAACAACCAACAACCAACAACCAAACAACCAACAACCAACAACCAACAACCAACAATCAACAATCAACAACCAACAACTCACAACCAACAACCAACAACCATAAACCAACATCCAACAACCAACAACCAACAACCATCAACCAACAACTCACAACCAACAACCAACAACCATAAACCAACATCCAACAACCAACAACCAACAACCATCAACCAACAACCATCAACCAACAACTCACAACCAACAACCAACAACCATAAACCAACATCCAACAACCAACAACCAACAACCAGCAACCAACAACTCACAACCAACAACCAACAACCATAAACCAACATCCAACAACCAACAACCAACAACCATCAACCAACAACTCACAACCAACAACCAACAACCAACAACCAACATCCAACAACCAACAACCAGCAACCATCAACCAACAACTCACAACCAACAACCAACAACCATAAACCAACATCCAACAACCAACAACCAACAACCATCAACCAACAACTCACAACCAACAACCAACAACCATAAACCAACATCCAACAACCAAAAACCAGCAACCAACAACTCACAACCAACAACCAACAACCATAAACCAACATCCAACAACCAACAACCAACAACCATCAACCAACAACTCACAACCAACAACCAACAACCAACAACCAACATCCAACAACCAACAACCAACAACCATCAACCAACAACTCACAACCAACAACCAACAACCAACATCCAACAACCAACAACCAACAACCAACAACTCACAACCAACATCCAACAACCAACAACCAACAACCAAACAACCAACAACCAACAACCAACAACCAACAATCAACAATCAACAACCAACAACTCACAACCAACAACCAACAACCATAAACCAACATCCAACAACCAACAACCAACAACCATCAACCAACAACTCACAACCAACAACCAACAACCATAAACCAACATCCAACAACCAACAACCAACAACCATCAACCAACAACCATCAACCAACAACTCACAACCAACAACCAACAACCATAAACCAACATCCAACAACCAACAACCAACAACCAGCAACCAACAACTCACAACCAACAACCAACAACCATAAACCAACATCCAACAACCAACAACCAACAACCATCAACCAACAACTCACAACCAACAACCAACAACCAACAACCAACATCCAACAACCAACAACCAGCAACCATCAACCAACAACTCACAACCAACAACCAACAACCATAAACCAACATCCAACAACCAACAACCAACAACCATCAACCAACAACTCACAACCAACAACCAACAACCATAAACCAACATCCAACAACCAACAACCAGCAATCAACAACTCACAACCAACAACCAACAACCATAAACCAACATCCAACAACCAACAACCAACAACCATCAACCAACAACTCACAACCAACAACCAACAACCAACAACCAACATCCAACAACCAACAACCAACAACCATCAACCAACAACTCACAACCAACAACCAACAACCATAAACCAACATCCAACAACCAACAACCAACAACCATCAACCAACAACTCACAACCAACAACCAACAACCATAAACCAACATCCAACAACCAACAACCAACAACCAACAACCAACAACCAACAACCAACAACCAACAACTAACAACCAAAATCCGACAACCAACAACCAACAACCAACAACAAACAACCAACATCCAACAACCAACAACCAACAACCAAACAACCAACAACCAACAACCAACAACCAACAACCAACAACCAACAACCAACAACCAGCAACCAACAACTCACAACCACCAACCAACAACCAGCAACCATCAACCAACAACTCACAACCAACAACCACCACCCCTCACGCAACAGCTGCTCAGTTTGCCCTCGACGCAAAAAAATGAACTGATTTTTTCTCGAATGAATTTAATTGCATCATTTCAGCTCGTCTGATGGGGCGAGCTGAGCTGTTCATTTGTGCGCTGACTCGCTGAACTGCTCTGAATGTCTATGTAATGGCGCTGAACTGCACTGAATGTCTATGTAATGGCGCTGAACTGCTCTGAATGTCTATGTAATGGCGCTGAACTGCTCTGAATGTCTATGTAATGGCGCTGAACTGCTCTGAATGTCTATGTAATGGCGCTGAACTGCTCTGAATGTCTATGTAATGGCGCTGAACTGTACTGAATGTCTATGTAGTGGCGCTGAACTGTACTGAATGTCTATGTAGTGGCGCTGAACTGCACTGAATGTCTATGTAGTGGCGCTGAACTGTACTGAATGTCTATGTAATGGCGCCGAACTGCACTGACTGTCTATGTAATGGCGCTGAACTGCTCTGAATGTCTATGTAATGGCGCTGAACTGCTCTGAATGTCTATGTAATGGCGCTGAACTGTACTGAATGTCTATGTAGTGGCGCTGAACTGCACTGAATGTCTATGTAGTGGCGCTGAACTGCACTGAATGTCTATGTAATGGCGCTGAACTGCACTGAATGTCTATGTAGTGGCGCTGAACTGCACTGAATGTCTATGTAGTGGCGCTGAACTGCACTGAATGTCTATGTAGTGGCGCTGAACTGTACTGAATGTCTATGTAATGGCGCTGAACTGCACTGAATGTCTATGTAGTGGCGCTGAACTGCACTGAATGTCTATGTAGTGGCGCTGAACTGCTCTGAATGTCTATGTAATGGCGCTGAACTGCACTGACTGTCTATGTAATGGCGCTGAACTGCACTGAATGTCTATGTAGTGGCGCTGAACTGCACTGAATGTCTATGTAGTGGCGCTGAACTGCACTGAATGTCTATGTAGTGGCGCTGAACTGTACTGAATGTCTATGTAATGGCGCTGAACTGCGCTGAATGTCTATGTAGTGGCGCCGAACTGCACTGAATGTCTATGTAATGGCGCTGAACTGCACTGAATGTCTATGTAATGGCGCTGAACTGCACTGAATGTCTATGTAATGGCGCTGAACTGTACTGAATGTCTATGTAATGGCGCTGAACTGCACTGAATGTCTATGTAGTGGCGCTGAACTGCACTGAATGTCTATGTAATGGCGCTGAACTGCACTGAATGTCTATGTAGTGGCGCTGAACTGCACTGAATGTCTATGTAGTGGCGCTGAACTGCACTGAATGTCTATGTAGTGGCGCTGAACTGTACTGAATGTCTATGTATTGGCGCTGAACTGCACTGAATGTCTATGTAGTGGCGCCGAACTGCACTGAATGTCTATGTAATGGCGCCGAACTGCACTGAATGTCTATGTAATGGCGCCGAACTGCACTGAATGTCTATGTAATGGCGCCGAACTGCACTGAATGTCTATGTAATGGCGCCGAACTGCACTGAATGTCTATGTAATGGCGCCGAACTGCACTGAATGTCTATGTAATGGCGCTGAACTGCACTGAATGTCTATGTAATGGCGCCGAACTGCACTGAATGTCTATGTAATGGCGCTGAACTGCACTGAATGTCTATGTAATGGCGCTGAACTGCACTGAATGTCTATGTAATGGCGCTGAACTGCACTGACTGTATATGTAATGGCGCCGAACTGCACTGAATGTCTATGTAATGGCGCTGAACTGCACTGAATGTCTATGTAATGGCGCTGAACTGCACTGACTGTCTATGTAATGGCGCCGAACTGCACTGAATGTCTATGTAATGGCGCTGAACTGCACTGACTGTCTATGTAATGGCGCTGAACTGCACTGACTGTCTATGTAATGGCGCTGAACTGCACTGACTGTCTATGTAATGGCGCTGAACTGTACTGAATGTCTATGTAATGGCGCTGAACTGCACTGACTGTCTATGTAATGGCGCTGAACTGCACTGACTGTCTATGTAATGGCGCTGAACTGCACTGACTGTCTATGTAATGGCGCTGAACTGTACTGAATGTCTATGTAATGGCGCTGAACTGCACTGACTGTCTATGTAATGGCGCTGAACTGTACTGAATGTCTATGTAATGGCGCTGAACTGCACAGACTGTCTATGTAATGGCGCCGAACTGCACTGAATGTCTATGTAATGGCGCTGAACTGTACTGAATGTCTATGTAATGGCGCTGAACTGCACTGACTGTCTATGTAATGGCGCCGAACTGCACTGAATGTCTATGTAATGGCGCTGAACTGTACTGAATGTCTATGTAATGGCGCTGAACTGCACTGACTGTCTATGTAATGGCGCTGAACTGCACTGACTGTCTATGTAATGGCGCTGAACTGCACTGACTGTCTATGTAATGGCGCTGAACTGCACTGAATGTCTATGTAATGGCGCTGAACTGCACTGAATGTCTATGTAATGGCGCTGAACTGCACTGAATGTCTATGTAGTGGCGCCGAACTGCACTGAATGTCTATGTAATGGCGCTGAACTGTACTGAATGTCTATGTAATGGCGCCGAACTGCACTGAATGTCTATGTAATGGCGCTGAACTGTACTGAATGTCTATGTAATGGCGCTGAACTGTACTGAATGTCTATGTAATGGCGCCGAACTGCACTGAATGTCTATGTAATGGCGCTGAACTGCACTGAATGTCTATGTAATGGCGCTGAACTGTACTGAATGTCTATGTAATGGCGCTGAACTGCACTGACTGTCTATGTAATGGCACCGAACTGCACTGAATGTCTATGTAATGGCGCTGAACTGCACTGACTGTCTATGTAATGGCGCCGAACTGCACTGAATGTCTATGTAATGGCGCTGAACTGTACTGAATGTCTATGTAATGGCGCTGAACTGCACTGACTGTCTATGTAATGGCGCCGAACTGCACTGAATGTCTATGTAATGGCGCTGAACTGTACTGAATGTCTATGTAATGGCGCTGAACTGCACTGACTGTCTATGTAATGGCGCCGAACTGCACTGAATGTCTATGTAATGGCGCTGAACTGTACTGAATGTCTATGTAATGGCGCTGAACTGTACTGAATGTCTATGTAATGGCGCTGAACTGCACTGACTGTCTATGTAATGGCGCTGAACTGCACTGACTGTCTATGTAGTGGCGCTGAACTGCACTGACTGTCTATGTAGTGGCGCTGAACTGCACTGACTGTCTATGTAGTGGCGCTGAACTGCACTGAATGTCTATGTAATGGCGCTGAACTGCACTGAATGTCTATGTAATGGCGCTGAACTGTACTGAATGTCTATGTAATGGCGCTGAACTGCACTGACTGTCTATGTAATGGCGCTGAACTGCACTGAATGTCTATGTAATGGCGCTGAACTGTACTGAATGTCTATGTAATGGCGCTGAACTGCACTGAATGTCTATGTAATGGCGCTGAACTGTACTGAATGTCTATGTAATGGCGCTGAACTGCACTGAATGTCTATGTAATGGCGCTGAACTGCACTGAATGTCTATGTAATGGCGCTGAACTGCACTGAATGTCTATGTAGTGGCGCCGAACTGCATTGAATGTCTATGTAATGGCGCTGAACTGTACTGAATGTCTATGTAATGGCGCCGAACTGCACTGAATGTCTATGTAATGGCGCTGAACTGTACTGAATGTCTATGTAATGGCGCTGAACTGCACTGACTGTCTATGTAATGGCGCTGAACTGCACTGAATGTCTATGTAATGGCGCTGAACTGTACTGAATGTCTATGTAATGGCGCCGAACTGCACTGAATGTCTATGTAATGGCGCTGAACTGTACTGAATGTCTATGTAATGGCGCTGAACTGCACTGACTGTCTATGTAATGGCGCCGAACTGCACTGAATGTCTATGTAATGGCGCTGAACTGTACTGAATGTCTATGTAATGGCGCTGAACTGCACTGAATGTCTATGTAATGGCGCTGAACTGCACTGAATGTCTATGTAATGGCGCTGAACTGCACTGAATGTCTATGTAGTGGCGCCGAACTGCACTGAATGTCTATGTAATGGCGCTGAACTGTACTGAATGTCTATGTAATGGCGCCGAACTGCACTGAATGTCTATGTAATGGCGCTGAACTGTACTGAATGTCTATGTAATGGCGCTGAACTGCACTGACTGTCTATGTAATGGCGCTGAACTGCACTGAATGTCTATGTAATGGCGCTGAACTGTACTGAATGTCTATGTAATGGCGCTGAACTGCACTGACTGTCTATGTAATGGCGCCGAACTGCACTGAATGTCTATGTAATGGCGCTGAACTGTACTGAATGTCTATGTAATGGCGCCGAACTGCACTGAATGTCTATGTAATGGCGCTGAACTGCACTGAATGTCTATGTAATGGCGCTGAACTGTACTGAATGTCTATGTAATGGCGCTGAACTGCACTGACTGTCTATGTAATGGCGCCGAACTGCACTGAATGTCTATGTAATGGCGCTGAACTGCACTGACTGTCTATGTAATGGCGCCGAACTGCACTGAATGTCTATGTAATGGCGCTGAACTGCACTGAATGTTTATGTAATGGCGCTGAACTGCACTGAATGTCTATGTAATGGCGCTGAACTGTACTGAATGTCTATGTAATGGCGCTGAACTGCACTGACTGTCTATGTAATGGCGCTGAACTGCACTGAATGTCTATGTAATGGCGCTGAACTGTACTGAATGTCTATGTAATGGCGCTGAACTGCACTGAATGTCTATGTAATGGCGCTGAACTGTACTGAATGTCTATGTAATGGCGCTGAACTGCACTGAATGTCTATGTAATGGCGCTGAACTGCACTGAATGTCTATGTAATGGCGCTGAACTGCACTGAATGTCTATGTAGTGGCGCCGAACTGCACTGAATGTCTATGTAATGGCGCTGAACTGTACTGAATGTCTATGTAATGGCGCCGAACTGCACTGAATGTCTATGTAATGGCGCTGAACTGTACTGAATGTCTATGTAATGGCGCTGAACTGCACTGACTGTCTATGTAATGGCGCTGAACTGCACTGAATGTCTATGTAATGGCGCTGAACTGTACTGAATGTCTATGTAATGGCGCCGAACTGCACTGAATGTCTATGTAATGGCGCTGAACTGTACTGAATGTCTATGTAATGGCGCTGAACTGCACTGACTGTCTATGTAATGGCGCCGAACTGCACTGAATGTCTATGTAATGGCGCTGAACTGTACTGAATGTCTATGTAATGGCGCTGAACTGCACTGAATGTCTATGTAATGGCGCTGAACTGCACTGAATGTCTATGTAATGGCGCTGAACTGTACTGAATGTCTATGTAATGGCGCTGAACTGCACTGAATGTCTATGTAATGGCGCTGAACTGTACTGAATGTCTATGTAATGGCGCTGAACTGCACTGAATGTCTATGTAATGGCGCTGAACTGCACTGAATGTCTATGTAATGGCGCTGAACTGCACTGAATGTCTATGTAGTGGCGCCGAACTGCACTGAATGTCTATGTAATGGCGCTGAACTGTACTGAATGTCTATGTAATGGCGCCGAACTGCACTGAATGTCTATGTAATGGCGCTGAACTGTACTGAATGTCTATGTAATGGCGCTGAACTGCACTGACTGTCTATGTAATGGCGCTGAACTGCACTGAATGTCTATGTAATGGCGCTGAACTGTACTGAATGTCTATGTAATGGCGCCGAACTGCACTGAATGTCTATGTAATGGCGCTGAACTGTACTGAATGTCTATGTAATGGCGCTGAACTGCACTGACTGTCTATGTAATGGCGCCGAACTGCACTGAATGTCTATGTAATGGTGCTGAACTGTACTGAATGTCTATGTAATGGCGCTGAACTGCACTGAATGTCTATGTAATGGCGCTGAACTGCACTGAATGTCTATGTAATGGCGCTGAACTGCACTGAATGTCTATGTAGTGGCGCCGAACTGCACTGAATGTCTATGTAATGGCGCTGAACTGTACTGAATGTCTATGTAATGGCGCCGAACTGCACTGAATGTCTATGTAATGGCGCTGAACTGTACTGAATGTCTATGTAATGGCGCTGAACTGCACTGACTGTCTATGTAATGGCGCTGAACTGCACTGAATGTCTATGTAATGGCGCTGAACTGTACTGAATGTCTATGTAATGGCGCCGAACTGCACTGAATGTCTATGTAATGGCGCTGAACTGTACTGAATGTCTATGTAATGGCGCTGAACTGCACTGACTGTCTATGTAATGGCGCCGAACTGCACTGAATGTCTATGTAATGGCGCTGAACTGTACTGAATGTCTATGTAATGGCGCTGAACTGCACTGAATGTCTATGTAATGGCGCTGAACTGCACTGAATGTCTATGTAATGGCGCTGAACTGCACTGAATGTCTATGTAGTGGCGCCGAACTGCACTGAATGTCTATGTAATGGCGCTGAACTGTACTGAATGTCTATGTAATGGCGCCAAACTGCACTGAATGTCTATGTAATGGCGCTGAACTGTACTTAATGTCTATGTAATGGCGCTGAACTGCACTGACTGTCTATGTAATGGCGCTGAACTGCACTGAATGTCTATGTAATGGCGCTGAACTGTACTGAATGTCTATGTAATGGCGCTGAACTGCACTGACTGTCTATGTAATGGCGCCGAACTGCACTGAATGTCTATGTAATGGCGCTGAACTGTACTGAATGTCTATGTAATGGCGCCGAACTGCACTGAATGTCTATGTAATGGCGCTGAACTGCACTGAATGTCTATGTAATGGCGCTGAACTGTACTGAATGTCTATGTAATGGCGCTGAACTGCACTGACTGTCTATGTAATGGCGCCGAACTGCACTGAATGTCTATGTAATGGCGCTGAACTGCACTGACTGTCTATGTAATGGCGCCGAACTGCACTGAATGTCTATGTAATGGCGCTGAACTGTACTGAATGTCTATGTAATGGCGCTGAACTGTACTGAATGTCTATGTAATGGCGCTGAACTGCACTGAATGTCTATGTAATGGCGATGAACTGCACTGACTGTCTATGTAATGGCGCTGAACTGCACTGAATGTCTATGTAATGGCGCTGAACTGCACTGAATGTCTATGTAATGGCGCTGAACTGCACTGACTGTCTATGTAATGGCGCTGAACTGCACTGAATGTTTAGCGATTCATTCTAGCTATGGAACTGTGCTGTATTTTCTTCTACGATTATTTAATACATTTTGATTTTATATACATAAACACAGACATTTATGTACCTACATATAGGCATACAAATCCACGGAATTCACTTCAGAATAAAAATATCGCAGTTGAGGTAAATAACAATGAATGAAAGACCGACTAAAAAATCAAAGAAGTCTCTCTGAGAAACAGAATTATGCAACAAGAAAAAGAGAACTGCAAATAAAAATTAGCATTTTAAAAATAGGATTTATTAACACGCCTGAAAGGACAAATTATACAAGCCTCAACTCGCTGGCTACAGCTGTTGGGGCTATATCTAGACTACAGCTTGTCTCTGCAGCTGTAGCCTGCACCAGCTGTGGCCTGCACCAGCTGTAGCCTGCAGCAGCTGCAGCCTGCAGAAGGCACACACACCACCACGCCGCACTCCACATCTTCCCCAGCTGCCTGCCCGTCACATCCACCACCTGTCCGGACCTGTAATTGCTGCAAACGCCCTACAGGAATTTTCAGCACAGTTTCCTGTAATTTGCAGCCCGTTTCTACAGCGGGAGGCTCGCAAGCGAGCGGGGAGAGAGGAAGGAACAGCGCCACACGGCTCAGGCGGAGCGCAGATTTGCGGGATTTAATGACTGCCTCAGCGGGAGCGGCTCAACTTCGTGTGGACGGGCGAAGTTTTCTCGTCCAGTCCGGTGTGGGGCTGTGGCTGTGGTTGTGGGGTGTGGGGGTTGTGATTGTGGTTGTGCGGTGTGGGAGCTGTGGTTGTGGTTGTGCGGTGTGGGAGCTGTGGTTGTGGTTGTGCGGTGTGGGAGCTGTGGTTGTGGTTGTGCGGTGTGGGAGCTGTGGTTGTGGTTGTGCGGTGTGGGAGCTGTGGTTGTAGTTGTGGTGGTGGGGCTGTGGCTGTGGTTGTAGGGTATGGGAGCTGTGGTTGTGGTAGTGGTTGGGAGTATGGGAGCTGTGGTTGTGGTTGTGGTGGTGGGGCTGTGGTTGTGGTTGTGGTGGTGGGAGGGTCTGGTGATTGTGGTGCTTGTTGGTTGTGGTGTGTGTGTTTTGTGAGCGGGTCTGGTGGTAGTGGTTGTAGTGTTAGTTAGTTGTGGTTTTAGTGTTTGGTGGTTATGGTTGTGGTGTGTGTGCGTAGCACGAGTCAAGCTGGGGGCCGTGGTTGCAATACAAGTATTGAATGAGAGCAGCAATATATAAGTCGGAGAAATAACTATTGCCGTTATTTCTTGACGTTATAGACGTTAAATATTAAATAATAAATAACTATATATTAACTTACCGTTCGGGTACTCAGGGTAACATCTTTACGAACATATGTAAAAGATTCTTCTAAAACTAAAATCAATTAAAAAAAACTGTGCAGATGGCCTAAAATTAATCATAAAATAAACATGATAAATGAGTAATTGTGTGCGCACTTTGTCTGTACATGTGTTCGTACGTATGCTAATGCAACGCCTGGGTGCGGTTTTGCCGCAGTGCGCTAGCTTAGTCAGCAAAACATTAGAGCTATATAAAGACGTGCGCGGCTTCTAGAGTCGCATTTGGTCTGTGTTACTCCCCTGTACAACACCTCTACCAGTAAATCGTCGCAGTTTACCAGCGTTGTTACTACCCCAGCGGACGTTATACACTTCGGGCGTCACACTGGTGGCGAGAAGAGTGACGAACCCACGAATTCGTGAAGATATATTTAAGAAGTCAAGAAGATATCGTATTCGACGAGAAACCTCCAGAAGTTTGAGAAGAAGGTCGAGTGACTTCAGCGAATCAACACTGCGGAGATAACTACAGAGAAATCGCGAGAACTACCGTGAGGCGTGAAGATCGTCTGGTGACAGAGACAGTCAGAGCAACGAGAAATCGATTATAAGGACGGCATCTACAGAGAGAGAGCTTCAGAGATCTACGGAGAGAGAGGGCGACTACGGAGGTGAAAACTACAACTACGAGGCGTTTCATCCGACTACAGTTCCGTTATCTGCGTGCTGCGGACGCAGCAGTTCAGGTGCATCGTTTCCAACGACTGCAGAGGTCGCGACATCGTCCGACAACGGCAACTAAATCTACAATTTCAGATAAGTAACGCAGCACCCATTAAATGCGATAATTGTTACAGTGCCGTTGCAGCTCACTATTTTAGCGCGTGAGGCAGGCAGCGTTCAGCGTGCCGCAGCAGTGGTACAGAGCGTGCAGGCGTCAAGGTCAAACATAGGCTGTCCTTGCAGAGAGCAAGCTGTGTATTCAATGCCCCTAGACATGAGTTGTTTTCAAGGTGTTAATAGAGCTGTTTTTTTAAAGTGAGTGGCGCTATTTTCTCGAAGTGTAGCTATAAGTGCTTCAAGTAATTTTGTATTGTTTTAGTTGTGTAAATTTAATCTTGAGCAACGTTAAACTCATTTGAGCAGTGATGTTATTTGTGTAATACGTAGAGACCAAACTCGTAACGTAATTATGCCTGAAATTTCAGTAGCGAGTGATTTTCGAAATAGTAGAATGCCTACCACAGTTTTTTTTTCTGGTGTGGATATATTGGCGACAGAGAGATAAGTATCCTTAAATGCTTTCTGTGGCCTGTGCAACATGTAGATCATGTTTTTTTTTGCTGGATGCGTCTGGTAGGATGTTGCAGTGGGGGATGTGCGTTCCAATTTGCCCAAAGGTAATGCTGAAGACCTTTGTAAAAATCAACTTTCTAGCGTTGTGTATAAGTCGAATTCGAGAGACCACGGATCAAAGGATCCTTTATTGAGAGAACAATTCACTGTATCGAGAGAACAGGAATTGAAAGATAGTTTTCGACTTGTACAGAGCAGGCTGAGGATTAAGCCTAGCGGGAAATATGAAGTAATGATGAGAAAATAATGCTGAAATATATTGTGGTAATTATTGTGCTGAGAAGTGCTATGTGACTTCGAGAATTAAGAATAACTATAAGTAGGAAGGAGTAAAGATACTCTTCCGAGTGAGGTAAATAATCGTGGATGATATTCTGATGATACTTGATGTCATTGCTCTGAGTAAGAGAGAAGTATTTTTTCAATACCGTGAATAATGCAGAATGTCTGATGGCAGACGTGATTGCCCAGAAGAGGCGTAAAGAGAAATATCTGCTGCGGTAGAGAGAGCCTAGAAAATGGCGGAAGGGAACTAGATAGCCTAGAGATAAATGCTGTGGGGCAGCGAAGAAACCCCGAGACAGAAGCAGGAGCCTTGAGCGAGGCGCTAGTGAGCGAGAATAAAAATGAAGAAGAGAAAGACTCTTCTAGTGTACGTAAATGGTACGAGACCTGCATTACTAGGCTGTGGATATATCTGGTAAATGGTTTAAAGTTACCAGATATATTTACCAGCGAGGTCAGGTGATGCTGTCGAGGAACAGTACTGAATTATTGCGCGCAGACATATGGATAAGCTTTAAGAGAAGCTGTTACCGTTAATTTCGATGGGACTCTGATTTCAGTTCATAATTTCATGTGGTGGAAATAATGCCATTGATACCATGATGGTCAGAGTTTAGCATTGTAGATTGCGGTTGTCATTGTGCTGGCGAACAGAAGTAACATACAAGAGAAGTAATGAGAGGTGTTAGACGCCCATTAATTAACCACACGTGGTGGTGAGGTAATTAGTTAAGAGAAACGAGTAATAGAGGTAGAGTGGGCAGAGCAGCGCGCACCGCCGGCTGCACAAGGCAATGAACCCTATACCAAGGCGATACATTCGCCAGACAGTGAGGCGCCGAACTTCCTGTGGCTCTGTTTTGCAACAGTTGGCAGCCGAGGTACGAAGGCGTGGGCATGAATATGACTGGTGAATAGTCATGAATAAGATGTGTTTTGAAGAATTGACGAATAATTGAATGGTGGAAACTAATTAAAAGTCAATAAATATTTAACTTAATTCTTAGTTATCTGCTAAACGAGAGTGGCTGCCCGTAATGTTTTTTGAGCACGTTTACGATCTAGTGCGTCATAACAGTAATTTTTGCAAGCCTACTCGAATTTCATAATCGGTAAAGTTTTATGTTGTGTCATTTATTATTCAAACGTAAAAGAATGCAAAATTTATAATCAAGCCTCCGAAAGTTTCTACGGGATAATTTACAACGGATTGAACGTTTAAAATTTAGAATATTTTACGTCAATATTAATTTTTACCTTGACATCAAATCGTGTTTTTACTTTAAAAAGTATGTTTTTACGTGTTCAATCATGTTTTTTTGTTGTATTTGCTTATGCTTCATGTTAACCTAGTGTATGCCTTAGTATTTAACCTTTTTGATTAAGGCATTAACGTAACGTGAAGTACCCGTTCACAGTGTAACAGTTCAACTAGTACAGTATAATAATACGTAATTTTCTTGTGCAAAAGCAGTACGTGATTATGGATTGTGATCTGTCGTGGCAAGAAACATTGATGATCTTGAAGAAATTTATTTCTTTTCCTTGTGCATCGAGGCCGAAAATGCCCCAGTTTTGCTCACGATAGAAACGGTGAATTAACAGTTTCTTAGTTTTGAATTCCACATTTGCGTGATAAGATTACTGATGCATTTTTCTTTTAAACAGAAATTTGAATGTCGGTCAGGAAGATTAAATGTAGATGCGGAATTTAGTCGTTCTTTATTGGGTTAGCATTTGTGTTACGGAAAAATTCTTGGATGGTAATGAGGAAGCTACTTTTGGTTGTCATTAAAATTATTGATTTAAAAGCTTTAAGGAAGTTTACCCGTCATTAACTAAATAGTTAGATTCTGTAATGGATCACTGTGACATTAATGGTGTTCTCATTTTACTTTATTCAAGCATTCATGTACTAAATTTTGCGTTCAAGCCATGCTAATCGTTTGTATTGGTTCCAATTTCAGTTCGAGCTTGTGCGAGCGGTAACACGACATCTTGTAACACGATTCATGCTGCTGTGCCAGCAAGGAAGCACAGCGAGTACGGGCGAGTCACGTAGAAAACACGTGACGGGTTACGCACTGTGCTGTGTCCGGGCCCGACAGGCTGGCGCCCAGCACCTGTCAACAAGCATAGATGGCCTTGACGGCAGCTCAGCTTCGCGCTCAGTAAAGAGATTACTGAAATTCAACTTCGCGCGCAGTGATTTGAAAAGAGTAACTTACCTCGAAGATTTAATTTGGAGTTTATTTGAAAATGAGAGTTTACCTTTTACAGTGTTACGGGTACCATAAACGTAGTGTTTGAAATTGTTTAGTGATTTTCCTTTTATTTTGCAGGGTGCGAAACCCGATTTTCATATTCATGCTTGATGTTCTAAGCTAGTGTGTCTTCGATTTTGTTACGTATTATCTTATATCTTACTCCACGTGCTATACCATTATGTTACCGATAGAATTAAGTTTTACGAGTCTACGGTACTCTGTTTATTTCGATTATTGTTTTAACTAATAGTGGAAAAGTTCTGTTCTAATTTGTGCGATGTTTGGCTATAAGATTATCTAACTTCTATTTTTAAGTCTACGGTAACGCAGACGATATTTTGAATGTTTCTTTTTGGTGAAAACTTTAATGATGCTTTATTTAATATCAACTCAACTTTTCTGTATTATTTTTCGTTACCTACGAGGCAATAGTTTTGATTCTTATCAAATTTTCCGAAATTGCCTTGTCGAAGAACTCGTGTTTTGCTCGGTGTTACTCTTTCACCAGAGATGTAAGCGGATGTTTTTATATTTACTCATGCATTAATATTAAGTTGGTATTTCCACCCTTGTGTTTTACGTATTTCATTTTAAACCATGTTCGCGAAGATGATCGAATCGATGAAATGTTCGGGTATATAAGTATGATTTGTTTCGTTTTTGTTTTTCGATAACTCAATTTATGCGAATATTTTGTTGATTTAAATTTTAAAGGCATTGCGTTATTATTTTTCATGCGTGTGTACTATTATCTTTAACGAGATATTGTTTTTATTTAAATTTTATGGCGAGTGTCGATGCAAATGTACGAGGTATCTGCGTGCCTTGTTTCTTTTTTTAATGTTTGAATAAAAATTTCTTTAGTTGTTGTTTCAACGATGCGATTTTCTTTCTCAATTTTTACTGCGTTATCATTTCAACTGTTTAACACAAAACAATGTTTGAGTTAATTGTGTTTTTCATGGCTGGTGTTCATGTTAGCGGTTTTTGTTTTTTAGTACGACACCTGCCGAGGTGCATTGTTTTAAGGTTTCTGTTGCTAGAAAATTTTTTTTTTTTGATGTTGCACTGTTCGTGTGCCAAAAAATTGTTTTATTTTTTTTTGCATTATATACGTGTAATTGAGCAGCGGCTCGTCCCATGTTTGTTTTGGTGATGGGGGTGTTTGCGTTTTTCTTTGCGATGCTTTTGTCGAGTTTAATTGGACGCGTTTGTTTTTTACTGTTACTGGCAGTTGTTTTGCCACGAAAGGATTATTTTTATTTTTGGTTTTCCTAACTAGCATGCCTTTAGCTTACTGTATTGATTTTTAAGTTACAATTCTTCCCTTTGATTCATTTATTTTTGTGGTTTGTGATCAACCATGTATGGGGGGAAGGTATGTGTGCGCACTTTGTCTGTACATGTGTTCGTACGTATGCTAATGCAACGCCTGGGTGCGGTTTTGCCGCAGTGCGCTAGCTTAGTCAGCAAAACATTAGAGCTATATAAAGACGTGCGCGGCTTCTAGAGTCGCATTTGGTCTGTGTTACTCCCCTGTACAACACCTCTACCAGTAAATCGTCGCAGTTTACCAGCGTTTTTACTACCCCACCGGACGTTATAACCCTTCGGGCGTCACATAATATATGCCATAAATTAACTGCCATTTTCATCGGCAGTGAAGAATTCATCATGGATCATTCATCACAATCTACAGAATCTTTTAATCTGTACATATCAAATTATTCAGAGGCTCCTTTATCGACTTCGCGACCGTGCTATTTTACCTCCATTTCCCACCCTTAATTTTATTCTTAGAAAAATTCCAAACAGAAATAGTTCGGTGGAAACAAAAAAGAAGAAATTCCTATGGTTCTACAGAGCTTAACTACAGCAGCACTCACAGAGCTGCCACCACTCACAGATGTGCCACTGCTGACAGAGCTGCCACCATTCACACAGCTGCCACCACTCAGAGCTGCCACCACTCACAGATGTGCCACTGCTGACAGAGCTGCCACCATTCACACAGCTGCCACCACTCAGAGCTGCCACCACTCACAGATGTGCCACTGCTGACAGAGCTGCCACCATTCACACAGCTGCCACCACTCACAGAGCTGCCACCACTCACAGATGTGCCACTGCTGACAGAGCTGCCACCATTCACACAGCTGCCACCACTCAGAGCTGCCACCACTCACAGATGTGCCACTGCTGACAGATGTGTCACTGCTGACAGAGCTGCCACCATTCACACAGCTGCCACCACTCACAGAGCTGCCACCACTCACAGATGTGCCACTGCTGACAGAGCTGCCACCATTCACACAGCTGCCACCACTCACACAGCTGCCACCACTCACACAGCTGCCACTCTTCACAGAGCGGCCAACACTCACACAGCTGCCACCACTCACACAGCTGCCACCACTCACACAGCTGCCACCATTCACAGAGCTGCCACCACTCACACAGCTGCCACCACTCACACAGCTGCCACCCTTCACAGAGCTGCCACCACTCACACAGCTGCCACCACTCACACAGCTGCCACCCTTCACAGAGCTGCCACCACTCACACAGCTCCCACCACTCACACAGCTGCCACCACTCACACAGCTGCCACCCTTCACAGAGCTGCCACCACTCACACAGCTGCCACCACTCACACAGCTGCCACCGTCGTCTGTAGAGCGGAATCGGAACAAAAGTCCACGGCACCGCTCGCCGCTTTTGCTTTATTCGCTGCAGAGCAGCGGGCACTCCGCATACATGGAAGAAGCCATTGTACACTGGCCCTAATTAGACTCCAGTTCTTCAAAAGTCTAAACTTTTACCCAATTAATTTTCTAAGGAAGACGTTTTATGAAATTGCCTAACGTTTTGACATAAAGGGCGAGTAGTTTTTGCTGCTCCGCTTGGTTGAGATTAGCTGCGCTGTAGAGAGGGAGAGGTGAGGTGTGTTGTCTTGTTAGTTGTGATGGTTGTTAAAATGTGCGTGTTTTATCGTTTTCTTCTGTTCACGATTATATTATTCCGTCCCTTGATAAAGAATTGAAGGAATGGAAGAAAGTTATTGCGAGAAAGTTTTAATGAATATTAAAATAAGCGTGATTCTATTGTTTGTTTTCAGTTCACTGTAATATTATTCAACGACTGGTTAAATAATAGAAGGAATTGAAGAAAGCCAATGGAAGATTTACGTTTTTTTAATAGTTGATTTTTTACCCTCTTTGAATGAAGGAATTTTAATAATGAAGGATTATTTTTGAAGAAGAGCTGCTTCGACTTTATGATCTGGTGAGGGGATTCTGGACTTCAATTTCCGAGAAACCTTCAATAGTTGCTGAATTAAAGAGAACTTAGCTATCCGAACTGTCAAACAAGTAAAAAACTTGCACATTATACAATGAAAAATTCACACTTATGGTTATAAACAGTCGTATGACTAAAATAAATTCACATTTCACTGTGGCAATTTCGCCAAGACAATGCGCCTGACTCACCTTATTGTCTACAGGCTGAGACCTTCATCACAAAGTCAAATTTGCCGCCGCAACCACATGGGATGAGTTCAGAAGGAGTGAACAGAGGGGGCATGTGATATTTTTTTCTAGTGGTTGTCAATGCGTCTGTATAATTTAAAATAATTACACTGATTTAATACTTCCTATCTTGATAACCATTTACTGCGCTGCGTATCTTTATTTATACTTTTTATTCATGCTTTTTATGGTGGGTACTATGTCTGTGTATATATTAAATTATACCTGTTGAAAATTCCTTCCTTGTGAACCACTTACCGCACTACCATTATTTATATACTTACGGAGGAAAGTTATTCGTCCCGCCAATCAACATACTGAGGAACGGACTTGTGTTTCTGAATTTATTTTGTGCGTAGCACCCAGAGACGAGATGAGTTGAAGATTTCAAACTCTCTATACTAATAATTTTATATGTTTTACTCACCCTGGCCTTGTCATACTTTCCCTCCTAATGCGTGAAACATTGACGCGAATGAGTCAGTCAAGGCGTATATTTCAAAGTTTATATGAAGTGAAGTTGAAGGTGTCAGACCTCGGACAAGGACAGGCAGAATGGTGAGGGCTTCATGTTTTTCAAAAGCTCGAGGTAGAGAAATTAGTTTCGTCTAAATTTCTTTGGGCTTCAGTCAAAAAAAAAAAAAAAAACACGAGAGAAAAATGACTAAAATGATGAAATTTGACAATTTATAAGAAATGATTGCAATTGTGCTCTATTCAGTTATGATAAGCTCAACTTTGTAGAAGGTGACGCTTAGAATCGAATTTGGAGATCGAAACTGATTCGCTCACAGAAATATATTTTCTCCAATACCGCTGCTCGTTCATCGTAGTTGGAAGCTATTTGTATTGGAAATTTTTATTCGAAATGCATACAGTATATTTAGAAAAATATTTTTTTCTTTGGTGTCATATCACCGTTTATGAATTTGAAAATTGTTAAGTAGACCTCTAAATAGATATAATTGAATACGAACATATATAATGACAACTTGAAAATGCATCCATAAATACTAATAAATAGATAAACAAGAACAGCGAGCCGTTTATAAGACAAGAATTCAGAAGTATAATTAGACACAAACAGTCGAAGTGGACATTAAAATAAGCCTCCCTACGCATCTATTTAAGTATAAAAGTTAGTGTTTAGTAAGATAGGCATTCCTAAGGAATACTTTCGTAGCCCAAGTCGATATAGCAGGCAACGGGGGATGGAGGTCCCCTACCTCACCCTCCTCTCGCTATCGCTCTGCTGCGCCTGATTACTGACAGCAATATTTGAACGAGTTATTGAACTTGCTGAACATTGATTATTGAATATTGAACATTGAACTCATTGAAATCATTGAACGAGTTGTTGAACTTGCTGAACATTGATTATTTAACATTGAACATTGAACTTGTAGTGGCTAGTCTATAGTTGAGTCACCCCTCGATGGCGAAGCCTTAGTGGCCCTTATAACTTGAATAACAAGCAAGATGGATAATAAATAGTTATTGTTTGTTTATAACTCCTTTATATGTATTTATAACTCATTTATGTATGTCAAGCTTCGATGTTACTCCAGTGTTTGTCTTAAATATTTGAATATTGAGTAATAGCAAAACAGGATTTTTTACTTGAGTTACCCCTCAAAGCTCTATTTTTGTTGCGCATATGCTCAGTATTTTTGAGATACACTATGATACTTATGGAAATAAACGTTCCGGCTTAAACTTAAAAATTCGCCTTATTGAACCTCCGAATTAATGTAAGACTCCAACTGATTGTAAATAAGAGACTTACACCTGGTGACCCCAGCTGAAGCGAACGCATCTCCTGCGCTGATACATTGAAGAGTTCAGCTACTCCCTTGACTCCTCCGACGCCAGAAAGCAGAGAACTACAGCATGGGAGATCAAGCTAATCAAGCAGACGAAATCGCCTCTCCTACGGTATCCGCTGTCGCAATGAAACTTCCGCAATTCTGGACGTACAACCCATCAGCATGGTTCGCATACGCGGAATCGATGTTCAATCTTCGCCAGATTTCAGCAAGCCGCACCAAGTTCGACTACGTTATTACGTCGCTCCCTTGCGAACTAATCACAGAAACCAGCGATATCATCACTTCTCCCTCCGGCGAAGACCCTTACAAATGTCTGAAAGACGCCCTGATCACCCGAACTTCTATTTCTGAACATGAGCGTCTCCGCCAACTACTATCAAAAGAAGATCTAGGCGACAGAAAACCGAGCCAACTCCTGAGACACATGAAAAATTTACTTGACGGGAGAATTCACTTCGAAGATAAGCTGTTACGTGAACTATTCACACAGCGTTTACCGTCTAACGTCCAAGCAGTTATTGCCGCCACCCCAACGGAAACATCTATAGACGCACTGGCAGTTTATAGCAGACAGAGTTATGGAAGTAGATACGCGCGAAAGCATCTACGCAGCGAGTTTCAAGAACAAGACCGATAACAGTTCGGCGTCCTCTGAGAAGATTCAAGATATTGAAATGAAAGTGACTGATCTCTCCAAACAAGTCGCCCACTTGACTAAGCTCGTTGAACAACTTACTCGTAATCGTTCGCGATCTCGCACGCCTTCCCGCAATCACCAGTTCAATCACAACCAGGAAAACGGCGATATGTGTTTCTATCACCGCAAGTACGGTTCCAGGGCGCGTAACTGCAAATCTCCTTGCAAATATTCGGAAAACGAGACTCGCGAGTGTTGACGACGACCACCACTCGCTGCGCGAAGGTACTTAAGTTGAAAGATCGTTATTCGAAACTCTCTTTCCTCATCGACACCGGAGCAGAAGTCAGCATCATCCCTGCTACAAGTACCGACCGCCGCAGACAGATACAAAGATATCTACAAGCTGCTAACGGCACAAACATCCCTGTCTACTGTGAAAAGTCGATTACGATCGATTTCGACCTTCGACGAAACTTTCGCTGGGTGTTTCTCGTCGCACTTGTTCAACAACCAATAATCGGTGCCGATTTTCTCTCACATTTCAATTTATTGGTTGACCTCGACAAGCGATGCCTCATCGATAAAGTGACTAACCTGAACGCTCCAGGCTTTTTCGCGGCAGCTAAAGTCGACACGTCAATCTCCCTCGTCGATTCCAAAACGAAGTACGACAAGCTCTTTAAACAGTATCCTGCCTTACTGAAACCTCTCAACACCGACCTACCACTGAAACACTCAGTTACTCATCATATTGAAACAACAGGTCCACCAGTATTCACGAAACCGCGACGCCTCGCTCCACAGCGGTTCCAAGCAGCTAAACAAGAGTTCGAACACATGTGTGAAATGGGAATTGTCCGTCGCTCACTAAGCAACTGGTCATCTGCCTTACACATGGTCCCCAAGAAAAATGGCGACTGGCGCCCCTGTGGTGACTACCGAGCACTCAACGCTCACACAGTCCCTGATAGGTACCCGTTACCGTTCATACAGGACATCGCCTCGTCACTATCGGGCTGCACCGTCTTCAGTAAGATCGACCTCGTACGTGCATACAACCAAATACCAATCAACGAAGCCGATATACCAAAAACTGCCATCGCCACGCCATTTGGTATGTTTGAGTTCATACGCATGCCTTTCGGTTTGCGGAACGCGGCTCAGACCTTTCAACGGTTTATCGACGAAGTCCTTAGAGATCTTCCTTTCGCTCACCCATACCTCGACGATGTTCTCGTCGCAAGCACAAGCGAAGAAGAGCACCTTCACCACCTGCGACAGGTATTTCAGCGCTTCACAGACTATGGCCTAACCATCAATAAAGACAAATGCGTCTTTGGCTGTTCCTCAATCGAATTCCTAGGACACAACATTAGTGCAGAAGGTATCTCGGCCTACAAAGAGAAATGTGACGTCATACGTACCTATCCTCTCCCAGGCGATCAAAAACAGCTCAGAAGATTTTTAGGTATGATCAACTATTACCGCTGTTTTATTCCAAACTGCGCCAAGATACTCGCGCCACTCCACGCAATGCTCACTCCATCTAAAAGAGGCCTTTCAGCTAAGCTATCTTGGTCAGCGACACAACTGCAAGCATTTGAAACTTCGAAAGAAGCACTCAAGAACTCCCGAACTCTAGCGCATCCTCACCCATCAGCGGAGCTAAATCTCGCCGTCGACGCATCAGACACAGCAATAGGTGGAGTTCTCCAGCAACGCGTTAATAACAACTGGCAACCAATCTCCTTTTTCAGCCACAAATTAACTCCGTCGGAGACTAAATATAGCGCGTTCGGCCGAGAACTACTAGCCATTTATAAAGCCATCCAGCATTTTCAGTTTTTCCTCGAGGGCAGAACATTCCACGTGCTAACGGATCACAAGCCAATTACTTTTGTTTTTAAATCCAACAAAGCGACTCACAATCCTAGAGTCATTCGCCAGCTCGAGTACATATCCCAGTTTACTACTGATGTCAGGCACATCAAAGGAGTCGATAATACTCCTGCCGACGCTCTCTCACGGATAAATTCAGTAGCAACTCCAAAGCTGCTTGAAGAAATAGCAGCAGCTCAAGAAGATTGCCCAGATTTTGAAACAGCGAGTGACAACGCATCCCTCCAACTCCGCAAAATCCATCTCCCCGGCTTACCGACAAAAATATGGTGCGATACCGCCACTACGAAAGTACGACCATATGTTCCTCGAAGCCTACGAAGAAAAGTATTTGAAGCCATGCATTTTCTTTCGCACCCGGGTATCAGAGCATCACAAAAACTGATTGTAGACCGATTTGTCTGGCCAGCAATAAATCGCGATGTACGCACCTGGTCTCGCTCCTGCCAAGAATGTCAAAAAACGAAGATACAGCGACACACGAAATCTCCAATACAAGCCTTCGAACTCCCATCCGCTCGCTTCGACCGCATTCACATCGACATCGTCGGTCCCCTACCTGTGTGTCAAGGTTACCGTTACCTCCTTACTTGTATCGACCGCTTTACCAAGTGGGTGGAAGCCATTCCAATGACGGATATCACTTCACAGACTGTTGCAACCGCTTTCCTCCATGGCTGGATCGGTCGATTTGGAGTACCGTCATCCATCACAACAGACCGCGGACGACAATTCGAGTCTTCGTTATGGAAAGAACTACAACGCTTCCTCGTATCACAACACATTCACACCACTGCATATCATCCTCAATCTAATGGAATCATTGAAAGATTCCACAGGCAGTTAAAGGCTTCAATCATGGCCAGTGCAGATTCTTCAAATTGGATCGACGCACTACCACTCTTTTTACTCGGTTGCCGCTCTGCATTCAAGACTGATCTCCAATCCACTTCTGCAGAAATGGTCTACGGCACAACATTACGTCTACCAGGCGAGCTCTTCGTGCCTGCCAAGACGCCAATAGACCCGCATGAATTCGTCGGTAAACTTCGCAGCACTATGACTCAACTTCGTCCATCAAACACCCGAGTGCAACGCAATCAACACAGCTTTGTCTCAGAAGATCTTGCAACCTGCACTCACATATTTCTGAGACGCGATTGCGTTCGCCCTCCGCTAGTACAACCTTACGACGGTCCCTTCCTCGTGCTTAAACGATCGAGAAAGTACTATACGATTCAACAACACCATAGCATAGTCACAGTGTCAATCGACCGTCTGAAACCTGCATATTTTGAAGAAGAAAAAGCATCATCTCCAACTACCGGATACAGAACTAAATCAGGACGTTTAGTACGCAAGAAAGTTTCGTTCGAAAATTCTTTCTCTCTAGGGGGAGGGTAATTGTAGTGGCTAGTCTATAGTTGAGTCACCCCTCGATGGCGAAGCCTTCGTGGCCCTTATAACTTGAATAACAAGCAAGATGGATAATAAATAGTTATTGTTTGTTTATAACTCCTTTATATGTATTTATAACTCATTTATGTATGTCAAGCTTCGATGTTACTCCAGTGTTTGTCTTAAATATTTGAATATTGAGTAATAGCAAAACAGGATTTTTTACTTGAGTTACCCCTCAAAGCTCTATTTTTGTTGCGCATATGCTCAGTATTTTTGAAATACACTATGATACTTATATAAATAAACGTGGCAGGAAAACCGTCTAAGAAGCATCTAATCTTCAACAACGACCTTCTCACTACCAAGATTTCACAACAGTAGCCGACTTTCTACCCCGCTTTCCGAGCCCTAACCTCTCTAGCGGGTGTGAGTAGATTTTTCTTAATTAGCTCTTACTTTTACCGACCGTTGAGCGTCGCCAGAAGGTAGTAGAGTCTGGTGTACCGAAAGGCCCCAGACCATCTGGGCAAACCCCATTATAGTAGGGGGGGAGCGGGTACAAGTAGGGCACCAGCCGCCTTCCGGACAAATCCGACGCCTGAGACTATACACCAACACTTAGGACTAACACCATGCATCACCACCAAGGAAGTCGTGATTCATGGAGAGCTGGCTACAACCAGTTTTCCCGCCCCTTACTACAAACACCCACCCATTTTAGACCCAACACTATGCAACATAACACCAACACACGCACCAACGCCACCCCCGGCAACAACACTCAACCACGAACGACCAAGCAAACTACCACAACCACCCCAGCACAGCCCGCCAACAAATCCAACACTACCTACAAAGTCCAACTCCGCAAGATCGACCCCAGAAAACAAACAGACCGACAACAAGTCTTTGAAGCTGCATTCAAACACTTGGAAGCCCCCCTCATACGACTCACCAGCAACTCAAACGGATTCTACGCCATAACCGACGACATCACTGCTATCGATAAACTGACCTCGGACAGAGCCACCAAACACTTTCAGGAAATAAATCTGAAACCGATCATCCCCCCAGATCTCAGAGCAAAAAGAACCATATTCATCAGACAACTGGACAGCAGCATTGGCCAACGCCAACCGCAAGAAATACAAGAAGAAATAACACGCGTGCAACAATTGGCAAAAATCACGGAAATAAACAAAATCAAAAACTACACACACGTCATCAAAGTAACCTTCACCGACACCGCCATGACACAGCGCGCTCTCCAAAATGGGCTCCTCATGTTTAACACAAAAATCACACCATCGAAAATGGAACTAGAAAAATACACTCACCTCCGGATCTGCTTCAAATGCTACAAAATCGAGGACCATTCTACACACCAATGCACTGACAAGACACCACTCTGCTCTGAATGCGCTGCTCACGACCACACCTACCAACAGTGCAGTTCACCGGACAAGAAGTGCCTCAACTGCCAAGGAAACAACCGAACACTCGCAGCCTCCTGCCCATACAGGAAAGAAGCTATCCGCAAGAAGAACGACGAACTCCAAAAAAGAGAAACCGACCAAACCAAGAGCACCTACATTGAAATCGCAAAAACGGCCATCCAACAAACTGCAAAAACAGAACATACACTCACACTCACCAGCGAGATGCACATAAAACTGGCCGCAATCATCATCGAGGCCCACATCGCAGGCCTCGTTCAGGGAGGGGATTTCGGATCAATCTTGTCGAAGTCCCTCAAAGAAAATTACGGCGTGGACACCCAGTTCCCCAACCGTGATTCCCAAAAAATATTCAACATGTTCATTGAAAAAAACAAACAACCCCAAGCAGAAACAACGGAGACTCCTGCAAATCAAGCAAGCATCGACCCCAACGAAGACGCAATGGACACTAGCTACCACTCAACAGAAGAAAACTCGACCCAGGACGAAACAAGCGACGACAACTTGCAAGAAAACTGGAGGACGCAGTCCAGCCCGAAAAAGAAAACAAAAAAAACGGAAAAAGAAGAAACAACCATCCTCTGAAGAATCTCCTAGACACGACAAAATAGGGGTTTCACTATTCCGCAGCGACACGCACTCACAGCATATCCCAAGCGAACCCACCAACCAACAGATAATAGAAGAACTAACAAAAAAACCTCCTGGCCTCAAAATCGCTGTCGTACACCCACACCCGGACAAAATATGGAAAGAAATCATTGACGGCCAATTCGACCTCGAAGTGGCACCCATAGCCACAATCCCACACGAACACTTCGACTTGATGAACACATGCTCAAAATCTGACATCCCCCACAAGAAACCCAAACACTCGACTCCATAATGGATACACACAATATGAACAAAACACTAACCGTCATCCAACACAACGTCCAACACTGGCAAAACAATAAAATCGCACTGTGCAACATCTACCGTCAATACAATCCACACATAATTCTGCTAAACTCGCACTGCATGCGCAACGACACCCCCATCAAAATTTGGAATTACAACACATATACCACAAACAAAGCAAATGAAAATCACGCTGGAGTAGCAATAGCAATTCGCAAAGACCTTCCATTCAAGCTTCACGATACCTTTCATACAGATATGTTGGCCATCACAGTAGAAACACCACAAGGCCCAATCACACTTGCCACAACCTACATACCTCCACGCATTGATTACATAAACTACATTGACATGCACGCTCTCTTTAACAGAAAACACCCCACCTACCTCCTAGCCGACATGAATGCCACACACCCCACTTTCGGATACACATACGCAAACAGGAAAGGGAGACAAATCCACTCTCTAATAGACAGGAACAAATGTCACCACATCGGCCCCAATTTCCCGACGATAATCAACCACCGTGCCGCCACTAGTCCAGACATCGTACTAACAAACACGCAAACATTCCACAACATCATACTCGAACCAGGTCCACTAACACCCTCCGACCACATTCCCATCATAGCTACAATATCAGCTAACCCAATACAAATTCCCATCCGCCCACGACCCTCCTTCCACAATGCAAACTGGGAACTATACCGCAACCTTCTCGTTGAACACACAACACCGCAAGACGTAAACCCTACACAAGAGGACATAGACAACCACCTAATCACATGGGAATCCCATATCATCGAAGCCTCCAACCAATCTATTCCAACTATCACACACAGAACCACACCAGGCATCAAACCCACTCATGCCATACTCGTCCTTCAAACGAGACACAAACACATTTACGACCATCTCCAACGACACGGCCACTCACCCCACCTATACAGAGAACTCCTCAGCCTCAGACAACAGATAAAAACTGCATATCAACGCATCTACTCGGCGACATGGAACAACACTATCGGTAACATCAAAAAGATGGACAATCCCCAACAATTCTGGTCCGCCATCAAACGCATGTCAGGCAACAATAAAAAACAAAGCACCCCCTACATCAAAGAAGGCGGCATCTTTTACCACTCACCACAATCCAAGGAACCTTTGTTCCGACAACACTGGTCAAACATATACTCAGGTATTGATGGCCCCAACAACGATTTCGACGCTGAACACATACACACTATAGAAACACAAATGAACGACATCGCTCCCCAAAACGAACCACACGAGACAGGAGACACATCCCGTCTTCCTAATTTCCACTACCCAGCAATCACAATCGAAGAACTAAAAAACGCACTTCGAACGTTTTCCCAAAAAGCTCCAGGACCAACTAAAATAACCACACACCACCTCAAACACTTACCGCAAAACATGCTCCAGTACCTTCTGTACATATACAACAACGCCCTCTCAGCGGGCTATTTCCCAAACAAACTGAAACACGCAATAATGATCTTTTTACCGAAGCCCTCCACCTCCCAACACGAGGTGCAAAATTACCGCCCCATCTCCTTACTCGACACCCACGCTAAGCTCCTAGACAAGATATTAACCTACAGGCTAACAGACCACCTAACCATCAACAACATCTACAACAGCCGCCAACACGGATTTCGACACGGAAGAGGTACACACACCGCACTTGCCACGCTACATGAGACCCTCCACATTAAACAAACACAGAGAAACAAAACAGACATCATTCTACGAGATGTAAGCAAGGCCTTCGACAAAGTCTGGCACACAGGACTCAAATTCAAACTGTCGCAGCTACAAATTCACCCCCTATTCACAAAAATCCTGTATAGCTTCATCACCAACCGCACCGCAGCCATACGAATCGCAAACTACACTGGCCCACCCTTCCCAATCAAGTCAGGTGTCCCCCAGGGAGCAGTCCTCTCCCCAACACTGTACAACTACTTCACACACGACCTTCCCCCACCAATACCCAACACTGACTACATAGCTTTTGCAGACGACATCACACAAATCATATCCGCAAAGCACTCATATAACATGGCAGCTCTTCTAACAACACGAGCCATTGCCCAAATCAACGATTACGAACGAAAATGGAAAATCCAAACTAATGCAAATAAATTCAAAATAATTGCCATCAGCCGCCGCAAACACCCAACAGTGCACATCAACAACACCCCACACCCCTACACAAACTCAGGTAAAGTTCTGGGACTCACAATCAGCACAACCGGATACGCACCCCACATCAGACAACGAGCAGCACTAGCACACCAAAACCTCTCACGCCTCTACCGATTCAAACATCTGAACCTAGAAGTAAAACGCCAACTATACATCGCTCTAGTAAGATCCACTCTCATCTACCCAGTCATTCCCCTACACACACTTCCACCAACATCTATCTCAACACTCCAACGTGTACAAAACCGAGCCACGAGATACATAACAAATTCAGAATGGCAAGATTTCGCCACCTCTGCACAACTACATCGGCGAGCAAACTTGCAACCAATCAACATTACACTCCACAAACACGCGAAAAGAATCTGGCAAAACATTCACGACATGTACCCACAACTCTACCAACAACTCACATTCCCGCAAGACACCCCACAAATACCACACAGACAATTTTAGAGCTCAAAAATGAAAACACTCGCACCCCAACCGAGACCAAAATACACTTAACACGACTCTAACGACGGACGGACGGACAGACTCGACTGACCAGCACCGACTCAAGCGAATTTTTTGTGATAAAGGAGACCTAACCAATACGGCAAGCCTAACCACCCACGTCCGGTACTAAAGATGCCTACTAACTAAAGATCGATCATACAAAGCCCTGACGGGTAATTAACGTCTACCACCCCTAAACTACCTACAAAAAAATACCCACAACACTAGCATCATATGCGCACAGCGCATCTCTATCTTTTTCCTACCTATCCTTTTCCGTTTCACCCCTTCTCTTCCCGACACACCCTGTGTCAAACTCTCCTTCCGACTTCTCTATAAGCATCGCCAAGCCAAGCCAAGCCAATAAACGTTCCGGCTTAAACTTAAAAATTCGCCTTATTGAACCTCCGAATTAATGTAAGACTCCAACTGATTGTAAATAAGAGTCTTACAAACTCATTGAAATCAGTGAACGAGTTGTTGAACTTGCTGAACATTGATTATTGAATATTGAACATTGAACTCATTGAAATCAATGTACGAGTTCTTGAACTTGCTGAACATTGATTATTGAACATTGAACATTGAACTCATTGAAATCATTGAACGAGTTATTGAACTTGCTGAACATTGATTATTGAATATTGAACATTGAACTCATTGAACTCATTGAACGAGTTATTGAACTTGCTGAGCATTGATTATTGAATATTGAACATTGAACTCATTGAACGAGTTATTGAACTTGCTGAACATTGATTATTGAATATTGAACATTGAACATTGAACTCATTGAAATCATTGAACGAGTTGTTGAACTCGTTGAATAATTGAACGTTGAACTCAGGCCAAGTAAGCAGGGTGGTGGGTGCAGAATTCGCTACAGTTAAGTATTTGTTCTTTTGTTCATGACAAAAACTTACGAAGAATTTTCATACGGAAGTCTTGCTTATTTTTTCAATTGCAATTATAAAGAATAAACAACGCTTCTTAGAGTGGTCAGATCAGAGGGCGAGAAGGAGAGGAAAAAAAGGATGATTGGCACAGAAAATGCATGAAAAGTTCACAGATTACCCAGAAATGGTCTTACAAGTCCGGACTAGTACTCTTACTGCTCCTACACATTCGTCAAGTAGAGTATGATAGTGTAGAGTATGCTAGAGTAGCAGCATCACTAGCTGTGGTATTCATATTATAGATTAGATTCGGGTTAGGTGAGGTTAGGTTTGGTACGTGTTAGGTAAAGGCTAGGTTAGGTTTGGTAAGTGTTAGGTAAGGGTTAGGTTAGGTTAGGTAAGGTTTGTTAAAGTTTGGTTAGGTAAGGTTTGGTAAGGTTAGGTTAGGTTAGGTAAGGTTTGTTAAGGTTTGGTTAAGTTAGGTCTGATCAAATTATTTTAGCTCATGCCGAATCAATAAAAAAATAGATACTCAGTTTATTTTAAAAACCTAATTTCTAAATCAAGGACTCAAATACACAAATCCCCCAAACGTGCAATTTCTCAAAAAAGTTTAGAGTACATATCAGTGAAATTTTAGAATTACTGCAATAGAAGCAATATCGTAATTTCTGTAAGTAGATGTATCGATGTTATAGTAGTTGCAATTGAGCAATGAAAATGACCAATTATTTATATGATGAAAGTTTAAATTCAGTTTCAAGCAATAACAAGAACAAAAATTAAGATGATCAAAACATTTGTCAAAATTTGAAGCACGGTACAGAAGTCAGAAACCTTTGAAAACGGAATACTATTTCTATTGATATAGTTATGATACTTTTGACTTACCAGCAGTTTCATTTTATCTTCATATTGTTATTTTTTATGTAATAAAAGCTAAAAATTGAAAGCACTAAAAAGATGCTTGTAGATTTAGGAGATACAAACTAAAGAGCTTACGGGTTTTTAGCATTCATAAAATACAAAACTTATAATAAAAAACCATGCAACGTCGTTGTATGAAATATTGAAGATCATTTCAACACAATTTTCAACTATTTTTGCACATGTTTAATATTTTATGAAAGTTTAAATAACGTGTCACGATCACCAACCGAAAATGTTTTACACACTGGGAATTTGTTCCGTAGTAAAACACCCGAAAAGGACTGAGCTTTTTGATCAACGTCATATGAACGGTATCTCAGAGAAACATCTCTTCTCCAATTCCTCTGTTTGTTCATCGTAGTTGGAGCCAGGAATTTTACTACATCTCCATTGCTGGCAGGACGTGATAGAGAGGAAAATGCATCTAGGGCCTAATGGATGAGAAATCTTTCTTGTGTCGGGGCCCAGGCGAGTTGGCCTAGATGATGGGTGGCGTGATCTGTTTTCTAAAATTATGTTCTGCATGGAACCTCGGGTACAAAATTCGCACATCTGTCTGTCTCAAGGAAATATTCTGCACGAATCATAATGCTAAAGAGCGGTGCTTTTTCTTAAATGAAAATAGTGCATATTTAGTCCTTTCGCCATTAATACTAAGCATTAATACTGATCAGTTTTGCAACGAGTCCGAGTAAAACGCTATTCATTTGCTGTTTTTACTTCGATTGTAATGTTCACAGAGTTTTCAGGGGATAAACTTAAGAGTAATGTGTTGTCATCTGAAAACAATGAGAATTAAAAAATGCTAATACCTCGATATCGATAATAGATATAAGAAATAGAAGAGGCCCGAGTATCGATCCTTGAGGAACACCACTAATTATGTTTTGCAGCTCTGAAGTTAAATTAGAAATAACTGCACTGCGGACTATAAAGTGGGATTTGACCATTCGTGAGCAAAATTTTTCTTGCCATAGTGGTGTAGCTTGGGCAAAAATCTATTGCAATTTACGCAGTCAAATACTTTTGTGATGCGAAGGGAAATGGGGAGACCTATGTTTTATCTCATGAATATTTGAACAATAAAATTGTAGATGATTTGGAATGACTTGAGTCGTTGATTGTTGGGATCGAAGGTCAACTGCCTCATATCGGTAAATGAATAATGCTCTAGAAAAGAGTACACTTCATTAAACTCTATTTTCCGACAATCTTACATACGATCGAGAATCTAGAAATTAGTCTATAGTTACTGATGCATGTACTGTCATCGCTCTTGAAGATCGCAGTTACTCATGCAACTTTTAATGAATTTGGAAAGGTGCCCAAAAACGATAAGTTCATAATGTCAGAAGAAATAGGTAAGACTAGAGAAGCTGGGTATGTAAGAACTTGAGTTGGAAATCTGTTTTTTCCCCGCACGAGTTTTATTTTAGTGCTTCAATACAGTTTGATACCTCTGAAGAATATACTGGAGCTTTATGTAGACATTGACTATTTTCAATTTAAGGCTGCAAAGTACCTAGCGTAAGCGGTTCGTAGTACTCGTATAACTAATGAATATGCAAGAGATGTATTTCTCATCGCGATAGTATACACTAACATGAACAGTAGTTTTTACTTCGTTTGGGGATTATTTTTCGGTTAGTGAACAGAATTCAATGGACCACACGTTTTTTTTGGATCATTTTTGAACGGAGGAAACTTTCATGTGGAATAACTTCATTTTTGATGTTCTAATTCAGATGACGACACAATTGCTGAATCCTCGATAGTTGCATAAAAAATATTTTCTTCTCGATATAAAATTCAGTACGCGCCTGTTTTTTTCGACATCTTACAGAAAGATCACTTCTCCGGTTACCCAGGTCTTTCGTATTTCTTCTGGCGCGACTGTGCGAGCTATGCTTACACACCATCTCTCTTGTGTCTTACTAGTTTACACGGCCCGTCAAAAATGATGGGATTCGATATTTTCTCTCGTCCAATCTTGCAGATGAGGGTAACAGAAAAGTATCCATCCTAATAGTACCCGTTTTTAAAATATTCTTGTACTTGTTCACTGGTGAGGCTCGTATCACAGATACGGTCATTGAGCGTCCTTATGAGCGTCACAGAGAGACGGACCAACCAATTTAATGTGATCAATGAGATTCCCATTGTAATAACATAGGCAAAAATTACGCCCAAAATTATATACATTTAGCTATTTGCCTATTTATAAGTTTGAGGGTGACTCACGGGGCTTTTTTATTCATGTACGATTTAAAAGATTTGTCAGGCGTGGGACGTCTTTGTCGCTGTCCGCCTCATTTCACATGAGGTTCGCGTCGATTACTAATGGCGTCTCAGGCATGCCATTGAGGGCTAGGAAATTTACGAGGCCATGCGCAAAATCTCGATTGAGTTTAAATTTCTTCATGAAAAATGTTCTTTCTCATTAGGAATATCAGGAATGATCTAATTTATCGGTTGTCAAGATTCTTGTAAAAATATTAGTTGATTGCATTGTGAATATTTCATTTATTACCAAGGCAAAGTCAACGGAAGTTCTAATTGGGTTTCTTTTAAAGAAAAGGGATTTTAACACTGTCTGCGGCGGGACCCACCGGTGGTCACTGAGGGGATTTCCATGATGCTGCTGACCGACCAGCCGTCACAAACTCAACTTCCATAAATGCTTAATCAAAACTAAATGAAGGCACGATATTTTCAATGTTCATTATTTTCAAAATTGATTTCTAAAAGTAACTCTAATTTGTATTGAAAATTGAAATTAATTTTAGCTCGCTAACTTGTTAATTAGATTTGAGTTAAAAAAAAAACAGTTGCTTTTAAAATTTTTATATTTATAAAGTCTTGGTTGACGTCTGCGCAAATCATTACTTAGTCATAATGATTTTTCATGGAGATCAGGCTAATTTATTTCGGTAATGAAGCCTTCTAGATTTCTTGAAATTGATCTTAATGTTAGTATAATGAGGAAACATATTTTGTTTTTTGTCAGCTTCAATGACGAGAGTTTCAATGCAGTCGAGGGAAACTGAATTTGTAAGAGAATATTAGAGTTGGTTTTGTTTGAGATCACTGCACGGACGCCGGCCCGCGCTTGTCGTCTTTTTTGAAAAAATGGAATGCGCTGTAATTTGGCCCCGTATTTCACGCTAACAATTGTGATATCTTTTTTAAAAGAAGGAAATGCTCTGTAGTGTGACGTGTATATTATGTCAGTAGTTGTTTCATCTTTTTTAAAGGAAGGAAATGCTCTGTAGTGTGAAGTGTATATTATGTCAGTAGTTGTTCCATCTTTTTTAAAGGAAGGAAATGCTCTGTAGTGTGACGTGTATATTATGTCAGTAGTTGTTTCATCTTTTTTAAAAGAAGGAAATGTGCTGTAATTTATCATGTATATTACGTCAGTAGTTGTTTCATCTTTTTTAAAAGAATGAAATATGCTGTAATTCATCATGTATATCACGGCAACAGTTGTTCCATCTTTTTTGAAAAGAATGCAATACTCCGTAAACTGGTCTGTATATGACGCTAATAGTTGCACCACCGAGCCAGCTCTCAGTGATGCATAACAAATCGGAATTGCAATTATATCCAATAACGGCTTAATCTATTCTAGGGTGCACTGCTCTACAATAATTAAACACAAAAGAAACACGTCTTCTTGTTTCACTGCTCGAGGGTTGGTGAGGATTAGAGTTGTTGTATATATATTGAGTTGGTAACTATTCAAAAATTCAATGTGTTTTGAATATTGAATTTTTGTTTTGTGAAATTCGTTTGAATTTTGTTTGATATGTTCTGAATTTATCATTTTGAATTTGTTTGAATTTTGTTTTGGGTTCTGTCAAAGTTGTTTTGTGAAAAGAAATTTAACTTCCAGATTGCTAGATGGAATTAGCTGTAGATTACCATTACTATCATTTTGTAATAAGGAAAACTATATTTCAGTATGAATTATTATTTCAATTTCATTTCATACTATTTCAATTTTGAGTTGTTGAACACCGGCTGCACTCGGAGTCGTGTTGGTCACGATACTGGGATTTGAAATGATTTATGTCTGTACCATTGTAAGGGAACTTCGCCCGTCCGCCTTTCTTGATAGTTTATTTTTATTCTTTTCTGTATCGGGCAACTTTATTTCTGTATTTATGGCCTGGCAACATCGCCCATTCACCCGTGAACCAGCGAGCTTCGGCACGCGTTATTGTCTCTCGTGGTTCAAACTTAACAGGACTTTTTTTCTTGACCCACCGGTATGTAATGAGTAACTTTGTCTTTTGTGTATTGCTCTGTAGGGAAACTATTCATTGCGCTCTAACTGTTCATTGTGCTCTAACTGTTCATTGTGCTCTAACTATTCATTGTGCTCTAACTATTCATTGTGTGAAATGTCTTGTTCTTTTTCCTGACTTAGCAGTCGGAGTTCTAACTGCACTTCGGTGCAGTTAGAACTGTACGACTAGCTTTTCTTGTAACTTCATTTAGTGCTTCGCGCCGCCATAGCTTTATAGTTAGCGGCCGCAGCACTAGCACTCGTGCCCAGGCTGAAGGATGACTCTCTTGTAGGTACGCTGGTGGGCCCGCTTGGGTACCCTGACCTCGTGCCCTTCGGAGCTACGCTTTATCTACTGCGTGGGCCACGCACTACCCTAGCCTGAGCCGTACTGGAGCGATACTCGTACCCACCTCTTCGGGAATCTGCACGCACGCCGTTTCTGCCGAAGTTGAGTCACCTGTTGCGTTACTCTGAACTCTGCGTGTATACTAACCTGAGACTGGCAGCCAGCCTTTGATTTTTGCTTGTAAATTTCACCTAGTGTAAGTTTAAGTCATAACTATTGTTCATTAATTATTTATATTTTGTCAACCGAATTCAATAAATTCTGATACTTGAAGAGTCTTCATTTCCTCCTTGTGGTTGCTTCTCGAGCGTTCCCTTGACAACCATGTTAGGGAATATTTCATTTGGGTCAAACATCGTCTTGAGCAATGCGAAGAAGAAACTCAGATATAATAATGGTTAATAATAGTAATTATGCTAATGGTAATATAAACAAGCAAAAAATGGCAGTCAATTTGCGAGGAAAGGGAGGTACAGCCGCTAAATTCTTGACAATAATTATGATAAAAAATCTAACGTCATAATTCCCGTTGTGTTTATTTATATATTTGTTTGGTGTCTGCTTCGTAAGGAACATAGGAATGAGATGTATATTTATTTCTTTGGTGACCGTTACGCTTTCGTTCGAGTTTGCGGTATCATGGATACCGAATTCCTCAGTGTCACATTAAAAGATCGCCTTTATATGCATAGATATGTTTGACATTTTATCGGGATAGGTCCGGTTAGGATAGGAAAGGCTAGGTTATGTTAGGTTAGCATAGGTGAGCTAATGTTCACGGAATTTTTTTGTCGGGTCCACCTATCAACGATGACATTGTCTGCGAAATTTCCAAGGGTCCTGCTACTACCTAATGATACCCTTGGTGTATTTGTTTAGAGTCCGCTTCTTCCATTTCTCTGTCATGCTCGTAAGGAAAGGTATAATGACCGTATCTGTGACACGAGTTTCACCAGTGCACAAGTACAAGAATAATTTTAATCACGGGTACTGTTAGGATGGATATATTTGTTTGTCATCCATATCTGGAGGATTTGTTCAAGAAAGGTATTGAATCCCGTCATTTTTGACGGGCCATGCACACTGTATAGTAATAATAATAATAGCTCACGGACGTTGTGTCCTTCTCCACTCCTGATCAACTGTGTACTTTAAGAATACTTTAAGAATAGTTGGAATACTTTAAGAATACTTTGAGAATAGTTAGAATACTTTGAGAATACCTTAAGAATAGTTAGAATGCTTTAAGAATACTTAAAGAATAGTTAGAATACTTTAAGAATAGTTAGAACCGATGTTGTACAGGATGGAAGCACACAGTAATGCCGAACTCAGTGCTTAACTCGATGTCTCTTAAAGGTAAATTCTTCATAAACGCACCATTGTAAATGTATAACATGTCAAACCATTTAGCAACCTTTTTTTGAAGGAATTTGATCACACAATGAAAAAATTATTGAGCTCTTACATTTTGTACATTTCTTACAAACGATGGAAACTTATTAAAACAGGTAGTTAATTTTACAAGTCAGTTTTTTTACAACGCAACCGAATCAACTTCACGACCCGCGGCATCGTAGTCATCATGTTAAGGCGCTCGGCGAAAGCGGTTGTTCCTTCATCGTTTGGTACTAGTCCACCCCCCTTTATTTGAAATAAGAATGTTGGTGAAATGAAAGAAAGGCCATAAGAAATTAAAAAATACAATCTCTCGAGAGTTGATGAGGCCGCGTGAACACGGCCCGTCAAAATATATAGGGCTGGGGCTTGTATCAAAGATACGCTCATCGCACACTGCAGGCTGGCTTCGGACAGACCGACGGACGGACGGACGGACAGACGCGGCTCTTATTATAGTATAGATTTACCTGATCATTTCACAACTCACATCCTTGCCGGACAGAGAAGGCTCCCGTCCTTCTTAATGGCCGACAAGTCAGTCGTGTTCCATGAGAAATTTCCGTCCGCGGTGTCTTTTTTGTGTTCTACCGCCAAGAACACATGTACTTTGGATGTTGTTTGGGTCTTTATTTATTTCTGTTATCCGTATGGTGTTTTGTTCTCAATTAGACAACTGGCAAGACTTACTTCGTCTTTAGTTCACTGGGAGAATTCACTTACCGGTGAAAGAAAATATAAATATCATTATTGTTATATATCATTATTAAATAAATTATTTAATAAATATCATTATTATTATTGCCGATGTTATTATTACCATCACTATTATTATTATTATTATTATTGCCGATGTTATTATCACTTTTATTATTATTATTGCCGATGTTATTATTACTATTATTATTGCCGATGTTATTATTACTATTATTATTACTATTTTTAATTCAACAGGTTTTGCTTCTGTTGGAACCACAGAAATTAATTGCTAAAACTTATTTTAAACGTTGAAAGCATTGCACTGCACAGGAGCGGCATGAGAGCAATGGAGACTCCGAACAAAACGGGATTAAGTTCTTACCTCAAAATTACAGTGAAATCCCGACACTTCACAAACTACCTGTTGAGAATTACCGTGTGCGCCTCTCAGGTACTTGTCAGTTTGCACTTTAAAGGCTTTCAACTGACCGGGGGCGGAGGAGGAAGCTATGTCGGTGAAATATTTTTATATATTAAAAAGGGAAGAAAAGGAAAGAGAGGCCAAGAGGCTTAGAGGCTTAATATTTACCATTACACGACGGACTTGAACTGTACTGTGTACTCGTCCTGTGTACCTTAATGGAGTAACGTGGAACAACAGAGTGCTGCACTTCGCCTGTGCATTCGACAACATTCTCGCAATCTTGGTCCCTTTCTTTGACCGTACTCTTGATTTGGTTTGTGTGAATGTGTGTTTCATGTTTATTTTGTTCAACTAGCCTTTCAGAGCGGTATTAATAATTCCTAGGCTTTCAAGCCGCCTCTAACATTACTTACTTACTTACTAAACGGTTCTGGCGAGCCGTACTTACTTACTTACCGGTTCAGTTGAGCCGTACTTACTTACTTGCCGGTTCTGTTGAGCCGTACTTACTTACTTACTTGCCGGTTCTGTTGAGCCGTACTTACTTACTTGCCGGTTCTGTTGAGCCGTACACACTTACTTACTTGCCGGTTCTGTTGAGCCGTACTTACTTACTTGCCGGTTCTGTTGAGCCGTACTTACTTACTTGCCGGTTCTGTTGAGCCGTACTTACTTGCCGGTTCTGTTGAGCCGTACTTACTTACTTGCCGGTTCTGTTGAGCCGTACTTACTTACTTGCCGGTTCTGTTGAGTCGTACTTACTTACTTGCCGGTTCTGTTGAGCCGTACTTACTTACTTGCCGGTTCTGTTGAGCCGTACTTACTTACTTGCCGGTTCTGTTGAGCCGTACTTACTTACTTGCCGGTTCTGTTGAGCCGTACTTACTTACTTGCCGGTTCTGTTGAGCTGTACTTACTTACTTGCCGATTCTGTTGAGCCGTACTTACTTACTTGCCGGTTCTGTTGAGCCGTACTTACTTACTTGCCGGTTCTGTTGAGCCGTACTTACTTAGCTGTCAAGCTACGCTCGTGTATTAAGAGCCCGTTGGGCCATCCTTAAAAACGTTAACTCTTATTGATGCTTGCTCTGAATGGTATTCTTCCACTATCGTCTTTTCGTTATTTTTCCATCTCTTACCTAACCTCTTTCTAAAAGAAGCTCCAATGGCTTCACTCGGGAAGTAATTCCTTAGGTGAGGGTTATCAGGACTTCACTTATTTTGAACTTAGATTTGTGCTCTACATTCCACTGTTATTGAAATAACTGAAAGAAACTTGCTAGTTTTGGGTATTTCGCAAGCTTACTACCGTTTTCTTTTGCGCAGTATACCGCAACTACCGCCGGGTCCGGTCTGCTTCCAACCCGACAGCAGATGAGGGCGTCAATTCGGCCCCGCTAAATTCTTGTTGAGCGCCCATCTGACTCCTAATTTGTCCGAGGTTCCTACCCTTCTGGAGGTACCATTCAATTCTTGAAAACGGTACCTCCACTCTCTCTCCGAACACTCGCAAGCTAGGAGGAAGCGAGGCCTCATCAGCCAATTTCTGAACGAAATTCGATTCCATTCCTGCCTCAATCATTGTAAAACTTCTACGTTCTTGTCTTCGTTTACGTTACCAAATTAAAAACTTTTGAAAACCTTGCAGTGTGTGATTTCCTTACACACTACCAGCCAAAGTAAAAACACGACTGGAATAGCATTGCATCACAGGCTCAGCTGAACAGGCGAACAGAATGCCGTACGTCAGGAAGGTACGAATTCATGTGAAACTGTTAAAAGAATTTACCTCCAGATTCCCATGGAAGTTCTCTACAGATTCTCGCGGTATTACCTCCAGATTCACAAGGAAGTTACCTTCAGATTCTCGCGGTATTACCTCCAGATTCACAAGGAAGTTACCTCCAGATTCCCATGGAAGTTACCTACAGATTCTTGCGGTATTACCTCCAGATTCACAAGGAAGTTACCTACAGATTCTCGCGGTATTGCCTCCAGATTCACAAGGAAGTTACCTCCAGATTCCCATGGAAGTTACCTACAGATTCTCGCGGTATTACCTCCAGATTCACAAGGAAGTTACCTCCAGATTCCCATGGAAGTTACCTACAGATTCTTGCGGTATTACCTCCAGATTCACAAGGAAGTTACCTACAGATTCTCGCGGTATTGCCTCCAGATTCACAAGGAAGTTACCTCCAGATTCTCGCGGTATTACCTCCAGATTCACAAGGAAGTTACCTCCAGATTCCCATGGAAGTTACCTACAGATTCTCGCGGTATTACCTCCAGATTCACAAGGAAGTTACCTCCAGATTCCCATGGAAGTTACCTACAGATTCTCGCGGTATTACCTCCAGATTCACAAGGAAGTTACCTCCAGATTCCCATGGAGTTACCTACAGATTCTTGCGGTATTACCTCCAGATTCACAAGGAAGTTACCTACAGATTCTCGCGGTATTGCCTCCAGATTCACAAGGAAGTTACCTCCAGATTCTCGCGGTATTACCTCCAGATTCACAAGGAAGTTACCTCCAGATTCCCATGGAAGTTACCTACAGATTCTCGCGGTATTACCTCCAGATTCACAAGGAAGTTACCTCCAGATTCCCATGGAAGTTACCTACAGATTCTCGCGGTATTACCTCCAGATTCACAAGGAAGTTACCTCCAGATTCCCATGGAAGTTACCTACAGATTCTCGCGGTATTACCTCCAGATTCACAAGGAAGTTACCTCCAGATTCCCATGGAAGTTACCTACAGATTCACAAGGAAGTTACCTCCAGATTCCCATGGAAGTTACCTACAGATTCTCGCGGTATTACCTCCAGATTCACAAGGAAGTTACCTCCAGATTCACAAGGAAGCTACCTCCAGATTCTCGCGGTATAACCTCCAGATTCACAAGGAAGTTACCTCCAGATTCCCATGGAAGTTACCTACAGATTCTCGCGGTATTACCTCCAGATTCACAAGGAAGTTACCTCCAGATTCTCACAATACTCGGCACAAATTTCATTCTCACTAACAAATCACAGCCCTGACGGTTCTAGGTTGAACGTTTCTCGAAGACCGCCAGTTTTTGCCGCGAGGTTGGAAGAATTGTCAAAATTCATAAAATTAGACATCTTAGTTGTCACTTGTGACGTTTTTGTTGTCCAACATATTGCATTTAATATTATGATAATACTTTGTACTGTGTTTCTAGTTTTCATTTCCTTTACCGTGGAGGACTTGAGTGAAGATTTTAGTTTGTGTGTGGAGTTATTGTTTAACGGAGATTTAATTAAAGAGGCTGAGGTTAAAGCTTAATTAGAAAGATATGTCTGCATTCAGTTTTTTGTTTTTTCGTTTTATATATATATTTTTTTCATTTAGCTTTTTACGTTGATGTTGCTCAGTGATTCTACAAACGCGATAATTTTTTTCTTAAATGGTGAATTCCAATAATTTCGTGAAGCCTTCTTCCATTTCCTTTGCCATGCTGGTCACGTGGTTTGTTAAGATTGAGACAAGATGTCTTTCCTGTTCTTAAATTGGCGCTTAGCTTCATTTTCAAACTCATGCAACATTTCAGGAGAAAGGATTCTGATTATTATCTAGACTACTCATCTGATTTTCACCTAGATTGCTCATTTGATTTTTACTTAGGTATTAAAGCATCCACTTTTTATGGGTAATGTTGACAGCATATCAACATCGCAACACTTTCAGATCCTTCACAGTCTCTCAGCTCACATGCCTGCCTTTTTCTCTCCCGTGCTGAATGGCATCAGTAACTCGTCTTCAACAGTGAGAGCACCCCGCTGCATTCGCTGTAGCACAAACACCGCTTGTTTAATGGCTGTATCAAAATACTGTATCTGAATGTTAATTTTCATTAATCGAATGGAAAGAAAAAATTGTTCCGAGCATATAAATTGCGACATTTTGTTTTCTAAGCTCCTGCATGAGAACAGGAAAAGAAAACGGCTTTGTTGCAATAAAGTCGATGCAAATATAAATATTGGCTTTTCAAAGTCTTAACATGAAGATCCTTATATGGTAAAATTATGAGCGTAACATGACAGCCCCTTCCATAACAGCCCATTCCACAACAGCCCATCTGATAACAGTTTATATCATTACAGCTTATATCATAATAGCTCATTTAATAACAGCCCATATCATAATAGTCAATTTAAACAGCCCATACGATTGGAACACATTTTATTACAGCTTATATCATAATAGCTAATTTCGGTACAGCCCATATCATAATAGCCCATTTCATAACAGCCCATATGATTGGAGCACATTTTATTACAGCCCATATCATAATAGTTCATATCGTAACAGCTAATATCACAGGAGCCCATTTATTAAGCTCATATTATAACAACCCATATCATAACTGCCCGTGTCATAGAAACACATATTGCACAACATATTGAACAACAGCCCATACCGTAATCACCCTTGAGCAGTGGCTTTCAGATAACAACTGTGTTTAAATTTTGAAGTTTGAGGTCGCTCCGAAAGTTGCCTTCTCTCGACGCCGTGGGTCGCTTTGAAGAGATGATGTAGCAGTAAGAGAGCAATGTTCATTACTTTATTATGGTCACTTTACTTATTCGTTGCTTTATTCAATGTACTTTATTTATTCATTGATTTATTCAATATTCAATATTTTATTATGGTTACTTTACTTATTCATTGCTTTATTCAATATTCAATACTTTATCATGGATACTTTTATGATTATTTAACTTATTCATTGCTGTATTCAATATTCAATAATTTATTGTGGATGAAACAGGGTTCATGTATCTATGGATTCATAACTTATTCGATCTGGCATGGTCTAGATTTTAAACAAAATAGACAAAGGTATATTTTGAAGAGAATTGAATGCCGTATATTTCAAATGAAAATTATTAAATGAATATTTTAGATGAAATTAGCGAAGGAATATTGTGAAGAAAATAGACATAGGAACATTTCGAAAAAAATCGAATGCCGAATATCTTAAAATAAAACTATCAAATGAATATTTTAGATAAAACAAGCAAAGGAATATTTTGAGCGCAATAGAGTGCGCACGTGACCAGCCTCCAGTTCGCTGCAGCATTGACGACGCACTCTGAACAAAGGATTAATTACGAAACGCTTGCACGGCTCTGAGAATGTGTTGGGATCTGCAGATGTATCAATTAATTATCTAGCAAATAATGCAGGCAGTAACAGCGCAGCACACAGAGGGACAATGCAATTACGGCCGACTGCCTTCGCTTGTTTCTGTGCGTGTGGACGTAAATATCTCTCGTAAACTAACAGGGCTGGAATTTCTGTTGCTCCTCAACATCTGTTATCGAACGTGGGTCTGATTTGCAGCTGTGGGTTGATTTGGAACCGCTATAACAGCTTTTAAATGAAGATTTGCAATAGCTTTAACAGCCTTCTATTGAATATTTGTAAGAGCTTTAACAGTGTTCAAATAGAGTTTTGTAAGAGCTTTAACAGTGTTCAAATAGAGTTTTGTAAGAGCTTTAACAGTGTTCAAATAGAGTTTTGTAAGAGCTTTAACAGTGTTCAAATAGAGTTTTGTAAGAGCTTTAACAGTGTTCAAATAGAGTTTTGTAAGAGCTTTAACAATGTTCAAATAGAGTTTTGTAAGAGCTTTAACAACCTTCAAATAGAGATTTGGAACAGCTTTAACAGCTTTCAAATAGAGATTTGGAACAGCTTTAGCACCTTTCAAATAGAGATATGAAACAGCTTTAACCAGCTTCATATAGATTTGAAACAGCTTCAACAGCCTTCAAAAAGAGGTTTAAAGACAAAATAATTTCCCGGCAAACTCTAAGAAAACTTTAAAGTGCTTTTTACTTCCATCGGATATTCAAAGCTGATCGTACAGTTCAAATTTTAAAAATGGGCTGCTCTTCAATGAGCATCAGCTTTCGTTCTAATTTCTTTCTCCAAAAGTTTTTAACAAAAGGGTTCTTGTTTTGCTGCAGTGACTTTCTTTACAAAGGTTCTTTTGAGGCTGTGAAGTGTGTCTTGTAAAGTGCTGTTTGAATTTTTCGGGAAAAATTTGAATTTTTCTGGAAAAAAATGAGAGTGTAAAAAAAATTCGTTTAACTCAGTCCTTGTAATTGGTGAGTTGCTAAGAACACTATGATTTTTGTTATCTATACAACGGTTTTTGTTATCCAAAAAAAATAATTTTTGCATTCCACACAATTTTTTTGTTATCCACACAATGGTTTTTGTTATCCATACAATGGTTTTTGTTATCCACACAATGATTTTTGTTATCCATACAATGGTTTTTGTTATCCATACAATGGTTTTTGTTATCCACACAATGGTTTTTGTTATCCACACAATGATTTTTGTTATCCATACAATGGTTTTTGTTATCCATACAATGATTTTTGTCATTCAATTTTGTTATTGTTTTTTTTTGGTGGCAGGTGTTGAATATCACGAAAAGAAGATGATGGACTCGCGCAATGGGTCTGTGCGGTGCAAACATGTGGTGAGGGTAGGTGGTGAGGGGAGGTGGTGAGGGAAGTTGGTGAGGGGAGGTGGTGAGGGAAGTTGGTGACGGGAGGTGGTGAGAGGAGGTGGTGATGGGAGGTGGTGGGGGAGGTGGTGAGGGGAGGTGGTGAGGGGAGGTGAGGGGAGGTGGCGAGGGGAGGTGATGAGGGGAGGTGGTGAGGGGAGGTGGTGAGGGGAGGTTGTGAGGGGAGGTGAGGGGAGGTGGCGAGGGGAGGTGATGAGGGGAGGTGGTGAGGGGAGGTGGTGAGGGGAGGTGGTGAGGGGAGGTGGTGAGGGGAGGTGGTGAGGGGAGGTGGTGAGGGGAGGTGGTGAGGGGGAGTGGTGAGGGTATAGTGGTGAGGGGAGGTGGTGAGGGGAGGTGGTGGGGGAGGTGGTGAGGGGACATATCGGTTATTGGGCTGGGGATTTAAGGAAATATCTCCACCGCTGCAGCTGCGCCTGTGCGACAACTCGACTGCTGGCGACAGCTGCTCACAACTTCCTGTAGTGCTGCTCACAACTTCCTGTAGTGCTGCTCACAACTTCCTGTAGTGTTGCTCACAACTTCTTATGGTGCTGCTCACAACTTCCTGTAGTGCTGCTCACAACTTCCTGTGGTGCTGCTCACAACTTCCTGTGGTGCTGCTCAAAACTTCCTGTAGTGCTGCTCACAACTTCCTGTAGTGCTGCTCACAACTTCCTGTAGTGCTGCTCACAACTTCCTGTAGTGCTGCTCACAACTTCCTGTAGTGCTGCTCACAACTTCCTGTAGTGCTGCTCACAACTTCCTGTGGTGCTGCTCAAAACTTCCTGTAGTGCTGCTCACAACTTCCTGTGGTGCTGCTCACAACTTCCTGTAGTGCTGCTCACAACTTCCTGTGGTGCTTCTCACAACTTCCTGTAGTGCTGCTCACAACTTCCTGTAGTGCTGCTCACAACTTCCTGTAGTGCTGCTCACAACTTCCTGTGGTGCTGCTCACAACTTCCTGTGGTGCTGCTCACAACTTCCTGTGGTGCTGCTCACAACTTCCTGTAGTGCTGCTCACAACTTCCTGTAGTGCTGCTCACAACTTCCTGTGGTGCTGCTCACAACTTCCTGTGGTGCTGCTCACAACTTCCTGTGGTGCTGCTCACAACTTCCTGTAGTGCTGCTCACAACTTCCTGTAGTGCTGCTCACAACTTCCTGTAGTGCTGCTCACAACTTCCTGTAGTGCTGCTCACAACTTCTTATGGTGCTGCTCACAACTTCCTGTGGTGCTGCTCACAACTTCCTGTGGTGCTGCTCACAACTTCCTGTGGTGCTGCTCACAACTTCCTGTGGTGCTGCTCACAACTTCCTGTGGTGCTGCTCACAACTTCCTGTGGTGCTGCTCACAACTTCCTGTGGTGCTGCTCACAACTTCCTGTAGTGCTGCTCACAACTTCCTGTAGTGCTGCTCACAACTTCCTGTGGTGCTGCTCACAACTTCCTGTGGTGCTGCTCACAACTTCCTGTGGTGCTGCTCACAACTTCCTGTGGTGCTGCTCACAACTTCCTGTAGTGCTGCTCACAACTTCCTGTGGTGCTGCTCACAACTTCCTGTGGTGCTGCTCACAACTTCCTGTGGTGCTGCTCACAACTTCCTGTGGTGCTGCTCACAACTTCCTGTGGTGCTGCTCACAACTTCCTGTAGTGCTGCTCACAACTTCCTGTAGTGCTGCTCACAACTTCCTGTGGTGCTGCTCACAACTTCCTGTGGTACTGCTCACAACTTCCTGTAGTGCTGCTCACAACTTCCTGTGGTGCTGCTCACAACTTCCTGTAGTGCTGCTCACAACTTCCTGTAGTGCTGCTCACAACTTCCTGTAGTGCTGCTCACAACTTCCTGTAGTGCTGCTCACAACTTCCTGTGGTGCTGCTCACAACTTCCTGTGGTGCTGCTCACAACTTCCTGTAGTGCTGCTCACAACTTCCTGTAGTGCTGCTCACAACTTCTTATGGTGCTGCTCACAACTTCCTGTGGTGCTGCTCACAACTTCCTGTAGTGCTGCTCACAACTTCCTGTGGTGCTGCTCACAACTTCTTATGGTGCTGCTCACAACTTCCTGTAGTGCTGCTCACAACTTCCTGTGGTGCTGCTCACAACTTCTTATGGTGCTGCTCACAACTTCCTGTAGTGCTGCTCACAACTTCCTGTGGTGCTGCTCACAACTTCTTATGGTGCTGCTCACAACTTCCTGTAGTGCTGCTCACAACTTCCTGTGGTGCTGCTCACAACTTCCTGTGGTGCTGCTCACAACTTCCTGTGGTGCTGCTCACAACTTCCTGTGGTGCTGCTCACAACTTCCTGTAGTGCTGCTCACAACTTCCTGTGGTGCTGCTCACAACTTCCTGTGGTGCTGCTCACAACTTCCTGTGGTGCTGCTCACAACTTCCTACGGTGCTGCTCACAACTTCCTGTGGTGCTGCTCACAACTTCCTGTGGTGCTGCTCACAACTTCCTGTGGTGCTGCTCACAACTTCCTGTGGTGCTGCTCACAACTTCCTACGGTGCTGCTCACAACTTCCTGTGGTGCTGCTCACAACTTCCTGTGGTGCTGCTCACAACTTCCTGTGGTGCTGCTCACAACTTCCTGTGGTGCTGCTCACAACTTCCTGTGGTGCTGCTCACAACTTCCTGTAGTGCTGCTCACAACTTCCTGTGGTGCTGCTCACAACTTCCTGTAGTGCTGCTCACAACTTCCTGTAGTGCTGCTCACAACTTCCAGTGGTGCTGCTCACAACTTCCTGTAGTGCTGCTCACAACTTCCTGTAGTGCTGCTCACAACTTCCTGTAGTGCTGCTCACAACTTCCTGTAGTGCTGCTCACAACTTCCTGTAGTGCTGCTCACAACTTCCTGTGGTGCTGCTCACAACTTCCAGTGGTGCTGCTCACAACTTCCTGTGGTGCTGCTCACAACTTCCTGTAGTGCTGCTCACAACTTCCTGTAGTGCTGCTCACAACTTCCTGTAGTGCTGCTCACAACTTCCTGTAGTGCTGCTCACAACTTCCTGTAGTGCTGCTCACAACTTCCTGTAGTGCTGCTCACAACTTCCAGTGGTGCTGCTCACAACTTCCTGTAGTGCTGCTCAAAACTTCCTGTGGTGCTGCTCACAACTTCCTGTAGTGCTGCTCACAACTTCCTGTAGTGCTGCTCACAACTTCCAGTGGTGCTGCTCACAACTTCCTGTAGTGCTGCTCAAAACTTCCTGTGGTGCTGCTCACAACTTCCTGTAGTGCTGCTCACAACTTCCTGTAGTGCTGCTCACAACTTCCTGTAGTGCTGCTCACAACTTCCTGTAGTGCTGCTCACAACTTCCTGTGGTGCTGCTCACAACTTCCTGTAGTGCTGCTCACAACTTCCTGTAGTGCTGCTCACAACTTCCTGTGGTGCTGCTCACAACTTCCTGTAGTGCTGCTCACAACTTCCTGTAGTGCTGCTCACAACTTCCTGTAGTGCTGCTCACAACTTCCTGTGGTGCTGCTCACAACTTCCTACGGTGCTGCTCAAAACTTCCTGTGGTGCTGCTCACAACTTCCTGTAGTGCTGCTCACAACTTCCTGTAGTGCTGCTCACAACTTCCTGTAGTGCTGCTCACAACTTCCTGTAGTGCTGCTCACAACTTCCTGTAGTGCTGCTCACAACTTCCTGTAGTGCTGCTCACAACTTCCTGTAGTGCTGCTCACAACTTAAATCAAAACAAAATTTCACTTAGCTCCCATTATGAATTTTTTTAAATTCATATAGAGATTCCAGATTAGTAATCAGCATTATAATTACCCCAAAAGTGGAAAAATAAAGCTTGTGAGCGCTTTACGAAAGAGCCATTTATTAATTTAAGGGGATTTATATCGATTTATTATTTTATAATCAATAAACCGCGGATAATTTATTTATAATGATTGCCACTTTCGCCCCCCATCACGGGCCCCACATCACGGGCCCCACATCACGGGCCCCACATCACGGGCCCCACATCACAGGCCCCACATCACGGGCCCCACATCACGGGCCCCACATCACGGGCCCCCCATCACGGGCCCCACATCACGGGCCCCACATCACAGGCCCCACATCACGGGCCCCCCATCACGGGCCCCACATCACGGGCCCCACATCACGGGCCCCACATCACGGGCCCCACATCACAGGCCCCACATCACGGGCCCCACATCACGGGCCCCACATCACGGGCCCCACATCACGGGCCCCACATCACGGGCCCCACATCACGGGCCCCACATCACGGGCCCCACATCACGGGCCCCACATCACAGGCCCCACATCACGGGCCCCACATCACGGGCCCCACATCACGGGCCCCACATCAAGGCCCCACATCACGGGCCCCACATCACGGGCCCCACATTACAGGCCCCACATTACAGGCCCCCCATCACGGGCCCCTCATCACAGGCCCCACATCACAGGCCCCACATCACGGGCCCCGCATCACAGGCCCCACATCACAGGCCCCACATCACGGGCCCCACATCACGGGCCCCACATCATGGGCCCCCCCACCACGGGCCCCACATCGCCGGCCCCACATCACAGGCCTCACATCATGGGCCCCACATCACAGGCCGCACATCACAGGCCTCACATCACGGGCCCCACATCACGGGCCATACATCACGGGCCCCCCATCACGGGCCCCACATCACGGGCCCCACATCACAGGCCCCACATCACGGGCCCCCCATCACAGGCCCCACATCACAGGCCCCCCATCACAGGCCCCCCATCACGGGCCCCTCATCACAGGCCCCACATCACAGGCCCCACATCACAGGCCGCACATCACAGGCCTCACATCACGGGCCCCACATCACGGGCCATACATCACGGGCCCCCCATCACGGGCCCCACATCACGGGCCCCACATCACGGGCCCCACATCACAGGCCCCACATCACGGGCCCCACATCACAGGCCCCACATCACAGGCCCCCCATCACGGGCCCCACATCACAGGCCCCACATCACAGGCCCCACATCACAGGCCCCACATCACAGGCCCCCCATCACGGGCCCCACATCACGGGCCCCACATCACGGGCCCCACATCACAGGCCCCACATCACAGGCCCCACATCACGGGCCCCACATCACGGGCCCCCCATCACGGGCCCCACATCACGGGCCCCACATCACGGGCCCCACATCACGGGCCCCACATCATGGGCCCCACATCACGGGCCCCACATTACTTGCCTTACATTACAGGCCCCCCATCACTGGCCCCACATCACAGGCCCCACATCACAGGCCCCACATCACGGGCCCCGCATCACAGGCCCCACATCACAGGCCCCACATCACGGGCCCCACATCACGGGCCCCACATCATGGGCCCCCCATCACGGGCCCCACATCACCGGCCTCACATAATGGGCCCCACATCACAGGCCCCACATCACAGGCCCCACATCACGGGCCCCACATCATGGGCCCCACATCACGGGCTCCCCATCACGGGCCCCACATAACGGACCCCACATCACAGGCCCCACATCACGGGCCCCCCATCACGGGCCCCACATCACAGGCCCCACATCACAGGCCCCACATCACAGGCCCCACATCACAGGCCCCACATCACGGGCCCCACATCACGGGCCCCACATCACGGGCCCCCCATCACGGGCCCCACATCACGGGCCCCACATCACAGGCCCCACATCACGGGCCCACATCACGGGCCCCACATCACACGCCCCACATCACAGGCCCCACATCACAGGCCCCACATCACAGCCCCCATATCACAGGCCCCACATCACAGGCCCCACATCACAGGCCCCACATCACAGGCCCCACATAACAGGCCCCACATCACAGGCCCCACACCACAGGCCCCCTATCACGGGCCCCACACCACAGGCCCCACATAACAGGCCCCACATCACAGGCCCCACACCACAGGCCCCACATAACAGGCCCCACATCACGGGCCCCCTATCACGGGCCCCACATCACGGGCCCCACATCACAGGCTCACATTACAGGCCCCACATCACGGGCCCCACATCACAGGCCCCACATCACGGGCCCCAAATCACGGGCGCCCCATCACGGGCCCCACATCACGGGCCCCACATCACAGGCCCCACATCACGGGCCCCAAATCACGGGCGCCCCATCACGGGCCCCACATCACAGGCCCCACATCACAGGCCCCACATCACGGGCCCCATATCACAGGCCCCACATCACGGGCCCCACATCACAGGCCCCACATTACAGGCCCCACATCACAGGCCCCACATCACGGGCCCCACATTACGGGCCCCAAATCACGGGCGCCACATTACAGGCCCCACAACACGGGCCCCACATCACAGGCCCCACATCACAGGCCCCACATCACGGGCCCCACATCACAGGCCCCACATTACAGGCCCCACATCACAGGCCCCACATCACGGGCCCCACATCACGGGCCCCACATTACGGGCCCCACATCACGGGCCCCACATCACAGGCCCCACATCACGGGCCCCACATCACAGGCCCCACATCAAAGGCCCCAAATCACGGGCGCCCCATCACGGGCCCCACATCACGGGCCCCACATCACAGGCCCCACATCACAGGCCCCACATCACAGGCCCCACATCACGGGTCATCCATCACGGGCCCCACATGACGGGCCCCATATTACGAGCCCCACATCATGGGCCCCACATCACGGGCCTCACATCACGGGCCCCACATCACGGGCCCCACATCACGGGCCCCACATCACGGGCCCCACATCACGGGCCCCACATCACGGGCCCCACATCACAGGCCCCACATCACGGGCCCCACATCACAGACCGCACATCACGGGCCCCACATCACAGGCCCCACATCACAGGCCCCACATCACGGGCCCCACATCACAGGCCCCAAATCACGGGCCTCACATCACGGGCCCCACATTACAGGCCCCACATCACGGGCCTCTCATCACGGGCCCCACATCACAGGCCCCCATCACGGGCCCCACATCATGGGCCCCACATCACGGGCTCCACATCACGGGCCCCACATCACAGGCCCCACATCACGGGCCCCACATCACGGGCCCCACATCACGGGGCTCACATCAGGGCCCCACATCACAGACCACACATCACGAGCCCCACATCACGGGCCCCACATCACGGGGCTCACATCAGGGGCCCCACATCACTGGTCCCACATCACGGGGCTCACATCAGGGGCCCCACAACACGGGCCCCACATCACGGGCCCCACATCACAGGCCCCACATCACGGGCCCCACATCACGGGCCCCACATCACGGGCCCCACATCACGGGCCCCACATCAGGGGCCCCACATCACAGGCCCCACATCACGGGCCCCACATCACAGGCCCCACATCACGGGCCCCACATCACGGGCCCCATATCACGGGGCCCCACATCGCAGGCCCCACATCAGGGGCCCCACATCACGGGCCCCACAAGCCGTCAGATAAGGAAGACGCAGCAGATATAATCAGCACGGAGCCGACGGCAGCAAAAAAAGGCAGTTTGGCGCTGCCTCTTTTTGCCGCGGCTGTACAGAGCCGCAGGTCGGGCAGAATAATCCACAGTAATTGGTGCCATCATTTCACTTTCTTCTCGGCCGAGTGGGGAGTGTGGGGAGTGTGTGGGGAGTGTGTGGGGAGTGTGTGGGGAGTGTGTGGGGAGTGTGTGGGGAGTGTGGGGAGTGTGTGGGGAGTGTGGGGAGTAGGGGAGTGTGTGGGAGTGTGGGGAGTGTGTGGGAGTGTGCGGGGTAGTATGTGGGGAGTGTGTGGAGAATGTGGGGAGTGTGGGGAGTGTGTGGGGAGTGTGTGGGGAGTGTGGGGGGAGTGTGGGGGGAGTGTGGGGAGTGTGTGGGGAGTGCATGGGGAGTGTGTGGGGAGTGTGTGGGGAGTGTGTGTTGAGTGTGGGGAGTGTGTGGGGAGTGTGTGGGGAGTGTGGGGAGTGTGTGGGGAGAGTGTGGGGAGTGTCTGAGGAGAGTGTGGGGAGTGCGCGAGGAGTGTGTGGGAGTGTGGGGAGTGTAGAGAGTGTGTGGGGAGTGTGAGGAGGGTGTGGGGAGTGTGTGTGGGAGTGTGCGGGGGGAGTATGTGGGGAGGTGGGGGGGAGTTGAGCTGGAGCAGGAGAGTGAAGGAATAACGCTGCAAGGAATCCTTATTAGAAATGGTAGAAAATTACTTCTTCAAAAAAGCACCGAGCGGGTAAAATAAATGTGAACTGATTTTATTCGTTTTTTGGGACACAGAAATGTTTCCCTACACATTTCCGGAAAAATAAATAGGACCCGTACGCCTACAATGGCTGCTTCATATTTACGTACACCATACATATTTACGTACACCATACATATTTACGTACACTATACATATATACGTACACCATACATATTTACGTACACTATACATATATACGTACACCATACATATTTAATACACCAAACATATTTACGTACACCACACATATTCACGCACACCGCACATATTCACGCACACCACACATATTCACGCACACCACACATATTTACGCACTTCACACATACATACGCACACCACACATACATACGCACACCACACATACATACGCACACCACACATACATACGCACACCACACATACATACGCACACCACACATGCATACGCACACCACACATACATACGCACACCACACATACATACGCACACCACACATACATACGCACACCACACATACATACGCACACCACACATGCATACGCACACCACACATACATACGCACACCACACATGCATACGCACACCACACATACATACGTACACCACATTCGAACGCGGGCTGGCACGAGACCGCGCGTAGTGTCCGAATGAACAGCGCAATTAGAACTCCGTCCATGGCATTAAACGGCGCTAATTAACGCCTAATTAATGTTTAATGGCGCTAATTGGAGCTGTACAGAACTAATTAGTTCTTTTGGAAAAGGAAATGATTTAATTTAAGGAATTCTGCGCTAAATGATCGGCAGGACAGATGTGGCGGAATTTTTCCCCCGTCAACACAGCCCACTCACCCGTCAACACAGCCCACTCACCTGTCAACACAGCCCACTCACTCGTCAACAGCCCACTCACTCGTCAACACAGCCCACTCACCCGTCAACACAGCCCACTCACCTGTCAACACAGCCCACTCACCTGTCAACACAGCCCACTCACCCGTCAACACAGCCCACTCACCTGTCAACACAGCCCACTCACCTGTCAACACAGCCCACTCACCCGTCAACACAGCCCACTCACCTGTCAACACAGCCCACTCACCTGTCAACACAGCCCACTCACCTGTCAACACAGCCCACTCACCTGTCAACACAGCCCACTCACCTGTCAACACAGCCCACTCACCCGTCAACACAGCCCACTCACCTGTCAACACAGCCCACTCACCCGTCAACACAGCCCACTCACCTGTCAACACAGCCCACTCACCTGTCAACACAGCCCACTCACCCGTCAACACAGCCCACTCACCTGTCAACACAGCCCACTCACCTGTCAACACAGCCCACTCACCTGTCAACACAGCCCACTCACCTGTCAACACAGCCCACTCACCCGTCAACACAGCCCACTCACCTGTCAACACAGCCCACTCACCCGTCAACACAGCCCACTCACCTGTCAACACAGCCCACTCACCCGTCAACACAGCCCACTCACCTGTCAACACAGCCCACTCACCCGTCAACAGAGCCCATAATAATGATTGACATTCATATTGATAGACTCTTTTAAAATTCAATCTTCTTATAAAACTTTGCGCCAGTTGTGCATAACTGGACGGAAGCATGGCATGGTAAAAAATTAAAATTACTGCAAAGGAAAACGCGTTTGAAATGATCATTTTATCATATAAAAAAGAAGTTTTTAACAAAGGACTATTCGACCTTGTCGATTGAATACCGTATGCCGTTATTCTTAACTTCGAAACTGGTTGAATTCATATTGAAAGACAATATCAACTGACCAGATGTAAATACTGCACAAATTGCAGAAGGATGTTAATTGCGTGTTGTTTATTTTTATTAATTAGTTTAATTAGTTTAGAGGTTTATTTTACTCGACGTGGAGGGAATTATTTTCAAATCATCTAACCGAACTGGAAAGCCACACGTCTGTATTTGAGAGTAGACTGAGGAACGTGAAGATGTTCAGAGATTTTTCTTTTTATACATTTTACGTAGAAGTTCTTCGCTAAAGAACCTCTACTCTTCTGAATAACGGAAATGGAAAAAACGACTAAGTCAGTCTCAATGAATAGCACTAACGACTAGACAAATTTAAACGTGTGATTCTTCGTACATTGGATCGCGCGTATCCTAGCATTTTTGGTTCATTATTATTATAAGGATTTTTTAAATATGTATTTTTAACGTTAGAATTTTTATTATAACTTTTCACTTTTGGTTGCGTGTATCTGCATCCTTTTATTTATCATTAAAATTTTCAAAAAACAGAGCAAAAAAGCAACACGTATTCAAATCAAGCCAAGTGTTGGTAAAATAAGCCAATTTTAAGCTTCATAAGTCAAGGTTTCCTTATTTAACTTAAATATTAACTCCCCCAGCATCCCTTCCTCATTTTCCGTGGGGAATGCAACAGCTCCCCAGTGGAGAATGCAACAGCCTCCCCAGTGGGGAATGCAAGAGCCTCCCCAGTGGGGAATGCAAGAGCCTCCCCAGTGGGGAATGCAAGAGCCTCCCCAGTGGGGAATGCAAGAGCCTCCCCAGTGGGGAATGCAAGAGCCTCCCCAGTGGGGAATGCAACAGCCTCCCCAGTGGGGAATGCAAGAGCCTCCCCAGTGGGGAATGCAAGAGCCTCCCCAGTGGGGAATGCAAGAGCCTCCCCAGTGGGGAATGCAAGAGCCTCCCCAGTGGGGAATGCAACAGCCTCCCCAGTGGGGAATGCAAGAGCCTCCCCAGTGGGGAATGCAACAGCCTCCCCAGTGGGGAATGCAACAGCCTCCCCAGTGGGGAATGCAACAGCCTCCCCAGTGGGGAATGCAAGAGCCTCCCCAGTGGGGAATGCAACAGCCTCCCCAGTGGGGAATGCAAGAGCCTCCCCAGTGGGGAATGCAAGAGCCTCCCCAGTGGGGAATGCAACAGCCTCCCCAGTGGGGAATGCAACAGCCTCCCCAGTGGGGAATGCAACAGCCTCCCCAGTGGGGAATGCAAGAGCCTCCCCAGTGGGGAATGCAAGAGCCTCCCCAGTGGGGAATGCAAGAGCCTCCCCAGTGGGGAATGCAACAGCCTCCCCAGTGGGGAATGCAACAGCCTCCCCAGTGGGGAATGCAACAGCCTCCCCAGTGGGGAATGCAAGAGCCTCCCCAGTGGGGAATGCAACAGCCTCCCCAGTGGGGAATGCAAGAGCCTCCCCAGTGGGGAATGCAAGAGCCTCCCCAGTGGGGAATGCAACAGCCTCCCCAGTGGGGAATGCCAGCGCGCAGTTCCCAGTCCCGTCACGCGCTCTCCCCTCACTCCTCCCCTCAGACGGGCGCATTAAGGGAGTTTCTTGGCCGACACTCGGCTTCGTTAGCGCGACTTGCGGCCCAAATCTGCCGACCTGCCGGTGTTGTGGGGCCCCAAAAGGGGAGGAAATGGGGAGGAGGGGGAGGAATAAGGGGAGGAGGGAGTGAGGGGAGAGGGAGAGGTAGAGGGGAACTTTGGGTATTGTGCTCACTTGATATTAATTTTTTGGGAGAGGGAGAAGGTGAGAGGAAGTTGCGAGGGAAGTTGGGGAGATCGTGTGTCGTCTTGGTATGAGGGGATTGTGTGGTGTTTATTTGTTGTTATTTTGGGAGAAGAGGAAGGTGCGAGGGAAGTTGGGGAGATTGTGTGTCACCTTTGCAGTAAGGAGATTGTGCTGTGTTTATTTCTCATCATTTTAAAGTAGAGGAGAATATGAGAGGAAGTTGGGTAAAATGCATATCCTCTTTGTTTTAGGGGATTGTGTTGTATTTGTTTGCTGTTATTTTGGGAGATGAGGCATGGAAGGGGAAGATGGTGAGATAGTACATAGTTTTAGCATTTGAGGAATTGTGTTGTGTTTGTTTGTTGTTATTTTGGAAGAGGGATAAGAAACTAGAAGTTGCAAGTAGAGGTTGGAGAATGTGTATTTCCTTTTGATGTTAATATATGTATTAAGGAGCGAAAGTACATACCAGGCCAACAAAAGTGTCCGTGTGATCGAGAGAAGTGTTTCAAAGGAATAGATATTTACGTGTTCATACAGAAAATACTTTGATTGGATTTCAATTACATTATTTTTTTCATAACTGACACTGAAACAAAAATATTACCTCGAAAATAATAGCAGCGTTGAGACAATATGTAGGAAGCAAATGCATGATAAAAAAAATCCAGACCGCCTGCTGCACCGAAGCAGTTATTGAGAAATAATATTATTGCCATATTATGTATTTTATTGTAGGAATATTAGGGAAATTATTTTTGGAATAATAAAAAAAAACATTATTTTGATTTTTAGAATTTTATTATTAGAATATTAAGACAATTATTCCTGGAATATTAAAACTATTATTCTTGGAATATTAATAATATTATTATTGATATATTAAAAATATTATAATTGAAATATTAAGAATATCATCGTTGAAATATTAAGAATATTATTATTGGAATATCCGAAACATTGTTCTTGAAATTATTAACGTAGAAAGATTTCATCACTCACCAATGCTATAGCTAGTCAGTCTCATATTGAGAAGATCCTTCAGAAACAAGGATTTCCAGACACCTCGCTTCCGTCCTTCTCCACCAATAGCGAACTTAGCGTCAGGTGTCAGATTTTGAAGAAATTTACCATACGTCGTCGTTGCGGTAAAGACGACGTAGCGGTAAAGACGACGTAGCGGTAAATACGACGTAGCGGTAAAGGCGACGTAGCGGTAAAGACGTCGTAGCGGTAAAGAAGACGTAGCGGTAAAGACGACGTAGCGGTAAAGACGACGTAGCGGTAAAGACGACGTAGCGGTAAAGACGACGTAGCGGTAAAGACGTCGTAGCGGTAAAGACGACGTAGCGGTAAAGACGACGTAGCGGTAAAGACGACGTAGCGGTAAAGACGACGTAGCGGTAAAGACGACGTAGCGGTAAAGACGACGTAGCGGTAAAGACGACGTAGCGGTAAAGACGACGTAGCGGTAAAGACGACGTAGCGGTAAAGACGACGTAGCGGTAAAGACGACGTAGCGGTAAAGACGACGTAGCGGTAAAGACGACGTAGCGGTAAAGACGACGTAGCGGTAAAGATGACGTAGCGGTAAAGACGACGTAGCGGTAAAGACGACGTAGCGGTAAAGACGACGTAGCGGTAAAGACGACGTAGCGGTAAAGACGACGTAGCGGTAAAGACGACGTAGCGGTAAAGACGACGTAGTGGTAAAGACGACGTAGCGGTAAAGACGACGTAGCGGTAAAGACGACGTAGCGGTAAAGACGACGTAGCGGTAAAGACGACGTAGCGGTAAAGACGACGTAGCGGTAAAGACGACGTAGCGGTAAATACGACGTAGCGGTAAAGGCGACGTAGCGGTAAAGACGTCGTAGCGGTAAAGACGACGTAGCGGTAAAGACGACGTAGCGGTAAAGACAACGTAGCGGTAGAGACGACGCAGCGGTAAAGACGACGTAGCGGTAAAGACGACGTAGCGGTAAAGATGACGTAGCGGTAAAGACGACGTAGCGGTAAAGACGACGTAGCGGTAAAGACGACGTAGCGGTAAAGACGACGTAGCGGTAAAGACGACGTAGCGGTAAAGACGACGTAGCGGTAAAGACGACGTAGTGGTAAAGACGACGTAGCGGTAAAGACGACGTAGCGGTAAAGACGACGTAGCGGTAAAGACGACGTAGCGGTAAAGACGACGTAGCGGTAAAGACGACGTAGCGGTAAAGAAGACGTAGCGGTAAAGACGACGTAGCGGTAAAGACGACGTAGCGGTAAAGACGACGTAGCGGTAAAGACGACGTAGCAGTAAAGACGACGTAGCGGTAAAGACGACGTAGCAGTAAAGACGACGTAGCGGTAAAGACGACGTAAATCTGGTCTCCAAACCTAAAATAAGACACCGAAGCCTGAACTTTTGATTTTTCTGCTTTTCAATTTACTTTTATGGGTTAAAAAATATAAAAAATACATATTAACTAATCGTTTTTTTTGTCTGAGAATGTTTTATTCCTTACCTTGTTACTGAAGTAGGGAATGGTTAATATTATCACATACAATACCTTGTTACTGAAGTAGGGAATGGTTAATATTATCACATACAATACCTTGTTACTGAAGTAAGGAATGGTTAATACGAGTATTATCACATACAATACCTTGTTACTGAAGTAAGGAATGGTTAATATTATCACATACAATACCTTGTTACTGAAGTAGGGAATGGTTAATATTATCACATACAATACCTTGTTACTGAAGTAAGGAATGGTTAATATTATCACATACAATACCTTGTTACTGAAGTAAGGAATGGTTAATATTATCACATACAATACCTTGTTACTGAAGTAAGGAATGGTGAATATTATCACATACAATACCTTGTTACTGAAGTGAGGAATGGTGAATATTATCACATACAATACCTTGTTACTGAAGTAAGGAATGGTGAATATTATCACATACAATACCTTGTTACTGAAGTAGGGAATGGTTAATATTATCACATACAATACCTTGTTACTGAAGTAAGGAATGGTTAATATTATCACATACAATACCTTGTTACTGAAGTAAGGAATGGTGAATATTATCACATACAATACCTTGTTACTGAAGTAGGGAATGGTGAATATTATCACATACAATACCTTGTTACTGAAGTAAGGAATGGTGAATATTATCACATACAATACCTTGTTACTGAAGTAAGGAATGGTGAATATTATCACATACAATACCTTGTTACTGAAGTAGGGAATGGTTAATATTATCACATACAATACCTTGTTACTGAAGTAAGGAATGGTTAATATTATCACATACAATACCTTGTTACTGAAGTAAGGAATGGTGAATATTATCACATACAATACCTTGTTACTGAAGTAAGGAATGGTGAATATTATCACATACAATACCTTGTTACTGAAGTAGGGAATGGTTAATATTATCACATACAATACCTTGTTACTGAAGTAAGGAATGGTGAATATTATCACATACAATACCTTGTTACTGAAGTAGGGAATGGTGAATATTATCACATACAATACCTTGTTACTGAAGTAGGGAATGGTGAATATTATCACATACAATACCTTGTTACTGAAGTAAGGAATGGTGAATATTATCACATACAATACCTTGTTACTGAAGTAAGGAATGGTTAATATTATCACATACAATACCTTGTTACTGAAGTAAGGAATGGTGAATATTATCACATACAATACCTTGTTACTGAAGTAGGGAATGGTGAATATTATCACATACAATACCTTGTTACTGAAGTAGAGAATGGTGAATATTATCACATACAATACCTTGTTACTGAAGTAAGGAATGGTGAATATTATCACGTACAATACCTTGTTACTGAAGTAAGGAATGGTTAATATTATCACATACAATACCTTGTTACTGAAGTAAGGAATGGTGAATATTATCACATACAATACCTTGTTACTGAAGTAAGGAATGGTGAATATTATCACATACAATACCTTGTTACTGAAGTAGGGAATGGTTAATATTATCACATACAATACCTTGTTACTGAAGTAAGGAATGGTTAATATTATCACATACAATACCTTGTTACTGAAGTAAGGAATGGTGAATATTATCACATACAATACCTTGTTACTGAAGTAGGGAATGGTGAATATTATCACATACAATACCTTGTTACTGAAGTAAGGAATGGTGAATATTATCACATACAATACCTTGTTACTGAAGTAAGGAATGGTGAATATTATCACATACAATACCTTGTTACTGAAGTAGGGAATGGTTAATATTATCACATACAATACCTTGTTACTGAAGTAAGGAATGGTTAATATTATCACATACAATACCTTGTTACTGAAGTAAGGAATGGTGAATATTATCACATACAATACCTTGTTACTGAAGTAAGGAATGGTGAATATTATCACATACAATACCTTGTTACTGAAGTAGGGAATGGTTAATATTATCACATACAATACCTTGTTACTGAAGTAAGGAATGGTTAATATTATCACATACAATACCTTGTTACTGAACTAAGGAATGGTTAATATTATCACATACAATACCTTGTTACTGAAGTAAGGAATGGTGAATATTATCACATACAATACCTTGTTACTGAAGTAAGGAATGGTGAATATTATCACATACAATACCTTGTTACTGAAGTAGGGAATGGTTAATATTATCACATACAATACCTTGTTACTGAAGTAAGGAATGGTTAATATTATCACATACAATACCTTGTTACTGAAGTAAGGAATGGTTAATATTATCACATACAATACCTTGTTACTGAAGTAAGGAATGGTTAATATTATCACATACAATACCTTGTTACTGAAGTAAGGAATGGTTAATATTATCACATACAATACCTTGTTACTGAAGTAAGGAATGGTTAATATTATCACATACAATACCTTGTTACTGAAGTAAGGAATGGTTAATATTATCACATACAATACCTTGTTACTGAAGTAAGGAATGGTTAATATTATCACATACAATACCTTGTTACTGAAGTAAGGAATGGTTAATATTATCACATACAATACCTTGTTACTGAAGTAAGGAATGGTTAATATTATCACATACAATACCTTGTTACTGAAGTAGGGAATGGTTAATATTATCACATACATAAATATTATTGTTACTCGTTACTGGGGTAAGAAATTATTAATATTTATTACGCACATAAAATCTATACATTTATTGCTTGATAATCATATTGAAATTAAACGAAATATATAATTTGTTTTAAAATGTGTAATGACAGTTAATGTTTCATAGATAAACAGGCGATATTTTGTTGGATCAATAAATTTACAATGGAATACAATTACTGAAAATGAAAAATAACCATACAGTAATTTCGCGTGAAAACAGTAGATGATATTTTTGAAAGTAGTAAATGGTAAAATAGTTGATGTTAAATAGTTCATGTTAATTAGTTAACGTTATAATAATTAATGACAAGTAGTTAATATTAAAATAGTTCATGTTACTATAGTTCATGTTAAATAGTTAATGTTAAAATAGATAATGTTAAATTGTTGATTATGAATAGGTAATGTTGAATAGTTGATGTTAAATGATTAATGTTAAATAAAGAATTTTGAATAGGTTAAAATAGGCAATATCAAATAGTTAATGTTAAATAGTTAATGAACAGTAGTTAATGTTAAATAGTTATTGTTGAACAGTTAATGTCAATATTTTAAAATCGCAAATGGAAATTAGTTGATGATGTAGAGGTCATGTTAAATAGTTGATGGTGAATGGGTTATATTAAAATAGTTAATGTATATCAAGTTCAATAACGAGATTAATAACTTCGCAATGAATATCAAATAATAACCTTAGCTCCCAGCAGATTTTGTTCAAACAGCATATGTTCGAAAAAAGTATTACGTTAGGGTTGTTTCTCTTAAACTTTAATTTGTTATCTTTCTCGGAATAAAAATTTTCGGTTTTTTACAAGGTTGGGAAAAATTCCCCATATTCTTTTTAACTTGAAAAAAAAGTCACTGATTTTGGCTCTTCCAAAAATAATTTACGCTCATAATTTTTCCTGCTCTAAAGTTTCAGGCAAGAAATTGTAGTTAAAACCTTCCGTAGTATTCTGAAAAAGAGTAAACGCCAACATGGCCTCCATGTTCGCCTGATTTTACCACCTTGGAGTGTTTGGTGAGTGTTGACGACTGAAGTTTGACCCACTATCGACGATTTGAAACAAGTTTATACAATTTAAACAACTTATTTACCACAGGTGAAACAGAGGTAGAATGTTCTCTTTTTTTTGTTTCCTTAAGTCTAGTACAATGGTCAAATTTGAGTATAGCTACCTGTGGGCCCGAATAAATTCAGTGACTTATTGGGGCATCTTACCCTAGGGACCCTGCCTACCCCAAACCGCCCCTAAAGAAAGCATGGCACAACATACCGCAAGAGAAACTGCATGTCTCTCTCAGAAGTTTCAGAAGAAAACATAAAAGGGCAATTACTGTAGCAAGAGAAAGGCACATTGAAAAATGAACTTCCATTGAGCTTCATGGTAGTTAGTAAATCAATGTGAGAATGATTTTTGTTCAGTAAATGTGCAGCCTGCTAACTCAATCCGAAAGACTTTTCTTCACCTTTTATTAGAATTTAGAAATAAAATAATTTCATTCTAAGTTGAATTAGTTACCTCGCTAGAACAAGAGACGATTTGTGGTAACTCTAGAAGTTCTGACAACCCATGACACGAAATCTCATACAAGTTAGAGAGCCTTCAGACTGAGATCAACATTAGTCGAACTCCAGAGTCGGAGTGTGATGTCAGACCGAACGGTCTCGTGGGGAAAGTTTAGTCAAAGGCCCATAGCACAGACAAGTACATTACAGTATACTGTGGCACAATAGACTGTATTTGACAATATACTGTGGTACTATACACTGTAATTGACAGTATACTGCGGTACTATACACTGTAATTGACAGTATACTGTGGTACTATCCACTGTATTTGACAATATGGTGCGGTACAATACACTGTAATTGACAATATATTGTCGTACAATATACTGTATTTCACAATATAGTGTGGTACTATACACTGTAATTGACAGTATACTGTGGTACTATACACTGTAATTGACAATATACTGTAGTACTATACACTGTTTTTGACGATATACTGTGGTGCTATACACTGTATTTGACAATATACTGTGGCACTATACAGTGTATTTGAAAATATACTGTGGCACTATACACTGTATTTGACAATACACTGTAGCACTATACACTGTATTTGACAATATACTGTGGCACTATACACTGTATTTGACAATATACTGTGGCACTATACACTGTATTTGACAATACACTGTAGCACAATACACTGTATTTGACAATATACTGTGGCACTATACACTGTATTTGACAATATACTGTGGCACTATACACTGTATTTGACAATATACTGTGGCACTATACACTGTATTTGACAATATACTGTGGCACTATACACTGTATTTGACAATATACTGTGGCACTATACACTGTATTTGACAATATACTGTGGCACTATACACTGTATTTGACAATACACTGTAGCACTATACACTGTATTTGACAAAATACTGTGGCACTATACACTGTATTTGACAATATACTGTAGCACTATACACTGTATTTGACAATACACTGTAGCACTATACACTGTATTTGACAATATACTGTGGCACTATACACTGTATTTGACAATATACTGTGGCACTATACACTGTATTTGACAATATACTGTGGCACAATACACTGTATTTGACAATATACTGTGGTACAATACACTGTATTTGACAATATACTGTGGTACAATACACTGTATTAACAACAGATAGTAATTAACAACACGCTGCGGCACAATAGACTGTAACAACACACAGTGGCATAATAGACTGTAACAACACACAGGGGCACAATAGACTGTAACAACACACTGCGGCACAATAGACTGTAACAACACACAGTGGCACAATAGACTGTAACAACACACTGTGGCACAATAGACTGTAACAACACACAGTGGCACAATAGACTGTAACAACACACTGTGGCACAATAGACTGTAACAACACAAAGTGGCACAATAGACTGTAACAACACACAGTGGCACAATAGACTGTAACAACACACTGTGGCACAATAGACTGTAACAACACACTGCGGCACAATAGACTGTAACAACACACAGTGGCACAATAGACTGTAACAACACACAGTGGCACAATAGACTGTAACAACACACTGTGGCACAATAGACTGTAACAACACACTGTGGCACAATAGACTGTAACAACACACAGTGGCACAATAGACTGTAACAACACACAGTGGCACAATAGACTGTAACAACACACTGTATCACACATGACTGTAACAACACACAGTGGCACAATAGACTGTAACAACACACAGTGGCACAATAGACTGTAACAACACACTGTGGCACAATAGACTGTAACAACACACAGTGGCACAATAGAATGTAACAACACACAGTGGCACAATAGACAGCAACAACACACAGTGGCACAATAGACTGTAACGACACACAAAGTCACAATAGACTGTAACAACACACAGTGGCACAATAGACTGTAACAACACACTGTGGCACAATAGAAAGTAACAACACACAGTGGCACAATAGACTGTAACAACACACAGTGGCACAATAGACTGTAACAACACACTGCGGCACAATAGACTGTAACAACACACAGTGGCACAATAGACTGTAACAACACACTGCGGCACAATAGACTGTAACAACACACAGTGGCAGAATAGACAGTAACAACACACTGCGGCACAATAGACTGTACCAACACACTGCGGCACAATAGACTGTAACAACACACTGTGGCAATATAGACAGTAACAACACACAGTGGCACAATAGACTGTAACACAACACGCTGCGGCACAATAGACTGTAACAACACACAGTGGCACAATAGACTGTAACAACACACAGTGGCACAATAGACTGTAACAACACACAGTGGCACAATAGACAGTAACAACACACAGTGGCACAATAGACTGTAACAACACACTGTGGCACAATAGACTGTAACAACACACAGTGGCACAATAGACTGTAACAACACACAGTGGCAGAATAGACTGTAACAACACACTGTGGCACAATAGACTGTAACAACACACAGTGGCACAATAGACTGTAACAACACGCTGTGGCACAATAGACTGTAACAACACACAGTGGCACAATAGACTGTAACAACACACAGTGGCACAATAGACTGTAACAACATACAGTGGCACAATAGACTGTAACAACACACTGTGGCACAATAGACTGTAAAAACACACAGTGGCACAATAGACTGTAACAACACACAGTGGCACAATAGACTGTAACAACACACAGTGGCACAATAGACTGTAACAACACACTGTGGCACAATAGACTGTAACAACACACAGTGGCACAATAGACTGTAACAACACACTGTGGCACAATAGACTGTAAAAACACACAGTGGCACAATAGACTGTAACAACACACAGTGGCACAATAGACTGTAACAACACACTGTGGCACAATAGACTGTAACAACACACAGTGGCACAATAGACTGTAAGAACACACAGTGGCACAATAGACTGTAACAACACACTGTGGCACAATAGACTGTAACAACACACAGTGGCACAATAGACTGTAACAACACACAGTGGCACAATAGACAGTAACAACACACAGTGGCACAATAGACTGTAACAACACACAGTGTCACAATAGACTGTAACAACACACAGTGGCACAATAGACTGTAACAACACGCTGCGGCACAATAGACTGTAACAACACACAGTGGCACAATAGACTGTAACAACACACTGTGGCACAATAGACTGTAACAACACACTGTGACACAATAGACTGTAACAACACACAGTGGCACAATAGACTGTAACAACACACTGTGGCACAATAGAAAGTAACAACACACTGTGGCACAATAGACTGCAACAACACACTGTGGCACAATAGAAAGTAACAACACACTGTAGCACAATAGACTGTAACAACACACTGTGGCACAATAGACTGTAACAACACGCTGCGGCACAATAGACTGTAACAACACACAGTGGCACAATAGACTGTAACAACACACAGTGGCACAATAGACTGTAACAACACACTGTGGCACAATAGGAAGTAACAACACACTGTGGCACAATAGACTGTAACAACACACTGTGGCACAATAGACTGTAACAACACACAGTGGCACAATAGACTGTAACAACACACTGTGGCACAATAGACTGTAACAACACACTGTGACACAATAGACTGTAACAACACACAGTGGCACAATAGACTGTAACAACACACTGTGGCACAATAGAAAGTAACAACACACTGTGGCACAATAGACTGTAACAACACACAGTGGCACAATAGACTGTAACAACACACTGTGGCACAATAGAAAGTAACAACACACAGTGGCACAATAGACAGTAACAACACACTGTGGCACAATAGACTGTAACAACACACTGTGGCACAATAGACTGTAACAACACACAGTGGCACAATAGACTGTAACAACACACAGTGGCACAATAGACTGTAACAACACACAATGGCACAATAGACAGTAACAACACACTGTGGCAAAATAGACTGTAACAACACACAGTGTCACAATAGACTGTAACAACACACTGTGGCACAATAGACTGTAACAACACACTGTGGCACAATAGACTGTAACAACACACTGTGGCACAATAGACTGTAACAACACACTGCGGCACAATAGACTGTAACAACACACAGTGGCACAATAGACAGTACCAACACACTGTGGCACAATAGACTGTAACAACACACTGTGGCACAATAGACTGTAACAACACACAGTGGCACAATAGACTGTAACAACACACTGTGGCACAATAGACTGTAACAACACACAGTGGCACAATAGACTGTAACAACACACAGTGGCACAATAGACTGTAACAACACACAGTGGCACAATAGACTGTAACAACACACTGTGGCACAATAGACTGTAAAAACACACAGTGGCACAATAGACTGTAACAACACACAGTGGCACAATAGACTGTAACAACACAGAGTGGCACAATAGACTGTAACAACACACTGTGGCACAATAGACTGTAACAACACACAGTGGCACAATAGACTGTAACAACACGCTGCGGCACAATAGACTGTAACAACACACAGTGGCACAATAGACAGTAACAACACACAGTGGCACAATAGACTGTAACAACACACTGGGGCACAATAGACTGTAACAACACACAGTGGCACAATAGACTGTAACAACTCGCTGCGGCACAATAGACTGTAACAACACGCTGTGGCACAATAGACTGTAACAACACACAGTGGCACAATAGACTGTAACAACACACAGTGGCACAATAGACTGTAACAACACACAGTGGCACAATAGACTGTAACAACACACTGTGGCACAATAGACAGTAACAACACACTGTGGCACAATAGACTGTAACAACACGCTGTGGCACAATAGACTGTAACAACACACTGTGGCACAATAGACTTTACCAACACGCTGCGGCACAATAGACTGTAACAACACGCTGCGGCACAATAGACAGTAACAACACACAGTGGCACAATAGACTGTAACAACACACAGTGGCACAATAGACTGTAACAACACACAGTGGCACAATAGACTGAAACAACACACACTGGCACAATAGACTGTAACAACACACTGTGGCACAATAGACAGTAAAAACACACTGTGGCACAATAGACTGTAACAACACACAGTGGCACAATAGACTGTAACAACACACTGTGGCACAATAGACAGTAACAACACACAGTGGCACAATAGACTGTAACAACACACTGTGGCACAATAGACTGTAACAACAAGCTGCGGCACAATAGACTGTAACAACACGCTGCGGCACAATAGACTGTAACAACACACAGTGGCACAATAGACTGTAACAACACGCTGCGGCACAATAGACTGTAACAACACGCTGCGGCACAATAGACTGTAACAACACGCTGCGGCACAATAGACAGTAACAACACACAGTGGCACAATAGACTGTAACAACACACTGTGGCACAATAGACTGTAACAACACACTGTGGCACAATAGACTGTAACAACACACAGTGGCACAATAGACAGTAACAACACACAGTGGCACAACAGACTGTAACAACACACTGTGGCACAATAGACTGTAACAACACGCTGCGGCACAATAGAATGTAACAACACACTGTGGCACAATAGACTGTAACAACACACTGTGGCACAATAGACTGTAACAACACACAGTGGCACAATAGACAGTAACAACACACAGTGGCACAACAGACTGTAACAACACACTGCGGCACAATAGACAGTAACAACACGCTGCGGCACAATAGACTGTAACAACACACAGTGGCACAATAGACTGTAACAACACACAGTGGCACAATAGACTGTAACAACACACAGTGGCACAATAGACAGTAACAACACACAGTGGCACAATAGACTGTAACAACGCACTGTGGCACAATAGACTGTAACAACACACAGTGGCACAATAGACTGTAACAACACACTGTGGCACAATAGACTGTAACAACACACAGTGGCACAATAGACTGTAACAACTCGCTGCGGCACAATAGATTGTAACAACACACTGTGGCACAATAGACTGTAACAACACACAGTGGCACAATAGACTGTAACAACTCGCTGCGGCACAATAGACTGTAACAACACGCTGCGGCACAATAGACAGTAACAACACACAGTGGCACAATAGACAGTAACAACAAACAGTGGCACAATAGACTGTAACAACACACTGTGGCACAATAGACTGTAACAACACACAGTGGCACAATAGACTGTAACAACACACAGTGGCACAATAGACTGTAACAACACACTGTGGCACAATAGACTGTAACAACAGACAGTGGCACAATAGACTGTAACAACACGCTGCGGCACAATAGACTGTAACAACACGCTGCGGCACAATAGACAGTAACAACACACAGTGGCACAATAGACAGTAACAACACACTGTGGCACAATAGACTGTAACAACACACTGTGGCACAATAGACTGTAACAACACACAGTGGCACAATAGACTGTAACAACACACAGTGGCACAATAGACTGTAACAACACACAGTGGCACAATAGACTGTAACAGCACACTGTGGCACAATAGACTGTAACAACACGCTGCGGCACAATAGACAGTAACAACACACAGTGGCACAATAGACTGTAACAACACACTGTGGCACAATAGACTGTAACAACACACAGTGGCACAATAGACTGTAACAACACACTGCGGCACAATAGACTGTAACAACACACAGTGGCACAATAGACTGTAACAACACACAGTGGCACAATAGACTGTAACAACACACTGCGGCACAATAGACTGTAACAACACACAGTGGCACAATAGACTGTAACAACACACAGTGGCACAATAGACTGTAACAACACAGTGTGGCACAATAGACTGTAACAACACACAGTGGCACAATAGACTGTAACAACACGCTGCGGCACAATAGACTGTAACAACACGCTGCGGCACAATAGACAGTAACAACACACAGTGGCACAATAGACAGTAACAACACACAGTGGCACAATAGACTGTAACTACACACTGTGGCACAATAGACTGTAACAACACACAGTGGCACAATAGACTGTAACAACACACTGTGGCACAATAGACTGTAACAACACACAGTGACACAATAGACTGTAACAACACACAGTGACCCAATAGACTGTAACAACCCACAGTGGCACAATAGACTGTAACAACACACAGTGACACAATAGACTGTAACAACACACAGTGACACAATAGACTGTAACAACACACAGTGACACAATAGACTGTAACAATACACAGTGGCACAATAGACAGTAACTGACACAATGTATCGACAGCGCCACAATAAATTAAGTTCGCATCGGCTAAGTTTGCAAGATTCAGTTGCTGAATGAACGTGAAATGGTGAAAAAAATTTTTTTAAGGATTTGTAAAGGATTATGTGAGGTTTGTTATGAGTGTCTCGGATAGATACATGTTCTGTGAGGTAAATACTTTCCGGCAGTTGTTGCTGCAGCTGTCAGTGTTGAAGCTGCAGCTGTTATCGCAGCCGTCGGCAATGCAGCTGCTGCTACTATCGCAGTTGTCGATATTGCAGACGTAACTGCTACAGCTGTCAGAGTTGCAGTTGTTCGTGCTTCCCTTACAACTGCATATGTTGTTACAGCTGCTGTTAGTTTTGCATTTGCAGGTGTTGGCGTAGCAGTAATCTTTATAGCAGCCTCTCTTGATACAGCTGTAGCCATTGCAGCTGTAGGCATTGCAGCTGTAAGTATCGCAACTGCGTTACAGTTGATATTCGCTGCAGCTTATACAGGCTGTTGCTTTCCCAGCTATACAATTGATATTCGTCACAGTTGATACAGCTGCTGTTTTCCAGCTATACGGTTGATATTCGCTTCAGTTGATACAGCTGTTGGATCTCAGCTATACAGTTGATATTCGCTGCAGCTGATACAGCTGCTGTTTTCAAGCTATACAGTTGATATTCGCTACAGTTGATACAGCGGCTGTTTTCCAGCTATACAGTTGATATTCGCTGCAGCTGATACAGCCGCTACAGCTGTCACCGAACTCGAGCTGACGGAGCGCAGGCAGTCTCCTAGAATTTATCCTCTCATCGAAAGCTTCGAAGAATTTTTCATTTTGCTGCATCGAATTTCTATTCCAGTAAATCTTGCGTCGCGCCGGCGTGCGGATGTGGGCCGTCCAGTCTTTCTTTGGGACTTGAAAACAGGTCTTTTGTACGTCTTTTTGGACTTGAAGTTCTTATTTTGCACGGTTTTTGGGACTTGCAGCTCTTTTTTTGCACGTGTTTTTTAACTTGCAGGTCTTCTTTGCATGTCTGTTGGGGGCATGCAGGAGTTTCTTCCAGGTCCTTTTCGACTTCAAAACTGGTATTTCTACAGGTTTTTTGAAGGTTTACCTCTTGCAGACTTGCAGACTTGCAGTCTGTTCGACAGACAAGGAAAGCAGAAGTGGAGGAACCCCACTGCCGCTCCTCCCTCTCCCCTCCCTCTCCCTTCCCTCACCCCTCCCTCTCCCCTCCCTTGTGCGCCCGCCGAGTATATAAATAGAATCGGCAAGAGACATCGCCGTTCACTAGCGGTGGCCTGCCGTAGAGGTAGCACATTAAAAGAGACGTCGCTGTTCATTAGTGAAAGCGTGACCGTCGAGGAAGCACCTGTACAGATCACAGATGCATTATAGAAGTAACATCACTCGTATTAGCACCTACCGTCCGATCTAATAGATTCCTTGCCAATTACTAAGCCTGTGTCAACTCTGAAGTACCAATAAAGGATAACTACGTTACTGCATCGTCACTCATGAACCTCATTCGCGTTAGTTTCGACCTGTATACTGAAAAGGGACGGAACATATTTGGTGGCCCGTGTATGGGGATGCCACATTAAAGATATCCACATTGCCACATTGCCCCATTGAAGAAGAAAGATATCAAGAATTGATCTTCGGTTCTGCTGATCCGTGATTTTAAATGTGAGGAGTGTCACCCTGTTTGGAGTAACGTCGCATAGTTATCTCATTACTTCAGAGCGTCGAGAAAGAAACACTTCGAGGGAGAAAAAAAATCGAAAATTTACACGCTACGCAGTCTTCACCAGTCTGGATCATCGCTACTCAAAGGAGAAGATGAAGTGAAAGGGTCCAGACCAACAACCTGGTCTGTCGACGAGATCTACGCATTTACGCACCGTCATCTGCAACGAGAAGATCTACGAGATCTACGCATCGCCAAAATATTAAGTTAAGTGTACGCCGATAATGTTGCTTGCAAATTAAATAAGCATGCGCTCAAATTAATGATTATACATCATCATTATAAAATTAATGAGTAGGAAGTTGAGCAGCGAGCAGTAAGCAGTAAGCAGTAAGCATTGCAAGCGCTGATTCCTGGGAGTGGGAGTGGAAGTTGAGCGGCGAGCAGCATAGGCATTGCAAGCGCAGATTCCTGGTAAGTGGGAGAGAGCGTGTACGCGGAAGCGGTAGTCCATTGTTCTCTAGAACAATTGAAGGAAGTTGTAGCTATTGTTCTCGGGCCCATTGTTCTCTGGCACATAAGAGTAAGCTGGAGCAGCCTGTCTCTGTTCAGTTTGCTGCCGACCTTCACGAGCTTTGACTTTGTGGTGCTGGAATTGGAATAGCCTGTTTTAAGTCCGCTGAAAATGTGAGTTATTATTTTATTGTATGTAGAATATTTTCATTATATGTGTGTAGAACATTTTTCGCTTAAAGGTAATTAGAGGTCTAAGAATATAGGATTATTTTGTGCTTATGTCGGACAGTGACTCTGACGAATACGAGTACATAAGAACTACCCCGTACGTGACTCGAGTAGGAAGAGTATCAGTTCCTATTTTTTCCGCGAAGTCGATTTCTGTACCTATCACGATGACGACCACCACCACAGTCACCCCTGTTACCAGTGCAGTCACTACCACAGTTAGCCCTGTAACTAGTACGGTTACCGCTGTGACGACTTCTATTGTCAGTCCGATACCTAGTGTTGTAATTGCTGGGCAGGATCTGCCGCAGTACCGAGGTAGAAAACGAAGAAACGACCCTGACTTCATAGAAAATAAGTCACTAGAAACGCATATAAAGAATGTGCGAGCATATTTCAATATGCTGTCAGATAATTCGGAGGAAGCAAAATTAAATCTATTATTGCGAACTGCAGACAAGCGGGTAGGCGACTTCAACACGGTCGTCGCTTCCATAATTAGTGAAGGTTATGAATTAAGTTTCGAAGAAGTCGTACACCTGTTAGAAAATATCTACGTGTCAAAGGGTGAAAGATCTTTGCACGCGGTCGCCTGTGATCTAAATAACGTACGCCTAAAACGTAATGATGCTTTAGCGAGCCAGTTTGTTGCCATACTATCCAAAATCCGTAAGCTAACCCACAGAATAATGACCAGCCCGGAGTGTTCGAACAGAGCCCACCCCTATGTAGTAAATTGTCCCGATCCTGTTGCTCTCGATAAGTATGTCGAGAATACTTTAATTGTTGCGTTAGCTATGGTCATCATCAACCCCCTAGTAACAGAAGATTTTTCCAAAAAACTATTTAACAAACCCTTTAACTCGTCGGAAGAGCTCCTTCAGAGACTCGTGACTGTCATTAGGAATTTTCCCGAGGATAAGCAAATATTAGCGACTCGATCTGAGAGATCTGTGGAAATCTATTGTGCAGAGGATGACCATTCGTCCGAATCAAACTTTGATGCAGCCTATGATGAGGCCGAAGTGCATACAATGACAAGAGGCGGATTTCAAGGTAGAGGTAGGACGCGTAGGCCCTACTGGAGACCAAATTTCCCGAGACCAACTTTCCGTGCTAGACCTCACGTAAAATCTTTTGTTGGAGATCGTGAATTAGGAACTCTCGAAGTCCAAGCATTAGAGACAGCTGAAGCGAAGCGTTGCTCGAATTGTTACAATCATGTGTGTGTCTGTCAAGGACAAAGTGTGTCGGTACCCACTGTGGCTAGGAAACCGACTGATTGGTACAAACCAGGTTCATCTCAGACAGCCACCGAGCGTTCACTGCGTGATGTAGCTTGTTTTCGTTGTAATAAGTTAAGACACTACGCAAGAGACTGTAGGTCCAGACGAGACTATTTCAACAGACCAGGTAGACCTGATCGTGTCCGTGCGCGAGGACAGCATAAAACTAGTGTACCAGAAAAAGGCCAGGTAGAAACTTACCAAACTAAGAGTGGCGATAATTTTTTAGCGTAAGCTGCGGAGACGATTTCATGTCCGATAGAAATAACGTCAATGATAAAAATGAAATCGAAATAACTAAGTGTGACTCTACGTCAGTAGCTCCCTGTGAACCCGAGGAGAATTCTGGTGCTGAAGATTCCCTCGTTAAAAATGTCGAGAGAGTTGATGTGTTAAACATGTCTGGAGGTTCCCTCGTTAAAAATTTTGAGATAATTGACCTAATTAAGTGTCAAAATAGATATGAATCGCTGGGAGAGGCGGAATTAAGCGATGATTTGAATGCTCATGGCACTGAAATAGAAAGCCATGTGACGGCGAACGTTTGTAAATACGAAGAAGATGAAGAAGTTGAAGTTACAGGACAAAATGAATTATTTGTAATACGAAAAAGTCATAAGCCCATGATTGTGCTTAGAAAAGATGCAGACCTGTGGAATGCATTGATTGATTCAGGATCAGAGAAATGCCTAATCAGCTACCACAGAATAAGTGAGATAAGTAATGACGTGAAGCCAAGTTCTCTGACTATAAAGGGCGTTAACGCTAAGAGTAATGTTGAAGGCGAGGTGGAGCTTGTCCTAAAGTTAAAAAACGGTATAAGTTTAAAGACAAATGCTTTAATAATTAAAGATGGTATTTACAATTATGACGTCATTATTGGGCGTGATTTATTTGACAAGAACGCCGTTGTAGACTTAAAACAAAGATGTTTAATTATCAAAGACGAGAAAATCCCCTTTGCAGAGGTAAAACGACGAAAAAAGAGAAAGACAGAGTGTCTCGAGTATTTAATAGAGAATACTGAGTGTCTCATGGCGGACACGATTACGTCCAGAGCTAAGAAAAAAGTCCTAAATAAGCTAAGAGAGAAGAGAGAAAATCTCAAGACGTGCAATGCTGAGAGAGCAGGCGAGGAAGTAAAAAGGGATGGTAAGAGAGAAAATCAGCCTGTTCGAGGCGTAGTTGCAGTTACCAATTCCCACACAGGGCCAAGGCCGTTAAGAGTGCATACTCGACGAGTGGAGATTGCTCCCAATGTAATTTTGAAACATGTTGGACATGTTGGAAAGTGTAAAAATGGAGAATACATAATAAAGAAAGCAACTTTAAAAGAAGGCATTTGTGTCGCAGAAGCGATTGTGAGAGTTAACAATAGGAGAAAGATTCCGTTGTTGTTAATTAATAGCTCCGACATAGCGGTTGTTTTACCAGAGAATGCAATTATAAGTACTTTAGAAAAAGTGGAGAAGGATCACGTTGAATCCGAAGTTTACTTGTCAGATGTACAAGGAGAATTAAAAGGAGGATTGAGTACCTTTGTGCAGGCAGCGAGTGTTGTTCAGGACAGTCATTTAGATGTCGAGAAGAAAGACACTAATAGTAAATCTGTCGGGATCACAGGAGTTGTCGACAAAGGGTACGTTTCTGATTCCAAAGAAATAGCCCGTGGTCGGCGGAAATAAAATAATGATGATATCAAGTGTAACGATGACGAAATGAAGCCTGAATTGCTGAGTTTGTTGAATGAATTCAGAGACGTTATTACTATAGACAACGAATCGATCTCCGCTGCTGCGATTAAACCATACAAAATACGTTTGAAACCTAACGTGGATGTCGTAAATGTCCCTCCCTATCGTATTGCCCACCGTTACATGGAAGACTTGAAAGTCGTTAACGAAAAAATGTTAGACGACGGAATTATTAGACCATCGATTTCAGCTTTTAATTCACCGATAATTGTAGTTCATAAGAAAGATGGAACCTTACGTCCGGTGGTTGACTTTCGCAAAGTAAATGAGGTAATTTATGAAGAATCGTTCCCTCTGCCGCGCATGGACGAGATTCTCTATAGTTTAAATGGTCAAAAATACTTTTCGAAATTAGATCATAGGTCAGGATATCATAATATTACACTGACCGATGAGAGTAAGGAAATAACAGCGTTTACAGTTGGTAGCAGAAAATACGAGTTCAATCGTTTACCCTTTGGTTTAAAAACCTCACCTGCATATTTCCAGTCAGTAATGACGCAAACGCTATCTCCTGTTCTAGGAAAACTATCTTTCGTCTTTATGGACGACGTACTCATCTATTCAAAAGAAAAAAATCAGCATCTTGCCGATATAAAAGTTGTACTTGAACTATTAAGAAACGCTAGATTGTCAATAAAAAATGAAAAATGTGAATTCTTTAGGAACGAGATTGAATATCTAGGACATTCCATTAGCGGAATGGGAACCAGAAGCACCGGTACTGACAAAGTAAAGAATTTAGAAATTCCTAAGAATGTGAAACAGTTACAATCATTCCTAGGTCTAGTAAATTTCTTTCGTAGGTACATAAAAAATTTTGCGAGTATCGCAAGCCCGCTCTATAATCTTCTGAAGAAAAATGTTGAATTCAATTGGTCTAAGGATTGTCAAAACGCTTTTGAAAAATTAAAGGATGAACTGTGTGACAATACAATCTTGAGTCACCCAAACTTCGATCAAAATTTTCATCTATTTTGTGATGCATCAAACGTCGGCATAGGAGCTGTTTTACTCCAATCATCTACTGATAAAGTTCGAAACATGAGACCTGTCGCATTTTTTTCTAAAACGTTGAATTCCACCCAACGAAGATACTCAACAACTAAAAAGGAGATGTTTGCTATAGTTGAAGCGTTGAAGTACTTTAAATATCTTGTTTTAGGCTATGATCTGGTCATTTACACCGATCATAAGCCTTTAGTTCCTTTATTTTCAAAGAAATTGCCTGAAGACAACACGCTCGCTAGGTGGAGTATTTATGTGCAAGCTTTTGATGCCAAATTAAAGTATTTTTCTGGGAAAGCGAATAGTGCCGCCGATGCATTAAGTAGATTAAATCATGACAAAAATCCTTTAACAGAAAGAGAACTATTAGAGTCTTCTGAATTAACCCAGGATATAGAGACTTTTCCCGTTGTAACCAGGCTGCAAGCCGCTGCTGCGGGTAACAAATGTAACAAGCCCGTGACTGAGGAAGAGTTCGAGGAGACAATGCCAGGAAGTAAGGACGGAAGAAACAACAACAGTACTGCTGAACAACAGACAGACCCCAGACGTGAACCCAGTGACTTTAATAGCAGACAGAAAACGAGCTTATGCAGACTGGATAAAGTTAACACGACTACAGACCATTCAAGTATTAACGACAACTGGTCGTTAGACGAATTTAAACGTGAACAAGATAGTGATCCCTTTTGTTCTGAAATAAAGGATGCCCTAGAGAATGCAACAAACGTTACTAATACTGACATGAATGAATTTCTGATTATGAATGACATTTTGTATAAAAGACGAAGAATTGACAACAGACCCAGCACCATTCTGACTATTGTGGTGCCATATACTCTGCTACACAAGACAATTCTGTTCATCCACAATTTGTCCCATACAGATTTGAATCATACCTTGTTTAAGTTTAAATTAAAGTATTTTCATCCGTACGAACGGACAATTACACGCAAAATTGTTGAATCTTGTGACATCTGTAAGATTCTAAAATCACGAATACCGACGCCGATTAAAATTCTAAATGCTCCGATTGGAACACGATGTTTTCAAACGGTCAGCATGGACTTCTACGGTCCATTAACAATGACAGACAATGGGAACAAATATATTCTTGTCATTATCGACCTATTTTCCCGTTTTGTTAAATTATATTCGACTAGTGACCGATGTACAGAGACTGTTACAGATTGTCTATGGAATTTTTGCTGTTTGTTCGGTACCCCGGACGTATTGTTGTCCGACAACGCTCTAGAATTTAAATCATCTAATGTGAGAAATTTCACAAAAGGACTTTCTATCTTAAAAAGGAAAGTTCTGGCTTATTCCCCTTTTTCTAATGGCATTGTTGAGCGATGTAATGGAAAAATTCGACACCTGCTCAAGTTATATCTAAATTTTCTTACTCATAATGAGTGGGATAGATTATTGGATATTGTGGAGAATTCGATTAACAATAGTTTTAACGAAACTTTAGGCAATACCCCCGCATACACGGTTTTCGGTAGAGATACGTGTGTGTATATTAGTTCTACTAATTTAGAAGACTTCAATGTTGCGACTACATATGAAGATGTTCAAAAACAAAAATTTAAAGAGTCATCTATTGTAGTGAACAATATTAGAAATGCAATCATTAACGCTACAATCGAAAGAACTACCTATAGAAACGTGAAACGTCGCGATAAAAATTTAAAAGTGACGGACCGTGTACTAGTGAAAAACCATGCCAAAAAACACAAACTACAGCTAAATTTCTTAGGACCAGGTATCATTGAAAGGCTAGGTAAAAATTACGCAGATATTAAGATCGGTAACAAGATTATCCGAACGAACTTAAACCATGTACTGCCTTTAGACAAGTTAAAAAGGTAAAATTGTCAACCTAGTTTGGAACTGTTCATTTCATATATATTCCGAAATTGCCATTCCATATATGTATTTAAATGGTATTTAGCTTGTAAGTGCGTTCTATGAGTTTTTAGCTTGTAAGTGCGTTCTATGAGTTTCTTTCTTAAGACTTTATGTATGTCTTGCGTTAGGAAATATTGTGTTGCGCAAACACCTTGTGACGAGATGTTGAGCTTAGGATGTTGTCATACTGTTATTGCGACATCAAGGTTGTGTTCGTCAAGCCGTAAGCTAGAGTTAATAAACTTAGGTGCAATCTTGGAAATGTCAACATGAGAGTGCGAGTACGAAACCCGCGAGAACTGCATCGCATCTGCCACAGCTTGTTTGAAAACAATGTCAGGCATTGTAGTTGGAATGAATGTGTCTTAATGAGAAGGAAGCGTTGCCTTAGTATGTAACGACAGTTGTTTACTTTAAACTCGTGGCCATGCTAATCTCCTGTCTCGGTTCCTTTCAGATTCCTTGGGCGACTCCTGAACAACTATTTGCAGTTCCACCTCAAGTTGGCGCATAACAATACAACGCTAGACTTCCGCATTCATTCACTGCTTATTTTGAACACTCTTAAATCCCGATGTGTACCGGGGGTAACAATCAACTCTGGCAGCCGCAGGAAACAACGATCGTTTTCGGAATCAGTGTACCGAAAGAAGTATTACAAGAAGCTTATTGCAAATTCAGATTGTTCCTGAACCTCGATTCCCCGTTGCGTACACGTATTTTGGTATATGAATCCGGAGACGACATCGAACTTGTTTTAAAAATCACAATCGCTGCATTCCCAGCAAACATCCAGTGAAGAAATAAGTTTTCTACATCCGAAAGTGCTACAAAAAATATAAATTGTGTGGAGGTACACATACAAGATGGATCTGAATATTTTCAGAATATTTCTTTTAGAATATGTTGTCTTAGAATATTTCTTTTTATACGGAAAATTACGTGTTCTTGGTGTCGTTAATTATATCCTTTGATGTTGTTTTACTCGCCCCATGGAAATGTTTTGTTTCAAGATAAGGAGACGAATTATTAGTATTGCGAATAAAAACCAAATTGTACGCTTGTAGATTGGTTGAATTGAATTAGTTCATTTATTGATTATTCTATTTAATTTACTTTCAATATTTAATTTAGCTGAATTGAAATAAGTTAATTTGAATCGTAGAATGATTTGAATCCTGAGGAGAAGCAATCAACTTTTACCTTGCCATTTGTAGTAATGCAATGTATTGTCTTGCGTATATAAATTTATACTCTATATCTTTATATAATATAGATTTATGATGGATTTTTCCTTCTAAATTTTTCATTTGCATAAAAAATTGTGTTTCTCGACTTGACGGTATGTGTCCAGTTTGTTCAAAAATAGTGTACCTTATAGAGGTGATTTATTACATAAGTAATTTGATTTTTGATTTCGATAAGTTAATAAAATTGTGTGGTGTATCCAATAGTGAACATCGGAAGCATTTTCTGTCATACGTTCTGATCTGTTCGAATTAATTTGACGGATTGTAAGATTAATTGATAGTCAAGGGAAAATCAAAGTTAATTGAATAACGTTTTAAAAATTTTTATTGTAATAAAGAATTTTTAAAAAGGTGGGGGGAGCATTATGTGCGCCCGCCGAGTATATAAATAGAATCGGCAAGAGACATCGCCGTTCACTAGCGGTGGCCTGCCGTAGAGGTAGCACATTAAAAGAGACGTCGCTGTTCATTAGTGGAAGCGTGACCGTCGAGGAAGCACCTGTACAGATCACAGATGCATTATAGAAGTAACATCACTCGTATTAGCACCTACCGTCCGATCTAATAGATTCCTTGCCAATTACTAAGCCTGTGTCAACTCTGAAGTACCAATAAAGGATAACTACGTTACTGCATCGTCACTCCCGAACCTCATTCGCGTTAGTTTCGACCTGTATACTGAAAAGGGACGGAACACCCTCTCTCCTCCCTCTCCCTTCCCTCTCCCCTCCCTCTCCCCTCCCTCTCCCCTCCCTCTCCCCTCCTTCTCCCCTCCTTCTCCCCTCCCTCTCCCCTCCCTCTCCCCTCCCTCTCCCCTCCCTCTCCCCTCCCTCTCCCTTCCCTCTCTCCTCCCTCTCCCCTCCTTCTCCCCTCCTTCTCCCCTCCCTCTCCCCTCCCTCTCCCTTCCCTCTCCCCTCCCTCTCTCCTCCCTCTCCCTTCCCTCTCCCCTCCCTCTCCCCTCCCTCTCCCCTCCCTCTCCCCTCCTTCTCCCCTCCTTCTCCCCTCCTTCTCCCCTCCCTCTCCCCTCCCTCTCCCCTCCCTCTCCCCTCCCTCTCCCCTCCCTCTCCCCTCCCTCACCCCTCCCTCTCCCCTCCCTCTCTCCTCCCTCTCCCTTCCCTCTCCCCTCCCTTTCCCCTCCCTCTCCCCTCCCTCTCCCCTCCCTCTCTCCTCCTTCTCCCCTCCTTCTCCCCTCCCTCTCCCCTCCCTCTCCCCCCCCTCTCCCCTCCCTCTCCCCTCCCTCTCCCCTCCCTCTCCCCTCCTTCTCCCCTCCTTCTCCCCTCCCTCTCCCCTCCCTCTCCCCTACCTCTCCCCTCCCTCTCCCCTCCCTCTCTCCTCCCTCTCCCTTCCCTCTCCCCTCCCTCTCCCCTCCCTCTCCCCTCCCTCTCTCCTCCCTCTCCCTTCCCTCTCCCCTCCCTCTCCCCTTCCTCTCCCCTCCCTCTCCCCTCCTTCTCCCCTCCTTCTCCCCTCCCTCTCCCCTCCCTCTCCCCTCCCTCTCCCCTCCCTCTCCCCTCCCTCTCCCCTCCCTCTCCCCTCCTTCTCCCCTCCTTCTCCCCTCCCTCTCCCCTCCCTCTCCCTTCCCTCTCCCCTCCCTCTCTCCTCCCTCTCCCTTCCCTCTCCCCTCCCTCTCCCCTCCTCCCTCTCCCCTCCCTCTCCCCTCCCTCTCCCCTCCCTCTCCCCTCCCTCTCCCTTCCCTCTCCCCTCCCTCTCCCCTCCCTCTCCCCTCCCTCTCCCCTCCCTCACCCCTGCCAAGACACACGGCCCGGCACAGTCGCTGAGTTGTGCCGTGTTGGCCTTTTCATGCCCAAAATCCCCAGGTTAGGGCTTTTTCTGCAGAATTTCACCTCATAAAGCGCTCAGCATCTGGCAGCACTGCAGGGTGGTCAGGCGTTGACTTGAATATTTGAACATTTTATAATCTAGAAAATTAAATAACTAAACGAAATGGAAATAAGGGAGCAGCTTGTGTAGCAAAATGTGCGTTGAAGTGTGTGCAGTAAGTGTCGATATGTGCGTGTATACACGCGCGTATTTTGTGTGGTGTACAGTATACAGGGTGTAAAGTGCATGCAGTATACAGGGACGCACATGCAGTATACAGGGACGCACATTCAGTATACAGGGACGCACATGCAGTATACAGGGACGCACATGCAGTATACAGGGACGCACATGCAGTATACAGGGACGCACATGCAGTATACAGGGACGCACATGCAGTATACAGGGACGCACATGCAGTATACAGGGACACACATGCAGTATACAGGGACGCACATGCAGTATACAGGGACGCACATGCAGTATACAAGGACGCACATGCAGTATACAGGGACGCACATGCAGTATACAGGGACGCACATGCAGTATACAGGGACGCACATGCAGTATACAGGGACACACATGCAGTATACAGGGACGCACATGCAGTATACAGGGACGCACATGCAGTATACAAGGACGCACATGCAGTATACAGGGACGCACATGCAGTATACAGGGACGCACATGCAGTATACAGGGACGCACATGCAGTATACAAGGACGCACATGCAGTATACAGGGACGCACATGCAGTATACAGGGACGCACATGCAGTATACAGGGACGCACATGCAGTATACAGGGACGCACATGCAGTATACAAGGACGCACATGCAGTATACAGTGACGCACATGTGCATAGGTGTACATAGATGCCCGTTGCGCACTGAGCTATGCAACTATTACCAGCTGGCAATATGTTAAATGTTGAATGTTGCAATGCTTACAATATGTCAAATGTTGCAATTCAAAAGCTTATAATATGCATAATGTTGAATGTTGTCGTTCGTAAGCTTGCAACATTAAATAATTTAGTATTGGAGAAGTGCCGAGCTTTTGATCATTTCGAAGTACACAAAAATGAGTGCAAAACGTCCATTTTACAAAACCAACACAAATAGCAATAAAATAAAGAGAAGATATGAAGCGAACAACGTAAAAAGTGAACTGACTCACACTGTCAGGCAGCGACAGATTGGCTTTCATAACCATCAACAAAGTAGACTCGCTTTGAACAAGTTTTGAACGCGTCTAGGACGCGTTTTGAACCCGTTTTGAACGTGCTTTGAACGAGATTCAACAGAAGTATTCATTTATTTTTCGAAAGTTGAACTGTCTGATACAAAACCTTTATTTAGAGGGCGACGATTCATTACAATTTCAAACCTGTCATAGATTTCCTATAGCATCCAAGTCAGAACTCGCCGGAGCCGCGGCAGAAACTGCAATTTTGTTTTCTAAAGCCAGGCTGTCGCTGAATATCTGACGTTTGTCTCGAGTTATTTGTTTGTAGGCTGGAGAACTTGATCTGAGCCTATGATATTGGATGCCGGTATCTATGCCTGTAATATTGGATACCGGTATCTAGACCTATAATATTGGATACCGGTATCTAGGCCTGTAATATTGGATACCGGTATCTAGACCTGTAATATTGGATACCGGTATCTAGACCTGTAATATTGGATACCGGTATCTAGGCCTGTAATATTGGATACCGGTATTTAGACCTGTAATATTGGATACCGGTAACTAAGCCAATTATATTGATTACCGGCATCTAAGCTCATATGCCTATAAATATCGGTATCTATGCCCGTAAATATAATTGAATATCGGCTTCTAAGCCTATAATGTTGAATAGCGGTGTCTGAGCCTATGAAATTGTGCTGATCCTAATAGGTTTCAGTAACAATGTTTATCGGTAATGCAAAGGCAGAGCAGCGAACTGTGCACTCTCCACCCTCTTTTCGCCGCCTGTATGGATGCTTTTCGCCTCCCAAGTTATTAATTCGCTTAGGCAGCGAAAAACATGCATGCACCAGCGAAAAAAATACAGACTGGGAAGTGCAAAGTGGCATGCTTGGTGCAATTCTCAGGGGTTCGATCCCATATCTGGGCAGCATATTTTAATGAACAAGCAGCTTCTCCAGTGGTAGTGAAACGGAACACAGAGTAAAATAATTAAATAAATTTTACATGCTGAAATTGTACAGTTATATTAACATGTTAACAATAAAAGCACGGTATTTCACATCCCAACAACTTAAGAGGAGTAAAAGCTCAGCTTTTAAATAGAAGCAAGCGTAAAATATACCCATTTGCAAGAAAAATATATCATCCACTGTCTTCGATGAAGCATTCAAAATTCACTATTCCTTTGATTGGAAGAAATTTTCGAGTCGTGTGAAATCGATACAGAGCGATCTGAGTCTAAATCTAAATTTACATAGATCGAGCAAAATCTAAATCTGAAAACAAGTAGAGCTATTGATAAAGAACGATCTAAATCTTAATATATATAGAGCAATCAATATAGAGCGACTTAAATCTATGTAGAGCCATCTAGAAAGAGCGAACTTAACCAAAATCTACATAAAGCAATCTGAAAAAAACCTTCACGCTACGGTATTGGAACTTTTCATAGAAAAAAATCTGACATTTTTGGAGCCCAAATTTTTGCTACAAGTGAGCAAAGCCAGTCTACATTTGTGTCGTTATTGCACACAGTGTGATGCTACGAGCGTTTCTGTGTGTGTTCTTCCTGTGAGCAGCGTCGGAGAAATTATCTGCTGAGAAAATGGAAAGCTGGCTAGGCTGCCACCAGCTGCCACCAGCTGCCACCAGCTGCCACCAGCTGCCACCAGCTGCCACCAACTGCCATCAGCTGCCACCAGCTGCCACCAGCTACCACCTCCAGCCACCAGCTGTCACTATCAGCCACCAGCTACCACCAGCTGCCACCAGCTGCCACCAGCAGCCAACAAATGCCACCAGCTGCCACCAGCTACCACCAACTGCAACCAGCTGTCACTATCAGCCACCAGCTGCCACCAGCTACCACCAACTGCCACCAGCTGTCATTATCAGCCACCAGCTGCCACCAGCTGCCACCACCAGCCACCAGCTGCCACCAGCTGCCACCAGCAGCCAACAAATGCCACCAGCTGCCACCAGCTACCACCAACTGCAACCAGCTGTCACTATCAGCCACCAGCTGCCACCAGCTACCACCAACTGCCACCAGCTGTCACTATCAGCCACCAGCTGCCACCAGCTACCACCACCAGCCAACAGCTGTCACTATCAGCCACCAGCTACCACCAGCTACCACCAGCTGCCACCAGCTGCCACCAGCAGCCAACAAATGCCACCAGCTGCCACCAGCTACCACCAACTGCCACCAGCTGTCACTATCAGCCACCAGCTGCCACCAGCTACCACCAACTGCCACCAGCTGTCACTATCAGCCACCAGCTGCCACCAGCTGCCACCACCAGCCACCAGCTGCCACATTAACATAATAGAACAAATCTCGCCGCTGCACAACCTGCCACCGCCCAATTAAGGTCGCATAATGAATTAATTGACGCGCGTGCGCCTCTGGTGGCACTGCCAATTAGCGCCGCAATTATTGTAGCATTTATTGCCTGCTGCGCTCTGATTGGCTGGCCAGCCAATACTCTGGCAGCCTGTACTCTGGCAGCCAATACTCTGGCAGCATGTACTCTGGCAGCCTGTACTCTGGCAGCCTGTACTCTGGCAGCCAATACTCTGGCAGCCTGTACTCTGGAAGCCTGTACTCTGGTAGCCTGTACTCTGGCAGCCTGTACTCTGGCAGCCAATACTCTGGCAGCCTGTACTCTGGCAGCCAATACTCTGGCAGCCTGTACTCTGGAAGCCTGTACTCTGGCAGCCAATACTCTGGCAGCCTGTACTCTGGCAGCCTATACTCTGGCAGCCTGTACTCTGGCAGCCTGTACTCTGGCAGCCAATACTCTGGCAGCCTGTACTCTGGCAGCCTGTACTCTGGCAGCCAATACTCTGGCAGCCTGTACTCTGGCAGCCAATACTCTGGCAGCCTGTACTCTGGAAGCCTGTACTCTGGCAGCCAATACTCTGGCAGCCTGTACTCTGGCAGCCTATACTCTGGCAGCCTGTACTCTGGCAGCCTGTACTCTGGCAGCCAATCCTCTGGCAGCCTGTACTCTGGCAGCCTGTACTCTGGCAGCCTGTACTCTGGCAGCCAATACTCTGGCAGTGTGTACTCTGGCAGCCTGTACTCTGGCAGCCTGTACTCTGGCAGCCTGTATTCTGGCAGCCTGTACTCTGGCAGCCAATACTCTGGCAGCCTGTACTCTGGTAGCCAGTACTATGGCAGCCAGTACTCTGGCAGCCAGTACTATGGCAGCCAATATTCTGGCAAACAGTATTCTGGCAGCCTGTACTCTGGCAGCCAGTACTCTGTCAGCAAATACTCTGGCAGCCAATACTCTGGCGGCCAGTACTCTGGCAGCCAATACTCTGGCAGCCAGTATTATGGCAGCCAATATTCTGTCAAACAGTATTCTGGCAGCCTGTACTCCGGCAGCCAGTACTCTGGCAGCAAATACTCTGGCAGCCAATACTCTGGCAGCAAATACTCTGGCAGCCAATACTCTGGCAGCCAGTACTCTGGCAGCCAATATTCTGGCAGCCAGTACTATGGCAGCCAATACTCTGGCAAACAGTATTCTGGCAGCCTGTACTCTGGCAGCCAGTACTCTGGCAGCAAATACTCTGGCAGCCAATACTTTGGCAGCCTGTACTCTGGCAGCCTGTACTCTGGCAGCCTGTACTCTGGCAGCCAATACTCTAGCAGCCTGTACTTTGGCAGCCTGTACTCTGGCAGCCTGTACTCTGGTAGCCAATACTCTGGCAGCGTGTACTCTGGCAGCCTGTACTCTGGCAGCCTGTACTCTGGCAGCCTGTACTCTGGCAGCCTGTACTCTGGCAGCCTGTACTCTGGCAGCCAATACTCTAGCAGCCTGTACTCTGGCAGCCTGTACTCTGGCAGCCTGTACTCTGGTAGCCAATACTCTGGCAGCGTGTACTCTGGCAGCCTGTACTCTGGCAGCCTGTACTCTGGCAGCCTGTACTCTGGCAGCCAATACTCTGGCAGCCTGTACTCTGGTAGCCAGTACTATGGCGCCAATACTCTGGCAGCCAGTACTCTGGCAGCCAATACTCTGGCAGCCAATGCTCTGGCAGCCAATACTCTGGCAGCCAATACTCTGGCAGCCAGTACTCTGGCAGCCAGTACTCTGGCAGCCAGTACTCTGGCAGCCATTATTCTTGCAGCCAATACTCTGGCAGCCAATACTCTGGCAGCCAATACTCTGGCAGCCAATACTCTGGCAGCCAATACTATGGAGGCCAATACTCTGGCAGCCAGTACTTTGACAGCCAATACTCTGGCAGCCAATTCTCTGGCAGCCAGTACTTTGACAGCCAATACTCTGGCAGCCAATACTCTGGCAACCAATACCCTGGTAGCCTGTACTCTGGCAGCCTGTACTCTGGCAGCCAATACTTTGGCAGCCAGTACTCTGGCAGCCAATACTCTGGCAGCCAGTACTCTGGCAGCCAATACTCTGGCAGCCAATACTCTGGCAGCCAATACTCTGGCAGCCAGTACTATGGCAGCCAGTACTTTGACAGCCGATACTCTGGCAGCCAATACTCTGGCAGCCAATACTCTGGCAGCCAATACTCTGGCAGCCAGTACTTTGACAGCCAATACTCTGGCAGCCAATACTCTGGCAGCCAATACTCTGGCAGCCAATACTCTGGCAGCCAATACTCTGGCAGCCAGTACTTTGACAGCCAATACTCTGGCCAGCCAATACTCTGGCAACCAATACCCTGGCAGCCTGTACTCTGGCAGCCTGTACTCTGGCAGCCAATACTCTGGCAGCCAGTACTCTGGCAGCCAATACTCTGGCAGCCAGTACTCTGGCAGCCAATTCTCTGGCAGCCAATACTCTGGCAGCCAATTCTCTGACAGCCAATACTTTGGCAGCCATTACTCTGGCAGCCAATACTGTGGCAGCCAATACTCTGGCAGCCAGTACTTTGACAGCCAATACTCTGGCAGCCAATACTCTGGCAGCCAATAACCTGGCAGCCTCTATGACCTTACAACTACAGTACTATGACCTCTAGCACTACTATGACTTCCAGCGTATTGGAACACCATAACCCGCACTTTATGACAGACATAGCATTACCGTTTATATGACCCTTAACACTAGCACCTCTATAGCCTCCCGGTCATGTCGCTCTGATTTACTGGAGATGCATGTGGCATGTGGTGTTGTGTGGCATGTGGTGGTGTGTGGCATGTGGTGCTGTGTGGCATGTGGTGTTGTGTGGCATGTGGTGTTGTGTGGCATGTGGTGTTATGTGGCATGTGGTGTTATGTGGCATGTGGTGCTTTGTGGCATGTGGTGGTGTGTGGCATGTGGTGTTGTGTGGCATGTGGTGTTGTGTGGCATGTGGTGTTGTGTGGCATGTGGTGTTGTGTGGCATGTGGTGTTGTGTGGCATGTGGTGTTGTGTGGCATGTGGTGTTGTGTGGCATGTGGTGTTGTGTGGCATGTGGTGTTGTGTGGCATGTGGTGTTGTGTGGCATGTGGTGTTGTGTGGCATGTGGTGTTGTGTGGCATGTGGTGTTGTGTGGCATGTGGTGTTGTGTGGCATGTGGTGTTGTGTGGCATGTGGTGTTGTGTGGCATGTAGTGTTGTGTGGCATGTGGTGTTGTGTGGCATGAGGTGTTATGTGGCATGTGGTGTTATGTGGCATGTGGTGCTTTGTGGCATGTGGTGGTGTGTGGCATGTGGTGTTGTGTGGCATGTGGTGCTGTGGGGCATGTGGTGTTGTGTGGCATGTGGTGTTGTGTGGCATGTGGTGTTGTGTGGCATGTGGTGTTGTGTGGCATGTGGTATTGTGTGGCATGTGGTGTTGCGTGGCATGTGGTGTTGTGTGGCATGTGGTGTTGTGTTGCATGTGATGTTGTGTGGCATGTGGTGTTGTGTGGCATGTGGTGTTGTTTGGCATGTGGTGTTGTGTGGCATGTGGTGCTGTGTGGCATGTGGCTTTGTGTGGCATGTGGTGTTGTGTGGCATGTGGTGTTGTGTGGCATGTGGTGTTGTGTGGCATGTGGTGTTGTGTGGCATGTGGTGTTGTGTGGCATGTGGTGTTGTGTGGCATGTGGTGTTGTGTGGCATGTGGTGCTGTGTGGCATGTGGTTTTGTGTGGCAGTGGTGCTGTGTGGCATGTGGTGCTGTGTGGCATGTTGTGCTGTGTGGCATGTGGTGCTGTGTGGCATGTGGTGTTGTGTGGCATGTGGTGCTGTGTGGCATGTGGTGTTGTGTGGCATGTGGTGTTGTGTGGCATGTGATGTTGTGTGGCATGTGGTGTTGTGGGGCATGTGGTGCTGTGTGGCATGGGGTGTTGTGTGGCATGTGGTGTTGTGTGGCATGTGGTGTTGTTCGGCATGTGGTGCTGAGTGGCATGTGCTGCTGTATGGCATGTGGTGTTGTGTGGCATGTGGTGTTGTGTGGCATGTGCTGCTGTGTGGCATGTGCTGCTGTGTGGCATGTGGTGTTGTGTGGCATGTGGTGTTGTGTGGCATGTGGTGCTGTGTGGCATGTGTTGTTGTGTGGCATGTGGTGCTATGTGGCATGTGGTGTTGTGTGGCATGTGGTGTTGTGTGGCATGTGGTGCTGTGTGGCATGTGGTGTTGTGTGGCATATGGTGCTGTGTGGCATGTGGTGTTGTGTGGCATGTGGTGTTGTGTGGCATGTGGTGCTGTGTGGCATGTGAAGTTGTGTGGCATATCTGTGTGGCATGTGGTGTTGTGTGGCATGTGGTGTTGTGTGGCATGTGGTGTTGTGTGGCATGTGGTGCTGTGTGGCATGTGGTTTTGTGTGGCATGTGGTGCTGTGTGGCATGTGGTGCTGTGTGGCATGTTGTGCTGTGTGGCATGTGGTGCTGTGTGGCATGTGGTGTTGTGTGGCATGTGGTGCTGTGTGGCATGTGGTATTGTGTGGCATGTGGTGCTGTGTGGCATGTGGTGTTGTGTGGCATGTGGTGTTTTGTGGCATGTGGTGCTGTGGGGCATGTGATGTTGTATGGCATGTGGTGTTGTGTGGCATGTGGTGTTGTGTGGCATGTGGTGTTGTGTGGCATGTGGTGCTGTGTGGCATGTGCTGCAGCTCATGCCACACACGCGTACACAAACTCGTACATGCACACACCCACACCCACACTCACACTCACACACACGCGTACACAAACACGTACACCAACACACATACACAAACGTACACACACACACCCACACCTGCACACACACACACACACACACACCAGCACAGTTACCGAACTCAGTAAGTGGCTCCGCTCTCAGAAGTTAACCAAAGTTGACTAAAAGTTTGCTTGAAGTTCCTTCAAAGTTTGCCGCTGAGTTCATACGAGACTCTCGCAGCAACTTAGTAAGTTAGTGATAACTTTACTGCACACCCGGCACTGCACACCCGGCCACTGCACACCCGGCCACTGCACACCCGGCCACTGCACACCCGGCACTGAACACCCGGCACTGCAAACTCGGCCACTGCACACACCCGGCACAGCACACCTGGCCACTGCACACCCGGCACTGCACACCCGGCACTGCACACACCCGGCACTGCACACCCGGCACTGCACACCCGGCACTGCACACCAGGCACTGCACACACGGCCACTGCACACACCCTGCACTGCACACTGGCCACTGCATACACCCGGCACTTCACACCCGACCACTGCACACACCCGGCACTTCACACCCGGCCACTGCACACACCCGGCACTGCACACCCGACCACTGCACACACCCGGCACTGCACACCCGGCCACTGCACACACCCGGCACTGCACACCGGTCACTGCACACCCGGCACTGCACACCCGGCCAATGCAAACACCCGGCACTGCACACCCGGCACTGCACACCCGGCCACTGCACACCCGGCACTGCACACCCGGCCACTGCACTCACCCGGCACTGCACACACGGCCACTGCACACCCGGCACTGCACACCCCGCCACTGCACACACCTGGCCACTGCACACCCGGCCACTGCACACACCCGGCCACTGTACACACCCTGCCCCTGCACACACCCTGCCACTGCACACACCCTGACACTACACACACCCTGCCACTGCACACACCCTGCCACTGCACACACACTGCCACTGCACACACCCTGCCACTGCACACACCCTGCCACTGCACACACACCCTGCCACTGCACACACACCCTGCCTCTGCACACACACCCTGCCACTGCACACACCCGGCCACTGCACACACCCGGCCACTGCACACACCCGGCCACTGCACACACCCGGCCACTGCACACACCCGGCCACTGCACATACCCGGCCACTGCCCACACCCGGCCACTGCACACACCCGGCCACTGCACAGTCTCAGCAATGTTTCTGTTCTGCTTTACTGGTCTTCAAGGCCGGACTTGTGCTGCTAGTTATTCTGGTGTTAGTCTTCTAGCGTTGGTAGTCTTGCTAATGTTGCTAGTCCTGCTAGTTGTGCTAGTCCTGCTAGTATCACTAGTTTTGCTAGTTTCACTGCTCTCGCTAGTCTTGATAGTCTTGCTAATCTTGACAGTCTTGCTAGTCTGGAGTCTTGCAAGTCTTGATAGTCTCGCTAGTCTTGACAGTCATGCTAGTCTTGACAGTCATGCTAGTCTTGATAGTCTTGCTAGTCTTGATAGTCTTGCTAGTCTTGATAGTCTTGACAGTCATGCTAGTCTTGACAGTCATTTTAGTATTGACAGTCTTGCTAGTCTTGATGGTCTTGCTAGCCTTGATAGTCTTGCTAGTCTTGAAGACCTGGGGACAGAGGCTCAGTTCACCAGAAGACCAGGGGACAGAGGCTCAGTTCACTAGAAGACCTGGGGACAGAGGCTCAGTTCACCAGAAGACCAGGGGACAGAGGCTCAGTTCACCAGAAGACCTGGGGACAGAGGCTCAGTTCACCAGAAGACCTGGGGACAGAGGCTCAGTTCACCAGAAGACCAGGGGACAGAGGCTCAGTTCACCAGAAGACCTGGGGACAGAGGCTCAGTTCACCAGAAGACCTGGGGACAGAGGCTCAGTTCACCAGAAGACCAGGGGACAGAGGCTCAGTTCACCAGAAGACCTGGGGACAGAGGCTCAGTTCACCAGAAGACCTGGGGACAGAGGCTCAGTTCACCAGAAGACCTGGGGACAGAGGCTCAGTTCACCAGAAGACCAGGGGACAGAGGCTCAGTTCACCAGAAGACCTGGGGACAGAGGCTCAGTTCACCAGAAGACCAGGGGACAGAGGCTCAGTTCACCAGAAGACCTGGGGACAGAGGCTCAGTTCACCAGAAGACCTGGGGACAGAGGCTCAGTTCACCAGAAGACCTGGGGACAGAGGCTCAGTTCACCAGAAGACCTGGGGACAGAGGCTCAGTTCACCAGAAGACCTGGGGACAGAGGCTCAGTTCACCATAAGACCAGGGGAAAGAGACTCAGTTCATCAGAAGACCAGGGGACAGAGGCTCGGTTCACCAGAAGACCAGAGGATAGAGGCTCAGTTCACCAGAAGACCTGGGGACAGAGGCTCAGTTCATCAGAAGACCTGGGGACAGAGGCTCAGTTCACCAGAAGACCTGGGGACAGAGGCTCAGTTCACCAGAAGACCAGAGGATAGAGGCTCAGTTCACCAGAAGACCTGGGGACAGAGGCTCAGTTCATCAGGAGACCTGGGGACAGAGGCTCAGTTCACGAGAAGACCTGGGGACAGAGGCTCAGTTCACCAGAAGACCAGAGGACAGAGGCTCAGTTCACCAGAAGACCTGGGGACAGAGGTTCAGTTCATTAGAAGACCTGGGGACAGAGGCTCAGTTCACCAGAAGACCTGGGGACAGAGGCTTAGTTCAGCAGAAGACCTGGGGACAGAGGCTCAGTTCACCAGAAGACCTGAGGACAGAGGCTCAGTTCACCAGAAGTCCTACTGACAGAGGCTCAGTTCACCAGAAGACCTGGGGACAGAGGCTCAGTTCACCAGAAGACCTGTGGACAGAGGCTCAGTTCACCAGAAGACCAGGGGACAGAGGCTCAGTTCACCAGAAGACCTGGGGACAGAGGTTCAGTTCACTAGAAGACCAGGGGACAGAGGCTCAGTTCACCAGAAGACCTGGGGAAAGAAGCTCAGTTCACCACAAGACCTGGGGACAGAGGCTCAGTTCACCAGAAGACCTGTGGACAGAGGCTCAGTTCACCAGAAGACCAGGGGACAGAGGCTCAGTTCACCAGAAGACCTGGGGACAGAGGCTCAGTTCACCAGAAGACCTGGGGACAGAGGCTCAGTTCACCAGAAGACCTGGGGACAGAGGCTCAGTTCACCAGAAGACCTGGGGACAGAGGCTCAGTTCACCAGAAGACCTGGGGACAGAGGCTCAGTTCACCATAAGACCAGGGGAAAGAGACTCAGTTCATCAGAAGACCAGGGGACAGAGGCTCGGTTCACCAGAAGACCAGAGGATAGAGGCTCAGTTCACCAGAAGACCTGGGGACAGAGGCTCAGTTCATCAGAAGACGTGGGGACAGAGGCTCAGTTCACCAGAAGACCTGGGGACAGAGGCTCAGTTCACCAGAAGACCAGAGGATAGAGGCTCAGTTCACCAGAAGACCTGGGGACAGAGGCTCAGTTCATCAGGAGACCTGGGGACAGAGGCTCAGTTCACGAGAAGACCTGGGGACAGAGGCTCAGTTCACCAGAAGACCAGAGGACAGAGGCTCAGTTCACCAGAAGACCTGGGGACAGAGGTTCAGTTCATTAGAAGACCTGGGGACAGAGGCTCAGTTCACCAGAAGACCTGGGGACAGAGGCTTAGTTCAGCAGAAGACCTGGGGACAGAGGCTCAGTTCACCAGAAAACCTGGGGACAGAGGCTCAGTTCACCAGAAGTCCTACTGACAGAGGCTCAGTTCACCAGAAGACCTGGGGACAGAGGCTCAGTTCACCAGAAGACCTGTGGACAGAGGCTCAGTTCACCAGAAGACCAGGGGACAGAGGCTCAGTTCACCAGAAGACCTGGGGACAGAGGTTCAGTTCACTAGAAGACCAGGGGACAGAGGCTCAGTTCACCAGAAGACCTGGGGACAGAGGTTCAGTTCACTAGAAGACCAGGGGATAGAGGCTCAGTTCACCAGAAGACCTGGGGACAGAGGTTCAGTTACTAGAAGACCAAGGTACAGAGGCTCAGTTCACCAGAAGACCTGGGGACAGAGGTTCAGTTCATTAGAAGACCTGGGGACAGAGGCTCAGTTCACCAGAAGACCTGGGGACAGAGGCTTAGTTCAGCAGAAGACCTGGGGACAGAGGCTCAGTTCACCAGAAGACCTGGGGACAGAGGCTCAGTTCACCAGAAGTCCTACTGACAGAGGCTCAGTTCACCAGAAGACCTGGGGACAGAGGCTCAGTTCACCAGAAGACCTGTGGACAGAGGCTCAGTTCACCAGAAGACCAGGGGACAGAGGCTCAGTTCACCAGAAGACCTGGGGACAGAGGTTCAGTTCACTAGAAGACCAGGGGACAGAGGCTCAGTTCACCAGAAGACCTGGGGAAAGAAGCTCAGTTCACCACAAGACCTGGGGACAGAGGCTCAGTTCACCAGAAGACCTGTGGACAGAGGCTCAGTTCACCAGAAGACCAGGGGACAGAGGCTCAGTTCACCAGAAGACCTGGGGACAGAGGCTCAGTTCACCAGAAAACCTGGGGACAGAGGCTCAGTTCACCAGAATACCTGGGGACAGAGGCTCAGTTCACCAGAAGACCTGGGGACAGAGGCTCAGTTCACCAGAAGACCTGGGGACAGAGGCTCAGTTCACCATAAGACCAGGGGAAAGAGACTCAGTTCATCAGAAGACCAGGGGACAGAGGCTCGGTTCACCAGAAGACCAGAGGATAGAGGCTCAGTTCACCAGAAGACCTGGGGACAGAGGCTCAGTTCATCAGAAGACCTGGGGACAGAGGCTCAGTTCACCAGAAGACCTGGGGACAGAGGCTCAGTTCACCAGAAGACCAGAGGATAGAGGCTCAGTTCACCAGAAGACCTGGGGACAGAGGCTCAGTTCATCAGGAGACCTGGGGACAGAGGCTCAGTTCACGAGAAGACCTGGGGACAGAGGCTCAGTTCACCAGAAGACCAGAGGACAGAGGCTCAGTTCACCAGAAGACCTGGGGACAGAGGTTCAGTTCATTAGAAGACCTGGGGACAGAGGCTCAGTTCACCAGAAGACCTGGGGACAGAGGCTTAGTTCAGCAGAAGACCTGGGGACAGAGGCTCAGTTCACCAGAAAACCTGGGGACAGAGGCTCAGTTCACCAGAAGTCCTACTGACAGAGGCTCAGTTCACCAGAAGACCTGGGGACAGAGGCTCAGTTCACCAGAAGACCTGTGGACAGAGGCTCAGTTCACCAGAAGACCAGGGGACAGAGGCTCAGTTCACCAGAAGACCTGGGGACAGAGGTTCAGTTCACTAGAAGACCAGGGGACAGAGGCTCAGTTCACCAGAAGACCTGGGGACAGAGGTTCAGTTCACTAGAAGACCAGGGGATAGAGGCTCAGTTCACCAGAAGACCTGGGGACAGAGGTTCAGTTACTAGAAGACCAAGGTACAGAGGCTCAGTTCACCAGAAGACCTGGGGACAGAGGTTCAGTTCACTAGAAGACCTGGGGACAGAGGCTCAGTTCACCAGAAGACCTGGGGACAGAGGCTCAGTTCACCAGAAGACCAGGGGACAGAGGCTCAGTTCACCAGAAGACCTGGGGACAGAGGCTCAGTTCACCAGAAGACCTGAGGACAGAGGCTCAGTTCACCAGAAGACCTGGGGACAGAGGCTCAGTTCACCAGAAGACCAGGGGACAGAGGTTCAGTTCACTAGAAGACCAGGGGACAGAGGCTCAGTTCACCAGAAGACCTGGGGACAGAAGCTCAGTTCACCAGAAGACCTGGGGACAGAGGCTCAGTTCACCAGACGACCTGTGGACAGAGGCTCAGTTCACCAGAAGACCAGGGGACAGAGGCTCAGTTCACCAGAAGACCTGGGGACAGAGGTTCAGTTACTAGAAGACCAAGGTACAGAGGCTCAGTTCACCAGACGACCTGGGGACAGAGGTTCAGTTCACTAGAAGACCTGGGGACAGAGGCTCAGTTCACCAGAAGACCTGGGGACAGAGGCTCAGTTCACCAGAAGACCAGGGGACAGAGGCTCAGTTCACCAGAAGACCAGGGGACAGAGGCTCAGTTCACCAGAAGACCAGGGGACAGAGGCTCAGTTCACCAGAAGACCAGGGGACAGAGGCTCAGTTCACCAGAAGACCAGGGGACAGAGGCTCAGTTCACCAGAAGACCAGGGGACAGAGGCTCAGTTCACCAGAAGACCAGGGGACAGAGGCTCAGTTCACCAGAAGACCAGGGGACAGAGGCTCAGTTCACCAGAAGACCAGGGGACAGAGGCTCAGTTCACCAGAAGACCTGGGGACAGAGGTTCAGTTCACTAGAAGACCAGGGGACAGAGGCTCAGTTCACCAGAAGACCAGGGGACAGAGGCTCAGTTCACTAGAAGACCAGGGGACAGAGGCTCAGTTCACCAGAAGACCTGGGGACAGAGGCTCAGTTCACCAGAAGACCAGGGGACAGAGGCTCAGTTCACCAGAAGACCAGGGGACAGAGGCTCAGTTCACCAGAAGACCAGGGGACAGAGGCTCAGTTCACTAGAAGACCAGGGGACAGAGGCTCAGTTCACCAGAAGACCTGGGGACAGAGGCTCAGTTCACCAGAAGACCTGGGGACAGAGGTTCAGTTCACTAGAAGACCAGGGGACAGAGGCTCAGTTCACCAGAAGACCAGGGGACAGAGGCTCAGTTCACTAGAAGACCAGGGGACAGAGGCTCAGTTCACCAGAAGACCAGGGGACAGAGGCTCAGTTCACCAGAAGACCTGGGGACAGAGGCTCAGTTCACCAGAAGTCCTACTGACAGAGGCTCAGTTCACCAGAAGACCTGGGGACAGAGGCTCAGTTCACCAGAAGACCTGTGGACAGAGGCTCAGTTCACCAGAAGACCAGGGGACAGAGGCTCAGTTCACCAGAAGACCTGGGGACAGAGGTTCAGTTCACTAGAAGACCAGGGGACAGAGGCTCAGTTCACCAGAAGACCTGGGGAAAGAAGCTCAGTTCACCACAAGACCTGGGGACAGAGGCTCAGTTCACCAGAAGACCTGTGGACAGAGGCTCAGTTCACCAGAAGACCAGGGGACAGAGGCTCAGTTCACCAGAAGACCTGGGGACAGAGGCTCAGTTCACCAGAAAACCTGGGGACAGAGGCTCAGTTCACCAGAATACCTGGGGACAGAGGCTCAGTTCACCAGAAGACCTGGGGACAGAGGCTCAGTTCACCAGAAGACCTGGGGACAGAGGCTCAGTTCACCATAAGACCAGGGGAAAGAGACTCAGTTCATCAGAAGACCAGGGGACAGAGGCTCGGTTCACCAGAAGACCAGAGGATAGAGGCTCAGTTCACCAGAAGACCTGGGGACAGAGGCTCAGTTCATCAGAAGACCTGGGGACAGAGGCTCAGTTCACCAGAAGACCTGGGGACAGAGGCTCAGTTCACCAGAAGACCAGAGGATAGAGGCTCAGTTCACCAGAAGACCTGGGGACAGAGGCTCAGTTCATCAGGAGACCTGGGGACAGAGGCTCAGTTCACGAGAAGACCTGGGGACAGAGGCTCAGTTCACCAGAAGACCAGAGGACAGAGGCTCAGTTCACCAGAAGACCTGGGGACAGAGGTTCAGTTCATTAGAAGACCTGGGGACAGAGGCTCAGTTCACCAGAAGACCTGGGGACAGAGGCTTAGTTCAGCAGAAGACCTGGGGACAGAGGCTCAGTTCACCAGAAAACCTGGGGACAGAGGCTCAGTTCACCAGAAGTCCTACTGACAGAGGCTCAGTTCACCAGAAGACCTGGGGACAGAGGCTCAGTTCACCAGAAGACCTGTGGACAGAGGCTCAGTTCACCAGAAGACCAGGGGACAGAGGCTCAGTTCACCAGAAGACCTGGGGACAGAGGTTCAGTTCACTAGAAGACCAGGGGACAGAGGCTCAGTTCACCAGAAGACCTGGGGACAGAGGTTCAGTTCACTAGAAGACCAGGGGATAGAGGCTCAGTTCACCAGAAGACCTGGGGACAGAGGTTCAGTTACTAGAAGACCAAGGTACAGAGGCTCAGTTCACCAGAAGACCTGGGGACAGAGGTTCAGTTCACTAGAAGACCTGGGGACAGAGGCTCAGTTCACCAGAAGACCTGGGGACAGAGGCTCAGTTCACCAGAAGACCAGGGGACAGAGGCTCAGTTCACCAGAAGACCTGGGGACAGAGGCTCAGTTCACCAGAAGACCTGAGGACAGAGGCTCAGTTCACCAGAAGACCTGGGGACAGAGGCTCAGTTCACCAGAAGACCAGGGGACAGAGGTTCAGTTCACTAGAAGACCAGGGGACAGAGGCTCAGTTCACCAGAAGACCTGGGGACAGAAGCTCAGTTCACCAGAAGACCTGGGGACAGAGGCTCAGTTCACCAGACGACCTGTGGACAGAGGCTCAGTTCACCAGAAGACCAGGGGACAGAGGCTCAGTTCACCAGAAGACCTGGGGACAGAGGTTCAGTTACTAGAAGACCAAGGTACAGAGGCTCAGTTCACCAGACGACCTGGGGACAGAGGTTCAGTTCACTAGAAGACCTGGGGACAGAGGCTCAGTTCACCAGAAGACCTGGGGACAGAGGCTCAGTTCACCAGAAGACCAGGGGACAGAGGCTCAGTTCACCAGAAGACCAGGGGACAGAGGCTCAGTTCACCAGAAGACCAGGGGACAGAGGCTCAGTTCACCAGAAGACCAGGGGACAGAGGCTCAGTTCACCAGAAGACCAGGGGACAGAGGCTCAGTTCACCAGAAGACCAGGGGACAGAGGCTCAGTTCACCAGAAGACCAGGGGACAGAGGCTCAGTTCACCAGAAGACCAGGGGACAGAGGCTCAGTTCACCAGAAGACCAGGGGACAGAGGCTCAGTTCACCAGAAGACCTGGGGACAGAGGTTCAGTTCACTAGAAGACCAGGGGACAGAGGCTCAGTTCACCAGAAGACCAGGGGACAGAGGCTCAGTTCACTAGAAGACCAGGGGACAGAGGCTCAGTTCACCAGAAGACCTGGGGACAGAGGCTCAGTTCACCAGAAGACCAGGGGACAGAGGCTCAGTTCACCAGAAGACCAGGGGACAGAGGCTCAGTTCACCAGAAGACCAGGGGACAGAGGCTCAGTTCACTAGAAGACCAGGGGACAGAGGCTCAGTTCACCAGAAGACCTGGGGACAGAGGCTCAGTTCACCAGAAGACCTGGGGACAGAGGTTCAGTTCACTAGAAGACCAGGGGACAGAGGCTCAGTTCACCAGAAGACCAGGGGACAGAGGCTCAGTTCACTAGAAGACCAGGGGACAGAGGCTCAGTTCACCAGAAGACCAGGGGACAGAGGCTCAGTTCACCAGAAGACCAGGGGACAGAGGCTCAGTTCACCAGAAGACCAGGGGACAGAGGCTCAGTTCACCAGAAGACCAGGGGACAGAGGCTCAGTTCACCAAAAGACCTGGGGACAGAGGCTCAGTTCACCAGAAGACCAGGGGACAGAGGCTCAGTTCACCAGAAGACCAGGGGACAGAGGCTCAGTTCACCAGAAGACCTGGGGACAGAGGCTCAGTTCACCAGAAGACCAGGGGACAGAGGCTCAGTTCACCAGAAGACCAGGGGACAGAGGCTCAGTTCACCAGAAGACCAGGGGACAGAGGCTCAGTTCACCAGAAGACCAGGGGACAGAGGCTCAGTTCACCAGAAGACCTGGGGACAGAGGCTCAGTTCACCAGAAGACCAGGGGACAGAGGCTCAGTTCACCAGAAGACCAGGGGACAGAGGCTCAGTTCACCAGAAGACCTGGGGACAGAGGCTCAGTTCACCAGAAGACCAGGGGACAGAGGCTCAGTTCACCAGAAGACCAGGGGACAGAGGCTCAGTTCACCAAAAGACCTGGGGACAGAGGCTCAGTTCACCAGAAGACCAGGGGACAGAGGCTCAGTTCACCAGAAGACCAGGGGACAGAGGCTCAGTTCACCAAAAGACCTGGGGACAGAGGCTCAGTTCACCAGAAGACCAGGGGACAGAGGCTCAGTTCACCAGAAGACCTGGGGACAGAGGCCCAGTTCACCAGAAGACCTGGGGACAGAGGCTCAGTTCACCAGAAGACCAGGGGACAGAGGCTCAGTTCACCAGAAGACCTGGGGACAGAGGCTCAGTTCACCAGAAGACCAGGGGACAGAGGCTCAGTTCACCAGAAGACCTGGGGACAGAGGCCCAGTTCACCACAAGACCAGGGGACAGAGGCTCAGTTCACCACAAGACCAGGGGACAGAGGCTCAGTTCACCAGAAGACCAGGGGACAGAGGCTCAGTTCACCACAAGACCAGGGGACAGAGGCTCAGTTCACCAGAAGACCAGGGGACAGAGGCTCAGTTCACCAGAAGACCAGGGGACAGAGGCTCAGTTCACCAGAAGACCTGGGGACAGAGGCCCAGTTCACCAAAAGACTTACGACCAATAATACTCACCAGTTATGTAGGACATCGAATAGAAATGCACAGAGTTTCGATCGTAATTATTGAATACAAAATTCATTGCATTGAAATTTTACCGTCGTGGAGAAGAAAATAATTTAATGAACAAATGGGTACAGGAAAAGCCCCCTAAATTCATTATGGTGCTTGTGTAAACTTTGCATTACGCAAAATTATGTTTATGAATGATAGCACCACAAAACAACTAGGCCATTAAGCCCCTAAGCCATGGAGCAACGAAGCCATTAAGCCCCTAAGCCACGGAGCAACGACGCCATTAAGCCCCTAGGCCACGGAGCAACGAAGCCATTAAGCCCCTAGGCCACGGAGCAACGAAGCCATTAAGCCCCTAAGCCACGGAGCAACGAAGCCATTAAATCTCAAGCCACGGAGCAACTAAGACATTGAGCCCCTAAGCCACAAAACAACCAAGCCATTAAGCCCCTAAGCCCCAAAACAACCAAGCCATTAAGCCCCTAAGCCACAAAACAACCAAGCCATTAAGCCCCTAAGCCACAAAACAACTACTAAGCCATTAAGCCCCTAAGCCACAAAACAACCAAGCCATTAAGCCCCTAAGCCACAAAACAACTAGGCCATTAAGCCCATAAGCCACAAAACAACCAAGCCATTAAGCCCTTAAGCCACAAAACAACTAGGCCATTAAGCCCCTAAGCCACAAAACAACCAAGCCATTAAGCCTCTAAGCCACAAAACAACCAAGCCATTAAGCCCCTAAGCCACAAAACAACTAGGCCATTAAGCCCCTAAGCCACAAAACAACCAAGCCATTAAGCCCCTAAGCCACAAAACAACTAGGCCATTAAGCCCCTAAGCCACAAAACAACCAAGCCATTAAGCCCCTAAGCCACAAAACAACCAAGCCATTAAGCCCCTAAGCCACAAAACAACTAAGCCATTAAGCCCTTAAGCCACAAAACAACTAAGCCATTAAGCCCCTAAGCCACAAAACAACTAGGCCATTAAGCCCCTAAGCCACAAAACAACCAAGCCATTAAGCCCCTAAGCCACAAAACAACCAAGTCATTAAGCCCCTAAGCCACAAAACAACTAGGGCATTAAGCCCCTAAGCCACAAAACAACCAAGCCATTAAGCCCCTAAGCCACAAAGCACCTAACCGAGTTAGCTACTAACCAAGTTTAAACTCCAGAATTAGCTAAGTCGCTAACTATACATACATACATATACATATACCGGGCTTATCCTCCACATGGGAGGGTAGCCGACAGCAGGCCACAATCACCACACTTAGTCACTAGGAGGCGAGAGAGGCAGCACTGGCCGCACCTGAACTGCCAGGATCAGCAGCAGCCCAGCACAACCACCTTCCACAGTCAGGCCCGACAGCAACAGCTGGTTTACCCCGACCGCTTCATTGAGTGCAGCGCCTCCCCCGCACATGACAGGTCAACCCCATCACACGCGGGCAGCTTCCAGTAACGCGTCAAAAATAAAATTACCTCCTTATACACTGCCGCCACTCACTTCTGTCCGCAGCCATCCCTCTCGCCACGTCCACAGTCAGACCCCTCTCATACAAAGCACGTCGCACTCCATCCATCCAACTCATCCGTGGTCTACCTCGCGCTCGAAGACCACTCACTTCCGACATATATATCTTTTTCACCAGCCGCTCAACATTCATTCTTTCTACATGCCCTAACCATCCAAGCACTCTTTCATCCACTCGCCTGCTCAACTTTTTGATAACACCCATCTGCTCCCTAACCAACTCATTCCTGATCCTATCTCTTCTAGTTACTCCATACATGCTCCTCAAACACTTCATCTCAAACACATCCAACTTCCTCCTCTCAGCTGCTCTCAACCCCCAGGACTCTGCTCCATGCAACAAAACTGGCACAATCAAACTTTCATACAGTCCCCTCTTAACATTCATACTCAAACTCCTGCATTCAAAAACTTTCCTCATTGCACCCGCTAACTATACAAAACGCAAAGTCTTGAGGCTTAGCACAAAGTTTTGAAGTTATTTTAACCAGAGTAGCTTAGCAGCGTATTAAGCCATTTAGCTCCCTAGCCAATAAGCCACTAAACAAATAAGCCAGTTAAGCTCTAATCCACAAAGTCATCCATCCATTAATTGAAAAACAACTAGAGCACTAAGCCACTCATCAAGCCATCAAAGCATCAAGCCACGAGACCACCAAGCCACCAAGCCACTCGGCCGCCACAGCCCCGCGGGTCCACCAGCTGCAGCGCAGCGGACCATGTGCGTGAGACCAGCATTTTGTGTGTGCATTCCGAGTACCAAGTCAGTGTTCACCCTGAGTAGAAGTGTATGTTGGCTGTGTAGATAGTGTTCAGTTGCTGTATAATTCGTTGGCTGTATTGTCATATAGTTCGTTCAACAAAACATTCCGAGTACCAAGTCAGTGTTCACTCTGAATAGAAGTGTATGTTGGCTGTGTAGATAGTGTTCAGTTGCTGTATAATTCGTTGGCTGTATTGTCATATAGTTCGTTCAACAAAACATTCCGAGTACCAAGTCAGTGTTCACTCTGAGTAGAAGTGTATGTTGGCTGTGTAGATAGTGTTCAGTTGCTGTATAATTCGTTGGCTGTATTGTCATATAGTTCGTTCAACAAAACATTCCGAGTACCAAGTCAGTGTTCACTCTGAATAGAAGTGTATGTTGGTTGTGTAGATAGTGTTCAGTTGCTGTATAATTCGTTGGCTGTAATGTCATATAGTTCGAACTACGGAACAAGTTTGGAGAGTTTGAGTGGCCGAGAGTTGTTCAGTCTTAGAAAAATCATCCTTTCATTTAACATGAAGGAAAAATGAAACCAACTTAATGGCTATTATTTAAATATGGGAGATTGTTAACGTGATTGAGAGTTACTTCATTTATTTATACAATCTGTGACTCGTGATTGATTTTACGTATTTTTATGCGCTTCTAAGTCTTTGACTGGCGTTGTATGTGCGTGGGGTTTGTGCGTAATGATCGGTGTAATGTCGTGTGTATGTATTTTACGTGGCCTAGCCTGTGTGAGGCGCTGTGTGGCGCGTGTGCCTACACAGACCCACACAGAGAGGCTCAGAAACGCTCGTCTATTCGCAGCATTTTGACAGCCGTTGCCAAAAAATGTGGCAGTCATTTCCGACCTAATCCGACCTGGCTCTCCCTCTCCCATTCCCTCCAGTCCCTCACTCTCCCTCTCCCATTCCCTCCAGCCCCTCACTCTCCCTCTCCCATTCCCTCCAGTCCCTCACTCTCCCTCTCCCATTCCCTCCAGTCCCTCACTCTCCCTCTCCCATTCCCTCCAGTCCCTCACTCTCCCTCTCCCATGCCCTCCAGCCCCTCACTCTCCCTCTCCCATTCCCTCCAGTCCCTCACTCTCCCTCTCCCATTCCCTCCAGCCCCTCACTCTCCCTCTCCCATTCCCCCCAGTCCCTCACTCTCCCTCTCCCATTCCCTCCAGCCCCTCACTCTCCCTCTCCCATTCCCTCCAGTCCCTCACTCTCCCTCTCCCATTCCCTCCAGTTCCTCACTCTCCCTCTCCCATTCCCTCCAGCCCTTCACTCTCCTTCTCCCATTCCCTCCAGTTCCTCACTCTCCCTCTCCCATTCCCTCCAGTCCCTCACTCTCCCTCTCCCATTCCCTCCAGTTCCTCACTCTCCCTCTCCCATTCCCTCCAGCCCTTCACTCTCCTTCTCCCATTCCCTCCAGTTCCTCACTCTCCCTCTCCCATTCCCTCCAGCTTCTCACTCTCCTTCTCCCACCAACCCCTCCCTCTCCCAAAGCCGCCTTCCTCTTCGTCCCTCATCCCCACCAGCTCCTACTTCCCCCCAATATTCAGTTTTCCTTCCCACCACTATCTTCATGCCTCTCCCTCCCACCAATATCCCACCTGCCTCTCCCTCCCACCAATATCCCACCATCCTTTCCCTCTCCCAATATACCACCATCCTCTCCTTCCCCAATATACCACCATCCTCTCCCTCCCCAATATACCGCCATCCTCTCCCTCCCCAATATACCACCATCCTTTCCCTCCCCAATATACCGCCATCCTCTCCCTCCCCAATATACAACCATCTTTTCATTCTCCCAATATACTACCATTCTTTCCCTCTCCCAATGTACCACCATCCTTTCCCTCTCCCAATATACTACCATCCTTTCCCTTCCCCAATATACCACCATCCTTTCCCTCTCCCAATATACTACCATCCTTTCCCTCTCTCAATATACCACCATCCTTTCCATCTCCCAATATACCACCATCCTTTCCCTCTCCCAATATACTACCATCCTTTCCCTCTCCCAATATACCACCATCCTTTCCCTCTCCCAATATACTACCATCCTTTCCCTCTCCCAATATACTACCATCCTTTCCCTCTCCCAATATACCACCATCCTTTCCCTCTCCCAGCATACCACCTTCCCTCATTTCCTTTGTCCCGTATTTTGGAGTCCCAATCAGCTCGCCACACACAATTCTAACTCTCCCAAACGCTCTGCACACACACACACACACACACACACACACACACACACACACCCAGAAGTGCCCGCTTCAATAACACACAGTCGCATTTCACAGAGTGTGCGATACGCAGCATATTTTGCCGTGAAGCTCAGGCTAATACATCGCTGCTGAGAGTGTCTCTATTTATTGCAGTGACGGCTGCTCAGCCTCTCTGCCTAAACATGTGACCTCCTCTGCCTAAACTTGTGACCTCCTCTGCTAAAACTTGTGACCTCCTCTGCCAAGCGAGGCTGTTCGTGCTGTGTGCCGAGTGTGTGTGCTGTGTGTCTAGTGCTCGTTTGTGTGCGTCATGAATGAAGTTTGGGTGTGTTGTGTGTCTAGTGATCGTGTCTGTGAGAATTTTGTGTGTGTTTTGTGTCTAGTATTCGTGTCTGTGAGAAGTTTGTGTGTGTTGTGTGTCAAATGCGTGTTGTATGTGTATCTGCTGTTTGTCAAGCGCCCGTACATGTGAAGTTTGTGCATCTGTGTAGTGTATCAGATGCTCTAGCGTGTGTGCTTGCTGTATGTCAGATACTCGTATATGTGTGTCATGTGTTTATTGTGTGTGTGTGTCAATAACTCGTGAGTATAAAAAGTGTGTGTGTGTGTGTCATATTTCATGTGTGAAAAAAGTGTGTGTGCGTGTCATGTGTTAAACGAGCAGTGCGCTCCACATGGCAGATGCTTGTGCTATTAGCTGAGTGTGCGGGAGTGTGTGTGTGCCACGTGTCGAATATGCGAGTGTGTACCATGTGTTGTGCCGTGTGTGTCAGAGTTACAACGGTGTGTCAAATTCTCGTACGTGTGCGTTGAGTGCACCGTGTGTGTGTGTCCAAAGTAAGCGCACACGGCGCACACATAGCGAGTGCCAGCTCGGCCAGCAGTTACGCCCGCGTTTACCAAAGTTACTTCGATTTTTGCTGAGATTTGAGAGCCGAGCGCAAATTATGGCGACGCTAAGCGCGGCGGCGAACTGCGCTGGCAACCGCCACAGATTTTGGCTCGCCACTGATTTTGGCACGGCTGAAATGAACGTTGATGCGGACCAGTTCTACGGCCGAGTGGGTCACGGTTAAATCAGTTATCGCTGTAACTTCAGTTTTCTGCCCGATTACTGCAGGCATTGGCACCACCATTTTCGGCACGGCTGGTATATTTAACGACGGCTCAGATTTTGGCGAGGGTGGAACATTTATTGGCACGGCTCAAATATTGACCGGCCGACACATTCATAGACACGACCCAGACTTTGATCCGACTGGGATATTCATATTGACACGGCCCATCTTATGGCCCGATTGACTCATTCAAAAACACAACCCATCCTTTGGCTCGAGTGACATATATATAAACACAACCCTTTTTCAGGCCGGATGCAACACATATAGGCGTGGCACCAGGATCGGCCGGCAGCAACAGATCTTGGCATGGCACACTTTTCGTCGGGGTGCAGCAATAAGGCGCTGGCGGAATGTGCTCCATAAATATTCCGGAAGCGCTGCTGCGTCTCTGTCTTTGTCGCCGCCATCCTGTGCTGCAGAGCTGGTATGACGGATGTGGGACGACTGCTGGGACTCTGCTTGGGCCCGCTGGGACGGGGCTGGGTCAGGGCTGGGACAGGGCTGGGACAACTGCTGGGAATCTGCTTTTGCACGGGTGGGACAGGGCTGGGATAGGGCTGGGACAACTGCTGGGACTCTGCTTGGGTACAGCTGGTACAGGGCTTGGGACAGCGCTGGGTCAGGGCTGGGACTCTGCTTGTGCACGGCTGAGACGGGCTGGGACAGCGCTGGGCAGGGCTCGGACAAGACTGGGTCAGGGCTGGGACAACTACTGAGACTGCCTGTGCACTGCTTGGGCAGGGCTGGGACAGGGCTGGGACAGAGCTGGGACGGGGCTCAGACAAGGCTGAGTCAGGGCTGGGACAACTGCTGAAACTCTGCTGCTGCACGGCTGGGACAGGCCTGGGACATGACTGAAACAGGGCTGGGACAGGGCTGGGACAGGGCTAGGACAGCGCTGGGTCAGGGCTGGGACATGACTGAAACAGGGCTGGGACAGGGCTTGGACAGGGCTGGGGCAGGGCTGGGACATGACTAAAACAGGGCTGGGTCAGGGTTTGGATATGACTGAAACAGGGCTGGGACAGCGCTGGTTCAGGGCTGGGACATGACTGAAACAGGGCTGGGACAGGGCTGGGATATGACTGAAACAGGGCTGGGACAGGGCTTGGACAGAGGTGGGACAGGGCTGGGACAGGCTTGGACAGGGCTGGGACAGGGCTAGGACAGGGCTGGGACAGGGCTGGGACAGGGCTAGGACAGGGCTGGGACAGGGCTGGGACAGAGCCATCGAATGCTGGGCTAAATCAAAAAATATTAGAGCTAAACTTGTACTAGATCAGCGCAGGATCATTGCTGGATCAGATCTAGATCAATATTGATCGGTGCTGAATCAGATCTGGATCAAGGTTGGATCAGTGCTGGGTCAGATCTGGATCAAGGTTTGATCAGTGCTGGGTCAGATCTGGATCAAGGTTTGATCAGTGCTGGGTCAGAATTAGATCAGCAATAGATCTCACCTAGATCACTGTATCGCTGCTTAAAGTAATCGATTACTAACTTCTGAAGTGCACTCAGCAGATTAAAACTTTCTAACAATGATTAATGGGCAAACAACTTCAGAGCAAGCTGTGCTACCACGATTATGTGAAGATTAGTAACTTCGGAGAAAGATTAATTGACTTCTGACTTGTCAGGCATAATCAATAGACTGCTCAATGTTCGTGAGGGTAGTAACTTGCTGAATTTTGCCTTTTGTAGCGAAACTATTGCGTCATAGACATGCAAGTTTCAATTTGAACTTGAGGATGATGAATAATTTATAAATGATGAATGTTCGAGACGTATTGGCTTCTATGTAGCTCATGTTCTTCAAGTAAACCTTCCTCTCCAAGTGAAAATATTTTGGAGCCATATTTCAAGTCAATGGACGTCGTCGTAGCGGTAGAACTAAAAACGTAGGTCCCGTACGTTACGTTACCTACTGAGCCGGTACGACCACGTGTATTATTTAGAATACACGAATTATTGTTTAGAATACACGAAGTGTGTCTTGCCTGACACACTTCAGTGTGTCAGGTGACGCGTTTAGGTGTGTCATGCAGCCCGCGTGAGGGATAGAGCCCCTCCCAACACATAATGCCATAAAATGATAAAATTAGATGAAATAGCACTACATGTTAATTGATTTAGGTTAAAGTTGAGTATAATTTCCTTGAAAACGTTTTTTTTCCGCTTTACACGTAAAATTACCCCTCGCATTCGAAAAAAGATAATGAAACCTTGTGAGCAAAATCCGTAGACTTAGCAATTTCACACACATTTTACTTTCGCCTGAAAATCAAATTGAACTAAAAGTAAGCCGAATATTTTAACAGTATTAATACTGCGCTGAGAACTTTATTGAAATTTACAATTGCCTGGAACTGAGAAGGCCTATTTGACAACATCATTTTTTGATAGAAACCTTGGTTGGGGCACTTCAATAGTTAGATTCTAGACCATATTAGATTAGATGTTAATTATATTATAGAATTATATTAAAGTATTAGATTGTATTAGATTAGATGTTAATTATATTATAGTATTAGATTATGTTAGATTAGAGGTTAATTATATCATAGTATTAGATTATATTAGATTAGAGGTTAATTATATCATAGTATTAGATTATATTAGATTAGATGTTAATTATATTATAGTATTAGATTATGTTAGATTAGATGTTAATTATATTATAGTATTAGATTATGTTAGATTAGAGGTTAATTATATCATAGTATTAGATTATATTAGATTAGATGTTAATTATATTATAGTATTAGATTATGTTAGATTAGAGGTTAATTATATCATAGTATTAGATTATATTAGATTAGATGTTAATTATATTATAGTATTAGATTATATTAGATTAGAGGTTAATTATATCATAGTATTAGATTATATTAGATTAGATGTTAATTATATTATAGTATTAGATTATATTAGATTAGATGGCTTAAGCTAGCTAGATACTAGAACACCCGTTCTCCATTTGCCCAGCATGTCAGCACGTCGCCAAAGTTCGCGCGGTTGGTGCGTGTCTTGTGAGTAGCAGAACTAACAACAGACTGTATTGCTCAAATCCATTCTTATCCTCTCTAAAAAGTACGAACAATATAAATGCGCGACTATATTTTACCTTATATGCTAAAATCAATTTAGGAAAGGTAGTGGAATGATTCAAATGCGATTCATTTGTGCCGGCATGCATATGTGAGCAGTTTACTTTGTGGTTCACATATGTCCCCACACACACACACACAGTCAATTTGTTCATGCAAGTAATTCGTGGGAACTATTTCATTGGAAATTGGCATTTTTAGCAGATCGCTTTCACAATACAGAGTGTGGAAATTTTGTCTCATGTTGCCTCTAAAACCAGGTGCTGAAATTTATTAAATTTTAATGTTCACTATTAAATGGGGACGATGAAAGCGTAAAAAAAATCCCAGTTAGGAGATCAATATAAGTGTACGTAGATTCAAAAATTCTTCTCATAGCTTGGTGTTTAGAAGCAATTCTGTACAAATCTTAATAAAGATGCTGTGGCATGTTAGGCGGTGTCACTGCTGCACTTGCCACCCTATAGATGGCACACTGTTGCACAGGATGGCAAGTGTGGCAACATCACAATTACACTTGCCACCCTATAGATGGCCAGGTGGGGCAGCCACACGGAGGCAAGTGGGGCAGCTACACTTGCCACCCCACAGATGGGACACGGTGGCAAGTGTGGCAACTTCACAATTACACTTGCCATCCTATAGATGGCCAGGTGGGGCAGCCACACGGAGGCAAGTGGGGCAGCTACACTTGCCACCCCACAGATGGCACACGGTGGCAAGTGTGGCAACATCACAATTACACTTGCCATCCTATAGATGGCCAGGTGGGGCAGCCACACGGAGGCAAGTGGGGCAGCTACACTTGCCACCCCACAGATGGCACACGGTGGCAAGTGTGGCAACATCACAATTACACTTGCCATCCTATAGATGGCCAGGTGGGGCAGCCACACGGAGGCAAGTGGGGCAGCTACACTTGCCACCCCACAGATGGCACACGGTGGCAAGTGTGGCAACATCACAATTACACTTGCCATCCTATAGATGGCCAGGTGGGGCAGCCACACGGAAGCAAGTGGGGCAGCTACACTTGCCACCCCACAGATGGCACACGGTTGCAAGTGTGGCAACATCACAATTACACTTGCCACCTTAAAACCCAGAGCGGCAGCCACACGGAGGCAAGTGGGGCAGCTACACTTGCCACCCCACAGATGGCACAGGATGGCAAGTGTGGCAACATCACAATTACACTTGCCACCCTATAGATGGCCAGGTGGGGCAGCCACACGGAGGCAAGTGGGGCAGCTACACTTGCCACCCCACAGATGGCACACGGTGGCAAGTGTGGCAACATCACAATTACACTTGCCACCCTATAGATGGCCAGGTGGGGCAGCCACACGGAGGCAAGTGGGGCAGCTACACTTGCCACCCCACAGATGGCCACCGGTGGCAAGTGTGGCAACATCACAATTACACTTGCCACCCTAAAACCCAGAGCGGCAGCCACACGGAGGCAAGTGTGGCAGCTACACTTGCCACCCCACAGATGGGACACGGTGGCAAGGGTGGCAACACCACAGCCACGGCATGACCCACACCACAAAACGAGCCGCACTCACAGAAATGGCGCGCGATGGCCACATTGCTCACGCCATTTTTGCAGCTCGTCACTGGAATCTCTGAAGAAAAGTTCCTTCTTGACCTGAAGGCTTCGATCAATTCATTAAACTTTGGGCCGAGTTTTGCCCCGGCAGGCAAGCTCTCCAATGGAGCCCTGCAACTTCTGCAACTCCTAACTGCGCCTCTTCAACGCCTCTTTGTGATAGGCCTACCTCGGGCCTCTCCTGTTGCCTGCCGCGCTGCTGTGGGGACCAACTTTGCGATAACTTAGGTGGGGGCTCGATTTTAACATATGTTCATAGGTAACATAATCTTTGGTAGCCCAAACTTATTCAAGTTTGGTAATAACGCAATTTTACCATCTTACCTGAACTTCTGTGTCAACTAACTTTGCAAAAGCTTGTGTGGGACACGATTTTAATATATATTCATAGGTAAAACAATCTGGTCAATATGTCTATGGTAGCCCAAACCCACACAAATTCATTAATAAACTAACGTTCCCTATACTTCTGAGGCATCTAACTTTGCTGCAACTTGTGTGGGAGCCCAATTTCATCAATTATTTATAGTTAACCTGATCTTACCAACATATTTATGGCAGCCCTAACCTACACAAATTTATTAATAACCGAACCTTCCAACACTGGCGCGGTGGCCTAACCTCACCAATATCTTTTCAGTAGCGCAACTTGACCAAAATTCATTGGTATCCCAATCTTGCCAATCCGTGAACAGCAACTCTCTCTTTTTGATCACTTTTGACCTCATTGCAAACATTCCTCTGCACACACGCACCTCAACGTGCTCTACACGTCACCAGCAGTGGTGTTGAGCGGTGTGTTGAGCGGTGGTGTTGAGCGGTGGTGTTGAGTGGTGTGTTGAGTGGTGGTGTTGAGCGGTGGTGTTGAGTGGTGTGTTGAGTGGTGGTGTTGAGTGGTGGTGTTGAGTGGTGGTGTTGAGCGGTGGTGTTGAGTGGTGGTGTTGAGCGGTGGTGTTGAGTGGTGTGTTGAGTGGTGTGTTGAGTGGTGTGTTGAGTGGTGTGTTGAGTGGTGGTGTTGAGCGGTGGTGTTGAGTGGTGGTGTTGAGCAGTGGTGTTGAGTGGTGTGTTGAGTGGTGTGTTGAGTGGTGTGTTGAGTGGTGGTGTTGAGCGGTGGTGTTGAGTGGTGGTGTTGAGCAGTGGTGTTGAGTGGTGTGTTGAGTGGTGTGTTGAGTGGTGTGTTGAGTGGTGTGTTGAGTGGTGGTGTTGAGCGGTGGTGTTGAGTGGTGTGTTGAGTGGTGTGTTGAGTGGTGTGTTGAGTGGTGTGTTGAGTGGTGTGTTGAGTGGTGGTGTTGAGCAGTGGTGTTGAGTGGTGTGTTGAGTGGTGTGTTGAGTGGTGTGTTGAGTGGTGTGTTGAGTGGTGGTGTTGAGCGGTGGTGTTGAGTGGTGTGTTGAGTGGTGTGTTGAGTGGTGGTGTTGAGTGGTGTGTTGAGTGGTGGTGTTGAGCGGTGGTGTTGAGTGGTGGTGTTGAGCAGTGGTGTTGAGCGGTGGTGTTGAGCAGTGGTGTTGAGTGGTGTGTTGAGTGGTGGTGTTGAGCGGTGGTGTTGAGTGGTGGTGTTGAGCGGTGGTGTTGAGTGGTGTGTTGAGTGGTGGTGTTGAGCGGTGGTGTTGAGTGGTGTGTTGAGTGGTGGTGTTGAGCGGTGGTGTTGAGTGGTGGTGTTGAGCGGTGGTGTTGAGTGGTGTGTTGAGTGGTGTGTTGAGTGGTGTGTTGAGTGGTGTGTTGAGTGGTGTTGACCAGTGGTGTTGAGCGGTGGTGTTGAGCAGTGGTGTTGAGCGGTGGTGTTGAGTGGTGTGTTGAGTGGTGTGTTGAGTGGTGTGTTGAGTGGTGTGTTGAGTGGTGTTGACCAGTGGTGTTGAGCGGTGGTGTTGAGCAGTGGTGTTGAGCGGTGGTGTTGAGCAGTGGTGTTGAGTGGTGTGTTGAGTGGTGTGTTGAGTGGTGTGTTGAGTGGTGTGTTGAGTGGTGTGTTGAGTGGTGTGTTGAGTGGTGTTGACCAGTGGTGTTGAGCGGTGGTGTTGAGCAGTGGTGTTGAGTGGTGTGTTGAGTGGTGTGTTGAGTGGTGTTGACCAGTGGTGTTGAGCGGTGGTGTTGAGCAGTGGTGTTGAGTGGTGTGTTGAGTGGTGTGTTGAGTGGTGTGTTGAGTGGTGGTGTTGAGCGGTGGTGTTGAGTGGTGTGTTGAGTGGTGGTGTTGAGCGGTGGTGTTGAGTGGTGGTGTTGAGCGGTGGTGTTGAGTGGTGTGTTGAGTGGTGTGTTGAGTGGTGTGTTGAGTGGTGTGTTGAGTGGTGTGTTGAGTGGTGTTGACCAGTGGTGTTGAGCGGTGGTGTTGAGCAGTGGTGTTGAGCGGTGTGTTGAGTGGTGGTGTTGAGCGGTGGTGTTGAGTGGTGTGTTGAGTGGTGGTGTTGAGCGGTGGTGTTGAGTGGTGTGTTGAGTGGTGGTGTTGAGCGGTGGTGTTGAGTGGTGGTGTTGAGCGGTGGTGTTGAGTGGTGTGTTGAGTGGTGGTGTTGAGCGGTGGTGTTGAGTGGTGGTGTTGAGCGGTGGTGTTGAGTGGTGTGTTGAGTGGTGTGTTGAGTGGTGTGTTGAGTGGTGTGTTGAGTGGTGTGTTGAGTGGTGTTGACCAGTGGTGTTGAGCGGTGGTGTTGAGCAGTGGTGTTGAGCGGTGGTGTTGAGCAGTGGTGTTGAGTGGTGTGTTGAGTGGTGGTGTTGAGCGGTGGTGTTGAGTGGTGTGTTGAGTGGTGGTGTTGAGCGGTGGTGTTGAGTGGTGTGTTGAGTGGTGGTGTTGAGCGGTGGTGTTGAGTGGTGGTGTTGAGCGGTGGTGTTGAGTGGTGTGTTGAGTGGTGTGTTGAGTGGTGTGTTGAGTGGTGTGTTGAGTGGTGTGTTGAGTGGTGTTGACCAGTGGTGTTGAGCGGTGGTGTTGAGCAGTGGTGTTGAGCGGTGGTGTTGAGCAGTGGTGTTGAGTGGTGTGTTGAGTGGTGGTGTTGAGCGGTGGTGTTGAGTGGTGGTGTTGAGCGGTGGTGTTGAGTGGTGTGTTGAGTGGTGGTGTTGAGCGGTGGTGTTGAGTGGTGTGTTGAGTGGTGGTGTTGAGCGGTGGTGTTGAGTGGTGGTGTTGAGCGGTGGTGTTGAGTGGTGTGTTGAGTGGTGTGTTGAGTGGTGTGTTGAGTGGTGTGTTGAGTGGTGTTGACCAGTGGTGTTGAGCGGTGGTGTTGAGCAGTGGTGTTGAGCGGTGGTGTTGAGTGGTGTGTTGAGTGGTGTGTTGAGTGGTGTGTTGAGTGGTGTGTTGAGTGGTGTTGACCAGTGGTGTTGAGCGGTGGTGTTGAGCAGTGGTGTTGAGCGGTGGTGTTGAGCAGTGGTGTTGAGTGGTGTGTTGAGTGGTGTGTTGAGTGGTGTGTTGAGTGGTGTGTTGAGTGGTGTGTTGAGTGGTGTGTTGAGTGGTGTTGACCAGTGGTGTTGAGCGGTGGTGTTGAGCAGTGGTGTTGAGTGGTGTGTTGAGTGGTGTGTTGAGTGGTGTTGACCAGTGGTGTTGAGCGGTGGTGTTGAGCAGTGGTGTTGAGTGGTGTGTTGAGTGGTGTGTTGAGTGGTGTGTTGAGTGGTGGTGTTGAGCGGTGGTGTTGAGTGGTGTGTTGAGTGGTGGTGTTGAGCGGTGGTGTTGAGTGGTGGTGTTGAGCGGTGGTGTTGAGTGGTGTGTTGAGTGGTGTGTTGAGTGGTGTGTTGAGTGGTGTGTTGAGTGGTGTGTTGAGTGGTGTTGACCAGTGGTGTTGAGCGGTGGTGTTGAGCAGTGGTGTTGAGCGGTGGTGTTGAGCAGTGGTGTTGAGTGGTGTGTTGAGTGGTGGTGTTGAGCGGTGGTGTTGAGTGGTGGTGTTGAGCGGTGGTGTTGAGTGGTGTGTTGAGTGGTGGTGTTGAGCGGTGGTGTTGAGTGGTGTGTTGAGTGGTGGTGTTGAGCGGTGGTGTTGAGTGGTGGTGTTGAGCGGTGGTGTTGAGTGGTGTGTTGAGTGGTGTGTTGAGTGGTGTGTTGAGTGGTGTGTTGAGTGGTGTTGACCAGTGGTGTTGAGCGGTGGTGTTGAGCAGTGGTGTTGAGCGGTGGTGTTGAGTGGTGTGTTGAGTGGTGTGTTGAGTGGTGTGTTGAGTGGTGTGTTGAGTGGTGTTGACCAGTGGTGTTGAGCGGTGGTGTTGAGCAGTGGTGTTGAGCGGTGGTGTTGAGCAGTGGTGTTGAGTGGTGTGTTGAGTGGTGTGTTGAGTGGTGTGTTGAGTGGTGTGTTGAGTGGTGTGTTGAGTGGTGTGTTGAGTGGTGTTGACCAGTGGTGTTGAGCGGTGGTGTTGAGCAGTGGTGTTGAGTGGTGTGTTGAGTGGTGTGTTGAGTGGTGTTGACCAGTGGTGTTGAGCGGTGGTGTTGAGCAGTGGTGTTGAGCGGTGTGTTGAGTGGTGTGTTGAGTGGTGTTGACCAGTGGTGTTGAGCGGTGGTGTTGAGCAGTGGTGTTGAGCGGTGGTGTTGACCAGTGGTGTTGAGCAGTGGTGTTGACCAGTGGTGTTGACCAGTGGTGTTAACCAGTGGTGTTGAGCAGTGGTGTTGAGCAGTGGTGTTGACCAGTGGTGTTGAGCAGTGGTGTTGAGCGGTGGTGTTGACCAGTGGTGTTGAGCAGTGGTGTTGACCAGTGGTGTTGACCAGTGGTGTTAACCAGTGGTGTTGAGCAGTGGTGTTGAGCAGTGGTGTTGACCAGTGGTGTTGAGCAGTGAGCAGTGGTGTTGAGCAGTGGTGTTCCTCTGCCAACACGCACCTCAACACCCTGAACACATCACCAGCAGTTAACACTTTGGCAACGTTTGCGTGGCAGCTACGGTGCACTTGGCTAGGTTGCACGCAGCAGAAATGATAAACTGACTTCACTGCTCGAACACATTTCTACGCTTTGTAAGAAGTGTGAAAAATATGATTGCATGGGCTAATATTTTAACCTATACGCTGAGATCAATCTTCAAAATGGCAAGGAAGTGGCTGATATGTTATTCGTTTACACTGATATATAAATGAACAATTTACCTAGTGGTACACATATGGCCCAATACGTGGTTAACGTCTTAAACCTTCCCACTACTTCACTCCACAACCTACATATGCTCCATTTACTCCCATCCTTCATTACAACCTCCCCCTATACCCCCCAATCCCCCTCTCATCCCTCCTTCTACTGTCTTCCCTCTGATCTTCTGTTCATCGTTACCCTCCTCCCAGCCCCTCCCTCCTCTCTCTGATCACCTGTTCATCATTACCCTCCTCTCAACCCCTCTCTCCTCTCTCTGATCACCTGTTCATCATTACCCTCCTCCCAACCCCTCCCTCCTCTCTCTGATCTCCTGTTCATCATTACCCTCCTCCCAACCCCTCCCTCCTCTCTCTGATCACCTGTTCATCATTACCCTCTTCCCAACCCCTCCCTCCTCTCTCTGATCACCTGTTCATCATTACCCTCCTCCCAACCCCTCCCTCCTCTCTCTGATCACCTGTTCATCATTACCCTCCTCCCAACCCCTCCCTCCTCTCTCTGATCTCCTGTTCATCATTACCCTCCTCCCAACCCCTCCCTCCTCTCTCTGATCACCTGTTCATCATTACCCTCCTCCCAACCCCTCCCTCCTCTCTCTGATCTCCTGTTCATCATTACCCTCCTCCCAACCCCTCCCTCCTCTCTCTGATCTCCTGTTCATCATTACCCTCCTCCCAACCCCTCCCTCCTCTCTCTGATCACCTGTTCATCATTACCCTCTTCCCAACCCCTCCCTCCTCTCTCTGATCACCTGTTCATCATTACCCTCCTCCCAACCCCTCCCTCCTCTCTCTGATCACCTGTTCATCATTACCCTCTTCCCAACCCCTCCCTCCTATCTCTGATCACCTGTTCATCATTACCCTCCTCCCAACCCCTCCCTCCTCTCTCTGATCACCTGTTCATCATTACCCTCCTCCCAACCCTTCCCTCCTCTCTCTGATCACCTGTTCATCATTACCCTCCTCCCAACCCCTCCCTCCTCTCTCTGATCACCTGTTCATCATTACCCTCCTCCCAACCCCTCCCTCCTCTCTCTGATCACCTGTTCATCAGGTCAGCTGAACTGATTTTCCCCCGCTACGGCCACCACATTTCCATGCTGCGGCCACCTCATTTCCAGTCACAGTTATCACGCTGGCCGTCTTACGGTCGCAATTTGCCAATTTCCGCACGTATTCTATTGTGAAAATAAAAATCTGTGGAATGCTTTGTCCTGAATAGCAATGAACTTTGAGGTAAAATTGTGTTTCGCAACGGTCATGCAAGAATGCTTTGAAATACCGTAACAGACAAACATGGCGACACTTTTCAAAATAGGTGCTGGTGAAAAAATCGTATCCGAACGAATGAAAAAATTATGTACACATATGGTGACACTTACGGAATAAGTGGTCGTATGAAAATTACTTCGTTCATGTTCTAAGGAACGGCATTATATATACAGATGTTACCAACAACTTAAACACAATTGCTGCGTACGTTAAACTTTTGCAAGAAGCCTCACAGTGAGGGGCTAAACTTACATAGAGGCGGTGTTCGTTTGGGGGGAAGAATATGTAGTTTCGAATTTATTTGTAAGAAATACAAAACTGATATGTCAATCGCCAACACTTCTTTCTCATTCCTCCTCTCTACACATACACATACCAAACATACGCACACACGATACACACAACACACAAGACACTCACACACGATATACACAACACACAACATGCACATACACAACATACTCGACACATACAACACACACGGCACACACAACACACACGACACAACACACTCTCACTCACACACGACAAACACAACCCATACACACACGAGACACACAACGCACAAGACACTCACGCACATACAACACCCACAACACACACAACACCCACACACCCACACACAACCCCCATAGCACATACACACATCCATGTACACACAACACCCACAACACCCACAAGACACACACACACACACCCACACACAACACCCATAGCACATACACACACCCACGCACACACAACACCCACAACACCCACAACACACACACACACCCACACACAACACCCATAGCACATACACACATCCATGTACACACAACACCCACAACACCCACAAGACACACACACACACACCCCCACACAACACCCATAGCACATACACACACCCACGCACACACAACACCTACAACACCCACAACACACACACACACACACACACACACCCGTCCAAGGAGCCACAGCCCAACACCCGAGGAAAGGGACGGTTACATCCAGCATGCGCGCCACGCGTTGCCTGAGTTCAATACGGGCGGCGAATTTCATCGAAAAGGGCACACTTGTTGGTTGAGTCGAGGGTAAAATCTGAGGGGAGGGAAATCGGGATTGGCTGGAATAAAAGTTTACGATGGGACGGGAGGGATGGAGAGATGTGATGAAATAACGAAGGGGTGAAAGGACGGTGGGATATAATGACGATGTGATGAAGTGACGGTTTGATGGACTAACGGTGGGATGAAGTGACGGTTTGATGGACTAACGGTGGGATGAAGTGACGGTTTGATGGAGTAACGGTGGGATAAAGTGACGGTTTGATGGACTAACGGTGGGATGAAGTGACGGTTTGATGGACTAACGGTGGGATGAAGTGACGGTTTGATGGACTAACGGTGGGATGAAGTGACGGTTTGATGGACTAACGGTGGGATGAAGTGACGGTTTGATGGAGTAACGGTGGGATAAAGTGACGGTTTGATGGACTAACGGTGGGATGAAGTGACGGTTTGATGGACTAACGGTGGGATGAAGTGACGGTTTGATGGACTATCGGTGGGATAAAGTGACGGTTTGATGGACTAACGGTGGGATGAAGTGACGGTTTGATGGACTAGCGGTGGGATGAAGTGACGGTTTGATGGACTAACGGTGGGATGAAGTGGCGGTTTGATGGACTAACGGTGGGATGAAGTGACGGTTTGATGGACTAACGGTGGGATGAAGTGACGGTTTGATGGACTAACGGTGGGATGAAGTGACGGTTTCATGGACTAACGGTGGGATGAAGTGACGGTTTGATGGACTAACGGTGGGATGAAGTGACGGTTTGATGGACTAACGGTGGGATGAAGTGACGGTTTGATGGACTAACGGTGGGATGAAGTGACGGTTTGATGGACTGACGGTGGGATGAAGTGACGGTTTGATGGACTAACGGTGGGATGAAGTGACGGTTTGATGGACTGCCGGTGGGATGAAGTGACGGTTTGATGGACTAACGGTGGGATGAAGTGACGGTTTGATGGACTAACGGTGGGATAAAGTGACGGTTTCATGGACTAACGGTGGGATGAAGTGACGGTTTGATGGACTAACGGTGGGATAAAGTGACGGTTTGATGGACTAACGGTGGGATGAAGTGACGGTTTGATGGACTAACGGTGGGATGAAGTGACGGTTTCATGGACTAACGGTGGGATGAAGTGATTGTTAAAGGGATAAAATTTAAGATCATATTAAAAGGCAAAGTCGTTTGGGCTAAATATAAAATCGGGAACAGCTAAAAGAGGAAAGAATAAAATCCATACTAAATACTGTAGGCAAAGAAGACTGGGCAATTTCAGCGATGCCATCGAAATGTTGGTTGTCGAAGAACGATGCGGTTTTGACTTAGAAATTCAGTATGGAGTCCAGTGGACAGAAGTAATTAATTTACAATTAATTATAATATTACACCATTACAATTATTATATTATTAAATGAAAGTAAGCGAGTGAATTCCTATTTGCTAGCAGCACGCTGTCAGTCACTGTTTGTTCTCAATAGTAAAATTCTGTAATGTGATTTTTTATATAAGTCTGAAAATCAAAGTATATTGAAGATCTGTTGTCTGTATTCATAATGTATCAAAATATCCATAATGTATCAAAATCTTGGAATAAATATTGATCCAAGCCTTTGCAAAACATGGTCTGAAATTCAAGGCATTAAAATAATGTTCCACAGACTCGTAAAATCAAGAACAAAATATGTTTTGATCTTAAAAATGTTAAAATTGTACCTCAAATAAAGAGGTTCACAAATCATGAGTCTAAATAGCTCGGAGAAAATCGACAGCTAGGAAACAGGCTCGGGTGGTGAGTTAGTTAGGTTAGGTTAGGTTAGGTTAGGTTAGGTTAGGTTAGGTCAGGTTAGGTTAGGTTGGGTTAGGGTAGGTTAGGTTAGGTTAGGTTAGGTTAGGTTAGGTTAGGTTAGGTTAGGAAAAATGCTCAGATGGTGAGTTAGTTAGAAAGCAAGTTGTTATACCAGCACCACCGTCTTGATGATGTTCAAGTACCCTGATATTTTCATAAATCATCAAGGCGAAAATAAATATTGAAACATCCATACATGGGAACATGGAAACACACCTTCCCAGTCTACTTTTTCTCCGGAGCATGCATTTTTTTTGCCGCTCAAGCGATTGAATTACTTGAACGGCGAAAAACATGCGTGCAGGCGACGAAAAAGTTATGTAGGGTTTTGGTTCGTGCGTCGTCACGGTATAATCAACCCTGAGGTCCTTAGGGTTACCAATCTCCAATCAGGATTGATTCTAGAGATTACGTCTATGACTTTCACGTAAGAAGGGGGAGAAGGTTTGAGTGACAGTCAGATCACGATGTAGTTTATTGAGGTATGGTGAAGATCGGGTACAACGTACAATAACTGGTAACCGGGCGGGCAGCGCCCAGCACCGCTGTGCGACGCACACACGATGTAAGCTCGGCGAGGCTGCGCTCGACTCTCTGAATGCCTGAATGCCTCACGCTCTAACATTACAGCGCGTTATAAAGGTAGCAGTATCTTCGGCAGGCTTTCCCATGCTGATAACAACGGAATGACAACATCAGAAATCCCGAATCCGACAGTTAGACTGTGTCAATCTTCTGTCAAATCTAAACTGGCATCTCAGTGGCGACATGCTGTATATTCTAACTCACAGAAATGTATCGTCTAAATTACGAAGGAAAATTACGCCACAATTCTTTCAGGTCTTGGAAATTACGCCACTTCAGCATGCAGTAATGTGGTGACCAATTGAAGAGTGACGTCAGAAATGGACCTGAATGAATGGGCAGTTGAGACATGCACTAGGAGTAGCATAGGAGTATTGTATGTAGCATTGTGTGTTGTATTTTCTGAAGCATTGTGTGTTGTATTGTCTGATGCATTGTATGTTGTATTGTCTGAAGCATTGTATGTTGTATTGTCTGAAGCATTGTGTGTTGTATTGTCTGAAGCATTGTGTGTTGTATTGTCTGAAGTATTGTGTGTTGTTTTGTCTGAAGCATTGTGTGTTGTATTGTCTGAAGTATTGTGTGTTGTATTGTCTGAAGCATTGTGTGTTGCATTGTCTGAAGCATTGTGTGTTGTATTGTGTGAAGTATTGTGTGTTGTATTGTCTGAAGCATTGTGTGTTGTATTGTCTGAAGCATTGTGTGTTGTATTGTCTGAAGCATTGTGTGTTGTATTGTCTGAAGCATTGTGTATTGTATTGTCTGAAGCATTGTGTGTTGTATTGTCTGAAGTATTGTGTGTTGTATTGTCTGAAGCATTGTGTGTTGCATTGTCTGAAGCATTGTATGTTGTATTGTCTGAAGCATTGTGTGTTGTATTGTCTGAAGCATTGTGTGTTGTATTGTCTGATGCATTGTGTGTTGTATTGTCTGAAGCATTGTGTGTTGTATTGTCTGAAGCATTGTGTGTTGTATTGTCTGATGCATTGTGTGTTGTATTGTCTGAAGCCTTGTGTGTTGTATTGTCTGATGCATTGTGTGTTGTATTGTCTGATGCATTTTGTGTTGTATTGTCTGATGCATTGTGTGTTGTATTGTCTGAAGCATTGTGTATTGTATTGTCTGAAGCATTGTGTGTTGTATTGTCTGATGCATTGTGTGTTGTATTGTCTGATGCATTGTGTGTTGTATTGTCTGAAGCATTGTGTATTGTATTGTCTGAAGCATTGTGTGTTGTATTGTCTGAAGCATTGTGTGTTGTATTGTCTGAAGCATTGTGTGTTGTATTGTCTGAAGCATTGTGTGTTGTATTGTCTGAAGCATTGTGTGTTGTATTGTCTGAAGCATTGTGTATTGTATTGTCTGATGCATTGTGTATTGTATTGTCTGAAGCATTGTGTGTTGTATTGTCTGAAGCATTGTGTATTGTATTGTCTGATGCATTGTGTGTTGTATTGTCTGAAGCATTGTGTGTTGTATTGTCTGAAGCATTGTGTATTGTATTGTCTGATGCATTGTGTGTTGTATTGTCTGAAGCATTGTGTGTTGTATTGTCTGAAGCATTGTGTGTTGTATTGTCTGAAGCATTGTGTGTTGTATTGTCTGAAGCATTGTGTGTTGTATTGTCTGAAGCATTGTGTGTTGTATTGTCTGAAGCATTGTGTGTTGTATTGTCTGAAGCATTGTGTGTTGTATTGTCTGAAGCATTGTGTATTGTATTGTCTGAAGCATTGTGTATTGTATTGTCTGAAGCATTGTGTGTTGTATTGTCTGAAGCATTGTGTGTTGTATTGTCTGAAGCATTGTGTGAAGTATTGTCTGAAGCATTGTGTGTTGTATTGTCTGAAGCATTGTGTGTTGTATTGTCTGAAGCATTGTGTGTTGTATTGTCTGAAGCATTGTGTATTGTATTGTCTGATGCATTGTGTATTGTATTGTCTGAAGCATTGTGTGTTGTATTGTCTGAAGCATTGTGTATTGTATTGTCTGAAGCATTGTGTGTTGTATTGTCTGAAGCATTGTGTGTTGTATTGTCTGAAGCATTGTGTGTTGTATTGTCTGAAGCATTGTGTGTTGTATTGTCTGAAGCATTGTGTATTGTATTGTCTGAAGCATTGTGTGTTGTATTGTCTGAAGCATTGTGTGTTGTATTGTCTGAAGCATTGTGTGTTGTATTGTCTGAAGCATTGTGTGTTGTATTGTCTGAAGCATTGTGTATTGTATTGTCTGAAGCATTGTGTGTTGTATTGTCTGATGCATTGTGTATTGTATTGTCTGAAGCATTGTGTGTTGTATTGTCTGAAGCATTGTGTGTTGTATTGTCTGAAGCATTGTGTGTTGTATTGTCTGATGCATTGTGTGTTGTATTGTCTGATGCATTGTGTGTTGTATTGTCTGATGCATTGTGTGTTGTATTGTCTGATGCATTGTGTGTTGTATTGTCTGATGCATTGTGTGTTGTATTGTCTGAAGCATTGTGTGTTGTATTGTCTGATGCATTGTGTGTTGTATTGTCTGATGCATTGTGTGTTGTATTGTCTGAAGCATTGTGTGTTGTATTGTCTGATGCATTGTGTGTTGTATTGTCTGATGCATTGTGTGTTGTATTGTCTGATGCATTGTGTGTTGTATTGTCTGATGCATTGTGTATTGTATTGTCTGAAGCATTGTGTGTTGTATTGTCTGATGCATTGTGTGTTGTATTGTCTGATGCATTGTATGTTGTATTGTCTGATGCATTGTGTATTGTATTGTCTGAAGCATTGTGTGTTGTATTGTCTGAAGCATTGTGTATTGTATTGTCTGATGCATTGTGTGTTGTATTGTCTGAAGCATTGTGTATTGTATTGTCTGATGCATTGTATGTTGTATTGTCTGATGCATTGTGTGTTGTATTGTCTGAAGCATTGTGTATTGTATTGTCTGATGCATTGTGTGTTGTATTGTCTGAAGCATTGTGTATTGTATTGTCTGATGCATTGTATGTTGTATTGTCTGATGCATTGTGTATTGTATTGTCTGAAGCATTGTGTGTTGTATTGTCTGAAGCATTGTGTATTGTATTGTCTGATGCATTGTGTGTTGTATTGTCTGATGCATTGTGTGTTGTATTGTCTGATGCATTGTGTATTGTATTGTCTGAAGCATTGTGTGTTGTATTGTCTGAAGCATTGTGTGTTGTATTGTCTGATGCATTGTGTGTTGTATTGTCTGAAGCATTGTGTGTTGTATTGTCTGAAGCATTGTGTATTGTATTGTCTGAAGCATTGTGTGTTGTATTGTCTGATGCATTGTGTATTGTATTGTCTGAAGCATTGTGTGTTGTATTGTCTGAAGCATTGTGTGTTGTATTGTCTGAAGCATTGTGTGTTGTGTTGTCTGATGCATTGTATGTTGTATTGTCTGATGCATTGTGTGTTGTGTTGTCTGAAGCATTGTGTGTTGTATTGTCTGATGCATTGTGTGTTGTATTGTCTGATGCATTGTGTATTGTATTGTCTGAAGCATTGTGTGTTGTATTGTCTGAAGCATTGTGTGTTGTATTGTCTGATGCATTGTATGTTGTATTGTCTGATGCATTATGTGTTGTATTGTCTGATGCATTGTGTGTTGTATTGTGTGAAGCATTGTGTGTTGTATTGTCTGGTTCAAATGATCAGCCTCCTCATCAGGTCTAGGCTAAGCCACTTCTGTCCAAAGCATTTCTGCGCGGAACATCAGATCGCGAAGTGCAGGATCCGCTGCGCTGATTTGGTCCGAGCAACACCGCGCTGCCATGGCAACCAACATATCGCTGGAAAAACACGGTTCTCGAGAGCGCAAAAACTCACCCAATTCCTTAATTTGGGAGTCCGTGTAGGCAGCACACCGCGGCTGCTTCGTGACGGATTTTTGGTGGGCTTATTTGGAGCAGCTCGAAGGTCCTTAATTCTCTTGAGGATAGTATAACAGCGGCATTACTCTCCGTCTACTCTAATTTTAAAACAGACGTTCTACTCTCCGTCAACTCTGATGTTACAACAGACGCTCTACTCTCCGTCAATTCTTTAATGTTACAACAGACGCTCCACTCTCCGTTAACTCTTTAATGTTACAACAGACGCTCTACTCTCCATCAACTCTTTAATGCTACAAAAGACGCTCTAATCTCCATCAACTCTTTTATGTTACAACAGACGCTCTACTCTCCGTCAACTCTTTAATGTTACAACAGACGCTCTACTCTACGTCAACTCTTTAATGTTACAACAGATGCTCTACTCTCCGTCAACTCTTTAATGTTACAACAGACGCTCTACTCTCCGTCAACTCCCTAATGTTACAACAGACGCTCTACTCTCCGTCAACTCCTTAATGTTACAACAGACGCTCTACTCTCCGTCAACTCCTTAATGTTACAACAGACGCTCTACTCTCCGTCAACTCTTTAATGTTCTACAGACGCTCTACTCTCCGTCAACTCTTTAATGTTACAACAGACGCTCTACTCTCCGTCAACTCTTTAATGTTACAACAGACGCTTTACTCTCCGTCAACTCTTTAATGTTACAACAGACGCTCTACTCTCCGTCAACTCTTTAATGTTACAACAGACGCTCTACTCCCGTCAACTCCTTAATGTTACAACAGACGCTCTACTCTCCGTCAACTCTTTAATGTTACAACAGACGCTCTACTCTCCGTCAACTCTTTAATGTTCTACAGACGCTCTACTCTCCATCAACTCTTTAATGTTACAACAGACGCTCTACTCTCCGTCAACTCTTTAATGTTACAACAGACGCTCTACTCTCCGTCAACTCTTTAATGTTACAACAGACGCTCTACTCTCCATCAACTCTTTCATGCTACAAAAAACGCTCTACTCTCTGTCAACTCTTTAATGTTACAAAAGACGCTCTACTCTCCATCAACTCTTTAATGCTACAAAAGACGCTCTACTCTCCATCAACTCTTTAATGCAACAAAAGACGTTCTACTCTCCGTCAACTCTTTAATGTTACAACAGACGCTCTACTCTCCGTCAACTCCTTAATGTTTCAACAGACGCTCTACTCTCCGTCAACTCTTTAATGTTACAAAAGACGCTCTACTCTCCGTCAAATCTTTAATGTTACAACAGACGCTCTACTCTTCGTCAACTCTTTAATGTTACAACAGACGCTCTACTCTCCATCAACTCTTTAATGCTACAAAAGACGCTCTACTCTCCGTTAACTCTTTAATGTTACAACAGACGCTCTACTCTCCATCAAATCTTTAATGCTACAAAAGACGCTCTACTCTCCGTCAACTCCTTAATGTTTTAACAGACGCTCTACTCTCCATCAACTCTTTAATGCTACAAAAGACGCTCTACTCTCCGTCAACTCTTTAATGTTACAACAGACGCTCTACTCTCCGTCAACTCTTTAATGTTACAACAGACGCTCTACTCTTTATCAACTCTTTAATGCTACAAAAGACGCTCTACTCTCCATCAACTCTTTAATGTTACAACAGACGCTTTACTCTCCATCAACTCTTTAATGCTACAAAAGACGCTCTACTCTCCGTCAACTCTTTAATGTTACAACAGACGCTCTACTCTCCATCAACTCTTTAATGCTACAAAAGACGCTCTACTCTCCGTCAACTCTTTAATGTTACAACAGACGCTCTACTCTCCATCAACTCTTTAATGCTACAAAAGACGCTCTACTCTCCGTCAACTCTTTAATGTTACAACAGACGCTCTACTCTCCGTGAACTCTTTAATGTTACAACAGACGCTCTACTCTCCATCAACTCTTTAATGCTACAAAAGACGCTCTACTCTCCGTCAAATATGTAATACCACAAAATCATCTCTCCTCTCCTTCATATATTAATACTACAAAATCATCTCTCCTCTCCTTCATATATTAATACTACAACAGCAGTGCTCGTCGCCCTCTACCCATGAGCAGCAGAGCGAGACCGGTTGACTTAATCTAATGTGCGTCCAACTCATTATGAGCCTCCATTATTTTTTCCTCATGATTTTTTTTTAATGCCATTACCTGCTTTGAGGACGTGTCTCTTTACACTGGCGTTTTAATTGATGATGAAGCGGTGATGTTTTTATTTACATCCTTGATATTTTTTATTTATATCCTTTATTCTTTTTTTATTTATATCCTTTATATTTTTATTTATATCCTTTGTATTTTTCATTTATATCCTTTATATTTTTTATTTATATCCTTTAAAATTTTTACCCATATCCTTTATATTTTTTTATATCCGTTAAATTTTTATATCCTTTGTATTTTTTATTTATATCCTTAATATTTTTTTATTTATACCCTTTGATGACAAGAATGTTGAATAGTTCCGTGATTTTGACGTCGGAATGTTCCAATCAAAATAACTTCACAGAAATCATCCGAAGCAATTCGGTAATTACGAGGCAATCAGTTGAGATGTGCTCGAAAATATTTTTTCTCGTATCATAGAAAATATGTTTTTTTACGTGAAAAATACGATTTTTCTTGTATGGAACACAAGTTTTCTTAGTAGTGGGGCAAATAATTTAGAATGGAATGTAATGAGTTCGGGAACACGGAAATTAAGTTTTGTAATATGAATCTTAGGTTTTTTGTAATCTCGAAAATACGGCTGTTTGTGGTATAAAATTAAAGGTTTTCCTACCATGGAAAATAATGTTTTTCGAACAATGGAAAATAATGTTTTTCGTACATTGGAAAATAATGTTTTTCGTACAATGGAAAATAATGTTTTTCGTACAATGGAAAAATAAGGTTTTTGCTTTATTCAAATTTATATCAAAAGAGAAGTGAGGAGCAGAAATTCACAGCCTCTTTCCAACGCCCCCCTAACTCGCTGGCACGAGTGTCCTAACGTTTCTAACCTGCGTTGTAACGAAGAAATTTCATGTCACAGCGCTTGCAAAGTTTCGAGAACAAAATCACGCTAATTTATTTTCAGAGTTCATGAGCAGTACAATTTTCTCAATTAAATTCCCACGCCAAGAAAATCAAGATAGAAGTTTTATTTCTTAATCATATCGTAATCTTACATCTTAATAAATCTAAATCTTAATCACAATTAATCACACGAGTTCAAAACACATGTACTTCCTGTAATCCCCTATAAAATAATCTCCTACTATATAATCCGCAGTTCGCTGCTTGTGCGCTTGCAAACTTACATGATCTAGCTTTTCCTACTCCTGCTTTGCAAATTCGATGCCTGAATACCATTTAACGATCGCCAATACCTAATTACAAATTCCGTTCTTGTTTTTAAATTGCAATTTGTTTGAATACATTGTTAACTCGATCGAACGTTGGCCTGAAATCAAAATAACGCAACTGAATTAAAAAATGGCATGAGCTTTTAAGCGGAAAATTAATGATAAAACTGTTAACGTTAACATACATTAATAGTTGTATTAACGCTTAGAAACGTTAATGAATATGACGGATGAGTTGGGGTTTTAATTGGACAACATGTGTGTAGGAGTCATTTTCGACGGTCCTGTTAAACAGAACGGTGGAAAATATGCACGACAGCGTAAAAAGAACGTACGGATTTGACCGTTCTTTTTGAGCCACCATTTATATTTCATGCAGCAAACCAAATTCCTCGCAGATGGTGTTTCTTAATGCGATTTTTGAGCTCAGGTGAGCAACAGAATATCCAGAGGCTTGAAACCAAAAATTTAGATACCAAGTTAGCGTAAACCTCCCTAAATAAGGCTGCGAAGGATGGCGCAAAAAGAACGGTCAAATCCGTACGTTCTTTTTGCGCCACCGTTTGTGTTACACCACTCTTATGTTCACATAGCAGACATGACGACGGTATAGTGAGGTGTGATCAAATCTATACTATAATAAGAGCCGCGTCCGTCCGTCCGTCCGTCCGTCCGTCCGTCTGTCCGAAGCCAGCCTGCAGTGTGTGATGAGCGTATCTGTGTTACAAGCTCCAGTCCTATATATTTTGACGGGCCGTGTTCACGCGGCCTCGTCAACTCTCGAGAGCTCGTATTTTTTACATTTTTTACGGCCTTTCTTTCATTTCACCATCATTCTTATTTCAAATAAAGGGTGGTGGACAAGTATTATTAACATGTGAAATTAAATTGCGCATGACTTTCACCCTGATACATGTCATGGGGCGTAAGCATAGAGCATCGCAAGTTTTGACGTTTAAGGCTTATATCTCAACCCCAAGTCAGTCTAACAAAGGTCTAAACAACGCAAGTCTGAAGAAATTAAAAATCAAAAGTTTGTACAATTTTTCAAATGCCACTCCACTTCTTGTCTCTAATTTTTACACTGAAAAAATCAGTTGAACAACTGAACGCAGAGCAAATTATGAAGTTTAAGAAGGCTTGTATCTCGACCCGAAGTCAGTCTTTCCAAGGTCTGAATACTAAGACAGGATCGAAACCGGTGTGACGTCTGTTTAATTCATTTCAAATTCTTCTCTCCTATTGAATCAGCGACGATACTTTCTTTTCAGGACGAAACTTTGCCCGTCGTAGTGAGCAAACTATGCAAATGAAATTTTCCGGAATAAAAACCCAGGAAATATCCCGAAAACACCCGGGAGTCGCACTTCACACAAACCGTCTCTCGCCGTAGAAGGAGAACAAGAACTGCCATTTAGCTCAGAACTAAATGAACGAACTCGGATCTGAGTTCATCAGGCTGGGGATTGCAGCAGATTGACAGTTAAACTTAACCGGAAAGTTTAAGTAACTCTGAGCCTGGTCACGGGCCGGCTTTCTGGTCGCTGATTGGTGGGCTCAACTTCTGTTGGAGTCCCCCCTCCTCGCCTGACCTCTACACCCTCGCCCCTGCCGGCAATCTCTGTAATGAACGCCACCTCCGCCGAGTTGCTCACTCAAGACCTCCATCTGACTTGCCGGCCATGAATATTTTAGAGACGCCCTCACACGAGAAGGTCCGTAGAGGTCTTGTTCTTCCAAGGGCGTAATGGTGCCCCATGACGCCCTTCCCCCCTTCCCTTCCATCTTGGTTTCTCCCCCATCATGGAAGGGGGAAGAGATGCAGGTTAGGCAGAGAGCGTGTATTGTTGGAAGAAATAGCAGAGAAGAGCTGGGCAGAGAGCGTGTATTGCTGGAAGGAATAGCAGAAAAGAGTTGGGCAGAGAGCGTGTATTGCTGGAAGGAATAGCAGAAAAGAGTTGGGCAGAGAGCGTGTATTGCTGGAAGGAATAGCAGAAAAGAGCTGGGCAGAGAGCGGGTATTGCCGGAAGAAATAGCAGAAAAGAGCTGGGCAGAGAGCGTGTATTGTTGGAAGGAATAGCAGAAAAGAGCTGGGCAGAGAGCGTGTATTGCCGGAAGAAATAGCAGAAAAGAGCTGGGCAGAGAGCGTGTATTGCCGGAAGAAATAGCAGAAAAGAGCTGGGCAGAGAGCGTTTATTGCTGGAAGGAATAGCAGAAAAGAGCTGGGCAGAGAGCGTGTATTGCCGGAAGAAATAGCAGAAAAGAGCTGGGCAGAGAGCGTGTATTGCCGGAAGAAATAACAGAAAAGAGCTGGGCAGAGAGCGTGTATTGCCGGAAGAAATAGCAGAAAAGAGCTGGGCAGAGAGCGTGTATTGCCGGAAGAAATAGCAGAAAAGAGCTGGGCAGAGAGCGTGTATTGCCGGAAGAAATAGCAGAAAAGAGTTAGGCAGAGAGCGTGTATTGCCGGAAGAAATAGCAGAAAAGAGCTGGGCAGAGAGCGTGTATTGCCGGAAGAAATAGCAGAAAAGAGCTGGGCAGAGAGCGTGTATTGCCGGAAGAAATAGCAGAAAAGAGCTGGGCAGAGAGCGTGTATTGCCGGAAGAAATAGCAGAAAAGAGCTGGGCAGAGAGCGTGTATTGCCGGAAGAAATAGCAGAAAAGAGCTGGGCAGAGAGCGTGTATTGCCGGAAGAAATAGCAGAAAAGAGCTGGGCAGAGAGCGTGTATTGCCGGAAGAAATAGCAGAAAAGAGCTGGGCAGAGAGCGTGTATTGCCGGAAGAAATAGCAGAAAAGAGCTGGGCAGAGAGCGTGTATTGTTGGAAGGAATAGCAGAAAAGAGCTGGGCAGAGAGCGTGTATTGCCGGAAGAAATAGCAGAAAAGAGCTGGGCAGAGAGCGTGTATTGCCGGAAGAAATAGCAGAAAAGAGCTGGGCAGAGAGCGTGTATTGCTGGAAGGAATAGCAGAAAAGAGCTGGGCAGAGAGCGTGTATTGCCGGAAGAAATAGCAGAAAAGAGCTGGGCAGAGAGCGTGTATTGCCGGAAGAAATAGCAGAAAAGAGCTGGGCAGAGAGCGTGTATTGCCGGAAGAAATAGCAGAAAAGAGCTGGGCAGAGAGCGTGTATTGCCGGAAGAAATAGCAGAGAAGAGCTGGGCAGAGAGCGTGTATTGCCGGAAGAAATAGCAGAAAAGAGCTGGGCAGAGAGCGTGTATTGCTGGAAGGAATAGCAGAAAAGAGCTGGGCAGAGAGCGTGTATTGCCGGAAGAAATAGCAGAAAAGAGCTGGGCAGAGAGCGTGTATTGCCGGAAGAAATAGCAGAAAAGAGCTGGGCAGAGAGCGTGTATTGCCGGAAGAAATAGCAGAGAAGAGCTGGGCAGAGAGCGTGTATTGCCGGAAGAAATAGCAGAAAAGAGCTGGGCAGAGAGCGTGTATTGCTGGAAGGAATAGCAGAAAAGAGCTGGGCAGAGAGCGTGTATTGCCGGAAGAAATAGCAGAAAAGAGTTAGGCAGAGAGCGTGTATTGCTGGAAGGAATAGCAGAGAAGAGGTAGGTATTAAAGTATGTATTGCTGGAAGGAATAAAAAATATAGTACTTGGGAGAAAAAGGGGACGAAAACTTTGAGAAGATCGAAATAGCGAAGAGAAGTGCAAGCAAGAAAGAGAGGAGGGAATGCCCGCAAAAAATGTAAAATGGGCTGAAAATGAAATCAATTGCGGGATTCCCAAACATTTCATGTCTTTTGCCTCGCAGCGTACGTCCTGGTGACGCCATGTGCTGCTGCGTCCCCAAGTTCACTCACAAGAGCTCACTCTGCCAGGTACGACGGCGAGCTAACGCGACGACGACGTAACTACGCTACGCCGACGCAACTGCGCAACAACAACGTAAATTCTAACTATTGTACGACAAAGCAAATTGTAACTACGCTACGACGACGTAAATTGCAACTACGCTACGACCTTGCAAATTGCAACTACGCTACGCAGCCGAACGCAGTAGTAAAAAATTCCTACAGAGCGACACCCATGAGAAGGGGATGAGGGTGGGGATGTAAGCAGCAGGGGAAGGGGGTGTGGGGACAACTGGAGGGGAAACTGAGGCTGCTGGAGGTAGAGGGATGGGGATAAAAACAAACTCGGATAAAGAATAAAAAGAAACTGCGGATGGAAAGAAGTGGGCAACTGGCGATAGGAATAAGAAGAGGAAGAGGTGGCGGTGAGGGAGGGTGTGTGGGGAAAGGCTAGAGTATAGAAGGGGAGCTAAAGACATGGGGATTGGTTGGGGATTATGTCTTGAAGAGAGGACTGATGATGTCCCCTTGTTGACGGGGCGTTGTGATCTTGGGGGCTTACTCCCCAGCGTGTGGGGGGCTGCCCTGCACTGCACTGCACTGCACTGCACAGCACTGCACAGCACTGCACAGCACTGCACAGCACTGCACTGCACTGCACAGCACTGCACAGCATTACACTGCACAGCATTAGACAGCACTGCACTGCACTGCACAGCACTGCACAGCACTGCACAGCACTGCACTGCATAGCACTGCACTGCACTGCAGTGCACTGCACTGCACAGCACTGCACTGCAGAGCACTGCACTGCTCAGCACTGCACTGCACTGCACAGCACTGCACTGCACAGCACTGCACTGCACTGCACTGAACAGAACTGCACTGCACTACTCAGCACTGCACTGCACTGCACAGCACTGCACTGCACAGTACTGCACTGCACAGCACTGCACTGCACAGAAATGCACTGCAGAACACTGCACAGCACTGACCTGCACTGCACAGCAATGCACAGCACTGCACTGCAGAGCACTGCACTGCTCAGCACTGCACTGCACTGCACAGGCACAGCACTGCACTGAACAGCACTGAACTGCACTGCTCAGCACTGCACTGCTCAGCACTGCACTGCACAGCACTGCACAGCACTGCACTGCACAACACTGCACTGCACAGCACTGCACTGCACAGCACTGCACTGCACTGCACTGCACAGCACAGTACTGCACAGCACTGCACTGCACTGCAAAGCACTGCACAGCACTACACTGCACTGCAGAGCACTGCACTGCTCAGCACTGCACTTCACTGCATAGCACTGCACTGCACAGCACTGCACTGCACAGCAATGCACTGCAGAGGACTGCACAGCACTGCACTGCACTGCACTGCACAGCACTGCACAGCACTGCACAGCACTGCACAGCACTGCACTACACAGCACTACACAGCACTGCACTGCACAACAGTGAACTGCACTGCACTGCAGTGCACTGCACTGCACTGCACTGCAGAGCACTGCACTGCTCAGCACTGCACTGCACTGCGCAGCGCTGCCCTGCACAGCACTGCACTGCACAGCACTGCACTGCACTGCACTGCACAGCACTGAATAGCACTGCACTACACAGCACTGCACAGCACTGCACTGCACAGCACTGCACAGCACTGCACTGCACAACACTGCACAGCACTGCACTGCACTGCACTGCACTGCACTGCACTGCACTGCACCGCACAGCACTGCACTGCAGTGAACTGCACTGCACAGCACTGCACTGCACTGCAGATCACTGCACTGCACAGCACTGCACTGCACAGCACTGCACTGCACTGCACAGCACTGCTCAACACTGCACCGCACTGCACTACACTGCACTGCACTGCACTGCACTGCACAGCACTGCACTGAACTGCACTGCACAGCACTGCACAGCACTGCTCAGCACTGCACAGCACTGCACTGCACAGTACTGCACAGCACTGCACAGCACTTAACAGCACTGCACAGCACTGCACTGCACTGCAAAGCACTGCACAGCACTGCACTACACAGCACTGCACAGCACTGCACTGCACAGCATTGTACTGCACTGCACAGCACTGCACTGCACAGCATTGTACTGCACTGCTCAGCACTCCAGAGCACAACACAGCACTACACAGCACTGCAGAGCATTGCACAACTCTGTACTGCACAGCACTGCACTGCCCTGCGTAGCACAGCACAGCACTGCACAGCACAGCACAACACAGCACTGCACAGCACTGCACAGCACTGCACAGCACTGCACAGCACTGCACAGCACTGCACAGCACTGCACAGCACAGCACTGCACATTACAGCACTGCACAGTAACGCACTGCACAGTACAACACTGCACAGTACAGCACTGTACAGTACAGCACTGCACAGCACTGTACGGCCCTGCAAAACACTGCACAACACTGCACTGCACAGCACTGCACAGCACTGCACAGCACTGCACAGCACTGCACAGCACTGCACAGCACTGCACAGCACTGCACAGCACTGCACAGCACAGCAGTGCACAGCACAACACTGCACTGCAACTCACAGCACTGCACAGCACAGCACTGCAAAGCACCGCACAGAAACTCCCTGCACTGCACAGCAATGCACAGCACCGCACTGCACAGCACAGTACTGCACTGCACTGCACTGTACAGTACTGCACTGCAACTCACAGCACTGCACAGCACAGCACTGCACTGCACTGAAACTCACAACACTGCACAGCACAGCACTGCAAAGCACCGCACAGAAACTCATAGCGATGTATTGCAATGCACCGCACAGCACAGCACAGTACCATACAGCACATCACTGCAGAACACAGCACTGCACAGCACAACACAGTACCACACAGCACAACACTGCAGAAGACAGCACTGCACAGCACAACACTGTAGAACACAGCACTGCACTACCTGCCATACGGTGGCAACAGTACCTACCATAAGGTGGCAACACTACCTGCCATAAGGTGGCAACACTACCTGTCATACGGTGGCAACACTACCTGCCATAAGGTGGCAACACTACCTGTCATAAGGTGGCAACACTACCTGTCATAAGGTGGCAACACTACCTGTCATAAGGTGGCAACACTACCTGTCATACGGTCGCAACACTACCTGCCATAAGGTGGCAACACTCACTACCTGTCATAAGGTGGCAACACTACCTGTCATACGGTGGCAACACTACCTGCCATACGGTGGCAACACTACCTACCATAAGGTGGCAACACTACCTGTCATAAGGTGGCAACACTACCTGTCATACGGTGGCAACACTACCTACCATAAGGTGGCAACACTACCTGTCATACGGTGGCAACACTACCTGCCATAATGTGGCAAAACCACCTGCCATAAGGTGGCAACACTACCTGCCATAAGGTGGCAACACTACCTGCCATAAGGTGGCAACACTACCTGCCAAACGGTGGCAACACTACCTACCATAAGGTGGCAACACTACCTGTCATACGGTGGCAACACTACCTGCCATAAGGTGGCAACACTACCTGCCATAAGGTGACAACACTACCTGTCATACGGTGGCAACACTACCTACCATAAGGTGACAACACTACCTGCCATAAGGTGGCAACACTACCTGCCATAATGTGGCAACACCACCTGCCATAAGGTGGCAACACTACCTGCCATAAGGTGGCAACACTACCTGCCATAAGGTGGCAACACTACCTGCCATACGGTGGCAACACTACCTACCATAAGGTGGCAACGCTACCTGTCATACGGTGGCAACACTACCTGCCATAAGGTGGCAACACTACCTGCCATAAGGTGGCAACACTACCTGTCATACGGTGGCAACACTACCTACCATAAGGTGGCAACACTACCTGTCATACGGTGGCAACACTACCTGCCATAAGGTGGCAACACTACCTGCCATAAGGTGGCAACACTACCTGCCCTAAGGTGGCAACACTACCTGCCATAAGGTGGCAACACTACCTGTCACACGGTGGCAACACTACCTACCATAAGGTGGAAACACTACCTGCCATACGGTGGCAACACTACCTGCCATAAGGTGGCAACACTACCTGCCATAAGGTGGCAACACTACCTATCATAAGGTGGCAACACTACCTGCCATAAGGTGGCAACACCACCTGCCATAAGGTGGCAACACTACCTGCCATAAGGTGGCAACACTACCTACCATAAGGTGGCAACACCACCTGCCATAAGGTGACAACACCACCTGCCATAAGGTGGCAACACTACCTGCCATAAGGTGGCAACACTACCTGCCATAAGGTGGCAACACTACCTACCATAAGGTGGCAACACCACCTGCCGTAAGGTGACAACACCACCTGCCATACGGTGGCAACACTACCTGCCACCCGGGCAGTTTTATACACGTGTGCTGTATGCTACCTACACACGTGTGCTGTATCCTATACACTTACACTCAGGGAATGCTACCTACACACACACACACACACTCACACACACAGTCAGCTTGTAGCCTAATCACAAACACAATATTTTCCCTACACACACACATCCACGGTCTCCTGCTTACAGTCGTGGTGTCCTGCCTATGTACGACTTTCTACATACACGCACACGCTCACGCACTCACGTATAAACGCATACACACGCGCTCATTCACATACATACACGCACTCATACTCACACACACGCACATAACACGCACTCATACACACACGCACATAACAGGCCGCATGCACACACACACGCACACACACCCAACATTCCTGCCTTGGCTTCCAGGAGAATATAAACTTCCGGCATCTAAGGCCGGCTCAGGACTCCCCCGAAAAAGTATATGCGCCCAATGTATAAATTAATTCATAGCAAACCCGGCAGCGCAAACTAATTCCCCCGGAGGGGTAGGGTAGGGGAGGGGAAGGGAGGGGGAGGGGAGTAGAGCCCTCCAAGCCCCTCCTTTGAAGCAGCGTGGGATTTTCCAGTACAAAAATTCCCATTTGCTGTCCGGGGGATCGCACTTTTCCCAGCACCGTACGGAAATTCCCACAAAAGAATTTTTGCTGCCGGATTAGGAACGCAAGCCACAGAATTCGGCGGGTTCGCTACCCGCAGTCGGGCTTTGATGTGTGGCTGCCAGTTGTGGGGCAGTTTGGTGGGGTGGTGGGGTGGTGGGGTGGTGGGGTGGTGGAGTAGTGAAGTGGTTTAGTGGTGGAATGGTTGGGTGGTAGAGTGGTGGGGTGGTTGAGCGGTGGAGTGGTAGGATGGTGAACTGGTGGAACGGTGGAGAGGTGGGGTGGTGGGGTTGTGGAGTGATGGAACGGTGTGTTGGGGGGAGTGGTGAAGTGGTGGAGTGGTGAACCAGTTAGAATTATCCAAATTGCAGGAAGTGGAAGAGAAGTTGTGAAATAGGGAACCAGTTACAGCTGTCAGGTAAGAAGTCAAGTGGTGGAGTATGAACTGCATTTGCTGACTCGTAGACAGGATACACGAGCACAAACCAAATGCAATAAAATGGAACAATATTATAAATCTATATTATAAAAGGAGCCTCGTCCGTGTGTGTGTCACACCCTCCAGCCTGCAGTGTGGGATGAGCGTATCTGTGATACAAGCTACACCAACTCCACAATTTTCGGTGCCTTAACCCAGCAGATTGGGAGTTGGAATGTCACGTGTATTGATTGGTAGGTTAGATTAGGTTGTATAGAATATCACGTGTATTGGTAGGTTAGATTAGGTTGTATAGAATATCACGTGTATTGGTAGGTTAGATTAGGTTGTATAGAATATCACGTGTATTGGTAGGTTAGATTAGGTTGTATAGAATATCACGTGTATTGGAAGGTTAGATTAGGTTGTATAGAATATCACGTGTATTGGTAGGTTAGATTAGGTTGTATAGAATATCACGTGTATTGGTAGGTTAGATTAGGTTGTATAGAATATCACGTGTATTGGTAGGTTAGATTAGGTTGTATAGAATATCACGTGTATTGGTAGGTTAGATTAGGTTGTATAGAATATCACGTGTATTGGTAGGTTAGATTAGGTTGTATAGAATATCACGTGTATTGGTAGGTTAGATTAGGTTGTATAGAATATCACGTGTATTGGTAGGTTAGATTAGGTTGTATAGAATATCACGTGTATTGGTATGTTAGATTAGGTTGTATAGAATATCACGTGTATTGGTAGGTTAGATTAGGTTGTATAGAATATCACGTGTATTGGTAGGTTAGATTAGGTTGTATAGAATATCACGTGTATTGGTAGGTTAGATTAGGTTGTATAGAATATCACGTGTATTGGTAGGTTAGATTAGGTTGTATAGAATATCACGTGTATTGGTAGGTTAGATTAGGTTGTATAGAATATCACGTGTATTGGTAGGTTAGATTAGGTTGTATAGAATATCACGTGTATTGGTATGTTAGATTAGGTTGTATAGAATATCACGTGTATTGGTATGTTAGATTAGGTTGTATAGAATATCACGTGTATTGGTAGGTTAGATTAGGTTGTATAGAATATCACGTGTATTGGTAGGTTAGATTAGGTTGTATAGAATATCACGTGTATTGGTAGGTTAGATTAGGTTGTATAGAATATCACGTGTATTGGTAGGTTACATTAGGTTGTATAGAATATCACGTGTATTGGTAGGTTAGATTAGGTTGTATAGAATATCACGTGTATTGGTAGGTTAGATTAGGTTGTATAGAATATCACGTGTATTGGTAGGTTAGATTAGGTTGTATAGAATATCACGTGTATTGGTAGGTTAGATTAGGTTGTATAGAATATCACGTGTATTGGTAGGTTAGATTAGGTTGTATAGAATATCACGTGTATTGGTATGTTAGATTAGGTTGTATAGAATATCACGTGTATTGGTAGGTTAGATTAGGTTGTATAGAATATCACGTGTATTGGTATGTTAGATTAGGTTGTATAGAATATCACGTGTATTGGTAGGTTAGATTAGGTTGTATAGAATATCACGTGTATTGGTAGGTTAGATTAGGTTGTATAGAATATCACGTGTATTGGTATGTTAGATTAGGTTGTATAGAATATCACGTGTATTGGTAGGTTAGATTAGGTTGTATAGAATATCACGTGTATTGGTAGGTTAGATTAGGTTGTATAGAATATCACGTGTATTGGTAGGTTAGATTAGGCTGTATAGAATATCACGTGTATTGGTAGGTTAGATTAGGTTGTATAGAATATCACGTGTATTGGTAGGTTAGATTAGGTTGTATAGAATATCACGTGTATTGGTATGTTAGATTAGGTTGTATAAAATATCACGTGTATTGGTAGGTTAGATTAGGTTGTATAGAATATCACGTGTATTGGTAGGTTAGATTAGGTTGTATAGAATATCACGTGTATTGGTAGGTTAGATTAGGTTGTATAGAGTATCACGTGTATTGGTAGGTTAGATTAGGCTGTATAGAATATCACGTGTATTGGTAGGTTAGATTAGGTTGTATAGAAAATCACGTGTATTGGTAGGTTAGGTTAGGCTGTATAGAATATCACGTGTATTGGTAGGTTACATTAGGCTGTATAGAATATCACGTGTATTGGTAGGTTACATTAGGTTGTATAGAATATCACGTGTATTGGTAGGTTAGATTAGGTTGTATAGAATATTACGTGTATTGGTATGTTAGATTAGGTTGTATAGAATATCAGCGGTTGAGACTTTGGAAAGTATTGGAAAGCCATAGAATAGCATGGGAAATCATGGGAAAGCCATGTTGAAGCTCAAGTGGTCCTATATCTAATTCTGTAATTTTTTTGACGAGCCGTGTGCACTCGTTGATAAATAAAATATAAGCGGTAGTGAAAAAAATGTGTACCGTAGTAACGAACATTATAACTTTTGAATGTCTTTCAAATACAACTTCTAACTGTACTGCCCCACCACTGCACTGCTCCACCCACCACTGCACTGCCCCACCACTGCACTGCCCTATCACTGCACTGCCCTACCACTGCACTGCCCCACCATGGCACTGACCCACCACTGCACTGCCCCACCACTGCACTGCCCACCACTGCACAGCCCCACAACTGCACTGCCCCCCACTGCACTGCCCCGCCATGGCACTGCCCCACCACTGCACTACCCCCTACTGCACTGCCCACCACTGCACTGCCCATCACTGTACTGCCCCACCACTGCACTGCCCCACCACTGCACTGCCCCATCACTGCACTGCCCCACCACTGCACTGCTCCATCACTGCACTACCCCACCACTGCACTGCCCCATCACTGCACTGCCCCATCACTGCACTGCTCCCCTCACTGCACTGCCCCATCGCTGCACTGCCCCATCACTGCACTACCCCACCACTGCACTGCCCCATCACTGCACTGCCCCATCACTGCACTGCCCCACCACTGCACTGCCCCACCACTGCACTGCCCCATCACTGCACTACCCCACCACTGCACTGCCCCACCACTGCACTGTCCCATCCCTGCACTGCCCCACCACTGCACTGCCCCACCACTGCACTGCCCTATCACTGCACTACCCCACCACTGCACTGCCCCATCACTGCACTGCCCCATCACTGCACTGCCCCCCTCACTGCACTGCCCCATCACTGCACTGCCCCATCACTGCACTACCCCACCACTGCACTGCCCCATCACTGCACTGCCCCATCACTGCACTGCCCCACCACTGCACTGCCCCATCACTGCACTGCCCCATCACTGCACTGCCCCATCCCTGCACTGCCCCATCACTGCACTGCTCCATCACTGCACTGCCCCACCACTGCACTGCTCCATCACTGCACTATCCCACCACTGCACTACCCCACCACTGCACTGTCCCATCCCTGCACTGCCCCACCGCTGCACTGCCCTATCACTTCACTACCCCAACACTGCACTGCCCCATCACTGCACTGCCCCATCCCTGCACTGCCCCACCACTGCACTGCCCTATCACTGCACTGCCCTATCACTGCACTACCCCACCACTGCACTGCCCCATCACTGCACTGCCCCATCCCTGCACTGCCCCACCACTGCACTGCCCCATCCCTGCACTGCCCCACCACTGCACTGCCCTATCACTGCACTGCCCTATCACTGCACTACCCCACCACTGCACTGCCCCATCACTGCACTACCCCACCACTGCACTGCCCCATCACTGCACTGCCCCATCCCTGCACTGCCCCACCACTGCACTGCCCTATCACTGCACTGCCCTATCACTGCACTACCCCACCACTGCACTGCCCCATCACTGCACTGCCCCATCACTGCACTGTCCCATCACTGCACTGCAGACCAAATGTCTCCCACCAATTAGCGTCAAAACAGCGCACGAATTTAATTTCAACATCCAAAACCAAAACCGGGCCCGTGTGCAGTCCAGGCAACAGTTTTGTGGTCGTCAGGCTCGCGTTGCAGCAAAACTGGCGTGGCGGAGAACCTCGTGTTCAATTTGGGCATATATTGGTTGGTGGTGTTGGTGTCTGCATCCATCCCCCATCTTACGTCCTCCGTTCCTAGCCTCCATCCCCCCATACTTCATACCCCATCCCATTGCTACTCATCCCCCATCTCCCGTCTTACATCCCCTATCCTTCATCCCCTATCTCTATTTTCCATTCCCCATCCCACATCCATTATCCCTTATTTCCATCCAACATCCCTGTCGTCACCTCCCGTCCCTAACTCCCTTTCCACATCCCTCATCGCACCCTCCCATCCCCATCCCTCTCCTCACCCCTATCTCTGTGGTATGCAGTACTGTTGTACTTGGAACTCTCTTCCCCCTCCCCAACTCCCTCCTCACTCTCCCCTCACTCCCTTCCCTCCCCCAGCTCCTCACTCTCTCCCACTCTCCCTCCCCCTTCCCTTTCCCTCATTCCCCACTCCCCCTTCACTCTACCCTCACTCCTACCCCTCCCTTCTCCTCCTCACTCCTTCCCCTCCCTTCTCCTCCTCACTCCCCTCTCACTCTCCCACTCTTCCCACTCCCCCCGGGTACATTCGTACGATCATTGCACTGAGAGAGAGGTTGCCTGCATCGGGTGTCGTGTTACCTGGATTAGCAATTTTTGTGACGTTCATTTTGGTTGATTTTGATTATTCATCACGCGGGGGGTTGTGTTGATTGAGGTTGTTCAACACTGGAGGAGTTTGTTCAATGCAGCGCTTGTTGAGCCTGCAGACCTGCACTTCTCTGTCGTGTATGCATGTATATATTTGTGTTTGTATGTGTGTGTATGTATGTATGTGTGTGTGTATGTGTGTGTGTGTGTATGTATGTATTTAGGTATGTTTCTCACAACCTCGGGATTTGGCAAACGAAAATTAATTCGTTAGAATTTTACATATTAGTCGTTAAAATGGAGTTAATTAACGTAAAAAGTGACGTTGTCATTATGTCACTCTCTGCATAGTTAAAAACTAGACCATTGCTCTACAGCCCGGCCGTACTTTACGCTCTGAACTATTTTTAAGAACTAACAAATTTTCTGGGAAACTCTTGCCATTCATATTATTGTTAGACCATTTTCATTGTATTATCGCAGGTTCTTATTGTAATGTTTTTAGAAGGGGAACTATTAGAACATATCAGTATTTACTTTGAAAATTGTTCATGCAACTTAGATTAGTTTACAATATTTAGAAAATATTGCATAAACGCACTTGCGTTGTGATGCAATTAACACTATAATATTAGTACAATATTGCGTATAAGTCATAATATTAGTTCAATATTGCGTGTAATGTATAATATTAGTAAAACACTGCGTGTAAGTCTTAATATTAGTACAATGTTGCGTGTAAGTCATACTATTGGTTCAATATTGCGTGTAGGTCATAATATTAGTTAAATATTGCGTGTGTGTCATAATATTAGTACAATAGTGCGTGTAAGTCTTAATATTAGTACAATATTGCGTGTGAGCCATAATATTGGTTCAATATTGCGTGTAAGTCATAATATTAGTTCAATATTGCGTGTAAGTCTTAATATTAGTACAATATTGCGTGTAAGTCATAATATTGGTTCAATATTGAGTGTAAGTCATGATATTAGTACAATATTGCGTGTAAGTTTTATTATTAGTTCAATATTGCGTGTAAGTCATAATATTAGTACAATATTGCGTGTAAGTCATAATATTAGTACAATATTGCGTGTAAGTCATAATATTAGTACAATAATGCGTGTGTGTCCTAATATTAGTACAATATTGCGTGTAAGTCATAATATTAGTACAATATTGCGTGTATGCCATAATATTAGTTCAATATTGCGTGTATGTCATAATATTAGTTCAATATTGCGTGTAAGTCTTAATATTAGTTCAATATTGCGTGTAAGTCATAATATTAGTACAATATTGCGTGTATGTCATAATATTAGTTCAATATTGCGTGTATGTCATAATATTAGTTCAGTATTGCGGATAAGTCATAATATTAGTTCAATATTGCGTGTAAGTCATAATATTAGTTCAATATTGCGTGTAAGTCATAATATTGGTTCAATATTGCGTGTAAGTCAAAATATTAGTACAATATTGCGTGTAAGTCATAATATTAGTTCAATATTGCGTGTAAGTCATAATATTGGTTCATTATTGCGTGTAAATCAAAATATTAGTTCAATATTGTGTGTAAGTCATAATATTAGTTCAACATTGCGTGTAAGTCATAATATTAGTACAATATTGCGTGTGTGTCCTAATATTAGTACAATATTGCGTGTAAGTCATAATATTAGTACAATATTGCGTGTAAGTCATAATATTAGTACAATATTGCGTGTGAGTCATAATATTAGTACAATATTGCGTGTGTGTCCTAATATTAGTACAATATTGCGTGTAAGTCATAATATTAGTACAATATTGCGTGTATGCCATAGTATTAGTTCAATATTGCGTGTATGTCATAATATTAGTTCAATATTGCGTGTAAGTCTTAATATTAGTTCAATATTGCGTGTAAGTCATAATATTAGTACAATATTGCGTGTATGTCATAATATAAGTTCAATATTGCGTGTATGTCATAATATTAGTTCAGTATTGCCGATAAGTCATAATATTAGTTCAATATTGCGTGTAAGTCATATTATTAGTTCAATATTGCGTGTAAGTCATAATATTGGTTGAATATTGCGTGTAAGTCATAATATTAGTTCAATATTGCGTGTAAGTCATAATATTGGTTCATTATTGCGTGTAAGTCACATTATTAGTTCAATATTGCGTGTAAGTCATAATATTAGTTCAATATTGCGTGTAAGTCATAATATTAGTTCAATATTGCGTGTAAGTCATAATATTAGTTCAATATTGCGTGTAAGTCATAATATTGGTTCAATATTGCGTGTAAGTCAAAATATTGGTTCAATATTGCGTGTAAGTCATAATATTAGTTCAATATTGCGTGTAAGTCATAATATTGGTTCATTATTGCGTGTAAGTCATAATATTAGTTCAATATTGCGTGTAGGTCATAATATTAGTTCAATATTGCGCGTAAGATATTGCGTAGCCATGAGCATCGCTGGTCACTGCTCGCTTCAGAAGGCACTCAGCAGCACCGCTTCACCCCAAGGTAATTTCAATAATAAACATATCTATTTAAAAAAATATAATCGCGAAGTTCACCGAAAACATTCAAAAAAATTGCAAAATCACAAAAAAATCCCCCAAATTCTCAACAAATCCGCAAAAATCATAACAATATTCACCAAAAAGTCATAAATATTATCGCAAAATTTTCTCAAATTTACAAAAAGTCACATGCAATTATATAACACAATATTTAATTCTTCAACATCGGGCGAAAAAAATAATTTGATGATGGAAATGTCGGGAAAATGACAGCTAAGATGAAACAAAAACACTTTCATTCACTTTGTAGAAACAAAATCCTAAGTAAGTCAACTCGTCTATATGTGTACGAGACGAAAGCTCCTATGCAAAGAAGTTTTGAATGAAGTTCATTCATTATTCATTAAAAAGGACAAAATTTATTTGAACTGGAACTGGAGCTGAGAACATGTACATACATCATGTTCTAACGAATCTAACATACTTGGTGTAATGTTCTTATGAACATGTGCAGTTGTGATGCCCTCATGACATGTGCAGGTGTGATGCCCTCATGACACGTGCAGGTGTAATGTCCTCATGACATGTGCAGGTGTGATGCCCTCATGACATGTGCAGGTGTGATGCTCACATGACATGTGCATGTGTGATGCCCTCATGACATGTGCAGGTGTGATGCCCTCATGACATGTGCTGTGATGCCCTCATGACATGTGCAGGTGCGATGCCCTCATGACATGTGCAGGTGTGATGTCCTCATGACATGTGCAGGTGTGATGCCCTCATGACATGTGCAGGTGTGATGCCCTCATGACATGTGCAGGTGTGATGCCCACATGACATGTGCAGGTGTGATGCTCACATGACATGTGCAGGTGTGATGCTCACATAACATGTGCAGGTGTGATGCCCTCATGACATGTGCAGATGTGATGCCTTCATGACATGTGCAGGTGTGATGCTCACATGACATGTGCAGGTGTGATGCCCTCATGACATGTGCAGGTGTGATGCCCTCATGACATGTGCAGGTGTGATGCCCACATGACATGTGCAGGTGCGATGCTCACATGACATGTGCAGGTGTGATGCCCTCATGACATGTGCAGGTGTGATGCCCTCATGACATGTGCAGGTGTGATGTCCACATGACATGTGCAGGTGTGATGCTCACATGACATGTGCAGGTGTGATGCCCCCATGACATGTGCAGGTGTGATGCCCTCATGACATGTGCAGGTGTGATGCCCTCATGACATGTGCAGGTGTGATGCCCTCATGACATGTACAGGTGTGATGCCCCCATGACATGTGCAGGTGTGATGCCCTCATGACATGTGCAGGTGTGATGCCCTCATGACATGTGCAGGTGTGATGCCCTCATGACATGTGCAGGTGTGATGCTCACATGACATGTGCAGGTGTGATGCCCTCATGACATGTACAGGTGTGATGCCCCCATGACATGTGCAGGTGTGATGCCCTCATGACATGTGCAGGTGCGATGCTCACATGACATGTGCAGGTGTGATGCCCTCATGACATGTGCAGGTGTGATGCCCTCATGACATGTGCAGGTGTGATGCCCTCATGACATGTACAGGTGTGATGCCCCCATGACATGTGCAGGTGTGATGCCCTCATGACATGTGCAGGTGTGATGCCCACATGACATGTGCAGGTGTGATGCTCACATGACATGTGCAGGTGTGATACCTCATGACATGTGCAGGTGTGATGCCCACATGACATGTGCAGGTGTGATGCTCACATGACATGTGCAGGTGTGATGCCCCCATGACATGTGCAGGTGTGGTGCCCTCATGACATGTGCAGGTGTGATGCCCTCATGACATGTGCAGGTGTGATGCCCACATGACATGTGCAGGTGTGATGCCCTCATGACATGTGCTGTGATGCCCTCATGACATGTGCAGGTGTGATGCCCTCATGACATGTGCAGGTGTGATGCCCTCATGACATGTACAGGTGTGATGCCCTCATGACATGTGCAGGTGTGATGCCCTCAGGACATGTGCAGGTGTGATGCCCTCATGACATGTACAGGTGTGATGCCCTCATGACATGTGCAGGTGTGATGCCCTCATGACATGTGCAGGTGTGATGCCCTCATGACATGTGCAGGTGTGATGCCCTCATGACATGTACAGGTGTGATGCCCTCATGACATGTGCAGGTGTGATGCCCACATGACATGTGCAGGTGTGATGCCCTCATGACATGTGCAGGTGTGATGCCCTCATGACATGTGCAGGTGTGATGCCCTCATGACATGTGCAGGTGTGATGCTCACATGACATGTGCAGGTGTGATGCCCTCATGACATATGCAGGTGTGATGCCCTCATGACATGTGCAGGTGTGATGCCCACATGACATGTGCAGGTGTGATGCCCTCATGACATGTGCAGGTGTGATGCCCACATGACATGTGCAGGTGTGATGCTCACATGACATGTGCAGGTGTGATGCCCTCATGACATGTGCAGGTGTGATGCCCTCATGACATGTGCAGGTGTGATGCCCTCATGACATGTGCAGGTGTGATGCTCACATGACATGTGCAGGTGTGATGCCCACATGACATGTGCAGGTGTGATGCTCACATGACATGTGCAGGTGTGATGCCCACATGACATGTGCAGGTGTGATGCCCTCATGACATGTGCAGGTGTGATGCCCTCATAACATGTGCAGGTGTGATGCCCTCATGACATGTGCAGGTGTGATGCCCTCATGACATGTGCAGGTGTGATGCCCACATGACATGTGCAGGTGTGATGCCCACATGACATGTGCAGGTGTGATGCCCTCATGACATGTGCAGGTGTGATGCTCACATGACATGTGCAGGTGTGATGCCCCCATGACATGTGCAGGTGTGATGCTCACATGACATGTGCAGGTGTGAAGCCCACATGACATGTGCAGGTGTGATGCTCACATGACATGTGCAGGTGTGATGCCCACTAGACATGTGCAGGTGTGATGCCCTCATGACATGTGCAGGTGTGATGCCCTCATGACATGTGCAGGTGTGATGCCCTCATGACATGTGCAGGTGTGATGCCCTCATGACATGTGCAGGTGTGATGCCCACATGACATGTGCAGGTGTGATGCCCACATGACATGTGCAGGTGTGATGCCCTCATGACATGTGCAGGTGTGATGCTCACATGACATGTGCAGGTGTGATGCCCCCATTACATGTGCAGGTGTGATGCTCACATGACATGTGCAGGTGTGATGCCCACATGACATATGCAGGTGTGATGCCCACATGACATGTGCAGGTGTGATGCTCACATGACATGTGCAGGTGTGATGCCCCCATGACATGTGCAGGTGTGATGCTCACATGACATGTGCGGGTGTGATGCCCACATGACATGTGCAGGTGTGATGCTCACATGACATGTGCAGGTGTGATGCTCACATGACATGTGCAGGTGTGATGCCCACATGACATGTGCAGGTGTGATGCCCCCATGACATGTGCAGGTGTGATGCCCTCAAGACATGTGCAGGTGTGATGCCCTCAAGACATGTGCAGGTGTGATGCCCTTATGACATGTGCAGGTGTGATGCTCACATGACATGTGCAGGTGTAATGCCCTCATGACATGTGCAGGTGCGATGCTCACATGACATGTGCAGGTGTGATGCCCTCATGACATGTGCTGTGATGCCCTCATGACATGTGCAGGTGTAATGCCCTCATGACATGTGCAGGTGTGATGCCCTCATGACATGTGCAGGTGTGATGCCCTCATGACATGAGCAGGTGTGAAGCCCTCATGACATGTGCAGGTGTGATGCCCTCATTACATGTGCAGGTGTGATGCTCACATGACATGTGCAGGTGTGATGCTCACATGACATGTGCAGGTGTGATGCCCTCATGACATGTGCAGGTGTGATGCCCTCAAGACATGTGCAGGTGTAATGCCCTCATGACATGTGCAGGTGTGATGCCCTCATGACATGTGCAGGTGTGATGCCCTCATGACATGTGCAGGTGTGATGCCCTCATGACATGTGCAGGTGTGATGCCCTCATGACATGTGCAGGTGTGATGCCCTCATGACATGTGCAGGTGTGATGCCCTCATGACATGTGCAGGTGTGATGCCCTCATTACATGTGAATGAATTAAACTTTCATGTTTGAATAATTCATTCTACTATGAATTTTTCATTAAATTATCTATTCAAAGATCTCAGGTATCCCCAGAATTCTGCTACTGCAGAAAAAAATAACATTTATTACGGGATTCTCTTGAATAATTTCGATTTAGATTTAAAATTACAGATCAATTTTAGATAAAGTTGAATACGTCTCCAATTTGCGAAATGAATTTAAGTCTACGGTTTTTACTCCAAGTATTTAACTATCTTTTTATGGTGTCCTCTAACTTCGCACGCGTAAAAAAATGTTAATCTAAATTTTTCTGTGAATTTTAGATTCTATAAATTATCAAGGAAATTACTCCAGAATTTTTCATTTATCGAGAAATTTACGTTGAAATTTGTGCATCGTCGAGAAGGTCTTACGATTATGGGAATATTAGATTAAAAATTCACTAGGAAATATACTCTAAGTTGTACGTAGTAAGTTAGATCAGAGATTATTTCGCATTGATAAGAAAGCCCAGTAAGGTAGATCATGAAGTAGAGGGGATAGATTTTCAAAAAATTTACGTTGCGCACACCGCTAAGTTCACTTAGAAAAACTCACGCCCCCAGCTGTACAGCTAAAACGACTGGCATTGTCAACAACCAAACTCATACAAAAGACGCATATGAATTTGCGTATCAAAATCAGGGAATCTACAGCGCATAACATTATATTTTACCCATGGGCTTCCCTTTGATATTCCTGAACCCTATATAGCACAAAACACAGTCAATGCCCAGTCTAACTTTTATCACCAGAGCATGCATGTTTTTCACCGCCCAAGCGATTTAATGACTAGGGCGGCGAAAAACTTGCATGCGGGCGGCGAAATTGTTAGACTGGGTTCATACTGCCATATCACTTAGAACATCTCAATTCAACTCAAGACAGACACGAACACGACAAAGCAAAACCCACCATTAACTCGACGCTAAAAAGCCCAATAGATAAGACTTTAAGAAGCGGTAACCACCCACTCTTTGGTCTAAAAAGACCTCCATAATCAGGTAACGACAGCGCGATAACACACACACTCCGCAGTAACTGCGGCTTTGATGACTACACTGAAGATGCCTCTCATTACGCTTTATAAATCAAAATAAAGAGCCCTCGTTAGTGAACGCAGCCCTCTGCACCAATCACAGGGCGCAACCCACATTCTCTGCACCAATCAGAAGGCGCATCCCCCATCCTCTGCACCAATCACAGGCCGCGGCCCTCATCTTCTGCACTAATCAGAGGGCCGCTGTTCATTTGGGTACCGGACGTGGATTTTAGAGCTCAAATTGACTGCATGGTTAAGCATGTTGAGCTCATTGTGCTGTGGTGCTGTGCTGTGGCATTGTGCTGCGGTGCTGTGCCGTGGTGTGGTGCTGTGGTACTGTGCTGTGGTGCGTGCTGTGGTGATGTGCTGTGGTGCTGTGCTGTGGTGCTGTGCTGTGGTGCTGTGGTGTGGTGCTGTGCTCTGGTGCTGTGCTGTGGTACTGTGATGTGGTGCTGTGCTGTGGTGCTATGGTGCTGTGCTGTGGTGCTGTGCTGTGGTGCTGTGCTGTGGCATTGTGCTGCGGTGCTGTGCCGTGGTGCTGTGCTGTGGTACTGTACTGTGGTGCTGTGCTGTGGTGCTGTGGTGCTGTGCTGTGGTGCTGTGCTGTGGTGATGTGCTGTGGTGCTGTGCTGTGGCATTGTGCTGCGGTGTTGTGCCGTTGTGCTGTGCTGTGGTACTGTGCTGCAGTGCTCTGCTGTGGTGCTGTGCTGTGGTGCTGTGCTGTGGTGCTGTGCTGTGGTGCTGTGCTGTGGTGCTGTGCTGTGGTGCTGTGCTGTGGTACTGTACTGTGGTGCTGTGCTGTGGTACTGTGCTGTGGTGCTGTGCTGTGGTGCTGTGCTGTGGTGCTGTGATGTGGTGCTGTGCTGTGGTGCTGCGCTGTGGTACTGTGCTGTGGTGCTGTGCTGTGGTACTGTGCTGCGGTGCTATGCTGTGGTGCTGTGCTGTGGTGCTGTGCTGTGGAGCTGTGCTGTGGTGCTGTGCTGTGGTACTGTGCTGTGGTCCTGTGCTGTGGTACTGTGCTGTAGTGCTGTGCTGTGGTGCTGTGCTGTGGTGCTGTGCTGTGGCATTGTGCTGCGGTGCTGTGCCGTGATGCTGTGCTGTGGCATTGTGCTGCGGTGCTGTGCCCTGTTGCTGTGCTGTGGTACTGTGCTGTGGTGCTGTGCTGTGATGCTGTGCTCTGGTGCTATACTGTGGTACTGTGCTGTTGTACTGTGCTGTGGTACTGTGCTGTAGTATTGTGCTGTGGTACTGTTCTGTGGTGCTGTGCGGTGGTGATGTGTTGTGACATAATGCTGAGGCATTATGCACTGCGTGCCACAGCACTAGCAAATGGCAGCAACGCACAACCCTAAACTGACTACCTCAAGCCCCCTCTTCCACTCCCCTTCCCTTCCAGATATCCTTTCCTCACCCCACTCCCTCCCCAAACACCCCCACCATACATTACAAACCACTCAAAAACACCACCACAACACCACAAACACTAAGCACGCACCACACACACACACACACACACACGAAACACTAAGCACGCACCACCACACACACACACACACAAAACACTAAGCACGCACCACCACACACACACACACACACAAAACACTAAGCACGCACCACCACACATGCACACACACACAAAACACTAAGCACGCACCACCACACACACACACACACACACAAAACGCTAAGCACGTACCAACACACACACACAAAACACTAAGCACGTACCACCACCACCACCACACAAACACACAAAACACTAAGCACGCACCACCACACACACACACACGCAAAACACTAAGCACGCACCACCACACACACACAAAACACTAAGCACGTACCATCCCACACACATACGCAAAACACTAAGCACGTACCACCACCACACACACACACACACAAAACACTAAGCACGTACCACCACCATCACCAAACACACACACAAAACACTAAGCACGCACCACTACCACCACAAACACACACAAAACACTAAGCAAGCACCACCACACACACACACACACAAAACACTAAGCACGCACCACCACACACACACAAAACACTAAGCACGCACCACCACCACCACACACACACACAAAAAACACTAAGCACGCACCACCACAACCACACACACACACACAAAACACTAAGCACGCACCACCACCACCACACACACACACACACAAAACGCTAAGCACGCACCACACACATACACACACACACACACAAAACACTAAGCACGCACCACCACCACCACACACACACACAAAAAACACTAAGCACGCACCACCACAACCACACACACACACACAAAACACTAAGCACGCACCACCACCACCACACACACACACACACACAAAACGCTAAGCACGCACCACACACACACACACACACACACAAAACACTAAGCACGCACCACACCAGCAAACCACCCAGGAATTACAGAGCGACTGACTCTTACGATCCAAATTGCAAGGCCGGGTCCACACAAGAGCTGTTTTGGGCGGATTTATGCGCGGCGGCCGCCCAGCACCTGGCCACATCCATCCTCGCTCCGACCACTCGATGGGCTCCGTAAAAAGGCTTTTGCTTCGCCAGCGCTGCAATGAGAGGGCCGGCTCGGGTTATGTTCGTTAGCGCGGTCATGCTTTAGTTATAATGGCTGCAAAGGGGGGTGAGGGGGGAGCGAGAGGGATGGGGTGAATGGGGCTGGGGTATGGGGACTTGAGCTGGGGAAAGAGGAGTGGGGCTGGTGAAAGGAGAGTGGGGCTGTTGAAAGGGGAGAGGGGCTGGGGAAAGGGGAGTGCAGCTTATAAATGGGGAGTAGGGTGGTGAATGGGGAGTGAGGTGATATGGGTGTGGAAGATGGAAGGGAAGTGAGGTTGATAGAAGAGCATGTAGAGGGGGCGAAGAGTGTTCAGTGTGCAGGGAGAAAGAGTGTACTCGAATTATATGAATTTAAAAAAATAAAATCGCGGTGGAATTGAATACTCTCGTTGGAACCAAACACACATAAAACAATTGGCAAGTACTGTGGGTCGAAGCTGACTCGGTCATGTGGGTGAATAAGCAATTTAATCAGCAATTAAGGATAAGCCTGGTTAAGAATGAGTGCTTGTTTGTTAATGAAAAAATAGTTTTCGTCAGACACCATAACTATTGCTTTTAAACTAACGTCCGATCGAATTTGCTATTAGAATCGTTAGCTCTTTTTCCTCCAATTAATCGTTGGTGTGTCAAGTTTCCGTAGACAATATTCCACGCTTACTAATTCGTACAACTTGTGTATGGTGGTGTGAATAGAGATTAGAGGCAAAAATGAGTGTGTCCACTGAATGTACGCACAACACAACACACAGTGTTCACACAACACAACACACAGTGTACACACAACACACAGTGTACACACAACATAACACACAGTGTACACACAACACACAGTGTACACACAACACAACACACAGTGTACACACAACACAACACACAGTGTACACACAACACAACACACAGTGTACACACAACACACAGTGTACACACAACACACAGTGTACACACAACACAACACACAGTGTACACACAACACAACACACAGTGTACACACAACACAACACACAGTGTACACACAACACAACACACAGTGTACACACAACACAACACACAGTGCACACACAACACAACACCCAGTGCACACACAACACAACACACAGTGCACACACAACACAACACAACACACAATGCCTCTCACACAACAAATACACAGTACTTATGGTTTTCCTTGCCTTCTGCAGCGGCTTGAAGCACTTCTTGGTTTTATTTTTTCCGCAAAACCGAGCAGCTCTCAGCAGTTTTTCAAACCAGCTGCAGTTTCTTACCCCAGATTGTGCTTTTTTTTATCGAAAATGCTTCAAATTTCTCCTTTATTTCTTTTGGAGATTTGGGAGCAGCATCTTACGTTTTCCCTCTCTAGGTACAAGTGGATTTTTTTGCAGTGGAGGTTGCACTAGTGTTGAATTTTTGATGGTTCACTTTGAGATCCTTCTCGCTCCCACACACCATAGTGCTCGGCAGAAGCTGCTGTAGGCAAGCGATATATTTTTGGTACAAATCTGCCCAAGTGAAATGTATGAGAAATATGACCTGGAAAATATTTTTGGTACAACCATATCCTTGCGAAATATTTTAGGTACAATATTACCCCAGCAAAATATTTTAGGTACAATCTTGCCCCAGCAAAATATTTTAGGTACAATCTTGCCCCAGCAAAATATTTAGGTACAATCTTGCCCCAACAAAATATTTTAGGTACAATCTTGCCCCAACAAAATATTTTAGGTACAATCTTGCCCCAGCAAAATATTTAGGTACAATCTTGCCCCAACAAAATATTTTAGGTACAATCTTGCCCCAGCAAAATATTTAGGTACAATCTTGCCCCAACAAAATATTTTGGGTACAATCTTGCCCCAGCAAAATATTTAGGTACAATCTTGCCCCAACAAAATATTTTAGGTACAATCTTGCCCCAGCAAAATATTTAGGTACAATCTTGCCCCAACAAAATATTTTGGGTACAATCTTGCCCCAGCAAAATATTTAGGTACAATCTTGCCCCAACAAAATATTTTAGGTACAATCTTGCCCCAGCAAAATATTTAGGTACAATCTTGAACCAACAAAATATTTTAGGTACAATCTTGCATCAGCAAAATATTTTAGGTACAAACTTGCCCCATCAAAATATTTTAGGTACAATCTTGCCCCAGCAAAATATTTTAGGTACAAACGTGCTCCAGCAAAATATTTTAGGTAAAATCTTGCCCCAACAAAATATTTTAGGTACAATCTTGCCCCAGTAAAATATTTTAGGTACAATCTTGCCCCAACAAAATATTTTAGGTACAGTCTTGCCCCAGCAAAATATTTAGGTACAATCTTGCCCCAACAAAATATTTTAGGTGCAATCTTGCCCCAGCAAAATATTTAGGTACAATCTTGCCCCAACAAAATATTTTAGGTACAATCTTGCCCCAGCAAAATATTTAGGTACAATCTTGCCCCAACAAAATATTTTAGGTGCAATCTTGCCCCAGAAAAATATTTTAGGTACAATCTTGCCCCAGCAAAATATTTTAGGTACAATCTTGTCGCAACAAAATATTTTAGGTACAATCTTGCCCCAGAAAAATATTTTAGGTACAATCTTGCCCCAACAAAATATTTTAGGTACAATCTTGCCCCAACAAAATATTTTAGGTACAATCTTGCCCCAGCAAAATATTTTAGGTACAATCTTGCCCCAACAAAATATTTTAGGTACAATCTTGCCCCAACAAAATATTTTAGGTACAATCTTGCCCCAGCAAAATATTTTAGGTACAATCTTGCCCCAACAAAATATTTTAGGTACAATCTTGCCCCAGTAAAATATTTTAGGTACAACCTTGCCCAAGCAAAATATTTTAGGTACAATCTTGCCCCAGTAAAATATTTTAGGTACAATCTTGCCCCAGCAAAATATTTTAGGTACAATCTTGCCCCAACAAAATATTTTAGGTACAATCTTGCCCCAGTAAAATATTTTAGGTACAATCTTGCCCCAGCAAAATATTTCAGGTACAATCTGGCCCCAACAAAATATTTTAGGTACAATCGTGCCCCAGTAAAATATTTTAGGTACAATCTTGCCCCCACAAAATATTTTAGGTACAATCTTGCCCCAACAAAATATTTTAGGTACAATCTTGCCCCAACAAAATATTTTACGTACAATCTTGCCCCAAAAAAATATTTTAGGTACAATCATGCCCCAACAAAATATTTTATGTACAATCTTGCCCCAGAAAAATATTTTAGGTACAATCTTGCGCCAGAAAAATATTTTAGGTACAATCTTGCCTCAATTTCAGCAGGTTGGATCGTTGCAATATCACGCTATTGCCCACCCAAAGCTCTTTTTCTTGTAGCCCACTTCTGAGCTCTGCTTCTTTGCATGATATTTTCATCAAAATTCGACGAGATATCATCTCGCTTCGCTTGTGAGCAGCAGCAGCACCAGCAGCAGCAGCAGCACCAGCAGCAACAGCACCAGCAGCCCCAGCAGCAACAGCAACAACAGCATCAGCAGCAGCAGCAACAACAGCACCAGCAGTAGTAGCACCAGCACCAGCAGCAACAGCAGCAGCAGCACCAGCAGCAACAGAAGCAGCAGCACCAGCAGCAGCAGAAACAGCAGTAGCAGCAGCAGCAGCAGCAGTAGCACCAGCAGCAGCAGCAGCAGCAGCAGCAGTAGCACCAGCAGCAGCAGCAGCAGCAGCAGCAGCAGTCAGCCAGGAGGAATGCTCCCACAAAGGCTTCTCCCGACTCAGTCTACGGAAATTACACCGAAGATTTCATTTGAGTTTTATTCGCCGCTGGAGAAGTGCGTACGGACGAGGTTCTGGAGGGGGACTGGAGCTTCATTTTATTGTGAACTGCTGCCAGCCATGGTAGTGTTGCCAGTTGTGGTGGGTTGCCAGTTATGGTGGGTTGCCAGTTATGGTGGGTTGCCAGTTATGGTGGGTGTCCAGCCATAGTGTGGTTGCCAGTTATGGTGGGTTGCCAGCCGTGGTGGAGTTGCCAGTTCTGGTGGGTTGCCAGTTATGGTGGGTTGCCTGTTATGGTGGGGTTACCAGTTATGGTGGGTTGCCAGTTATGGTGGGTTGCCAGTTATGGTGGGTTGCCAGTTATGGTTGGGTGTCCAGCCATAGTGTGGTTGCCAGTTATGGTGGGTTGCCAGCCCTGGTGGGGTTGCCAGTTATGGTGGGCTGCCAGCCGTGATGTGGTTGCCAGTTATGGTGGGTTGCCAGCCGTGATGGGTTGCCAGTTATTGGGGTTGCCAGCCATGGCTTGGTTGCCGGCGATGGTGCGATTACCAACCATGGTGTGGTTGCCAGTTAAGGTGAGCTGCTGAGTTATTGAACAAGGAAACTAGAAAACAAGCGCGATACCTCAACATTCAGTTCATTACACCGTTTTGAATAACTTTCAAACCAGAAAATGCGGATCACACAATGCTGAAATGAACAGAAAAACGAATTCCTGTTTTCCCTCGTGCATTCTCCATACATTTTTGTCCCCTTTACAAAAAAAAAACATGACAAAAAAAAAGCTTTGTGAGAAGGAAGGAATGAAATTAATTCATAAAACTAACGACTGGCTGCCTGTTGTTTGAAACGAGATGCATTTATACATATGCACATGTGCAGGTGCAAAAAATTACTCGTCTGATTTTGGTGAACCAAAGGCACGATCTGAACAGGACGAGTTCGGGTATAAGATTTTCATACACAGTTCTCGTGTGTAGGATATGTATAGTTCTCGTGTATGAAATATGTATAGTTCTCGTGTGAGATATATGTATAGTTCTCGTGTATGAAATATGTATAGTTCTCGTGTGTGAAATATGTATAGTTCTCGTGTGTGGAATATGTATAGTTCTCGTGTGTGAAATATGTATAGTTCTCATGTGTGAAATATGTATAGTTCTCGTGTGTGAAATATGTATAGTTCTCGTGTGTGGAATATGTATAGTTCTCGTGTGTGAAATATGTATAGTTCTCGTGTGTGAAATATGTATAGTTCTCGTGTGTGAAATATGTATAGTTCTCGTGTGTGAAATATGTATAGTTCTCGTGTGTGAAATATGTATAGTTCTCTTGTGTGAAATATGTATAGTTCTCATGTGTGAAATATGTATAGTTCTCTTGTGTGAAATATGTATAGTTCTCGTGTGTGAAATATGTATAGTTCTCTTGTGTGAAATATGTATAGTTCTCGTGTGTGAAATATGTATAGTTCTCTTGTGTGAAATATGTATAGTTCTCGTGTGTGAAATATGTATAGTTCTCTTGTGTGAAATATGTATAGTTCTCTTGTGTGAAATATGTATAGTTCTCTTGTGTGAAATATGTATAGTTCTCGTGTGTGAAATATGTATAGTTCTCTTGTGTGAAATATGTATAGTTCTCTTGGGTGAAATATGTGTAGTTCTCGTGTGTGAAATATGTATAGTTCTCTTGTGTGAAATATGTATAGTTCTCGTGTGTGAAATATGTATAGTTCTCTTGTGTGAAATATGTATAGTTCTCTTGTGTGAAATATGTATAGTTCTCTTGTGTGAAATATGTATAGTTCTCGTGTGTGAAATATGTATAGTTCTCTTGTGTGAAATATGTATAGTTCTCTTGTGTGAAATATGTATAGTTCTCGTGTGTGAAATATGTATAGTTCTCTTGTATGAAATATGTATAGTTCTCGTGTGTGAAATATGTATAGTTCTCGTGTGTGAAATATGTATAGTTCTCGTGTGTGAAATATGTATAGTTCTCGTGTGTAAAATATGTATAGTTCTCGTGTATGAAATATGTATAGTTCTCGTGTGTAAAATATGTATAGTTCTCGTCTGTGAAATATGTATAGTTCTCGTGTATGAAATATGTATAGTTCTCGTGTGTAAAATATGTATAGTTCTCGTGTGTGGAATATGTATAGTTCTCGTGTGAGATATATGTATAGTTCTCGTGTGAGATATATGTATAGTTCTCGTGTGAGATATATGTATAGTTCTCGTGTATGAAATATGTATAGTTCTCGTGTATGAAATATGTATAGTTCTCGTGTGTAAAATATGTATAGTTCTCGTGTGTGAAATATGTATAGTTCTCGTGTGTGAAATATGTATAGTTCTCGTGTGAGATATATGTATAGTTCTCGTGTGAGATATATGTATAGTTCTCGTGTATGAAATATGTATAGTTCTCGTGTATGAAATATGTATAGTTCTCGTGTGTAAAATATGTATAGTTCTCGTGTGTGAAATATGTATAGTTCTCGTGTGTAAAATATGTATAGTTCTCGTGTGAGATATATGTATAGTTCTCGTGTGAGATATATGTATAGTTCTCGTGTATGAAATATGTATAGTTCTCGTGTATGAAATATGTATAGTTCTCGTGTGTGAAATATGTATAGTTCTCGTGTGTAAAATATGTATAGTTCTCGTGTGTGAAATATGTATAGTTCTCGTGTGTAAAATATGTATAGTTCTCGTGTGAGATATATGTATAGTTCTCGTGTGAGATATATGTATAGTTCTCGTGTATGAAATATGTATAGTTCTCGTGTGAGATATATGTATAGTTCTCGTGTGTAAAATATGTATAGTTCTCGTGTGTGAAATATGTATAGTTCTCGTGTGTGAAATATGTATAGTTCTCGTGTGAGATATATGTATAGTTCTCGTGTGAGATATATGTATAGTTCTCGTGTATGAAATATGTATAGTTCTCGTGTATGAAATATGTATAGTTCTCGTGTGTAAAATATGTATAGTTCTCGTGTGTGAAATATGTATAGTTCTCGTGTGTAAAATATGTATAGTTCTCGTGTGAGATATATGTATAGTTCTCGTGTGAGATATATGTATAGTTCTCGTGTATGAAATATGTATAGTTCTCGTGTATGAAATATGTATAGTTCTCTTGTGTGAAATATGTATAGTTCTCGTGTGTGAAATATGTATAGTTCTCTTGTGTGAAATATGTATAGTTCTCTTGTGTGGAATATGTATAGTTCTCGTGTGAGATATATGTATAGTTCTCGTGTGTGGAATATGTATAGTTCTCGTGTGAGATATATGTATAGTTCTCGTGTGAGATATATGTATAGTTCTCGTGTGAGATATATGTATAGTTCTCGTGTGTAAAATATGTATAGTTCTCGTGTGTGAAATATGTATAGTTCTCGTGTGTAAAATATGTATAGTTCTCGTGTGTGAAATATGTATGGTTCTCGTGTGTAAAATATGTATAGTTCTCGTGTGTGAAATATGTATAGTTCTCGTGTGTGGAATATGTATAGTTCTCGTGTGAGATATATGTATAGTTCTCGTGTGTGGAATATGTATAGTTCTCGTGTGAGATATATGTATAGTTCTCGTGTGAGATATATGTATAGTTCTCGTGTGAGATATATGTATAGTTCTCGTGTGTGGAATATGTATAGTTCTCGTGTGAGATATATGTATAGTTCTCGTGTGAGATATATGTATAGTTCTCGTGTGTAAAATATGTATAGTTCTCGTGTGAGATATATGTATAGTTCTCGTGTGAGATATATGTATAGTTCTCGTGTGTGAAATATGTATAGTTCTCGTGTGTGAAATATGTATAGTTCTCGTGTGTAAAATATGTATAGTTCTCGTGTGTGAAATATGTATAGTTCTCGTGTGTAAAATATGTATAGTTCTCGTGTGAGATATATGTATAGTTCTCGTGTATGAAATATGTATAGTTCTCGTGCGTGAAATATGTATAGTTCTCGTGTGTGAAATATGTATAGTTCTCGTGTGTGGAATATGTATAGTTCTCGTGTGTGGAATATGTATAGTTCTCGTGTGTGAAATATGTATAGTTCTCGTGTGTGAAATATGTATAGTTCTCGTGTGTGATATATGTATAGTTCTCGTGTGTGGAATATGTATAGTTCTCGTGTGAGATATATGTATAGTTCTCGTGTGTAAAATATGTATAGTTCTCGTGTGAGATATATGTATAGTTCTCGTGTGAGGTATATGTATAGTTCTCGTGTGTAAAATATGTATAGTTCTCGTGTGTGAAATATGTATAGTTCTCGTGTGTGGAATATGTATAGTTCTCGTGTGTAAAATATGTATAGTTCTCGTGTGTAAAATATGTATAGTTCTCGTGTGTAAAATATGTATAGTTCTCGTGTGAGATATATGTATAGTTCTCGTGTGAGATATATGTATAGTTCTCGTGTGTAAAATATGTATAGTTCTCGTGTGTGAAATATGTATAGTTCTCGTGTGTGGAATATGTATAGTTCTCGTGTGTAAAATATATATAGTTCTCGTGTGTAAAATATGTATAGTTCTCGTGTGTAAAATATGTATAGTTCTCGTGTGTGAAATATGTATAGTTCTCGTGTGTGAAATATGTATAGTTCTCGTGTGTGGAATATGTATAGTTCTCGTGTGTGAAATATGTATAGTTCTCGTGTGAGATATATGTATAGTTCTCGTGTATGAAATATGTATAGTTCTCGTGTGTAAAATATGTATAGTTCTCGTGTGTAAAATATGTATAGTTCTCGTGTGTAAAATATGTATAGTTCTCGTGTGTGAAATATGTGTAGTTCTCGTGTGTAAAATATGTATAGTTCTCGTGTGTGGAATATGTATAGTTCTCGTGTATGAAATATGTATAGTTCTCGTGTGTAAAATATGTATAGTTCTCGTGTGTGAAATATGTATAGTTCTCGTGTGTGAAATATGTATAGTTCTCGTGTGTGAAATATGTATAGTTCTCGTGTGTGGAATATGTATAGTTCTCGTGTGTGAAATATGTATAGTTCTCGTGTGTAAAATATGTATAGTTCTCGTGTGTAAAATATGTATAGTTCTCGTGTGTAAAATATGTATAGTTCTCTTGTGTGAAATATGTATAGTTCTCGTGTGTGATATATGTATAGTTCTCGTGTGTGAAATATGTATAGTTCTCGTGTGTGATATATGTATAGTTCTCGTGTGTGATATATGTATAGTTCTCGTGTGAGATATATGTATAGTTCTCGTGTGTGGAATATGTATAGTTCTCGTGTGTAAAATATGTATAGTTCTCGTGTGTAAAATATGTATAGTTCTCGTGTGTAAAATATGTATAGTTCTCGTGTGTGAAATATGTATAGTTCTCGTGTGTAAAATATGTATAGTTCTCGTGTGAGATATATGTATAGTTCTCGTGTGTGGAATATGTATAGTTCTCGTATGAGATATATGTATAGTTCTCGTGTGTGAAATATGTATAGTTCTCGTGTGTGGAATATGTATAGTTCTCGTGTGAGATATATGTATAGTTCTCGTGTGAGATATATGTATAGTTCTCGTGTATGAAATATGTATAGTTCTCGTGTGTGGAATATGTATAGTTCTCGTGTGTGAAATATGTATAGTTCTCGTGTGTGATATATGTATAGTTCTCGTGTGAGATATATGTATAGTTCTCGTGTGTAAAATATGTATAGTTCTCGTGTGTAAAATATGTATAGTTCTCGTGTGTGAAATATGTATAGTTCTCGTGTGTAAAATATGTATAGTTCTCGTGTGAGATATATGTATAGTTCTCGTGTGTGAAATATGTATAGTTCTCGTGTGTGATATATGTATAGTTCTCGTGTGAGATATATGTATAGTTCTCGTGTATGAAATATGTATAGTTCTCGTGTATGAAATATGTATAGTTCTCGTGTGTGATATATATAGCTTAAAAAAATTCAAATTATAAGATTCCGAGAAGATTCATACTTTCAATTTAATTTTTCATTCACATATTTGCTTGTCGTGATATCTTTTCATGATTACCATTAACAATTTTTTATCTTTTATTTCAGACATAATGATTTGCACTTTTTGAACTCATGATAGAGCGGCAACGTTTTCATATTGAATCTGATTAATTTATAAGTGTCTCGTCATCAATAAAGTTTTAAATCATTCATGAGCGCTATATTGACCCGGTATGTATGTCGTTATTCTAATCGTGCTGGTATAATCACTAAATAAATAACCGTAATGCTTATAAATAGTTACAAATAACTCATTATTCTAATCGTGCAGGTATAATCACTAAATAAATAACCGTAATGCGTATAAATAGTTACAAATAACTCATTATTCTAATCGTGCTGGTATAATCACTAAATAAATAACCGTAATGCGTATAAATAGTTACAAATAACTCATTATTCTAATCGTGCAGGTATAATCACTAAATAAATAACCGTAATGCGTATAAATAGTTACAAATAACTCATTATTCTAATCGTGCTGGTATAATCACTAAATAAATAACCGTAATGCGTATAAATAGTTACAAATAACTCATTATTCTAATCGTGCAGGTATAATCACTAAATAAATAACCGTAAAGCGTATAAATAGTTACAAATAACTCATTATTCTAATCGTGCAGGTATAATCACTAAATAAATAACCGTAATGCGTATAAATAGTTACAAAGAACTCACAAGCACTTGTGCAGCGTGAACAATAAGTTCTAAATGATTCAAAAGCTCTATATTGAACCAAAATTTTTTTATAAAAATTAAAAATTTAAAAGCGAAGAAAATGCTAACAAAATTAGTCATTTTTATTCAGAAGAAAGAACAAAGATTTTAGCTAAGTGGACATTTTTTTAAACTATATTGACCCAGCATACATGTTATTTATTTTAATAATATCAGAATAATGGCGAAACAAATAATTACCATGCTTATAAATAGCAACAAATGACTCGTAAGCACCGAGCCCAGTCCCCGGAAATATACCTCGCTTTTCATGTAATTTAGCACAAAAATCACAAAATAATAACTCCTACCATTATTTTATCCGATGGTTATTGTATGTCTTTCTCTCATGTAATTTAGCACCTTAACTCCTATAATAATAACCCCTATATACATAAAAAAACAGAAATAATCATATAATTAATGTATTTGTGCCTCTCATGTGATTTGGCACCTGAAATCCTAAAATAATATAATAAGAAATAATCATAAAACTGGAACTCTTATAATAATAACTTCCATATGAATGTAAGAAGTAATAATAAAAACTTAATGCATTTGTGTGTCTCATGTAATTTGACGCCTTAAATCTTAAAATAATATAATAAGAAATAATCCTAAAACCGGAACTCTTATAATAATAACTTCCATATGAATGTAAGAAGTAATAATAAAAACTTAATGCATTTGTGCCTCTCATGTAATTTGGCACCTTGATTCCTGCCATAAAAACATCTATAAAAGTAATATAACAAGTAATAATCTTATAATTAATATTTTTTTCCTCACATGTAATGCGGCACCTTAACTTTTATAATAATATAATATATTATTGAATTATATAATTTAAAATCATATAAAATTCCAATCCAGTTATTGTAAACACAACGCGCCCACAACCACTACACCGAGTTTTTCTAAAAGCCTTTATCTTCCTAATTTTTCTTAAGTCATTTACACTTCTTGAATATTTTCAGCGCCATCGGTCATTGTTATGAGAATTTCAGCTTCAGCTCTTAATTTCAGCATCAACTCCTAATTTCAGCTTCAGCTCCTAATTTCAGCATCAGCTCCGAATTTCAGCTTCAGCTCCTAATTTCAGCTTCAGCTCTTAATTTCAGCATCAACTCCTAATTTCAGCATCAACTCCTAATTTCAGCTTCAGCTCCTAATTTCAGCATCGGTTCCGAATTTCAGCTTCAGCTCCTAATTTCAGCTTCAGCTCCTAATTTCAGCTTCAGCTCCTAATTTCAGCATCAGCTCCTAATTTCAGCTTCAGCTCCTAATTTCAGCATCAACTCCTAATTTCAGCATCAGCTCCTAATTTCAGCATCAGCTCCTAATTTCAGCTTCAGCTCCTAATTTCAGCATCAGCTCCTAATTTCAGCTTCAGCTCCTAATTTCAGCATCAGCTCCTAATTTCAGCATCAGCTCCTAATTTCAGCATCAGTTCCTAATTTCAGCATCAGCTCCTAATTTCAGCATCAGCTCCTAATTTCAGCTTCAGCTCCTAATTTCAGCATCAGTTCCTAATTTCAGCATCAGCTCCTAATTTCAACATCAGCTCCTAATTTCAGCATCAGCTCCTAATTTCAGCTTCAGCTCCTAATTTCAGCATCAACTCCTAATTTCAGCATCAGCTCCTAATTTCAGCATCAGCTCCTAATTTCAGCTTCAGCTCCTAATTTCAGCATCAGCTCTTAATTTCAGCTTCAGCTCCTAATTTCAGCATCAGCTCCTAATTTCAGCTTCAGCTAATAACTTCAGCTTCAGCTCCTAATTTCAGCTTCAGCTCCAAATTTTTGTTTTTACGTAACATTTAAATATTTAATTGAAAAAATCTACCTGATCACACGTGAACTAACTTGAGAGTTTGGGGTATTAGAACTCGTATTTTCGCTAGGAACTAATATTGGTCACAAGTAATATTGGTTACAAGTAATATTGATCGTAAATAATATTGGTCGCAACTAAAATTGGTCGCAACTAAAATTGGTCGCAACTAAAATTGGTCGCAAATAATATCGGTCGCAACTAAAATTGGTCGAGCCTAAAATTGGTCGCAACTAAAATTGGTCGCAACGAAAATTGGTCGCAACTAAAATTGGTCGCAACGAAAATTGGTCGCAAATAATATCGGTCGCAACTAAAATTGGTCGAGCCTAAAATTGGTCGCAACTAAAATTGGTCGCAACTAAAATTGGTCGCAACTAAAATTGTTCGCAACTAAAATTGGTCGCATCTGAAATTGGTTGCAACGAAAATTGGTCGTAACTAAAATTGGTCTTAGCTAAAATTGGTCGCAACTAAAATTGGTCGCAACTAAAATTGGTCGCAAATAATTTCGGTCGCAACTAAAATTGGTCGAGCCTAAAATTGGTCGCAACTAAAATTGGTCGCAACTAAAATTGGTCGCAACTAAAATTGGTCGCAACTAAAATTGGTCGCATCTGAAATTGGTCGCAACGAAAATTGGTCGTAACTAAAATTGGTCGTAGCTAAAATTGGTCGCAACTAAAATTGGTCGCAACTAAAATTGGTCGCAAATAATATCGGTCGCAACTAAAATTGGTCGAGCCTAAAATTGGTCGCAACTAAAATTGGTCGCAACGAAAATTGGTCGCAACTAAAATTGGTCGCAACGAAAATTGGTCGCAAATAATATCGGTCGCAACTAAAATTGGTCGAGCCTAAAATTGGTCGCAACTAAAATTGGTCGCAACGAAAATTGGTCGCAACTAAAATTTGTCGCAACGAAAATTGGTCGCAACTAAAATTGGTCGCAACGAAAATTGGTCGCAAATAATATCGGTCGCAACTAAAATTGGTCGAGCCTAAAATTGGTCGCAACTAAAATTGGTCGCAACGAAAATTGGTCGCAACTAAAATTGGTCGCAACTAAAAGTGGTCGCAACTAATATTGGTCGCAACTAAAATTGGTCGCAACTAATATTGGTCGCAACTAAAATTGGTCGCAACTAAAATTGGTCGAGCCTAAAATTGGTCGCAACGAAAATTGGTCGCAACTAAAATTGGTCGCAACGAAAATTGGTCGCAACGAAAATTGGTCGCAACTAAAATTGGTCGCAACTAATATTGGTCGCAACTAAAATTGGTCGCAACGAAAATTGGTCGCAATTAAAATTGGTCGCAACGAAAATTGGTCGCAACTAAAATTGGTCGCAACGAAAATTGGTCGCAAATAATATCGGTCGCAACTAAAATTGGTCGCAACTAAAATTGGTCGCAACGAAAATTGGTCGCAAATAATATCGGTCGCAACTAAAATTGGTCGAGCCTAAAATTGGTCGCAACTAAAATTGGTCGCAACGAAAATTGGTCGCAACTAAAATTGGTCGAGCCTAAAATTAATCGCAACTAAAATTGGTCGCAAATAATAGCGGTCGCAACTAAAATTGGTCGCAACTAAAATTGGTCGCAACTAAAATTGGTCGCAACTAAAATTGGTCGCAACGAAAATTGGTCGCAACTAAAATTGGTCGCTACTAAAATTGGTCGCAACTAAAATTGGTCGCAACTAAAATTGGTCGCAACTAAAATTGGTCGCAACTAAAATTGGTCGAAACGAAAATTGGTCGCAACTAAAATTGGTCGCAACTAAAATTGGTCGCAACTAAAATTGGTCGCAACTAAAATTGGTCGCAAATAATATCGTTCGCAACTAAAATTGGTCGCAACAAAAATTGGTCGCAACTAAAATTGGTCGCAACTAAAATTGGTCGCAACTAATATTGGTCGCAACTAAAATTGGTCGCAAATAATATCGGTCGCAACTAAAATTGGTCGCAAATAATATCGGTCGCAACTAAAATTGGTCGAAACGAAAATTGGTCGCAACTAAAATTGGTCGCAACTAAAATTGGTCGCAACGAAAATTGGTCGCAACTAAAATTGGTCGCAACGAAAATTGGTCGCAAATAATATCGGTCGCAACTAAAATTGGTCGAGCCTAAAATTGGTCGCAACTAAAATTGGTCGCAACTAAAATTGGTCGCAACTAAAATTGTTCGCAACTAAAATTGGTCGCATCTGAAATTGGTTGCAACGAAAATTGGTCGTAACTAAAATTGGTCTTAGCTAAAATTGGTCGCAACTAAAATTGGTCGCAACTAAAATTGGTCGCAAATAATTTCGGTCGCAACTAAAATTGGTCGAGCCTAAAATTGGTCGCAACTAAAATTGGTCGCAACTAAAATTGGTCGCAACTAAAATTGGTCGCAACTAAAATTGGTCGCATCTGAAATTGGTCGCAACGAAAATTGGTCGTAACTAAAATTGGTCGTAGCTAAAATTGGTCGCAACTAAAATTGGTCGCAACTAAAATTGGTCGCAAATAATATCGGTCGCAACTAAAATTGGTCGAGCCTAAAATTGGTCGCAACTAAAATTGGTCGCAACGAAAATTGGTCGCAACTAAAATTGGTCGCAACGAAAATTGGTCGCAAATAATATCGGTCGCAACTAAAATTGGTCGAGCCTAAAATTGGTCGCAACTAAAATTGGTCGCAACGAAAATTGGTCGCAACTAAAATTTGTCGCAACGAAAATTGGTCGCAACTAAAATTGGTCGCAACGAAAATTGGTCGCAAATAATATCGGTCGCAACTAAAATTGGTCGAGCCTAAAATTGGTCGCAACTAAAATTGGTCGCAACGAAAATTGGTCGCAACTAAAATTGGTCGCAACTAAAAGTGGTCGCAACTAATATTGGTCGCAACTAAAATTGGTCGCAACTAATATTGGTCGCAACTAAAATTGGTCGCAACTAAAATTGGTCGAGCCTAAAATTGGTCGCAACGAAAATTGGTCGCAACTAAAATTGGTCGCAACGAAAATTGGTCGCAACGAAAATTGGTCGCAACTAAAATTGGTCGCAACTAATATTGGTCGCAACTAAAATTGGTCGCAACGAAAATTGGTCGCAATTAAAATTGGTCGCAACGAAAATTGGTCGCAACTAAAATTGGTCGCAACGAAAATTGGTCGCAAATAATATCGGTCGCAACTAAAATTGGTCGCAACTAAAATTGGTCGCAACGAAAATTGGTCGCAAATAATATCGGTCGCAACTAAAATTGGTCGAGCCTAAAATTGGTCGCAACTAAAATTGGTCGCAACGAAAATTGGTCGCAACTAAAATTGGTCGAGCCTAAAATTAATCGCAACTAAAATTGGTCGCAAATAATAGCGGTCGCAACTAAAATTGGTCGCAACTAAAATTGGTCGCAACTAAAATTGGTCGCAACTAAAATTGGTCGCAACGAAAATTGGTCGCAACTAAAATTGGTCGCTACTAAAATTGGTCGCAACTAAAATTGGTCGCAACTAAAATTGGTCGCAACTAAAATTGGTCGCAACTAAAATTGGTCGAAACGAAAATTGGTCGCAACTAAAATTGGTCGCAACTAAAATTGGTCGCAACTAAAATTGGTCGCAACTAAAATTGGTCGCAAATAATATCGTTCGCAACTAAAATTGGTCGCAACAAAAATTGGTCGCAACTAAAATTGGTCGCAACTAAAATTGGTCGCAACTAATATTGGTCGCAACTAAAATTGGTCGCAAATAATATCGGTCGCAACTAAAATTGGTCGCAAATAATATCGGTCGCAACTAAAATTGGTCGAAACGAAAATTGGTCGCAACTAAAATTGGTCGCAACTAAAATTGGTCGCAACTAAAATTGGTCGCAACTAAAATTGGTCGCAACTAAAATTAGTCGCAACTAAAATTGGTCGCAAATAATATCGGTCGCAACTAAAATTGGTCGCAACTAAAATTGGTCACAACTTAAATTGGTCGCAACTAAAATTGGTCGCAACTAAAATTGGTCGCAACTAAAATTGGTCACAACTAAAATTGGTCGCAACTAATATTGGTCGCAACTAAAATTGGTCGCAAATAATATCGGTCGCAACTAAAATTAGTCGCAACTAAAATTGGTCGCAACTAAAATTGGTCGCAACTAAAATTGGTCGCAACTAAAATTGGTCGCAACTAAAATTTGTCGCAACGAAAATTGGTCGCAACTAATATCGGTCGCAACTAAAATTGGTCGCAACTAATATTGGTCGCAACTAAAATTGGTCGCAAATAATATCGGTCGCACCTAAAATTGCTCGCAACTAAAATTGGTCGCAACTAAAATTGGTCGCAACTAATATTGGTCGCAACTAAAATTGGTCGCAACTAAAATTGGTCGCAACTAAAATTGGTCGCAACTAAAATTGGTCGCAACTAAAATTGGTCGCAACTAAAATTGGTCGCAACTAAAATTGGTCGCAACTAAAATTGGTCGCAACTAAAATTGGTCGCAACTAAAATTGGTCGCAACTAAAATTGGTTGCAACTAAAATTGGTCGCAACTAAAATTGGTCGCAAATAATATCGGTCGCAACTAAAATTGGTCGCAACTAAAATTGGTCGCAACTAAAATTGGTCGCAACTAAAATTGGTCGCAACTAAAATTGGTTGCAACTAAAATTGGTTGCAACTAAAATTGGTCGCAAATAATATCGGTCGCAACTAAAATTGGTCGCAACTAAAATTGTTCGCAACTAAAATTGGTCGCAACTAAAATTGGTCGCAACTAAAATTGGTTGCAACTAAAATTGGTCGCAAATAATATCGGTCGCAACTAAAATTGGTCGCAACTAAAATTGGTCGCAACTAAAATTGGTCGCAACTAAAATTGGTCGCAACTAAAATTGGTCGCAACTAAAATTGGTCGCAACTAAAATTGTTTGCAACTAAAGTTGGTCGCAAATAATATCGGTCGCAACTAAAATTGGTCGCAACTAAAATTGGTCGCAACTAAAATTGGTCGCAACTAAAATTGGTCGCAACTAAAATTGGTCGCAACTAAAATTGGTCGCGAATAATATCGGGCGCAACTAAAATTGGTCGAGCCTAAAATTGGTCGCAACTAAAATTGGTCGCAACTAAAATTGGTCGCAACTAAAATTGGTCGCAACTAAAATTGGTCGCAACTAATATTGGTCGCAACTAAAATTGGTCGCAACTAAAATTGGTCGCAACTAAATTTGGTCGCAACTAAAATTGGTCGAGCCTAAAATTGGTCGCAACTAAAATTGGTCGAGCCTAAAATTGGTCGCAACTAAAATTGGTCGCAACTAATATTGGTCGCAACTAAAATTGGTCGCAACTAAAATTGGTCGCAACTAAAATTGGTCGCAACTAAAATTGGTCGCAACTAAAATTGGTCGCAACTAAAATTGGTCGCAACTAAAATTGGTCGCAACTAATATTGGTCGCAACTAAAATTGGTCGCAACTAATATTGGTCGCAACTAATATTGGTCGCAACTAAAATTGGTCGCAACTAAAATTGGTCGCAAATATCGGTCGCAACTAATATTGATCGCAAGTAATATCGGTCGCAACTAAAATCGGTTGCAACTAATATTGGTCGCAACTAATATTGGTCGCAATTAATATTAGTCGCAAGTAATATTGGTCGCAACTAAAATTGGTCGCAACTAAAATTGGTCGCAACTAATATTGATCGCAACTAAAATTGGTCGCAACTAATATTGGTCGCAACTAAAATTGGTCGCAACGAAAATTGGTCGCAACTAATATTGGTCGCAACTAAAATTGGTCGCAACTAATATTGATCGCAACTAAAATTGGTCGCAACTAAAATTGGTCGCAACTAAAATTGGTCGCAACTAAAATTGGTCGCAACTAAAATTGGTCGCAACTAATATTGATCGCAACTAAAATTGGTCGCAACTAAAATTGGTCGCAACTAAAATTGGTCGCAACTAAAATTGATCGCAACTAATATTGGTCGCAACTAAAATTGGTCGCAACTAAAATTGGTCGCAACTAAAATTGGTCGCAACTAATATTGGTCGCAACTAAAATTGGTCGCAACTAAAATTGGTCGCAACTAAAATTGGTCGCAACTAAAATTGGTCGCAACTAATATTGGTCGCAACTAAAATTGGTCGCAACTAAAATTGGTCGCAACTAAAATTGGTCGCAACTAAAATTGGTCGCAACTAAAATTGGTCGCAACTAATATTGGTCGCAACTAAAATTGGTCGCAACTAAAATTGGTCGCAACTAATATTGATCGCAACTAAAATTGGTCGCAACTAAAATTGGTCGCAACTAAAATTGGTCGCAACTAAAATTGGTCGCAACTAAAATTGGTCGCAACTAAAATTGGTCGCAACTAATATTGATCGCAACTAAAATTGGTCGCAACTAAAATTGGTCGCAACTAAAATTGGTCGCAACTAAAATTGGTCGCAACTAAAATTGGTCGCAACTAAAATTGGTCGCAACTAATATTGATCGCAACTAAAATTGGTCGCAACTAAAATTGGTCGCAACTAAAATTGGTCGCAACTAAAATTGGTCGCAACTAATATTGGTCGCAACTAATATTGATCGCAACTAAAATTGGTCGCAACTAAAATTGGTCGCAACTAAAATTGGTCGCAACTAAAATTGGTCGCAACTAAAATTGGTCGCAACTAAAATTGGTCGCAACTAATATTGATCGCAACTAAAATTGGTCGCAACTAAAATTGGTCGCAACTAAAATTGGTCGCAACTAAAATTGGTCGCAACTAATATTGGTCGCAACTAATATTGATCGCAACTAAAATTGGTCGCAACTAAAATTGGTCGCAACTAAAATTGGTCGCAACTAAAATTGGTCGCAACTAAAATTGGTCGCAACGAAAATTGGTCGCAACAAAAATTGGTCGCAACTAAAATTGGTCGCAACTAAAATTGGTCGCAACTAATATTGATCGCAACTAAAATTGGTCGCAACTAAAATTGGTCGCAACTAAAATTGGTCGCAACTAATATTAGTCGCAACTAAAATTGGTCGCAACTAAAATTGGTCGCAACTAATATTGATCGCAACTAAAATTGGTCGCAACTAAAATTGGTCGCAACTAAAATTGGTCGCAACTAAAATTGGTCGCAACTAATATTGGTCGCAACTAAAATTGGTCGCAACTAAAATTGGTCGCAACTAAAATTGGTCGCAACTAAAATTGGTCGCAACTAAAATTGGTCGCAACTAATATTGGTCGCAACTAAAATTGGTCGCAACTAAAATTGGTCGCAACTAAAATTGGTCGCAACTAAAATTGGTCGCAACTAATATTGGTCGCAACTAAAATTGGTCGCAACTAAAATTGGTCGCAACTAATATTGATCGCAACTAAAATTGGTCGCAACTAAAATTGGTCGCAACTAAAATTGGTCGCAACTAAAATTGGTCGCAACTAAAATTGGTCGCAACTAAAATTGGTCGCAACTAAAATTGGTCGCAACTAAAATTGGTCGCAACTAAAATTGGTCGCAACGAAAATTGGTCGCAACGAAAATTTTTCGCAACTAATATTGGTCGCAACCAATATCGGTCGCAAGTAACATCAGTCGCAACGAAAATCGGTCGCAAATATCGGTCGCAACTAATACTGGTCGCAACTAATATTGATCGCAAGTAATATCGGTCGCAACTAAAATCGGTTGCAACTAATATTGGTCGCAACTAATATTGGTCATAACTAATATTGGTCGCAAGTAATATCCGTCGCAACTAAAATCGGTTGCAACTAATATTGGTCGCAACTAATATTGGTCATAACTAATATTGGTCGCAAGTAATATCCGTCGCAACTAAAATCGGTTGCAACTAATATTGGTCGCAACTAATATTGGTCATAACTAATATTGATCGCAAGTAATATCGGTCGCAACTAAAATCGGTTGCAACTAATATTGGTCGCAACTAATATTGGTCGCAATTAATATTAGTCGCAAGTAATATCGGTCGCAAGTAATATTGGTCGTAATTAATATTGGTCGCGAGTAATATCGGTCGCAACTAAAATCGGTCGCAAATAATATGGGTCGTAACTAATATTGGCCGCAAGTAATATCGGTCGCAACTAAAATCGGCCGCAAATAATATCGGTCGCAACTAATATTGGTCGCAAGTAATATCGGTCGCAACCATATTGGTCGTAACTAATATTGGTCGCACCCAATATTGGTCGCAAGTAATATCGGTCGCAACTAAAATCGGTCGCAAATAATATCGGTCGCAACTAAAATCGGTCGCAACTAATATTGGCCGCAGCTTATATTGGTCGCAAATAATATGGGTCGCAACTAATATTGGTCGCAACTAATATTGGTCATAACTAATATTGGTCGCAAGTAATATCCGTCGCAACTAAAATCTGTCGCAAATAATATCGGTCGCAACTAAAATCGGTCGCAACTAATATTGGTCGCAACTAATATTGGCCGCAAGTAATATTGGTCGCAACTCATATTGGTCGCAACTCATACTGGCCGTAACTAATATCGGGCACAAGTAATACGGTCGTAAATAATATGGGCCGCAAGTAATATTGGCCGCAACTATAATATTGGCCGCAAGTAATAAGACCAATACTGAGGTCAAAGCCCGCTCATGAATACGAGTATGGGCGTCGGAGAAAATAAAGGCAGCGCATATGAATTGATCGAACGAATTGCATTGAGCAGCACTGATCAAAGACTAAATTTGCTAAGGGAATCCGTAGGAAAGGAAACATAGAAACATGGATATCATAGATGTTGGTGTTAGGTATACATCAGGCGGTAGGAATGTGGTGGATGTTAGTGTTAGAGACACATCAGGCGGTAGGAATGTGGGGGATGTTGGTGTTAGGTATACAACAGGCGGTAGGAATGTGGTGGATGTTGGTGTTAGAGACACATCAGGCGGTAGGAATGTGGGGGATGTTGGTGTTAGGTATACAACAGGCGGTAGGAATGTGGTGGATGTTGGTGTTAGAGACACATCAGGCGGTAGGAATGTGGGGGATGTTGGTGTTAGGTATACATCAGACGGTAGGAATGTGGTGGATGTTGGTGTTAGAGACACATCAGGCGGTAGGAATGTGGGGGATGTTGGTGTTAGGTATACAACAGGCGGTAGGAATGTGGGGGATGTTGGTGTTAGGTATACATCAGACGGTAGGAATGTGGTGGATGTTGGTGTTAGAGACACATCAGGCGGTAGGAATGTGGGGGATGTTGGTGTTAGGTATACATCAGACGGTAGGAATGTGGTGGATGTTGGTGTTAGACACATATCAGGCGGTAGGAATGTGGTGGATGTTGGTGTTAGACACACATCAGGCGGTAGGAATGTGGTGGATGTTGGTGTTAGACACACATCAGGCGGTTGGAATGTGGTGGATGTTGGTGGTAGGAATGTGGGGGATGTTGGTGTTAGGTATACATCAGACGGTAGGAATGTGGTGGATGTTGGTGTTAGACACACATCAGGCGGTAGGAATGTGGTGGATGTTGGTGTTAGACACATATCAGGCGGTAGGAATGTGGTGGATGTTGGTGTTAGACACACATCAGGCGGTAGGAATGTGGTGGATGTTGGTGTTAGACACACATCAGGCGGTTGGAATGTGGTGGATGTTGGTGTTAGACACACATCAGGCGGTAGGAATGTGGGGGATGTTGGTGTTAGGTATACATCAGACGGTAGGAATGTGGTGGATGTTGGTGTTAGACACACATCAGGCGGTAGGAATGTGGGGGATGTTGGTGTTAGGTATACATCAGACGGTAGGAATGTGGTGGATGTTGGTGTTAGACACACATCAGGCGGTAGGAATGTGGGGGATGTTGGTGTTAGGTATACATCAGACGGTAGGAATGTGGTGGATGTTGGTGTTAGAGACACATCAGGCGGTAGGAATGTGGGGGATGTTGGTGTTAGGTATATAACAGGCGGTAGGAATGTGGTGGATGTTGGTGTTAGACACACATCAGGCGGTAGGAATGTGGTGGATGTTGGTGTTAGACACATATCAGGCGGTAGGAATGTGGTGGATGTTGGTGTTAGACACACATCAGGCGGTAGGAATGTGGTGGATGTTGGTGTTAGACACACATCAGGCGGTTGGAATGTGGTGGATGTTGGTGTTAGACACACATCAGGCGGTAGGAATGTGGTGGATGTTAGTGTTAGAGACATATCAGGCGGTAGGAATGTGGGGGATGTTGGTGTTAGGTATACATCAGACGGTAGGAATGTGGTGGATGTTGGTGTTAGACACACATCAGGCGGTAGGAATGTGGGGGATGTTGGTGTTAGGTATACATCAGACGGTAGGAATGTGGTGGATGTTGGTGTTAGAGACACATCAGGCGGTAGGAATGTGGGGGATGTTGGTGTTAGGTATACAACAGGCGGTAGGAATGTGGTGGATGTTGGTGTTAGACACACATCAGGCGGTAGGAATGTGGTGGATGTTGGTGTTAGACACATATCAGGCGGTAGGAATGTGGTGGATGTTGGTGTTAGACACACATCAGGCGGTAGGAATGTGGTGGATGTTGGTGTTAGACACACATCAGGCGGTTGGAATGTGGTGGATGTTGGTGTTAGACACACAGCAGGCGGTAGGAATGTGGGGGATGTTGGTGTTAGACACACATCAGGCGGTAGGAATGTGGTGGATGTTGGTGTTAGGTATACAACAGGCGGTAGGAATGTGGTGGATGTTGGTGTTAGACACTCATCAGGCGGTAGGAATGGGGGAGATGTTGGTGTTAGGTATACATCAGGCGGTAGGAATGTGGTGGATGTTGGTGTTAGAGACACATCAGGCGGTTGGAATGTGGTGGTTGTTGGTGTTAGAGACACATCAGGCGGTAGGAATGTGGTGGATGTTGGTGTTAGAGACACATCAGGCGGTAGGAATGTGGTTGTTGTTGGTGTTAGAGACACATCAGGCGGCAGGAATGTGGTGGATGTTGGTGTTAGAGACACATCAGGCGGTAGGAATGTGGTGGTTGTTGGTGTTAGAGACACATCAGGCGGTAGGAATGTGATGGATGTTGGCGTTAGATATGCATCAGGTGGTAGGAATGTGATGGATGTTGGTGTTAGAGACACATCTGGCGGTAGGAATGTGGTGGATGTTGGTGTTAGAGATACATCAGGCGGTAAAAATGTGATGGATGTTGGCGTTAGATATACATCAGGTGGTAGGAATGTGATGGATGTTGGTGTTAGAGACACATCTGGCGGTAGGAATGTGGGGGATGTTGGTGTTAGAGACACATCAGGCGGTAAAAATGTGATGGATGTTGGCGTTAGATATACATCAGGTGGTAGGAATGTGATGGATGTTGGTGTTAGAGACACATCAGGCGGTAGGAATGTGGTGGATGTTGATGTTAGAGACACATCAGGCGGTAGGAATGTGGTGGTTGTTGGTGTTAGAGACACATCAGGCGGTAGGAATGTGGTGGATGTTGATGTTAGAGACACATCAGGCGGTAGGAATGTGGTGGTTGTTGGTGTTAGAGACACATCAGGCGGTAGGAATGTGGTGGATGCTGATGTTAGAGACACATCAGGCGGTAGGAATGTGATGGATGTTGGCGTTAGATATGCATCAGGTGGTAGGAATGTGGTGGATGTTGGTGTTAGAGACACATCAGGCGGTAGGAATGTGGTGGATGTTGATGTTAGAGACACATCAGGCGGTAGGAATGTGGTGGATGTTGGTGTTAGAGACACATCAGGCGGTAGGAATGTGGTGGATGTTGATGTTAGAGATACATCAGGCGGTAGGAATGTGATGGATGTTGGCGTTAGATATGCATCAGGTGGTAGGAATGTGGTGGATGTTGGTGTTAGAGACACATCAGGCGGTAGGAATGTGGTGGATGTTGATGTTAGAGACACATCAGGTGGTAGGAATGTGGTGGTTGTTGGTGTTAGAGACACATCAGGCGGTAGGAATGTGGTGGTTGTTGGTGTTAGAGACACATCAGGCGGTAGGAATGTGATGGATGTTGGCGTTAGATATGCATCAGGTGGTAGGAATGTGATGGATGTTGGTGTTAGAGACACATCAGGCGGTAGGAATGTGGTGAATGTTGGTGTTAGAGACACATCAGGCGGTAAAAATGTGATGGATGTTGGCGTTAGATATACATCAGGTGGTAGGAATGTGGTGGTTGTTGGTGTTAGAGACACATCAGGCGGTAGGAATGTGATGGATGTTGGCGTTAGATATGCATCAGGTGGTAGGAATGTGGTGGATGTTGGTGTTAGAGACACATCAGGCGGTAGGAATGTGGTGGATGTTGGTGTTAGAGACACATCAGGCGGTAAAAATGTGATGGATGTTGGCGTTAGATATACATCAGGTGGTAGGAATGTGATGGATGTTGGTGTTAGAGACACATCAGGCGGTAGGAATGTGGTGGATGTTGATGTTAGAGACACATCAGGCGGTAGCTGTTGCAGCCAGAGAATTTGAAGAATTTTGCAGTGTATTTTAAGATTTATTCCACTATTCAGGAGGATTTCGTCATCTACTTCCATGAGTAGGTCTAAATTTATGCTTTAATTCGTGTAAAATTGGTGCCTTATTGATGAAATAGGGGAGTTCTGGAATATCTCTCTTTTACAGTGAAAGGGAAAACCAACGTAGCTGAGAATATCGTGATAAAAATCAAACGTTTCTGACTATAAAAGTCCCATCTTCAGTGCTCTGAAAAACAATTAATCAATGAGTTAAAATATTTTCTAAACTTTGATTTTTCTGAGTAAACCGAAAATAAAACATTGACGTTAAAAAATACGATAATAAAACAAAAAATACAAAAAATTCAACATACATAACAAACTTTAAAAACCCGTTCGCTTATTGACAGACGGTTTTTTAAAGCGCACATACATCGATTCTAAAACGCGCATGCCAGATGAATTTGGACCTGAATCTAAAATTTTCATATTTGTATTAAAAGAAAGATGGTCTTTCTTTAAGCAATGCCCTTTTATAGATAAGTTGGATGGTTTGGTGAGGTTACAGTCGGTGCGAAAGGAGACCCCGCCGTGGTGTGCACACCTCGCACACAACCGGAGCCCAGTGCTACCAGTGTAAGGCGCTCGCAGCGGTCACACGTGTATTGATATACGTGTTGTGTTGTTTGATGTTCGTGCCGAGTGGTAGTTCCTTCTTCAATGTGGTTGTGGTGGCGGTGGTTGCGGTGGCGGTGGTTGTAGTGGCGGTGGTTGTAGTGGCGGTGGTTGTAGTGGCGGTGGTTGTAGTGGCAGTGGTTGTAGTGACGGTGGTTGTAGTGACGGTGGTTGTATTGGCGGTGGTTGTAGTGGCAGTGGTTATAGTGGCGGTGGTTGTGGTGACGGTGGTTGCGGTGGCGGTGGTTGTAGTGACGGTGGTTGTAGTGACGGTGGTTGTAGTGGCGGTAGTTGCGGTGGCGGTGGTTGTAGTGACGGTGGTTGTAGTGGCAGTGTTTGTAGTGGCGGTGGTTGTAGTGGCGGTAGTTGTAGTGACGGTGGTTGTGGTGACGGTGGTTGTAGTGGCAGTGGTTGTAGTGGCGGTGGTTGTAGTGGCGGTGGTTGTAGTGGCAGTGGTTGTAGTGACGGTGGTTGTAGTGGCAGTGGTTGTAGTGGCGGTGGTTGTAGTGGCGGTGGTTGTAGTGGCAGTGGTTGTAGTGAAGGTGGTTGTAGTGGCAGTGGTTGTAGTGGCAGTGGTTGTAGTGACGGTGGTTGTAGTGGCAGTGGTTGTAGTGGCGGTGGTTGTAGTGGCGGTAGTTGAAGTGGCGGTGGTTGTAGTGGCGTTGGTTGTAGTGGCAGTGGTTGTAGTGGCGGTGGTTGTAGTGGCGGTGGTTGTAGTGGCGGTGGTTGTAGTGGCAGTGGTTGTAGTGACGGTAGTTGTAGTGGCGGTGGTTGTAGTGGCGGTGGTTGTAGTGGCGGTGGTTGTAGTGACGGTGGTTGTAGTGGCAGTGTTTGTAGTGGCGGTGGTTGTAGTGGCGGTAGTTGTAGTGACGGTGGTTGTGGTGACGGTGGTTGTAGTGGCAGTGGTTGTAGTGGCGGTGGTTGTAGTGGCGGTAGTTGAAGTGGCGGTGGTTGTAGTGGCGTTGGTTGTAGTGGCAGTGGTTGTAGTGGCGGTGGTTGTAGTGGCAGTGGTTGTAGTGACGGTGGTTGTAGTGGCAGTGGTTGTAGTGGCGGTGGTTGTAGTGGCGGTGGTTGTAGTGGCAGTGGTTGTAGTGAAGGTGGTTGTAGTGGCAGTGGTTGTAGTGACGGTGGTTGTAGTGGCGGTGGTTGTAGTGGCAGTGGTTGTAGTGAAGGTGGTTGTAGTGGCGGTGGTTGTAGTGGCGGTGGTTGTAGTGGCGGTGGTTGTAGTGGCAGTGGTTGTAGTGGCGGTGGTTGTAGTGGCGGTGGTTGTAGTGGCGGTGGTTGTAGTGGCGGTGGTTGTAGTGGCAGTGGTTGTAGTGACGGTGGTTGTAGTGGCAGTGGTTGTAGTGGCGGTGGTTGTAGTGGCGGTGGTTGTAGTGGCAGTGGTTGTAGTGAAGGTGGTTGTAGTGGCAGTGGTTGTAGTGGCAGTGGTTGTAGTGACGGTGGTTGTAGTGGCAGTGGTTGTAGTGGCGGTGGTTGTAGTGGCGGTAGTTGAAGTGGCGGTGGTTGTAGTGGCGTTGGTTGTAGTGGCAGTGGTTGTAGTGGCGGTGGTTGTAGTGGCGGTGATTGTAGTGGCGGTGGTTGTAGTGGCAGTGGTTGTAGTGACGGTAGTTGTAGTGGCGGTGGTTGTAGTGGCGGTGGTTGTAGTGGCGGTGGTTGTAGTGGAGGTGGTTGTAGTGGCAGTGGTTGTAGTGACGGTAGTTGTAGTGGCGGTGGTTGTAGTGGCGGTGGTTGTAGTGGCGGTGGTTGTAGTGGCAGTGGTTGTAGTGACGGTGGTTGTAGTGGCGGTGGTTGTAGTGACGGTGGTTGTAGTGGCGGTGGTTGTAGTGGCGGTGGTTGTAGTGGCAGTGGTTGTAGTGACGGTGGTTGTAGTGACGGTGGTTGTAGTGACGGTGGTTGTAGTGGCGGTGGTTGTAGTGGCGGTGGTTGTAGTGGCTGTGGTTGTAGTGGCGGTGGTTGTAGTGGCAGTGGTTGTAGTGACGGTGGTTGTAGTGGCGGTGGTTGTAGTGACGGTGGTTGTAGTGGCGGTGGTTGTAGTGGCGGTGGTTGTAGTGGCAGTGGTTGTAGTGACGGTGGTTGTAGTGACGGTGGTTGTAGTGACGGTGGTTGTAGTGGCGGTGGTTTTAGTGGCGGTGGTTGTAGTGACGGTAGTTGTAGTGGCGGTGGTTGTAGTGACGGTAGTTGTAGTGGCGGTGGTTGTAGTGGCGGTGGTTGTGGTGGCGGTGGTTGTAGTGGCAGTGGTTGTAGTGACGGTGGTTGTAGTGACGGTAGTTGTAGTGGCGGTGGTTGTAGTGGCAGTGGTTGTAGTGGCGGTGGTTGTAGTGGCGGTGGTTGTAGTGGCAGTGGTTGTAGTGGCAGTGGTTGTAGTGACGGTGGTTGTAGTGGCGGTGGTTGTAGTGGCGGTGGTTGTAGTGGCAGTGGTTGCAGTGAAGGTGGTTGTAGTGGCAGTGGTTGTAGTGGCAGTGGTTGTAGTGACGGTGGTTGTAGTGGCAGTGGTTGTAGTGGCGGTGGTTGTAGTGGCGGTAGTTGAAGTGGCGGTGGTTGTAGTGGCGTTGGTTGTAGTGGCAGTGGTTGTAGTGGCGGTGGTTGTAGTGGCGGTGGTTGTAGTGGCGGTGGTTGTAGTGGCAGTGGTTGTAGTGACGGTAGTTGTAGTGGCGGTGGTTGTAGTGGCGGTGGTTGTAGTGGCGGTGGTTGTAGTGACGGTGGTTGTAGTGGCAGTGTTTGTAGTGGCGGTGGTTGTAGTGGCGGTAGTTGTAGTGACGGTGGTTGTGGTGACGGTGGTTGTAGTGGCAGTGGTTGTAGTGGCGGTGGTTGTAGTGGCGGTAGTTGAAGTGGCGGTGGTTGTAGTGGCGTTGGTTGTAGTGGCAGTGGTTGTAGTGGCGGTGGTTGTAGTGGCAGTGGTTGTAGTGACGGTGGTTGTAGTGGCAGTGGTTGTAGTGGCGGTGGTTGTAGTGGCGGTGGTTGTAGTGGCAGTGGTTGTAGTGAAGGTGGTTGTAGTGGCAGTGGTTGTAGTGACGGTGGTTGTAGTGGCGGTGGTTGTAGTGGCAGTGGTTGTAGTGAAGGTGGTTGTAGTGGCGGTGGTTGTAGTGGCGGTGGTTGTAGTGGCGGTGGTTGTAGTGGCAGTGGTTGTAGTGGCGGTGGTTGTAGTGGCGGTGGTTGTAGTGGCGGTGGTTGTAGTGGCAGTGGTTGTAGTGACGGTGGTTGTAGTGGCAGTGGTTGTAGTGGCGGTGGTTGTAGTGGCGGTGGTTGTAGTGGCAGTGGTTGTAGTGAAGGTGGTTGTAGTGGCAGTGGTTGTAGTGGCAGTGGTTGTAGTGACGGTGGTTGTAGTGGCAGTGGTTGTAGTGGCGGTGGTTGTAGTGGCGGTAGTTGAAGTGGCGGTGGTTGTAGTGGCGTTGGTTGTAGTGGCAGTGGTTGTAGTGGCGGTGGTTGTAGTGGCGGTGGTTGTAGTGGCGGTGGTTGTAGTGGCAGTGGTTGTAGTGACGGTAGTTGTAGTGGCGGTGGTTGTAGTGGCGGTGGTTGTAGTGGCGGTGGTTGTAGTGGAGGTGGTTGTAGTGGCAGTGGTTGTAGTGACGGTAGTTGTAGTGGCAGTGGTTGTAGTGGCGGTGGTTGTAGTGGCGGTGGTTGTAGTGGCAGTGGTTGTAGTGACGGTGGTTGTAGTGGCGGTGGTTGTAGTGACGGTGGTTGTAGTGGCGGTGGTTGTAGTGGCGGTGGTTGTAGTGGCAGTGGTTGTAGTGACGGTGGTTGTAGTGACGGTGGTTGTAGTGACGGTGGTTGTAGTGGCGGTGGTTGTAGTGGCGGTGGTTGTAGTGACGGTAGTTGTAGTGGCGGTGGTTGTAGTGACGGTAGTTGTAGTGGCGGTGGTTGTAGTGGCGGTGGTTGTGGTGGCGGTGGTTGTAGTGGCAGTGGTTGTAGTGACGGTGGTTGTAGTGACGGTAGTTGTAGTGGCGGTGGTTGTAGTGGCAGTGGTTGTAGTGGCGGTGGTTGTAGTGGCAGTGGTTGTAGTGACGGTGGTTGTAGTGACGGTGGTTGTAGTGACGGTGGTTGTAGTGGCGGTGGTTGTAGTGGCGGTGGTTGTAGTGGCGGTGGTTGTAGTGACGGTAGTTGTAGTGGCGGTGGTTGTAGTGGCAGTGGTTGTAGTGACGGTGGTTGTAGTGGCAGTGGTTTTAGTGACGGTGGTTGTAGTGGCGGTGGTTGTAGTGACGGTTGTTGTAGTGGCGGTGGTTGTAGTGGCAGTGGTTGTAGTGGCAGTGGTTGTAGTGACGGTGGTTGTAGTGACGGTGGTTGTAGTGACGGTGGTTGTAGTGGCGGTGGTTGTAGTGGCGGTGGTTGTAGTGGCAGTGGTTGTAGTGACGGTAGTTGTAGTGGCGGTGGTTGTAGTGGCTGTGGTTGTAGTGGCGGTGGTTGTAGTGGCAGTGGTTGTAGTGACGGTGGTTGTAGTGGCGGTGGTTGTAGTGACGGTGGTTGTAGTGGCGGTGGTTGTAGTGGCGGTGGTTGTAGTGGCATTGGTTGTAGTGACGGTGGTTGTAGTGACGGTGGTTGTAGTGACGGTGGTTGTAGTGGCGGTGGTTGTAGTGGCGGTGGTTGTAGTGACGGTAGTTGTAGTGGCGGTGGTTGTAGTGACGGTAGTTGTAGTGGCGGTGGTTGTAGTGGCGGTGGTTGTGGTGGCGGTGGTTGTAGTGGCAGTGGTTGTAGTGACGGTGGTTGTAGTGACGGTAGTTGTAGTGGCGGTGGTTGTAGTGGCAGTGGTTGTAGTGGCGGTGGTTGTAGTGGCAGTGGTTGTATTGACGGTGGTTGTAGTGACGGTGGTTGTAGTGACGGTGGTTGTAGTGGCGGTGGTTGTAGTGGCGGTGGTTGTAGTGGCGGTGGTTGTAGTGACGGTAGTTGTAGTGGCGGTGGTTGTAGTGACGGTAGTTGTAGTGGCGGTGGGGTTGTAGTGGCGGTGGTTGTAGTGGCGGTGGTTGTAGTGACGGTAGTTGTAGTGGCGGTGGTTGTAGTGACGGTGGTTGTAGTGGCGGTGGTTGTAGTGACGGTAGTTGTAGTGGCGGTGGTTGTAGTGGCGGTTGTTGTAGTGGCAGTGGTTGTAGTGACGGTGGTTGTAGTAGCGGTGGTTGTAATGGCGGTGGTTGTAGTGACGGTAGTTGTAGTGGCGGTGGTTGTAGTGGCGGTGGTTGTAGTGGCAGTGGTTGTAGTGGCAGTGGTTGTAGTGACGGTGGTTGTAGTGGCGGTGGTTGTAGTGGCAGTGGTTGTAGTGGCAGTGGTTGTAGTGACGGTGGTTGTAGTGACGGTGGTTGCAGTGGCGGTGGTTGTGGTGGCGGAGGTTGTGGTGGCGGTGGTTGTAGTGGCGTTGGTTGTAATAAAATCGGTTGTAATAACAGAGCTTCTAACGACGTTAACTTTTAAATAAAATATCCGGCAGAAGCTGGAATATACATACAGAAAATACTTCAGGAACAAACGTGGTCTAGAACGCGCCATGCGTCATTTACCAGCCGCAGTCTTGCCGTCACCCACAAGTAAGACCAGTTCCGTCACGGCCGGTGTGCTGTGGGCTGTAGGGACCTGTTCCAATTAGGAAAATGTTTTCTATTTAATTACTAGGTTCTTCGTCTTGTTTGGTAAATTAGTTTCGATTTAGTAACTAAATTCTGGATCTTTTTTTGAAAAATTATTTTCTATTCGGTAACCATACCTTTGATCTGATTTGGTATAGTCTTTTCTATTTATTCACTGCATCTTTAATCTCATTTGATAAATCGGGTTCTATTTGGATACTAAATTTTTCGCCGAATCTAATTCAGTACGTTGGCTTTTATTTATTTGAATCTTTCATCTGATTTACTGAAGCAATTGTTTTCAGTATTCAGATCCTTCATCTGATGCACTAAATTATTTTTCTTTTGTTTATTACATTAAAACATTTCATTAAAATTCATGTCATGTACTCCCCTATTCATCAAAAAAAAATTTACAATGAATTGGATCACTGCCTAGAGACGCCAACTGATGCAGTGGGCACATGCAAAGAATAGCAGTTGACTTAATAACAGATTTTTGGGTAAATTTGCTCTGGGAACCGCAGCAAATTGAAATGCAGGGAGAACTAATTCTTCTTCAATTTTTACAACGTCCTCAACCCTGTTTAGAATCGATTTTATTCCATTCTGTTGGCTTTTATTTTGATTTGCACGCTGCCCACCTCTCACTTACCTGTTGAGCCTGTTTTTTGGGGCAAAAACTTTGTGTGACTCATCAACGACGTCAAGGAACCTGGACAACGTGAAATATGGTAGTCAAGTGATCTCTCTTTAATTTATTTTCAAATCAGTGTGATTGTCGAATGATCACTCTAACCCATTGTCAGATCAGTGTGATTGCCCAATGATCACTCTAACCCATTGTCAGATCAGTGTGATTGCCCAATGATCACTCTAACCCATTGTCAGATCAGTGTGATTGTCGAATGATCACTCTAACCCATTGTCAGATCAGTGTGATTGCCCAATGATCACTCTAACCCATTGTCAGATCAGTGTGATTGCCCAATGATCACTCTAACCCATTGTCAGATCAGTGTGATTGCCCAATGATCACTCTAACCCATTGTCAGATCAGTGTGATTGCCCAATGATCACTCTAACCCATTGTCAGATCGGTGTGATTGCCCAATGATCACTCTAACCCATTGTCAGATCAATGTGATTGCCCAATGATCACTCTAACCCATTGTCAGATCAGTGTGATTGCCCAATGATCACTCTAACCCATTGTCAGATCGGTGTGATTGCCCAATGATCACTCTAACCCATTGTCAGATCGGTGTGATTGCCCAATGATCACTCTAACCCATTGTCAGATCAGTGTGATTGCCCAATGATCACTCTAACCCATTGTCAGATCAGTGTGATTGCCCAATGATCACTCTAACCCATTGTCAGATCAGTGTGATTGCCCAATGATCACTCTAACCCATTGTCAGATCAGTGTGATTGCCCAATGATCACTCTAACCCATTGTCAGATCGGTGTGATTGCCCAATGATCACTCTAACCCATTGTCAGATCAGTGTGATTGCCCAATGATCACTCTAACCCATTGTCAGATCAGTGTGATTGCCCAATGATCACTCTAACCCATTGTCAGATCAGTGTGATTGCCCAATGATCACTCTAACCCATTGTCAGATCGGTGTGATTGCCCAATGATCACTCTAACCCACTGTCAGATCAGTGTGATTGCCCAATGATTACTCTAACCCATTGTCAGATCAGTGTGATTGCCCAATGATCTCTCCAATACATTGTCAGATCAGTGGGATTGCCCAATGATCACTCTAACCCATTGTCAGATCAGTGTGATTGCCCAATGATCACTCTAACACATTGTCAGATCAGTGTGATTGCCCAATGATCTCTCCAATACATTGTCAGATCAGTGTGATTGCCCAATGATCACTCTAACCCATTGTCAGATCAGTGTGATTGCCCAATGATCTCTCCAATACATTGTCAGATCAGTGTGATTGCCCAATGATCACTCTAACCCATTGTCAGATCAGTGTGATTGCCCAATGATCTCTCCAATACATTGTCAGATCAGTGTGATTGCCCAATGATCACTCTAACCCATTGTCAGATCAGTGTGATTGCCCAATGATCACTCTAACCCATTGTCAGATCAGTGTGATTGCCCAATGATCACTCTAACCCATTGTCAGATCAGTGTGATTGCCCAATGATCACTCTAACCCATTGTCAGATCGGTGTGATTGCCCAATGATCACTCTAACCCATTGTCAGATCAGTGTGATTGCCCAATGATCACTCTAACCCATTGTCAGATCGGTGTGATTGCCCAATGATCACTCTAACCCATTGTCAGATCAGTGTGATTGCCCAATGATCACTCTAACCCATTGTCAGATCGGTGTGATTGCCCAATGATCACTCTAACCCATTGTCAGATCAGTGTGATTGCCCAATGATCACTCTAACCCATTGTCAGATCAGTGTGATTGCCCAATGATCACTCTAACCCATTGTCAGATCAGTGTGATTGCCCAATGATCACTCTAACCCATTGTCAGATCGGTGTGATTGCCCAATGATCACTCTAACCCATTGTCAGATCAGTGTGATTGCCCAATGATCACTCTAACCCATTGTCAGATCAGTGTGATTGCCCAATGATCTCTCCAATACATTGTCAGATCAGTGTGATTGCCCAATGATCACTCTAACCCATTGTCAGATCAGTGTGATTGCCCAATGATCTCTCCAATACATTGTCAGATCAGTGTGATTGCCCAATGATCACTCTAACCCATTGTCAGATCGGTGTGATTGCCCAATGATCACTCTAACCCATTGTCAGATCGGTGTGATTGCCCAATGATCACTCTAACCCATTGTCAGATCAGTGTGATTGCCCAATGATCACTCTAACCCATTGTCAGATCAGTGTGATTGCCCAATGATCTCTCCTTTATTTCATTGTCGAGTCATTGTGATTGCCGAAAAAGATCTCCTTTAGTTTATTCTTAAACCAAAAGGATTGCCGAATGATTTCTCTTTACCTCACAACCACATCCCGGTGACTCCGCAATCTTCAATTGATTCACCTCAATTCATGGCTAAGTGAGAGGCCCTAATCTCTGCCTAAGCACAGCCTGGACCTGACACGACCGGTTTTCCCGAGCCGAAGAAGCTTTAACTGCAGTTCCGACCGACGCAAGAACGGTAAAGTTCTTCTGACTCCTGCGGGAACAGCGTGCTACAAAACCGCTCGAAGTTTCCCAGCCTAACGGGTTCCTGGTGGGAATCCCTGTGAGAATTGCAAGGTTTTCTGGTGGGAATCCCTGTGAGAATTTCAAGGTTTTCTGGTGGGAATCCTTGTGAGAATTGCAAGGTTTTCTGGGCCCCTTGGGGCAGAGGTGCTAGATGTAAAGGACGTAAAGCCGATAACGGTTCTTGTGCTGAAGAAAAAAGTGCTGCTGGAGTGCAAACAGACGGAGTGCTGCATGGAGTGCAAACAGACGGAGTGCAAACAGACGGAGTGCAAACAGACGGAGTGCAAACAGACGGAGTGTTGTATGGAGTGCAAAGAGACAGAGCGATGTATGGAGTGCAAACAGACGGAGTGCAAACAGACGGAGTGCAAACAGACGGAGTGTTGTATGGAGTTCAAAGAGACGGAGTGCTGCATGGAGTGCAAATAGACGGAGTGCTGCATGGAGTGCAAACCGACAGGCATAATATCGATAGGCATGACAGTAGCTTGGAAAACATGGCTTTAACCACAGTGAATTTGAAAACGAAGGTACAAAGAGGTGAAATCAAAACGTCAGTATGTCTTCCTGAATCCTAACGAATTTGATGAATTAAAAAGAGGTTTTAAAGAAAAAGTTACAATGAGATGAATTCAAAACGTTACGATTCCTGAATCCCAGTAAATTTCACAACGAAGTTAAAAAGAAATGAAATCAATACCTAAGTCTTCTTCCAAGCGCATTTGTACAGCCGTAGGCCTGGCGACAGCTGCGTCGCTTGGCTTCAAATTTTGAAGAAATTCTTGCACTTTTCTCCCCGATGCGCCTCGGCACTGTCCGACGGAACGCGAGATCAAAGTCTACGGAAATTACTACCAGGATTTCATTACGTTTCTGTTTGCTAAGGAAACTTCAAAGCAAACGCTGTATTTTTCTTTTTCAAAAGGAATCTCAGGTGCTCTAGTTTTCCAGTAACTAAATTCAGCTCAAATTTCAATCATCGCTAATTTTTTATAGCGCAAATTTGGTTCCTGGAAGTCTTAGATCAAACGCTATGACTGAACTCAATCAGGGCCTTGAAATGGATCGCTAAGTTTTGAAGAATTTGAAAAAAACTTATACTTGAGAAATAATCTAAGCGCGGACTTCCATGCTGAAGTTTTTGTGTCGGTCGATAGTAAGATTTACTCCGGATATTTAAAAACTTTTAGTTAAAGTCGAGTTACAGGATGCTGTCATCCGTGTACTTGATTTCAATTGTGCCTTGACGGTCACTTTCTCTGGATATTTTCGTCGAACCATTGTGGTTGCTATGTTTTTTCTCTGCATAATAAAGATGTATATTCAATAGCAGCCTCACTCTTATCATCCATCCGAACTCCTTTTCCTATACTTATATCCACCAGAGAATTATTCAAGTTCACTTCTATCCTCCCTTCCAACTTCCTTTCCTTCACTTCTATCCACCTCACAACTCTTCCATTTTCCTTTCCATTCACCTTCCAACTTCCCTTTCCAAAACTTATATCCTCCTTCACAGCTCCTCATCCCTCTACTCTTTCGCATCACACAGCTCCTAATAACTCATGCTCTTCTTCCTCGTAACTTCCTTTTTTACTTCTATCCTCCTTCAAAACTCCCCTTCTTTCATTCCCAAACTTCATCGCAGACACTCAATTCCTCTTTCCTCACTCCCCTTCCCTCATTCTCATCCCTTACAGACAATTCCCACTTTTCTCACACACACAACTCCCCACCTTCCCTCACCCCTTCCCTCATTCTCATCATCCCCCCCACACACAAAACTCCCTTGCCCTCACCCCTCCCCCCCAAAAAACTCCCCTACCCTCACCCCCCACAACTCCCCTTCCCTCATCCCCCAACACCCCCACTCTCCCCACGCCCCAAAGTGTGTTACCGCCACAAAGAGGCACAATTCGCGGGGCTGCTCAGCATTCCCCCCACCGGCGGGGCTGAGCAGAATGCGGGCTGGGCAATGAGCGCCGCCGCACCGCAGCCGCGCTGCCCTGGCCTGCGCTGATGGAGCGCAGGCTGGTGTGCTGCTGCTGTGTTGTGTGGGGGTCTGTGGGGGTGGTGGTGTGAGGGGCTTTGTTGGGTGTTGGGGTCTTTGTTGGGTGGGGGTCTGTGGGGGTGGTGGTGTGAGGGGGCTTTGTTGTGTGGGGGGTCTGTGGGGGTGGTGGTGTGAGGGGGCTTTGTTGGGTGTTGGGGTCTTTGTTGGGTGGGAGTCTGTGGGGGTGGTGGTGTGAGGGGGCTTTGTTGGGTGTTGGGGTCTTTGTTGGGTGGTGGTCTGTGGGGGTGGTGGTGTGAGGGGGCATTGTTGGGTGTTGGGTCTTTGTTGGGTGGGGGTCTGTGGGGGTGGTGGTGTGAGGGGGCTTTGTTGGGTGTTGTGTCTTTGTTGGGTGGGGGTCTGTGGGGGTGGTGGTGTGAGGGGGCTTTGTTGGGTGTTGGGGTCTTTGTTGGGTGGGGGTCTGTGGGGGTGGTGGTGTGAGGGGGCTTTGTTGGGTGGGGGGTCTGTGGGGGTGGTGGTGTGAGGGGGCTTTGTTGGGTGTTGGGGTCTTTGTTGGGTGGGAGTCTGTGGGGGTGGTGGTGTGAGGGGGCTTTGTTGGGTGTTGGGGTCTTTGTTGGGTGGTGGTCTGTGGGGGTGGTGGTGTGAGGGGGCATTGTTGGGTGTTGGGTCTTTGTTGGGTGGGGGTCTGTGGGGGTGGTGGTGTGAGGGGGCTTTGTTGGGTGTTGTGTCTTTGTTGGGTGGGGGTCTGTGGGGGTGGTGGTGTGAGGGGGCTTTGTTGGGTGTTGGGGTCTTTGTTGGGTGGGAGTCTGTGGGGGTGGTGGTGTGAGGGGGCTTTTTTGGGTGTTGGGGTCTTTGTTGGGTGGTGGTCTGTGGGGGTGGTGGTGTGAGGGGGCATTGTTGGGTGTTGGGTCTTTGTTGGGTGGGGGTCTGTGGGGGTGGTAGTGTGAGGGGGCTTTGTTGGGTGTTGGGGTCTTTGTTGGGTGGGGGTCTGGGGGGGTGGTGGTGGTGTGAGGGGGCTTTGTTGTGTGGGGGGTCTGTGGGGGTGGCGGTGCGAGGGGGTTTTGTTGCGTGTTGGGGTCTTTGTTTGGTTGAGGTCTGTGGTGTTGTGAGGGGTCTGTGTTTTATAGGGGTCTTTGTTTGGAAGGAGCTTCGGTGTCGCAGGCGTCTTTGTTTAGTGTTTTTTTATGGAGCGTTGGGTCTTTGTTTTTATGGGGCCTGGGTCTTTGTTTCACGCGGTGTGGGCCTTTGTTTTTTGGTGTCTTTGGTGTTATGGGACTTTGGGTCTTTGATTTATGGGGTCCGGGACTTTGGTGCTAGTTGTGTTGTTGTTAGAAGGTCTTTATTTTATGGGAGCTTTAGGTGCTATTTGTGTTGTTGTTAGTGAGTCTTTGTTTTGTAGGGTCTGGGACTTTGGTGTTAGGTCGGCTTCGGTCATGTTCTTGCACTTTTGTTTTGTTTGATTGGTTTTTTGGTTCAAGATTTGCTTGGTTCTGGGTTGTTGACTTTTGTTTTGTTTAGAAAAATTCTTTGAATTAGCTCAGTTTTCAAGCTGTTTGAATACGGTTTCGTTTTAAAATAGTTCATCTTATTTGCATTTCTTTTATTTGGGCCTTTCGACTTCAAATTCAGTTCACGTTTTCCATTTTGTGTTTAATTTGGTTATGACTATTCAATTTCAGGTAAAACTTCCCCAATTTATTTATATTAACACCGATTTTGCACAAATTGTATCCCTTTGGCTTATTATATATTCCGGTTGTTGGTTCCAGGAAATTTTCCTGGGAGAGAATTTTCTCAGTCGCTTCATTGGAGCAACCTTTCCTTCACCCAGGATAATTCGCATCACTCTCTCAAATAACACTCACTCTCTCTCTCAAATTTGCATCACTCTCTCTATCTCAAATTTGCATCACTCTCTCTCTCTCTCAAATTTGCATCACTCTCTCTCTCTCTCAAGTTTGCATCACTCTCTCTCTCTCAAGTTTGCATCACTCTCTCTCTCACACTCGGTGGAAAGTTCCACCCTACTCCCAAGCACCGTTCCCGAACAGTTCTACACCACACGCGCAGTTCAGTTTCAAAAAAATAAATAAATAAAACCTCGAAATCCCGCAGAGGTCATGCCGTAAATCCTCAATTAATCTGCCGTTAGCTGCCGGCGCTGTAATTAATCCCGCGTAATGCTGACATTGATTTCTCTGGCTGCGGCCGATCCCGTGTTGCTCCGGGCTGTGCATCGTAGCGCGGTCCGATGGCGGTGCGCCGCGTCGTTAGCGCTGATTACAATGTGTCTAATTATTATTAATATCACATGCACGGTAATTACATGCAAACGCACACACACGCGCACAGAAGAACGTACACACACGGGCACAGAAGAACGTGCACATACGTACACAGTATAACGCACACACACGTGCAGAGAATAACGTTCACACAGAAGAACGTGCGCACAAACGTGCACAGAAGAACGTTCACACACGTACATAGAAAAACGCACACACACACGTACACAGAAGAACATACACACACGTACACAGAAGAACGTACACACACGTGCACAGAAGAACGTACAGACACGTACACAGCACGCCGGTCAAACTGAGGTGCGCCGAGTCATTATCACAAATTGAATTAGAAAGTCTCAATTAAAAACAGCAAATACGTAAATTAAATATTTAATACTGCTTTCATATTACGCCTCGCAGTGGCCGAGTGTACAGAGCGCTTGCGTTCTGCGCTTCCTGCCCGGGTTCGAGCCCCGTGCGCGGCAGTTGGCGGGAAAAACGCTGATGCGGCAAATCAGGGCCGTTGCCTGCAGTCTGGGCACTGTCCTCAAGGAATGTCACCTGAGCACTAAACGAGAGGAAAATGAGGCCTAAAGCTCGAGCGTGACTAGGGGCCTGGGGAACCCCTATCATGTTCATTCCTTGTAAAGTATCATGTCAATGATGCTAGCCACCTTCTTCTAAAAAGAGGAAAAGGCCTGGTATATACCAATAATATACTTTCATATTTCGACTAATTGATATTGTTGCCTTTGTCCATTTTTTATAGCCCTTTTTTGTGCAGAAGAATGTGCAGTGCGTGCTGTGCAGTGCGTGCTGTGCAGTGTGTGCTGTGCAGCGTGTGCTGTGCAGTGTGTGCTGTGCAGTGTGTGCTGTGCAGTGTGTGCTGTGCAGTGTGTGCTGTGCAGTGTGTAATGTACAGTGCCTGCAGTGCACTGCCCGCTAACATTTTTTATATCCCTTTTTTGTGCAGAAGAATGTGCAGTGCGTGCTGTGCAGTGCGTGCTGTGCAGTGCGTGCTGTGCAGTGCGTTCTGTGCAGTGTGTGCTGTGCAGTGTGTGCTGCGCAGTGTGTGCAGTGCAGTGTGTGCTGTGCAGTGTGTGCTGTGCAGTGCGTGCTGTGCAGTGTGTTCTGTGCAGTGTGTGCTGTGCAGTGTGTGCTGCGCAGTGTGTGCAGTGCAGTGTATGCTGTGCAGTGTGTGCTGTGCAGTGTGTGCTGGGCAGTGTGTGCCGTGCAGTGTGTGCTGTGCAGTGTGTGCTGTGCAGTGTGTGCTGTGCAGTGTGTGCTGTGCAGCGTGTGCTGTGCAGTGTGTGCTGTGCAGTGTGTGCTGTGCAGTGTGTGCTGTGCAGTGTGTGCTGTGCAGTGTGTGCTGTACAGTGCCTGCAGTGCACTGCCCGCTAACAGTTCCATTCAGACACCAAATGAGATGTCGCACTGCACACTGGAAGGCAGCATGTTTCCCAACCCGCCCCTCTGCACGCCCCTCCTGCCCCTCACGTCCCTCACACGCCCCCACACGCCCCTCACACGCCTCTCCTGCCTCTCAAACGCCCCTCACACTCCCTCACACGCCCCTCACACGCCCCTCACACGCCCCTCACACGCCCCTCACACGCCCCTCACACGCCCCTCACATGCCCCTCAGTCCATTAGTGCCTGCACACACTTCCGGTCCTGTACACGAGGAATTTTACGAACAAAATATCAGGAACTGCATCGCCTCGGTGGTGCGTTGGTACGTTGGTGTTACAGGTGTTGTGGTGGTGTGTTGGTGTAGCAGGTGTTGTGGTGGTGTGTTGGTGTAGCAGGTGTTGTGGTGGTGTGTTGGTGTGGCAGGTGTTGTGGTGGTGTGTTGGTGTGGCAGGTGTTGTGGTGGTGTGTTGGTGTGGCAGGTGTTGTGGTGGTGTGTTGGTGTGGCAGGTGTTGTGGTGGTGTGTTGGTGTGGCAGGTGTTGTGGTGGTGTGTTGGTGTGGCAAGTGTTGTGGTGGTGTGTTGGTGTAGCAGGTGTTGTGGTGGTGTGTTGGTGTGGCAGGTGTTGTGGTGGTGTGTTGGTGTGTTGGTGTGGCAGGTGTTGTGGTGGTGTGTTGGTGTGGCAGGTGTTGTGGTGGTGTGTTGGTGTGGCAGGTGTTGTGGTGGTGTGTTGGTGTGTTGGTGTGGCAGGTGTTGTGGTGGTGTGTTGGTGTGGCAGGTGTTGTGGTGGTGTGTTGGTGTGGCAGGTGTTGTGGTGGTGTGTTGGTGTGTTGGTGTGGCAGGTGTTGTGGTGGTGTGTTGGTGTAGCAGGTGTTGTGGTGGTGTGTTGGTGTGGCAGGTGTTGTGGTGGTGTGTTGGTGTAGCAGGTGTTGTGGTGGTGTGTTGGTGTAGCAGGTGTTGTGGTGGTGTGTTGCTGTGGCAGGTGTTGTGGTGGTGTGTTGGTGTGGCAGGTGTTGTGGTGGTGTGTTGGTGTGGCAGGTGTTGTGGTGGTGTGTTGGTGTAGCAGGTGTTGTGGTGGTGTGTTGGTGTGGCAGGTGTTGTGGTGGTGTGTTGGTGTGGCAGGTGTTGTGGTGGTGTGTTGGTGTAGCAGGTGTTGTGGTGGTGTGTTGGTGTGGCAGGTGTTGTGGTGGTGTGTTGGTGTGGCAGGTGTTGTGGTGGTGTGAATTGGTGTAGCAGGTGTTGTGGTGGTGTGTTGGTGTGGCAGGTGTTGTGGTGGTGTTGGTGTGGCAGGTGTTGTGGTGGTGTGTTGGTGTAGCAGGTGTTGTGGTGGTGTGTTGCTGTGGCAGGTGTTGTGGTGGTGTGTTGGTGTAGCAGGTGTTGTGGTGGTGTGTTGGTGTAGCAGGTGTTGTGGTGGTGTGTTGGTGTGTTGGTGTGGCAGGTGTTGTGGTGGTGTGTTGGTGTGGCAGGTGTTGTGGTGGTGTGTTGGTGTGGCAGGTGTTGTGGTGGTGTGTTGGTGTGGCAGGTGTTGTGGTGGTGTGTTGGTGTGGCAAGTGTTGTGGTGGTGTGTTGGTGTAGCAGGTGTTGTGGTGGTGTGTTGGTGTGGCAGGTGTTGTGGTGGTGTGTTGGTGTGTTGGTGTGGCAGGTGTTGTGGTGGTGTGTTGGTGTGGCAGGTGTTGTGGTGGTGTGTTGGTGTGGCAGGTGTTGTGGTGGTGTGTTGGTGTGTTGGTGTGGCAGGTGTTGTGGTGGTGTGTTGGTGTGGCAGGTGTTGTGGTGGTGTGTTGGTGTGGCAGGTGTTGTGGTGGTGTGTTGGTGTGTTGGTGTGGCAGGTGTTGTGGTGGTGTGTTGGTGTAGCAGGTGTTGTGGTGGTGTGTTGGTGTGGCAGGTGTTGTGGTGGTGTGTTGGTGTAGCAGGTGTTGTGGTGGTGTGTTGGTGTAGCAGGTGTTGTGGTGGTGTGTTGCTGTGGCAGGTGTTGTGGTGGTGTGTTGGTGTGGCAGGTGTTGTGGTGGTGTGTTGGTGTGGCAGGTGTTGTGGTGGTGTGTTGGTGTAGCAGGTGTTGTGGTGGTGTGTTGGTGTGGCAGGTGTTGTGGTGGTGTGTTGGTGTGGCAGGTGTTGTGGTGGTGTGTTGGTGTAGCAGGTGTTGTGGTGGTGTGTTGGTGTGGCAGGTGTTGTGGTGGTGTGTTGGTGTGGCAGGTGTTGTGGTGGTGTGAATTGGTGTAGCAGGTGTTGTGGTGGTGTGTTGGTGTGGCAGGTGTTGTGGTGGTGTTGGTGTGGCAGGTGTTGTGGTGGTGTGTTGGTGTAGCAGGTGTTGTGGTGGTGTGTTGCTGTGGCAGGTGTTGTGGTGGTGTGTTGGTGTAGCAGGTGTTGTGGTGGTGTGTTGGTGTAGCAGGTGTTGTGGTGGTGTGTTGGTGTGTTGGTGTGGCAGGTGTTGTGGTGGTGTGTTGGTGTGGCAGGTGTTGTGGTGGTGTGTTGGTGTGTTGGTGTGGCAGGTGTTGTGGTGGTGTGTTGGTGTGTCAGGTGTTGTGGTGGTGTGTTGGTGTGTTGGTGTGGCAGGTGTTGTGGTGGTGTGTTGGTGTAGCAGGTGTTGTGGTGGTGTGTTGGTGTAGCAGGTGTTGTGGTGGTGTGTTGGTGTGTTGGTGTGGCAGGTGTTGTGGTGGTGTGTTGGTGTGGCAGGTGTTGTGGTGGTGTGTTGGTGTGTTGGTGTGGCAGGTGTTGTGGTGGTGTGTTGCTGTGGCAGGTGTTGTGGTGGTGTGTTGGTGTAGCAGGTGTTGTGGTGGTGTGTTGGTGTAGCAGGTGTTGTGGTGGTGTGTTGGTGTAGCAGGTGTTGTGGTGGTGTGTTGGTGTGTTGATGTGGCAGGTGTTGTGGTGGTGTGTTGGTGTGGCAGGTGTTGTGGTGGTGTGTTGGTGTGGCAGGTGTTGTGGTGGTGTGTTGGTGTGGCAGGTGTTGTGGTGGTGTGTTGGTGTGGCAGGTGTTGTGGTGGTGTGTTGGTGTGGCAGGTGTTGTGGTGGTGTGTTGCTGTGGCAGGTGTTGTGGTGGTGTGTTGCTGTGGCAGGTGTTGTGGTGGTGTGTTGGTGTGTTGATGTGGCAGGTGTTGTGGTGGTGTGTTGGTGTGTTGATGTGGCAGGTGTTGTGGTGGTGTGTTGGTGTGGCAGGTGTTGTGGTGGTGTGTTGGTGTGGCAGGTGTTGTGGTGGTGTGTTGCTGTGGCAGGTGTTGTGGTGGTGTGTTGCTGTGGCAGGTGTTGTGGTGGTGTGTTGGTGTAGCAGGTGTTGTGGTGGTGTGTTGCTGTGGCAGGTGTTGTGGTGGTGTGTTGGTGTGGCAGGTGTTGTGGTGGTGTGTTGCTGTGGCAGGTGTTGTGGTGGTGTGTTGGTGTAGCAGGTGTTGTGGTGGTGTGTTGGTGTGGCAGGTGTTGTGGTGGTGTGTTGGTGTGGCAGGTGTTGTGGTGGTGTGTTGCTGTGGCAGGTGTTGTGGTGGTGTGTTGGTGGGGCAGGTGTTGTGGTGGTGTGTTGCTGTGGCAGGTGTTGTGGTGGTGTGTTGGTGTGGCAGGTGTTGTGGTGGTGTGTTGGTGTGGCAGGTGTTGTGGTAGTGTGTTGGTGTGGCAGGTGTTGTGGTGGTGTGTTGGTGTAGCAGGTGTTGGGGTGGTGTGTTGGTGTGGCAGGTGTTGTGGTGGTGTGTTGGTGTGGCAGGTGTTGTGGTGGTGTGTTGGTGTAGCAGGTGTTGTGGTGGTGTGAATTGCTGTGGCAGGTGTTGTGGTGGTGTGTTGGTGTAGCAGGTGTTGTGGTGGTGTGTTGGTGTGTTGGTGTGGCAGGTGTTGTGGTGGTGTGTTGGTGTGGCAGGTGTTGTGGTGGTGTGTTGGTGTGGCAGGTGTTGTGGTGGTGTGTTGGTGTGGCAGGTGTTGTGGTGGTGTGTTGCTGTGGCAGGTGTTGTGGTGGTGTGTTGGTGTAGCAGGTGTTGTGGTGGTGTGTTGCTGTGGCAGGTGTTGTGGTGGTGTGTTGGTGTGGCAGGTGTTGTGGTGGTGTGTTGCTGTGGCAGGTGTTGTGGTGGTGTGTTGGTGTAGCAGGTGTTGTGGTGGTGTGTTGCTGTGGCAGGTGTTGTGGTGGTGTGTTGGTGTGGCAGGTGTTGTGGTGGTGTGTTGCTGTGGCAGGTGTTGTGGTGGTGTGTTGGTGGGGCAGGTGTTGTGGTGGTGTGTTGCTGTGGCAGGTGTTGTGGTGGTGTGTTGGTGTGGCAGGTGTTGTGGTGGTGTGTTGCTGTGGCAGGTGTTGTGGTGGTGTGTTGGTGTAGCAGGTGTTGTGGTGGTGTGTTGGTGTGGCAGGTGTTGTGGTGGTGTGTTGGTGTAGCAGGTGTTGTGGTGGTGTGTTTGTGTAGCAGGTGTTGTGGTGGTGTGTTGGTGTGTTGGTGTGGCAGGTGTTGTGGTGGTGTGTTGGTGTGGCAGGTGTTGTGGTGGTGTGTTGGTGTGGCAGGTGTGTTGGTGTGGCAGGTGTTGTGGTGGTGTGTTGGTGTGGCAGGTGTTGTGGTGGTGTGTTGGTGTGGCAGGTGTTGTGGTAGTGTGTTGGTGTGGCAGGTGTTGTGGTGGTGTGTTGGTGTGGCAGGTTTTGTTGTGGTGTATTGGTGTGGGGCAGGTGTTGTGGCGGTGTATTGGTTGTAGGCAGGTGTTGTGGTGGTGTGTTGGTGTAGCAGGTGTTGTGGTGGTGTATTGGTTGTAGGCAGGTGTTGTGGTGGTGTGTTGGTGTGGCAGGTGTTGTGGTGGTGTGTTGATGTACATGTAAGTCGTGTTCATTAAGGTTTCATTGGCATGTAATCTGTGTCAGGTAAGTTTTAATTTGCATGTAATTCTTTTTAATTAAGCCTTACTTAACTCGGAGGTGGGGTGCTCCCGATAGTATGTTTGTTGGGATGTTTCGTTGAACACAGAGTGTTAATCTTTTTGCATTTACAGGATATTGGGAATAACTTACACGCAGATATACTGCTCGCAATGATTTGTTCGCAGGGATGCTTCCTGTTAACGCACATGATTAGTCTGTGTTAATTTACATGTAATTTGTATTTATGAAAAGTTTATTTACATGTAATTTGTATGAATGAAAAGTTTACTTACACATAATTTGTATTTATTTAAGGTTAATTTACATGTAATCTGGGTTAACTTATAATAAATTTGCATGTTTTCAGGAATAATTTAATGGTAATTTACATGCAATCTGAATAATTTCAAGGTATATTTACATGTAATCTGTATGAGTTCAGGGTTCATTTACTTGCAGACAAGCATTTCGCATTGATATATTTTTTGGAATGTTTCCTGTTAACACAGAGTATCAATGAGTAGTAATGTACACCTTATACGTACTAATTAAGTATTAATTTACAATTATTCTTTATTACTTAAACATTAATTTACATGCAATCCGTATTAACTATAGATTAAATCCGTTTAAATTGAGAATTAATTTACATGCACATATTTTTGTATGTTTTCTCCCTCATTATTGCACTGAAAATTGAATTTTCTTAAGTTTCTGGAATACATTCATAGGAAATAATATTTAAAGACATTTATTTCGATTTTAGGTCGTCATATTTTTTTTTTGTTTCACCGATTAATCCACAATCAAATTACAATCTACACGAATGAAAAACATTAACAAACAAACAGAAACTTAAGACCCTTTTGTAGTGTTTAGCACGGAACTTACAGAGTGGCTGTAGCTTCGGACGCACGCAGCCAACTAGCGAGGGAACGGGGGGAAATATTCTCTCCCCAAGTCTCCCACTTCAATTTCATAAAATATTTAATCTAATAAAAACCTACACTCAAGCCTCGTACTCTAATTTGATCAAACATTTAATATTTAATTTGATACAACCTCTCCCCAAGTCTCATGCTCTAACTTTTAAAATCATAACGTCAGAAGCCCATAATCTTTTATTTTCAACATTACTTCTGTGTGGTGTGCCGTTCTTTCATGATCACAACAACAGAGCGTCCAGCTCCCTCACCACCACATCCACCAGCTCCCTCACCACCACATCCACCAGCTCCCTCACCACCACATCCACCAGCTCCCTCACCACCACATCCACCAGCTCCCTCACCACCACATCCACCAGCTCCCTCACCACCACATCCACCCGCTCCCTCACCACCACATCCACCAGCTCCCTCACCACCACATCCACCAGCTCCCTCACCACCACATCCACCAGCTCCCTCACCACCACATCCACCAGCTCCCGCACCACCACATCCACCCGCTCCCTCACCACCACATCCACCAGCTCCCTCACCACCACATCCACCCGCTCCCTCACCACCACATCCACCAGCTCCCTCACCACCACATCCACCAGCTCCCTCACCACCACATCCACCAGCTCCCTCACCACCACATCCACCCGCTCCCTCACCACCACATCCACCAGCTCCCTCACCACCACATCCACCCGCTCCCTCACCACCACATCCACCAGCTCCCTCACCACCACATCCACCCGCTCCCTCACCACCACATCCACCAGCTCCCTCACCACCACATCCACCAGCTCCCTCACCACCACATCCACCAGCTCCCTCACCACCACATCCACCAGCTCCCTCACCACCACATCCACCAGCTCCCTCACCACCACATCCACCAGCTCCCTCACCACCACATCCACCAGCTCCCTCACCATCACATCCACCAGCTCCCTCACCACCACATCCACCAGCTCCCTCACCACCACATCCACCAGCTCCCTCACCACCACATCCACCAGCTCCCTCACCACCACATCCACCAGCGCTCTCACCACCACGTCCACCAGCTCCCTCACCACCACATCTACCAGCTCCATCACCACCACATCCACCAGCTCCCTCACCACCACATCCACCAGCTCCCAAACCACCACATCCCCCAGCTCCCTCACCACCACATCCACCAGCTCCCTCACCACCATATCCACCAGCTCCCTCACCACCACATCCACCAGCTCCCTCACCACCACATCCACCAGCTCCCTCACCACCACATCCACCAGCTCCCTCACCCCCACATTCACCAACTCCTTAACCACCACATCTACCAGCTCCCTCACCACCACATCCACGAGCTCCCTCACCACCACATCCACCAGCTCCCTCACCACTACATCCACCAACTCCTTAAACACCATATCCACCAGCTCCCTCACCACCACATCCACCAGCTTCCTCACCACCACATCCACCAGCTCCCTCACCACCACATTCACCAGCTCCCTCACCACCACATCCACCAGCTCCCCCACCACCACATCCACCAGCTCCCCCACCACCACATCCACCAGCTCCCTCACCACCACATCCACCAGCGCTCTCACCACCACATCCACCAGCTCCCTCACCACTACATCCACCAGCTCCCTCACCACCACATCCACCCGCTCCCTCACCACCACATCCACCAGCGCTCTCACCACCACATCCACCAGCTCCCTCACCACCACATCTACCAGCTCCATCACCACCACATCCACCAGCTCCCCCACCACCACATCCACCCGCTCCCTCACCACCACATCCACCAGCTCCCTCACCACCACATCCACCAGCTCACTCAACACCACATCCACCAGCTCCCTCACCACCACATCCACCATCTCCCTCACCACCACATCCACCAGCTCCCTCACCACCACATCCACCAACTCCTTAACCACCACATCCACCAGCTCCCTCACCACCACATCCACCAACTCCTTAACCACCACATCCACCAGCTCCCTCACCACCACATCCACCAGCTCCCTCACCACCACATCCACCAGCTCCCTCACCACCACATCCACCAGCTCCCTCACCACCACATCCACCAACTCCTTAACCACCACATCCACCAGCTCCCTCACCACCACATCCACCAACTCCTTAACCACCACATCCACCAGCTCCCTTATCACGGATCCCTGGAGTCAGTTGCAGCAGAGCCTCTCTATCTCCCGGGCGTTATCTCGTCAGACGCCAATAAGGACTAAAGCCACGCTCGGAGTTCTTGCCCTCCTTTCTGCCCCTCCTTCTTGTCCCTCCTTCCTGCCCCTCCTTCTTGCCCCTCCATTCTTCTTCATGTCACTCACCTGTCCCTCCCTCGGGACCCACCACACTCCTTATTTTCTCTCCAGAGCCCAACTGTTCCCTCTTCTTTCTGTCTACCATTCCCTTTCTTTCTGTCTACCATTCCCTTTCTTTCTGTCTACCATTCCCTTTCTTTCTGTCCACCATTCCCCTTCTTTCTGTCCACCATTCCCTTTCTTTCTGTCTACCATTCCCTTTCTTTCTGTCCACCATTCCCCTTCTTTCTGTCCACCATTCCCTTTCTTTCTGTCTACCATTCCCCTTCTTTCTGTCCACCATTCCCCTTCTTTCTGTCCACCATTCCCTTTCTTTCTGTCTACCATTCCCCTTCTTTCTGTCCACCATTCCCCTTCTTTCTGTCCACCATTCCCCTTCTTTCTGTCCATCATTCCCCTGCTTTCTGTCCACCATTCCCCTTCTTTCTGTCCACCATTCCCTTTCTTTCTGTCTACCATTCCCTTTCTTTCTGTCCACCATTCCCCTTCTTTCTGTCCACCATTCCCTTTCTTTCTGTCTACCATTCCCTTTCTTTCTGTCCACCATTCCCCTTCTTTCTGTCCACCATTCCCTTTCTTTCTGTCTACCATTCCCTTTCTTTCTGTCCACCATTCCCCTTCTTTCTGTCCACCATTCCCTTTCTTTCTGTCTACCATTCCCCTTCTTTCTGTCCACCATTCCCCTTCTTTCTGTCCACCATTCCCCTTCTTTCTGTCCATCATTCCCCTGCTTTCTGTCCACCATTCCCCTTCTTTCTGTCCACCATTCCCTTTCTTTCTGTCCACCATTCCCCTTCTTTCTGTCCACCATTCCCCTTCTTTCTGTCCACCATTCCCCTTCTTTCTGTCCACCATTCCCTTTCTTTCTGTCCACCATTCCCCTTCTTTCTGTCCACCATTCCCCTTCTTTCTGTCCACCATTCCCTTTCTTTCTGTCCACCATTCCCTTTCTTTCTGTCTACCATTCCCTTTCTTTCTGTCCACCATTCCCCTTCTTTCTGTCCACCATTCCCCTTCTTTCTGTCCACCATTCCCCTTCTTTCTGTCCACCATTCCCTTTCTTTCTGTCTACCATTCCCCTTCTTTCTGTCCACCATTCCCCTTCTTTCTGTCCACCATTCCCCTTCTTTCTGTCCACCATTCCCCTTCTTTCTGTCCACCATTCCCTTTCTTTCTGTCCACCATTCCCCTTCTTTCTGTCCACCATTCCCCTTCTTTCTGTCCACCATTCCCCTTCTTTCTGTCTACCATTCCCCTTCTTTCTGTCTACCATTCCGATTCTTTCTGTCCACCATTCCCCTTCTTTCTGTCTACCATTCCCTTTCTTTCTGTCTACCATTCCCTTTCTTTCTGTCCACCATTCCCCTTCTTTCTGTCCACCATTCCCCTTCTTTCTGTCCACCATTCCCCTTCTTTCTGTCCATCATTCCCCTGCTTTCTGTCCACCATTCCCCTTCTTTCTGTCCACCATTCCCCTTCTTTCTGTCCATCATTCCCCTTCTTTCTGTCCACCATTCCCCTTCTTTCTGTCCACCATTCCCCTTCTTTCTGTCCACCATTCCCCTTCTTTCTGTCCACCATTCCCCTTCTTTCTGTCCATCATTCCCCTGCTTTCTGTCCACCATTCCCCTTCTTTCTGTCCACCATTCCCCTTCTTTCTGTCCATCATTCCCCTTCTTTCTGTCCACCATTCCCCTTCTTTCTGTCCACCATTCCCTTTCTTTCTGTCCACCATTCCCCTTCTTTCTGTCCACCATTCCCCTTCTTTCTGTCCACCATTCCCCTTCTTTCTGTCCACCATTCCCTTTCTTTCTGTCCACCATTCCCCTTCTTTCTGTCCACCATTCCCCTTCTTTCTGTCCACCATTCCCCTTCTTTCTGTCTACCATTCCCTTTCTTTCTGTCTACCATTCCCCTTCTTTCTGTCCACCATTCCCTTTCTTTCTGTCTACCATTCCCCTTCTTTCTGTCTACCATTCCCCTTCTTTCTGTCTACCATTCCCTTTCTTTCTGTCTACCATTCCCCTTCTTTCTGTCCACCATTCCCTTTCTTTCTGTCTACCATTCCCCTTCTTTCTGTCCACCATTCCCCTTCTTTCTGTCCACCATTCCCCTTCTTTCTGTCCACCATTCCCCTTCTTTCTGTCTACCATTCCCCTTCTTTCTGTCTACCATTCCGATTCTTTCTGTCCACCATTCCCCTTCTTTCTGTCCACCATTCCCCTACTTTCTGTCCACCATTCCCCTTCTTTCCGTCCACCATTCCCCTTCTTCCTGTCCACCATTCCCCTTCTTTCTGTCCATCATTCCCCTTCTTTCTGTCCACCATTCCCCTTCTTTCTGTCCATCATTCCCCTTCTTTCTGTCCATCATTCCCCTTCTTTCTGTCCACCATTCCCCTTCTTTCTGTCCACCATTCCCCTTCTTTCTGTCCATCATTCCCCTTCTTTCTGTCCACAATTCCCCTTCTTTCTGCCAACAATTCCCCTTCTTTCTGCCCCTAATTTCCCATTCTTTCTGTCCACCATGTCCCTTCTTTTAGTTATTGTTCAGAACCTATCCAACCTTTCTACGAACCTTTTGGGAGAAGATCTACCTTTGTACCAACCATTTTTAGGATTCAGTCAACCCTTCCTACCACTGAATTATAATACCCCACCAACCCTTCTTCTCAACTCTGTGAGTCCCCCACTAACCCCTCTCCCAACCCTGGGCCACACTGGACCACCACCACCTGGGTCAACACCTCACCAACCCCCTCTGACACTCCCTGCCCAGGGCCCCCCATCACCCCCACAGGGCCCAGAACACCAGCTAAGCCCCACTTGTCAGGCAGATGGCCCCACCAGCGCCCCCCAATATCCCCACAGTGCCCAGGGCCCCCCACTACCCCCACAGTGCCCATGGCCTCCCAACACCCCCACAGGGCCCAGTACCTCAGCTAAGCCCCACTTGCCAGCCAGATGGCCCCACCAACACCCCCCAACACCCCCACAGGGCCCAGGGCCCCAGCTAAGCCCACTTGCCAGCCAGATGGCCCCACCAACACCCCCCAACACCCCCACAGGGCCCAGGGCCCCAGCTAAGCCCACTTGCCAGCCAGATGGCCCCACCAACACCCCCCAACACCCCCACAGGGCCCAGGGCCCCAGCTAAGCCCACTTGCCAGCCAGATGGCCCCACCAACACCCCCCAACACCCCCACAGGGCCCAGGGCCCCAGCTAAGCCCACTTGCCAGCCAGATGGCCCCATACGTCTCGTCCACCAAGCGCTGCCGCCACAGAGCGCGGTGGCCCAAGAAAGGAGCTTCTCTCCCAGACCTTTTTTCTCGATTGTTTTTTGGGTCGCATCCCTGCACCCCGCTACGGAGTGAAGGCAAAGGCTTCAGCTGCTTGTATGGAGCTTTTGTGTGTTTTTAGTGCGTGTTGAGCTATTTTTAGCATTGGTCCTGTATGTGTGAATTTCATGGCGGGTGTTACACTGTGTCCTGCGCTCCTCATGGATGTTCGTTATTTTAACTTGTCAACTAATTTACAGGTTGTCTAGTGAATGTTTTTTTAACTAATCAACCAATTTGTTGGTTATTCCTATATATATTCATTATTGTCAACTAATCAACCAATTTCCTGGTTGCCTCATGAATGGTCATTTTTTTAACTAATCAACCTACTCTCAGGTTGCCCCTATAAATGTTCATAAAACATTCATGGTTGGCAATTTTCAACCAGAACCCTCCCAACATTTCTGCATTTTTAAAATAAAAATAGTGGCGTTGGCTAAAGAAGGATGATGATAATAATACATGACAAATATTTTATTTATAAAATGATAAAAGAACAGCGTGAATACATCATGTGAACAACGCGTCCCTATGCGGCTTTTGTAGAACACGAACTTTTGATGCCTTAGCCTAAATAATTTATAATCAATAATATTTATTAAGCCATTTTCGGTTACCACGCTGACTACGTACCCCAGTCCAACTATTTTCGCCGCCTCCATGCATGTTTTTCGCCGCCTAAGCGATTTAAGCGATTAAATTGCTTAGGCGGCGAAAAACATGCATGCAGGCGGCGAAAAATTTAGACTGGGATTGGGAGATATGTGTACCACTATGTAGGTCCCTCATTTGCACACCGGCATAAATAAATGGCATTTCAATAATTTTACTACCATTTTCGAAAATTTATTTTAACATACGAGGTTAAATGTATTGTCATAAGATCATATTTTTCACCCTTTTCAATATATTTTAGCATACGACGTGAAATGTATTTTCATAAGATCACATTTTTCAAATTTTTTATAACGGATGAGAATAGATTTGAATAGCACAGTCCGTACATCAACTCTGCTTCTCACAGCCTAACTGAACCAACCGCAGCCACCGCACCCACGTAGTCGACGTGCTAAGAATTAGCTCACTTAGTAATTGAGTAAATAGTCGATTAGACTATTTATTTCACACAGACTATTAATAGATAATAGACAATTAGGTAATTATTTATTATTTGATAATTTTAATTATAATAATTATTAGATAATTTGTTTAACACAGTAATTAGATAAATAGTCTACCTACACAAATACTTGTTTAGTTCCCGTTCTCGATGTGTACCCCACATTTGTATTTTAGTTCGTTTCTATTCCTTAACTTTGGAGTCAGGTCTGATCTTCGATAGGACGATTTATATTTACATTTACATTAATTACTTCAAAAATTTTTGGGATTTTTATTTAGATTAAACTTTTGGGAAGACGATTTAGAGCAGCTTTACTCTAAATCGTCTTACCTATTGATGTGTTATAATGCTGATTATTAAGAAACATATTCTAATTAATTATTCTGAATCCGAAAAAATTACTCATCCTTAATTGCCCAACGTCGAGCTGGTCTTGCAACAAATTGTAACAAAATTTCTAATGTAGCGAACGTGGTGATGTAACAAGCGAGAAGAGGTAGCTGCCTTCCCATGTCTATCTTGAACGCGGCTAATTACCACATTTCCTGCGATGTGACCCACCGGTGGTCACTCAGGTGATTTTCATAGTGCTGCTGACCCACCTGCAGTCACTAACGCATTATTATTTGACGCTTAATAAAAACTAAATGAAGGCACGATCCAGTTAATGTTTGCTGTTTCCAAAGTTGATTACCACAATCGACTTTATATTTGAATTGAATATTGAACTTCGGTTTAGCCTATCGCAGTTAACGTGCTAAGATTTATATATATATAATTAGACTTATCGTATTCTCAGTAAAGATGAGGAACTTCCTCGGAATTTGCTTAATTTTTAAGTTTCTAATCGAATATTTTTGAAAGGATTTTGAAATTCATTCATTATTTGCATTCGTTTGTAGAATTTAGCTCTTAGGATTAACTTTGAACTTCACATAACTTACATTTTGAAATTTTAGAACATCTCTCATCTTGACTGGATTCTGTTTGTGATCTTGGCCATGCCGCTCTGCGTTACTTGCTTTTTTCTTTTTATTCTGGAAATGATGTAAGAAGTTGAAGTTCAAAATCATTTTTTACGAGAAATGATGAACTCTTATTCATATATATTATTTTCCGTCCATTTATAATATTCTTCCATGCATTTATGTACATTGAAATACATTTCTAAGCGCTTCACATTTATTTCAGTCCCATGTTATTCATTTCCGGGCATTGCTTTTCAATTATTTGGAAATTTTCATTTCTGGTGTATTTTATTCATTGCCTTGAGTTTTTCACATATCTGTGCGCTCATGTGTACATCCACATTAATTTCATGTTTTTTATTGAAAACAGAACATTTATCTTGTTCCTAAAAGTTCATGTTTATTTCTCATTTATCTGTTTAAATTTAAGATATTTTTCCCATTTCTTATCATATTTTGTGAGCTTTTTTTAATTCATTTAAAAAACTCCCAATGTTCATATTTCTTCTCATTTCTGTGTGAATTTGCCATGCAACAAAAACTCCCAAAATCTCAGAAATTTTCACAGTTTTTATCTTTCGTGACGTGTTTACATAGCTGATATCTTCACATTTCTTCTACATTTGTCTACACCTTCTTATTTTTCCTGACATGTATACAAACCTCTCATTTTTAAATTCTTTTTGCATATTTCCTACCTTATAAAATTTCCACACTAACACAAAATTTTCCCTTATCATAAAATTCCCACTCGAACACAAAATTTTCCCATTTTTATAAAATTCCCACTCGAACACTAAATTTTTCCCATTTTCATAAAATTCCCCCGTGAAAACAAAATTTTCCCGTTTGCATACAATTCCCACTCGAACACAAAATTTTCCCACTTGTATAAAATTCCCACGCGTACACAAGACGCATAAGACCTCACACGCCCGCCTAATCCGGCGCATGATCGCGTCGAGTGTTTATTGATTTATGACTAATTTACGCGGCGAGCGGGACGGCTATCAGCGCAACATTTCCTGCTGACGAGGCTATAACTCGGCGCACTTTGCGTCGTCAGAGCGCGTCCTCAGCGCTGCAGCTCGTCGTAAACTGGCGTATGGATGGCGTAACCTTCGATACGGGCGCGCTGCTGGGCCTCCACCGCGCTAAATATTGAAAATAGGACAAGGATAAGCAGGAAAAATTCTACCAGTCGAGACAAAAAATATGAAATAGTACAAACTGCCGATGCGGTAAAAAAATTCTGTCGATGGAAAATAGTAAAGAAGTGCACTCTGTCTATACCAAAAAGTGAAGAAGTGCCCTCTGTCTATACCAAAAAGTAAATAAGTGCACTCTGTCTATACCACAAAGTAAATAAGAGCACTCTGTCCATATCAAAAAGTAAAAAGTGTATGCTGTCGATCCAGCTGAAAAAATTCGGTCGATACTAAAAAACAAAAATGTACACCCTGTCAATACAAAAAAAACTCTGTCGATGCAAATAAGTAAAAAAGTGCACTTTGTTTATGCCAAAATGTAAAAAATTGCACGCTGTCGATACAAAAAACGCTATATCGATAGAAAAAAGTAAAAAAAACGCTTCATGACGATAGAAATAAAGACACTGTCGATACATAGAAGTAAAACAGTGGACCCATTCGATACAGAAAATACTCTGTCGATACAAACAATATCCTGTACTGAGAGTATAGCGTGGTTCGCCGGAGTATGTGGAAGGGAGGGTGGGGAGAGAGGCAGTGGTGTGTGGAGAGGGGGGTGTGGTGCATGGAGAGGGGGAATGGTGTGGGGAGAGGGGGAGGGGTGTGGGGAGAGTGGGTGTGGTGTGTAGAGAGAGGGTGTGGTGTGTGGAGAGGGGGGAATGGAGTGTTGAGAGAGGGTGTGGTGTGTGGAGAGGGGGGAATGGAGTGTCGAGAGAGGGTGTGGTGTTTAGAGAGAGGGTGTGGTGTGTGGAGAGGGGGGAATGGAGTGTCGAGAGAGGGTGTGGTGTGTGGAAAGGGGGGAATGGAGTGTCGAGAGAGGGTGTGGTGTGTAGAGAGAGGGTGTGGTGTGTGGAGAGGGGGGAATGGAGTGTCGAGAGAGGGTGTGGTGTGTGGAGAGGGAGGAATGGAGTGTCGAGAGAGGGTGTGGTGTGTAGTGAGGGGAAAATGGTGTGTAGAGAGAGGGTGTGGTGTGTGGGGAGAGGGAGTGGTGTGTAGAGAGAGGGTGCGGTGTGTGGAGAGGGCGAAATGGTGCGTAGAGAGAGGGTGTGATGTGGGGAGAGTGGTGTGTTGGGTGAGGGTGTGGTGTGCGGAGAGGGGGAGTTGTGTGAAGAGTGAGGAAGCGGTGTGTAGAGAGAGGGAGTGGTGTGTAGAGAGAGAGAGGGAGTGGTGTGTAGAGAGGGGGAGTGGTGTGTAGAGAGGGGGAGTGGTGTGTAGAGGGGAAGGAGTGGTGTGTAGATAGGGGGAGTGGTTGTGGTGAGAGGAAAGTGGTGTGTAGAGAGGGGGGAGCTGTGTGAAGAGTGAGGGAGTGGTGTGTGGAGAGGGAGGAGTAGTGTGTATAGAGGGGAGTGGTGTGTAGAGTGAGGGAGTGGTGTTTGGAGAGGGAGGAGTAGTGTGTATAGAGGGGAATGGTGTGTGTAGAGGGGAAGTATGGAAGAGATGTACGAGGGAAGAAGAGGCGCAGAGGCAAAGCTCCAGGAAAATGTGTTGTATGAGGGTCGGTCAGCGACAGTGATGTTTAAGTTGTATAAAATTATTTAAAATCTATTAAATTTCTTTTTATTAAGATTTCTGCTGTCGAGCAATTTCATTTAGGAACTGGCGAGTCTCTTTATGTGATATAGGAGTTTGATTGTCAATCACTTGTGAGATGTCGCTCTCTCGTGTGTTGTGTGTGTGTGGGTTGTGCCACACAGCAACAAACCCAAAAAGTGAACGTGCTGCTGTAACCAGCGTGTTCGTGTAACAAACGTATCCCTGTAGTATGCGTATGAGTGCAGTAAACGTTGTAACGTGTGAACGTGTTTTGCAACAAGCGTATTAATTTAACCATCGTGTAAATGCAACAAGTATGCTAATATTATAAATTTTTGAAAGTAGCAAACGAGTTGTTTAGAGGACCGTGTAACGTAACAAAGGTGCGAATGCAGCAAGCTTGAGCAGGCAGCAAGCAATGCAAGTGTGTTCATGTAATCCGCAAATCAGTGGTCGGCATTTCCTGTCAATATTTCTTTCGCAATCTTGAATTTAAATCTCCTCTGAGCTGCGGCGATTTGCGCTGAGCGGCTGTGTTTTACGCTGAGCGGAGGAGATCTGCGCTGAACGGCGGTGATTTGCGATGAGTGGTGAAAATCTGCGCTAAGCGGGGGTGATTTGCGCTGAGCGGCGAAGATCTGCGCTGAGTGGCGGTGATTTGTGCTGAGCGGCGAAGATCTGCACTGAACGGCAGTGACCTGCGCTGAGCGGCGAAGATCTGCGCTGATTGGCGGTGATTTGCGCCTGAGTGGCGAATATCTGCGCTGAATGGCGGTGATTTGTGCCGAGCGGCGAAGATCTGCGCTGAGTGGCGAAGATCTGCACTGAACGGCGGTGACCTGCGCTGAGCGGCGGAGATCTGCGCTGAGCGGCTGTGATCTGCGCAGTTACTGACAGCATATAATTTCAGAGAGACCCTTGATCACTGAGGCCGGAGACAATTACAGTTTCATTTCCTTTAATTTTCCTGAATTTCTCAAACTTAGGTAAATGAACTCTTCCCTCCCTGCCACTCCCTCCCTCTCTCTGCTCCACTCCCTCCCCAAACTCCTTCCAACATTTCCCTACCCATACATTCCCCAACACAACCCCAACACAACCCCAACACAACCCTAACACAAACCCCAACACAACCCTAACACAACCCCAACACAACTTCAACACAACCCGAACACAACCCCAACACAACCCCAACACAACCCAACACAACCCCAACACATCCCCAACAGAACCCCACACCTCCCCAGCGGGGGTTCACAAGCCCCACGGGGCACACAATTACCCTAGAGCCCCAACGGCGCCTCCCCAGGGCACGAGGCAGCAGGCTGTTGCTGCTCAGAGCTTTGATCTGCCTCCTCTGGTGGGGAGGGGAGAGGGGGAGGGATAAACGGGTGGGTTAGAATTTGGGAGTTAGAGGTTTGGGGAGGTGGGTGGTAAGGGGTGTTAAGAATTTGAGGAGTAGAGGTTGGGAGGAAGGGGGAAGAGGGAGCCAAAAAGAGGGTATAGGGACCAAAATAGCAGGGGAGTGATGATTTTTTTTGTGTTTTCTGTGTTGCTTGTGTGCTTATGCTGCTTGTGTTGCTTGAATTGCTTGTGTTGGTTGTGTTGCTTGTGTTGCTTGTGTTGCGTGTGTTGCTTGTGTTGTTTGTGTTGCTTGTGTTGCTTGTGTTGCTTGTGTTGTTTGTGTTGCTTGTATTGCTTGTGTTGCTTATGTTGCTTGTGTTGCGTGTGTTGCTTGTGTTGCTTGTGTTGCTTGTGTTGCTTGTGTTGTTTGTGTTGCTTGTGTTGCTTGTGTTGCTTTTGTTGTTTGTGTTGCTTGTGTTGCTTGTGTTGCTTATGTTGCTTGCGTTGCTTGTGTTGCGTGTGTTGCTTGTGTTGTTTGTGTTGCTTGTTTTGATTGTGTTGCTTGTGTTGCTTGTGTTGCTTGTGTTGCTTTTGTTGCTTGTGTTGCTTGTGTTGCTTGTGTTACAGCAACTAATGCTGCCCCACAGCAACATTCACAGCGGCGCACACCGCAATAACGCTCAGGATTAACGCAGGAGTAGGATTAAAATCCCCGCAGCTTTGATGGGGATTTACCAGAGGCATTTCTTTGGTGAACTTCCGAAGACAAACACACACACACAACACACAACACACACACAACACACACAACACACACACAACACACGCACAACACAATCTCCCAGAGTGCGGCTGTGGTGCAAACTTGTGTATTGAAGTAAGCTAAGGGGTTCCTAAAGCGGCACAACTATGATTTTACCTGCACACACTGCTTCTCTCTGTGCTGTGTTGTGTTGTGCTGTGCTGTGTTGTGCTGTGCTGTGTTGTGCTGTGTTGTGTTGTGCTGTGTTGTGCAGACTGCGAGCTCTGCAGCCTCTATAATGCAGCACTGTGCAGACGGCGAGCTCTGCAGCCTCTATAATGCAGCACTGTGCAGACGGCGAGCTCTGCAGCCTCTATAATGCAGCACTGTGCAGACTGCGAGCTCTGCAGCCTCTATAATGCAGCACTGTGCAGACGGCGAGCTCTGCAGCCTCTATAATGCAGCACTGTGCAGACTGCGAGCTCTGCAGCCTCTATAATGCAGCACTGTGCAGACTGCGAGCTCTGCAGCCTCTGCAATGAAGGCTGTGCAGACAGCCCCCTCAGCAGCAGCTGTTCAGTCAACAGGGGTAAATTTACAAACTACTTACGCTAGCGCAGCATAGAAGCGCGGAGCGTAAGTTTTTCTACGTTCCTTTTGACTACGCTGCTTTGCCAAGTCCACGTAAAATGACTTACGCCCACGGTTCCGCTACGATGACTTTAGCTGTTCGAAAATTACGCAGCAGGGTCATTGTTAATGATAAACTTTACATATGAAATATGCGGTATGAGGAAAATAATTTTTTTCTAATATATGAACTGCTGCAAAAAAACCTGCTGTTGTCAGTGAGACTGCGAAAATACTGATGAAGTCTGACGAAAGTATTCTTATTGAAATATTAAACATGTGTGGTAAAATACAGTTTTGATCTGTTTATAAACTTTTGTCACAGCTGAAGTTATGTGTGGGAGCCTTTGAACTGTGATATCACATGTGCTCAGTGCTTCTCTCTGTGCTGTACAGGACTGTGCAGTGCTTTGCAGTGCTGTGCTGTGCAGTGCATATCACATGTGCTTCCATTGTGTAGAAGTACAAAGCGGGTGCCATTCAGAACAAAGCGAGCGTCAAAAGGCTCGGTTTTGACGCTAAATTCACACGAATGAAATTTACACGACTGAAAGTTTTATTATTGGTTCTAACAAAGAAGCGCCGGTCACTATCCCTGCCCTCAATATTTTTGACCGACGACGGAATAAAGATTAAGTGTCCGGAAAATGAAAGCAGGATTTGTTTAGACTATAGGCCGTGGCAGACAAAACATTGTAAAAAGTCTACGGAAAATACAACCAGTATTCAACTATCTGATTTCCCGGTGGTTGCTTAAACATCTACAAAGTCTACGGAAAATAAAACCAGTATTCAAATATCTTATATGCCGGTGGCTTCTCATAAAAAACACGATCGTGTTATTAAGACCAAGTCACCACATAAGCCTGTTGGTTTTATTCATTTTATTCACTGAAGCACTTTGTATTTCATGGAAATTTATAAGTAGTGAATTTTTATTGACTTTCGTCGAGTTAATCGCGAGTAATTGGGAACATTCATTCAAAAGTACATTTTTTATATATGAGCGTTTGTTTTCACGTTGTTTTCTAATTTTATTGGAACATGTCATTTTTCCCAATAAATTCTAAAACTAAACTACAATGCAACAATGCTATTGTTTGATTTTGGTGTTCTAATCTTTGGCCGTTGAGTATACCTTAACTCATAAATTTTATTCACGCAATTGACAAACTTTATGTGCCCTTAATTTCCCACAGGAAATTATTAGAAATGAAAAATGATCGTTTTGGATGGATTTCACAAACTGAGCAATGTTAAATTCACAGAGTTCCTCAAACGTATTTTTTAACGCTGATGTTGTTTTTTAAAAGCCCAGCTTAAAAACTTTATTTCCAGCACGACGGGCAGAATAAAGAGCTATGCATCACACATGCCAACCATCGACTCATTCCAAATCAAAGTGAAAGTTTCCTTTGTCAATTAAACCCAATGCAACATTTACTTTGTTAATAACACCCAAAACAAATTTTCCTTTGTTCATTTCACCCAAAACAAATTTTCCTTTGTTCATTTCACCCAAAACCAATTTTCCTTTGTTCATTTCACCCAAAACAAATTTTCCTTTGTTAATAACACCGAAATCAAATTTTAATTTGTTCATCAACCCCAAAACAAATTTTCCTTTGTTAATAACACCCAAAACAAATTTTCCTTTGTTCATTTCACCCAAAACAAATTTTCCTCTGTTCATTTCACCCAAAACAAATTTTCCTTTGCTCATTTCACCCAAAACAAATTTTCCTCTGTTCATTTCAACCAAAACAAATTTTCCTTTGTTAATTACACCCAAAACAAATTTTCCTCTGTTCATTTCACCCAAAACAAATTTTCCTTTGCTCATTTCACCCAAAACAAATTTTCCTTTGTTCATTTCAACCAAAACAAATTTTCCTCTGTTCATTTCACCCAAAACAAATTTTCCTTTGTTCATTTCACCCAAAACAAATTTTCCTCTGTTCATTTCACCCAAAACAAATTTTCCTTTGTTCATTTCACCCAAAACAAATTTTCCTTTGTTCATTTCACCCAAAACAAATTTTCCTCTGTTCATTTCACCCAAAACAAATTTTCCTTTGCTCATTTCACCCAAAACAAATTTTCCTTTGTTCATTTCACCCAAAACAAATTTTCCTCTGTTCATTTCACCTAAAACAAATTTTCCTTTGTTCATTTCACCCAAAACAAATTTTCCTTTGTTCATTTCACCCAAAACAAATTTTCCTTCGTTAATTGCACCCAAAATAAATTTTCCTCTGTTCATTTCACCCAAAACAAATTTTCCTCTGTTCATTTCACCCAAAACAAATTTTCCTTTGTTCATTTCACCCAAAACAAATTTTCCTTTGTTCATTTCACCCAAAACAAATTTTCCTCTGTTCATTTCACCCAAAACAAATTTTCCTCTGTTCATTACAACCAAAACAAATTTTCCTCTGTTTATTTCAACCAAAACAAATTTTCCTTTGTTAATTACACCCAAAACAAATTTTCCTCTGTTCATTTCACCCAAAATAAATTTTCCTTTGCTCATTTCACCCAAAACAAATTTTCCTTTGTTCATTTCACCCAAAACAAATTTTCCTATGTTCATTTCACCCAAAACAAATTTTCTTTTGTTCATTTCACCCAAAACAAATTTTCCTTTGTTCATTTCACCCAAAACAAATTTTCCTCTGTTCATTTCACCCAAAACAAATTTTCCTTTGTTCATTTCACCCAAAACAAATTTTCCTTTGTTCATTTCACCCAAAACAAATTTTCCTTTGTTCATTTCACCCAAAACAAATTTTCCTTTGCTCATTTCACCCAAAACAAATTTTCCTTTGTTCATTTCACCCAAAACAAATTTTCCTCTGTTCATTTCACCTAAAACAAATTTTCCTTTGTTCATTTCACCCAAAACAAATTTTCCTTTGTTCATTTCACCCAAAACAAATTTTCCTTCGTTAATTGCACCCAAAATAAATTTTCCTCTGTTCATTTCACCCAAAACAAATTTTCCTCTGTTCATTTCACCCAAAACAAATTTTCCTTTGTTCATTTCACCCAAAACAAATTTTCCTTTGTTCATTTCACCCAAAACAAATTTTCCTCTGTTCATTTCACCCAAAACAAATTTTCCTCTGTTCATTACAACCAAAACAAATTTTCCTCTGTTTATTTCAACCAAAACAAATTTTCCTTTGTTAATTACACCCAAAACAAATTTTCCTCTGTTCATTTCACCCAAAACAAATTTTCCTTTGCTCATTTCACCCAAAACAAATTTTCCTTTGTTCATTTCACCCAAAACAAATTTTCCTATGTTCATTTCACCCAAAACAAATTTTCTTTTGTTCATTTCACCCAAAACAAATTTTCCTTTGTTCATTTCACCCAAAACAAATTTTCCTCTGTTCATTTCACCCAAAACAAATTTTCCTTTGTTCATTTCACCCAAAACAAATTTTCCTTTGTTCATTTCACCCAAAACAAATTTTCCTTTGTTCATTTCACCCAAAACAAATTTTCCTCTGTTCATTTCACCCAAAACAAATTTTCCTCTGTTCATTTCACCCAAAACAAATTTTCCTTTGTTCATTTCACCCAAAACAAATTTTCCTCTGTTCATTTCACCCAAAACAAATTTTCCTTTGTTCATTTCACCCAAAACAAATTTTCCTTTGTTCATTTCACCCAAAACAAATTTTCCTCTGTTCATTTCACCCAAAACAAATTTTCCTCTGTTCATTTCACCCAAAACAAATTTTCCTCTGTTCACTTCACCCAAAACAAATTTTCCTTTGTTCATTTCACCCAAAACAAATTTTCCTTTGTTCATTTCACCCAAAACAAATTTTCCTTTGTTCATTTCACCCAAAACAAATTTTCCTCTGTTCATTTCACCCAAAACAAATTTTCCTCTGTTCATTTCACCCAAAACAAATTTTCCTCTGTTCATTTCACCCAAAACAAATTTTCCTCTGTTCATTTCACCCAAAACAAATTTTCCTCTGTTCATTTCACCCAAAACAAATTTTCCTTTGTTCATTTCACCCAAAACAAATTTTCCTTTGTTCATTTCACCCAAAACAAATTTTCCTCTGTTCATTTCACCCAAAACAAATTTTCCTCTGTTCATTTCACCCAAAACAAATTTTCCTCTGTTCATTTCACCCAAAACAAATTTTCCTTTGTTCATTTCACCCAAAACAAATTTTCCTTTGTTCATTTCACCCAAAACAAATTTTCCTTTGTTCATTTCACCCAAAACAAATTTTCCTCTGTTCATTTCACCCAAAACAAATTTTCCTCTGTTCATTTCACCCAAAACAAATTTTCCTTTGTTCATTTCACCCAAAACAAATTTTCCTTTGTTCATTTCACCCAAAACAAATTTTCCTCTGTTCATTTCACCCAAAACAAATTTTCCTCTGTTCATTTCACCCAAAACAAATTTTCCTCTGTTCATTTCACCCAAAACAAATTTTCCTCTGTTCATTTCACCCAAAACAAATTTTCCTCTGTTCATTTCACCCAAAACAAATTTTCCTCTGTTCATTTCACCCAAAACAAATTTTCCTCTGTTCATTTCACCCAAAACAAATTTTCCTTTGTTCATTTCACCCAAAACAAATTTTCCTTTGTTCATTTCACCCAAAACAAATTTTCCTCTGTTCATTTCACCCAAAACAAATTTTCCTCTGTTCATTTCACCCAAAACAAATTTCCTTTGTTAATTACACCGAAATCAAATTTTAATGTGTTCATCAACCCCAAAGCAAATTTTCCTTGGCCCTTCACCCCCACAGCAACAATTCTGTTGGCCTAACAACCTTGATGCAAAGTTTTACTCCACCCATCAACTGCATAGAATAGGTTCTCTTGTCGCTCATCAAGCCCAAAGCAAAGTTTTCTCTTGATGCCCATCAAAACAAGAGCTAAGTTTATTTTGACACCCATCAAAACACAAATATTTCCCTTGATGCCCATCAAGACAAGAGCTAAGTTTATTTGGGCAACCATCAAAACACAAATATTTCCCTTGATGCCCGTCAAGACAAGAGCTAAGTCTATTTTGGCACCCATCAAAACACATATATTTCCCTTGATGCCCGTCAAGACAAGAGCTAAGTCTATTTTGGCACCCATCAAAACACATATATTTCCCTTGATGCCCGTCAAGACAAGAGCTAAGTCTATTTTGGCACCCATCAAAACACATATATTTCCCTTGAAGCCCATCAAGACAAGAGCTAAGTTTATTTTGTCACTCATCAAAACACAAATATTTCCCTTGATGCCTATCAAGACAAGAGCTAAGTCTATTTCGGCGCCCATCAAAACACGCGCAACGCTTCCCTCGGAACCCATGGAGACAAAAGCAAAGTTCCCCTCGGCTCATCAAGCCAATCATTGAGCGTCCAGCCCTCTCTGGTTTTCTGCCCCACACAGAGGGACAAGACCCACTGGGACAGCACCACTCCCCCACAGAGGGACAAGACCCACTGGGACAGCACCACTCCCACACAGAGGGACAAGACCCACTGGGACAGCACCACTCCCACACAGAGGGACAAGACCCACTGGGACAGCACCACTCCAACACAGAGGGACAAGACCCACTGAGACAGCACCACTCCCACACAGAGGGACAAGACCCACTGGGACAGCACCACTCCCACACAGAGGGACAAGACCCACAGGGACAGCACCACTCCCCCACAGAGGGACAAGACCCACTGGGACAGCACCACTCCCACACAGATAGACAAGACCCACTAGGACAGCATCACTCCCACACAGAGGGACAAGACCCACTGGGACAGCACAACTCCCACACAGAGGGACAAGACCCACTGGGACAGCACCACTCTCACACAGAAGGACAAGACCCACTGGGACAGCACCACTCCCACACAGAGGGACAAGACCCACTGGGACAGCACCACTCCCACACAGAGGGACAAGACCCACTGGGACAGCACCACTCCCACACAGAGGGACAAGACCCACTGGGACAGCACCACTCCCACACAGAGGGACAAGACCCACTGGGACAGCACCACTCCCACACAGAGGGACAAGACCCACTGGAACAGCACCACTCCCACACAGAGGGACAAGACCCACTGGGACAGCACCACTCCCACACAGATAGACAAGACCCACTGGAACAGCACCACTCCCACACAGATTGACAAGACCCACTGGAACAGCACCACTCCCCCACAGAGGGACAAGACCCACTGGGACAGCACCACTCCCCCACAGAGAGACAAGACCCACTGGGACAGCACCACTCCCACACAGAGGGACAAGACCCACTGGGACAGCATCACTCCCACACAGAGGAACAAGACCTACTGGGACAGCACCACTCCCACACAGAGGGACAAGACCCACTGGGACAGCACCACTCCCACACAGAGGGACAAGACCCACTGGGACAGCACCACTCCCACACAGAGGGGCAAGACCCACTGGGACAACACCACTCCCACACAGAGGGACAAGACCCACTGGGACAGCACCACTCCCACACAGAGGGACAAGACCCACTGGGACAACACCACTCCCACAAATAGGACATGACCCACTGGGACAGCACCAGTCCCACAAAAGGGACACGACCCACCGGGACACCACCACTTCCATAAAAGGGACAAGACTCACCGGGATACCACCACTCTCACAAAAGGGACAAGACCCACCGGGACACCACCACTCCCACAAAAGGGACAAGACCCACTGGGACACCACCACTCCCACAAAAAGGGACAAGACCCACTGGGACAGCACTACTCCCACTTGACAGGCAGGAAGATGGATGGAAGGGGACGTTCGCATCAATCCTGGAATTTTGAGTGTCACTTTCGAGTCTCCGTCGCCCCAGCGCCGCCCGAGAGAGCCCTCGGTTTTGCGCCCCTTCAACAATCCATAATGTGGACTCCATAAATAAAGCTTCCATTCCAGCCAATTCGAGACAGAGAAGAATGTGAATTCTTCAGAATATCGCCGCTCGATTGTTCTGCTGCGCGCCAGAAGTAGCTTAAGGTGATCCCAGCTCAGCTTTATTTAGAGACCGCGACTGAACATCGAGATCGGCTCGTATTTTTGGCTCGCGAGTTTGGGACCTTAATTTAATCTTAAAACGAGTATGATCCACTTTTTGGCCCCCTTAACGAGGGGAGGAGATGATGTGATGCTTGCTTGTTTGGGGAGTGGATGCTGGGTGGGTGATGTGAGTATGATGTTGAATTAGTTGTCTATTCAGTGAGTGATGTGAGTAGTTGGTTAGATGAAAATTATTTGTCTATTCAGAGAGTGATTTCTGTTTTCGATTAAACGAATATTATGAGTCATTTCTGGGAGTGGTTCGAGTAGTCGATTGAATTAACTGTCTATTCAGTGAGTGGGGCTAGTAGTCACTGAATGAATAATGGTTGTCTATTCAGTGAGTGATGTTAGTGATCGGTTAAATGAATACAAATTTTTTGTTCAGTGAGAACCGTCAATAATTATTTGAACGAATATTGTCAGGAGTAAGTCCGATGAATATTAGTTGTAAGACTTACATGTAACGTTAAGTGTTATTTCGAGAAGTATTGGTTTTCAATACGTCATTTGTGAGTCGAACTAACATTAGTTAGCAGTTTTCGTATGAATAACTTATCGGTCGCTAAAACCTAAGGGAATACACACATTAACACTTTGACAGCAACGTGCGCCACCGGTGGTACACGGAGGTAATTTTCGTAATGCTGCTGACCGACCAGCAGTCGCAAACTCAACTTCCATAAATATTTAATCAAAGCTAAATAAAGGCACGATCCACATGGTACTTGGTATTATGAAAATAGTTTACTAGAATTGACTTAAAATTTGTGTTTGGTGTTGAACTTTATATTTAGTTGCCACAGTCAAAGTGTTAACGTCTTTCTTCATTCACGAAGCATCAGTAGATCTTGTACTTACCTTCGTTGTGTACCTAAATTGCATCTCCAATTCCCTCCGCAGCCTTCACGGTCCAAAATTAAGCCCACACTAAAATAGCATAATTTGGAGGGCCAAAGTTTCATCACTGCCCGATGTCTGCTCGCTGATAACCCAGTCTAACTTTTTTGCCGCCTGCATGCATGTTTTTCGCCGCCTAAGTGACTTGAGCGATTAAATTGGTTACGCGGCGAAAAACATGCATGCAAGAGGCGAAAAAGTTAGACTGACAAGCTACCTCAGTTATGATAGGCTCCTGTTAAGAAAATGACCATTATGTTTCATCAAAGAAATGAGCCGCTGTAACGGCATTGCTGAGTCATTATCACATACCCTGAGTAAGTTCATTGAAAAGTTCATTTCAATTACTAAGGTTAAAAGTTTAAAATTCATATTTGAAACCCGTTACACTTGCAGGTACTGGCACGTACGGGTTATTGGAGAGCAAGAGAGACCGTGTAATTCTGGCCGTATAATTCTGTAACGTGTAATTCTGGCCGTATAATTCTGTAACGTGTAATTCTGGCCGTATAATTCTGTAACGTGTAATTCTGGCCGTATAATTCTGTAACGTGTATTTCTGACCATATAATTCTGTAACGTGTATTTCTGACCGTATAATTCTGTAACGTGTATTTCTGACCGTAAAATTCCGTAACGTGTATTTCTGACCGTATAATTCTGTAACGTGTATTTCTGACCGTGTAATTCCGTAACGTGTATTTCTGACGGTGTAATGCTGACCGTGTAATTCTGACCGTGTAATTCAGTAACGTGTGATTCTGACCGTGTAATTCAGACCGTATAATTCAGTAACGTGTATTTCTGACGGTGTAATGCTGACCGTGTAATTCTGACCGTACAATTCTGTAACGTGTGATTCTGACCGTGTAATTCAGACCGTATAATTCAGTAACGTGTATTTCTGACGGTGTAATGCTGACCGTGTAATTCTGACCCTACAATTCTGTAACGTGTGATTCTGACCGTGTAATTCAGACCGTATAATTCAGTAACGTGTATTTCTGACGGTGTAATGCTGACCGTGTAATTCTGACCGTAAAATTCTGTAACGTGTGATTCTGACCGTGTAATTCAGACCGTATAATTCAGTAACGTGTATTTCTGACGGTATAATTCAGTAACGTGTTTTTCTGACCATATAATTCTGTAACGTGTTTTTCTGACCATATAATTCTGTAACGTGTTTTTCTGACCATATAATTCTGTAACGTGTTTTTCTGACCGTATAATTCTGTAACGTGTATTTCTGACCGTATAATTCTGTAACGTGTTTTTCTGACCGTATAATTCTGTAACGTGTATTTCTGACGGTGTAATGCTGACCGTGTAATTCTGACCGTGTAATTCCGTAACGTGTATTTCTGACCGTATAATTCAGTAATGTGTATTTCTGACCGTATAATTCTGTAACGTGTATTTCTGACCGTATAATTCTGTAACGTGTATTTCTGACCGTGTAATTCCGTAACGTGTATTTCTGACGGTGTAATGCTGACCGTGTAATGCTGACCGTGTAATTCTGACCGTGTAATTCTGACCGTGTAATGCTGACCGTGTAATGCTGACCGTGTAATTCTTACCGCATAATTCTGACCGCATAATTCTGACCGCATAATTCTGACCGCATAATTCTGGCCGCATAATTCTGACCGCATAATTCTGACCCGACATCAGATGCCCCTTTAACACGACGCCACCAATACGCTCCGCACTCTCAGAACAAAAGCGCACTTAAATAAGCGCGCACAATTACGGAGTTATTGCCTCTTGTGCCAGCGGCCGTATTCTGGTGCCCTCCTGGGAGTTGTGAGCCGCCACTCGTGAATGAATTCATGTGACTCACATTTCGTAAATGAATTCATTGGACCCACATCATTGAATTCATTCGACTCATAGATATGAATGAATTCATTGTACTCACATGAATAAATTCATTGTACTCACATGAATTCTTTCATTTAACTCACATTTCATGAATGAATTCATGTGCCTCACACGCCCCACATCCTCAGCCTGACGCAACAGCCGCCACACAACACCTGCCACAGCTCACAAAGTTCACAACATTTACTGGCATTAAAGTTTATGGAGGTCGTAAAGCGTCTGCCGGACTTGACGTTGTGCTACGACGTCTTAAGATCCGCCAGACGCGGGATGAGGTTTGTTACTTTGATGGGGCTTTTGGATGGCATCCCTGAGCGGTGAACTTCTGGGTCTGGTTATTGTGCCCTTCCTGCCTGCCCTTCTGCCCCTCCTGCCCTTCCTGCCCTTCCTGCCCTTCCTGCCCTTCCTGCCCTTCCTGCCCTTCCTGCCCTTCCTGCCCTTCCTGCCCTTCCTACCCTTCCTGCCCTTCCTGTCCTTCCTGCCTTTCCTGTCCTTCCTGTCCTTCCTGCCCTTCCTGTCCTTCCTGCCCTTCCTGCCCTTCCTGCCCTTCCTGCCCTTCCTGCCCTTCCTGCCCTTCCTGCCCTTCCTGCCCTTCTCACCCTTCCTGCCCTTCCTGCCCTTCCTGCCCTTCCTGCCCTTCCTGCCCTTCCTGCCCTTCCTGCCCTTCCTGCCCTTCCTACCCTTCCTGCCCTTCCTGTCCTTCCTGCCCTTCCTGTCCTTCCTGTCCTTCCTGCCCTTCCTGTCCTTCCTGCCCTTCCTACCCTTCCTGCCCTTCCTGTTCTTCCTGCCTTTCCTGTCCTTCCTGCCCTTCCTTCCTTTCCCCCCCTCATGCAAATGGAAGGGGAGGCTCTTTCTCCCCTTCTGCCCCTTCAGATGGAGTAAGTGACCTCACTTCCTCCCCTCGTGCTATCCGAACGACCGCCGCTAAATGCATCGAAGGTGTCCCTCTATGCTTTTTTAAACGCGGCTTTGTTAAAGACCTTAACTGAAATGGATATTGGTTTTGCCGTTATAGATAATAGCGCTCTCCCGGCCGCCGTTATGTGTGGTTGATGGCTGCTACGGCGGTCGTTGTACAAAATGTACAGAGTACTGACCAGGCAGCCATAGTATGTGGGTAATAGCTGATCATTGTACAGAGCACTGATCTCATAATAAATAGCTGATGGCTGATCCCACAGCCATTGTACAGAGAGCACTGACCAGGCAGTCATCTATGGTTAATGGCTTATCATTTTACAAAGCACTGATCTCATAATATATGGCTGATGGCTTCTATGGTGGCCATTGTACAGAGCATTGAGCAAAAAGCCATAATATATGGCTAATGGATGATCTACCAGACATTGTACAGGGTACAGCTGTCAAAATGTGGGGCTGATGGCTGATTCATCAACCATTATACAGAGCACTGACTAAGCAGCCATAATTTATGGTTAATCGCTGATCCACCAGCCATAGTGCAGGGCACTGACCCACCAGCCGTAATATATGGCTGATACAGCGGCCATTTAGAAAGCACTAGCCTAACAACCATAATTCATGACTAATGTCTGATCTAACAGCCATAGACTGGCACAGCGGCCATTAACAGAGCACTGACTCAACACCCATAATATATGGCTGATGTCTGATCCACCAGCTATAGACTGACAGCGGCCATTCACAAAGCACTGAGCCAGCAGCCACAACATATGGCTGATGGCTGATCCACCAGCTATAGACTGACAGCGGCCATTCACAAAGCACTGAGCCAGCAGCCACAACATTTGGCTGATGGCTGATCCACCAGCTATAGACTGACAGCGGCCATTCACAAAGCACTGAGCCAGCAGCCACAACATATGGCTGATGGCTGATCCACCAGCTATAGACTGACAGCGGCCATTCACAAAGCACTGAGCCAGCAGCCACAACATTTGGCTGATGGCTAGCTCAGTAGCTACAAGACACGGCTAAGTAAAGAGCAGCGCAAAAAGAACGCAACTACGCACTTTGGATTTGACTTGAAATCCTTGCGTTATTTTGCGCCTCCCTGTTCACACCAAATTATTACAACGTCTCATGACTCACAAAACAACAATAAAATAAATAAAATAAAAATGCGCTAAATAAAAAGTCACTCGCAATGAAATCAAAAGTCACTCGCATGACGGATTCATTTCACAAAGCCTAAAAAAATCTGCCGCCAAAAGTCTAGATTTGCAGTCCTTCTCAATTCGGAGACTGAAGCCAATTTTGTGCTGGGACCAAATCTACACAGGCGCACTCCGTCACTTGTGCTGGTGTGGTGGTCGGTGTGGAGCTGAGCTTGTGGTTGTGGTTGTGGTTGTAGGTGAGGTTGTGGTTGTGGTTGGGGCTGAGGTTGTGGTTGAAGTTGTGGTTGTGGTTGTTGTTGAGGTTGAGGTTGAAGTTATTGTTGAGGTTGTGGTTGTTGTTGAGGTTATGGTTGGGGTTGTGGTTATGGTTGAGGTTGTGGTTGAGGTTGGGGTCGAGGTTGTGGTTGAGGTTGTAGGTGAGGTTGTGGTTATGGTTGAGTTGTGGATGAGTTTGTGGTTGAGCTTGCGGTTCAAGTCGAGATTGACGTTGATTTTGTGATGTAAGTTGAAATTGTCACTGAGTTTGATATTTTACAAATTACTTTTGACTAACCTTACCTCACAACTTGATAATCATTTAAGACCGTGTCTCTGTCTGATTAGGTGAAGCGTTCTTCGTCTTTTCTTCTGGCGTTCCAACTTACAACGAAGGAAATCCGAAGGATTCTCTAGTAGTACGTAAATTATTTATATGTTGTCAGCCATCGTTTTGTGTATAAAACATTCAAGAGATGATATTTTGATTGTTTCAATAACATAATTGGCCCCCGACATGGTTTGTTTATTGGTACGCCTCGTATGGTTTGTCTATTGGTACGCCTCGTATGGTTTGTTTATTGGTACGCCTCGTATGGTTAGTCTATTGGTACACCTCGCATGGTTTGTCTATTGGTACGCCTCGTATGGTTTGTTTATTGGTACGCCTCGTATGGTTTGTCTATTCGTACGCCTCGTATGGTTTGTCTATTGGTACACCTCGTATGGTTTGTCTATTGGTACGCCTCGTATGGTTTGTCTATTGGTACGCCTCGTATGGTTAGTCTATTGGTACACCTCGCATGGTTTGTCTATTGGTACGCCTCGTATGGTTTGTTTATTGGTACGCCTCGTATGGTTTGTCTATTGGTACGCCTCGTATGGTTTGTCTATTGGTACGCCTCGTATGGTTTGTCTATTGGTACGCCTCGTATGGTTTGTCTATTGGTACGCCTCGTATGGTTTGTCTATTGGTACGCCTCGTATGGTTTGTCTATTGGTACGCCTCGCATGGTTTGTCTATTGGTACGCCTCGCATGGTTTGTCTATTGGTACGCCTCGCATGGTTTGTCTATTGGTACGCCTCGCATGGTTTGTCTACCAGTACACCTCGTATGGTTTGTCTATTGGTACGCCTCGCATGGTTTGTCTACCAGTACACCTCGTATGGTTTGTCTACCAGTACATCTCGTATGGTTTGTCTACCAGTACATCTCGTATGGTTTGTCTACCAGTACGCCTCGTATGGTTTGTCTACCAGTACATCTCGTATGGTTTGTCGATCAATTAAGGACATAGATATTAAGAAATTCTAAAAATCCAATGTGTTTTAATAGATTACATGAATCAACTTTTTTGGAAACGAACCGTTTTTTTCAATTTGAGGTTGGAGCCGAGGCCGAGGTTAGTTTGGAGTTTGAGTTAGGGTAGCTAAGAACCTGAGGTTATTCATAAACTGCCGTTTTGGAAATTTTTATCTGAAGATTTTTACCCAAAAGTAGGCTCTAAAAATTTAAAGAGGTTATTTATACACATAATTGTGTATCAAAAAACTTAACGAGGTTAATTAAACATACAATTGTGTATCGTGATAGTTATGTATCGTTATAATTATGTATTAAAATTATATAAATAAAACTCCTAATTTTGTAACAAAATAATTATATATCATATATATGTAAATGAAACTCCTAGTAATGTAACATGATAATTATGTATCGTAAATATGTTAATTAAACTCATAACCATGCAACATAAAAAGTTGCATAAAAATGAGTTACTAACACGGATTCCTTACAATTTATTTAATGGCAAGTCGGGTCGGTAACAAGAGAGAACGAGGGACATGCCTTTACATTATCTTACTATTCAAATACGGGGATTCAATATAGAACAGTTCTCACGTCCGCATCGCATCAGCTATGAAATATAATCAGTCAAATCATCCGAATAAAAACACGCACATGAACTCGCTAAAAAAAATAATAAAAAAAATAATAAAAAAAAATAAAAATAATAATAATTAAAAAAATAAAATAAAATAATACAATTAATAATAAAGAATAAAATAAAAATAAATTAAAAAAAATTATTAAAAAATAAAATAAAAATAAATAAAAATAATAAAATAATAAAATAAAAATAAAATAAAACTCACATGAACTCGCTAAAATAAGATAAGAAAGAGAAACTCTAAAAATTAATATAAAACGAAGCAGGAAAAATACAAGGGTCCGATTAAGAAAATTTGACGGTTGCAAACGAAGGTGTCCTTCAGTATTGGTTCAGTAGTCGCCAACCCTGTCTAGGGCACAATTGTAATATGTGAATGTGCGTGAAATATACTATTTGGTTTTATATCTATTCTTCCAAACTTTATCTTACCCGAATTTCAATAAATGTCACATTTGATGTGTTCCATTCATTAAATAAAACATTTCATGTGTTCGGTTCATGAAATATAGCATTCGATGTGCTTGTTTAGTAAATAAAACTTTTGGTGTGTTCGCTTTGATTAATGAAGTATTTGATGCGCTCAATTTAATAAATATTGTATTTGATGTGCTCGCTTTAATATATATATATATATATTTATATATATAGCATTAGATGTGTTCGCATTAGTAAATGAAACATTTGATGCGTTCTATTCCCGTCGACAACACCCTGATAAAAGAACATCTATACTATTTTTGTTCTCGAGAATTACAAAAATTCTAAGAATTCTATCCAAGAAATTGTAACTAAAACACGCATGAACTCCTCTCCATCGAAGCAAAACTTCCAGAAACTTGGAACTTTTTTCCTGCTTTGGATCAAACTCGGGAGGGAAGAAAGAAGTAACTTTAGTTTTATACCAGGCGAATATCCTCCACCAGTACTCAGTCTAACTTTTTCGCTCGAGCAAGCATGCTTTTCGCCGCCCAAGCGATTTAATTATTTGGGCGGTGATAAACATGCATGCAGGCGGCGAAAAGGTTAGACTGGGCATAATGCGCACCCTGAACCTCAGAGTGTGGGTAAATTGTTTTTTCCATTGAAAACTTCGTTAATGTCGTGTTTGTGCATAATGTAGGATTGCGCACCGTGCTGTAGAGTACGGGGATGACTGTGCAGTCCCTGGCACATAATCTAGTTGTGCACACTGTGCATCAGAGTACAGAGACTATGAGCACAGTTGCAGTCCCTGGCACATAATCCAGTTGTGCACACTGTGCATCAGAGTACAGAGACTATGAGCACAGTTGCAGTCCCTGGCACATAATCTAGTTGTGCACACTGTGCATCAGAATACAGAGACTATGAGCACAGTTGCAGTCCCTGGCACATAATCTAGTTGTGCACACTGTGCATCAGAATACAGAGACTATGAGCACAGTTGCAGTCCCTGGCACATAATCTAGTTGTGCACACTGTGCATCAGAGTACAGAGACTATGAGCACAGTTGCAGTCCCTGGCACATAATCTAGTTGTGCACACTGTGCATCAGAATACAGAGACTATGAGCACAGTTGCAGTCCCTGGCACATAATCTAGTTGTGCACACTGTGCATCAGAATACAGAGACTATGAGCACAGTTGCAGTCCCTGGCACATAATCCAGTTGTGCACACTGTGCATCAGAGTACAGAGACTATGAGCACAGTTGCAGTCCCTGGCACATAATCCAGTTGTGCACACTGTGCATCAGAGTACAGAGACTATAAGCACAGTTGCAGTCCCTGGCACATAATCTAGTTGTGCACACTGTGCATCAGAGTACAGAGACTATGAGCACAGTTGCAGTCCCTGGCACATAATCTAGTTGTGCACACTGTGCATCAGAGTACAGAGACTATGAGCACAGTTGCAGTCCCTGGCACATAATCCAGTTGTGCACACTGTGCATCAGAGTACAGAGACTATGAGCACAATTGCAGTCCCTGGCACATAATCTAGTTGTGCACACTGTGCATCAGAGTACAGAGACTATGAGCACAGTTGCAGTCCCTGGCACATAATCTAGTTGTGCACACTGTGCATCAGAGTACAGAGACTATGAGCACAGTTGCAGTCCCTGGCACATAATCCAGTTGTGCACACTGTGCATCAGAGTACAGAGACTATGAGCACAATTGCAGTCCCTGGCACATAATCTAGTTGTGCACACTGTGCATCAGAGTACAGAGACTATGAGCACAGTTGCAGTCCCTGGCACATAATCTAGTTGTGCACACTGTGCATCAGAGTACAGAGACTATGAGCACAGTTGCAGTCCCTGGCACATAATCTAGTTGTGCACACTGTGCATCAGAGTACAGAGACTATAAGCACAGTTGCAGTCCCTGGCACATAATCTAGTTGTGCACACTGTGCATCAGAGTACAGAGACTATGAGCACAGTTGCAGTCCCTGGCACATAATCTAGTTGTGCACACTGTGCATCAGAATACAGAGACTATGAGCACAGTTGCAGTCCCTGGCACATAATCTAGTTGTGCACACTGTGCATCAGAGTACAGAGACTATGAGCACAGTTGCAGTCCCTGGCACATAATCTAGTTGTGCACACTGTGCATCAGAGTACAGAGACTATGAGCACAGTTGCAGTCCCTGGCACATAATCTAGTTGTGCACACTGTGCATCAGAGTACAGAGACTATGAGCACAGTTGCAGTCCCTGGCACATAATCCAGTTGTGCACACTGTGCATCAGAGTACAGAGACTATGAGCACAGTTGCAGTCCCTGGCACATAATCTAGTTGTGCACACTGTGCATCAGAATACAGAGACTATGAGCACAGTTGCAGTCCCTGGCACATAATCTAGTTGTGCACACTGTGCATCAGAGTACAGAGACTATGAGCACAGTTGCAGTCCCTGGCACATAATCTAGTTGTGCACACTGTGCATCAGAGTACAGAGACTATGAGCACAGTTGCAGTCCCTGGCACATAATCTAGTTGTGCACACTGTGCATCAGAATACAGAGACTATGAGCACAGTTGCAGTCCGTGGCACATAATCTAGTTGTGCACACTGTGCATCAGAGTACAGAGACTATGAGCACAGTTGCAGTCCCTGGCACATAATCTAGTTGTGCACACTGTGCATCAGAGTACAGAGACTATGAGCACAGTTGCAGTCCCTGGCACATAATCTAGTTGTGCACACTGTGCATCAGAATACAGAGACTATGAGCACAGTTGCAGTCCGTGGCACATAATCTAGTTGTGCACACTGTGCATCAGAGTACAGAGACTATAAGCAGAGTTGCAGTCCCTGGCACATAATCTAGTTGTGCACACTGTGCATCAGAGTACAGAGACTATGAGCACAGTTGCAGTCCCTGGCACATAATCTAGTTGTGCACACTGTGCATCAGAGTACAGAGACTATGAGCACAGTTGCAGTCCCTGGCACATAATCTAGTTGTGCACACTGTGCATCAGAATACAGAGACTATGAGCACAGTTGCAGTCCCTGGCACATAATCTAGTTGTGCACACTGTGCATCAGAATACAGAGACTATGAGCACAGTTGCAGTCCCTGGCACATAATCTAGTTGTGCACACTGTGCATCAGAGTACAGAGACTATGAGCACAGTTGCAGTCCCTGGCACATAATCTAGTTGTGCACACTGTGCATCAGAATACAGAGACTATGAGCACAGTTGCACTCCCTGGCACATAATCTAGTTGTGCACACTGTGCATCAGAGTACAGAGACTATGAGCACAGTTGCAGTCCCTGGCACATAATCCAGTTGTGCACACCGTGCATCAGAGTACAGAGACTATGAGCACAGTTGCAGTCCCTGGCACATAATCTAGTTGTGCACACTGTGCATCAGAATACAGAGACTATGAGCACAGTTGCAGTCCCTGGCACATAATCTAGTTGTGCACACTGTGCATCAGAGTACAGAGACTATGAGCACAGTTGCAGTCCCTGGCACATAATCCAGTTGTGCACACCGTGCATCAGAGTACAGAGACTATGAGCACAGTTGCACTCCCTGGCACATAATCTAGTTGTGCACACTGTGCATCAGAGTACAGAGACTATGAGCACAGTTGCAGTCCCTGGCACATAATCCAGTTGTGCACACTGTGCATCAGAGTACAGAGACTATGAGCACAGTTGCAGTCCCTGGCACATAATCTAGTTGTGCACACTGTGCATCAGAGTACAGAGACTATGAGCACAGTTGCACTCCCTGGCACATAATCCAGTTGTGCACACCGTGCATCAGAGAACGTAGGAATGAAGCAGAAAATCGTTGTAGGAGTTAACGACAAGCCATTATAGGGTTTATTCCTTCAGTAATTGCAGCAACTGTGACAACCATTCTTTATTTAATGAAAATATTCATTGTACAACATTTAGCATTTATCAACATCGCCTGAAAACTTTACAATAGCTTTAATATTTTAGGAAAAACAGGGTTCACAAGCCTGAGAATTTCTAAATCTTAGTTAAGAGCTAGTTTAAATGATCATCTTGGTTCATTCTTGTTGTCTTTTATTATTCGTTAGCCAAATGCTACTTTCCCGGAAACATATATAGTTTTATTTTTTGCTAACCCATGTTACTAATACTACTACTACTACTACTGCTACTACTACTACTACTTCTACTGCTACTACTACTATTACTACTTATTTTTTGCTGTTGTTGTTGTCCTAGGGTTGTCCGTTTTGGTTTTTCTCTAATAAAAAATCAGAGCTTTTTTTGTGGTGTACGAATGTACAAACTATAAATCTCATAATACTAAAATGAATAATTTTATATGTATGAAACATGAATATTATACAATAAATAAAAAATATGGTGTTTCAAACAGCGTTCCGACTTCACACCTTTTTTTGAAATTTCAAAAACAATCAACGAACTTTTCAGGAACTTCTAAACTTCCATGAAGCCATTCACGGCCTTCTCTGAACATGACATGCAAAATATCTGCCTACCTTTTTATCAACAGCGTCGTTACTTTGCAATTCAAAAAAGTTATTTAAAAATTTTCTTCCTCGTAAATTATCCGTCATTCCCTTTGCCTTTTTCACTGCCAATTCAAAAATATAATTGAACCAATTTCATCCACTTCAATTATCAGTCATTTCCTTTACATTTTTCAACGTCAATTCAAAAAAATAACTAAACAATTTTCTTCCACTTAAATCATCCGACATTCCCTTCGCCATTTTCACTGTCAATTAAAACACTAATTGGCAATTTACATCCCCTTACATTATCAGTCATATCCTTTACACTTTTCACGGTCATGCCTCTCTCTTTTTTATCATCGTGACCCCCTCCCCCGGGGGAGGGGGGGTGATGGGGGACTGGGGGAGGACGGTGGGGGGGGGGGGGGTCACACGACGTAAAATAAGCTCATCTTTCAGGGGGGCCGTCCCTTTTATGGTCGGCGCCCCCTCAAAGTCCATAATCGAGAGCTTTATGTGGCACATAACTGTCGCGTGCCCCGGCGGGGGGGGGGGGGGGGAGGGGGAGAGGGGGGACTTAAGGGAGAGGAGGAAGCGGGGGTAGAAGGCTGGAAAAGAAGAAGACTAGGAAAAGAAAGGTTGGAAGAGATAAAGGCTGGGAAGAGGAAGGCTGGGAAAAGGAGGAGGCTGGAAAAGCAAGACTAGGAAAAGGAAAGCTGGAAGAGGGAAAGGTTGGGAAGAGGTAGGCTGGGTGGAAGTAGAGCAAAGAATGAGGAGAACTGAGAGAAGTAGGCGGGGAAGGACGAAGGCTGAGAAGCGGAAGGCTAGAAGGAAAGGATGGGAGAAAGCTGGGAACATGAAAACTGGCAACAGGAAGGCTTGGAGGGAACAAGGCTGGGAGGGAACAAGGCTGGGAGGGAACAAGGCTGGGAGGGAACAAGGCTGGGAGGGAACAAGGCTGGGAGGGAACAAGGCTGGGAGGGAACAAGGCTGGGAGGGAACAAGGCTGGGAGGGAACAAGGCTGGGAGGGAACAAGGCTGGGAGGGAACAAGGCTGGGAGGGAACAAGGCTGGGAGGGAACAAGGCTGGGAGGGAACAAGGCTGGGAGGGAACAAGGCTGGGAGGGAACAAGGCTGGGAGGGAACAAGGCTGGGAGGGAACAAGGCTGGGAGGGAACAAGGCTGGGAGGGAACAAGGCTGGGAGGGAACAAGGCTGGGAGGGAACAAGGCTGGGAGGGAACAAGGCTGGGAGGGAACAAGGCTGGGAGGGAACAAGGCTGGGAGGGAACAAGGCTGGGAGGGAACAAGGCTGGGAGGGAACAAGGCTGGGAGGGAACAAGGCTGGGAGGGAACAAGGCTGGGAGGGAACAAGGCTGGGAGGGAACAAGGCTGGGAGGGAACAAGGCTGGGAGGGAACAAGGCTGGGAGGGAACAAGGCTGGGAGGGAACAAGGCTGGGAGGGAACAAGGCTGGGAGGGAACAAGGCTGGGAGGGAACAAGGCTGGGAGGGAACAAGGCTGGGAGGGAACAAGGCTGGGAGGGAACAAGGCTCAGAAAAAGAAGGCTAGGAAGAAGAAAGGTAGGAAAAGAAACGCTGGGAGGAGGTCCCTAGGAGAGCATCTTCCCAGCGGAGGGGGGGATGCCAGGGGAATATCTCCCCCATTTCCCCTCCATATTCCATTATATCCCCACATATCCCCCCCCCCTCAGGGCAGCGGTGCAAGACGCGTATTTTTGCTGTGTAGTGTGTGGTGCTCGTATCTTTCTCTTCCTCTAAGTCTTTTTTGTGTGAATCGTTTTCTTAAGCACTTGAGTTTAATTAAGTTGTTGTTAAGCACTTGAGCACTTGAGCACTTGTTAAGCACTTGAGTTTAATTTTGCTGTTGTCTTTTCTTGCTGTTAGTATTTTGTTGCTTTAAGTCTTTTTGTTTCTTTGCAGCACTTGGAATTAGAACTTACGCTTTCGCTTAGATTTTTGTATTTATAAAGCCATCAGTACATATGCGTTCTTCTCATATTTTTTACTTTTTTGCCGGATTTGGTTATACCCCCTGAATTATTCCCCACTACGCTCTTTTACCCTTTATTTGCCTATTTTTTACCCTCTATTTATTTAGCTATTCATTCCATTTTACAAAATATTCATCATTGGAACTATTTATACCCCTTAGATTTATACCCCTTAGATTTATACCCCTTAGATTTATACCCTTTAGATTTATACCCCTTAGATTTATACCCCTTAGATTTATACCCCTTAGATTTATACCCTTTAGATTTATACCCCTTAGATTTATACCCCTTAGATTTATACCCCTTAGATTTATACCCCTTAGATTTATACCCCTTAGATTTATACCCCTTAGATTTTTCCCCATTAGTTTGCTGTCACTCACTTTCTTTTCTCGCTAGTTTCACCCACTGGAGTTTCCACCCATTAGGTTGTAGGTTGTTTTCACTCGCTTCGTTCATATCCTAGATTCAACCACTAAATTATTTATCATACGAACATCTTAGAATGTTTTATAACACTCCGTAGTGCTCCACCTTCTGCTGTGCCCGCTGCTCCCCCCAGTGGAGGCCGGCAGACTTCATCTTAGCTTTCTGTGAAGTGCATACAGACTAGTTAACATCTATATTGATCCATTTGAACTAATTCGTTTAAACTAATTTGTTTGAACTAGTCTTTTTGAACTAGTCCGTTTGAATTAGTCTGTTTGAACTTGTCTGTTTGAACTAGTCAATTTGAACTAGTCCGTTTGAACTAGTCCGATAGAACTAGTCTGTTTGAACTAGTCCCTTTGAACAAGTCCGATAGAACTAGTCCGTTTGAACTAGTCCGTTTGAACTAGTCCCTTTGAACAAGTCCGATAGAACTAGTCCGTTTGAACGAGTCCGGTTGACCTGGTCCGACAGAACTAACCCACCACGATAGTTCTCCATAGGCCTACATAACACTCGTGAAGAAATAACTTGAACGGTTTAGACAGTTGGAATGATGTGGAGGTGACAGACGGGGGCACAATGTGCTGTGTGATGCACACACCACACATTGTGTTGTGTGTAGGTTGTGCTAGTGGGTCATTGAATTACGTCATCACCACACCACTATACCACTACAGCACCACACCACCACACCACTATGCCACTACAGCATCACACCACCACACCACTATGCCACTACAGCTCCACACCACCACACCACTATGCCACTACAGCTCCACACCACCACACCACTATGCCACTACAGCACCACACCACCACACCACTATGCCACTACAGCTCCACACCACCACACCACCATACCACTACAGCACCACACCACCACACCACTATGCCACTACAGCTCCACACCACCACACCACTATACCACTACAGCACCACACCACCACACCACTATGCTACTACAGCTCCACACCACCACACCACTATACCACTACAGCACCACACCACCACACCACTATGCCACTACAGCACCACACCACCACACCACTATACCACTACAGCACCACACCACCACACCACTATGCCACTACAGCACCACACCACCACACCACTATGCCACTACAGCTCCACACCACCACACCACTATACCACTACAGCACCACACCACCACACCACTATGCCACTACAGCTCCACACCACCACACCACTATACCACTACAGCACCACACCACCACACCACTATGCCACTACAGCTCCACACCACCACACCACTATGCCACTACAGCTCCACACCACCACACCACTATACAACTACAGCACCACACCACCACACCACTATGCCACTACAGCTCCACACCACCACACCACTATACCACTACAGCACCACACCTCCATAACACTATGCCACTACAGCTCCACACCACCACACCACTATGCCACTACAGCACCACACCACCACACCACTATACCACTACAGCACCACACCACCACACGACTATACCACTACAGCACCACACCACCACACCACTATACCACTACAGCACCACACCACCACACCACTATACCACTACAGCACCACACCACCACACCACTATGCCACTACAGCTCCACACCACCACACCACTATACCACTACAGCACCCAACCACCACACCACTATGCCACTACAGCTCCACACCACCACACCACTATGCCACTACAGCTCCACACCACCACACCACTATACCACTACAGCACCACACCACCACACCACTATGCCACTACAGCTCCACACCACCACACCACTATACCACTACAGCACCACACCACCACACCACTATACCACTACAGCACCACACCACCACACCACTATGCCACTACAGCACCACACAACCACACCACTATACCACTACAGCACCACACTACCACACCACTATACCACTACAGCACCACACCACCACACCAATATGCCACTACAGCTCCACACCACCACACCACTATGCCACTACAGCACCACACCACCACACCACTATGCCACTACAGCACCACACCACCACATCACTATACCACTACAGCTCCACACCACCACACCACTATACAACTACAGCACCACACCACCACACCACTATACCACTAAAGCACCACACCACCACACCACTATACCACTACAGCACCACACCACCACACCACTATGCCACTACAGCACCACACCACCACACCACTATACCACTACAGCACCACACCACCACACCACTATGCCACTACAGCTCCACACCACCACACCACTATACCACTACAGCACCACACCACCACACCACTATACCACTACAGCACCACACCACCACACCACTATGCCACTACAGCACCACACCACCACACCACTATGCCACTACAGCTCCACACCACCACACCACTATACCACTACAGCACCACACCACCACACGACTATACCACTTCAGCACCACACCACCACACCACTATACCACTACAACACCACACCACCACACCACTATGCCACTACAGCATCACACCACCACACCACTATACCACTACAGCACCACACCACCACACCACTATGCCACTACAGCTCCACACCACCACACCACTATACCACTACAGCACCACACCACCACACGACTATACCACTACAGCACCACACCACCACACCACTATACCACTACAGCACCACACCACCACACCACTATACCACTACAGCACCACACCACCACACCACTATGCCACTACAGCTCCACACCACCACACCACTATACCACTACAGCACCACACCACCACACCACTATACCACTACAGCACCACACCACCACACCACTATACCACTACAGCACCACACCACCACACCACTATACCACTACAGCACCACACCACCACACCACTATACCACTACAGCACCACACCACTATGCCACTACAGCTCCACACCATCACACCACTATACCACTACAGCACCACAAAACCACACGACTATACCACTACAGCACCACACCACCACACCACTATACCACTACAGCACCACACCACCACACGACTATACCACTACAGCACCACACCACCACACCAATATAGCACTACAGCACCACACCACCACACCACTATGCCACTACAGCTCCACACCACCACAACACTATACCACTACAGCACCACACCACCATAACACTATGCCACTACAGCTCCACACCACCACACCACTATACCACTACAGCACCACACCACCACACCACTATACCACTACAGCACCACACCACCACACCACTATGCCACTACAGCACCCCACCACCACACCACTATACCACTACAGCACCACACCACCACACCACTATACCACTACAGCACCACACCATCACACCACTATACCACTACAGCACCACACCACCACACGACTATACCACTAAAGCACCACACCACCACACCACTATACCACTACAGCACCACACCACCACACCACTATGCCACTACAGCTCTACACCACCACACCACTATACCACTACAGCACCACACCACCATAACACTATGCCACTACAGCTCCACACCACCACAACACTATACCACTACAGCACCACACCACCACACCACTATACCACTACAGCACCACACCACCACACCACTATGCCACTACAGCTCCACACCACCACACCACTATACCACTACAGCACCACACCACCATAACACTATGCCACTACAGCTCCACACCACCACACCACTATACCACTACAGCACCACACCACCACACCACTATACCACTACAGCACCACACCACCACACCACTATGCCACTACAGCTCCACAACACCACACCACTATACCACTACAGCACCACACCACCATAACACTATGCCACTACAGCTCCACACCACCACACCACTATACCACTACAGCACCACACCACCACACCACTATACCACTACAGCACCACACCACCATAACACTATGCCACTACAGCACCACACCACCACCCCACTATACCACTACAGCACCACACCACCAAACGACTATACCACTACAGCACCACACCACCACACCACTATACCACTACAGCACCACACCACCACACCACTATACCACTACAGCTCCACACCACCACACCACTATACCACTACAGCACCACACCACCACACCACTATACCACTACAGCACCACACCACCACACCACTATACCACTACAGCACCACACCACCATAACACTATGCCGCTACAGCACCACACCACCACACCACTATACCACTACAGCACCACACCACCACACCACTATACCACTACAGCACCACACCACCACACCACTATACCACTACAGCACCACACCACCACACCACTATGCCACTACAGCACCACACCACCACACAACTATACCACTACAGCACCACACCACCACACCACTTTACCACTACAGCACCACACCACCACACCACTATACCACTACAGCACCACACCACCACACCACTATGCCACTACAGCACCACACCACCATAACACTATGCCACTACAGCACCACACCACCACACCACTATACCACTACAGCACCACACCACCACACCACTATACCACTACAGCACCACACCACCACACCACTATGCCACTACAGCACCACACCACCACACCACTATGCCACTACAGCACCACACCACCACACCACTATACCACTACAGCACCACACCACCACACCACTATGCCACTACAGCACCACACCACCACACCACTATACCACTACAGCACCACACCACCACACCACTATGCCACTACAGCACCACACCACCACACCACTATGCCACTACAGCACCACACCACCACACCACTATACCACTACAGCACCCCACCACCACACCACTATGCCACTACAGCACCACACCACCACACCACTATACCACTACAGCACCACACCACCACACCACTATGCCACTACAGCACCACACCACCACACCACTATACCACTACAGAACCACACCACCACACGACTATACCACTACAGCACCACACCGCCACACCACTATACCACTACAGCACCACACCACCACACCACTATGCCACTACAGCCCCACACCACCACGCCACTATACCACTACAGCACCACACCTCCATAGCACTATGCCACTACAGCTCCACACCACCACACCACTATACCACTATAGCACCACACCACCACACCACTATACCACTACAGCACCACACCACCACACCACTATGCCACTACAGCTCCACACCACCACACCACTATACCACTACAGCACCACACCACCATAACACTATGCCACTACAGCTCCACACCACCACACCACTATACCACTACAGCACCACACCACCACACGACTATACCACTACAGCACCACACCACCATAACACTATGCCACTACAGCTCCACACCACCACACCACTATACCACTACAGCACCACACCACCATAACACTATGCCACTACAGCTCCACACCACCACACCACTATACCACTACAGCACCACACCACCACACCACTATACCACTACAGCACCACACCACCACACCACTATACCACTACAGCACCACACCACCACACCACTATACCACTACAGCACCACACCACCACACCACTATGCCACTACAGCTCCACACCACCACACCACTATACCACTACAGCACCACACCACCACACCACTATACCACTACAGCACCACACCACCACACCACTATACCACTACAGCACCACACCACCACACCACTATGCCACTACAGCACCACACCACCACACCACTATACCACTACAGCACCACACCACCATACCACTATGCCACTACAGCACCACACCACCACACCACTATGCCACTACAGCACCACACCACCACACCACTATACCACTACAGCACCACACCACCACACCACTATGCCACTACAGCACCACACCACTATACCACTATGCCGCTACAGCACCACACCACCACACCACTATACCTCTACATAACCACACCACCACTCCACCACACTAATGAACAGCATGTAAGAGCTTGTTTGGTTGTATGTTTAAGTGATAACAGTCCTAGGAACCACACAGCAGCCAAACAGCAGCCACACAGCAGCCACACAGCAGCCACACAGCAGCAACACAGCAGCCACACAGCAACCACACAGCAGCCACACAACAGCCACACAGTAGCTCCACAGCAGCAACACAACAGCCACACAGCAACCCCACTGCAGCCACACAGCAGCCACACAGCAGCCACACAGCAGCCACACAGCAGCCCCAGAGCAGCCACAGAGCAGCCCCACAGCAGCCACGCAGTAGCCCCACAGCAGCCACAGAGCAGCCCCACAGCAGCCAAGCAGCAGCCCCACAGCAGCCACACAGCAGCCTCACAGCAGCAACACAGCTGCCACACAGCAGCGAAACAGCTGCCACACAGCAGCCCCTCAGCAGCCACACAGCAGACCCACAGCAGCCACACAGCAGCCACACAGCACACCCACAGCAGCCACACAGCAGCCACACAGCAGCCCCACATCAGCCACACAGCAGCCACACAACAGCCACACAGCAGCCACACAGCAGCCACACAGCAGCCACACAGCAGCAACACAGCAGCCACACAGCAGCCACACAGCTGCCACACAGCAGCCACACAGCAGCCACACAGCAGCCACACAGCACCACACAACACCACACAACACCACACACAGCACCACACAAGACCACACAGCACCACACAGCACCACACACAGCACCATACAACACCCACAACACCATACAAGACCACACAACACCACACAGCACCACACAACACCACACAGATCCACACAACACCACACAACACCACACAACACCACACAACACCGCACAGCACCACACAACACTACACAACACCACACAACACCACACACAACACCACACAACACCACACAACACCACACAACACCACACAACACCACACAACACCACACAGCACCACACAACACCACACAACACCACACAACACCACACAGCACCACACAACACCACACAACGATACACAACACCACACAACACCACACAGCACCACACAACACCACACAACACCACACAACACCACACAACACCACACACAGAAATACACAACACCATACAACACCACACACCACCACACAACACCACACAACACCACACAACACCACACAACACCACACAGATCCACACAACACCACACAACACCACACAACACCACACAACACCGCAGAGCACCACACAACACTACACAACACCACACAACACCACACACAACACCACACATCACCACACAACACCACACAACACCACACAACACCACACAACACCACACAGCACCACACAACACCACACAACACCACACAACACCACACAGCACCACACAACACCACACAACGATACACAACACCACACAACACCACACAGCACCACACAACACCACACAACACCACACAACACCACACAACACCACACAACACCACACAACACCACACACAACACCACACACAACACCACTCAACACCACACAACACCACACAACACCACACAACACCACACACAACACCACACAACACCACACAACACCACACAACATCACACACAACACCACACACAACACCACACAACACCACACAACACCACACAACACCACACAACACCACACAACACCACACACAACACCACACACAACACCACACACAATACAACACAACACCACACAACACCACACAGCACCACACAAGACCACACAACACCACACACAACACCACACAACACCACACAACACCACACAACACCACACACAACACCACACAACACCAAACAACACCACACAACACCACACAACACCACACAGCACCACACAACACCACACAACACCACACAACACCACACACAACACCAAACAACACCACACAACACCACACAACACCACACAGCACCACACAACACCACACAACACCACACAACACCACACAACACCACACAACACCACACAGCACCACACAACACCACACAACACCACACACAACACCACACACAACACCACACAACACCACACAACACCACACAACACCACACAACACCACACACAACACCACACAACACCACACAACACTACACAACACCACACAACACCACACACAACACCACAAAACACCACACACCACCACACAACACCACACAACACCACACACAACACCACACACAACACCACACAACACCACACAACACCACACACAACACCACATAACACCACACACAACACCACACAACACCACACACAACACCACACACAACACCACACACAACACCACACAACACCACACACAACACCACACAACACCACATACAACACCACACACAACACCACACACAGCACCACACAACACCACACACAACACCACACACAACACCACACAACACCACACACAACACCACACAACACCACACACAACACCACACACAACACCACACACAACACCACACACAACACCACACACAACACCACACAACACCACACACAACACCACACAACACCACACACAACACCACACAACACCACATACAACACCACACACAACACCACACAACACCACACAACACCACACACAACACCACACAACACCACACACAACACCACACAACACCACACAGCACCACACAACACCACACTCAACACCACACAACACCACACGACCCCACACACAACACCAAACAACACCACACACAACACCACACAACACCACACACAACACCACACAACACCACACAACACCACACACAACACCACACAACACCACACACAAAACCACACAACACCACACAACACCACACACAACACCACACAACACCACACACAACACCACACAACACCACACAGCACCACACAACACCACACTCAACACCACACAACACCACACACAACACCACACAACACCACACGACACCACACAGCACCACACAACACCACACACAACACCACACAATACCACACACAACACCACACAACACCACACGACACCACACAGCACCACACAACACCACACACAACACCACACAACACCACACAACACCACACAACACCACACAACACCACACAACACCACACACAACACCACACAACATCACACAGCACCACACAACACCACACACAACACCACACAACACCACACACAACACCACACACAACACCACACACAACTCCACACAACACCACACACAACACCACACAACACCACACAGCACCACACAACACCACACTCAACACCACACAACACCACACACAACACCACACAACACCACACGACACCACACAGCACCATACAACACCACACATAACACCACACAATACCACACACAACACCACACAACATCACACGACACCACACAGCACCACACAACACCACACACAACACCACACAACACCACACAACACCACACAACACCACACAACACCACATACAACACCACACAACACCACACAGCACCACACAACACCACACACAAGACCACACAACACCACACACAACACCACACACAACACCACACACAACACCACACAACACCACATACAACACCACACACAACACCACACAACACCACACACAACACCACACAACACCACACACAACACCACACAACACCACACACAACACCACACAACACCACACAGCACCACACAACACCACACTCAACACCACACAACACCACACGAAACCACACACAACACCACACAACACCACACACAACACCACACAACACCACACACAACACCACACAACACCACACAACACCGCACACAACACCACACAACACCACACACAACACCACACAACACCGCACAACACCACACACAACACCACACAACACCACACACAACACCACACAACACCACACAGTACCACACAACACCACACTCAACACCACACAACACCACACACAACACCACAGAACACCACACGACACCACACAGCACCACACAACACCACACACAACACCACACAACACCACACACAACACCACAACACCACACGACACCACACAGCACCACACAACACCACACACAACACCACACAACACCACACAACACCACACAACACCACATAACACCACACAACACCACACAGCACCACACAACACCACACACAACACCACACACAACACCACACAACACCACACAACACCACACAACACCACACAACACCACACACAACACCACACAACACCACACAGCACCACACAACACCACACAACACCACACACAACACCACACAACACCACACACAACACCACACAACACCACACGACACCACACAGCACCACACAACACCACACACAACACCACACAACACCACACACAACACCACACAACACCACACACAACACCACACAACACCACACACAACACCACACAACACCACACAACACCTCACACAGCACCACACAACACCCCACACAACACCACACAACACCACACACAGCACCACACAACACCACACAACACCACACAACACCACACACAACACCACACAACACCACACAACACCTCACACAGCACCACACAACACCACACAACACCACACACAGCACCACACAACACCACACAACACCACACACAGCACCACACAACACCACACAACACCTCACACAGCACCACACAACACCACACAACACCACACACAGCACCACACAACACCACACAACACCACACAACACCACACACAACACCACACAACACCACACAACACCACACACAGCACCACACAACACCACACAACACCACACACAACACCACACAACACCACACAACACCTCACACAGCACCACACAACACCCCACACAACACCACACAACACCACACAACACCACACACAACACCACACAACACCACACAACACTACACAACACCACACAACACCACACACAACACCACAAAACACCACACACCACCACACAACACCACACAACACCACACACAACACCACACACAACACCACACAACACCACACAACACCACACACAACACCACATAACACCACACACAACACCACACAACACCACACACAACACCACACACAACACCACACACAACACCACACACAACACCACACAACACCACACACAACACCACACAACACCACATACAACACCACACACAACACCACACACAGCACCACACAACACCACACACAACACCACACACAACACCACACAACACCACACACAACACCACACAACACCACACACAACACCACACACAACACCACACACAACACCACACACAACACCACACACAACACCACACACAACACCACACAACACCACACACAACACCACACAACACCACACACAACACCACACAACACCACATACATTACCACACACAACACCACACAACACCACACAACACCACACACAACACCACACAACACCACACACAACACCACACAACACCACACAGCACCACACAACACCACACTCAACACCACACAACACCACACGACCCCACACACAACACCAAACAACACCACACACAACACCACACAACACCACACACAACACCACACAACACCACACAACACCACACACAACACCACACAACACCACACACAAAACCACACAACACCACACAACACCACACACAACACCACACAACACCACACACAACACCACATAACACCACACAGCACCACACAACACCACACTCAACACCACACAACACCACACACAACACCACACAACACCACACGACACCACACAGCACCACACAACACCACACACAACACCACACAATACCACACACAACACCACCAACACCACACGACACCACACAGCACCACACAACACCACACACAACACCACACAACACCACACAACACCACACAACACCACACAACACCACACAACACCACACACAACACCACACAACATCACACAGCACCACACAACACCACACACAACACCACACAACACCACACACAACACCACACACAACACCACACACAACTCCACACAACACCACACACAACACCACACAACACCACACAGCACCACACAACACCACACTCAACACCACACAACACCACACACAACACCACACAACACCACACGACACCACACAGCACCATACAACACCACACACAACACCACACAATACCACACACAACACCACACAACATCACACGACACCACACAGCACCACACAACACCACACACAACACCACACAACACCACACAACACCACACAACACCACACAACACCACACAACACCACACACAACACCACACAACACCACACAGCACCACACAACACCACACACAAGACCACACAACACCACACACAACACCACACACAACACCACACACAACACCACACAACACCACATACAACACCACACACAACACCACACAACACCACACACAACACCACACAACACCACACACAACACCACACAACACCACACACAACACCACACAACACCACACAGCACCACACAACACCACACTCAACACCACACAACACCACACGAAACCACACACAACACCACACAACACCACACACAACACCACACAACACCACACACAACACCACACAACACCACACAACACCGCACACAACACCACACAACACCACACACAACACCACACAACACCGCACAACACCACACACAACACCACACAACACCACACACAACACCACACAACACCACACAGTACCACACAACACCACACTCAACACCACACAACACCACACACAACACCACAGAACACCACACGACACCACACAGCACCACACAACACCACACACAACACCACACAACACCACACACAACACCACAACACCACACGACACCACACAGCACCACACAACACCACACACAACACCACACAACACCACACAACACCACACAACACCACATAACACCACACAACACCACACAGCACCACACAACACCACACACAACACCACACACAACACCACACAACACCACACAACACCACACAACACCACACAACACCACACACAACACCACGCAACACCACACAGCACCACACAACACCACACAACACCACACACAACACCACACAACACCACACACAACACCACACAACACCACACGACACCACACAGCACCACACAACACCACACACAACACCACACAACACCACACACAACACCACACAACACCACACACAACACCACACAACACCACACACAACACCACACAACACCACACAACACCTCACACAGCACCACACAACACCCCACACAACACCACACAACACCACACACAGCACCACACAACACCACACAACACCACACAACACCACACACAACACCACACAACACCACACAACACCTCACACAGCACCACACAACACCACACAACACCACACACAGCACCACACAACACCACACAACACCACACACAGCACCACACAACACCACACAACACCTCACACAGCACCACTATGAGAAATTTTTCCATGACGTGAATTTCTCATCGGCTCTAAATTAATTTGGTCTTTAATTATCTTCCAAAATATTTGAACCCTACTTTTCCTTAAGAAATAAATCATAACTTTCAGTAGTAGTGTGGTGCTTGGTGGCGTAAAGGTGGCAGATGCGCTCTCGTTGTGACGTCATTTTGCTCTGAGATTGGGCGGACGGCGGATGCGCTGGCTGGTGCTCTCCGAGCCACGTCGACCCTGCTGGTTACCGGCTATTCCTCGCGCTATGAGGGTTGAAGTATCCTGACCTTGGTGCCCGTTCTTGCTCTTCTTTCATATCAAATCCTATGTTTATTTTGTGTGAATGGCATATTTCGTTTCGTTATATTTTCGTTGGCTCTCTTGCCACAGTTGAAATTCTTGCTTGTCTTTATCATTGGCATTAAATTACTAAACGCTCCCAGGGGGACTATGTAAGGGCCTGAGCTAAAGGTTAGGTAGGCTTTATTTTTGTTGAAATAGAATAGGTTTTTATTTTGTTACGGACCATCTTTTTTCGGTTCACTGCTGTCCTGTTTTTCAGCACCTACTACTTTCTTCTTCAACTTTGATCTTGTTTCATAAACTTCTTTCTCATCTTACTGTTTCTGTGCCCTTTCTGCATAGATTCCACGTTCCCTTAACTCCATACTAAATGGTGCCTTCTTCTTTCCTCTCTTTGGATCTCATTTGTTGAGGATAGGGAGGCTTAAACTAAATAATAATCTAATCTAAATTACTAAACGACACCCTTGTGTCTAACATTACCTGCGGCTTGCCGCGCTTGAAGCTTTTTCTAAGCATTGGTTGAATGGGTGCACCTCTAAAAATTGATCCTAAACTCCAACTAAAGTTTGGATTAGGTGTCCTATTCGAAGTGAATTGATCTTATTAAAAGTCCAATGACCTTAACCTATTTTCCCTTAAATTCTTTCGGGCCTTGAAGGAAACTTTTTCCACTGAAGCCACAATTAAGTTCAGGTGTGTGCTAGCTTTGTTCTTCTGTGTTTGCTCTGTCGTGATTCATTTACAATATCCTCTCGTCGGTCGTATGTTGAGATTGTTTAGTTTGTTTATTTTTTTCAGTAAGCGGTGACCGCTCCATCGTATCGTTCTCTTCCCAATGGTCTTCATTCGGCCTTGCGGCCGCTGGTGTTTTCTTTAGTTTGTCGGCCGCTCTGCCTTAGGTACGTAAGGCTTGGTGGTGCCCCGTTACAGTTCAAAATTTATACTTAACTTGATATTTTCTGAGCATAGTTAACAATCTGATTTTCATATTAGTGACCCAATTCGGTTTTATTAAGTTATCGCTAATTTTTCTTCTCTCGAATTCTTCCTGCAGCGGGAACACCCTCTGTCTTCTCTTGGTCGGGATACTTTCCCACAATCTTAAGCAGTGCTGAGTTCGCTTCGCCCACCCCGTCTTTAATCGTGAACTGCGTCTGCTTGAGGCGCTGTGGAGCGCCCCATGCGTCTTACTCTACTCAAAATTAACCTTCCTTGTCTGCCCCGCTTTGACTCGAGCTGAGGCATTTTTAATGTAAATTTTAAACTGAGTTTATGTCTTGAATAAAATTATTGAAAACCCTAAATAATTTGGGGCTTGTTGACGGCATAGCCGTTTTGATGCTTCCTTTTGCCCTGTTGGGAATACAATAAACTAAATGCGGAGTGAAAATCTGCGTGAATTAAAATTTCTGTTCTTTTCATCCCCTTCCTTCCGCGTGTCAGATATCCTTTAGCGCCCGTCTAAGTGAAAATTCTGACACCACACAACACCACACAACACCACACACAGCACCACACAACACCACACAACACCACACAACACCACACACAACACCACACAACACCACACAACACCACACACAGCACCACACAACACCACACAACACCACACACAACACCACACAACACCACACAACACCTCACACAGCACCACACAACACCCCACACAACACCACACAACACCACACACAACACCACACAACACCACACAACACCACACAACACCACACACAGCACCACACAACACCCCACACAACACCACACAACACCACACAACACCACACACAACACCACACAACACCACACAACACCACACACAGCACCACACAACACCACACAACACCACACACAACACCACACAACACCACACAACACCACACACAGCACCACACAACACCCCACACAACACCACACAACACCACACACAACACCACACAACACCACACAACACCACACACAGCACCACACAACACCCCACACAACACCACACAACACCACACACAACACCACACAACACCACACAACACCACACAACACCACACACAACACCACACAACACCACACAACACCACACACAGCACCACACAACACCACACAACACCACACACAACACCACACAACACCACACAACACCACGCAGCACCACACTACAGCCACGGTCCAGAAATTATCAGAAGGCCACATGCACAAGGCAATCACAGCCGCACCAATCAGATTGCCACTCGCCTCAGCAATCAGAGGAAGGGGGGGGGGGGTAGTGGGGGGTATCATGAGGGGGAGTGCAGAAGGGCAAGTGAGGGGGGGCAACGGGGGGGGTGGGTGCAGTGGGGGATCAATCGAACGCAAATCCTTCACCAAAATTGGGCCGTCAGTCAAGAGTTGACGGAGAGATGAGCTGTGGGGGGAGGGGGTTGTAGGGTAGGGGACGCAGGTGGTTGGGGTATGTGGAGGGGGGTTAGGTATATAGTACTAGGTAGAGGGGTTACGTAGAGGGGGTTACGTAGAGGGAGTTACGTAGAGGGGGTTACGTAGAGGGGGTTACGTAGAGGGAGTTACATAGAGGGGGTTACGTAGAGGGGGTTACGTAGAGGGGGTTACGTAGAGGGGGTTACATAGATGAGGTTACGTAGAGGGGGTTACGTAGAGGGGGTTACGTAGAGGGGGTTTCGTAGAGGGGGTTACGTAGAGGGGGTTTCGTAGAGGGGGTTACGTAGAGGGGGTTACGTAGAGGGGGTTACGTAGAGGGGGTTACATAGAGGAGGTTACGTAGAGGGGGTTACGTAGAGGTGGTTACGTAGAGATGGTTCAAATGACATGGGGGTTCACAGGAAGAGAGGGAGGGGTGTAACATTGTAGGAGGGTGTCACGAAGAGGGGAGTGAGAAGGGGGTTAGGGTCATATTACTCCATCATCACCCCCACATCACCCCTCTTCTCCCACTCTCGCTACCCATCTCCTTCCAATAATTCCATTACCTTCCATGGCTCACCCACCACCCCACATCCCCCCTATAAGCTTTCATTACCTCCATTACCCCATCATTACCCTCAAATTACCCGCAGATAACCGCTACATTACCTCACATCACCCCCACAGCAATTTGGGTGTGTGTGAGAGCAATTTGCTGCAATTTGGGTGTGTATGAGAGCAATTTGCTGCACTTTGGGTGTGTGTGAGAGCAATTTGCTGCAATTTGGGTGTGTGTGAGCAATTTACTGCAATTTGGGTGTGTGTGAGAGCAATTTGCTGCAATTTGGGTGTGTGTGAGAGCAATTTGCTGCAATTTGGGTGTGTGTGAGCAATTTACTGCAATTTGGGTGTGTATGAGAGCAATTTGCTGCAATTTGGGTGTGTGTGAGAGCAATTTGCTGCAATTTGGGTGTGTGTGAGCAATTTACTGCAATTTGGGTGTGTGTGAGAGCAATTTACTGCAATTTGGGTGTGTGTGAGAGCAATTTACTGCAATTTGGGTGTGTGTGAGAGCAATTTGCTGCAATTTGGGTGTGTGTGAGAGCAATTTGCTGCAATTTGGGTGTGTGTGTGAGCAATTTACTGCAATTTGGGTGTGTGTGAGAGCAATTTACTGCAATTTGGGTGTGTGTGAGAGCAATTTGCTGCAATTTGGGTGTGTGTGAGAGCAATTTGCTGCAATTTGGGTGTGTGTGAGCAATTTACTGCAATTTGGGTGTGTGTGAGAGCAATTTGCTGCAATTTGGGTGTGTATGAGAGCAATTTGCTGCAATTTGGGTGTGTGTGAGAGCAATTTGCTGCAATTTGGGTGTGTGTGAGCAATTTACTGCAATTTGGGTGTGTGTGAGAGCAATTTGCTGCAATTTGGGTGTGTGTGAGCAATTTACTGCAATTTGGGTGTGTGTGAGAGCAATTTACTGCACTTTGGGTGTGTGTGAGAGCAATTTGCTGCAATTTGGGTGTGTGTGAGCAATTTACTGCAATTTGGGTGTGTGTGAGAGCAATTTACTGCACTTTGGGTGTGTGTGAGAGCAATTTACTGCACTTTGGGTGTGTGTGAGAGCAATTTGCTGCAATTTGGGTGTGTATGAGAGCAATTTACTGCACTTTGGGTGTGTGTGAGAGCAATTTGCTGCAATTTGGGTGTGTGTGAGAGCAATTTGCTGCAATTTGGGTGTGTGTGAGCAATTTACTGCAATTTGGGTGTGTGTGAGAGCAATTTGCTGCAATTTGGGTGTGTGTGAGCAATTTACTGCAATTTGGGTGTGTGTGAGAGCAATTTACTGCACTTTGGGTGTGTGTGAGAGCAATTTGCTGCAATTTGGGTGTGTGTGAGCAATTTACTGCAATTTGGGTGTGTGTGAGAGCAATTTACTGCACTTTGGGTGTGTGTGAGAGCAATTTGCTGCAATTTGGGTGTGTGTGAGCAATTTACTGCAATTTGGGTGTGTGTGAGAGCAATTTACTGCACTTTGGGTGTGTGTGAGAGCAATTTGCTGCAATTTGGGTGTGTGTGAGAGCAATTTGCTGCAATTTGGGTGTGTGTGAGCAATTTACATCAAGTTTAGTGTTTATGAGAGCAATTTGCAGTAATCACGTTGATTGTGAGAGCCATTTGCTGCAATTTGCATAAGTCAAATGGCCCCCACATGTCAACACGGTGTCCTTTAACACCGTTTCCCCGCGTCCTGCCGAAGGACGCTGGTGAGCCACTAACATTGCTCTAATACTCTAAAATTTTTGAGGAAAAGCTCACATAAACTGGGTTTTGTGAACTAAAATTTAAGAAATTACCGCATTATTTTGTTCAGGAGCCTAAAAATTCCGCCGTTACGAGGTTAAGTGTGAGCTCTTTAAACTTCTTCGAAAAGCTTCTTTTAAGTCACGTGCTGTTCGGTTCAGCGATCTGTTAGAAGCTATACTTGTACACTTGGTGAGCTGAATAACTTATGACTATGTTTTTTTTGTGTTCCTTTACTGGCATTAACGTTTCTGTTTTATTTTTGTATATGTTTTTGTGTTTCTTCACTGGTGATGTTTTTGTGTTTCTACACATGTGATGTTTTTGTGTTTCTTCACTTGTGATGTTTTTGTGTTTCTACACATGTGGTGTTTTTGTGTTTCTTCAGTTGTGATGTTTTTGTGTTTCTACACATGTGGTGTTTTTGTGTTTCTTCAGTTGTGATGTTTTTGTGTTTCTTCACTGGTGATGTTTTTGTGTTTCTACACATGTGATGTTTTTGTGTTTCTTCAGTTGTGATGTTTTTGTGTTTCTTCACTTGTGGTGTTTTTGTGTTTCTTCACTTGTGATGTTTTTGTGTTTCTTCACTTGTGATGTTTTTGTGTTTCTTCACTTGTGATGTTTTTGTGTTTCTTCACTGGTGATGTTTTTGTGTTTCTACACATGTGATGTTTTTGTGTTTCTTCACTGGTGATGTTTTTGTGTTTCTACACATGTGATGTTTTTGTGTTTCTTCACTTGTGATGTTTTTGTGTTTCTTCACTTGTGGTGTTTTTGTGTTTCTTCAGTTGTGATGCTTTTGTGTTTCTTCACTTGTGATGTTTTTGTGTTTCTTCAGTTGTGATGCTTTTGTGTTTCTTCACTTGTGATGTTTTTGTGTTTCTTCACTTGTGATGTTTTTGTGTTTCTTCACTCGTGATGTTTTTGTATTTCTTCACTAAGATACTAAGAACTTCCGCAAGAAGTTCTTTAGATTTTATTTGATAATTGATTCCTCAACATCTTTGATTCTTCAACATCTTCAACATCTTTGATAACCAGAAGCTTGGATGTGACGACTCGGAAGACGGTCGACGGTCGCGTAAGCTCACCCAACGAACACAGGATGCAACAAATGCCACGTCATGAACCTTACAGCAGCTCGATAATCTTCCTTCCAATTCTACCTGAGCCCTCCAACTCCTGAACTTGGGTCGCTTATTGTGCATATTATTGTATATACTTTGTGTATATTATACTACAATATAAGTTCTATTGATTTAAAACAAATATTAGTTTGTTGTATGTTCTCTCAATATATAGGCTTCGTGTATATTTTCCTAGAACATAAGTCTCGTGCGTATTTTCCACAACCCTATAAAACAGTTTCGGCCTTCAAACATGAGCTGTCTTCAATGTCCGCATAGTCGTTTTCAAAACGTGAAATCTGTTTTTATTTGCTCCACAAGGTTCAAAAAAGAAAACAAATCGGTTCTCCGAACGAATGTTAACTCGCGCGCATTAAGGAAAGTCCAAAAATTAAAAAAAAAAAAACAAGTCGATCGCTTTCCAACAAGACAGTGCACCAACCCACACGATTAAGAAACACTCCATACTTCTGATGCGATGGCAATTTTCCAAGTTCTTAGAGTAAGGGAACGTGCCTCCTTCATAACCTGATCTAACTAAATATATTCAAGTTCAAATGACCACAGAGTCTGAAGCCTGGGCTGTCTGCCATGGAATTAGAGCAGTGAATTGCTCCCTTGAAAAAGCATCAGAGGAAACTCCGTGGGAAACTTTGCGTAATGCAGCAGAGTTTTGTGTAATGTAATGGCGAGTTGGTGGGTAATGCTGAGTTGAAGCGTAATGCTGAGTTGATTTGTAATGCTGAGTTAATATGTTGAGCTGAGTTAATATGTAATGTAATTCTGAGTTAGTGCGTTATGCTGAGTTAATGGCGAGTTAGTGGGTAATGCTGAGTTATTGCTAAATTATGCTGAGTTAATGCGTAATGCTGAATTAATGCGTAATGCTGGGTTAGTGCGTAATGCTGAATTATTGCGTAACGCTCGGTTAGTGCGTAATGCTGAATTAATGCGTAACGCTGGGTTAGTGCGTAATGCTGAATTAATGCGTAATGCTGGGTTAGTGCGGAATGCTGAATTATTGCGTAACGCTTTGTTAGTGCGTAATGCTGAATCAATGCGTAACGCTGGGTTAGTGCGTAATGCTGAATTAATGCGTAATGCTGAGTTAGTGCGTAATGCTGAGTTAGTGCGTAATGCTGAATTAATGCGTAATGCTGAGTTAGTGCGTAATGCTGAATTAATGCGTAATGCTGAGTTAGTGCGTAATGCTGAGTTAGTGCGTAATGCTGGGTTAGTGCGTGATGCTGAATTAATGCGTAATGCTGAGTTAGTGCGTAATGCTGAGTTAGTGCGTAATGCTGAGTTAGTGCGTAATGCTGAATTAATACATAATGCTGAGTTAGTGCGTAATGCTGAGTTAATGCGTAATGCCGAGTTAGTGCGTAATGCTGGGTTAGCGCGTAATGCTGAGTTAATACGTAATGCTGAGTTATTGCGTAATGCTGAATTAATGCGTAATGCTGAGTTAATATGTAATGTAATGCTGGGTTAGTGCGTAATGCTGAATTAATATACAATGCTGAGTTAATGCGTAATGCTGAATTAATGCGTAATGCTGAATTAATACACAATGCTGAGTTAATGCGTAATGCTGAGTTAATGCGTAATGCTGAGTTGATATGTAATGCTGAGTTAATATGTAATGCTGAGTTAATATGTGTTAGTGAGTTAGTGGGTAATGCTGAGTTATTGCTAAATTATGCTGAGTTAATGCGTAATGCTGAGTTAACATATAATGTAATGCTGGGTTAGTGCGTAATGCTGAATTAATGCGTAATGCTGAGTTAATATGTAAGGTAATGCTGGGTTAGTGCGTAATGCTGAATTATTACACAATGCTGAGTTAATGCGTAATGCTGAGTTACCATATAATGTAATGCTGGGTTAGTGCGTAATGCTGAATTAATGCGTAATGCTGAGTTAATATGTAATGTAATGCTGGGATAGTGCGTAATGCTGAATTAATGCGTAATGCTGAGTTAATATGTAATGTAATGCTGGGTTAGTGCGTAATGCTGAATTAATGCGTAATGCTGAGTTAATATGTAATGTAATGCTGAGTTAGTGGGTATTGCTGAATTAATACACAATGCTGAGTTACTGCGTAATGCTGAGTTAATATGTAATGTAATGCTGGGTTAGTGCGTAATGCCGAATTAATGCGTAATGCTGAGTTAATATGTAATGTAATGCTGGGTTAGTGCGTAATGCTGAATTAATGCGTAATGCTGAGTTAATATGTAATGTAATGCTGGGTTAGTGCGTAATGCTGAATTAATGCGTAATGCTGAGTTAATATGTAATGTAATGCTGAGTTAGTGCGTAATGCTGAATTAATGCGTAATGCTGAGTTAGTATGTAATGTAATGCTGGGTTAGTGGGTAATGCTGAATTAATGCGTAATGCTGAGTTAGTATGTAATGTAATGCTGGGTTAGTGGGTAATGCTGAATTAATGCGTAATGCTGAGTTAGTATGTAATGTAATGCTGAGTTAGTGCGTAATGCTGAATTAATGCGTAATGCTGAGTTAGTATGTAATGTAATGCTGGGTTAGTGGGTAATGCTGAATTAATGCGTAATGCTGAGTTAATATGTAATGTAATGCTGGGTTAGTGCGTAATGCTGAATTAATGCGTAATGCTGAGTTAATATGTAATGTAATGCTGGGTTAGTGCGTAATGCTGAATTAATGCGTAATGCAGAGTTAATATGTAATGTAATGCTGGGTTAGTGCGTAATGCTGAATTAATGCGTAATGCTGAGTTAATATGTAATGTAATGCTGGGTTAGTGCGTAATGCTGAATTAATGCGTAATGCTGAGTTAATATGTAATGTAATGCTGGGTTAGTGCGTAATGCTGAATTAATACACAATGCTGGGTTAGTGCGTAATGCTGAGTTAATGCGTAATGCTGAGTTAATATGTAATGTAATGCTGGGTTAGTGCGTAATGCTGAATTAATACACAATGCTGGGTTAGTGCGTAATGCTGAGTTAATGCGTAATGCTGAGTTAATATGTAATGTAATGCTGGGTTAGTGCGTAATGCTGAATTAATGCGTAATGCTGAGTTAATATGTAATGTAATGCTGGGTTAGTGCGTAATGCTGAATTAATGCGTAATGCTGAGTTAATATGTAATGTAATGCTGGGTTAGTGCGTAATGCTGAATTAATACACAATGCTGGGTTAGTGCGTAATGCTGAGTTAATGCGTAATGCTGAGTTAATATGTAATGTAATGCTGGGTTAGTGCGTAATGCTGAATTAATGCGTAATGCTGAGTTAATATGTAATGTAATGCTGGGTTAGTGCGTAATGCTGAATTAATACACAATGCTGGGTTAGTGCGTAATGCTGAGTTAATGCGTAATGCTGAGTTAATATGTAATGTAATGCTGGGTTAGTGCGTAATGCTGAATTAATGCGTAATGCTGAGTTAATATGTAATGTAATGCTGGGTTAGTGCGTAATGCTGAATTAATACACAATGCTGGGTTAGTGCGTAATGCTGAGTTAATGCGTAATGCTGAGTTAATATGTAATGTAATGCTGGGTTAGTGCGTAATGCTGAATTAATGCGTAATGCTGAGTTAATATGTAATGTAATGCTGGGTTAGTGCGTAATGCTGAATTAATGCACAATGCTGAGTTAATGCGTAATGCGGCTCAGTTTTCGAAGCCAACTCGCTGAGCGAGACAAGGCATCAATGAAATAACAAATGCAAGTATGTATAAAAGTCGTACATACATTATAACTGATATCGTTCTCATTTCGCTGAAATTTGCTGCTGCTGAGACTATTTACTGTTCTGTTATAGGTGCTCATTAATAATTTATATTTTCACAATAAATGTTTATTATCAATATATGTTTCTACTACTGATATTTTGTTATTATTGTAAATTTTTGTTAAAGATATTTATTATTATTTGAAAATATTCCAAGCTGGCCAAGGCCTTTTGGATTGAGGAGGAGGAAAAACTGAGGCTTCTGTGTCTTCGATGCTGGCTGGTTTCTGTCAAATGTTTATTAAAAATGTTTATTATTAAAAGGTTTCTGCAAATGAAAAAGGTCTCGGTTTCTTTCAGAAAAAGTGAGAATACTGAACGAAAAGAAACCGAGATGGGGATTTAATGACGGGAATAAAAGAGTTGGATTAAGATGCGTGGAAAATATTCGGAATACGGAGGAAACTAAAGCTTGAATGGCTAACAATCTAGATTTTTATCGAGCATCCTTTTTATACAATGAAAAAACATTAAAGTTCCGTAAATTTTGTTGTAAGTTTTCTCAACGCGGGATTTAAAGGACAAGTTTCTATCGAATCAAGTGCCTAAATTTTCATTTGTTTCTGATGGCTTAATTTCATCATTACCAGCCCTAATAGTGAGATTTGGAATTTTTTTTATTGCGTCTTTGGAACTAAAAATAATGAATTGCGTTTCACTCGCATTTAGTTTGAGAAGTTTTTGGTCATACAATGATTTCAGGCTGAACAATAGGGTTTCAGCTGTAATTCACGGCTGTGGTATTCCCGATGCAGAACTTGTCATTGTATTTTGAGCATCATCTGCATACGTATAAATTCGTGTGTTAAAAAGCATTGAAGGGAAATCTTTAATGAAAATAGAAAACTGTAGCGGACCAAGAATGGATCCTTGAGGAACATCAAAACTGTTTTGAATGAATGGGGACAACTTTTTATCTAAGAGGTCTGCATGAGATTGATTTGATAAGTAGCATTTAAACCAATACGTATCAACTTCTAAGTTCAAAATTTTCCGTAGAAGTCGATCATGTTCGGCGCTGTCGTACGCTGTGGAGAGATTGAGTAGCAGCAAGAGCGGTACATTTTTTGATCGATATCACTGTATATTTTTCCATTGACATTAGGCAGAGCATTTTGAGGGCCAATGAACCTCCTATAGGCATATTACTATCGATGAAGTAAAAAAGGGGGAAAGGGAAGGGGGAGAAAATAGAAGGGGAATAAGTGAATGGGGAGGGAACAGAAGGGAAAGAATTGAATGGGGAGGGAACAGAGGGGCAAGACGTACATGGGGAGGGAACAGAAGGGGAAGAGGTGCATGGGGAGGGAACAGAAGGGGAAGAGGTGCATGGGGAGGGAACAGAAGGGGAAGACGTACGTGGGGAGGGAACAGAAGGGGTAGAGGTGCATGGGGTGGGAGCAGAAAGGGAAGACGTACATGGGGAGGGACCAGAAGGGGACGACGTACATGAGGAGGGAACAGAAGGGGAAGAGGTGCATGGGGAGGGAACAGGAGGGGAGGGAGGGGATGGGAAGTGTCCGACAATTAGCCGGCAGCATTTTGCAGCGGTAATTGGGGAGGCTATCGTAAAGCAGCGGCGCAGGGCGCGTCTCCGCCGCACCCGCGCGGATTTTTCTTAATCGACTTTATGTTCAAAGTCCTTCGTTTTTGCCGGCAGGTGATGCGCAACTGTACGGAATGCGTGAAGGGCAAATTAGACGTCGTAAACCTTGTTTCTTTTATTTTATCCCATGCACCTCCTTCTGAGGCTTCTGGATTTTTCAACAAAGGTGCTATATTCCATAGTGTAAATTCGGATTTTATGTTTCGTGTATGCCTTGGTGAAAATGTGAAAGGCCTGGGAGATAAGATGTGTGCGCAAGTCAAATAAATCTTACTCCCCTATATTAAATCTTATCCGCTTGAAATAAATCAAATTCATTTAGAATACATCTTATTCCCTTGAAATAATCTAATTCATTAATACATCTTATTCCCCTGAAATATTTTTCATCCCACAGTTGGTATTGTAGGCGTAATATGTACCACCTTTGTCCTACACTCCCCCCTACGCTCCCCTCCCCTAATGCATAACACAGCTGGCTTTTAATTACTACCACCAGCTGGCAGAATGCGTCACCATCTGCACCGACCAGCTCCGAGATGACATTATTGACTCCGTTAGAGGTTAGAGGCCGTACTTCTTCTACAGCTGGTGTCTGTAGTAGCAGACAGCTGGTTCTAGAATTTGTTAGCGCCAGACAGCTGGTTCTACAATTCATTATTCAATTAAACGATTTACCAATTGTTGAAATTGATTACTAAATGGTAGAAACAATCCATTATTCAATTCATTATGTATAATTAATTAGAATTAATTATTAAATGATAAAGACAATTCATTTTTTACCATTAATCAAAATTAGAGGCTGACCAAGTGAGCTTGTCAAGTGACAGGTGTAGCATGTCTGTCAAACGAACCTGTCAAGTCAGACACGCTTGTCAGAGCTTGTTGAGTGAGAGGTGTAGCATGTCTGTCAAACGAACCTGTCAAGTCAGACACGCTTGTCAGAGCTTGTTGAGTGACAGGTGTAGCATGTCTCAAACGAACCTGTCAAGTCAGACACGCTTGTCAGAGCTTGTTGAGTGAGAGGTGTAGCATGTCTGTCAAACGAACCTGTCAAGTCAGACACGCTTGTCAGAGCTTGTTGAGTGACAGGTGTAGCATGTCTCAAACGAACCTGTCAAGTCAGACACGCTTGTCAGAGCTTGTCGAGTGAGAGGTGTAGCATGTCTGTCAAACGAACCTGTCAAGTCAGACACGCTTGTCAGAGCTTGTTGAGTGACAGGTGTAGCATGTCTCAAACGAACCTGTCAAGTCAGACACGCTTGTCAGAGCTTGTCGAGTGAGAGGTGTAGCATGTCTGTCAAACGAACCTGTCAAGTCAGACACGCTTGTCAGAGCTTGTCAAGTGACAGGTGTAGCATGTCTCAAACGAACCTGTCAAGTCAGACACGCTTGTCAGAGCTTGTCGAGTGACAGGTGTAGCATGTCTGTCAAACGAACCTTTCAAGTCAGACACGCTTGTCAGAGCTTGTCGAGTGACAGGTGTAGTATGTCTGTCAAACGAACCTGTCAAGTCGGACACGCTTGTCAGAGCTTGTCAAGTGACAGGTGTAGCATGTCTGTCAAACGAACCTGTCAAGTCAGACACGCTTGTCAGAGCTTGTCGAGTGACAGGTGTATGTCTGTCAAACGAACCTGTCAAGTCAGACACGCTTGTCAGAGCTTGTCATGTGACAGGTGTAGCATGTCTGTCAAACGAACCTGTCAAGTCAGACACGCTTGTTAGAGCTTGTCAAGTGACAGGTGTAGCATGTCTGTCAAACGAACCTGTCAAGTCAAACACGCTTGTCAGAGCTTGTCAAGTGACAGGTGTAGCATGTCTGTCAAACAAACCTGTCAAGTCAGACACGCTTGTCAGAGCTTGTCATGTGACAGGTGTAGCATGTCTGTCAAACGAACCTGTCAAGTCAAACACGCTTGTCAGAGCTTGTCAAGTGACAGGTGTAGCATGTCTGTCAAACAAACCTGTCAAGTCAGACACGATTGTCAGAGCTTGTCGAGTGACAGGTGTAGCATGTCTGTCAAACGAACCTGTCAAGTCAAACACGCTTGTCAGAGCTTGTCATGTGACAGGTGTAGCATGTCTGTCAAACGAACCTGTCAAGTCAGACACGCTTGTCAGAGCTTGTCATGTGACAGGTGTAACATGTCTGTCAAACGAACCTGTCAAGTCAGACACGCTTGTCAGAGCTTGTCGAGTGACAGGTGTAGCATGTCTGTCAAACGAACCTGTCAAATCAGACACGCTTGTCAGAGCTTGTCAAGTGACAGGTGTAGCATGTCTGTCAAACGAACCTGTCAAGTCAGACGCGCTTGTCAGAGCTTGTCAAGTGACAGGTGTAGCATGTCTGTCAAACGAACCTGTCAAGTCAGACACGCTTGTCAGCGCTTGTCAAGTGACAGGTGTAGCATGTCTGTCAAACGAACCTGTCAAGTCAGACACGCTTGTCAGAGCTTGTCGAGTGACAGGTGTAGCATGTCTGTCAAACGAACCTGTCAAGTCAGACACGCTTGTCAGAGCTTGTCAAGTGACAGGTGTAGCATGTCTGTCAAACGAACCTGTCAAGTCAGACACGCTTGTCAGAGCTTGTCAAGTGACAGGTGTAGCGTGTCTGTCAAACGAACCTGTCAAGTCAACACGCTTGTCAGAGCTTGTCGACTGACAGGTGTAGCATGTCTGTCAAACGAACCTGTCAAGTCAGACACGCTTATCAGAGCTTGTCAAGTGACAGGTGTAGCATGTCTGTCAAACGAACCTGTCAAGTCAGACGCGCTTGTCAGAGCTTGTCAAGTGACAGGTGTAGCATGTCTGTCAAACGAACCTGTCAAGTCAGACACGCTTGTCAGAGCTTGTCAAGTGACAGGTGTAGCATGTCTGTCAAACGAACCTGTCAAGTCAGACACGCTTGTCAGAGCTTGTCAAGTGACAGGTGTAGCGTGTCTGTCAAACGAACCTGTCAAGTCAACACGCTTGTCAGAGCTTGTCGACTGACAGGTGTAGCATGTCTGTCAAACGAACCTGTCAAGTCAGACACGCTTATCAGAGCTTGTCAAGTGACAGGTGTAGCATGTCTGTCAAACGAACCTCTCAAGTCAGACGCGCTTGTCAGAGCTTGTCGAGTGACAGGTGTAGCATGTCTGTCAAACGAACCTGTCAAGTCAGACGCGCTTATCAGAGCTTGTCAAGTGACAGGTGTAGCATGTCTGTCAAACGAACCTGTCAAGTCAGACACGCTTGTCAGAGCTTATCGAGTGACAGGTGTAGCACGTCTGTCAAACGAACCTGTCAAGTCAGACACGCTTGTCAGAGCTTATCGAGTGACAGGTGTAGCACGTCTGTCAAACGAACCTGTCAAGTCAGACACGCTTGTCAGAGCTTGTCAAGTGACAGGTGTAGCATGTCTGTCAAACGAACCTGTCAAGTCAGACACGCTTGTCAGCGCTTGTCAAGTGACAGGTGTAGCATGTCTGTCAAACGAACCTGTCAAGTCAGACACGCTTGTCAGAGCTTGTCGAGTGACAGGTGTAGCATGTCTGTCAAACGAACCTGTCAAGTCAGACGCGCTTGTCAGAGCTTGTCAAGTGACAAGTGTAGCATGTCTGTCAAACGAACCTGTCAAGTCAGACGCGCTTGTCAGAGCTTGTCAAGTGACAGGTGTAGCATGTCTGTCAAACGAACCTGTCAAGTCAGACACGCTTGTCAGCGCTTGTCAAGTGACAGGTGTAGCATGTCTGTCAAACGAACCTGTCAAGTCAGACGCGCTTGTCAGAGCTTGTCAAGTGACAGGTGTAGCATGTCTGTCAAACGAACCTGTCAAGTCAGACACGCTTATCAGAGCTTGTCAAGTGACAGGTGTAGCGTGTCTGTCAAACGAACCTGTCAAGTCAGACGCGCTTGTCAGAGCTTGTCAAGTGACAGGTGTAGCATGTCTGTCAAACGAACCTGTCAAGTCAGACACGCTTGTCAGAGCTTGTCAAGTGACAGGTGTAGCGTGTCTGTCAAACGAACCTGTCAAGTCAGACACGCTTGTCAGAGCTTGTCAAGTGACAGGTGTAGCATGTCTGTCAAACGAACGAACCTATGAAGTCAGACACGCTTGTCAGCTTGTCAAGTGACAGGTGTAGCATGTCTGTCAAACGAACCTGTCAAGTCAGACACGCTTGTCAGAGCTTATCGAGTGACAGGTGTAGCACGTCTGTCAAACGAACCTGTCAAGTCAGACACGCTTGTCAGAGCTGGTCAAGTGACAGGTGTAGCATGTCTGTCAAACGAACCTGTCAAGTCAGACACGCTTGTCAGCGCTTGTCAAGTGACAGGTGTAGCATGTCTGTCAAACGAACCTGTCAAGTCAGACACGCTTGTCAGAGCTTGTCGAGTGACAGGTGTAGCATGTCTGTCAAACGAACCTGTCAAGTCAGACGCGCTTGTCAGAGCTTGTCAAGTGACAGGTGTAGCATGTCTGTCAAACGAACCTGTCAAGTCACACCTGCTCGTCAAGTTATAAATAGAAAAAATAAACCTTCACAACCAAAAACCTTCTAATAACAAAACTTGAAGCTCCAATTTGTAAAAAAAAACATCCCGCAAACATTGCGAGTAGGAGAAATGCTTTAAGTATTCATTGAAGTTCGCGGCGTCCGTTTGATGCGCCAGTTGTGTGCCTCACGTGTCTCATCCTTTTCTTTTGCTTTAATTTATTTAAAAGTTTCGACTAAAATCCTGAACGATTGAGATGCAGTTACAGACGATTCAATTTGAATGCATTGAGGTGCTCAATAAGTCACGGGTGAATTTGAATTAAATTCGAGGAGATTTAAATCCAACGTAAGAAGATTCGCGTAAAATTGAAGGCCATGAATGCTAATTTGGCGGCGATTAAAGTTAATTTGAATGCAATTCATTAGAAAAAAATTATAGCAAAGAGCAGTTCCATTGACTATTGAGGAAGATTCGATAAATACAATAGATTCCGGTTGGAAATTCCAGAAAATTCCCGTTGGCAATTTATGGAGATCCCTGTTTGCAGTTAAGGTATTTTACCGTTGGCAATTTATGGATATTCCTGTCGGCAATTGAAGAAGATTTCCGTCGGCAATTTAGGTAGATTCCCGTTGGCAATTGAAGAGATTTCTGCTCAAAATATGGGAATATTCCAAATGGCCAACAAAAAAGATTCCTTGCGACAATTAGAAATGTTGACACTCGAACAGACTCATAGAGGGCCGCACGCAGCCGACGAAGCATCGCTCAGTCCCAACCAAGTCTGATCTATTGTGTTCCACTCCCAAATTTGTCACTTATTCTATAGCATGCAAATCCTTTCAGTGCTTTTCAGTATTCAAAATGTTCAATTATGATTCCATGTTCTTTTTCACTTTAATTTTTAAATTCTTTTCGGCCGTTAGCACCAAAGAGCTGAAATTTTGGGTTTAGTTTTGCTTCATGCGGTAGCTTTTTTTAAATATTTAGAAAACCTGAATAATATCAAGAACCTTATAAACATCAATTGTTCAACCAATTTAAACAACCTAAATGATATGAACTGTTAAAGCAGTCATGCGAGAGTGCAACATACGTGAGTGTGTGAGGTCACGTGCTTTATGTATGAACTTTCTTCCAACGTAAAAACGGATAAAATAAATATATAATTCACAAAACAACACCTATCAAAAACTACAAAAATTATTAACCAGTCCTGTATTTCTATACACAGAGCTTTCTCTCAAAGTTAATTAACGTGGAGTGAATAAATCTTTTTTTTGCGACTCAAAAAAAAAATTCTAGGTTGCATTGTGTTGTGCCAGTCGCTCTCAAGATTGAGGAGAGTTATTCTTATCCTTTCAGTTGATGCCATGAGTTTCAACCTTTAACTGAAGCGACCCATAGACTATTTAATTGTCAATGTCATTGCCTCAATATAATGATGAGATTTTTTTTGCCCACTAAGTCAACCAATTGACGGTTGTCAATCAAGCCCACTGACGATTAATTGAATTGTCAATATTCATTATTGTCAATCAATTGATCGTCAATGGGCCGCTTTAGGATGGATATATTTGTTTGTCATCCACATCTGAAAAATTTGTTCAAGAAAGGTATTTATTCTCGTCATTTTTAGCGGGCCGTGCACACTAGTACTATAATAAGAGCCGCGTCCGTCCGTCCGTCCGTGCGTCACACCCACCAGCCTGCAGTGTGAGATGAGCGTATCTGTGATACAAGCTTCATCAACTCCACAATTTTCGGTGCCTTAACCCAGCAGATTGGGAGTCGGAATGAATATCACGTGTATTGGTAGGAAATAGGAACGTGTGTCATGGGTTGTGTCGGACATTTTTATACATATTCGACGGGTCGTGTACCCTCGGCCTTAACTCCAGAGAAATCTAACTTTTTTATTTTTTACAGCCTTCATTTCATTTCGTTTTTTCTTTATTTAAAAAAATAAGGAAAAATAATAATCAACGATAGAATTTTCAGAAGGGTGGACTTGTGAAAACAAAATGAACTAGCTAATGGCTTTGGAGAACAGAAAAGAACAAAGATGGCTGTTCAAAACGGATTCCGGAGAAATGGTCAGACGAATGTCCTCCTGATTTTATAAGCCAGAGTTCCGCAATCGGTACATGGATAACGCTTTTGTTTCTTTAACCATTCGTCACACGTGGAGCAGTCTTTTAAATGCCCTAATCTTGAGCATAAATCAATTTTGTTCACCTTGGAAGAAGAACAGAACGACACTCCGGCTTTTCTAGACCGTCTCGTGAAAGCAACGAAGATCAGCTCCAGACATCAGTGTACCGTAAGCCCTCTTTTATACGTTTAGGCTCCAGTTTCTTTAGTTTTTGCTCAGCAAATTTCGAAATTAATTATATTAAAACTCTGATCAATGGGGATTAGAAAGTATATTCAACTTTCAGAAATGTTCATTGTGAATTTGAATTTTTCTGCGCATTTTTTACAGCTCATGAGTTTCCGCTGGGTGCCATCATTTTGCAAATTAAGAAATTACTTTCGAAACAGTACGCGTCACAGCCGTTGAAGAAACCAACAAAGACCGTTTACATGTACTGCTAATTTCCGTATTTTGGGACGCCGTCTGAGAAGCTGTCACGTGAACTAACATTACTCCGTGTAAAATACATCCATAACTCTCATTTACGCGTCACTCTGCTTAATTAGTATGTATCAGATTGGGTTGTATGATTCGACATAGTTTCAAAGTGAAGGTAATAGCAAAGACTATCCATATTAAATACATTTATGTTTAAATGAACCTTTCGACCCCTAAGGTCATTATCAGCGGATAACTTTGCTTTTTTATGCTTTTTTTTGTTTTTTTTTCGGTACAAAGACACACTTCCCATTGATATGCGAGCCTCTGAGGTATATTCTTACATTAGTGTGCAGCTACTAGTGCGCATCATCGTACGTGGGTATGACGTCACGACATTTCTATATCAGAGTGGCAGAGCATGGAGGTAGAAGCTTCCGTACTGGTAACCAATTAGCACACACATCGCATTCTGTAGCGCGAAATAATGACAAAATATAGAATGTGCCTATATCACATGTCAACTTCAAAATATTAAATCGTGACCCCAAGATTTTAGAGTCCTTGCATATTTTCAAAGGAAACCCTGAGCTGGACAACGGGGCAGTTCATACCCTCTGCAAATAGTAAGTACATTAAAAACTTTTTATTGCCTGCTCAGTTTTAATTTGGGCTTATGTTTAGTGTATGTTATTGCTTCTTTGACACATTTTAATTTTGGTCTCCAGAAATACTCGTATTTGAATACCTACCATTCATTGTACGTTGATCTTTCATTTCAGAGACATATAATGGTTTGTCTTTTGAACTGATGATGGAACTGGACTCAGAAACGCTTTCTCAGTAAAGATGATCAATTTCCTCGGAATTTTTTATTTTAAGTTCCTGACGTTGCCATAGTGCTATACGTTATACTATGTATATGCATGTATCACAGGTACCGTATTTAACAAGTGCTGTGAAATTGATCCCAGTAATACATGGCTGCTGATAACCGCTTCAATAATGTTCAGTGTGAATTTAAATTTTTACGCGGACATTTTACAGCTAAGGGGATTCCGCTGGTCATCATTAATTCATCATTTGTTAATTAATCATTAACAAGAAATTTCTCTCGAAACGATACGCGCCACAAGCTGTCGAACAAAACAATAAATGCGATTTATGTTGTTCATTGCCTTATTTTGGGGCACCGTCATGAAAACCACGACTTCCTCATTTGTAACGGACGTTCTAGCTCGGCACAGTTCGTTAAGAAATAGAAACTCACGCCTCATGTTCGACAGAAAAATGCGCATACAGCCCTGGTTGTGTTAACGACCGGCTGTAATATGCGGACTTCGTTTGCGTGGTTGGTTAGGCAAGGTTAGGTTAGGTAGGGTTAAGTGAAGTTTGGTTAGGTTAGGTTAGGTAGGGTTAGGTTAGGTTAGGTAGGGTTAGGTAGGGTTAGGTTAGGTTAGGTAGGGTTAGGTGAAGTTAGGTAAGGCAACGTTAGGTTACGTAGGTTTAGTTAGGTAAGGTTGTGGACAGCAAATCTAGGAAAACCTACACACCTACGCGAATACACATCCATCCTTTCCAAGAAAAGGGAAAACTGCATAGGTGTATTTGACCTGTGAGCGAAAAATCTATTTTGAGGAAGATTGTGAAATAATTGAAATGCGATGCATTTAAGCCATTAGGTAAATGGGCACTATACCTAGTGACACACATGTACCTCTACGTAGTCAATATTTTGAAGTGTGAACTTCATTTCTTTGAAGAAAGATGGAACTTTTCAAAGCCTGGATCGTAGTACGGTTGTTTTTGGCACATTCTAAATGTTACTAGCGAAAGTAGTAAGTGTATTATCCATAGGCTTGGTAATGATGTTACTAGTGGGTATAGTGAGGGAAGTGAGGGTAGTGAGTGTATTATCTATAGGCGCGTAATGTTACTAGTGCGTATAGTGAGGGTAGTGAGGGTAGTGGGTGTATTATCTATAGGCGAGTAATGTTACTAGTGCGTGTAGTGAGGGTAGTGAAGGAAGTGAGGGTAGTGGGTGTATTATCTATACGCGCGTAATGTTACCAGTACGTGTAGCGAGGGTAGTGAGTGTATCATCTATGAGTATAGCCCATATTGCAAAATGTGTCATGTGAGTGTTCTTTAAAGAAAACGAGCTACGGCAGTGAACAAAGCACCAGGAAATAAGTCTACCCTCAAACTGCATCGCATTCTTCACGAGAATTTTTTTAAATGCGCACGTTTATTTAGTACTTAATTTAACTCAAGAAACTTGACCTCACTGCATTGTAGACCTCATTTTCCACATTCGAAGCTTTACTTCGTATTTATGAACGGTATTTTTACCCTTCAGAAATTGTACAATTCCCTGCAAAAGGTTTACTCTTCACATTTCGAATTCGATTTTTCCCAATCAGAACTTATTTTTCCCTTTGCACGCTATACTTGACGTTTTTGAAACGTCACGTTTCCCATTCAAAACTTTACTTTACACATCGAAAACTTTACATTCTGCATCCGAAGTCTCAGACGCTGCCGACGCGGGGGCACACTCCAGACGTAAGACGTTCTGCGTCGTATACAGTAAAATGATATTTCTGGATAAATGCGGTTTTTAAGACCGAGCTCCACCTATTTAGGATTTACATCCGTCATATATATTTTCAATATGTAATTTTCAAGCCGAGTATATCGTTGTACAAACCTGAATCTAACATAGTCTCGTTTTATGCACCTAGATTTTGGACCAAGATTCTCAAAATAAACTTGAAACTGACATTTTCAATTCAAATTTAAACGCACAGTTTTTCATTTATTATTTAAATCATATTTTCATTTATTGTATACATAGATTTTGGACCAAGTTTCTCAAAATAAACTTGAATCTAACATTTTCAATTCACAAACGCGCATATTTTCATTTAGTATTTAAATCTCCCGTTTTCTGGCTCGGGCCTCCATTTCCTGAGCTGCAGGACACAAAATCTTCCCCCGCTCTGAAGTTCCGGAAGAAATGTGCAGTTTTGACGCACAACTCTACAGTTCGGAAGTGCCGGTAGGAAATGAAACACAGGGGCGGTAGGTACGTGTATTGAACGTGTGTGTTGTGCCACACAACCCGACACACATGTGTTGTGCCACACAACCCGACACACATGTGTTGTGCCACACAACCCGACACACGTGTGTTGTGTGCCACAAAACACACGTGTGTTGTGCGTCAACACAACCCGACGCACATGTGTTGAGTGCCGACACAATCCGACACACATGTGTTGTGTACCGACCCAACCCGACACACATGTGTTGTGTGCCGACACAACCCTACACACATGTGTTGTGTGCCGACACAACCCGACACACATGTGTCGTGTGCCGACAAAACTCGACACACATGTGTTGTGTGCCCAGGCACAAATACACACAGTACACAGCTCACATCATTCAACAATCCTCCAACACACAGCTCGCAACACACAGCCCATAATACAGAGCACAAAGCCCACATTACACTCTCAGCGCACAGTATACGACACACAGTGCAAAACACACAAGATATGACACACAACAAAACACACAACACACAGCACATGACACACAATACACAACACACAGCAACTCTAAACTATTTACACTGGTGGGCACCGAGTGTGTGTGTGTGTGACAGCTGTGTGTGTGTGTGTGTGTGGCAGCTGCGTGTGTGTGTGTGTATGTGTGGCAGCTGCGTGTGTGTGTGTGTGTGTGGCAGCTGCGTGTGAGTGTGTGGTACACACACATAACATCAACAGCGTATCATCAAGGTCATATTTCATCATACTGTCGACCGGAACTAGGTGTGTAGCGTGTGTGTGTGTGTGACTTGAAACGCACATCAACGTCTGAGAAAAAAAATGCTTGGAACAGTATGCACACACACGCATATACACGCAACCACACACACATACACATATGCTCACACACTCATACACACGCCCACACACACACACACACAAACACATGCAGCTGTCATACACAACACACAACACACACACACACACACAACACACACACACACAATGATGTAAGCAATTAGATATACACAAATACATAACATTGCACGTCTACCTTCATAAATCCATTCCCTCCAAAAACAAGCGACAAAAAGATATATAGGAGGAAGTCAGCAATGCACGCTCATCTGGAGCTCCTGAACGTATTACACACTTCCTGTGTACGTCAGAGTGATATTTACACGTTACACACTCTACACACCCACAGCCACACCGACACACTGAGTGTGTGCAACTGCCGCAGTAAACACACACACACAACACACATGTGTGTGTGTGTTTTTACTGTGTGTGCCTTTAACTTTCGTATTGATTAATTGTTTTATTTACAAATTTTATTTATTTGTTTATTTATTTGTATATACAAATCTTTTTTAGGTTAGATGGTTATTTAGTTATTCATTTATTCAAATAATTAATTAATTATTTATTTATTCATTTGTTTATTTATATTTATTTATATATATTTGTTCGTTAACTTATTTATTTATAAAAAATTCATTTGTCTAGTTATTTAATTAATTAATTAACTTATTCATTTATTTAGATAAATTTTATTATATTTTAATTTAATTAGTTATTTAATTAGGTTTTTGTTTATTTATTTACTGTTTGGTTTACTTATTTTTTATCAAAGTTGGTTATCTATTTATATATTCCCTCATTCGTGTATTTATATATATATATGTTTATACATTTACCCCTAATTTGTACAAGTATTCATTGATGAATATTAAATCCATTTTTCTTTATCTCTTTCATTCATACAATGATATATGTAGGTTCTCTTATATTTTATATTAACTATTCTAATATTTTCGTTGCGTTTTGATGTCATCAATATTCATACATTTAGGTTCCTTCACTTCACTGTAAATTTCATGCAGGTTTAATTCAACACAAATTCAACAGCTCATGAGATGATATTCGCACACGGTAGAGGAAACAAGGTAGGTTCAAACCTGTCTTATTTTCGTTGACGGTGTGGTTTTGCTGACGTCACGGCAACGAACCAATAGCAGAGCTCATATTGCATCTGGTAGCACTACTACACTCAAATCTGGCTCCACTATTGGATTAACGACATTGCGTTTAGGTGACGTCATGAAGTTTGTTTGAAATAAAGCCTTTCTATTGGCTAGGCGAACAAGCAGAGGTGCATTTTCTCCCATAGAAATGACCCTACCTTGTTTCCTCTACCGTGATATTCGGACACGGAACAGCTCACACCGCTCCTCTGCATCCTGTATCACTGATGCAGGACTCCTACACTCTGCATCCTATCACAAAAAAAAAAAAACATGCGATTTTACCACCACTGTCGGATTTTTCGTTGGTTTCGATTGTATCGCAGATACGAAAGATACGATTCAGGTAGATTCGGTCGCCTGGCGCTGGACTTTCAATATCTCAAACGTATCACAGATACGAGTTTCAATCGGAACACAAAAACAGAAACAAAAGATGTGACCAGGGTTTGATTTCTTTCTGAATTTCACTCGTGTCACAGATATGAGAGAAAAAGGTACGATTTTGTCTCCACTGTAGGATTTTTTGTAGGTCTCTATCATTTCACAGTCATGAAAGAAAAGATACGATTTTGTCACCACTGTCGGATTTTTCATTAGTTTCAATATTGTATCCCAGACACGGGAGAAAAAGGTACGATTTTGTCACCACCGTCAGATTTTTTGTAGGTCTCAATCATTTCACAATTATGAAAGAAAAGAGACGATTTTGCCACCACTAAACATCGTCCCTGTAAGTTAAAGATCGACAGATCACCAAGTACTAAACAATTACTCACTCTCACTTTGACCAAGCATCGCAAGCTTAACTCGAGGATTTACACGGTCGCCAACTTAAGACGACAGCGGAACATTTTTGCCCAAGAATCTGTCATTTTAGCCGCCCGGACGGCTTATATCGCAGATACTACGGCAAAAAACACAGAGAGGATAACTAAAGATATTAGAAAAGTGTCACAGCCCAATTTTAAAAGGTGGGGCAGCGGGAGGCGCACTGAGTTTTGCTCGCGAGTAAAAACTCACCAAGTGACGTGAGTGGTGAGTGACGCGTCAGATTGTGTCTGTTGCTGCCGCCAGGGGGACAGTGTCGTGTGGCGACAGTGAGTTGCTTCTTATCTCTTTGTTGTGTTGTGTTGGGTTTTGTGCTGTTTTGTGTTCTGTATTGTGTTTTGTGTTGTGTTTTGTATTTTGTGATTTGGGTTGTGTTTTGTGTTTTGTGTTGTGTTGTGTTCCGTGTTGTGTTGTGTTTTGTTCTGCTTTTTGTCGTGTTCTGTGTTCTGTGTTGTGTTGCATTGTTTTGTGCTGTTTTGTGTTCTGTATTGTGTTTTGTGTTGTGAGTTGTGTTGTGTTTTGTGTTGTGTTGTGTTGTGCTTTTTGTCTTGTTTTGTGTTGTACTGTTTTGTGTTTTGCTGTTTTGTATTATGTTTTATTGGGTCCTTTTGTGTTGTTTTGCATTGTTTGCATTGTGTTTTTTGTGCTTTCTTGTGTTATACTCTTTTGTGTTGTTGTGTGGCAAGGCGTCGCTCTTTCGTGTAGTGATGTATGAGGATATTAAGTAGAATAAAGGATAATTTTAGTGATTAACCAACCGTCTTGGTTGGTTGGTCCGTCTCTCTGTGACGCTCACAAGGACGCTCAATGACCGTATCTGTGATACGAGTTTCACCAGTGCACATGTGCAAGAACACTTTAATCACGGATACTATTAGGATGGATATGTTTGTTTGTCATCCATGCCCTCAAACTTATTTAAGGAAACTATCGAATCCTGTCATTTCTGACGAGTCGTGTTCAGTAAGTACACTAGTAAACAAACACACCAAGAGCAAAATTAAGTGGGATACCAGTGCGGCACTAGTGAGACTAACTAGCACCGGCAACACACTCGCCAGCAACTCTGAAGTCCAAACTTATCGTTTGGGCGGGCAGTAGATCGCACTGCAGTAACTGGGAAAACTTCACAAACTTGAAGCTTGCAAAGTTAAAGAAGTTCACACGCTTCTGCTAACAAGGAGCGAGCGTGTGGAGCGTGTGGCCGAGTTTGTTGAGGCAGGGCGTGTGAAATGCTGGGGGGAGTGTAGCTGGGGGTGTGCAAGTGAAGACTGCAAACTTAAATTGGTTCGCAACAAAGCTGCCAGTCGTACATCTTAGCGCACGGGACGCTGCGTTATGAAACCTTGGCAAAGCAAGCAGAGAAATTGGGTACACTTTTGTTTGAATTCGAGTCATCACAGCGCCGGAATTCGGCCTTGCTTTTAGCAATAACGAGACGCAGAATTCTGAACCGTGTTATTTTTTCTTAACGACGTAGAAAAAAATTCTGCTCTTGGTTTCAGAGTAACGTAGGTCATAACTTAGCGACTGCTTTTATTTGCAACATAGGGTGAAATTCATCTTTTGAATTTTGAAACACCATAGGGTAAAATTCAGCCGCTGATTTTATTTATAATATAGGGTAGAATTCACCGAGTGCTTTTATTGATAACAAAGGGTAAAATTTCGCCCCTGGGTTTAGACATACCATGGGGTAAAATTTAGCGCCTGCCATTAATAATAATATAAAGGGAAATTCAAGCCGTGGTTTTAGAGAAGACATAGGGTAAAATTTAGAATCCTACCCCTAGCCATGAGATAAGGCTGGATTCAGCCCTGGTTTCATTATTAAGATAGGGTAAAGGGTCAAATTCGGCCCCTGGTTTCAGGTATAAGATAGGGCGAAAATTTGGCCCTATCGTATTACTCAAACCAGGGGCCAAAATTTGGCCCTTGGTTTTAGACAAAACGTATAGCAAAATTCAGTGACTGCTTTTAATAATACCATAAAGCAAAATTTTGCTCCTGGTTTTAGCAACAACACAGCATAATTCAATAATTGGTTTATATTAACATTACAATGGAAAATTAATCCGCTGTAACACAGAAAAAATGACATCCCTCGTTTTATCAATAACGCAGAGCGAAATTAAAAACCCAGTTTTATTAATAACCAAAACGTGGTAGTAACTTTAAAGGCTGTACTGAGAGTGCTATTCCTTGTGTTGCATGTTCTCGCTGTATGGACAACAGTTGTTGGAGGTGCAAAACAATTCTCAACAAATTTCTAGGAGAAACACTTCCCCTCCCCTCACTATCCCCTCACTATCCCCTCACTATCCCCTCACTATCCCCTCACTATCCCCTCACTATTCCTTCACTATCCCCTTACTATCCCCTCACTATCCCCTCACTATCCCCTCACTATCCCCTCACTATCCCCTCACTATCCCCTCAATATCTCCTCACTATCCCCCCACTATTCCCTCACTATCCCTTCACTATCCCCTCACTATCCCCTCACTACCCCCTCATACCCCCTCACTATCCCCTCATATTACCTCACTATCCCCTCACTATCCCCTCACTATCCCCTCACTACCCCCTCACTATCCCCTCACTATCCCCTCACTATCCCCTCACTATCCCCTCGCTATCCCCTCACTATCCCCTCAATATCTCCTCACTATCCCCCACTATTCCCTCACTATCCCTTCACTATCCCCTCACTATCCCCTCACTATCCCCTCACTATCCCCTCATACCCCCTCACTATTTCCTCATATTACCTCACTATCCCCTCACTATCCCCTCACTATCCCCTCATACCTCCTCACTATCCCCTCATATTACCTCACTATCCCCTCACTATCCCCTCACTACCCCCTCACTATCTCCTCACTGTCCCCTCACTATCCCCTCACTATACCCTCACTATCCCTCTCATGGGGGTAACCTGCAGAAGGGGAAGAGGAGAAATGGTGGATAAAAACCCCAACCTCCCCAAAGGGTGACGTGGGTTGTGTGCGACAAAACTTCATTTTCTTTATAAAACTCATTTTCCCGTCGCTAAACTGAAGCGAAGTTCAACATTCACATACGTACACATACTGCCAAGGAAAAATATTGCATGGTAAATGTTAAAAATTCTCACTTTGCTAAACTGAATCGAAGCTCGACATATACGAGTACATATGCAAATATATTGCCCACAGAAAAATGTTACATGTTAAGCGTTAAAAAAATTAATTGTCACACTGCTAAACGGAACCGCAGCTCAACATACACATATATCGCCTAAGAACAAATGTTACATGTTGAATATTAGCACTTCGACCGCGTTCCCGAGACTGTTACCGGTTGGTTCCGTTGGGTTGTAGGTAGAAGAATATGGAAATCGACATCACTGCTCGAATACATTTGTTTTCATCCTAATAAACATAAAAAGTACAATTTCACGATAACGTTCCACCGCATATGATAACAGGAATTTTATTGAAAGGTCATGAAACACACGAAATGTCATTCGTGTACACTGGTACGTGAATGAGCAATGTAGCGAGTGGTACACATGTGGTCCAAGACGTGTTGAACCTGTTGAATGTCACATTATTGCCTTTTTTTGTTACTTAGCAGCACTGCTATGTAATTCTTGAAAGGAGGCTTGACATATACAAATGTACACACACATATTTCCGGTGGAAAAATGTCACATTATTTTCGGTCTTTTGACGACTCATCAACATTACATATCAAGAATGTCACATTATTTCCGGTATTTTGACTATCTATGAGAACTACTTATCAACATTACTTATAAACATTACATATGAACATTACTCATCAAAAATGTCCCATTAATCGCGTCATTTCGAGTACTTAATTAAGAAAAGAACTATCTAGTAGCAGACGCAGAGCAGGGCTCATCTGGCGGTGGCGGCGACGCAGCAGAGCAGCAGCAGGCAGGCGTAGCAGGGGGCGGTGGGGAGCGGGATGTGCACCCCCACGCTGCTCCCTGGGGGGGGGAGGAACCAGGTGGTAATTGTGTGTTTGTATATATACATCCTGGGCTGGTCATGGGTATCTGAAGGTGATTACACCCGTGATTTACAAAATGTCATTTCTTATATATCACATGCACTTCATACGTATAGATATACCGTATATATGTGTGTTTGTGTGTAAGCATAACAATCCAATGTATTTATTTGCTTAGCTTACTCTGTAATAAAAAAACTGTAACACAACATGAAAACAAATCGGTAACTTATTGGACCATTCCCATTCTCTTATTATTATTGGCAGGAATACTTTAAGTTTGGAAGAGGGGCCGGCCGCAATTTTCGAACGTTTTCTACTACTGACACAAGAAGTGTATTCACTGATACGCGTGTCATTGATACGTGTATCATTTATACGTTGATAACTGAGTTATTGCCATTCGAAGTCAAAGTTCGTTTTTTAGCCACATTCCGTGGGGTTATGTATCAGGAGAGTTAAGGGGACCTCCGTGAGGTATGACGCAGCAGCTGGTTCTTTTGACTCACCTCTTACTCACCTGCTAGCCCGCCTCTGCCCCATCTGCTGACCCACGTCTGCCCCACCTGACCCACCTGTCTGCTGCAGGGTGGGCAGGTGGTGTGGCTGGGTGTAGTTGAGGGTGTCCAGCTGCAGCGTCACATCGCGGTGCTGCTGGTACTCGTGTACCTTGCAGGTACAGCTGGGTGGGGGGATGAGGTAGTGTTAGGCAGGTGGTGGGGGGTACCGTTAGGCAGGTGGTACTTATTGGAGTACCGTTAGGCAGGTGGTACTTATTGCAGTACCGTTAGGCAGGTGGTACTTATTGCAGTACCGTTAGGCAGGTGGTACTTATTGCAGTACCGTTAGGCAGGTGGTACTTATTGCAGTACCGTTAGGCAGGTGGTACTTATTGCAGTACCGTTAGGCAGGTGGTACTTATTGCAGTACCGTTAGGCAGGTGGTACTTATTACAGTACCGTTAGGCAGGTGGTACTTATTGCAGTACCGTTAGGCAGGTGGTACTAATTGCAGTACCGTTAGGCAGGTGGTACTTATTGCAGTACCGTTAGGCAGGTGGTACTTATTGCAGTACCGTTAGGCAGGTGGTACTTATTGCAGTACCGTTAGGCAGGTGGTACTTATTGCAGTACCGTTAGGCAGGTGGTACTTATTGCAGTACTGTTAGGCAGGTGGTACTTATTGCAGTACCGTTAGGCAGGTGGTACTTATTGCAGTACCGTTAGGCAGGTGGTACTTATTGCAGTACCGTTAGGCAGGTGGTACTTATTGCAGTACCGTTAGGCAGGTGGTACTTATTGCAGTACCGTTAGGCAGGTGGTACTTATTGCAGTACCGTTAGGCAGGTGGTACTTATTGGAGTACCGGTACACAGATGGAGCTTCATAGAGTACCTTTAGACAGGTGATGCTTCATAGAATATCGTTAGACACATGGTGCCTTATAAGAGTGTCAGCATTAAGAGAATTATTCATTCAAAAATAAATAAATTCGTTACCCTGAGTTCATTCCAGTCGAATAAACAGTGTTTTTGGGGAAATGTTTAATAATGCATCATCGTCTAATTTAAAGTTGAGTGCATCTGATTTTCTTTGCCATATTCAGTCGCCAACGCTTCGAAAGCTGCTCACAAAAACTTGACCTAAAAAGTATCTATACTTCGGAATATTCCTCTCTTCGAAATACTTTTATTACGATTAGAGAGACTTTAACTAACATCTAACCGAACCTTGGTGAATCTAATCTATCAAAGGTAATATCTAATTTAACCACTGTGACATCGTAATTAACCAAGGTAACAACCAATCTAACTTTGGGGACATCTAATCTAACTTTGGTAACACCTAATCAAACAGTGGTAACATCTAATCTAAATTTGGTAACCTCTACTTTAGCCAAGGTGACATCTAATCTAACTTTGGCAACATCTAATCTAACTTCGATAACATCTGACCTAGCTTTGGTAACATCTAATCGAACATTGTTAACATCGAATCTAATTTTTGAGAATTTCATCTGGTTTTGGTAACATCTAATCTAACTAAGGAGTCGCTCATGATTGGTTCGGATCATACCTAACAAATCGGAAGCAATACGTTGTCATTGACGATGTACAAGCGGAACTACAGACTATTAGCCATGAAGTTCCACAAGGATCTGTCCTTGGGCCTCATCTATTTTCCACCTTTGTCAACAATATTGTTAAATCTACGTCATTTTTCAAATTCATAATTTTTGCCAAAGACAGCTCGCTTTCTACCTTCCCTCCTAATCAAAATCCCGCTCTAATTGCGGAGAGTATAAATAACGAGCTCCATGAGGTTTCAATGTGGCTTAAAGCAAATTAAAAGAGGTCGTAATATCGATAAAACTAAGTATGTTATATTCTTATACAAAAAAATATATCTCGTACACGCATTAAAATTGGCGAAGGTGAAATCGAAGAAACCAACTCTCGTTAGTTCCTGAGTATTATAATAGATAAACAGCTGACCTTCAAAGAGCACATCGCTCTTATTGGTACTAAGTTATCAGAAACCGTCGGCATCCTCGATAAAATGAAAAATTTATTGCCTGAAGAAGCTTTGCAAATATTTTACCGAACGCTCATTTCACCATACTTACAATACAAAATAGAAGCATGACACGGAACAGATAAAAATAAAACCAATATACTCTTTACTCTGCAAAAAAAGAGCTATGAGAAGGGTAAAGAAACTAAAATAACCCTTTGAGTACTACAGGGACATGTCAGTCGCGGCTCGAAATTTCTCCACTGCACTGCCGTTATTTACGTTGATGGTGGTCGTATAACCACAGCAATCTCTGCACTGCCGTTATTTACGTTGATGGTGGACGTATAACCACAGCCATCTCTGCACTGCCGTTATTTACGTTGATGGTGGACGTATAACCACAGCCATCTCTGCACTGCCGTTATTTACGTTGATGGTGGTCGTATAACCACAGCCATCTCTGCACTGCCGTTATTTACGTTGATGGTGGTCGTATTACCACAGCCATCTTTGCACTGCCGTTATTTACGTTGATGGTGGACGTATAACCACAGCCATCTCTGCACTGCCGTTATTTACGTTGATGGTGGTCGTATAACCACAGCCATCTCTGCACTGCCGTTATTTACGTTGATGGTGGTCGTATAACCACAGCCATCTCTGCACTGCCGTTATTTACGTTGATGGTGGTCGTATAACCACAGCCATCTCTGCACTGCCGTTATTTCCGTTGATGGTGGTCGTATAACCAAAGCCATCTCTACACTGCCGTTATTTACGTTGATGGTGGACGTATAACCACAGCCATCTCTGCACTGCCGTTATTTCCGTTGATGGTGGTCGTATAACCACAGCCATCTCTGCACTGCCGTTATTTCCGTTGATGGTGGTCGTATATCCACAGCCATCTCTGCACTACTGCCGTTATTTACGTTGATGGTGGTCGTATAACCACAGCCATCTCTGCACTGCCGTTATTTCCGTTGATGGTGGACGTATAACCACAGCCATCTCTGCACTGCCGTTATTTCCGTTGATGGTGGTCGTATAACCACAGCCATCTCTACACTGCCGTTATTTGAGTACAATATAAACTCAGTAAAAGATACTTCATTCGTTAAAAAACGTTAAGAAATACGGCAGCTTTTGCTTCAAGACTTCAATAAAGAGAGTATTGAAGTATCGTGATTACCACTGCCTGATGATTCCCAAAAACAATTAAATAATATTTCATCTTTATCCTTTGAGCATCTGAATTGATAGCACCAATTTTAAAATCGCGTTGCAATTGCAATGTTTTTTTCAGGCTGAAATTCAATTCAATAATATATATTATTCGACCCCAGTGAGTGAAGCGCAAAATGAAAGGGTCTCCCCCTGCATTTTCTTCCGCCAGTTTTCTCCGTTTTCTACGACCGACAGAGGAGCTGTGAGCTTAGAAATACACGCTCCGTTACGAAATTTTACTTCTTCACCATAAATAAGCTGTTCGGGAACTTCGAAACCCAATCCCATTTAGAATTGAAGTTCGTGAGCACGCAAATGCTAGCTCTGCGCCAGAAACAAGCACGTCACCGGTCCGTATTATTTCGGCAAGCCCGGCCGCATTGAGAGCCCAGCTTCAGTTCCTAAATAACTTCAGCTTTCCTCGCCCCGGCTTTGCTTTAACAGGCTGTGCCCGGCCACAGGCGGTCATAAATTTAATTAAAACTTGGCGTTGGGCTTCCCTTTGCCCGCCTATAATTCTCACCAATGGAGAATGGCAACGAGGCTTTTGGTAACACTCTTGCGGTGCAAGAATCCTTCGAGCGGGGACTATAAAGAACAATTGTGGGCGCCTCATAAGCTGTTATTATATTCTTTTGAAGGCCGCGCTCACTGTGAATACCAGCCGGAACTTTCTGCTGTGTAAATAAATGAATACCTCTCTACGAGCTGCCTCTATTGAGTGGTGTCTGCAAGTGGCGTAACTATTGCCTGGAGTTTGGTATTGGGTGCTGGGTGTTGATTCTGCTCACGCAAGTGGGAATTCTTGTGTTGTGTTGGACGTAAGTGGTATTTAAGGTGTATTTGTGGTGGGTGTGCTTGTGTTGGTGATAGTGGGGGTGGGGTGATACGAGTGGGGGTTAATACTAGTGGTGATTCTCGTGAAAGGGATACCTATATGAGTGATACTGAGGACGGTGATGCTGGTGGCAATGATGCTGGTGGTGGTGATACTAGTGTATCAACACCATCACTCTGGAAGTTGTGTTATTAGAATGAATAAACATCATAGTGATAAAGGTTTATAAGAGTACGATGCATGTGTAGGCTTTTGTGATACTCTTATAGGTGGGTGTGGTGTAGTATGTTGTCGGCAACGGTGGTTTAGATTCAGTTGTGATAAACGTAAATGTAGGTGTGATGGTTACAGTGTAGGCGAAGGTTGTAGGGATGCAGGAATGATGTACATACGAGCTTAGCAGGATGTGTCCAGGCCCCAGCAGGTGGGGAAGGAAGGCCGCACAAGACCAAATGTCCAGGCTCCAACAGGTGTTGAAGGAGGGCCTCATTAGACCAAGTGTCCAGGCCCCAGCAGGTGGGGAAGGAAGGCCTCATAAGACCAAGTATCCAGACCCCAGCAGGTGGGGAAGGAAGGCTTCATAAGACCAAGTGTCCAGGCCCCAGCAGGTGGGGAAGGAAGACTTCATAAGACCAAGTGTCCAGGTCCCAGCAGGTGGGGGAAGAAGGCTTCATAAGACCAAGTGTCCAGACCCCAGCAGGTGGGGAAGGAAGGCTTCATAAGACCAAGTGTCCAGACCCCAGCAGGTGGGGAAGGAAGACTTCATAAGACCAAGTGTCCAGGCCCCAGCAGGTGGGGAAGGAAGACTTCATAAGACCAAGTGTCCAGGCCCCAGCAGGTGGGGGAAGAAGGCTTCATAAGACCAAGTGGCCGTCCCGCTGCCTCCACCCGAGTAAACTCGCCAACTTTTTTAATAAGTGACTTTTTAATTCGGGACTCGGAGGCCGTGAGCTGAGGGAGCACAGCTCGTTAGGGCCGCAGATCGTTAGGCGCAACTTAATAAGCAAGGCCTACCCTGCAACGGGTCTTCTCTCAGCGAACGTAGGCCTACGAAAAAACGCGATGAACTTTCTTAAATTAGAGTTCGGGGCAATAGCGGCTCCTGCGCACCTTCTCCCCTCGCGCTCCCCTCACTTCATCGCTCTGTTGAGATCTCGAGGGGAAGAAATGGCTCCTTTGTCCCCATTTTGGGGAATGCGCCTGCGTATCTTGGTGTGAATGTTGCTTTCTTGATTGGACCATCGTTTTTTAACGCTTTTTGCAGAAAATTTAGCATTGTTTGGACGAAAATATGGTTCCTCATTTGGCTGGTGTGAGACGTGTTGGAAAAGAGTGCTTCTTTGTCCTTTGAAAATGATGTTTCCTTTGAAAGATGTTCTTTGAAAAAGATGTATTTGATAGATGTTTATCGAAAAAGATGTTTTCTTTGAAAGATGTTCTCTGAAAAAGATGTATTTGATAGATGTTTATCGAAAAAGATGTTTCCTTTGAAAGATGTTCTTTGAAAACGATTTTTCCTTCAAGAAAGCGTTTTTTCAGTAAGATGTTTTGAAAAAAGTTTTCTTCGAAAGATGTTCTTTTAAAACGTTCTCGCTTTACTGAACCTGACTTCGGGGATAATTTCATTTGCGTTTTGGGGCAACATCTGATCGTGTTTCACGGTCTCCCCTCCTGCTATCCCAGAGGGAAATAGACCTTAATTAATGACTTCGGAACATCACTTCGCAATCAGCAGTGATGGAAATTTTTCTGAAGTTCGGAGAAATTCATTACAGAAATTGGATGGCAAATATGCAGTGTCCTAACTCGCAATAATTTGGATGGGAAATGTACGCAGAGTGTCCTAACCCACAATAATTTGAATGGCAAATGTATGCAGAGTGTCCAAACCCACATAACACAGAATTTTAGGACACTCAAGTTAGAGGCGTGGTGTGCATCGCAGGGTTGCCAAACTGGCTTTTCCTAGCCAAGTTACTAACTAGGAACTGAACTAGGAACTAATCCACTCAGTCAGTTGTGACTTCTGATTTGCGGATAAGGACACTGGCATATTTGCCCTCCAATTGATGGTCCTGACATACGATTTGATTGCCTACAAGTGTTTTCGTTGCCGCACGAGTAGAGCATTTCACTCTGAACGAAAAGATCTTTGTTGAACGAAAGGATGTTTTATTCCAATCAAGCCTGATAAATATCATCTTGCACGTCGGTTTTTCAAATGCCTTATCACTAACACCAGAACACAATGACGGATACCCCCGGTCCAGCCGGTACCCATATCCGACACCTGGGTGGAGTGGGGAATTGTGGCCGAGTTCTCCCTTTTCCCAACGGGGAGAAACACCGGGCTTCACTGCCGGAATAAAGGATGCTCTTCTGCTCATCGAGTCACACTGCACGCTTTGTCCTTAGGTTAAGATGCTCAGAAACTAAGGGAACACATGCAGTGCATTTAAGAAGTCTTTTGTTATTTGTAAATAAGTAAATAAGTAAATACGTAAATAAGTCTTTTGAAAGTAAGATTTTATTTTTGTTATTTCTGTTAAGGATTAGCTGTCTTTATTATACGACAGTACTTATCGCAATGCCAAGTGTTCTGAAACGAGAGCTAATCCTTGGTGTAATGTAGAACAGACGGCTCTCACTCGGATCCTTATAATTGTGTTGCATATTTTAACAAGACTCTTCATTCCCTTACACAACTGTCCTGTCAGTTTATTTTTGTTCAGAAAAATTTTTCCGTGTTAAATAAAACTTGATGTATTAGAAGATGCTTTCCGTATGAAGTACTACAAGTCGCTAAATTTATTTAGCCCTACAAGTATGTAGTTTTAGTTCAGCAAGGTTATTATAAGAGATCTAAGTAATTGTTCTACTGGTGCATTGCGCGTGGGAATGCTAAAATTATTTGAAGAAATTAAAAAATTATTTAAAGACCAATATTGATTTTTCAACGGCATAATTCTCAAAAATAATTTCCGCTAGTCCATACATTATTAAATTACTGTTTCCTATATCATAACAAAAAGTGTCGTTCGCCGAAATTTTTAAGGTATGCTTAGTTTAGAAATTATTCATTATTATCCTCGGTGCTGTTTGTTTCTTCAGTCTAAATCAAAATACAATCTTGATATAAACTTGCAGTATTCATGGTGCTGTTTGTTCCTTCAGTCTAAATCAAAATACAATCTTTAAATAAACTTGCAGTATTCGTGGTGCAAGACTTCAAGAGCCCCACTTCTGACAAGAAAGATCTAGGTTCGATCCCAGTCGAGCACATGTGGTATTTTTAGCAGGGTATGCGCAGCTTCGCTGGTGGATAGAGAGAACGATGAAGGTATAAAAGAGGGGGACGCTTCCACTCCATGAACTTCCACTTCACTCAATTCGTGCCTCTGGATTGAAATGGTCAAAAATATTTCTACAACACAATTGTAAAAATAGAGCGATCACTTAAATTTTATTTGGTTGAATATCGGACACTTGGGTTCCACTGTTATATTCAAGTTTAGAAAATCATTTTTTTGAATTTTTATCGGCCAAGCTCTCTACTCACGGAAAGTTTAAAAAGGCTCTATCTCAATGAGCAGAAAGCAGATGAAACTGAAATTGAGGCCTTAAAAGGCTCTATTCCAATGAGCAGGGAGCTCGGCCAGCAAGAAGAAATGGGAACATCCTGGAGGAATTTTTAAACCTGCAAGACAATGTACTCGCGATACGAGGAAGGTTGAAACACAGACTTCAAGGTTCATCGTTGAGCTTCCATAATATGAGGGACGTCGAAAATACCTGCTTCGAGTTTTTCTGTCGTTACCACGGTAGAGGAAACTAGGTAGGGTCGTTTCTATGGGGGAAAATACGCCTCTTGTTCGGCTAGCCAATAGAAAGGCTTCATTTCGAACATACTGTATGACGTCACCAAAACGCTATATCGTTAGGCCAATAGTGGAGCCAGATTTGAGGGTAGCAGTGCTACCAGATGCAATAAGAGCGCTGCTATTGGTTTGTTGCCGTGACGTCAGCAAAGCCACACCGTCAACGAAAAAAAGACTGGTTTGACCCTACCTTGTTTCCTCTACCGTGGTCGTTACACCGGGGACGCGTCACATGCAAATACTCGAACCAATCACTGTCAGTATTGAGCCCCACCTGAGGTTGAGGTTCCCCGTGGGGAAGAGAGACTTCCTCGCGGTGAGGACGAGCATCAGCACTGGGGAGGAGGGGAAGCTCCCCTCCAGAGAGGTTTTCGCCCCCGGGGAAGCAGTGCTAGATCCCATGGGGAGGATGAGATTCACGTGCTCCTCATTTATCTGGTGAATGTAAAATAAAAGTCATTTTAAAATCAGGTCTTCCGTCATGTTTATCAAATCAGGATTTTGGTAATTTTGGCTCCAAAACGAGTAGAGCCAAATTACATAGTTGCCAAGAAGTGAATCATTATTTTTTTAACTGATACCAAGAATGCTCTGAGTGGTACATGAAGGATACGGTTAAGGATAATTTTCAACGATAGATAAAAATTTAAATTTATTGAAGTGTCTTTTCTAATCTAACAACCATCGTATTTCATTGCTTTCAGAAATACAAAATTTGACTTCATACAGTGATTTGCTCTGCACATGAGCAGCGTTTTAAAGATATGAAGTTTTATTTCCAATGTGATGAACCAATTATTAAAGTGGAAATAATTTACAGAAACATTTTTGCTAATCAAATTAGTACTGATGAAAACATTGTTTAAGTGACGATCTCGAAATTAAAAGAATCAAAATCCCTAACATGCAAACAATGCAGCTGCGAAGAATTGTCACAATTAAGATACGCCTCAAGAAATCAAGCTTCTCAATCGGTAACTTCGAAATGGAAACGTTCAACTCAGCTAGGAATGGCTCGAACGTCACTGCAATGTATTCTCGAAGAAACGTTTATCCACATAAAAGTTAGCTGACACAAGACTTCCAGCTCGCGCACTACCAAAAGAGGAGAAATTGTGTACACGCGTTTGTGCGCTTCGCAAAAAAAGACAGACTTTATTCGAACACAGTCGTGTCTGAGGAAACTCATTTCCACCTTAATGGTGAAGATAATGATCAAAATTCCAGGTTTTGTGTCCCAAAAAACATTGCACATATTTTTAAGCATTCACTCAGGCCAGTTGAAGTTACGATACGATTCGCCATTATCGTGGCTTAACGCCAGAGTTTGTCGGTTGAATTTAAAGAGAGTGATACCAAACAAGACAGTAGTGAGAGAAGGATGTTTTAGGGTGATGACATATTTGGGTTATGAGTCAAGAAAACCTTAGGTAACGATAGACATGCATTGTTCCCGGTGTTTTGAAACAACGTTACGAGCGCGTTGACGTAGTCGGCAGTGAGATCTAGGCTAGTAACTAGTTCTGACAGTGAATGAACTCGAAGTGGTGACTACGCTGGCTTCGTTGACGACTCAGGATCTCGTAGGCGAGCGTTAGCTGCAGATTGGGTTAGCGAGAGAGCGAAAAACGTAAGTGAGGCTGACTTGGAAATTAATGATAGCGCAATATGTACAATATATGTAGGTAGTCGTGTACGCTCTCGCCATCTCTAGTTAAATAGAGAGCTAAAAGACGTTTGGCAAGAAAACGCCTGTGAGGCTTGCTTGGCTAACGTAGCGCTGGTAATGAGCACCTGAGCAGGAGCTTTAGCGAACAAGCGTTGGTGTAAGAGCGCTTGCCCATTGAAGTATTTGTTTGAACAATAATGGTTGATATTTAAAAAGATTATAGTCAGTGCCTGTATGGAAGCGCTTACCCAACTTCTGGAGCAGCTCAAGCAGTTGTTTCATCAAAGAGAGGTGAGATTGAGGGTTACTAGCTGTAAGCATGATAATAAGAAAACGGTTGTAGAGGTAGGGCGTTGTCGTCGGAATGACTTTAAAAAAGAGTCTGAGGCTACTCAGTTAAGAGAGCTTCTTTGAACGTTGACCCTGATGGGCTAAACTGAAGTTCAATATTCAATTGAAATTTGAAGTCTATTGTAGTGATCAATTTTGAAAATAGTTAACATTAACTTGATCGTGCCTTCATTTAGTTTTGATTGAGTATCCATGAAAATCGAGTTTGTAATTACCGCTCGGTCAGCAGCATCAGAAAAATCCTCTCCGTGGCCACTGGCGGCTCCCGTCACGGTCAAAGATTTAAACATTTCTCGCTCCAGGAATGCCGGGCTGTGCTATCTGGTGCTTTAAAAGCTCGCTATTGGCCGGTTTGTGGTGCCAGATTGCTGTAGGGTATTCGTATGAGCAGCTCTCTCTGAAGTCGCACTAAGGGCGACGCGACCGAGCTGGAGTCTAGGGTGCGCGTATATTGGATCATGAGTCCATAACATTTGCAGCATAGCTGGAACAATACGAAAAGTTAGCCACCGAAAATTTTCACCCCTTCACAATGGGTGAAGGCTATTGGTTCGCACACGGTGGGAAATCGATGTGTGATATTTGTACGAGCAGCTCGGTGCTAGGTAGGGCTTTCAATCGATTAAAAAAACCGATTAATGTTCGGTTTAATCGATTAAAATTGAAGCAATTAATGATCGATTGATTGGCGATTAATTGCTACCCCACTGTATATTTAAAAAGACCACCTTGCCTAAGTAGCAATTCCTGTTATAGCTTAATGTAGGGGTTCTAAAACGGTGTCCCCGGGCCACTAGACCACGTAGCTGGTCCCCACGTATCACATCCAGTGGTGCAGGGAAATAGTATTCTTCCCATGATCGATAGATTTATCAAATTAAAGAATTGTATTCCTAAAGCACTTAGAGTAGTTGGTTCAACGGAAGTAATTTCTGAAAGTGACTGGCACACTCTCTGCGTCCTTTCAGACACTCTGAATCCTGTTTAAATAGTCCTCAAAAAGTTGTGTAGTGATGGTATAAATATACTATAAGCTGAGGCATCGATTACGTTCTTGTTATCAAAGATGAAAAGTATGCAAAATTGCTTTGCAGCTCAGTTACATCAGAGCCTCTTGCAAAGATATTCTCAAAGAAGGCAAATTGAAGCTATCTCACTTTGCAAGTATCTTCATAATCCTAGTTATTTGCATAACGACACGATGTTTTCCATCAATTCAAAAGCAATGATCAAGAAATGCGCTCAACAAACGGTTACCAGATTATTTGAAGATGCACAAACCTCGAGTAGTGAAACTGAAGTAATTGAGAACACTCAGCAACAAAGTGGAGAAACTGAAGAAAAAGATTTTTACGAAGAATACGCGAAAACACTTGAAAAATTTGACAGTGATGCACAAAGTTTACCTTGTAAGCCTGGTATGAATAAAGAACTGAAATATTTCGAAGAGACAGGTAGTAGATGCTCGAATATGCAAAACTTACACAAGTCTATGTTAACCATCCAAGCTACAAGTGTACAAGCCGAAAGAGGATTTTCTGCAAGTGGTCTGTTTTTGACCAAACTAAGAACTTCTTTGTCAGAAGACACATTAGATGCATTACGTTTCCTAAGAGACTACTTTAACAATCATTCTGGCGGTGACAGACAACAAGCTACTTAAGTATGCTGTATAGTAATCGCACTGAAACCTGTAAATATATTTAATCATATAGCACTACGAATAACTTTTCGTTTTTAGCAATACAAAGTTTAGTTTAATTTATTATATGTAGTTGTTGGCAATAAAGTATATTGCATAGATAGAAATTCAATAAACCTTTATTTTGAACACTTACTTTTTTACTATCCGTACATGCATTATGATTAATCGATTAACCGCCAATTAATCGATTAAATATCACTTTTAATCGATTAAATTTCAATCGATTATTTTAAAGCCCTAGTGCTAGGCTGTAGTGGCGAGCTACCAAGTCGCTACAGGATCGCATCTTTTGACTTATTTTGAGCATTTTTATGGTAATTCAATGACTGTTGATGGAAACTAGTGTAGGCTAAAAATACAAGAATATTTGCTACACGAGCTAGTAAATACATATAAGCACACAGTATACTTAGTTCCAACAAAATTGAACTACACTCCAAACGGAAAGAGAATCAATTAATATACTGACAATCATTTCCCCTCTCCAATATCTTTTCCAATTGCGATGGCGTATCGCGGCTCCTTCGATCACCAGATTTATGTACTCGTGATTTCTATATCTATTTCTATATTCGAGGGTAAGAGTTTTCATTGACTAACCTGGTCCTTAACAGCAATTAAAACACTGCAGTTTTTAATAACAGCATAACTCTGCAGGTCTTAGGTAGACTGATGATCATTAAAAGCGCGCGTATTCATTTGAACAATAATTGTTGTCATGTAAGACAGACTACATTCGATAATAAACATTCACATAAAATTCCAAGTTTTGCCACGTTGTTTTAAATTTTTCCGGGCCTCCTTACGTTTCTGTTATATATTAAAATGTGCATCGTTATAATGTGACCCTGGCTTTGTGAGTAAGAGCTCCGGTGGCTGAGATTTACGAGTCCAGGAACATCTTTGTTATAGGCCTCGCATGGCAGGCTCACAGGATGTCCTTATCGTGCTTGGGTTCGATGGGTCGGAAGCGCCCCTACCGACGGCGCCGGAAGACACCAGGCGGAACTTCTTTGTTACTCACTAGACTTTCCGTGTGAACTACGGAGACGAGTACAATACTAGAAGTCCTACAGTGCGTTTCCCTTCCTTCTGCCTGGTATTCGGCTAGGCGAATTGAAGTTAAAGCTTCTGCTTAAATAAACCTAATGTCGTACTGAAAATAGCGACATTACAGTTTCGAAGTTTAATTTTTATCGATTTTCCAGTTGGGTAGATTACTTATTGATTATTCGTGGTGAAAATGCAGCATTTTTATTTGTAACCACTACCACTCTAATTTTATTGTGCACACATATACTGAATTCAAATACTCGCGCACCCAGCTGCAGTAGGTCATTGCTGGCGATTCAGTAACACATGTGGGGTAAACAGAATCACTGATGGTACAAAAACATATTAAACTAGAAATTTAGGAAGGATTATTCTAAGAAATATGTGAAGGTAGCGCAGTACAGAAGTGCAGTACAGAATGGGTGAGATGAGGGTAGAAAAGAGAGTACAACAGGGAGGAGGAAGATTCGAAGAGGGTAAAAGAGACTGTACAACAAAAAGGGGTTAAAGTAAGGGTAAGGTACTTGTATCAAAGATGCAACGGAGTAGATCAGCCGTAAACAAGGGGTGAAGTGAGGGTAAAGTACTTTTATCAAAGATACAATGGAGTAGATCAGCCGTAAACAAGGGGTGAAGTGAGGATAAAGTATTTGCATCAAAGATACAACGGAGTAGATCAGCCGTAAACAAGGGGTGAAGTGAGTGTAGGGTAAACAGGGGGATAAACAAGGGGTGAAGTGAGGGTAAGGAACTCGTACCCAAGCTACACCAGAGTGGGTCAGCGGCCGGAGTAAATCTGACCCTAAAACGAGCAGCGAAACGATCGCTAAACGGAGGGTAAAGATGGGGGGTATTGGGGTGCACAACAGGGGGAGACGGTGAGGGGGTAGAGGGGGCTCAGTAATGTCCCCCCGATGCTAAGTCGGCCCATAAACAGTCTGCAATTGCCCCTGTAATACCCCGACTAATTCTGGACGCAGTCTGTAGTGCTGCTGTTGTTCAGAGCCGGCGTTGCGGCGGCGCTCTGCCGTAATTGTTACACCGGCGCGCCGCGGTAGAATTTGCCTCCGCCGCCTCCAATGCGACCATAAAACAACCGTAAATACCGGCGCCGATGCGGTGCTTGCACCAATAACAGCCTCGATAGTGGTGGTGTGGTGGTGTGGTTGCTGGGGAGGTGGTGTGGTTGTTGGGGTGGTGGTGTGGTTGTTGGGGTGGTGGTGTGGTTGTCGGGGTGGTGGTGTGAATGTTGAGGTGGTGGTGTGGTTGTTGGGGTGGTGGTGTGGTTGTTGGGGTGGTGGTGTGGTTGTTGGGGTGGTGGTGTGGTTGTTGGGGTGGTGGTGTGGTTGTTGGGATGGTGGTGTGGTTGTTGGGATGGTGGTGTGAATGTTGAGGTGGTGGTGTGGTTGTTGGGGTGGTGGGGTGGTTGTTGGGGTGGTTATGTGGTTGTTGGGGGGGTGGTGTGGTTGTTGGGGTGGTGGTGTGTTTGTTGGGGTGGTTGTTGGGGTGGTTGTGTGGTTATTGGGGTGATGCTGTGGTTGCTGGGGTGGTGGTGTGGTTGTTGGGGTGGTTGTTGGGGTGGTGGTGTGGTTGTTGGGGTGGTGGTGTGAATGTTGAGGTGGTGGTGTGGTTGTTGGGGTGGTGGTGTGGTTGTTGGGGTGGTGGTGTGGTTGTTGGGGTGGTGGTGTGGTTGTTGGGATGGTGGTGTGAATGTTGAGGTGGTGGTGTGGTTGTTGGGGTGGTGGGGTGGTTGTTGGGGTGGTTATGTGGTTGTTGGGGTGGTGGTGTGGTTGTTGGGGTGGTGGTGTTTTTGTTGGGGTGGTTGTTGGGGTGGTTGTGTGGTTGTTGGGGTGATGCTGTGGTTGTTGGGGTGGTGGTGTGGTTGTTGGGGTGGTTGTTGGGGTGGTGGTGTGGTTGTTGGGGTGGTGATTTGATTGTTGGTGTGGTGGTGCGAATGTTGGGGTGGTGGTGTGGTTGTTGGGGTGGTGGTGTGGTTGTTGGGGTGGTTGTTGGGGTGGTGGTGTGGTTGTTGGGGTGGTGATGTGATTGTTTGTGTGGTGGTGTAAATGTTGAGGTGGTGGTGTGAATGTTGTCGTGCTGGAGGTGGTGAGCAGTGGTGTGAAATTTGGAGTGGTGTAGTGAGGGGGTGTATGAATGCTACAGGGGGCCCAAAGTGAGCGCTGGGTGATAGAAAAATTTGTTACCATTTCAGTCGAAAGCGTGTGAAGATTTATGCCACCATCAATATTAGATAAAGTAAAGCGTATGAAAGAGAGGAAAATCTTGTAAGTAGAAATTTTCCAACGTTGCCACACTACAGTACAACCACAGCGGACCATATTGGCCAAATTTTTGGCCAATCTTGGTGAAACGGTAGCCAACATTTTGGCAATTTGTGACCAATATTCTTCTGTATAATTTTGTGCAATTTATTTGCTCGTAGAGCAAAAAAAATATTCGGGAAAATTTTTTGAAAAAATGCAAAATTTTTTCGGAAAATTTTTTTTCATGACAAACTTTTTCAGGAAAAATTTCGTGCTTCAAATTGAAGCCATACATGTGCTGTTTGTCCACAATAAACTTTACAGGCGTGCACGCAATACTGCAGATCGCTCACTGTGGGGGATCAGTATAGTTGTGGCGCGGGGAAAATGTTTTTTGTAAAAAATGTTTTTTTTTGTGCAAAAAATTTCTACTTTATGAGAGCCAAACTCTTAAAACTTTCTTAACCACAATAACAAAAAATTAACAGAATAATTCATTTACTAACAAACAAAACGTTTGTTTGTGATATTGTAATTTTTTTTCTCCCGTGGAAACCTAATACTTCCTTCACGCCAAATCAAACTTCTCATACAATTTTTGGTGCAGAGAAGCGAGATGTTTTTTTGAAAAAAAATAATAGTGCTTCAGCTCCGGGGTAGCAATTTGACATTTCCGAATTGGGTAAAAAACGGCAGTCCGTCAGAGTAAAGAAAGTCAATTTTTTTGGCAATTTTTCAAAATTTATTTTTTTAATTCAAAATATCTCCGAAGCCAAAACGAGTTTCAAACATCCCTACCCCAGCAATGTTACCCAATTGTTTGTCTCTTGAATGGAACTTGTTTTATGACTATAGGTTGAAATTTGTAGTGGGAGTATGGTTTGCTGTCTCCCCCCTATTTTTCGTTTTTTTGCCGTAACTCATTGCTATGAAGCAAATCGAAAATATTTCATAGGGTGACCTCCCTTTTTTCCAACGTTTTAACAGTCTACCGAAGTTCATAAACATTGGTTCGCAAATAAAAAGAGTGCAAAAGGTGTACGGTCCACTTAAAGAATCGCCATCTATCACCAGCTGTCAACAGCTGCCACCAACTGTCACCAGCTGTCAACAGCTGCCACCAACTGTCACCAGCAGTTAACAGCTGCCACCAACTGACACCAGCTGCACCAGCTCTGACAAGCAGTCCCCAACTGTCACCAGCTGTCACCAGCGGCAACAGTGGCTACAGCTGTAACAGCGGCAACAGCCGGCACAAAACAGCTCCAAGCGCCATGCCTCTCGCTGTCATTTATGGACTAATATGGAGCTCAACGCACCTTACGAGCTTTTTATGGTTGTTTTCAGGGACTTTATGGACGCGCGCCACCCGGGGAGAGCTGGGGTGTTGCTTGCCTTTTATGGAAGTCTGCACAAATTATATGGTTTATGGCACTGTGTGTAGTATTTATGGCACTGTTATGGTACTATTTATGGTTCTGTTTGTTGCGTTCATGGTGCTGTTTGTTGTGTTTATGGTGCTGTTTGTTGTGTTTATGGTGCTGTTTGTTGTGTTTGTGGTGCTGTTTGTCGTATTTATGGTGCTGTTTGTTGTGTTTATGGTGCTGTTTGTTGTGTTTATGGTGCTGTTTGTTGTGTTTATGGTGCTGTTTGTTGTGTTTGTGGTACTGTTTGTTGTGTTTGTGGTGCTGTTTGTTGTGTTTATGGTGCTGTTTGTTGTGTTTGTGGTGCTGTTCGTTGTGTTTATGGTGCTGTTTGTTGTGTTTATGATGCTTTTTGTTGTGTTTATGATGCTGTTTGTTGTGTCTATGGTGCTGTTTGTTGTGTTTATGGTGCTGTTTGTTGTGTTTGTGGTGCTGTTTGTTGTGTTTATGGCGCTGTTTGTTGTGTTTATGGTGCTGTTTGTTGTGTTTATGGTGCTGTTTGTTGTGTTTATGGTGCTGTTTGTTGTGTTTATGGTGCTGTTTGTTGTGTTTATGGTGCTGTTTGTTGTATTTATGGTGCTGCTTGTTGTGTTTATGGTGCTGTTTGTTGTGTTTATGGTGCTGTTTGTTGTGTTTATGGTGCTGTTTGTTGTGTTTATGTAGCTGTTTGTTGTGTTTATGGTGCTGTTTGTTGTGTTTATGGTGCTGTTTGTTGTGTTTATGATGCTGTTTGTTGTGTTTATGGTGCTGTTTGTTGTGTTTATGGTGCTGTTTGTTGTGTTTGTGGTGCTGTTTGTTGTGTTTATGGCGCTGTTTGTTGTGTTTATGGTGCTGTTTGTTGTGTTTATGGTGCTTTTTGTTGTGTTTATGGTGCTGTTTGTTGTGTTTATGGTGCTGTTTGTTGTGTTTATGGTGCTGTTTGTTGTATTTATGGTGCTGCTTGTTGTGTTTATGGTGTTATTTTTTTGTGTTTATGGAGCTGTTTGTGGGATTTATGAAGGTTTTTACGGTTTTTAGGGATCGAAATATGGTATAATGGAATCGCTATGGTATGGTGTTGAAGTCATGGTGTCATGTAACCGTTATGGTACGGCATTTATGGAGCTGCTATGGTATGGTAATATTGGATTTATGAAACTATTGATGGACAGCGTTGCTAAATATATGGTATTGTTAAGGTATGCCAGAATGGTATTTATGGAACCGTTACAATATTATGGCACTTATGAACCTGTTACAATATCATAGTATTTATGGCCCGTTACAAAATTATGGTATTTATGAAACAATAACAATACTACGGTATTAATGGAACTATTGCAATATTGTGTTACTCATTGATTAGTTACAATATTATGGTAGTCATGGAACTGTTACAATATTATGCTAGTTGCAGAGCAGTTACGATATTTTAGTACTTACATATAGTGTATAAACACCATAATATTATGGTACTTATGACCCTGCTAAAATATCATTGTATTTATGGACTTGCTACAACATCATGGTATTTATGAAACTTTTACAATGTTATGGAAAATACAATTCTAAAATGATATCCTCCGATGGTTAATGTGGATGGTTCTTGCTCGGGTGCCATCCTTTTTGATAATGCCCCTGCCTGAGGGATATCTGAGGGTTGACTAGTTTGTTAATCGATAAAAGCCGTATTTTCTGATGCTGGTTATTCCGCTGAAATCTTCTTGATGTTCTGAGATAGGAAAGAAAGTCACATTTGCTGACTTTGATTTATTAAGTTGAGGCTTGTCAACAGTTTTTCTTTTCGTTGCTGCGAATAGTTTCCAGAATTTTTCGAATTTTCAGATCGCTGCTTGAAGAAGACAAATGCTGTAGCTAAATTGCGAATAATTTCAGCAAAAAAGCGATTGAGCTTACAAGCTAACGATCATCTGAAGATCGTGACAGAAGTCCGTTTCGCAGGTATCTATGATACGCGAGCTCAGTCTATTCTATGGAAGCATTATTTTCCCTTCTTACTACAGAGGCACCAGTCGCCCGATCCTGGCGATGGCTTAACACCCTCACTCTATGATATGGCACAGTTTAACACTTTGACTGCGACGTGCGCCACAGGTGGTACACGGAGGTAATTTCCATAATGCTGCTGACCAACCAGTAGTAGCAAATTTAATTTTCATAAATAATTGATCGATGCTAAATGAAGGCACGATCCAGTTCATGTTTGGTTTTTTAAAACTAGTTCACTATAATTGACTTTAGATTTTAATCTGGTGTTGAACTTAATATTAAAGTGTTAAATATTATGGTACTTACGAAACGGTAACAATATCATGGTACTTATGGAACTTTATGGAACTGTCACAATATTATGGTACTTATGGAACTTTATGGAACTGTTACAATATTATGGTACTTATGGAACTTTATGGAACTGTTACAATATTATGGTACTTATGGAACTTCGTGGAACTGTTACAATATTATGGTACTTATGGAACTTTATGGAACTGTCACAATATTATGGTACTTATGGAACTTTATGGAACTGTTACAATATTATGGAACTTTAAGAAGCATCTACAATATTATAGAACCCATGGTCCATAAATACCATAATTGTATTTACAATATTTACCCCCATCACTCACCTCGTGTCCCCCCGACACCCAGGCGAGGAAGTGGGGGAGGGGGGCGCGGGGGGCGGAGCAGTTGAGGGCGATGGGGTCCCCCACCCTGTAGAGGGGCGCCACCCCCGCCACCTCCGGCACCAGGTCCGACGGCTCTGAGGGGAGGGGGGAGGAGGGAGGTACTTCTGAGTTGTTGTTGCGCTTTGTTGGGAGTCAATCTTTGTTTCGGTTTGTTGAGTGTGAAATTTTGTTTTGGTTTGTGAACAGTGAAATTTTAATTGAATTGGGGAGCAGTGAAGCTTTGTTGGGCACATCCGCTGTTTTTATTTTGGCTTGTTACGAGTGATATTTTTGTTGGTGCTGAGTGTTTGTTTACATTGTGCCACCCAGTACGGCCACTCACCCAGTACGGCCACCCACCCAGTACGGCCACCCACCCAGTACGGCCACCCACCCAGTACGGCCACCCACCCAGTACGGCCACCCACCCAGTACGGCCATCCACCCAGTACGGCCACCCAACCACCCAGTACAGCCACCCACCCAGTACAGCCACCCACCCACCCACCCAGTATAGCCACCCACCCAGTATAGCCACCCACCCAGTACAGCCACCCACCCACCCAGTACGGCACCCACCCGCCCACCCAGTACGGCCACCCACCCACCCAGTACGGCCACTCACCCAGTAAGGCCACTCACCCAGTACGGCCACTCATCCAGTAAGGCCAATCACCCAGTACGGCCACTCACCCAGTACGGCCACATGCCCAGTAAGGCCACTCATCCAGTACGGCCACTCACCCAGTACGGCCACTCACCCAGTACGGCCACACACCCAGTAAGGCCACTCACCCAGCAGTACGGCCACTCACCCAGTACGGCCACTCACCCAGCAGTACGGCCACTCACCCAGTACGGCCACTCACCCAGCAGTACGGCCACTCACCCAGTACGGTCATGTGGGCCGTGGCCTGGGCCGTAGCGAAGGACGGCGCGTCTGCCACGGCCTCACAGCGGTACTGGCCGCTGGACGTCCGCCGCACGTCCACCAGCTCCACCCTGTCCACCGCCGACCGACCCGCCTGCGGGGTGAGGGGTTGTGAGGGTGAGAGGTTGGAGTGAGAGTTGAAGGGGAGAGGGGTGTGAGAGGGAGAAGTGAGAGGGTGAGGGGTGAGGGGAGTGAGAGGCTTATGTGAGGGGTGAGGCAGTGAGGAGTTCGACTGGGGGTGAGGGGATGAAGGGTTGGAGTAAGGGTGAGGGATGAGGAGACTGAGAGGTTGAAGTGAGAGGAGAGGGTGTGAGGCTTTGGAGTGAGGAGTGAGGGGTGAGTGTCAGAAGTGTGGGGTGAGGGGGTGAAAAGTAAGAAGCTGTAAGTGGGTAAACGCAAGGAGATAATGGGTAAGGGATGAGGGGTGAGAATTGGGTAGTGAGGGGAAAGTGGAAGAGAAAGGGGTTTAGGGGTTGGAGTGATGGCGTGAGTGTTAAGGAGATGAGAAAGTAAGAGGGTGAGAGGGATCGGGGTGTGATGGGCTAATGATTGGGAGAAGGAATGAAAGGGACCCACCAAACACCCCTAAAAACACACTAAACACCCACCCAACACCCACCCAACACCCACCCAACACCCACCAAACACCCACCCAACACCCACCAAACACCCACCCAACACCCACCCAACACCCACCCAACACCCATCCAACACCCAACCAACACCCACCAAACACCCACCCAACACTCGCACGTCCCCAGCGGGTGGGGCTGCGATCAACATTCAAGAGGCGGGGCTCGCCCCAAAATTCGGCGTTTTGTCCCCACGGCCGCAAATGAAATTAGGCGCCGCGGGCGGGGAAAAAAACCTGGGTTTTTTGGGTGGAACCTGGGCTTTTTTGGCGGGAGATCTGGGTTTTTCTGAGGTTTTTGGAGGGAGGACTGACAGCTCATTCGAAGAAATGGAGATGGGGGTGAACCGGACGGGGGAACAAGATGGATGGGAGTAATGGGAGAACTAGATGGATGAGTGATGGGGGAATAAGATGGAAGGGGGTGATGGGGGAACAAGATGGATGGAAAAGATGGGAACTACTCATATGGGAGTGATGGGGAACAAGATGGATGGCGATGATGGGGGAAAAACAAAACGGATAAGGCTGATGGGTTAAGAACAAGAGGGATAAGGCTGATGGAGGAAGAACAAGACGGATAGGCTGATGGGTAAGAACAAGAGGGATAAGGCTGATGGTGGAAGAACAAGACGAATTGGGCTGATGGGATAAGAACAAGACGGATAGGGCTGATGGAGGAAGAACAAGTCGGATAGGGCTGATGGGTTAAGAACAAGACGGATAGGCTGATGGGGGAAGAACAAGAGGGATAGGGCTGATGGTGGAAGAACAAGACGAATTGGGCTGTTGGCATAAGAACAAGACGGATAGGGCTGATGGAGGAAGAACAAGACGGATGGAGGTGATGGGAGTTTGAAGAGGCCGAGCGAGTGAGGGATGGCGGCAGGGAAAGAGAGAGACGAGTGTCTGGGGAGGCAAAAGGTCGTTAGGACGAGAGGAATGTGCGGCCAGAGAGAGGAATGACCACTCCGCGGGCTGGGGGAATGTAGCTTGCCTTACTCAAGGCATTAACAGAATGAATGAAGCATAGCAAAGAGGCTCAGCAGCTCACTTGTTAGCTTTTGCGAGAAGAGTTCAAGTGCAGGCTTGTTGGGTTGTAACAAATTCGAGCTCTCGTTAGAGTTCAAGTTTCAGCCAATGTCTCAGTGCAAGTCCTATTATATGTCTCAGTGCAAGCTCTAGGATAGCAAGTCCAAGATAAAGTCCTAGTATAACAAGTCCCAGCACAAGTCCTAGGATAGCTAGTCCCAGCACAAGCCTTAGCAGTATAAGTCCCAGCATAAGTCTCAGTAGTACAAGTCCCAGCATGAGTCATACTATAACAAGTCCCAGCACAATCCTAGTACAACAAGTCCTAACACAAGTCATAGTAAAACAAGTCCTAGCAGGAGTTTCAAATAACTTACGGTGCACCGTAACTACGCAAGTAATAATTTACCTCGCATTTCAGGTACAGCCGACAGCGAAAGTTTTTCGTTTGTTTGGCTGCGAGCCGTTTTTGAGACCTTAATTCCCAAGTTGTAGCAATGTTCAATAAAATTTGTAGCCAGAATTCCCAAGTTTTGACAATGTTTTAAGAGCTGAAAAGAAAAAAAAAGAAACACTCGCCGACCTAACCAAGTCAACAGAAGAACCTTCGCTGCCGGCTTACTGCTACTGAAAGGTGAATCTCTTAAAAACCGGCATCTGGTCTTTATAAGTACGACCGCCCATTTCACGTAAAGGTATACCCTTCTACCACAATACTAGAAATATACCCTTCACTTACAAGTATACTCTTCACATACAAGTACACCCTTCAACGATAAAACAACAGGTTTATCTTCACATACAAGTACACCTTTCACATAAGCGTACACCCTCCAACCACTACACTACAGGTACATCCCACACACACACACACACACACACACGCACACCACACACCCGCACGTACATCCCACTCATCCAGACCTCGCCACTCACACCCAGAGCGCGCCACTCACATTGACCGCGATGCCCGGGACTGTGAAGACGACAGCAGGGGACGAGGACTTGGAGGGCGTGTACTGGAAGAACTGCTGGCCGTCCTTCCACCAGGTGACGGAGTAGAGCAGGTCCGTGTCCATCTCCAGGGCGCACCGCAGCGACGCCCTCTGCCCCACCACGAGGTAGCGAGGCACCGTCAGCTCCGTGATGCGCAGGCCTAGGGGCACACGGGTCAGTGAAGTGTACAAATCTAAATTGAGATCTGGCCTTTATGGGACCAGTAAGGATGAGTTCTCTAAACACGGGTCAGTAAAATGAGGGTGTCGCTCAGGAGTAGGTTCAGATTTGGCCTTTATGAGGCCCAGTTGAGATGAGTTCTCTAAAGACGGGTCAGTAAAGTGCACAGCAGTAGGTTGAGATCTGGCCTTTATGAGGGCCAGATAGGATGAGTTTTCTAAACACGGGTCGGTAAAAGGAGAGTGTCGCTCAGGAGTAGGTTGAGATCTGGCCTGTATGGGGACCAGTAAGGATGAGTTCTCTAAACACGGGTCAGTAAAATGAGGGTGTCGCTCAGGAGTAGGTTCAGATTTGGCCTTTATGAGGCCCAGTTGAGATGAGTTCTCTAAACACGGGTCAGTAAAGCGCACAGGAGTAGGTTGAGATCTGGCCTCTATAAGGGCCAGTTGTGACGAGTTCTCTAAACACAGGACAGTAAAAGGAGGGTGGCGTTCAGGAGTAGGTTGAGATCTGGCTTTTATGGCGGCCAGTTTGGATGAATTCTCCAGGTAGCGTTAGATGCTGGATATTTTTAGTGCATTTAAGGACGGGTCAGTAAAATGAGGGTGTCGCACAGGAGTAGATAGAGATCAGGCTTTTATGAGGGCCGAATGAGTTGAGATGAGTTCTCCAGGGAGCTTTAGAACTTAGATGTTTTAAGGGGCATTAAAAGACTTAATAAATTACAGTTACTCATGCACATCAGCTATAATTCAACTCAATGTTAGGGCTGCACTGCTCATCGTGATCGAAGATAAAGTTTCGATGTCACCATTCTGCGCGTGCGTCTCAAGCAAACCAGCTCTAAAGTATTTATGTCAATAAAAATCATATCAAGTCTAAAAAACAAGTTTGATGTGAGACGTTGCATCATCATGTGAGAGGAGCACAACGCAGTGTGAGACGTTGCATCACCGTGTAAGAGGAACACAACGCAGTGTGAGACGTTGCATCACCGTGTGAGAGGAACACAACGCAGTGTGAGACGTTGCATCATCGTGTGAGAGGAACACAACGCAGTGTGAGACGTTGCATCACCGTGTAAGAGGAACACAACGCAGTGTGAGACGTTGCATCACCGTGTAAGAGGAACACAACGCAGTGTGAGACGTTGCATCACCGTGTGAGAGGAACAAAACGCAGTGTGAGACGTTGCATCACCGTGTAAGAGGAACACAACGCAGTGTGAGACGTTGCATCACCGTGTAAGAGGAACACAACGCAGTGTGAGACGTTGCATCACCGTGTAAGAGGAACACAACGCAGTGTGAGACGTTGCATCACCGTGTAAGAGGAACACAACGCAGTGTGAGACGTTGCATCACCGTGTAAGAGGAACACAACGCAGTGTGAGACGTTGCATCACCGTGTGAGAGGAACACAACGCAGTGTGAGACGTTGCATCACCGTGTGAGAGGAACACAACGCAGTGTGAGACGTTGCATCATCGTGTGAGAGGAACACAGCGCAGTGTGAGACGTTGCATCACCGTGTAAGAGGAACACAACGCAGTGTGAGACGTTGCATCACCGTGTAAGAGGAACACAACGCAGTGTGAGACGTTGCATCACCGTGTGAGAGGAACACAACGCAGTGTGAGACGTTGCATCACCGTGTAAGAGGAACACAACGCAGTGTGAGACGTTGCATCATCGTGTGAGAGGAACACAACGCAGTGTGAGACGTTGCATCACCGTGTAAGAGGAACACAACGCAGTGTGAGACGTTGCATCACCGTGTAAGAGGAACACAACGCAGTGTGAGACGTTGCATCACCGTGTAAGAGGAACACAACGCAGTGTGAGACGTTGCATCACCGTGTGAGAGGAACACAACGCAGTGTGAGACGTTGCATCACCGTGTGAGAGGAACACAACGCAGTGTGAGACGTTGCATCATCGTGTGAGAGGAACACAGCGCAGTGTGAGACGTTGCATCACCGTGTAAGAGGAACACAACGCAGTGTGAGACGTTGCATCACCGTGTGAGAGGAACACAACGCAGTGTGAGACGTTGCATCACCGTGTGAGAGGAACACAACGCAGTGTGAGACGTTGCATCACCGTGTGAGAGGAACACAACGCAGTGTGAGACGTTGCATCACCGTGTGAGAGGAACACAACGCAGTGTGAGACGTTGCATCATCGTGTGAGAGGAACACAGCGCAGTGTGAGACGTTGCATCACCGTGTAAGAGGAACACAACGCAGTGTGAGACGTTGCATCACCGTGTGCGAGGAACACAACGCAGTGTGAGACGTTGCATCCCCGTGTAAGAGGAACACAACGCAGTGTGAGACATTGCATCACCGTGTGAGAGGAACACAACGCAGTGTGAGACGTTGCATCACCGTGTGAGAGGAACACAACGCAGTGTGAGACATTGCATCACCGTGTGAGAGGAACACAACGCAGTGTGAGACGTTGCATCACCGTGTGAGAGGAACACAGCGCAGTGTGAGACGTTGCATCATCGTGTGAGAGGAACACAACGCAGTGTGAGACGTTGCATCATCATGTGAGAGGAACACAACGCGGTGTGAGACGTTGCATCACCGTGTGAGAGGAACACAGCGCAGTGTGAGACGTTGCATCATCGTGTGAGAGGAACACAACGCAGTGTGAGACGTTGCATCATCATGTGAGAGGAACACAACGCAGTGTGAGACGTTGCATCATCATGTGAGAGGAACACAGCGCAGTGTGAGACGTTGCATCACCGTGTGAGAGGAACACAACGCAGTGTGAAACATTGCATCACCGTGTGAGAGGAACACAACGCAGTGTGAGACGTTGCATCACCGTGTGAGAGGAACACAACGCACTGTGAAACATTGCATCACCGTGTGAGAGGAACACAACGCAGTGTGAGACGTTGCATCATCATGTGAGAGGGACACAACGCAGTGTGAGACATTGCATCACCGTGTGAGAGGAACACAACGCAGTGTGAAACATTGCATCACCGTGTGAGAGGAACACAACGCAGTGTGAGACGTTGCATCATCATGTGAGAGGGACACAACGCAGTGTGAGTCATTGCATCACCGTGTGAGAGGAACACAACGCAGTGTGAGACGTTGCATCACCGTGTGAGAGGAACACAACGCAGTGTGAAACATTGCATCACCGTGTGAGAGGAACACAACGCAGTGTGAGACGTTGCATCACCGTGTGAGAGGAACACAACGCAGTGTGAAACGTTGCATCACCGTGTGAGAGGAACACAACGCAGTGTGAGACGTTGCATCATCGTGTGAGAGGAACACAACGCAGTGTGAGACGTTGCATCACCGTGTGAGAGGAACACAACGCAGTGTGAGACGTTGCATCATCATGTGAGAGGGACACAACGCAGTGTGAGACGTTACATCACCGTGTGAGAGGAACACAACGCAGTGTGAGACGTTGCATCACCGTGTGAGAGGAACACAACGCAGTGTGAGACGTTGCATCACCGTGTGAGAGGAACACAACGCAGTGTGAGACGTTGCATCACCGTGTGAGAGGAACACAACGCAGTGTGAGACGTTGCATCATCATGTGAGAGGGACACAACGCAGTGTGAGACGTTACATCACCGTGTGAGAGGAACACAACGCAGTGTGAGACGTTGCATCACCGTGTGAGAGGAACACAACGCAGTGTGAGACGTTGCATCACCGTGTGAGAGGAACACAACGCAGTGTGAGACGTTGCATCACCGTGTGAGAGGAACACAACGCAGTGTGAGACGTTGCATCACCGTGTGAGAGGAACACAACGCAGTGTGAGACGTTGCATCTCCGTGTGAGAGGAACACAACGCAGTGTGAGACGTTGCATCACCGTGTGAGAGGAACACAACGCAGTGTGAGACGTTGCATCACCGTGTGAGAGGAACACAACGCAGTGTGAGACGTTGCATCACCGTGTGAGAGGAACACAAGGCAGTGTGAGCCGTTGCATCACCGTGTGAGAGGAACACAACGCAGTGTGAGACGTTGCATCACCGTGTGAGAGGAACACAAGGCAGTGTGAGACGTTGCATCATCGTGTGAGAGGAACACAACGCAGTGTGAGACGTTGCATCACCGTGTGAGAGGAACACAACGCAGTGTGAGACGTTGCATCACCGTGTGAGAGGAACACAACACAGTGTGAGACGTTGCATCACCGTGTGAGAGGAACACAAGGCAGTGTGAGACGTTGCATCATCGTGTGAGAGGAACACAACGCAGTGTGAGACGTTGCATCACCGTGTGAGAGGAACACAACGCAGTGTGAGACGTTGCATCACCGTGTGAGAGGAACACAACACAGTGTGAGACGTTGCATCACCGTGTGAGAGGAACACAACGCAGTGTGAGACGTTGCATCACCGTGTGAGAGGAACACAACGCAGTGTGAGAGGTTGCATCACCATGTGAGAGGAACACAACGCAGTGTGAGACATTGCATCACCGTGTGAGAGGAACACAACGCAGTGTGAGACGTTGCATCATCGTGTGAGAGGAACACAACGCAGTGTGAGACGTTGCATCACCATGTGAGAGGAACACAACGCAGTGTGAAACATTGCATCACCGTGTGAGAGGAACACAACGCAGTGTGAGACGTTGCATCACCGTGTGAGAGGAACACAACGCAGTGTGAGACGTTGCATCACCGTGTGAGAGGAACACAACACAGTGTGAGACGTTGCATCACCATGTGAGAGGAACACAACGCAGTGTGAGACATTGCATCACCGTGTGAGAGGAACACAACACAGTGTGAGACGTTGCATCACCATGTGAGAGGAACACAACGCAGTGTGAGACGTTGCATCACCGTGTGAGAGGAACACAACGCAGTGTGAGACGTTGCATCACCGTGTGAGAGGAACACAACGCAGTGTGAGACATTGCCTCACCGTGTGAGAGGAACACAACGCAGTGTGAGACGTTGCATCACCGTGTGAGAGGAACACAACGCAGTGTGAGACATTGCATCACCGTGTGAGAGGAACACAACGCAGTGTGAGACATTGCATCACCGTGTGAGAGGAACACAACACAGTGTGAGACGTTGCATCACCGTGTGAGAGGAACACAACGCAGTGTGAGACGTTGCATCACCGTGTGAGAGGAACACAACGCAGTGTGAACCGTTGCATCACCGTGTGAGAGGAACACAACGCAGTGTGAGACATTGCATCATCGTGTGAGAGGAACACAACGCAGTGTGAGACGTTGCATCACCGTGTGAGAGGAACACAACGCAGTGTGAGACATTGCATCACCGTGTGAGAGGAACACAACACAGTGTGAGACGTTGCATCACCGTGTGAGAGGAACACAACGCAGTGTGAGACGTTGCATCACCGTGTGAGAGGAACACAACGCAGTGTGAGACATTGCATCATCGTGTGAGAGGAACACAACGCAGTGTGAGACATTGCATCATCGTGTGAGAGGAACACAACGCAGTGTGAGACGTTGCATCACCGTGTGAGAGGAACACAACGCAGTGTGAGCCGTTGCATCACCGTGTGAGAGGAACACAACGCAGTGTGAGACGTTGCATCACCGTGTGAGAGGAACACAACGCAGTGTGAGACGTTGCATCACCGTGTGAGAGGAACACAACGCAGTGTGAGACATTGCATCACCGTGTGAGAGGAACACAACGCAGTGTGAGACGTTGCATCACCGTGTGAGAGGAACACAACGCAGTGTGAGACGTTGCATCACCGTGTGAGAGGAACACAACGCAGTGTGAGACGTTGCATCACCGTGTGAGAGGAACACAACGCAGTGTGAGACGTTGCATCACCGTGTGAGAGGAACACAACGCAGTGTGAGACGTTGCATCACCGTGTGAGAGGAACACAACGCAGTGTGAGACATTGCATCACCGTGTGAGAGGAACACAACGCAGTGTGAGACGTTGCATCACCGTGTGAGAGGAACACAACGCAGTGTGAACCGTTGCATCATCATGTGAGAGGAACACAACGCAGTGTGAGACGTTGCATCATCGTGTGAGAGGGACACAACGCAGTGTGAGCCGTTGCATCATCATGCAAAAAAAAACATTTCTCCGACAGAGAAACTTGGGTGCGCGACATCGCCTTGAGACGCAAAACTTGGGCGCTAATTAAAGCTGCATAATGAAAGCAGCCTGTCAGTTGCAACAATTAAAACTCCTATTAAATTAATTATGACAGCAATAAAGTGTTATATTATTCAAGACCTTGGCATAAAATAAGAAACCTAAACTTTAAATTTTAGATACCAAGTTGATCTTGAGCAAGTCGTGGTGATGTGATGTGGATACTACTGATGTGGTGTGGGTACTGCTGGTGTGGTGTGGGTACTGCTGGTGTGGTGTGGGTACTGCTGGTGTGGTGTGGGTACTGCTGGTGTGGTGTGGGTACTGCTGGTGTGATGTGGGTACTGCTGGTGTGGTGTGGGTACTGCTGGTGTGGTGTGGGTACTGCTGGTGTGATGTGGGTACTGCTGATGTGGTGTGGGTACTGCTGATGTGGTGTGGGTACTGCTGGTGTGGTGTGGGTACTGCTGATGTGATGTGGGTACTGCTGATGTGATGTGGGTACTGCTGGTGTGGTGTGGGTACTGCTGATGTGGTGTGGGTACTGCTGGTGTGATGTGGGTACTGCTGGTGTGGTGTGGGTACTGCTGATGTGATGTGGGTACTGCTGATGTAAGTGTGGGTACTGCTGGTGTGGTGTGGGTACTGCTGATGTGATGTGGGTACTGCTGATGTGATGTGGGTACTGCTGGTGTGATGTGGGTACTGCTGATGTGGTGTGGGTACTGCTGATGTGGTGTGGGTACTGCTGATGTGGTGTGGGTACTGCTGATGTGGTGTGGGTACTGCTGGTGTGGTGTGGGGTACTGCTGATGTGATGTGGGTACTGCTGGTGTGATGTGGGTACTGCTGGTGTGATGTGGGTACTGCTAGTGTGGTGTGGGTACTGCTGGTGTGGTGTGGGTACTGCTGATGTGATGTGGGTACTGCTGATGTGGTGTGGGTACTGCTGGTGTGGTGTGGGTACTGCTGATGTGATGTGGGTACTGCTGATGTGATGTGGGTACTGCTGGTGTGATGTGGGTACTGCTGATGTGGTGTGGGTACTGCTGATGTGGTGTGGGTACTGCTGATGTGGTGTGGGTACTGCTGATGTGGTGTGGGTACTGCTGGTGTGGTGTGGGTACTGCTGATGTGATGTGGGTACTGCTGGTGTGATGTGGGTACTGCTGGTGTGATGTGGGTACTGCTAGTGTGGTGTGGGTACTGCTGATGTGGTGTGGGTACTGCTGATGGGATGTGGGTACTGCTGATGTGGTGTGGGTACTGCTGGTGTGGTGTGGGTACTGCTGGTGTGGTGTGGATACTGCTGGTGTGATGTGGGTACTGCTGGTGTGGTGTGGGTACTGCTGATGTGGTGTGGGTACTGCTGATGTGATGTGGGTACTGCTGGTGTGATGTGGGTACTGCTGGTGTGATGTGGGTACTGCTGGTGTGGTGTGGGTACTGCTGATGTGGTGTGGGTACTGCTGATGTGATGTGGGTACTGCTGATGTGGTGTGGGTACTGCTGGTGTGGTGTGGGTACTGCTGGTGTGGTGTGGGTACTGCTGGTGTGGTGTGGGTACTGCTGGTGTGATGTGGGTACTGCTGGTGTGATGTGGGTACTGCTGATGTGGTGTGGGTACTGCTGGTGTGGTGTGGGTACTGCTGATGTGGTGTGGGTACTGCTGGTGTGGTGTGGGTACTGCTGGTGTGGTGTGGGTACTGCTGGTGTGGTGTGGGTACTGCTGATGTGGTGTGGGTACTGCTGGTGTGGTGTGGGTACTGCTGATGTGGTGTGGGTACTGCTGGTGTGATGTGGGTACTACTGGTGTGGTGTGGGTACTGCTGGTGTGATGTGGGTACTGCTGGTGTGGTGTGGGTACTGCTGGTGTGGTGTGGGTACTGCTGGTGTGGTGTGGGTACTGCTGGTGTGGTGTGGGTACTGCTGGTGTGGTGTGGGTACTGCTGGTGTGGTGTGGGTACTGCTGGTGTGGTGTGGGTACTGCTGGTGTGGTGTGGTTACTGCTGGTGTGGTGTGGGTACTGCTGGTGTGGTGTGGGTACTGCTGGTGTGGTGTGGGTACTGCTGGTGTGATGTGGGTACTGCTGGTGTGGTGTGGGTACTGCTGGTGTGGTGTGGGTACTGCTGGTGTGATGTGGGTACTGCTGGTGTGGTGTGGGTACTGCTGGTGTGGTGTGGGTACTGCTGGTGTGGTGTGGGTACTGCTGGTGTGGTGTGGGTACTGCTGGTGTGGTGTGGGTACTGCTGGTGTGATGTGGGTACTGCTGGTGTGGTGTGGGTACTGCTGGTGTGATGTGGGTACTGCTGGTGTGGTGTGGGTACTGCTGGTGTGGTGTGGGTACTGCTGGTGTGGTGTGGGTACTGCTGGTGTGATGTGGGTACTGCTGGTGTGGTGTGGGTACTGCTGGTGTGGTGTGGGTACTGCTGGTGTGGTGTGGGTACTACTGATGTGATGTGGGTACTGCTGGTGTGGTGTGGGTACTGCTGGTGTGGTGTGGGTACTGCTGGTGTGGTGTGGGTACTGCTGGTGTGGTGTGGGTACTACTGATGTGATGTGGGTACTGCTGGTGTGGTGTGGGTACTACTGATGTGATGTGGGTACTGCTGGTGTGGTGTGGGTACTGCTGGTGTGGTGTGGGAACTGCTGGTGTGGTGTGGGTACTGCTGGTGTGGTGTGGGTACTGCTGGTGTGGTGTGGGTACTACTGATGTGATGTGGGTACTGCTGGTGTGGTGTGGGTACTGCTGGTGTGGTGTGGGTACTGCTGGTGTGGTGTGGGTACTGCTGGTGTGATGTGGGTACTGCTGGTGTGGTGTGGGTACTGCTGGTGTGGTGTGGGTACTGCTGGTGTGGTGTGGGTACTGCTGGTGTGGTGTGGGTACTGCTGGTGTGGTGTGGGTACTGCTGGTGTGATGTGGGTACTGCTGGTGTGGTGTGGGTACTGCTGGTGTGGTGTGGGTACTGCTGGTGTGGTGTGGGTACTGCTGGTGTGGTGTGGGTACTGCTGGTGTGGTGTGGGTACTGCTGGTGTGATGTGGGTACTGCTGGTGTGGTGTGGGTACTGCTGGTGTGGTGTGGGTACTGCTGGTGTGGTGTGGGTACTGCTGGTGTGGTGTGGGTACTGCTGGTGTGATGTGGGTACTGCTGGTGTGGGTACTGCTGGTGTGGTGTGGGTACTGCTGGTGTGGTGTGGGTACTGCTGGTGTGATGTGGGTACTGCTGGTGTGGTGTGGGTACTGCTGGTGTGGTGTGGGTACTGCTGGTGTGGTGTGGGTTCTGCTGGTGTGGTGTGGGTACTGCTGGTGTGGTGTGGGTACTGCTGGTGTGATGTGGGTACTGCTGGTGTGGTGTGGGTACTGCTGGTGTGGTGTGGGTACTGCTGGTGTGGTGTGGGTACTGCTGGTGTGGTGTGGGTACTGCTGGTGTGGTGTGGGTACTGCTGGTGTGGTGTGGGTACTGCTGGTGTGATGTGGGTACTGCTGGTGTGGTGTGGGTACTGCTGGTGTGGTGTGGGTACTGCTGGTGTGGTGTGGGTACTGCTGGTGTGATGTGGGTACTGCTGGTGTGGTGTGGGTACTGCTGGTGTGGTGTGGGTACTGCTGGTGTGGTGTGGGTACTGCTGGTGTGGTGTGGGTACTGCTGGTGTGGTGTGGGTACTGCTGGTGTGATGTGGGTACTGCTGGTGTGGTGTGGGTACTGCTGGTGTGGTGTGGGTACTGCTGGTGTGGTGTGGGTACTGCTGGTGTGGTGTGGGTACTGCTGGTGTGGTGTGGGTACTGCTGGTGTGATGTGGGTACTGCTGGTGTGGTGTGGGTACTGCTGGTGTGGTGTGGGTACTGCTGGTGTGGTGTGGGTACTGCTGGTGTGGTGTGGGTACTGCTGGTGTGGTGTGGGTACTGCTATTGTGGTGTGGGTACTGCTGGTGTGGTGTGGGTACTGCTGGTGTGGTGTGGGTACTGCTGGTGTGGTGTGGGTACTGCTGGTGTGGTGTGGGTACTGCTATTGTGGTGTGGGTACTGCTGGTGTGGTGTGGGTACTGCTGGTGTGGTGTGGGTACTGCTGGTGTGGTGTGGGTACTGCTGGTGTGGTGTGGGTACTGCTGGTGTGGTGTGGGTACTGCTGGTGTGGTGTGGGTACTGCTGGTGTGGTGTGGGTACTGCTGGTGTGGTGTGGGTACTGCTGGTGTGGTGTGGGTACTACTGAGGTGGTGTGGGTACTGCTGGTGTGGTGTGGGTACTGCTGGTGTGGTGTGAGTACTGCTGGTGTGATGTGGGTACTGCTGGTGTGGTGTGGGTACTGCTGGTGTGGTGTGGGTACTGCTGGTGTGATGTGGGTACTGCTGGTGTGATGTGGATATTGCTGATGTGATGTGGGTACTACTGGTGTGGTGTGGGTACTGCTGGTGTGATGTGGGTACTGCTGGTGTGATGTGGGTACTGCTGGTGTGGTGTGGGTACTGCTGGTGTGGTGTGGGTACTGCTGGTGTGATGTGGGTACTGCTGATGTGGTGTGGGTACTGCTGGTGTGGTGTGGGTACTGCTGGTGTGGTGTGGGTACTGCTGGTGTGGTGTGGGTACTGCTGGTGTGATGTGGGTACTGCTGGTGTGATGTGGATACTGCTGATGTGATGTGGGTACTGCTGGTGTGGTGTGGGTACTGCTGGTGTGATGTGGGTACTGCTGGTGTGATGTGGGTACTGCTGGTGTGATGTGGGTACTGCTGGAGTGATGTGGGTACTGCTGGTGTGGTGTGGGTACTGCTGGTGTGATGTGGGTACTGCTGGTGTGATGTGGATACTGCTGGTGTGATGTGGGTACTGCTGGTGTGATATGGGTACTGCTGGTGTGATGTGGGTACTGCTGGTGTGGTGTGGGTACTGCTGGTGTGATGTGGGTACTGCCGGTGTGATGTGGGTACTGCTGGTGTGATGTGGGTACTGCTGGTGTGGTGTGGGTACTGCTGGTGTGGTGTGGGTACTGCTGGTGTGGTGTGGGTACTGCTGGTGTGATGTGGGTACTGCTGATGTGGTGTGGGTACTGCTGGTGTGATGTGGGTACTGCTGGTGTGGTGTGGGTTCTGCTGATGTGGTGTGGGTACTGCTGATGTGGTGTGAGTACTGCTGGTGTGGTGTGGACACTGCTGATGTGATGTGGGTACTGCTGGTGTGGTGTGGGTACTGCTGGTGTGGTGTGGGTACTGCTGGTGTGGTGTGGATACTGCTGGTGTGATGTGGATACTGCTGGTGTGGTGTGGATACTGCTGATGTGGTGTGGGTACTGCTGATGTGATGTGGGTGCTGCTGATGTGATGTGGGTTCTGCTGATGTGGTGTGGGTACTGTTGATGTGATGTGGGTACTGCTGATGTGGTGTGGGTACTGCTGGTGTGATGTGGATACTGCTGATGTGGTGTGGGTACTGCTGATGTGGTGTGAGTACTGCTGGTGTGGTGTGGGTACTGCTGGTGTGGTGTGTGTACTGCTGGTGTGGTGTGGATACTGCTGGTGTGATGTGGATACTGCTGATGTGATGTGGGTACTGCTGATGTGGTGTGGGTACTGCTGGTGTGGTGTGGGTACTGCTGGTGTGGTGTGGACACTGCTGATGTGATGTCGGTACTGCTGGTGTGGTGTGGGTACTGCTGGTGTGGTGTGGGTACTGCTGATGTGATGTGGATACTGCTGATGTGGTGTGGGTACTGCTGATGTGATGTGGGTGCTGCTGATGTGATGTGGGTTCTGCTGATGTGGTGTGGGCACTGCTGATGTGATGTGGGTACTGCTGATGTGGTGTGGGTATTGCTGGTGTGATGTGGATACTGCTGATGTGGAGTGGATACTGCTGATGTGATGTGGGTACTGCTGATGTGATGTGGGTACTGCTGATGTGGTGTGGGTATTGCTGGTGTGATGTGGATACTGCTGATGTGGTGTGGGTACTGCTGATGTGGTGTAGGCACTGCTGATGTGATGTGGGTACTGCTGATGTGGTGTGGGTATTGCTGGTGTGATGTGGATACTGCTGATGTGGTGTGGGTACTGCTGATGTGGTGTGGGTACTGCTGATGTGATGTGGGTACTGCTGATGTGGTGTGGGTACTGCTGATGTGGTGTGGGTACTGCTGGTGTGATGATTGTGTTGTGCTGTGCAGTGCTGTGGTGAAGATACCTTCCATAATTAAGAAAAAATGTTTTTTCATATCTTTTGTTTACCACGTCTGCACATGTACGTCCAGCGTTGTATTGTTGAGTAAGGTTGTAAATAGCAAAGTTCAGAAAAACAACTTTACTGCTCGAAGACCAATTGTATCTTTCCTACGGAGTGTGAAAATGTAATAGCTTGATGATAATTTACCTCGTATGCCTAAGTCCCTTCTAAAAAAAGATGTTGAAATAAATGAAATGCTGTTCATTCTCACCGACACTTAAATAAGCAGCTTACCTCGTGGTAAATCGGCAGTGAACGTGTTGAATCTGAAGTATTTTAGTAGAGACTACAGTCTGCCAGCAGAGGCTACAGTCTCCAAACAAAAACTACCGTCCCGCAGCACAGTATACCGTCTACCGTCTCGATCACCAGCAGACTAGTTAATATTGCACAACGGTTACATGTTCATGGCATCAGGAACAAGAAATGAAAAAATCGTGAACATAAAATACCCCGGCATCTATTTCCCACGAACTTCATCGGCTTCACAACTGAAATTCACGTCTAGCAGAGACAAGCGATTAGTTCTTAAATTTAAATGATGTTGGGCTTCCGCTCGGTCGTCGTATTCAATTGTGCTTGCCGTTGCCGAGTGGTTAAGAACGCGCCTTTCTGAGAAGGTGTCGTGGGTTCGAATACCGGCGCTGCACAGCGGTTTTCCCGTTGGGTATAAGGAAAAACTCAGGCACAATACCCCACTCTACCCAGGTGTCGGAAATGAGTACAGGGTTTACGGAGGAAACCATCATGGCGTCCTGGTGTTAGTCATAAGGCATTTGAAAAACCAATCTACAAGATGATATATATCAGGCTTGATTGGAATAGAGCATCCTTTTAATTTTGTCAATGTTACCCTTGTCTCTGGTGCCATGAACATGTAGCGTAAGACCCGAACCGAGTATTTATTTTCCCGTATCAGTAAACCATCGTTATCAGTAATACCTTTTCTATGGGTTAATTTTGAAGGATAATTTTGCTAGGCATTAAACGCTTATGGTAGTCTTATGATGGTATTACTGATACGGGAAAATAAACTCTCGGTTCGGGTTTTTGTGGGACATACTGTATACTGCATATGCTATTATTCGTTTTCTTTCCCTAGACATCAAAAAAGAACGCAATGAATGCAACCGATGTGCAATATTAACTTGTCTGCTGGTGATCGATACCCCTGTAGTACAAAAATGTTATTAAAATCGATCGAATTTCGAGGTTACGCAGTCAATTCAAGACGCTCCCGGCCCGCCAGAGCCGAACGCGTCTGATGCTTCGGTCGGAAATTCCCAAAGCAAGGGACTGCCTCTGCCCTCATCTCCTTATCTGGCCAGTATTGATAGGCTTAGGTGTGCGGCACCAAAGGCGATTTGTAGACCTAAGTAGGCCTAAACATATCGAGCTGCGCCGCGTATTTAAATGGAGCTTCCGGGTAGAGCGGCATTCAGGATGTGTGTGTATGTTGTGTGTGTGTGTATGTGTGCTCACCACACGCAGGGTGTTTGTGTGACGTGCGACTGATGGTCTATGGAACATCGACCCGCATAGAATATAAATGGCCAAAAACACGTAAAATTACAGCAGACTTTGAAGTATGGCTGGAGGGTCCGCTGCGTTTGAAGTTGGTTCATGTTGATACATCAAGTTCCATTCAGGGAGCTTAACATCGCCTTGTTCACATGATGGTAACTCATGAAATTCTCCACCTGAACATAATGTTCAGACGATACAGCGGAGTCCCGCATACTAGTGTGTGCAAAGGTCTGCCAGTTTGGGCTGATATTTCACTGTGCTCAGCGACGCGTGCTGCCTGATGGTGAATGGTTTTACCATTATACAGTATATCCCACGAAAACCCGAACCGAGTATCTATTCTCCCGTATTAGTCATACCATCATAATCAGTAATATTTTTCCTATAGGGTAATCTTGAAGGATTATTTTACTAGAAATTAAATTTTTATGGTATACTTGTGATTTTATTACTGATACGGGAACATAAATACTCGGTTCGGGTTTTTGTGGGACATACTGTATACAGCAGAGGTTATGAACACCCGTATGTATCATGCTAGCGCAGCTGTGCAGTAATGTAGAGTTGTCATCGCGGTAAAGGAAACAAGGTAGGGTCATTTCTATGGGAGAAAATACACCTCTTGTTCGGTTAGCCAATAGAAAAGCTTTATCTTAAACAAACTTTATGACGTCACCAAAATGCCATGTCGTTAGGCCAATAGTAGAGCCACATTTGAGGGTAGCAGTGCTACCAGATGAAATATGAGCGCTGCTATTGGTTCGTTGCCGTGACGTCAGCAAAACCACACCGTCAACGAAAAAAAGACTGCTTCAACCTACCTTGTTTCCTCTACCGTGGTGGTCATCCTACTCGAGCGCAAAAAATTTCCGACGCTGAATTTTTTACGGATGAAATTAAGAAAAAATTAGGCAGCTGAGTCTCGAGGTTTTTTCGAGCGCGAAACATGCGGGAGGGAAAAGTATGTTATTCTTACGGACCCCGCAAGTGGAATCGGGCTTATGTTTCGCAAGCGCTCATTTTTCTCATCATGAGTGTTTCAATGAGAGACAGAGAGGGAAATTTTTTCTAGCGAAGTATGAACGAAGGTGTTCAAGCTTATTTATCATAAAAGCATGATGGTTAGAACACAATTCCTGATGAACTCGACATGAAATCAGGTGTCTCCAAAATTGTGGGTCAAACCAAACTGACAGCAAGATGGTAAGAAAACTTTTCCACATAATGCAAAAATTGATCCTATCATAACACTCAATATAATTCCCATATTTTATTTCACAATATTTGCTCTTGAGACCAGTTAACGAAAGATCCACATGCTATATGTCTTATGAGAAGGAGTAAGGAGCATTGATCCACGTATCAAGGAATCACGAGAGGATTTGATAGGTTTGGGAAGTCGATCTCTTCCGACTGGTCATGATGGAATAATTAAAATATATTGTCAAGTGTTGGATAATTCAAATGTGTCGCCCAGCGTTAGCTTGTCAAAATAATTTAACTAGCATTAGCAAATCAAAATATGTTAACTAGCATTAGCAAATCAAAATATGTTAACTAGCATTAGCAAATCAAAATATGTTGACTAGCATTAGCAAATCAAAATATGTTGACTAGCATTAGCAAATCATAATATGTTGACTAGCATTAGCAAATCAAAATATGTTAACTAGCATTAGCAAATCAAAATATGTTGACTAGCATTAGCAAATCAAAATATGTTAACTAGCATTAGCAAATCAAAATATGTTGACTAGCATTAGCAAATCAAAATATGTTTTCCAGCGTTAGCAAATCAAAATATGTTGAATAGCATTAGCTTATCAAAATATGATAAGCGTTGGTGACACCAACCACAATCCTTCTGCAAGCGATGATCCCTGTAAACTATAGCAAGTTGCCCATGGTTGACAGTTGCCCATGGTTGACAGTTGCCCATGGTTGACAGTTGCCCATGGTTGACAGTTGCCCATGGTTGACAGTTGCCCATGGTTGACAGTTGCCCATGGTTGACAGTTCCAACAAAGATTCGAAAGGTTCTTTACCAAGTCCATGCAACTCAGTTGGGTTATTTTAGAACGTATTGAGTAAAATCATTTGAACTGCTTCTGCGACAGGCAATAGTTCTGAGCCACGAACCTACACAAAACTCACTCGCTATCATACAATGTTAAACTCGAAAACATTAGAATGATGATGTGGATCATAATGTGAAGTGCTGATCGCGTGAGAAAATGTGAATTAATGCTTCACGCAAAACTCATTAGTCAAAATTGGATCTAAAGAAGATACCATGATCTTGGACAACTTATAATTTGCTGTTCTTATCCATCGGAACGCTAAGGCCAATTTTGTCAAAAATTCCACAAGCAATTTTGCTCATAATTCCAACGAAAATTTTTTCAACGATTTTAACGACAATTTTATAAACAAAAAATACAAACACCTCTGCACAGCTGCACTTGCATAATGTACACACAGCCAGCATGGCGCTGCACACCATCATGACACCATTCACCATCAGCCAGCATGGCGCTGCACACCATCATGACACCATTCACCATCACCCAACATGGCGCTGCACACCATCATGACACCATTCACCATCAGCCAGCATGGCGCTGCGCACCATCATGACACCATTCACCATCATCCAGCATGGCGCTGCACACCATCATGACACCATTCACCATCACCCAGCATGGCGCTGCACACCATCATGACACCATTCACCATCAGCCAGCATGGCGCTGTACACCATCATGACACCATTCACCATCAGCCAGCATGGCGCTGCCCACCATCATGACACCATTCACCATCAGCCAGCATGGCGCTGCCCACCATCATGACACCATTCACTATCACCCAGCATGGCGCTGCACACCATCATGACACCATTCACCATCAGCCAGCATGGCGCTGCCCACCATCATGACACCATTCACCATCAGCCAGCGTGGCGCTGCCCACCATCATGACACCATTCACCATCAGCCAGCATGGCGCTGCACACCATCATGACACCATTCACCATCAGCCAGCATGGCGCTGCCCACCATCATGACACCATTCACCATCAGCCAGCATGGCGCTGCCCACCATCATGACACCATTCACTATCACCCAGCATGGCGCTGCACACCATCATGACACCATTCACCATCAGCCAGCATGGCGCTGCCCACCATCATGACACCATTCACCATCAGCCAGCGTGGCGCTGCACACCATCATGACACCATTCACCATCAGTCACCATGTGTCGCTGAATACAGAAAAATGGCAGCCAGAGCGCATCTGCACACACACTAGTATGCGGGACCCACTCTAGCGTCTGACCATTATGTTCAGGTGGAGAATTTCATGAGTTACCATCATGTGAACAAGGCGATCTTAAGCTCCCTGAATGGAACTTTATGTATCAACATGAACCAACTTCAAACGCAGCGGACCCTCCAGCCATACTTCAAAGTCCACTTTTACGTGTTTTTGGCTATTTACATTCTATACAGGTTGAGGTTCCGTAGACCATCACTCGCACGTCACACAAACACCCTGCGTGTGGTGTACACACATACACACACACACACACATCCTGAATGCCGCTCTACTCGGAAGCTCCATTTAAATACGCGGCGCAGCTCGATATGTTTAGGCCTACTTAGGTCTACAAATCGCCTTTGCCGCCGCACACCTAAGCCTATCAATACTGGCCAGATAAGGAGATGAGGGCAGAGGCAGTCCCTTGCTTTTGGAATTTCCGACCGAAGCATCAGACGCGCTCGGCTCTCGCGGGCCGGGAGCGTCTTGAATTGACTACGTATTTTCGAACTTCAATCGATTATAATTATATCAACTCAACATTCAGTTTGGGCTGCACTACTTCCTGTAATAATGAAATAAAATAGAAAATAAACCGTCTATAATGAAAAACTTCCCAAAGTATTTGAGGATACTTAAATTTTTGTTATTTAAACTCACAAGATAATAATTGATGAATTTTTTGTACAGAAGATCATAATCGTGGCGGAGACTACTTTAAATAATGAAATGAAAGACTCTGTAATAGTGTCTGTAAAAGCGAAACGCAGCAACTTATACATTGCAAAATTTCTAACAGTCCCCAGATCTTCAGTTTGCGAAGTTAAAAAAGAACTAAATGACAACGATGGAGATGAGTTGGCCACAGGCAAGAGAAAATAGCATTGTCAACGCTCTGACTCACTCGGAGCTCGAAGATTCCAGCAACAGAAATGGTTTTTGGAGTTGATTACAGTGAAGAGTACATCATTCCTCCTCATTTTATTCCACAGGGCCTTAGAGTCAATGCAGATGCCTATGTCGAGACTCCTCAAACCATTATTAAGCCTTGTATAGACAGCGTAGCCAATGGAAGGGCCTGTCTTCCAACAAGATTCGGCTCCATCCCATAAACTCTCAAAACCCAGGATTGGATGGCCGAGAATTTTCATCATCATATCACACTAAACTTATGGCTTCCTAACTCACCAGACCTTATTCCTTTGGATTATTACGTGTGGGGCGTAGTTGAAAAAGAGGTTAATTAATAAGCATCCCCATAGCATCAAATCCTTTCTGATGGAAGCAATAGCCCGAGCACCGGAAGGCATAAATAAAGACCACCTCATCAAAGCTTGCAGTCGCTTTCGGACTCGAATTGAGTCGGTGATAGACACCGAAGGAGGATGTATAAATGAAATGTAGGTTAATATCATGTTTATTTGTTTTGTTACGAAAATTTCAAGTTTCAACGATGTAGAGTTGCATTTTCTGTTTTTCTAAAAAGGGCTTAAGGTGTTCTCAGATACCTTACACACCCTGTAGTTACAGTCTCCCAGCAGAGGCTACAGTCTCCCAGCAAGGGCTGTTATCTCCCAGCAAAGGCTACAGTCTCCCAGCAAAGGCTAAAGTCTTCCAGCAGAGGCTACAGTCTCCCAGCAGAGGCTACAGCCTCCCAGCAGAGGATGCAGTCTCCCAGCAAAAGCTACAGTCTCCCAGCAAAAACTGCAGTGTCATCAGTGTGTCACAACACTGTAGTCTTTCTGTGACAGGTGACACTGTGTCAAACTTGTGCCCGTCACGAGCTGTGCTGTGTCGGCTTGTGCCGGGTGTCTGAATGTGACAAATTTAGGGCACCATTTTTAGTGAATGTGTCGGATGTAGATGGTTCGAGTGGGAACTCTGGGAGTGATCGTAACTTCCAATCTGAGCCCGTGAGCAGGTTTTGCTCGTGTTATAGTTATTTGAGCGACCGTTATTGGAACAGATGTTATTGGTGCCGCCGTCGTTATAACCACCGTCATTGCATCATCTGTTCTTACAACCACCGTCACTATAAAGGAATATGGTATTAAAAATATTTTTGGAAAAGCCTTCTACAGGGTGGAAAAAATCTTAAAGTGGTTTCCCGAACAGGTCATTTGGATCTGGCAAGTGCGAAGATATGTGTTCTGAAAAGAAAATTGACTTAGTAAAATACGCTTGCGGAAAGACACTACAAAAAAAACATTTCACGCAGAAATGTACAGAAAGGCATTCTCAAAAATGCGTCATACTCAGCAAAAAACGCCGGTCTTTACGCAACAAACTCAGTAAGAAAACCAAAAATAAGCAGGTTTTCACTGCAGTGTGCAGCAGCGCTATAAAGTTCACTCAGTTCTCCTCCGGATGAGCTGCGCATCCTAGTCGAAAAACGAAGATTTACCCTCACCAGCGAGCCCGAGAACACGTGCTGTGTAAGTTTTCGGTGCGTTCGTATGCACGCAAACGTATACACGCAAACGTATACACGCAAACGAGACGCAAAACAACGCAGCCCTCTCACGAGATGGTTAAATTCGCGTAAAAATAAAGAGATGCAAAACGCCTTCTGGTGACGGCGCAAACACATTTGTTGCGAGTTCGAGTCCCCAATCTGCGCTAAAATTTTGCTCCTTGTTGAATTTAGGAGCTAAAATGAACGATATCATCACGAGGTGTTGAACCGACGGCAAACTTTTGAATCCAAAACATGAACGTCATTTTGAAGAGAAATTTGAAGTAATTCATTTTATATTTTACCCTAACAGAATCCTCAGTCACGTAACGGAAATAGATGAAAAATTGTGCGGGGTTTGTGAGCGATGCTCTGGATGCGTCGCTCACAAACACAGCACCAGCACAGCACCAGCACAGCACCAGCACAGCACCAGCACAGCACCAGCACAGCACCAGCACAGCAAGAATCACTCCATCTCAGTGCCATTGTCCGAGGAATTAAAGTAACAAAAGCTGGTCGAGCGCTGAGCAAACTGTGTGTGTGAAGAGGTCAAAATGGCACAAACAACACCCAACACAAACAGCACCCAACACAAACAGCACCCAGCACAAACAGCGCCCAACACAAACAGCACAAAACACAAACAACACCCAACACAAACAGCGCCCAACACAAACAGCACCCAGCACAAACAGCGCCAAACACAAACAGCACCCAACACAAACAGCACCCAGCACAAACAGCGCCCAACACAAACAACACCCAACACAAACAGCACCCAGCACAAACAGCGCCCAACACAAACAACACCCTACACAAACAGAGCCCAACACAAACAGCGCCCAACACAAACAACACCCAACACAAACAGCACCCAGCACAAACAGCGCCCAACACAAACAACGCCCAACACAAACAACACCCAACACAAACAGCGCCCAACACAAACAACACCCAACACAAACAGCACCCAGCACAAACAGCGCCCAACACAAACAACACCCAACACAAACAGCGCCCAACACAAACAGCGCCCAACACAAACAGCGCCCAACACAAACAACACCCAACACAAACAGCACCCTACACAAACAGCGCCCAACACAAACAACACCCAACACAAACAGCACCCAGCACAAACAGCGCCCAACACAAACAGCGCCCAACACAAACAACACCCAACACAAACAACACCCAACACAAACAGCGCCCAACACAAACAGCGCCCAACACAAACAGCACAAAACACAAACAGCACCCAGCACAAACAGCGCCCAACACAAACAACACCCAACACAAACAACACCCAACACAAACAGCGCCCAACACAAACAGCGCCCAACACAAACAGCACAAAACACAAACAACACCCAACACAAACAGCACCCAACACAAACAGCACCCAGCACAAACAGCGCCCAACACAAACAACACCCAACACAAACAGCACCCAGCACAAACAGCGCCCAACACAAACAGCACAAAACACAAACAGCACCCAACACAAACAGCACCCAGCACAAACAGCGCCCAACACAAACAGCGCCCAACACAAACAGCACAAAACACAAACAACACCCAACACAAACAGCACCCAACACAAACAGCACCCAGCACAAACAGCGCCCAACACAAACAGCGCCCAACACAAACAGCACCCAGCACAAACAGCGCCCAACACAAACAACACCCAACACAAACAGCACCCAGCACAAACAGCGCCCAACACAAACAACACCCAACACAAACAGCGCCAAACACAAACAACACCCAACACAAACAGCGCCCAACACAAACAGCGCCCAACACAAACAGCGCCCAACACAAACAGCACAAAACACAAACAGCACCCAACACAAACAGCGCCCAACACAAACAGCGCCCAACACAAACAGCGCCCAACACAAACAGCACCCAACACAAACAACACCCAACACAAACAGCGCCCAACACAAACAGCGCCCAACACAAACAACACCCAACACAAACAGCGCCCAACACAAACAGCGCCCAACACAAACAACACCCAACACAAACAGCGCCCAACACAAACAGCGCCCAACACAAACAGCACCCAACACAAACAGCGCCCAACACAAACAGCACAAAACACAAACAGCACCCAACACAAACAGCGCCCAACACAAACAGCACCCAACACAAACAACACCCAACACAAACAACACCCAACACAAACAACACCCAACACAAACAGCACCCAACACAAACAGCACCCAACACAAACAACACCCAACACAAACAGCACCCAACACAAACAACACCCAACACAAACAACACCCAACACAAACAGCACCCAACACAAACAGCACCCAACACAAACAGCACCCAAAACAAACAACACCCAACACAAACAACACCCAACACAAACAACACCCAACACAAACAACACCCAACACAAACAACACCCAACACAAACAACACCCAACACAAACAGCACCCAACACAAACAACACCCAACACAAACAGCGCCCAACACAAACAACACCCAACACAAACATCACCCAACACAAACAGCACCCAACACAAACAACACCCAACACAAACAACACCCAACACAAACAGCACCCAACACAAACAGCACCCAACACAAACAACACCCAACACAAACAACACCCAACACAAACAACACCCAACACAAACAGCACCTAACACAAACAACACCCAACACAAACAACACCCAACACAAACAACACCCAACACAAACAACACCCAACACAAACAACATCCAACACAAACAACACCCAACACAAACAACACCCAACACAAACAACACCCAACACAAACAACACCCAACACAAACAGCACCCAACACAAACAACACCCAACACAAACAGCACCCAACACAAACAACACCCAACACAAACAACACCCAACACAAACAGCGCCCAACACAAACAGCACCCAACACAAACAGCACCCAACACAAACAGCACCCAACACAAACAACACCCAACACAAACAGCACCCAACACAAACAACACCCAACACAAACAACACCCAACACAAACAGCGCCCAACACAAACAGCACCCAACACAAACAACACCCAACACAAACAGCACCCAACACAAACAACACCCAACACAAACAGCACAAAACACAAACAACACCCAACACAAACAGCACCCAACACAAACAGCACCCAACACAAACAACACCCAACACAAACAGCACCCAACACAAACAACACCCAACACAAACAACACCCAACACAAACAGCACCCAACACAAAAAACACCCAACACAAACAGCGCCCAACACAAATAGCACCCAACGCAAACAACACCCAACACAAACAACACACAACACAAACAGCACCCAACACAAACAGCACCCAACACAAACAACACCCAACACAAACAACACCCAACACAAACAACACCCAACACAAACAGCACCCAACACAAACAACACCCAACACAAACAACACCCAACACAAACAACACCCAACACAAACAACACCCAACACAAACAACACCCAACACAAACACCACCCAACACAAACAACACCCAACACAAACAACACCCAACACAAACAGCACCCAACACAAACAGCACCCAACACAAACAGCACCCAACACAAACAACACCCAACACAAACAACACCCAACACAAACAACACCCAACACAAACAACACCCAACACAAACAACACCCAACACAAACAGCACCCAACACAAACAGCGCCCAACACAAACAACACCCAACACAAACAGCGCCCAACACAAACAGCACCCAACACAAACAGCGCCCAACACAAACAACACCCAACACAAACAACACCCAACACAAACAACACCCAACACAAACAACACCCAACACAAACACCACCCAACACAAACAGCACCCAACACAAACAACACCCAACACAAACAACACCCAACACAAACAACACCCAACACAAACAACACCCAACACAAACAACACCCAACACAAACAGCACCCAACACAAACAGCACCCAACACAAACAGCACCCAACACAAACAGCACCCAACACAAACAGCACCCAACACAAACAGCGCCCAACACAAACAACACCCAACACAAACAACACCCAACACAAACAACACCCAACACAAACAGCACCCAACACAAACAACACCCAACACAAACAACACCCAACACAAACAACACCCAACACAAACAGCACCCAACACAAACAGCGCCCAACACAAACAACACCCAACACAAACAACACCCAACACAAACAACACCCAACACAAACAACACCCAACACAAACAGCACCCAACACAAACAGCACCCAACACAAAAAACACCCAACACAAACAACACCCAACACAAACAACACCCAACACAAACAACACCCAACACAAACAACACCCAACACAAACAACACCCAACACAAACAACACCCAACACAAACAACACCCAACACAAACAACACCCAACACAAACAACACCCAACACAAACAACACCCAACACAAACAACACCCAACACAAACAACACCCAACACAAACAACACCCAACACAAACAACAGCCAACACAAACAACACCCAACACAAACAACACCCAACACAAACAACACCCAACACAAACAACACCCAACACAAACAGCGCCCAACACAAACAACACCCAACACAAACAACACCCAACACAAACAGCACCCAACACAAACAACACCCAACACAAACAACACCCAACACAAACAGCGCCCAACACAAACAACACCCAACACAAACAACACCCAACACAAACAACACCCAACACAAACAACCCCCAACACAAACAGCGCCCAACACAAACAACACCCAACACAAACAACACCCAACACAAACAACACCCTACACAATCAACACCCAACACAAACAACACCCAACACAAACAACACCCAACACAAACAACACCCAACACAAACAACACCCAACACAAACAACACCCAACACAAACAACACCCAACACAAACAACACCCAACACAAACAACACCCAACACAAACAACACCCAACACAAACAGCACCCAACACAAACAACACCCAACACAAACAACACCCAACACAAACAACACCCAACACAAACAACACCCAACACAAACAACACCCAACACAAACAACACCCAACACAAACAACACCCAACACAAACAACACCCAACACAAACAACACCCAACACAAACAACACCCAACACAAACAACACCCAACACAAACAACACCCAACACAAACAGCGCCCAACACAAACAACACCCAACACAAACAACACCCAACACAAACAACACCCAACACAAACAACACCCAACACAAACAACACCCAACACAAACAGCGCCCAACACAAACAACACCCAACACAAACAACACCCAACACAAACAACACCCAACACAAACAACACCCAACACAAACAACACCCAACACAAACAGCGCCCAACACAAACGACACCCAACACAAACAGCGCCCAACACAAACAACACCCAACACAAACAGCGCCCAACACAAACAACACCCAACACAAACAACGCCCAACACAAACAGCGCCCAACACAAACAGCGCCCAACACAAACAACACCCAACACAAACAACACCCAACACAAACAGCACCCAACACAAACAGCGCCCAACACAAACAACGCCCAACACAAACAACACCCAACACAAACAACACCCAACACAAACAACACCCAACACAAACAACACCCAACACAAACAGCGCCCAACACAAACAACACCCAACACAAACAGCGCCCAACACAAACAGCGCCCAACACAAACAGCGCCCAACACAAACAGCGCCCAACACAAACAACACCCAACACAAACAGCGCCCAACACAAACAGCGCCCAACACAAACAGCGCCCAACACAAACAGCGCCCAACACAAACAGCGCCCAACACAAACAACACCCAACACAAACAGCGCCCAACACAAACAGCGCCCAACACAAACAACACCCAACACAAACAGCGCCCAACACAAACAACACCCAACACAAACAGCGCCCAACACAAACAGCGCCCAACACAAACAACACCCAACACAAACAACACCCAACACAAACAACACCCAACACAAACAACACCCAACACAAACAGCGCTCAACACAAACAACACCCAACACAAACAGCGCCTAACACAAACAGCGCCCAACACAAACAACACCCAACACGAACAGCGCCCAACACAAACAACACCCAACACAACCAACACCCAACACAAACAGCACCCAACACAAACAGCACCCAACACAAACAACACCCAACACAAACAACACCCAACACAAACAACACCCAACACAAACAGCGCCCAACAAAAACAACACCCAACACAAACAACGCCCAACACAAACAACACCCAACACAAACAGCGCCCAACACAAACAACACCCAACACAAACAACACCCAACACAAACAACACCCAACACAAACAACACCCAACACAAACAGCACCCAACACAAACAGCACCCAACACAAACAGCGCCCAACACAAACAACACCCAACACAAACAGCGCCCAACACAAACAACACCCAACACAAACAGCGCCCAACACAAACAACACCCAACACAAACAGCACCCAACACAAACAACACCCAACACAAACAGCACTCAACACAAACAACACCCAACACAAACAGCGCCCAACACAAACAACACCCAACACAAACAGTGCCCAACACAAACAACACCCAACACAAACAGCGCCCAACACAAACAACACCCAACACAAACAGCACCCAACACAAACAACACCCAACACAAACAACACCCAACACAAACAACACCCAACACAAACAACACCCAACACAAACAGCACCCAACACAAACAACACCCAACACAAACAACACCCAACACAAACAACACCCAACACAAACAGCACCCAACACAAACAACACCCAACACAAACAGCGCCCAACACAAACAGCACCCAACACAAACAGCACCCAACACAAACAGCACCCAACACAAACAGCGCCCAACACAAACAGCACCCAACACAAACAACACCCAACACAAACAACACCCAACACAAACAACACCCAACAAAAACAGCACCCAACACAAACAACACCCAACACAAACAGCGCCCAACACAAACAGCACCCAACACAAACAGCACCCAACACAAACAGCACCCAACACAAACAGCGCCCAACACAAACAGCACCCAACACAAACAACACCCAACACAAACAGCACCCAAGACAAACAACACCCAACACAAACAGCGCCCAACACAAACAACACCCAACACAAACAACACCCAACACAAACAACACCCAACACAAACAGCACCCAACACAAACAACACCCAACACAAACAGCCCCCAACACAAACAGCACCCAACACAAACAACACCCAACACAAACAGCGCCCAACACAAACAGCACCCAACACAAACAACACCCAACACAAACAACACCCAACACAAACAGCGCCCAACACAAACAACACCCAACACAAACAACACCCAACACAAACAACACCCAACACAAACAACACCCAACACAAACAACACCCAACACAAACAACACCCAACACAAACAACACCCAACACAAACAACACCCAACACAAACAGCGCCCAGCACAAACAACACCCAACACAAACAACACCCAACACAAACAGCGCCCAACACAAACAACACCCAACACAAACAACACCCAACACAAACAACACCCAACACAAACAACACCCAACACAAACAACACCCAACACAAACAGCACCCAACACAAACAACACCCAACACAAACAACACCCAACACAAACAGCATCCAACACAAACAGCACCCAACACAAACAGCACCCAACACAAACAGCACCCAACACAAACAGCGCCCAACACAAACAACACCCAACACAAACAACACCCAACACAAACAACACCCAACACAAACAGCGCCCAACACAAACAACACCCAACACAAACAACACCCAACACAAACAACACCCAACACAAACAACACCCAACACAAACAGCACCCAACACAAACAACACCCAACTCAAACAGCGCCCAACACAAACAACACCCAACACAAACAACACCCAACACAAACAACACCCAACACAAACAACACCCAACACAAACAGCACCCAACACAAACAGCACCCAACACAAACAACACCCAACACAAACAACACCCAACACAAACAACACCCAACACAAACAGCGCCCAACACAAACAGCACCCAACACAAACAGCACCCAACACAAACAGCACCCAACACAAACAGCACCCAACACAAACAGCACCCAACACAAACAACACCCAACACAAACAACACCCAACACAAACAACACCCAACACAAACAGCACCCAACACAAACAACACCCAACACAAACAACACCCAACACAAACAACACCCAACACAAACAGCGCCCAACACAAACAGCGCCCAACACAAACAACACCCAACACAAACAACACCCAACACAAACAGCACCCAACACAAACAACACCCAACACAAACAACACCCAACACAAACAGCACCCAACACAAACAGCACCCAACACAAACAGCACCCAACACAAACAGCACCCAACACAAACAGCACCCAACACAAACAACCCCCAACACAAACAGCACCCAACACAAACAACACCCAACACAAACAGCACCCAACACAAACAACACCTAACACAAACAGCACCCAACACAAACAACACCCAACACAAACAACACCCAACACAAACAACACCCAACACAAACAACACCCAACACAAACAGCGCCCAACACAAACAACACCCAACACAAACAACACCTGAGATTCCTGAGATTCCTGAGATATAGTTTGGAGCACAGCTCCAGGCCACGATGAGTCGCCGCCTCACGACGCCGCCAACCTCCCCGCAGCGACGGAGCCCCGGGTCCTCAGCAAAGGAAGCCAGCAGCTCCACCACAGCCGAGGCAGGCCACGACGCCTCCAGAACGAGTGGCGTCAGCCCTCCTTCCCTTGCCGGGGCAAGGTTAGGGGGCAGCCGCTCTCATATATGCCAGCTGCTGCAGGATACTATTACCCTCAGCAGGCTGGTAGTAATGGGGCAAGGGAGGCTTGTCCGGGATCGTCCTCAAAAATCCATCGAGTCTCCCTTTGAAGGACTCCAGTGTCCCCTCAAACTCCCTGGTACTAGCCGGAAGACAGTTGAACAGGCGAGGACCCATAACAGAGAACGAGTTTTCATGCCTCGTTCTGATGCTCGCCAGCGCCCTGCTGGTAAAGGCTGGGATGTTACAAGTTTTCCCTCGCCGAATGTGCCGCTGGGCTGTTAGTCGCATCGCCTGGTCCCTGAAGTTCGGAGCCAAGCCATTCAGAACCTTCCAGGTATATATGATGAGGTACCTTTCACGGCGACGCTGTAATGAAAACAGGGACAGGTGTGATAGCCGTTTCCAGTAGTCAAACGACTGCATTCCGTCGATCCTTGCAGTGAAGGTCCTCTGTACACCCTCCAACTTCTGTACTTCGCCAACGGTACTCGGACTCCAGAGCTGACAACAGTACTCTGCCAATGGGAGGACTAACGATTTGAACAATTTCAGCATAAGTGGGGCTTCCCTTGTCTTAAAGGTTCGCAGGATCCATCCGATCTGGCGTCTGCACCTAAGCACCACCTGGTTAATGTGCTCTCCGAAGCCACCGTCATCCGAGATTACGACCCCCAGATCCCTGACCGAAGACTTGCGGTCGATCGCTGAACCTCCAGTGGGGCTGTACGCATAGGAGGGGTCAGGGTGCAAACCGTACCGCACCAACTCAAATTTATTTTCATTGAAGGTCATGTTGTTTCGCGTTGCCCACTCGCAAATCTTCTGGAGGTCACTCTGTAGAGCCTCACAGTCCTCCACCGTAGCAATAGTTTTCAAGACTCTGGTGTCGTCAGCGAAGGATGAGGCCCGTGAGTGCAACAGATTGACATCGATGTCCGATGACCCAACACAAACAGCGCCAAACACAAACAGCACCCAACACAAACAACACCAAACACAAACAACACCCAACACAAACAACACCCAACACAAACAGCGCCCAACACAAACAACACCCAACACAAACAACACCCAACACAAACAACACCCAACACAAACAACACCCAACACAAACAACACCCAACACAAACAACACCCAACACAAACAACACCCAACACAAACAACACCCAACACAAACAGCGCCCAACACAAACAACACCCAACACAAACAACACCCAACACAAACAACACCCAACACAAACAACACCCAACACAAACAACACCCAACACAAACAACACCCAACACAAACAACACCCAACACAAACAGCACCCAACACAAACAACACCCAACACAAACAACACCCAACACAAACAACACCCAACACAAACAGCGCCCAACACAAACAACACCTAACACAAACAACACCCTACACAAACAACACCCAACACAAACAACACCCAACACAAACAACACCCAACACAAACAACACCCAACACAAACAACACCCAACACAAACAGCACCCAACACAAACAACACCCAACACAAACAACACCCAACACAAACAACACCCAACACAAACAACACCCAACACAAACAACACCCAACACAAACAACACCCAACACAAACAACACCCAACACAAACAACACCCAACACAAACAACACCCAACACAAACAACACCCAACACAAACAACACCCAACATAAACAGCACCCAACACAAACAACACCCAACACAAACCACACCCAACACAAACAACACCCAACACAAACAACACCCAACACAAACAACACCCAACACAAACAACACCCAACACAAACAACACCCAACACAAACAACACCCAACACAAACAACACCCAACACAAACAGCACCCAACACAAACAACACCCAACACAAACAACACCCAACACAAACAGCACCCAACACAAACAACACCCAACACAAACAACACCCAACACAAACAGCGCCCAACACAAACAACACCCAACACAAACAACACCCAACACAAACACCACCCAACACAAACAACACCCAACACAAACAGCACCCAACACAAACAACACCCAACACAAACAACACCCAACACAAACAACACCCAACACAAACAACACCCAACACAAACATCACCCAACACAAACAGCGCCCAACACAAACAACACCCAACACAAACAACACCCAACACAAACAACACCCAACACAAACAACACAGGGGCGACACAATCCGACCCTCGCTAGCCAATTGGAGCACAGGCTGGAGTTGGAGTTGGAGCATGGGCTAGAAATGTAAATGGGGCTGGAGCAGTGACCAGAGCAAAATTTGGAGCAGAGGGTTGAGTTGGAGCAGGATCTGGAGCTGGAGCAGTGACTGGAGCAGAGAATGGAGCCGGATCTGAAGCTGGAGTAGCGACTGGAGCAGAGAATGGAGCCGGATCTGAAGCTGGAGTAGTGACTGGAGCAGAGAATAGAGCCGGATCTAAAGCTGGAGTAGTGACTGGAGCAGAGAATGGAGCCGGATCTGAAGCCGGAGTAGTGACTGGAGCAGAGAATGGAGCCGGATCTGAAGCTGGAGTAGTGACTGGAGCAGAGAATAGAGCCGGATCTAAAGCTGGAGTAGTGACTGGAGCAGAGAATGGAGCCGGATCTGAAGCTGGAGTAGTGACTGGAGCAGAGAATGGAGCCGGATTTGAAGCTGGAGTAGCGACTGGAGCAGAGAAAGAATGGAGCTGGAGCTGGAACTGGAGTAGAGACTGGAGCAGAGAATGGAGCCAGATCTGAAGCTGGAGTAGTGACTGGAGCAGAGAATGGAGCGCGAGCTGGAGCAGAGGCTGGAACTGGAGCGAAGAACTCTAGAAATTAGAAGAGCTGGAGATCAGCTTACGCTGCCTATGGCGCCAGGCTGATGTTTGTGTGTTTGTTGCATGTTGTTTATTTGTGTTTGTGTTTGTTGCTTGTTTCTTTTTGTTTGTGTATTTTTTTGTTTGTGTATTTTTTTGTTTGTTCCTTGTTTTTTTTGCGTTTGTCCGTGGTTGCTGCTTGTTTCTTCTCGTTTATTTCCTACGTTCACTGGACGCCACACAAACACGTGATGGTGAAGGCGAGAAAGTTTTAAATGTGAGCTTCTTGCGGCTGAGGCTCCTTCCAGCACTCTGAGTTATTTAACTCATGGGAAAGCAGTGCAAACTTCACAGTGCAGTGCAGTGCAAAGTTCACAGTGCAGTGCAGTGCAAAGTTCACAGTGCAGTGCAGTGCAAAGTTCACAGTGTAGTGCAGTGCAAAATTCTCAGCGCAGTGCAGTGCAAAGTTGACAGTGCAGTGCAGTGCAAAGTTCACAGTGCAGTGCAGTGCAAAGTTCACAGCGCAGTGCAGTGCAAGCAGTTCACAGTGCAGTGCAGAGCAAAGTTCACAGTGCAGTGCAGTGCAAAGTTCACAGTGCAGTGCAGTGCAAAGTTCACAGTGTAGTGCAGTGCAAAATTCTCAGCGCAGTGCAGTGCAAAGTTGACAGTGCAGTGCAGTGCAAAGTTCACAGTGCAGTGCAGTGCAAAGTTCACAGTGCAGTGCAGTGCAAAGTTCACAGTGTAGTGCAGTGCAAAATTCTCAGCGCAGTGCAGTGCAAAGTTGACAGTGCAGTGCAGTGCAAAGTTCACAGCGCAGTGCAGTGCAAAGTTCTCAGCGCAGTGCAGTGCAAAGTTCACAGCGTAGTGCAGTGCAAAGTTCTCAGCGCAGTGCAGTGCAAAGTTGACAGCGCAGTGCAGTGCAAAGTTCACAGCGCAGTGCAGTGCAAAGTTCACAGCGCAGTGCAGTGCAAAGTTCACAGCGCAGTGCAGTGCAAAGTTCTCAGCGCAGTGCAGTGCAAAGTTCACAGCGCAGTGCAGTGCAAAGTTCTCAGCGCAGTGCAGTGCAAAGTTCACAGTGTAGTGCAGTGCAAAGTTCTCAGCGCAGTGCAGTGCAAAGTTGACAGTGCAGTGCAGTGCAAAGTTCATAGTGTAGTGCAGTGCAAAGTTCACAGTACGGTGCAGTGCAAAGTTCATAGTGTAGTGCAGTGCAAAGTTCACAACGCAGTGCAGTGCAAAGTTCACAGTGTAGTGCAGTGCAAAGTTCTCAGCGCAGTGCAGTGCAAAGTTGACAGTGCAGTGCAGTGCAAATTTCATAGTGTAGTGCAGTGCAAAGTTCACAGTACGGTGCAGTGCAAAGTTCATAGTGTAGTGCAGTGCAAAGTTCACAGTACGGTGCAGTGCAAAGTTCACAACGCAGTGCAGTGCAAAGTTCACAACGCAGTGCAGTGCAAAGTTCACAGCGCAGTGCAGTGCAAAGTTCACAGCGCAGTGCAAAGTTCACAACGCAGTGCAGTGCAAAGTTCACAGCGCAGTGCAAAGTTCACAGCGCAGTGCAGTGCAAAGTTCACAGCGCAGTGCAAAGTTCACAACGCAGTGCAGTGCAAAGTTCACAGCGCAGTGCAGTGCAAAGTTCACAGCGCAGTGCAGTGCAAAGTTCACAACGCAGTGCAGTCCAAAGTTCACAGCGCAGTGCAGTGCAAAGTTCACAACGCAGTGCAGTGCAAAGTTCACAGCGCAGTGCAGTGCAAAGTTCACAGCGCAGTGCAGTGCAAAGTTCACAGCGCAGTGCAGTGCAAAGTTCACAACGCAGTGCAGTGCAAAGTTCACAGCGCAGTGCAGTGCAAAGTTCACAGCGCAGTGCAGTGCAAAGTTCACAGCGCAGTGCAGTGCAAAGTTCACAGCGCAGTGCAAAGTTCACAACGCAGTGCAGTGCAAAGTTCACAGCGCAGTGCAGTGCAAAGTTCACAGCGCAGTGCAAAGTTCACAACGCAGTGCAGTGCAAAGTTCACAGCGCAGTGCAGTGCAAAGTTCACAGCGCAGTGCAAAGTTCACAACGCAGTGCAGTGCAAAGTTCACAGCGCAGTGCAGTGCAAAGTTCACAGCGCAGTGCAAAGTTCACAACGCAGTGCAGTGCAAAGTTCACAGCGCAGTGCAGTGCAAAGTTCACAGCGCAGTGCAGTGCAAAGTTCACAGCGCAGTGCAGTGCAAAGTTCACAGCGCAGTGCAGTGCAAAGTTCACAGCGCAGTGCAGTGCAAAGTTCACAACGCAGTGCAGTGCAAAGTTCACAACGCAGTGCAGTGCAAAGTTCACAACGCAGTGCAGTGCGAAGTTCACAGCGCAGTGCAGTGCAAAGTTCACAGCGCAGTACACTGCAAAGTTCACAGCGCAGTGCAGTGCAAAGTTCACAACGCAGTGCAGTGCAAAGTTCACAGCGCAGTGCAGTGCAAAGTTCACAGCGCAGTGCAGTGCAAAGTTCACAACGCAGTGCAGTGCAAAGTTCACAACGCAGTGCAGTGCAAAGTTCACAACGCAGTGCAGTGCAAAGTTCACAACGCAGTGCAGTGCAAAGTTCACAACGCAGTGCAGTGCAAAGTTCACAACGCAGTGCAGTGCAAAGTTCACAACGCAGTGCAGTGCAAAGTTCACAACGCAGTGCAGTGCAAAGTTCACAACGCAGTGCAGTGCAAAGTTCACAGCGCAGTGCAGTGCAAAGTTCACAGCGCAGTGCAGTGCAAAGTTCACAGCGCAGTGCAGTGCAAAGTTCACAGCGCAGTGCAGTGCAAAGTTCACAACGCAGTGCAGTGCAAAGTTCACAGCGCAGTGCAGTGCAAAGTTCACAGCGCAGTGCAGTGCAAAGTTCACAACGCAGTGCAGTGCAAAGTTCACAGCGCAGTGCAGTGCAAAGTTCACAGCGCAGTACACTGCAAAGTTCACAGCGCAGTGCAGTGCAAAGTTCACAGCGCAGTACACTGCAAAGTTCACAGCGCAGTGCAGTGCAAAGTTCACAGCGCAGTGCAGTGCAAAGTTCACAACGCAGTGCAGTGCAAAGTTCACAGCGCAGTGCAGTGCAAAGTTCACAGCGCAGTGCAGTGCAAAGTTCACAGCGCAGTGCAGTGCAAAGTTCACAGCGCAGTGCAGTGCAAAGTTCACAACGCAGTGCAGTGCAAAGTTCACAGCGCAGTGCAGTGCAATGTTCACAGCGCAGTGCAGTGCAAAGTTCACAGCGCAGTGCAGTGCAAAGTTCACAACGCAGTGCAGTCCAAAGTTCACAGCGCAGTGCAGTGCAAAGTTCACAGCGCAGTGCAGTCCAAAGTTCACAACGCAGTGCAGTGCAAAGTTCACAGCGCAGTGCAGTGCAAAGTTCACAACGCAGTGCAGTGCAAAGTTCACAGCGCAGTGCAGTCCAAAGTTCACAGCGCAGTGCAGTGCAAAGTTCACAGCGCAGTGCAGTGCAAAGTTCACAACGCAGTGCAGTGCAAAGTTCACAGCGCAGTGCAGTGCAAAGTTCACAACGCAGTGCAGTGCAAAGTTCACAACGCAGTGCAGTGCAAAGTTCACAGCGCAGTGCAGTGCAAAGTTCACAACGCAGTGCAGTGCAAAGTTCACAACGCAGTGCAGTGCAAAGTTCACAACGCAGTGCAGTGCAAAGTTCACAGCGCAGTGCAGTGCAAAGTTCACAACGCAGTGCAGTGCAAAGTTCACAACGCAGTGCAGTGCAAAGTTCACAACGCAGTGCAGTGCAAAGTTCACAACGCAGTGCAGTGCAAAGTTCACAGCGCAGTGCAGTGCAAAGTTCACAACGCAGTGCAGGGGTGCAGAGGCCCCAGGCATCACTGCACACAGCTCCAGTGATGCACGATGCACAAACGACGATGCTCCGACTGATCGAGTGCCAGGCGCCGCGATTCTTTTCATAAATTGCGGTATCGGCGGGTCGCGGTGCGTTGCTATGGCAACAGGGGTGACCGGGGTGTGGACGTGTGTGGGAGTGACGGGTAAAGGGGGTGTGTGTGTGGGAGTGACGGGTGAAGTGTGGGAGTTACGGGTGAAGTGAGTGGGAGGTGGAGGGTGTGTGTGTGTGTGTGTGTGTGTGTGTGTGTGGGAGTGATAGATGAAGTGGGTGGGATGTGAAAGGGTGTGTATAGTAGTGATGGGTGTATGTGTGAGTGATGGGTGAAGTATGGGGAGTGTGGGAGTGACGGGTGAAGTATGGGGAGTGTGGGAGTGACGGGTGAAGAGGGAGGGGGTGAAGGAGGTGGGAGGGGTAATGACGGTGTGGGTTGGCCTGATGGGTGAAGTATGCCATTGCCTCCATCCCCACACTCCTCTCTCTACAACGACGCACAAAAACAATTAACCTTTTCGTTAAAAACAGCAAAAAATTAACCTTAAAACAATTAATCTTTCCTTCATAAACAATAAACCTTCAAAAACAATTAACCTCTCCCCTCTCAAGGCACTATCACAGCTCTTCACTGTCTCTTGGATGAATCTTTTACATGAAACGAATTATTGGCAGCGATGGTGGACTCCGATGTATTGTCTCGAATTAAGCCTTTGTTTCTTATTATATCGATGGGGTACTTTGGTTAGGTTACCCTCAGCTGGTGTAGGTTACCCTCAGCAGGTGTAGGTTACTCTCGGCTGGTGTAGGTTACCCTCAGCAGGTGTAGGTTACCCTCAGCAGGTGTAGGTTACTCTCGGCTGGTGTAGGTTACCCTCAGCAGGTGTAGGTTACCCTCAGCTGGTGTAGGTTACTCTCGGCTGGTGTAGGTTACCCTCAGCAGGTGTAGGTTACCCTCAGCAGGTGTAGGTTACTCTCGGCTGGTGTAGGTTACCCTCAACAGGTGTAGGTTACCCTCAGCAGGTGTAGGTTACTCTCAGCTGCTGTAGGTTACCCTCAGCAGGTGTAGGTTACCCTCAGCAGGTGTAGGTTACCCTCAGCAGGTGTAGGCTACCCTCAGCAGGTGTAGGTTACCCTCAGCAGGTGTAGGTTACTCTCGGCTGGTGTAGGTTACCCTCAGCAGGTGTAGGTTACCCTCAGCAGGTGTGGGTTACCCTCAGCAGGTGTAGGTTACACTCAGCAAGTGTAGGTTACACTTAGCTGGTGTAGGTTACCCTCAGCTGGTGTAGGTTACCCTCAGCAGGTGTAGGTTGTGACAATGTTACAATACAGCATCTCTCCCCTGCACCACACACCACCACCACACAACACCACCCCCACCACCACAACCCCTACACCACCACAATACAACCCCAACACCACCACAACCACCACACCATAACACCCCTACGCCACACCACCCCATCACCAGCACAACACAACCACCTACCACAACACCACGCAGTATCACACCACCGCAGCACCACCCCTACACCAACACAACACCACCAGTATCCCAATATGCAGCACCACCACAACACCACCACCCCACACCACACAACACCACCACCACACCCCATAGCACCACCACCACAACACCACCACAACACCACCAATACCACCACCCCGCAACACCACCACCACACCACACAACACCACCCCTCACCCCACAACACCACCACCACACCACACAACACCACCCCTCACCCCACAACACCACCACCACAACACCACCACAACACCACCACAACACCACCACAACACTACCACCACACCACCATCCCACAACACCACCCCACAACACCACTCCATATCACAACACCCAGCTCACCACAAAGCATGTGTCTGTTGCACCACAAAGTCCGACTGCGCGGTCCAGCAAAGAAGGAAATTTACGAGCGCGGCGGGAGAAATACTCCCTCGTTTGCGTGAGCCCGTATGTCATTGGTGGCCGCTTTGCAGGGAGCTTTTTTTATTTTTCTCAACACACAACTCTAACATTCGAATTACTTGGAATTTTAATGCCAAAACCGACGTGGAAACTCAGCGAACTTGGCACCGTTAGTGTCATGGAAATGAAAGAGGTTCTTTCCGCGAGGTCTTTATATTTTTGCTGATGAATTGTGTGCTAGCTAACAATTGTGAACGAGATTGTAGTACATTCGTGTAACACAGAGTGAGATTATGAACTCATTAGTTTCAGATCTAATGCAGGTATAAATATGTAGACCATTTAAAACTGATGATAGTTTTGTGACAGAGTTGCGTACAGAAAACAATTGAAACAAGTTATGGTTTTGTGACGCACAGCCATGATTTTAGATCACGATTCGTGGGTGATCGTGGGTGATCGTGAATGATCGTGAGTGATCGTGAATGATCGTGAATGATCGTGAGTGATCGTGAATGATCTTGAATGATCGTGAGAGATCCGTGATAGGCAATATTTGTGTAAGCGAACCTGGACGTATACAATGGCAATGGCAATTCGAAGCTTAACTCGTGATAATTACTAATCATTTCAATTAATTTGAGTTGTGCGTCTTAACGAATTAATCCAGATAATTTAAGGTGTACATTCAATACAACGCTTAACACCTTCACTACGTAGGGGTTCATATGTGCACCACTTGGCAATATGTGAACCAAGTGGTACACATGTGCACCACTTGGCAATATGTGAACCAAGTGGTACACATGTGCACCACTTGGCAATATGTGAACCAAGTGGTACATATGTGCGCCACTTAGCAATATGTGAACCAAGTGGTACATATGTGCACCACTTGGCAATATGTGAACCAAGTGGTACATAAGTGCGCCACTTGGCAATATGTGAACCAAGTGGTACATATGTGCGCCACTTGGCAATATGTGAACCAAGTGGTACATATGTGCACACTTGGCAATATGTGTACCAAGGGGTACATATGTGCACCACTTGGCAATATGTGAACCAAGTGGTACATATGTGCACCACTTGGCAATATGTGAACCAAGTGGTACATAAGTGCGCCACTTGGCAATATGTGAACCAAGTGGTACATATGTGCGCCACTTGGCAATATGTGAACCAAGTGGTACATATGTGCACCACTTGGCAATATGTGAACCAAGTGGTACATATGTGCACCACTTGGCAATATGTGAACCAAGTGGTACAAATGTGCACCACTTGGCAATATGTGAACCAAGGGGTACATATGTGCACCACTTGGCAATATGTGAACCAAGTGGTACATATGTGCGCCACTTAGCAATATGTGAACCTAGTGGTACATATGTGCACCACTTGGCAATATGTGAACCAAGGGGTACATATGTGCACCACTTGGCAATATGTGAACCAAGTGGTACATATGTGCGCCACTTAGCAATATGTGAACCAAGTGGTACATATGTGCACCACTTGGCAATGTTTGAACCAAGTGGTACATATGTGTACCACTTGGCAATATGTGAACCAAGTGGTACGTATGTGCACCACTTGGCAATATGTGTACCAAGTGGTACATATGTGCACCACTTGGCAACATGTGTACCAAGTGGTACATATGTGCACCACTTGGCAATATGTGAACCAAGTGGTACATATGTGCACCACTTGGCAATATGTGAACCAAGTGGTACAAATGTGCACCACTTGGCAATATGTGAACCAAGGGGTACATATGTGCACCACTTGGCAATATGTGAACCAAGTGGTACATATGTGCGCCACTTAGCAATATGTGAACCTAGTGGTACATATGTGCACCACTTGGCAATATGTGAACCAAGGGGTACATATGTGCACCACTTGGCAATATGTGAACCAAGTGGTACATATGTGCGCCACTTAGCAACATGTGTACCAAGTGGTGCATATGTGCGCCACATGGCAACATGTGTACCAAGTGGTGCATATGTGCGCCACTTGGCAACATGTGTACCGAGTGGTACATATGTGCACCACTTGGCAACTCCTCATTTACGTGGCAGAAAGAAAAGCTACCATTTTACTGTTTTCTCTGCCATTATTCAAATTAGACTATGAAGTACAAGTTGAAATGTTATCGAACATTTTTTTTTCCCCATATGTTACAAAGGATGACAATGTAATCAATCAGTAAAGATGACTTTTCAATTCTTCCTTTTCCCAATCTAACCCAACCTAACCTAACCTAACCCAATCTAACCCAACCTAACCTAACCTAACCCAATCTAACCCAATCTAACCTAACATAACATAACCTAATCAAACCTAACCCAACCTAACCTAACCAAACCGACAGTAGCACCGCAGACACGAAGTGATCGTGTGAATCCATCTAATTGATCCGGATAATGTGAAGTGTGCGTGAGATTCGATGCTAAATTAAACTCACAGATCTAAATAATTTGTAGTGAGCGTTTGATCCACAATGAAAGAGGTGAGGGGAAGTAAGGGGAGGTGAGGAGAAGTGAACAGATGTGACGGGAAGAAAGGGGAGGTGAGGAGAAGTGAACAGCGGTGAGGAGAAGTACAGGGAGATGAGGGGAAGTAAGGGGAGGTGAGAAGTGAACAGATCTGAGGGGAAGAAAGGGGAGGTGAGGAGAATTGAACAGATGTGAGGGGAAGAAAGGGGAGGTGAAGAGAAGTGAACAGATGTGAGGGGAAGAAAGGGGAGGTGAGGAGAAGTGAACAGATGTGAGGGGAAGAAAGGGGAGGTGAAGAGAAGTGAACAGATGTGATGGGAAGTAAGGGGAGGGAAGGAGAAGTGAACAGATGTGAGGGTAAGTAAGGAGAGGTGAAGAGAAGTGAACAGATGTGAGGGGAAGTGAGGAGAGGTAAGGAGAAGTGAACAGCGGTGAGGGGAAGTACAGGGAGATGAGGGGAAGTAAGGGGATATGAGGGGAAAGAGAATTACTATTATTAACTAGATTACCAAATCCGGATAATCTGCGGTGTGCATGAGATGATGGCACATAAATGAATGATAGATCGAAATTTCAGGTTCATTCCTTAATTTTGAAAGCTAAGCAGCAAGAGGACAACTTCTCCAACCGTCGCCTCGTTTTAGCTTCAGAAAATCAGAACGATCCCAAAACAACACAAAAAAAGAACATCAAACGTGCATTACAAACTTTTTTTGGATTGACGAGCTCACCCATGAAATATTCTCCGTGCACAAACCTTCAGAAATCCTCAGTTCTACATGTTGTTTTCATTTAAATTAAGTTGACAAATAACTCAGAAATAACAAAATCGCATCCAAGGTGGGAATGAGGGTAGGTGTTGGGTGAGGGCAGAGTGGCAGAAATGGAGGTTTCTGAACGGAATTTTTGTACACTTTTGTGTTCCCTCGTGATCCCCAGCACAACAACATGAGGGGACCAAAAGCATTAAGGCACAAAGTTATCAAAGCATCAAGGCACAGAGGCATCAAAGGCACCAAGAACTAGGTGACCATGTCATCAATGCATCAAGACAACGATGCGCAAAGGTTGCAAATCATCATAACATTAAAGCATCAAAGACCAAGTCATCAAGTCGTTAAGGCATCAAGACATCAAGGCACAAAGGTGGCAATGCGTCAGAACATCAAGGCATCAAGTCATCAAGTCATCAAGGCACCAAGCCATCAAGGCACAAAGGAACAAAACATAGCCGCTCCATCAAACACAACCGAGACCTGCAAGTTAGTCGCTGAATATTGATGCACGCCGATATTTGCAGAATCAGTTAATATCGAAGCGAGCATTTGAGCGCATGAATATTAAGGAGCGCTGAATATTTGAAGGACGTGGCTGCTGCAGCTGCAGCGCATGGCTGAATGTGGCAGCAATCAGCGCCGCTGTACTGCGCTCAGCGACGCTGATTGACGGGGGGGGAGGGGGGTGGGGGGGGGGGGGGGGTGAGGGGAGGCGAGGGGAGGTGAGGGGAAGTGAGGGGAGGAAGGGAAATAAAGGGGTATGAGGGGAAGTGAGGAGAGGTGAGGGAAGGGAAGGGGAGGTGAGGAAAGGGAAGGGGAGGTGAGGGAAGGGAAGGGGAGGTGAGGGGAGTTAAGGGAAATAAAGGGATGCGAGACAAAGTGAAATAAAGGAAGGTAAGGGTAGACAAAGGAAGTGAGGGGAGGCAGCAGTGATCACCCTCAGAGCGACGTAACTGCGCGCGTAACAACTGAAATTTATATCGTGGAATAAAAAGCATATTTAGAACGGATTTCTTCAATTATTGTACCGTTATTATAGTGTGCTACATTAATAACTATTGTTTTCCAATTATGTCCAGTGCGAAATCATGCCGAAAAATGCAATGTTACAATATCTCTTGCCGATTTGAAAATTTCAGCCTCTGATTCGATCCCTTTTGACCTCAGGATTTTAGAGTCCTTGCATATTTTTAAGCAAGACTGGACAATATGAACAGATCATGCCCTTTGCAAATAGTGAATAGGTAGAAACCTCTTCATTACATGCCCAATTTGATTTCATACCTGTATTTTGAGGGACTTTTGGTTCGTGTTTTTTTTCTGTAACATACTTTGTTTTCTTCTCATGATATATTTTTACACCGATTTTTCCTTGTATTTTGATCTTTTATTTCAGAGACGTAATGATTTGTTTTTTGAACTGATGATAGAGCGCAACTCCGGAACGTTTTCTCAGTAAAGATGATTTTAATTTTTTCAGAATTTTCTTCATGTTAAAATTTTTGTGTGCATTTTGTTCTCGTCCTTTAATTCAAGTTTCATCAAGTCTTAGCACCTGTGCGTCACATTTCCGTTCTGAAACGACGCTAGAACCGAAATTTAAAACCTGATTCGAACATCAGCTCATTCATCCCCACACACTTCAACTTACACAAAACTCGCCCCTAAAATAACTGGCGCCTCTATTCCAAACACCCACGTGGTCGCAGTCGGGAGCGTAAGTGCACTAACACAAACCTACGCTGCCCCACGCACCGATACGACGTAAATGTTTGGAACACATCAAATACGAATACTTAGAATGTGTTAACAATCCGTGAACGCTTATAATGCATTCAAAATCCGTGAAAACTTCATGTATTAGTACGAAGCTTAAGTACTTAGAATACTTCAATAATCCACGAATAATTCTTTATGTATTCATGCGATTTGCAAGCACTTAGAATACATGGATAACCCGCAGATTCTTTATATATTCCTAGGAATCTTCAGTACATAGAATACATGAATAACCCGCAGACACTTAAATAAATGGATAAATGCAGATTATAATCAAATAAAATAAACTAACCTAAACGGATAAGTCAGACTCACCTGCCGCCGACGCAGCGCAGAACAGCGCCGCCGCCACGCAGTACACGGCAGACGCAAAGGGCGCGCTGCTCCTGAGGGTGTTCCCGCGCCTTTGGGTCGAGGGGGAGCGGTGGGGGGAGTGGTGGGGGTGGGGGTGAGGGGAGGGGTGGGGAGGCAAAGATTTGCATTGATTGAGTGCTTGTGATTTGGCAGCTCTGTGGCGATGGACTGGCGCAGCCGAGCGGGATTTGCTCCGGCGCTCCTTTCTGCGGACACCTGGTCTGTCCGCCTGCTGTCCGCCTGTGTGGACGGGGTGTCCGTCTGTGGGGACGGGGCGTTCGTCTTTGTGGACGGGTTGTCCGTCTGTGTGGATGAGTTGTTCGTCTGTGTGGCCACTTATTCTGTTACTCAACTGTCCGTCTGTGTGGACGTGCTGTCCGTCTGTGTGGACAGGGTGTCCGCCTGTGTGGACGGGATGTCCGTCTGTGTGGATGAGTTGTTCGTCTGTGTGGCCACTTATTCTGTTACTCAACTGTCCGTCTGTGTGGAGGGACTCTCCATTTCTGCTAATACGTGGTTTATCTGCCGACTGTCCGTCAGTGTGGCCACCTATTCTGTCCTCCGACTGTCCGTGTCTGCGGCCACCAATTCTGTCCTGCGACTGTCCGTATCTGTGGTCACTTATTCTGTTCTCCGACTGTCCGTCAGCGCAAACATACGGAGCTTTTTTAACGAGCGCAGCGCACATCGCCTCCAACAACAGCAGCAAAATTCTCAAAATGACGAGCACGCAAAACGGTGCATCTGCTTCGTCGTCGGAAAGAACAGTGTTCCTGCAAATGTTCTTTTTGGAGCACAGGGTTCTCGGTGACTTTTGATTCTTGATTCTCGGTGAGTCTTGATTCTTGGTTCTCGGTGGCGCTTGAGTCATGGTTCTCGGTGACTCTTGATTCTTGATTCTCGGTGACTCTTGATTCTTAGTTCTCGGTGTCGCTTGATTCTTGATTCTCGGCGAGTCTTGATTTTTGGTTCTCGGTTGCGCTTGAGTCATGGTTCTCGGTGACTCTTGTTTCTTGATTCTCGGTGACTCTTGATTCTTGTTTCTCGGTGGCGCTTGATTCGTTGAGAAGGAAGAACGTTCTCCCACCACTTCCTTACGTTGCATGTTTGCTACGTCGCAGAGAGTCAAAAAATTCTTATTTTGTGGAGTAAAAAGTAGACGAGAACGGGATGCGATCTGAAGGAGTGAAGACGGAAAGGCGGCAGTGATGTTTGGAGTGTGGAGTGGGCTGTGGGTTGTGTCGGTTCGAAGTTGAGGTGGGCTGTGGGTTGTGACGGCTGGAAGTTGAGGTGGGCTGTGGGTTGTGTGGTTTGGATGTTGGGTTGAACAGTGGGTTGCGTGAGTCGTGTGTGGAACATCGAGGACTCCACGAATAAAATATTCCACCGAAAGCGACTGAGAAACTTTGGCAATGCGTATAAAGGAGACAGAAGCACCGGAGGACGCAGTTTTGAACGCACGGAAGTGCGCAAGGGTCTGATATTTTCCTGGAGAACAGCAAAGCACGACATGGACATTTCTCCACACCTCGTGACGAAGACTGCTGGTCGAACAGGGAGCTGAGAATTTCGGTCGAGTTGGCTGAGAAGCGACAACTTTTAAAATTTCAATATACAATTGTTGCGGCACTAGTTTGAAAGGGTTGAAATCTTCAATAAATAAGTGTTGCGGCATAACTTTTAAAGGATTAAAATTCTCAATGTACAAGAGTTTCTCCTCGGAGAGATGACAAAATTCTTTACCACCATCGCCGTTAAAACGTTCAAGTAACGTACAGACTACCACACAATCAGTTAGTACACACACGAGTACAGAAGCTACAGCCTGCACTACACACTGGACTTTAGCGTACACACTAAATTGAGCAAAGATGGAGGAGCCACGAACACAAGCGGCCGAGCTTGGAGAGATAGCCTCGTGTCGAGATGCGGTTCTGTGTGCCAGAGCGGGACTGCAGGTACTGGCACGCTTCTGGTTGGGTGGGTGCGAGGTTCTCAATGGGACCAAGACTACCACTTGTGGTGCCAATTGGAGTATCAGCTGGTGTACCACCTGGAGTTCCACTTTTGGTATTACTTGGAGAACCATTTGAGAAATCGCGTTGGGTACCATTTGGAGTACCATCTGGAAAACTACATGAGGCACCACCTGGGCTAACACCTGAAGGACCATCTGGGGAGCCAACTGGGGAATCACCTGAAGGATCACTTGGGTTATTCTCGGGGGAACCACCTGGGTTTTCCCCTGGGGGACCACTTGGGTTTTCCCCTGGGGCATCTCCTGGAGAACCACCTGGGGAGCCACCTGGGGGACCACCTGAGGGACCACCTGGGGAGCCACCTGGGGGACCACCTGGGTAATCCACTGGTTGACCACCAGGATTGTCCTCTGGGGGATCACCTGAGGGACCACCTGTACCCCACCATAAGGTACTCCAAGGCCTGCTAAGAGCTTTCCCCCACACACCGAGCCGGCAGTGGCGGGTACTTTTCGTACCACCTGATCTGCCAGAATAAGATTGCCACGCGGCATGTCCTGGAATACTTGATGCAAATTTGTATGCAGGTCTTGACGTAAGCTCCGGTGTTGTACCGTCTGGTTTTGTGGCGCCTCTCCTGATTGTTGGTCGAGAACCTCAACGGCGTTGTGATGTGAGTCGTGGGGCACGTTCTTTGGTTCTTGGAGCACATCTTTTGGTTCTTGGAGCACATCTTTTGGTTCTTGGAGCACATCTTTTGGTTCTTGGGGCACATCTTTTGGTCCTTGGAACACATCTTTTGATTCTTGGAGCACATCACTTTGCATTTGAAGTACCTCGCCTTGTGTCAAGAAAATATTTCTTGGGACTTGGAGCACGCCTTGTCCTTGGAGCACATCCCCTTGAAATTGGAGCACATTTTTCACATGCAGCATATTTTCGAGCTCCATGTGACCATAGCAAGCAGTTGCGTGTGCTGCCGCCATCTTAACACAAGCCATAAACCTCACTCTGTTCGGCAGATAAGGTCAAATGTTGCCTCTAATGAGCTTTTTGTTTATTACCGACAACTCAGCTAACTTACATGCTTATAAATGCTGGTCCGCCTCGCTAATCGGTGCGTAGAACTTTGCTGATCTGTTTAACCAATCTGTTCATAGATCGTCATTGACCTACGAAATCAACCCGCTTGCTGATTTTCACGCAAAGCAAATTACTTCACAAGTCTTCACTGATCTGCTCAATAAATAAATCAATAATTAAATAAACTACTTTTTATTTATTTACCAAGTAATTAAAAAATCAGTAATAATAAAATTGATGTAAATTAAATTCAATAATTTATTAATCAATTAATGAACAATTAAGTAAATCAAAGTGTAGATCCTCACAGAAATCAGATATCGCTCCACCGATATACTACCCGTGATATTCTGCTGGAATAATTGTGCCGACGTGAGATGTGAGTCGAGATTTAAGAAATTACGTTTTTACATGGTTTTTATCATGTTTTTATCATGTTTTTATCATGTTTTTATCATGTTTTTATCATGTTTTTATCATGTTTTTATCATGGTTTTATCATGGTTTTATCATGTTTTTATCATGTTTTTATCATGTTTTTATCATGGTTTTATCATGTTTTTATCATGTTTTTATCATGTTTTTATCATGTTTTTATCATGTTTTTATCATGTTTTTATCATGTTTTTATCATGTTTTTATCATGTTTTTATCATGTTTTTATCATGTTTTTATCATGTTTTTATCATGTTTTTATCATGTTTTTATCATGTTTTTATCATGGTTTTATCATGTTTTTATCATGTTTTTATCATGTTTTTATCATGTTTTTATCATGTTTTTATCATGTTTTTATCATGGTTTTATCATGTTTTTATCATGTTTTTATCATGTTTTTATCATGGTTTTATCATGTTTTTATCATGTTTTTATCATGTTTTTATCATGCTTTTATCATGTTTTTATCATGTTTTTATCATGTTTTTATCATGTTTTTATCATGTTTTTATCATGTTTGTATCATGTTTTTATCATGTTTTTATCATGTTTTATCATGTTTTTATCATGTTTTTATCATGTTTTTATCATGTTTTTATCATGTTTTTATCATGTTTTTATCATGTTTTTATCATGTTTTTCCCATGTTTCACCGTATTTTTATTAAATTTTTACCATGTTTCTAGCGTGTTTTTTCATGTTCTTACTATGTTTTTCCCATACTTTCCCATGTTTTTATCAAGTTTTTCCCATGCATTTAAAATGTTTTTACTACGTTTTTAGCCTATTTTTACAATGTTTTGATCATGTTTTTATACATTTCCACACACATATACGTAGGGTCCACACAGCAGGCATGTCTGCCTACTCAACGCGTCTAGCAAAGACAGGGAAAGAATCCTGAAAAAATGACAATTTCTCAACAATAGGAAAATGTAAAAGCGTCATGAATAAGAAAATTTATAATCACCATCAATGGAAAAATTATAAATTGTCCGCTACAGGAAAACTCAAATCGACAGCCGCAAGAAGACTCAAATCGACAGCCACATGCATCGTTTCTGCAGCTGACGTCGAGGAGTCAGCTCAGCTGACATGGACGAGTTGACTTCTGCAAACTGGCAATTTGGAGCGCTGGTTGCCAGTTGCCTGGACTCAAACTCTTGTCATATACTAACCAGTTAACTGCTTCAAAACCGGGAACTGTCGCCAGTTACTTGCTCCAAAACTTGGAATTGTCGCCAGTTAACTGCTCCAAAACTGGGAACTGTCGCCAGTTAACTGCTCCAAAACTTGGAACTGTCGCCAGTTACCTGCTCCAAAACTTGGAACTGTCGCCAGTTAACTGCTCCAAAACTTGGAACTGTCGCCAGTTAACTGCTCTGAAACTGGGAACTGTCGCCAGTTAACTGCTCCAAAACTTGGAACTGTCGCCAGTTAACTGCTCCAAAACTTACAACTGTCGCCAGTTAACTGCTCGTAAACTTGGAACTGTCGCCAGTTAACTGCTCCAAAACTGGGAACTGTCGCCAGTTAACTGCTCCAAAACTTGGAACTGTCGCCAGTTAACTGCTCCAAAACTTACAACTGTCGCCAGTTAACTGCTCCAAAACTTACAACTGTCGCCAGTTAACTGCTCCAAAACTTAGAACTGACCCCAGTTAATTGCTCCAAAACTTACAACTGTCGCCAGTTAACTGCTCCAAAACTTAGAACTGACCCCAGTTAACTGCTCCAAAACTTACAACTGTCGCCAGTTAACTGCTCCAAAACTTACAACTGTCGCCAGTTAACTGCTCCAAAACTTGGAACTGTCGCCAGTTAACTGCTCCAAAACTTGGAACTGTCGCCAGTTAACTGCTCCAAAACTTACAACTGTCGCCAGTTAACTGCTCCAAAACTTACAACTGTCGCCAGTTAATTGCTCCAAAACTTAAAACTGTCGCCAGTTAACTGCTCCAAAACTTACAACTGTCGCCAGTTAACTGCTCCAAAACATAGAACTGTCGCCAGTTAACTGCTCCAAAACTTGGAACTGTCGCCAGTTAACTGCTCCAAAACTTGGAACTGTCGCCAGTTAATTGCTCCAAAACTTACAACTGTCGCCAGTTAACTGCTCCAAAACTTACAACTGTCGCCAGTTAATTGCTCCAAAACTTACAACTGTCGCCAGTTAATTGCTCCAAAACTAACAACTGTCGCCAGTTAACTGCTCCAAAACTTACATCTGTCGCCAGTTAACTGCTCCAAAACTTGGAACTGTCGCCAGTTAACTGCTCTGAAACTTACAACTGTCGCCAGTTAATTGCTCCAAAACTTGGAACTGTCGCCAGTTAACTGCTCCAAAACTTACAACTGTCGCCAGTTAACTGCTTCAAAACTTACAACTGTCGCCAGTTAATTGCTCCAAAACTTGCGACTGTCGCCAGTTAACTGCTCCAAAACTTACAACTGTCGCCAGTTAACTGCTCCAAAACTTACAACTGTCGCCAGTTAACTGCTCCAAAACTTACAACTGTCGCCAGTTAACTGCTCCAAAACTTGAAACTGTCGCCAGTTAACTGCTCTGAAACTTACAACTGTCGCCAGTTAATTGCTCCAAAACTTGGAACTGTCGCCAGTTAACTGCTCCAAAACTTACAACTGTCGCCAGTTAACTGCTCCAAAACTTACAACTGTCGCCAGTTAACTGCTCCAAAACTTGGAACTGTCGCCAGTTAACTGCTCTGAAACTTACAACTGTCGCCAGTTAATTGCTCCAAAACTTGGAACTGTCGCCAGTTAACTGCTCCAAAACTTACAACTGTCGCCAGTTAACTGCTCCAAAACTTGGAACTGTCACCAGTTAACTGCTCCAAAACTTGGAACTGTCGCCAGTTAACTGCTCCAAAACTTACAACTGTCGCCAGTTAACTGCTCCAAAACTTGGAACTGTCGCCAGTTAACTGCTCCAAAACTTACAACTGTCGCCTGTTAATTGCTCCAAAACTTACAACTGTCGCCAGTTAATTGCTCCAAAACTTACAACTGTCGCCAGTTAATTGCTCCAAAACTTACAACTGTCGCCAGTTAACTGCTCCAAAACTTACAACTGTCGCCAGTTAACTGCTCCAAAACTTACAACTGTCGCCAGTTACCTGCTCCAAAACTTACAACTGTCGCCAGTTAACTGCTCCAAAACTTACAACTGTCGCCAGTTAATTGCTCCAAAACTTACAACTGTCGCCAGTTAACTGCTCCAAAACTTACAACTGTCGCCAGTTAACTGCTCCAAAACTTGGAACTGTCGCCAGTTAACTGCTCTGAAACTTACAACTGTCGCCAGTTAATTGCTTCAAAACCTGGAACTGTCGCCAGTTAACTGCTCCAAAACTTACAACTGTCGCCAGTTAACTGCTCCAAAACTTACAACTGTCGCCAGTTAACTGCTCCAAAACTTGGAACTGTCGCCAGTTAACTGCTCTGAAACTTACAACTGTCGCCAGTTGATTGCTCCAAAACTTGGAACTGTCGCCAGTTAACTGCTCCAAAACTTACAACTGTCGCCAGTTAACTGCTCCAAAACTTGGAACTGTCGCCAGTTAACTGCTCCAAAACTTGGAACTGTCGCCAGTTAACTGCTCCAAAACTTACAACTGTCGCCAGTTAACTGCTCGAAAACTTGGAACTGTCGCCAGTTAACTGCTCCAAAACTTACAACTGTCGCCAGTTACCTGCTCCAAAACTTACAACTGTCGCCAGTTAACTGCTCCAAAACTTACAACTGTCGCCAGTTAATTGCTCCAAAACTTACAACTGTCGCCAGTTAACTGCTCCAAAACTTACAACTGTCGCCAGTTAACTGCTCCAAAACTTGGAACTGTCGCCAGTTAACTGCTCCAAAACTTACAACTGTCGCCAGTTAACTGCTCCAAAACTTACAACTGTCGCCAGTTAACTGCTCCAAAACTTGGAACTGTCGCCAGTTAACTGCTCCAAAACTTACAACTGTCGCCAGTTAACTGCTCCAAAACTTACTACTGTCGCCAGTTAACTGCTCCAAAACTTACAACTGTCGCCAGTTAACTGCTCTAAAACTTACAACTGTCGCCAGTTAATTGCTCCAAAACTTACAACTGTCGCCAGTTAACTGCTCCAAAACTTACAACTGTCGCCAGTTAACTGCTCTGAAACTTACAACTGTCGCCAGTTAACTGCTCCAAAACTTACAACTGTCGCCAGTTAACTGCTCCAAAACTTACAACTGTCGCCAGTTAATTGCTCCAAAACTTACAACTGTCGCCCGTTAACTGCTTCAAAACTTGGAACTGTCGCCAGTTAACTGCTCCAAAACTTACAACTGTCGCCAGTTAACTGCTCCAAAACTTACAACTGTCGCCAGTTAACTGCTCCAAAACTTGGAACTGTCGCCAGTTAACTGCTCCAAAACTTGGAACTGTCGCCAGTTAACTGCTCCAAAACTTACAACTGTCGCCAGTTAACTGCTCGAAAACTTGGAACTGTCGCCAGTTAACTGCTCCAAAACTTACAACTGTTGCCAGTTACCTGCTCCAAAACTTACAACTGTCGCCAGTTAACTGCTCCAAAACTTACAACTGTCGCCAGTTAATTGCTCCAAAACTTACAACTGTCGCCAGTTAACTGCTCCAAAACTTACAACTGTCGCCAGTTAACTGCTCCAAAACTTGGAACTGTCGCCAGTTAACTGCTCCAAAACTTACAACTGTCGCCAGTTAACTGCTCCAAAACTTACTACTGTCGCCAGTTAACTGCTCCAAAACTTACAATTGTCGCCAGTTAACTGCTCTAAAACTTACAACTGTCGCCAGTTAATTGCTCCAAAACTTACAACTGTCGCCAGTTAACTGCTCCAAAACTTACAACTGTCGCCAGTTAACTGCTCTGAAACTTACAACTGTCGCCAGTTAACTGCTCCAAAACTTACAACTGTCGCCAGTTAACTGCTCCAAAACTTACAACTGTCGCCAGTTAATTGCTCCAAAACTTACAACTGTCGCCCGTTAACTGCTTCAAAACTTGGAACTGTCGCCAGTTAACTGCTCCAAAACTTACAACTGTCGCCAGTTAACTGCTCCAAAACTTACAACTGTCGCCAGTTAACTGCTCCAAAACTTGGAACTGTCGCCAGTTAACTGCTCCAAAACTTGGAACTGTCGCCAGTTAACTGCTCCAAAACTTACAACTGTCGCCAGTTAACTGCTCCAAAACTTACAACTGTCGCCAGTTAACTGCCCCAAAACTTGGAACTGTCGCCAGTTAACTGCTCCAAAACTTACAACTGTCGCCAGTTAACTGCTCCAAAACTTACAACTGTCGCCAGTTAACTGCTTCAAAACTTACAACTGTCGCCAGTTAACTGCTCCAAAACTTACAACTGTCGCCAGTTAATTGCTCCAAAACTTACAACTGTCGCCAGTTAACTGCTCTGAAACTTACAACTGTCGCCAGTTAACTGCTCCAAAACTTACAACTGTCGCCAGTTAACTGCTCCAAAACTTGGAACTGTCGCCAGTTAATTGCTCCAAAACTTACAACTGTCGCCAGTTAACTGCTCCAAAACTTACAACTGTCGCCAGTTAACTGCTCCAAAACTTACAACTGTCGCCAGTTAACTGCTCCAAAACTTACAACCGTCGCCAGTTAATTGCTCCAAAACTTACAACTGTCGCCAGTTAACTGCTCTGAAACTTACAACTGTCGCCAGTTAACTGCTCCAAAACTTACAACTGTCGCCAGTTAACTGCTCCAAAACTTACAACTGTCGCCAGTTAATTGCTCCAAAACTTACAACTGTCGCCAGTTAACTGCTCTGAAACTTACAACTGTCGCCAGTTAACTGCTCCAAAACTTACAACTGTCGCCAGTTAATTGCTCCAAAACTTACAACTGTCGCCAGTTAACTGCTCTGAAACCAGCGACTGTCGCCAGTTAACTGCTCCAAAACTTACAACTGTCGCCAGTTAACTGCTCCAAAACTTACAACTGTCGCCAGTTAACTGCTCCAAAACTTACAACTGTCGCCAGTTAATTGCTCCAAAACTTACAACTGTCGCCAGTTAACTGCTCCAAAACTTACAACTGTCGCCAGTTAACTGCTCCAAAACTTACAACTGTCGCCAGTTAATTGCTCCAAAACTTACAACTGTCGCCAGTTAACTGCTCTGAAACCAGCGACTGTCGCCAGTTAACTGCTCCAAAACTTACAACTGTCGCCAGTTAACTGCTCTGAAACCAGCGACTGTCGCCAGTTAACTGCTCCAAAACTTACAACTGTCGCCAGTTAACTGCTCTGAAACCAGCGACTGTCGCCAGTTAATTGCTCCAAAACTTACAACTGTCGCCAGTTAACTGCTCTGAAACCAGCGACTGTCGCCAGTTAACTGCTCCAAAACTTACAACTGTCGCCAGTTAACTGCTCTGAAACCAGCGACTGTCGCCAGTTAACTGCTCCAAAACTTACAACTGTCGCCAGTTAACTGCTCTGAAACCAGCGACTGTCGCCAGTTAACTGCTCCAAAACTTACAACTGTCGCCAGTTAACTGCTCTGAAACCAGCGACTGTCGCCAGTTAACTGCTCCAAAACTTACAACTGTCGCCAGTTAACTGCTCTGAAACCAGCGACTGTCGCCAGTTAACTGCTCCAAAACTTAAAACTGTCGCCAGTTAACTGCTCCAAAACTTACAACTGTCGCCAGTTAACTGCTCTAAAACCAGCGACTGTCGCCAGTTAACTGCTCCAAAACTTACAACTGTCGCCAGTTAACTGCTCTGAAACCAGCGACTGTCGCCAGTTAATTGCTCCAAAACTCACAACTGTCGCCAGTTAACTGCTCTGAAACCAGCGACTGTCGCCAGTTAACTGCTCCAAAACTTACAACTGTCGCCAGTTAACTGCTCTGAAACCAGCGACTGTCGCCAGTTAACTGCTCCAAAACTTACAACTGTCGCCAGTTAACTGCTCCAAAACTTACAACTGTCGCCAGTTAACTGCTCTGAAACCAGCGACTGTCGCCAGTTAACTGCTCCAAAACTTACAACTGTCGCCAGTTAACTGCTCCAAAACTTACAACTGTCGCCAGTTAACTGCTCCAAAACTTACAACTGTCGCCAGTTAACTGCTCCAAAACTTACAACTGTCGCCAGTTAACTGCTCCAAAACTTACAACTGTCGCCAGTTAACTGCTCCAAAACTTACAACTGTCGCCAGTTAACTGCTCCAAAACTTACAACTGTCGCCAGTTAACTGCTCCAAAACTTACAACTGTCGCCAGTTACCTGCTCCAAAACTTACAACTGTCGCCAGTTAACTGCTCCAAAACTTACAACTGTCGCCAGTTAATTGCTCCAAAACTTACAACTGTCGCCAGTTAACTGCTCCAAAACACACAACTGTCGCCAGTTAACTGTTCCAAAACTTGGAACTGTCGCCAGTTAACTGCTCCAAAACTTACAACTGTCGCCAGTTAACTGCTCCAAAACTTGGAACTGTCGCCAGTTAACTGCTCCAAAACTTACAACTGTCGCCAGTTAACTGCTCCAAAACTTACAACTGTCGCCAGTTAACTGCTCCTAAACTCACAACTGTCGCCAGTTAATTGCTCCAAAACTTACAACTGTCGCCAGTTAACTGCTCCAAAACTTACAACTGTCGCCAGTTAACTGCTCCAAAACTTGGAACTGTCGCCAGTTAACTGCTCCAAAACTTACAACTGTCGCCAGTTAACTGCTCTGAAACCAGCGACTGTCGCCAGTTAACTGCTCCAAAACTTACAACTGTCGCTAGTTAACTGCTCCAAAACTTACAACTGTCGCCAGTTAACTGCTCCAAAACTTACAACTGTCGCCAGTTAACTGCTCCAAAACTTACAACTGTCGCCAGTTAACTGCTCCAAAACTTACAACTGTCGCCAGTTAACTGCTCCAAAACTTACAACTGTCGCCAGTTAACTGCTCCAAAACTTACAACTGTCGCCAGTTAACTGCTCCAAAACTTACAACTGTCGCCAGTTAATTGCTCCAAAACTTACAACTGTCGCCCGTTAACTGCTTCAAAACTTGGAACTGTCGCCAGTTAACTGCTCCAAAACTTACAACTGTCGCCAGTTAACTGCTCCAAAACTTACAACTGTCGCCAGTTAACTGCTCCAAAACTTACAACTGTCGCCAGTTAATTGCTCCAAAACTTACAACTGTCGCCAGTTAACTGCTCCAAAACTTACAACTGTCGCCAGTTAACTGCTCTGAAACCAGCGACTGTCGCCAGTTAACTGCTCCAAAACTTACAACTGTCGCCAGTTAACTGCTCTGAAACCAGCGACTGTCGCCAGTTAACTGCTCCAAAACTTACAACTGTCGCCAGTTACCTGCTCCAAAACTTACAACTGTCGCCAGTTAACTGCTCCAAAACTTACAACTGTCGCCAGTTAACTGCTCCAAAACTTACAACTGTCGCCAGTTAACTGCTCTGAAACCAGCGACTGTCGCCAGTTAACTGCTCCAAAACTTACAACTGTCGCCAGTTAACTGCTCCAAAACTTACAACTGTCGCCAGTTAACTGCTCCAAAACTTACAACTGTCGCCAGTTAATTGCTCCAAAACTTACAACTGTCGCAAGTTAACTGCTCCAAAACTTACAACTGTCGCCAGTTAACTGCTCCAAAACTTACAACTGTCGCCAGTTAATTGCTCCAAAACTTACAACTGTCGCCAGTTAACTGCTCTGAAACCAGCGACTGTCGCCAGTTAACTGCTCCAAAACTTACAACTGTCGCCAGTTAACTGCTCTGAAACCAGCGACTGTCGCCAGTTAACTGCTCCAAAACTTACAACTGTCGCCAGTTAACTGCTCTGAAACCAGCGACTGTCGCCAGTTAATTGCTCCAAAACTTACAACTGTCGCCAGTTAACTGCTCTGAAACCAGTGACTGTCGCCAGTTAACTGCTCCAAAACTTACAACTGTCGCCAGTTAACTGCTCTGAAACCAGCGACTGTCGCCAGTTAACTGCTCCAAAACTTACAACTGTCGCCAGTTAACTGCTCTGAAACCAGCGACTGTCGCCAGTTAACTGCTCCAAAACTTACAACTGTCGCCAGTTAACTGCTCTGAATCCAGCGACTGTCGCCAGTTAACTGCTCCAAAACTTACAACTGTCGCCAGTTAACTGCTCTGAAACCAGCGACTGTCGCCAGGTAACTGCTCCAAAACTTAAAACTGTCGCCAGTTAACTGCTCCAAAACTTACAACTGTCGCCAGTTAACTGCTCTGAAACCAGCGACTGTCGCCAGTTAACTGCTCCAAAACTTACAACTGTCGCCAGTTAACTGCTCTGAAACCAGCGACTGTCGCCAGTTAATTGCTCCAAAACTCACAACTGTCGCCAGTTAACTGCTCTGAAACCAGCGACTGTCGCCAGTTAACTGCTCCAAAACTTACAACTGTCGCCAGTTAACTGCTCTGAAACCAGCGACTGTCGCCAGTTAACTGCTCCAAAACTTACAACTGTCGCCAGTTAACTGCTCCAAAACTTACAACTGTCGCCAGTTAACTGCTCTGAAACCAGCGACTGTCGCCAGTTAACTGCTCCAAAACTTACAACTGTCGCCAGTTAACTGCTCCAAAACTTACAACTGTCGCCAGTTAACTGCTCCAAAACTTACAACTGTCGCCAGTTAACTGCTCCAAAACTTACAACTGTCGCCAGTTAACTGCTCCAAAACTTACAACTGTCGCCAGTTAACTGCTCCAAAACTTACAACTGTCGCCAGTTAACTGCTCCAAAACTTACAACTGTCGCCAGTTAACTGCTCCAAAACTTACAACTGTCGCCAGTTACCTGCTCCAAAACTTACAACTGTCGCCAGTTAACTGCTCCAAAACTTACAACTGTCGCCAGTTAATTGCTCCAAAACTTACAACTGTCGCCAGTTAACTGCTCCAAAACTTACAACTGTCGCCAGTTAACTGCTCCAAAACTTGGAACTGTCGCCAGTTAACTGCTCCAAAACTTACAACTGTCGCCAGTTAACTGCTCCAAAACTTGGAACTGTCGCCAGTTAACTGCTCCAAAACTTACAACTGTCGCCAGTTAACTGCTCCAAAACTTACAACTGTCGCCAGTTAACTGCTCCTAAACTTACAACTGTCGCCAGGTAATTGCTCCAAAACTTACAACTGTCGCCAGTTAACTGCTCCAAAACTTACAACTGTCGCCAGTTAACTGCTCCAAAACTTGGAACTGTCGCCAGTTAACTGCTCCAAAACTTGGAACTGTCGCCAGTTAACTGCTCCAAAACTTACAACTGTCGCCAGTTAACTGCTCTGAAACCAGCGACTGTCGCCAGTTAACTGCTCCAAAACTTACAACTGTCGCCAGTTAACTGCTCCAAAACTTACAACTGTCGCCAGTTAACTGCTCCAAAACTTACAACTGTCGCCAGTTAACTGCTCCAAAACTTACAACTGTCGCCAGTTAACTGCTCCAAAACTTACAACTGTCGCCAGTTAACTGCTCCAAAACTTACAACTGTCGCCAGTTAACTGCTCCAAAACTTACAACTGTCGCCAGTTAACTGCTCCAAAACTTACAACTGTCGCCAGTTAACTGCTCTGAAACCAGCGACTGCTACCAGTTGAATTTCACGAAGAACATTCACATTTTTCTTGTGAATAAAACGAAGATAAAAAATCTTAGCAAAATTAAACGTAGGCGTTTCGATCCTCAGATTCTTATAAACGACGTCTGAAAGCAGAGAAGTAAAAAATCGATTTAATTAAAATAGATTAAAAAGAAAAACAAAGTGAGCTACCCAACAAATTTTGCATCGCGCATCCTCGAGGAATAAATTCAGTGTAATTCAATAATCTAATTCTACCTGTGATTGTAAAAAGGAGGGATTCCATTCTCTAAAACCAGCATCCAGACAAATGCAGAGTAATCTCCCTTTTATAATTGCCAGCCGGTATTCACATTAGTCTCCCCTTTTAAAAATGGTTTCAGCAGAGCATCATTCAGTTTTTTATGTATTACTCAGCATTTTTAACTTTTTTCATGTTTTTCAAGATTAATTTAGCAGTGGATTTATTCTGATTTTGTTCTGTTTTTCGCCATTTTTAACTTTTTTCACGCTTTTCAGGATTAATTTAACCGGGGATTTGTTCTGATTTTGTTATGTTTTATTTTCTGTTTCAAAATTTTATTAATTCATTTATTTGTTAATTTATTTTATTAATTAATTAATTAATTTATTAGTTATTAATTTATTATATTTAATATATAAATTTATTTCTCATTTTATTCATTCATTTTCTTTCATGATTCATTTTAATTAATAGTTTTCCTTTTCTGGTTCAAGGTTATTTTGGAATGAATTTTAGGATCGAAACGTGCAAGTTCCGTCAAGTTTCTCCTCTGTCCCTTCATTTGGAATTTGCTTCACAAGAAAAGATGTTCCTGTTCTTTTTCTTGTATTCCAGTTACTTCTAAAGTCTGGTGAGCTTAGTGTGCCCTGTGTACATTGCGTCTTGATGTGTGAACACATCTGTCTCCTCAACACAATTATAATGGCAACACAATAAACTACTTTAATGGCAACACAACAAATTAGAATGGCAACGCAAATAAGTACTTCAACGGCAACACAACTTATTCAAATGGCAACACAGCTAATTAAAATGGCAACAGAACTAATTATAATGGCAACACAACAAATTAGAATGGCAACACAACAAATTAGAATGGCAACACAAATGAGTACTTCAGTGGCAACACAACTTATTCAAATGGCAACAGAACTAATTAGAATGGCAACGCAGTTACCTACTTAGAAATTCATAGTTGTTTCCACTGAATCATTTGATGAATGATGCCAGACTGTGTAGTGTGGGACAGCCTGTACAGTTGTGTGTAGTTCTTGTGTGTTGTGTGTGTGGTAGGATATACAAGGGTCACACATGCCCCCAGTGAGGTCACTGCGAATTAAAATGCTTTAAATACATGAATAATCCGCAAATACTTGGAATGAGCAAATATATCTCAAATGCTTGGAATCTGTGAGTATTCTGTAAATACCTGCGATGTGTAAATAATTCGTAAATACTTGGAATGCATAAATTGACTGTAAAAACTTGGAATATGTGAGTATTAGGTATATAATTGCGATGTGCATATAATCCCGGAATATTTGGAATATGTAAATTGCATTCAAAATATGTAAATATGTAAATTGCATTCAAAATATGTAAATATGTAAATTGCCTTCAAAATATGTAAATATGTAAATTGCATTCAAAATATGTAAATGTGTAAATTGCATTCAAAAAGTTGGAACATATGAGTGTTCCTTTACTATGTTGAGTGGACTCATAACTCACAAACACACACCAGCAACCCTCCAACAGCCCTCAATGACTAGAAATGCTTGAATAATCCATAATAATCTAGAATAATAATAATATATTGAATAGAAATCTAAAACACTTGAATAATCCTCCGTCCTTTAAATGTTTGAAAAAACAGCGAGTACTTGAGAGCTTCAACGATCTGCAAATACTTGAAACACTAAAATAATCCGCTGATAATAATATTGGAACAATTCTGCTATACTTGAAATGCTCAAAATGTCAGGAAAAGACAAAAATACTCAAAAAAATTTCACTTCTTGATGTGCTTTGTAGTACACAAATGACGGGAAAACTTAAATGCTCTCAAATACTTGAATTACTTCAATAATCCACAGATTAATCAAATACTTCAACTACCGCACGAATACTTGAAATGCTTCAATGATCCAGAAAAAATGAAAAACTTCAAAACTCCAAAATACTTGAAATACTTCAATGTTCGCAAAATGAACTAAATACTTTAACCGCCGCACCAATACACGGAATACTTTCATATTCCGCAAATACTTGAAATGCTACTGCTCCGCAAATAGTGAGTCAACAACTTTTCAAGAGACTACTGCAGATACCGACAACATTTTAACGAGGCAAACTGTGCTGGTCGTGACAAACTGTAGTGGTGGTGACAAACTGCAGTGGTGGTGACAAACTGCAGTGGTGGTGACAAACTGCAGTGGTGGTGACAAACTGCAGTGGTGGTGACAAACTGCAGTGGTGGTGACAAACTGCAGTGGTGGTGACAAACTGCAGTGGTGTTGAAAAACTGCAGTGGTGGTGACAAACTGCAGTGGTGGTGACAAACTGCAGTGGTGGTGACAAACTGCAGGGGTGGTGACAAACTGCATTGGTGGTGACAAACTGCAGTGGTGGTGACAAACTGCAGTGGTGGTGACAAACTGCAGTGGTGGTGACAAACTGCAGGGGTGGTGACAAACTGCAGTGGTGGTGACAAACTGCAGTGGTGGTGACAAACTGCAGTGGTGGTGGTGGTGGTGGTGATGATGATGGGAAACTATTCCCAAATTCACCAATGTGATGAATTAAAACCATCAGATGAACATCACCCATAAGATGCCTTAATTAAATGAACTCATAAGGTGAACATATCCCAATCTTGGTTTTGTCTTATGTACACTTCAGCTTCAAATGTAAATCGTATTAACTCCACCGTAAAGGAGCCGCAGACACGGCTGAGGTAAGGCAAGTTTTGTTTTGATTTATTGAGAACTCTATAATATTTCGATAATTTTGCTTTAATTTTGTTGCTTTATTAACTCGATAAGTTTAATTGTTGGTGTATTATCTTCTGAATAGATTGATGAAATTATGTGAATTGGTTGCATTTTGAGGTACAGAATGAGTTAGGTGGAGACATTGTATCCGTGTGTGCGTGCTGGTAAACGTAGGGATTTAGATACATAAGAATAGATTGAAAGAAAAGAGGGTAAATGTTAAGGAGAACTGACATATCGATTTTCAAAATTTTGTTGCTTGAATCATGGTAATTACATCGAAATAAACAAGTTTTATTTTATGCACTTTTTGGGGGAAATGAGTCTTCAACAAGTTATGGTAAATGTAAAGGACTTGACCATAATTGATATTCGAATTTTCGATGCCTTAATAATGTTAATCACATGAAAATAAACAAGTTTTCTTCAATGCACTTTCCGGCGGAAATGAGTATTTTAAAAGTTATGGCGTTAAATGAGTTACCGGAACTCCAGTGTGCATCACCCTATTACAAACGTAAAGAGGTTGGGTCGTGAGGGGTAGCCACAGTTCTTTTAGTTTTATAATTTTCACTAAAAGAACTGTTGCTACCCCTCACGACCCAACCTCTTTACGTTGGTAATAGGGGGTTTGCTCTTCGTCGGCTTGGTTGGCGCGCGGGAACGCCTGTTTACTTTCACGTCGGACCGCGCGGTATATTTTTCCCCGCCTCAAACACTGGAGTTACGGTAACTCATTTAATGCCATAACTTTTAAAATACGTATTTCCGCCGGAAAGTCCATTGAAGAAAACTTGTTTATCTTCATGTGATTAACATTATTAAGGCATCGAAAATTCGAATATCAATTATGGTCAAGTCCTTTACATTTACCCAAGTTATAGCGGTTTGTTAATTTCCGTCGCTCAGGGCAATAATTATAGTCTTCCAAGCGGCAAAAAACGTTACGTTTTTTACGTTACGTTTTGAGTGGGTTACGTTATCTAAACAAATGAATTTAAGTAATAGAACTAGCCTGCGCCTTCACGAAGAAGACTCTATTCTTCGTCTGAAGATTCAGTTCCGGGATGGGCTGCGATCGAGCGCATTAGAGCCGGAGGAGCAGAGCGTCATAATTCGGAGTGCTACGATTTTTCCCACTCAAAAGACTAGAATTGCGGTAATTACCCTACCGCTATAACTTTTTAAATAATCACTTCCCCAAAAATTGCATAGAATAAAAGTTGTTTATTTCGATCTAATTATTATGAAAGAACCAACAAAACTTGAAAATCTATTTGTCAGTTCTTCTAAACATTTACCGAAAAGAGTGAAAAAACACGTGTTTACATTAAAGTTGATACACAAAATGTATTATGTTGTTTTTTATTACCTCTCGACATGAAGATCTTTAGTTTGTTAACACGTATGGAAATGGAAACAGCCATGACAAGGTTTGAACAAAAGGTTGACAGAAAAACATGAAGATGTAAGCCCGTGGTAAACGCTATGTATTTGTACTCGAGTGTCTTAACATTTTACTATATTATTCTATTTAATATTATACTATATCAATAATACATTTTATTAATATTACAATATTATACAAGGTCATTAGATTTGGTTGTCCAAGTTTACAAGAATCATTTTGTAACGTCTGATTTATATTTCTTTTCGGTTAATATTTATTTTACTGTTGCCAAAACGATTGTGGAAATTTCGTTGTCACATTTAGGTAATTGGAGACACTTTAAGACGTTTCACATGAATGATATTGTGCTCGCAAATGTTTAGTTTTTGAGACATAGCATCAATAACGTTCAGGTAAGAATAGCATTTACGGCAATTTCGAAATCGCTCTTCTGCATGGAGTGTTTCGCGGACACGGAACACACGAGGACTTTTTGGTGGGAGAGATCGGACTCGGTATGGCTAAGTCAAGTTACTTTAGGTTTACTTAGAATAGTTTAGGATAGTTTAGATTAGTTTATTTAACTAACCTAACTTTACCTAACCTAACCTATCGTTACGTCAAAACCGTAGTTCAGCTTATTTACGTGTCCGTTTGTTCAATTTTACACACGACGTTCCTATAACTTCAAAGTTAAATACCTCGAAAATTAAGCATTTGCGAGCACAATGTCATTCGTGTAAAATGTCTTCAAAGGTACCATATTACCTAAATGTGGCAACGAAATTATCCAAATCGTTGACAGCATTAAAATCTTAATTTATTTTCTTTTCTTTCGGTAACAATTTTGACTCGCAATTTTCAATGAAATTAGCACATGAGTTGATGGTTAATTGGGGTTTGGAAATTGATTGCTATTGAGGTCATTTGACTTCATTGAGCAAAAAAATTCCGGATATTTATTCAATTAAATACCTCAATTTATTATATAATATTAATCATGTCTAAGCACTTGATATAAGTATTTAACATTTTGGCGCGACGTGAGCCGCCGGTGTACATGGAGGGATTTTAAAACGATGCCGCCCGACCAGTAGTCACAAACTCGATTTTTTATAAAACCTTAATCATTGCTGAATGAAGGATCGTTTGCTATGTTCAAAACTGCTTAATGCAATTGATTTTACAACGTTCACTGCGCTTCCGCGGTTGTTAACGGTTGGTTCGGTTAGGTTGTAAGTAGCAGAATTGGGAAATCGACTTTACTGCTCGAATGCATTTTTATCATTCCTAAGAAATATGAAAATGCAATTGCACGACAACATTTCACCTCGATGATCACAGTTATTTTAAAAAAGATCGCGAAACAGACAAGTGATAATTTGATGAAATTTATTTAAAATAAGAGTTCAGTCAAATGTCATTTATTCATACCGGTTCGTGAATGGACAACTTACGCAAATACGCTGCGTTCCCATATACGCAGATGCGCTCGGAACGTGTTAGATTTGAGTTGAACATGAACTTCAGTTTAACTCGCCATAGACCGTGTTTAAAAAAAAAATTCAGATAGTCGAACCGACTCTGGAATCTCATTGTTTCTTTTTTTGTCCCATGTTTAGTGTTAGACTTTTGATTGGAGGAATTTGTTTTTATTAGTTCACTCCCAAAACATCCTCGTATGTGTCATTTTTACCTTTTCTTGATCTTGAGTTGCCTCCCAGGGTGAAAATGTGAGGTCCCAAGCTGAGTTAGGTTGGCCTTTTTTGTTGAAATGAAACATTTTTTGTGTTAAGGGCTATCATTTTTTGCTTCACTGTCGTCTTGTTTTTCAGCACCTACTACTTTCTTCTGCAATTTTTATCTTGATTCCTAACCTTCCTTCTTACCTTACTGTTTCTGTACGCACGGGATCCAGTGCAGAAACACACCTTATGCATAGATTCCGCGTTCCTTTAACTCTATACTAAATGGTGCCTTCATCCTTCCTCTTTTTCAACATCTTCGTTGTGGTAAGGGAGGCTGAAAATGACTTATAATCAAGCAATCTTCTAGTTCTTGAGAAGCCGCTCTAACGTCTTGCTAAGCCTCTCTCATTACCCTCTTTATTTGTATTCTTTCCGGCAATATTCACGCGTTCGCGCTGCATCCTAGGTTACTTTTTAAAAATTTTAAAACTTTTTTTAAAATTTGACAATTTTTATAAATAATTTCAAACTTCGAGAATATTAATGCTGTTTGAAAATCTTGATACTTTTTGAAAATGTTGATACTCTTTGAAAATGTTGATACTTTTTGAAAATGTTGATACTTTTTGAAAATGTTGATACTTCTTGAAAATATTGATACTTTTTGAAAATGTTGATACTCTTTGAAAATGTTGATACTTTTTGAAAATGTTGATACTTTTTGAAAATGTTGATACTTCTTGAAAATATTGATACTTTTTGAAAATGTTGATACTCTTTGAAAATGTTGATACTTTTTGAAAATGTTGATACTTTTTGAAAATGTTGATACTCTTTGAAAATGTTGATACTTTTTGAAAATGTTGATGCTCTTTGAAAATAATGATACTTTTTGATAATTTTAAAAATTTTTGAAGCAGAATTCACTCCAACAGCTGGACCACAAAAACAGAACACTTTCAATGGGTTACCTGCGTTTGAGCGGTTGCTGCGGTCGGTTTGGTTAGGTCGGAAGCAGCAAAATTGAATCGTCGTCTATGCTGCTGGATTACATTTTTATCCTGTCTGAGAAGCGAGAAAAATATATTTGTACGACAACATTTTAAGTTCTACGCCATAATCAAATATAATTGCACTTAGTGAAATAATTTAAATGTCATTCACAGACACCGGTACGTAAATGAGTGGTACTCGTGTGTACCAACACCTAGTCAACGTGTTTAAGTTGAAAATAGTTCTTTAATTATTTTTGAAAATGGTACGTTAATCACCTTTAAAAGTGAGTTTCAATGCGCTCTACAGTTTGTACTGTGTCTTGTGCTTAGAGACAACTCTCTCTTCCTATGCGCAGGGTATTTTGAGTGGAAATCCTCCTTGTGCTTAGATTCCCCCTTTTCCTTAGACTATCGTGAATGATCCAATCTGATAGCCTCGGCTGTGGCTATGGGGTCTAAAGCTAGTATACCTTTAGATAGCCTCTGTTGTAGCTATAAGGTCTAAAGCTAGTATACCTTTAGATAGCCTCTGTTGTGGCTATGGGGTCTAAAGCTAGTATACCTTCAGATAGCCTCTGTTGTGGCTATGGGGTCTGAAGCTAGTATACCTTCAGATAGCCTCTGTTGTGGCTATGGGGTCTAAAGCTAGTATACCTTTAGATAGCCTCTGTTGTAGCTATGGGGTCTAAAGCTAGTATACCTTTAGATAGCCTCTGTTGTGGCTATGGGGTCTAAAGCTAGTATACCTTTAGATAGCCTCTGTTGTAGCTATGGGGTCTAAAGCTAGTATACCTTTAGATAGCCTCTGTTGTGGCTATGGGGTCTAAAGCTAGTATACCTTTAGATAGCCTCTGTTGTGGCTATGGGGTCTAAAGCTAGTATACCTTTAGATAGCCTCTGTTGTGGCTATGGGGTCTAAAGCTAGTATACCTTTAGATAGCCTCTGTTGTGGCTATGGGGTCTAAAGCTAGTATACCTTCAGATAGCCTCTGTTGTGGCTATGGGGTCTAAAGCTAGTATACCTTTAGATAGCCTCTGTTGTGGCTATGGGGTCTAAAGCTAGTATACCTTCAGATAGCCTCTGTTGTAGGTATGGGGTCTAAAGCTAGTATACCTTTAGATAGCCTCTGTTGTGGCTATGGGGTCTAAAGCTAGTATACCTTTAGATAGCCTCTGTTGTGGCTATGGGGTCTAAAGCTAGTATACCTTTAGATAGCCTCTGTTGTGGCTATGGGGTCTAAAGCTAGTATACCTTTAGATAGCCTCTGTTGTGGCTATGGGGTCTAAAGCTAGTATACCTTTAGATAGCCTCTGTTGTGGCGATGGGGTCTAAAGCTAGTATACCTTTAGATAGCCTCTGTTGTGGCTATAGGGTCTAAAGCTAGTATACCTTTAGATAGCCTCTGTTGTGGCTATGGGGTCTAAAGCTAGTATACCTTTAGATAGCCTCTGTTGTGGCTATGGGGTCTAGAGCTAGTATACCTTCAGATAGCCTCTGTTGTGGGTATGGGGTCTAAAGCTAGTATACCTTTAGATAGCCTCTGTTGTGGCTATGGGGTCTAAAGCTAGTATACCTTTAGATAGCCTCTGTTGTGGTTATGGGGTCTAAAGCTAGTATACCTTTATATAGCCTCTGTTGTGGCTATGGGGTCTAAAGCTAGTATACCTTTAGATAGCCTCTGTTGTGGCTATGGGGTCTAAAGCTAGTATACCTTTAGATAGCCTCTGTTGTGGCTATGGGGTCTAGAGCTAGTATACCTTTAGATAGCCTCTGTTGTGGCTATGGGGTCTAAAGCTAGTATACCTTTAGATAGCCTCTGTTGTAGCTATGGGGTCTAAAGCTAGTATACCTTTAGATAGCCTCTGTTGTGGCTATGGGGTCTAAAGCTAGTATACCTTTAGATAGCCTCTGTTGTGGCTATGGGGTCTAAAGCTAGTATACCTTTAGATAGCCTCTGTTGTGGCTATGGGGTCTAAAGCTAGTATACCTTTAGATAGCCTCTGTTGTGGCTATGGGGTCTAAAGCTAGTATACCTTCAGATAGCCTCTGTTGTGGCTATGGGGTCTAAAGCTAGTATACCTTTAGATAGCCTCTGTTGTGGCTATGGGGTCTAAAGCTAGTATACCTTCAGATAGCCTCTGTTGTAGGTATGGGGTCTAAAGCTAGTATACCTTTAGATAGCCTCTGTTGTGGCTATGGGGTCTAAAGCTAGTATACCTTTAGATAGCCTCTGTTGTGGCTATGGGGTCTAAAGCTAGTATACCTTTAGATAGCCTCTGTTGTGGCTATGGGGTCTAAAGCTAGTATACCTTTAGATAGCCTCTGTTGTGGCGATGGGGTCTAAAACTAGTATACCTTTAGATAGCCTCTGTTGTGGCTATAGGGTCTAAAGCTAGTATACCTTTAGATAGCCTCTGTTGTGGCTATGGGGTCTAAAGCTAGTATACCTTTAGATAGCCTCTGTTGTGGCTATGGGGTCTAGAGCTAGTATACCTTCAGATAGCCTCTGTTGTGGGTATGGGGTCTAAAGCTAGTATACCTTTAGATAGCCTCTGTTGTGGCTATGGGGTCTAAAGCTAGTATACCTTTAGATAGCCTCTGTTGTGGTTATGGGGTCTAAAGCTAGTATACCTTTATATAGCCTCTGTTGTGGCTATGGGGTCTAAAGCTAGTATACCTTTAGATAGCCTCTGTTGTGGCTATGGGGTCTAGAGCTAGTATACCTTCAGATAGCCTCTGTTGTGGGTATGGGGTCTAAAGCTAGTATACCTTTAGATAGCCTCTGTTGTGGCTATGGGGTCTAAAGCTAGTATACCTTTAGATAGCCTCTGTTGTGGTTATGGGGTCTAAAGCTAGTATACCTTTATATAGCCTCTGTTGTGGCTATGGGGTCTAAAGCTAGTATACCTTTAGATAGCCTCTGTTGTGGCTATGGGGTCCAAAGCTAGTATACCTTCAGATAGCCTCTGTTGTGGCTATGGGGTCTAAAGCTAGTATACCTTTAGATAGCCTCTGTTGTGGCTATGGGGTCTAAAGTTAGTATACCTTTAGATAGCTTCTGTTGTGGCTATGGGGTCTAAAGCTAGTATACCTTTAGATAGCCTCTGTTGTGGCTATGGGGTCTAAAGCTAGTATACCTTTAGATAGCCTCTGTTGTGGCTATGGGGTCTAAAGCTAGTATACCTTTAGATAGCCTCTGTTGTGGCTATGGGGTCTAAAGCTAGTATACCTTTAGATAGCCTCTGTTGTGGCTATGGGGTCTAAAGCCAGTATACCTTCAGATAGCCTCTGTTGTGGCTATGGGGTCTAAAGCTAGTATACCTTTAGATAGCCTCTGTTGTGGCTATGGGGTCTAAAGCTAGTATACCTTTAGATAGCCTCTGTTGTGGCTATGGGGTCTAAAGCTAGTATACCTTCAGATAGCCTCTGTTGTAGGTATGGGGTCTAAAGCTAGTATACCTTTAGATAGCCTCTGTTGTGGCTATGGGGTCTAAAGCTAGTATACCTTTAGATAGCCTCTGTTGTGGCTATGGGGTCTAAAGCTAGTATACCTTTAGATAGCCTCTGTTGTGGCTATGGGGTCTAAAGCTAGTATACCTTTAGATAGCCTCTGTTGTGGCGATGGGGTCTAAAGCTAGTATACCTTTAGATAGCCTCTGTTGTGGCTATAGGGTCTAAAGCTAGTATACCTTTAGATAGCCTCTGTTGTGGCTATGGGGTCTAAAGCTAGTATACCTTTAGATAGCCTCTGTTATGGCTATGGGGTCTAGAGCTAGTATACCTTCAGATAGCCTCTGTTGTGGGTATGGGGTCTAAAGCTAGTATACCTTTAGATAGCCTCTGTTGTGGCTATAGGGTCTAAAGCTAGTATACCTTTAGATAGCCTCTGTTGTGGCTATGGGGTCTAAAGCTAGTATACCTTTAGATAGCCTCTGTTGTGGCTATGGGGTCTAAAGCTAGTATACCTTTAGATAGCCTCTGTTGTGGCTATAGGGTCTAAAGCTAGTATACCTTTAGATAGCCTCTGTTGTGGCTATGGGGTCTAAAGCTAGTATACCTTTAGATAGCCTCTGTTGTGGCTATGGGGTCTAGAGCTAGTATACCTTTAGATAGCCTCTGTTGTGGCGATGGGGTCTAGAGCTAGTATACCTTCAGATAGCCTCTGTTGTGGGTATGGGGTCTAAAGCTAGTATACCTTTAGATAGCCTCTGTTGTGGCTATGGGGTCTAAAGCTAGTATACCTTTAGATAGCCTCTGTTGTGGTTATGGGGTCTAAAGCTAGTATACCTTTATATAGCCTCTGTTGTGGCTATGGGGTCTAAAGCTAGTATACCTTTAGATAGCCTCTGTTGTGGCTATGGGGTCTAAAGCTAGTATACCTTTAGATAGCCTCTGTTGTGGCTATGGGGTCTAAAGTTAGTATACCTTTAGATAGCTTCTGTTGTGGCTATGGGGTCTAAAGCTAGTTTACCTTTAGATAGCCTCTGTTGTGGCTATGGGGTCTAAAGCTAGTATACCTTTAGATAGCCTCTGTTGTGGCTATGGGGTCTAAAGCTAGTATACCTTTAGATAGCCTCTGTTGTGGCTATGGGGTCTAAAGCTAGTATACCTTTAGATAGCCTCTGTTGTGGCTATGGGGTCTAAAGCTAGTATACCTTCAGATAGCCTCTGTTGTGGCTATGGGGTCTAAAGCTAGTATACCTTTAGATAGCCTCTGTTGTGGCTATGGGGTCTAAAGCTAGTATACCTTCAGATAGCCTCTGTTGTAGGTATGGGGTCTAAAGCTAGTATACCTTTAGATAGCCTCTGTTGTGGCTATGGGGTCTAAAGCTAGTATACCTTTAGATAGCCTCTGTTGTGGCTATGGGGTCTAAAGCTAGTATACCTTTAGATAGCCTCTGTTGTGGCTATGGGGTCTAAAGCTAGTATACCTTTAGATAGCCTCTGTTGTGGCGATGGGGTCTAAAGCTAGTATACCTTTAGATAGCCTCTGTTGTGGCTATAGGGTCTAAAGCTAGTATACCTTTAGATAGCCTCTGTTGTGGCTATGGGGTCTAAAGCTAGTATACCTTTAGATAGCTTCTGTTGTGGCTATGGGGTCTAGAGCTAGTATACCTTCAGATAGCCTCTGTTGTGGGTATGGGGTCTAAAGCTAGTATACCTTTAGATAGCCTCTGTTGTGGCTATGGGGTCTAAAGCTAGTATACCTTTAGATAGCCTCTGTTGTGGCTATGGGGTCTAAAGCTAGTATACCTTTATATAGCCTCTGTTGTGGCTATGGGGTCTAAAGCTAGTATACCTTTAGATAGCCTCTGTTGTGGCTATGGGGTCCAAAGCTAGTATATCTTCAGATAGCCTCTGTTGTGGCTATGGGGTCTAGAGCTAGTATACCTTTAGATAGCCTCTGTTGTGGCTATGGGGTCTAAAGTTAGTATACCTTTAGATAGCTTCTGTTGTGGCTATGGGGTCTAAAGCTAGTATACCTTTAGATAGCCTCTGTTGTGGCTATGGGGTCTAAAGCTAGTATACCTTTAGATAGCCTCTGTTGTGGCTATGGGGTCTAAAGCTAGTATACCTTTAGATAGCCTCTGTTGTGGCTATGGGGTCTAAAGCTAGTTTGCCTTTAGATAGCCTCTGTTGTGGCTATGGGGTCTAAAGCTAGTATACCTTCAGATAGCCTCTGTTGTGGCTATGGGGTCTAAAGCTAGTATACCTTCAGATAGCCTCTGTTGTGGCTATGGGGTCTAAAGCTAGTATACCTTCAGATAGCCTCTGTTGTGGCTATGGGGTCTAAAGCTAGTATACCTTTAGATAGCCTCTGTTGTGGCTATGGGGTCTAAAGCTAGTATACCTTCAGATAGCCTCTGTTGTAGGTATGGGGTCTAAAGCTAGTATACCTTTAGATAGCCTCTGTTGTGGCTATGGGGTCTAAAGCTAGTATACCTTTAGATAGCCTCTGTTGTGGCTATGGGGTCTAAAGCTAGTATACCTTTAGATAGCCTCTGTTGTGGCTATGGGGTCTAAAGCTAGTATACCTTTAGATAGCCTCTGTTGTGGCTATGGGGTCTAAAGCTAGTATACCTTTAGATAGCCTCTGTTGTGGCGATGGGGTCTAAAGCTAGTATACCTTTAGATAGCCTCTGTTGTGGCTATAGGGTCTAAAGCTAGTATACCTTTAGATAGCCTCTGTTGTGGCTATGGGGTCTAAAGCTAGTATACCTTTAGATAGCCTCTGTTGTGGCTATGGGGTCTAGAGCTAGTATACCTTCAGATAGCCTCTGTTGTGGGTATGGGGTCTAAAGCTAGTATACCTTTAGATAGCCTCTGTTGTGGCTATGGGGTCTAAAGCTAGTATACCTTTAGATAGCCTCTGTTGTGGTTATGGGGTCTAAAGCTAGTATACCTTTATATAGCCTCTGTTGTGGCTATGGGGTCTAAAGCTAGTATACCTTTAGATAGCCTCTGTTGTGGCTATGGGGTCCAAAGCTAGTATACCTTCAGATAGCCTCTGTTGTGGCTATGGGGTCTAAAGCTAGTATACCTTTAGATAGCCTCTGTTGTGGCTATGGGGTCTAAAGTTAGTATACCTTTAGATAGCTTCTGTTGTGGCTATGGGGTCTAAAGCTAGTATACCTTTAGATAGCCTCTGTTGTGGCTATGGGGTCTAAAGCTAGTATACCTTTAGATAGCCTCTGTTGTGGCTATGGGGTCTAAAGCTAGTATACCTTTAGATAGCCTCTGTTGTGGCTATGGGGTCTAAAGATAGTTTGCCTTTAGATAGCCTCTGTTGTGGCTATGGAGTCTAAAGCTAGTATACCTTCAGATAGCCTCTGTTGTGGCTATGGGGTCTAAAGCTAGTATACCTTCAGATAGCCTCTGTTGTGGCTATGGCGTCTAAAGCTAGTATACCTTTAGATAGCCTCTGTTGTGGCTATGGGGTCTAAAGCTAGTATACCTTCAGATAGCCTCTGTTGTGGCTATGGGGTCTGAAGCTAGTATACCTTTAGATAGCCTCTGTTGTGGCTATGGGGTCTAAAGTTAGTATACCTTTAGATAGCCTCTGTTGTGGCTATGGGGTCTAAAGTTAGTATACCTTTAGATAGCCTCTGTTGTGGCTATGGGGTCTAAAGCTAGTATACCTTTAGATAGCCTCTGTTGTGGCTATGGGGTCTAAAGCTAGTATACCTTTAGATAGCCTCTGTTGTGGCTATGGGGTCTAAAGATAGTTTGCCTTTAGATAGCCTCTGTTGTGGCTATGGAGTCTAAAGCTAGTATACCTTCAGATAGCCTCTGTTGTGGCTATGGGGTCTAAAGCTAGTATACCTTCAGATAGCCTCTGTTGTGGCTATGGCGTCTAAAGCTAGTATACCTTTAGATAGCCTCTGTTGTGGCTATGGGGTCTAAAGCTAGTATACCTTCAGATAGCCTCTGTTGTGGCTATGGGGTCTGAAGCTAGTATACCTTTAGATAGCCTCTGTTGTGGCTATGGGGTCTAAAGTTAGTATACCTTTAGATAGCCTCTGTTGTGGCTATGGGGTCTAAAGTTAGTATACCTTTAGATAGCCTCTGTTGTGGCTATGGGGTCTAAAGCTAGTATACCTTTAGATAGCCTCTGTTGTGGCTATGGGGTCTAAAGCTAGTATACCTTTAGATAGCGTCTGTTCTGGCTATGGGGTCTAAAGCTAGTATACCATTAGATAGCCTCTGTTCTGGCTATGGGGTCTAAAGCTAGTATACCTTCAGATAGCCTCTGTTGTGGCTATGGGGTCTGAGGCTAGTATACCTTTAGATAGCCTCTGTTGTGGCTATGGGGTCTGAAGCTAGTATACCTTTAGATAGCCTCTGTTGTGGCTATGGGGTCTAAAGTTAGTATACCTTTAGATAGCCTCTGTTGTGGCTATGGGGTCTAAAGCTAGTATACCTTTAGATAGCCTCTGTTGTGGCTATGGGGTCTGAAGCTAGTATACCTTTAGATAGCCTCTGTTGTGGCTATGGGGTCTGAAGCTAGTATACCTTTAGATAGCCTCTGTTGTGGCTATGGGGTCTGAAGCTAGTATACCTTTAGATAGCCTCTGTTGTGGCTATGGGGTCTGAAGCTAGTATACCTTTAGATAGCCTCTGTTGTGGCTATGGGGTCTAAAGTTAGTATACCTTTAGATAGCCTCTGTTGTGGCTATGGGGTCTAAAGCTAGTATACCTTCAGATAGCCTCTGTTGTGGCTATGGGGTCTGAAGCTAGTATACCTTCAGATAGCCTCTGTTGTGGCTATGGGGTCTGAAGCTAGTATACCTTTAGATAGCCTCTGTTGTGGCTATGGGGTCTAAAGTTAGTATACCTTTAGATAGCCTCTGTTGTGGCTATGGGGTCTAAAGCTAGTATACCTTTAGATAGCCTCTGTTGTGGCTATGGGGTCTAAAGCTAGTATACCTTTAGATAGCCTCTGTTGTGGCTATGGGGTCTAAAGTTAGTATACCTTTAGATAGCCTCTGTTGTGGCCTATGGGGTCTAAAGCTAGTATACCTTTAGATAGCCTCTGTTGTGGCTATGGGGTGTAAAGCTAGTATACCTTTAGATAGCTTCCTTTGTGGCTATGGGGTCTAAAGTTAGTATACCTTTAGATAGCCTCTGTTGTGGCTATGGGGTCTAAAGCTAGTATACCTTTAGATAGCCTCTGTTGTGGCTATGGGGTCTAAAGCTAGTATACCTTTAGATAGCCTCTGTTGTGGCTATGGGGGTCTAAAGCTAGTATACCTTTAGATAGCCTCTGTTGTGGCTATGGGGTCTAAAGCTAGTATACCTTTAGATAGCCTCTGTTGTGGCTATGGGGTGTAAAGCTAGTATACCTTTAGATAGCTTCCTTTGTGGCTATGGGGTCTAAAGTTAGTATACCTTTAGATAGCCTCTGTTGTGGCTATGGGGTCTAAAGCTAGTATACCTTTAGATAGCCTCTGTTGTGGCTATGGGGTCTAAAGCTAGTATACCTTTAGATAGCCTCTGTTGTGGCTATGGGGTCTAAAGCTAGTATACCTTTAGATAGCCTCTGTTGTGGCTATGGGGTCTAAAGCTAGTATACCTTTAGATAGCCTCTGTTCTGGCTATGGGGTCTATAACTAGTAGTTTAAAAAAAACAAATATTATAAAAACTAGTAAACTGAAATAAACAGTAAAACGCAAAAGTGCAAGCGAGACCGAGTTCGTTTAAACAAATTGCCAGATTTCGTAAATTCTGGTACAAATTCTTCACTACAGTCGCCAATGACAGTCCGTATATTTCAGGCACTAAAAGTTCAGACTGATTTTGGGGGAAAACTTCAGGAACACCACAGCCCAGTTTGCCTGATTCTCTAATTCATTAAATAGTCTGGAGGGATCCAAATTCACCAAAGCCTATAGGCCTACTCCACCGAGGGGAGGGGAGGTACAGCCCTGTAGTTGCAAGTATTTCTCCGTAGGCCCATTTCACACACCGTGCTAGCAAAGCAGCACCTAGCAAGCTGGCGTGAGCTATCTAGCATATGGTCTGCGATACTGGTAGGTAGGAATAGCATTTTCACCCCGCATGCTGGATGCTGGATAACACGTGCGAGTTCAGTGCGTAGGGAACGGCTCGTAATAGTGACCATTTGCTAGATAGACCCGTCTGCTAGATAGTTCATGCGAGCTTGCTAGATGCAGCTTCGCTACCTCAGTGTGAAATGGGCCAAAAGTCCCCTCGTCTCCTCAACTCCCTCTTCTCTCTCACCCAAAGCCAACATTTCACTAAATTCTTCCCCTTCCCCTGAATCCCTCCCATCAGTGGGACGCAACTATTGTATCTAAGGGAAGTAGCACTCCTGGGGGTATATGTGAGGTCCTGAGCTAAATATTAGGTCGGCTTTCCTTTTGTTGAAAGAAGATAGGTTTTCTGTTTTGTTAAGTACCATCATTTTTTTTTTTTTTTGGTTCGCTGCTGTTCTGTTTTTCGGCACCTACTATTTTTTCCTTCATTCTTGTTTCATAAACTTCTTTCTAATTTCACTGTCTAAGCACCTTATACACAGATTCCGCGTTCCCATAACTCTATACTAAAAGTCGCCTTCCTCCTTCCTCTCTTTAGAACATTTTTGTTGCGGTTTAAGAAGCTTAAACAAACATCCAATCAAATCTTAATCCCTGCCCATTCCATAAATCCCTCCCCTTTCCCCGTAAATCCCTCCACCCTTCCCCTGAAATCCCCTCTTTTTCCCTAAATCCCCCACCCCTCTCTTATATCCCACCCACCCCCTCCCCCCCCTAATCCCCCCCGACGAGGGGGCAGCACACTCACCACACGATAATGCGGATCCGTGCAAGCGTTGCGATTTAAAGAAAAGTTCCAGAAATTTCGGCGGGGAAAAAATTCCCTTAAAGCAGAGCAGCGGGCGCCAGATGGGGAGTGTACCCCCCTGTGGGAGGTGGGGCTGTGCTGGGCATTGAGGGGAGGAGAGCTGTGCTGGGCATTGAGGGGAGGTGAGGCTGTGCTGGGCATTGTGGGGAGGTGGGGCTGTGCTGGGCACTGAAAGGAGGCGGAGATTGGGTAGTTGGGGAGTTGCGTCTTCTGTGGAATTCTTATGCTGTCAGGTGGGTGTCTGGAGGTAGGGACATTGGGGGAGTGAATCTCCAGTGAATTTTGCGCATCTCCAGTGAACTTTACGCATCTCCAATAAATTTTACGCATCTCCAGTGAATTTTAGGCATCTCCAGTGAATTTTGCGGATCTCCAGTGAATTTTACGCATCTCCAGTAAATTTTATGCAACTCCAGTGAATTTTACGCATCTCCAGTGAATTTTACGCATCTCCAGTAAATTTTACGCATCTCAAGTTAATTTTACGCATCTCCAGTGAATTTTACGCATCTCCAGTGAATTTTACGCATCTCCAGTGAATTTTACGCATCTCCAGTGAATTTTACGCATCTCCAGTAAATTTTACGCATCTCCAGTGAATTTTACACATCTCCAGTGAATTTTACGCATCTCCAGTGAATTTTACGCATCTCCAGTGAATTTTACGCATCTCCAGTGAATTTTACTCATCTTCAGTGAATTTTGCGCATCCCCAGTAAATTTTACACATCTCCAGTACATTGAACGCATCTCAAGTGAATTTTACTCATCTCCATCAAAATTCACGCGTTTCCAGATAATTTCACGCGTATCCAGTACGCATCACGCGTTTTTAGTGAATTTCATTCGACATTTACACACGCAGCTCTGCTGCTGCGGCCTGATGCTCAGTGTGGCGTGGGGATATTGCCTGGACGCTCCTCAGGAGGTGGGGAGTGGTGCCCCGGACGCGGGGGAGATGCATCACCACCATTCTTCGCCCCCATTCCTCACCCCCATCCTCACCCCCCATTCCTCACCCCCCATTCCTCACCCCCATTCCTCACCCCCCATTCCTCACCCCCATTCCTCACCCCCATTCCTCACCCCATCTCCCCATTCCTCACCCCCATTCCTCACCCCCCATTCCTCACCCCCCATTCCTCACCCCCATTCCTCACCCCCATTCCTCACCCCCATTCCTCACCCCCATTCCTCACCCCCATTCCTCACCCCCATTCCTCACCCCCATTCCTC